>JAUTDP010000003.1:0-1451934 GCA_033439795.1 Sordaria brevicollis
AAAAGCCGAACGCTAATAATTATCTCTATTATTAATTCGCGGAAAGCCTTATTAATAAATTTAATAATAACGGTAAATAGTACTTAAAATTATTTAACGACCGATTTTATTTTTTTAAATTCGGGCTCCTCCGCGCCGCTATTATAAAGAAATTCCTTAATTTTATAAATATAACGGAAATAAATTAGCGAAAACGAAATAACGAATAAAGAGTAAATCCTATAATATAAATTATAATACCAAAAACTATCCAATTAATACTTACCCGAAACGTAGACCAAATAAATACCGTACTCGCCGATCTATAAAATTCTTTTAAATTTTTTGACTAATTAATTCTCAAGGATATATTAATTTTTCTCCTAAATAATCCGCGGTATATAAAAAATATTTTTAAATAAATCGTCGGGATAAATTTCCTTCAAAATTTAAATTTATCGTATAAAAAGGATATAACGTTTCCTATTAAATATTTCTATAGTTCGAATATAGGTTATCGTATTATTAAAAGAAATAAATAGCGTAACGGTAATAATAAAAAAAATCTTAAAATTAATAACAACGGGTATTTTAACGACGGCGGCGAACTATATTAATAACGTTAAATAATAATTAATATTAATCTACAATAGGGGGGGGAGAGACTAATAAATATCGCGGGTATTTATTAAATTAAAAAGGCTTAATTCTAGGGTTTAGTAATATAATATTAAAGAAACGTAGTAATTAAAAATAATATTCGAAAAAAATCTAATAATTAAAAAATCCAATACTCTAGAAAAAATTTCGAAATCTATATATTGCAACTAGGAATTACATTAATAAATAGTAAATTGGGGGGACTTTAGGGGACTTCGAAGGCCAATAGTAACTATTTCTAATAATTAAAATCTATTAATTTTCCCAATTATAACCCTAACCCCACGATATAGTAAATAGGGCAAGTAAATCAAATTAGGGTTTTAAACTTAATTAACAATAAGGAAATCCCTTATTTAATTACTTACTTACCCAATTTACTTAATTTAGACCCACCCTACTTAACTTGTCTATAGCGCTAAGCCCGCTACCGCGGTCGTATAGCAATACGGTCGCGGTCCCGATTATATAATTACGCGCGCCCTACGCGCGTATAATCTATGCGCCGTACCTTTATAAGGGTAATTACCCGCGTATAGTTTCGTTCCTTTTCCTCTTTTCCTTCCTCGTATAATATCGCATATCCTATTTGTAACGGCGCGAGGCCTTTATACGTTTAAGGATAGAGCGAGGTATACGTTGGATTAAAAATATTAAATTGAAGAAGAAGGGAAATTTCCAAATACGGAAGGTGGGATATATTAATCGAGGTTTTATACCTAAATTTAGCGATAGGTAAATAATAACGATAAGTAATTACTAGCGATAGTCTTAATAATAGGTAATTATAACGTTATATAAGGATTTTAACGGTTATACCGTTATATTCCCCCCTTAAAGAAGAAGTTTTAGCCTTAAAAGCGTTAAAATTTATTTATATATAAAAATTCTAATTTCCTTTAATCGTTTTAAATTTATATTTATAGGCTATTAAAGTTCTATTTAATACTATTTAGCGTAATATTATTCTAATTTCATAATACGGGCGTCGAAATCGTTATTTAAAGCGGAGCTTCAACATTAAGAAGTGTTGAAAAAACACGGAGTAAAGCGTTGAGCGTAACTTCTTCTATAATACGGTAACCCCCCTGTTAATAATCCCTATAAATAGCTACGAGGTTTACCCGCGATTTTGCGACTTGCAATTAGCTGAAAAAAATTCTCGAGTTGGAATTGGCTGAATAAGAACCCCTATCCCTGTCCACTAAGCTCGCTTAGGGCTTGGCATTTGAAAGTGGGTCCTATCAAGACAAAGTGGGTACCAAAATGATGAGTAAGCTGAGGCGAGTAGTTTGGTACTACTCACGTGACCGTAGCCAGCCTACCGGCCGAGAAAAACGGCTTTGAAAAAATCCGACGGATAGGTATATAATAAAAAAAAATAATTTTATTTTGTAAATAAAACGTTGTAGCTAACCTAGCAAATGTACGGTTATAATATATACCCTTTGGCGGTCGGTTCGATTCCCGGCCGTAGTAAAAATAAAATCTTTTTAAGAATATTTAAAAAGTAAATTAAAAAATAATAAATAAATAATTGTAGATAAATAAATAATAATAAATAAATAATAATAAATAAATAATAATAAATGAATAATAATGAATAAATAAATATTAATTCATAAATAAATAATAATAAATAAAAAAAGAATAATAAATGAATAAATAATAATAAATGAAAAAAGAATAATAAATAAATAGATAAAATAAATAAATAAATAAATGAATAAATAAATAAATAAATAAATAAATGAATAAATAAATAAATAAATAAATTAATAAATAAATAAATAAATAAGAATGGTAGAAAAAACTTGTTAAAAATCTAATAAAAAATTTAGGAGGTAAATGTTAAGCTCCGCTTCAAGTAAATTTCTACCCACCCGTAAAAAATTTGCCGAAGGCAAATTTTGCGGGGGTACGGGGGCGGCAGCCCTCGTAAGAATTATAAAATGAGACGTTATTATTTTTAATTTCGGGGTTATACGTAAGGTCGAGGGAGTTAAAATGAACGTCGATATTTCTAATTTCTATATAATTATTTTTATTACCGATATAACGCGTATTTTAGGACGAAGAATTGTAATTATAATTATTCGAATAATTAAATAAAATAGTAATTATTTTTCCGCCAATAAATTTTTAAATTTTGAGGACGAATTCGTTATAATTCTTAACTATTAGGATAAATTGAAATTTTTTATAAATATTTTATAAAATTATACGGTGGATAAGGGCGAATTTAATATTTTTCGGCTATTTATTAGTTTTAATAACGTAAAATTAGCGTTCGAATTTAATTAAAAAAGTAATAAACGATTTATTTTTAATTTATTTAAAATTTTAAAGACGCTTTTAAGCCTAATAAATTTTATTGGGGTTATTAAAGTATTTAAATAATTTTTTAAATAAAATTTGGGCGTTATAGGTATAGGATTTATCCGTTTAAATAAAGAAATAAAAGAGAAAGGATTAAATCTTCGGGTTTAAATATAAATAAATATAGAAAAATTAGGCATCCTCCGAATTAAAGGTTCGTTTATTAATATATAATTTTATAATTATTATAGGCTTTTAAAATTCGAAAGTATATTAGGTATTAATAAATTTATCGACGTTAGGGAATATTATTTTAATAGGTTTATTATTAAATATAAATTCTAATTTCAAAATTTGAATATATAAAGCGTTTAATTTATTATAGTGCGCGCGGACTATTTAATCTATAGTAAAAGGCGGATTAGCGTTTATATTAATAATAAATATTTATAATTTATTAAAAATAATATTAGAGGTTATTGGAAAGAAGGAGTATTTTGAAATTTTTTTAGTATTTTATAATTTTTAAAGTAATAAAGGAAAATAGTAGTACGTTTAGGATAGAATATATAAATATATAAAATTGAATTTTTATTATAAAGTTTAAAAAAGTAAATGGGACGAATTTTAAATAAATAGTAAATTACTATAAAGCGCCCGCGTTTATACTACGACTTTTATATTTATTTTTAATTAATTAGAATAGTAAGCGTATTTAAAATTTTAAATATATTAGGGTATTATACTTTAATTATTAATTTTATTTATAAAGTTAGGTCCTCTTACGGGAAAAGAAAAAAAATATTATTTAATTAATTAGAAATTAATTTAATCGAAATACGAATTCGGTAATGTAGTTTTAATTATTTAAAAAATTAAACGGTAACGTTTTTACTACGAAGCTATTTATCGTTTATTATAAGGCGTCGAGCCGGTTAATTAGGTCGTAATAATATAATCCGTATCGTTAGCGTTGAGAGGAATATATAAAAAGAATTTAATATTTATACGATTTTGACGCGTAAACGCGTAAGAAAAGGAATTTAATATTGTAACGGTGCGAAGCCTTTATATATTTAGAGATAGAGCGAGGTATACGTTGGATTGAAAATATTGAATTGAAGAAGAAGGGAAACTTTTAAATATAGAAGGTAGGATATATTAGTCGAGGTTTTATACTTAAACTTAGCGATAGGTAAATAGTAACGATAAGTAACTACTAGCGATAGTCCTAGTGATAGGTAATTATAACGTTATATAAGGACCCTAACGGCCATGCCGTTACACTATTCTACCTACTTTAGTCGTATTTACCCGTAATAGGTTTATTTATTATTTTAATACCCACTTTATTTTAATAGAACCTACTTTTAAATATTAAGCCCTAAGCGAGCCGTTAAATATTAAGCGAGCTAAGCGGATAGGGTTAGGGGGTCTAATCTAATTAATTCCAATTCGAAAATCTTGTTATAGGATTATACTTATACTATACCCGGTATACGCACTGACTACCTATATAAGTGCCTAAATCCCTAGCGACTATTCCCGATTATAATACGCATACTATAGCTCGATATAGTCTAGATTTAATGACTTATAATTATATATAATATTACGTAGGTGCGTACGGATTAGGGTACGGGCTCGCGCCTATATATTTAATCCTCCGTATATACTTCTCCCTTCCCTTCCTTTATATAATAATATATATTTTATTATATATTTAACGGTATTAACGCTATCCTTTAATAATTTATTATACTTATTTTAACGCTATACGCGTAATTTTCGAGGGAAATTAATCGTTAAATATATTAATTAATATTAAGATTTATTTTCTTAACGGTTAATATTTTAACGATAACCCCGCGGTTAATTCGAATTAAATAATTATTAAAACGAATATTACTATTATAATCGTTCGTATTCTTTTTTTTTTTATATTTATTAAAGTATATTAATTTAAATAATTAATATCCGATTTAATCCCCGCCGTAATTATTAATACCTTCGTTACGGCCATTACGTTTTTTAAAATTAGAAACGTCGACTTTCGTAATATCGAATTTTAGGACTAATTTACCGACGTTATTTACACACTTAATAACGATTTTATTATTATCCCGGTCTTTATTATTTAAATTTTTAATTTAGATAATTATTTTATATTCCCGGCTACCGCTTACGCATTTACCCGCTTTATATAATTTAACGTTATTTTTATTACCGCCGAATTTTAAAGCATTAAAAAGGATTTTTAATAATTCGAAAACGAGAATAATTAATTACGCTAAAATTTCAATTAGTTCCGTATTTTAATTTAAAATAAGGATTAGATTAATACGATTTTTAATATTAATTTCGCAATTCTTAAGGTTAATTATACTTTTTAATTTTCGGACGCCGTTATTAAGTAATAAATTTAATATAATGCCTATATATAAACCTTCGTTAATATTGCCTTTTAATATAATAATATCATTAACGATTTTTAAATTCGTTTAATTACTTTTTAATAAAGTTTGTCCAACGTTTAGAAGCGTTATTCCAATTTTAAGGTTAATTTTTAAAATACGATTAAGTGCGAAATAATTAAATATTAGAAGATAATTAACGATTTTCGTTAATATTTATTTAAATTTATTAACCCTATATTTATACCCCTACCCGACGATAATAATAATAATAATTCTAATTTTAGTAATTCCGAATTCGAATTTAATAATATAATTATTAACGATTTAATTAGAAGTAATAGCGGTAATAATTATAAGTCGATATTGCGTATTATTATTTCCCCTACTTTCGATAATATTAGTAAAGTTTTTAAGAGAGTTATTAAATTTCGTTAATAGCGCGTTAATATTTTATTCGCTTTTAAGGATAAGCCCTCCGCTTTTAAAATTAAAGATATTAAATTTTCCTTAATTTCCCACTCCTTTTGTAATAAATTTTAAGAAGTAATCGAATTTGAATTTATTAAGATTTTATTTAATAAATTAATTAAATAGTTTATTACCTTCGATTTATTTAAATAAATAATTAATAAATATAATAATATCGATATTATAATTTAGGTTCGTTATAAATTCGAGGATTTAAAGATAGGTAAAATAAAATAATTTAATTTCGAAGATAAATTTATTACTATTATTAAGCATTATTAATTTAACGATAATATAAAGATTTATTATTTCTATTAACGTTTAACCGAGCGCTTCTATAACGTTATCGCTTTATAGCGCCTTTAACCTAAAGATAATAAATTCGACGAATAGTTCGAAATAACCTATAATTTCGTTAAATAATTTGAATAGAAGGATTAATACGATAAAATCGCTAACCTTTATTATAAATCTAATATTAATAACCCCGTTACCGGTTCCAACTCCGCTTTTAGTAATACGAGCGGTTCTATTCCCGAATTTACTATTAGCAAAAGCAGTATTATTATAAATTTCGATTTTATATCCGCCTTCGACGTTTAAATTTCTTATATAATTAATAATAATATATTTTAATATTATATAAAGATTGGTATTTATACCCGTTATAATTATAAGGGCTATTTTTCCGTTGAGTATAAAGGTCGTATTTAATTTAAGAAGGAGGTATTTGAGCGTAAATTACGTAAGGAGAGAGAGAAGGAAAAGAAAGAGAAGAAGGATAAAAAAGAGAAGGAGAAAAATAATAATAATAATAATAATTAATAATAACGCCCCGTTTAAAATTAGTACGGATATAATTAATATAATTATTATAACGTTAATATTATAGGTATTCCCGCTCCTAATACCCCGATTTTTAATTATTTTATACTATAATAATAATTTATTTATTACTTTACCCCTATATACCCTTACGGCTTTATAAGCCCGATTATAAATAACGAAAATAGTTTTATTAATAATTAGGGAAATATATAATTTCCCGTTTAAATTATAATTGGAGGTTAATATTTATTAAATATAAATAAGGAGGAGGATAATTAAGGAGTATTTTTGTAATTAAATTTAAAATTATTAAAATTAATAAATTTTTTATAAATAATTATTATAAATATTTTAATTTATTAAATTTTTTTATTTATTTATTTTATAGACCGTATAAAATATATTATATTGTATTTATTAATAGTAGTTATACTATTTTGGGGTTTATTAACCGTTATTTCATTTTATATAATAATTTTTTAATTTTTAAATTTTAATTCCTTAAATTCCTATATTTCGTTAATAATTAAACGAAAGGGAGTATTACGTATTTTAATCGCTTAATTATAAATATTAACGTATATTATAAATTTATCGATTTCCTTATTTACGACCTTATAAAGGATAACTTTATTATTTTCGGACACCCGTAATTAATTTATTACGCTTTTAATATCGATTAACCTAGCGATCGCTTCGTTTTTGGCTCCGTTTGCGAATAATACGGTTATTTTCCCTTAAAAGTACTTTATTACCTACGTTATATATTATTATTACGTAAATATAACGTCGATACGCCCTTAATTATTATTCTTAGCGATGTACCCTCTATTATTATTTTTAGGAATTCCTTTAGGATATAATTAATATATTAGAAACCCTCCGTTTTAAATATCCTTAATAAAGGAGAATTTAATACCCCCGCCCTACCGTCGGAAGCTATTCGTTAAATTTTTATTTCCGCGATTTTAAAACGCGCCGTTTATTAACGTTTTAATAAATTTAAATAGAAAGTCGCTAATAAAATAAGCGTAATCTTTATTAATAAAGTTATTAGCGGTTAAATTTTTATATTAACGATTATAATACGTTATTACCCCCTTCCCCTATTATATATAATCTTTATATTATATTATTTAATTAGAGGAGTATATACTTCTTTCCCCGATTATTAAACGCTAATCCGCCTTTATTATATCCTTAAGGGACCTTTCGACCTAATTGATATTAAGGAATTCTTAATAATTATATTTAATTAATTCGCCGAGAAATATAAATTTTAAATTATTTGTATAACGAAGGCAAATATAGTAAAAAATATTTAACGTATAATGGACGAGGATAAAGTAACGGAAAAAAAAGGCGCCCTAATTTCGAACGTAATTAGCGATAACTTTACAATTAATATAGTTAAAGATATTATAAACGGTAAAGTAATTTATTATAAAAAGTTCTTTAATAATAATTATTATATTTAAATTAATATATTTTATAATATTAGAAGTAAAGAAGTTATTAAAATAATTAAAATTTCCGCTTTAATTATATTTATAGGCGATACTTCCGATTTTTAAATTTACGAAGAAATTATTAACCGTTATTTTATTATTAATAGTATTAATATTAGTAAGATTACGTTTGAAAATATTATTAAATTTTACGAAAAAGTAGATAAATTCCTAAAAATTAACGTATAAATTTAATAAAAATTATTTCGGTAATATTAATAATAGACGAATAATTTCCATTAAGAAAATACCGATACGTTACCCCCTAACCGGTTTTATAATTTTAAATTCGAATTTAAATTTGGCGCTATATTACCCGCTTCTTATAATTATATTTTTAATTTAGAGGAATTTAGCGTTATTAAAAAATGGATCGATAATAATTTAAAGAAGAAATTTATCCGCCCATTGTAATTAAAAACTTTTACTCCTATACTTTTAATTAAAAAGCCGGGAGGAAGAGTTTACGTTTATATTAATTACCGAAATATTAATAATATTACCCTTAAATTTTATTACCTATTCTTATTTATTAAAGAGATATTCGACGTTATTTACCGCGTTAAAATTTTTATTAAATTAGATATTATTATTATTTTTAATTAAATCTATATTAAAGAAGGTTACGAATGGCTAACTATATTTATAATAAGGTTTGGGCTATTCGAGTCTTTGGTTATATTTTTTAATTTTTAGGGCGCCCCCGGCGCTTTTTAGAATTATATTAACGATATTTTATATAATATTTTCGACGTTTATACGACCGTTTATTTCGATAATATTTTTATATATTTTAATAACGAAAAAAATTATAAGCGGTATATTAACGACGTTTTCGAGCGTTTAATTAAAATTAATTTGAACGTAAATATTAATAAATATAAATTCTATACGAAATATACGAAATACTTTAATTTAATTATTATATTAGGTAATATCGAAATAAATTTAAATAAAGTTAAAGTTATATTCGATTAAGCGTCCCCTTAATTTAAAAAATCGCTTTAATAATTCTTCGGTTTTACGAATTTCTATTAGCGTTTTATTAAAGTATTTTTAACGATAATATTCCCGTTGTACGAATTAATAAAGAAAGACGTATTATAATTATAGTCCGACCGCTATTAATCCGCTTTTAATATATTGAAAAAGGCTTTTGCGATTAGATTTGTATTGAAAATTTATAATTAAATTAAAAAGACCGTAATTAAAATAAATATATTTAATTAGGTAATAGGGGGTATACTTTTATAATATAGTGACGACGGAATTTTATACCCAATTACGTATTTTTTAATAAAATATATAATTTAAGAATATAATTATAATATTTATAATAAAGAATTTTTGGCTATTATTAAAGCGTTAAAGGAATAGTAGCCCGAATTTAAAGGAATATAATAATTATTCGATATTTTAACGGATTATAAAAATTTAAAAACCTTTATAATTAATAAGTAATTTATATAATAGTATATACGCTAATTATAATTTTTATTACGTTTTAATTTTTAAATTTAATATACCCCGGGATTAAAGAATTTATACCCCAATGCCTTTAGTAAGAAGCTTAATAATATCTCCGCGGGTATAAAAAACGAACGCTTCGCCGCTCGTTAGCGTACTTTTTTTTAACTTTTATAATTCGTAAATAGTTATTTCGACGAAGAAGATTTAATTTTTTATTATTCCCTTTTTTTAATAAGCGATTATAAGGATAAATTAATTAACGATATTATTTTAAATAATTATAAAAATTTTATATTCCTTTAGGAAGCGGTTTCCGCTTTAAATAATTTAAATAATTATAATTAATTAATTTCGATTTGCAAAATCCTTTATAAAGCTTTTAGCGAATATTAGGTTACCCTTAACGGTATTATTAAATAGCGCAACCGTATAATTATCGATTTTTATAATAAGGAATTCTAATTCTAATTAATTAATCGCTAATATAATTCGCTTAGCGCGGATTATTTCAATTACAACGTTACGTACGAATTCTTATCCCGAGAATTCTATTAGGAGGGTATAGTTAACGATATACGTATATTTTATAAAATTTACTTACTTTATATAAAGATTAAATTCTTTAAATATAATTCTATTAGTCTTTTTAAAACCTTACCCGTCGCGTTAGCTCTTTAAATCCGTATTTCCGTCGATTACGTTATTCCGCTCCCTAGTAATTTCTATTTTAATTAAGAATTTAAATATATTTATATTATTATTAACTAATTAATAAAAATATAATACTTTATATTAACGGTTATATTATTAATAGAAGAATTAACCGAATATTTTATCGATTACATTTATTACTTTTATAGCCTTTTAAATTTTATTTTTTCGGATAAAGGTATTTAATTCGTATTATAATTCTAATCCTCCTTATATTAATACTTAAATATTACGCGTATTTTAATTTCCGCTTTCTACCTTTAAACGAATACTTAAACCGAATATATTAATATAAAAATAGAATAATACTTTTAATTGTATATTAATTAAGTATAAATTAATTAGGCCAAATAATTTCCCTTCGTAGAATTCGTCAATAATAATATAATATCTTCGTTAATAAACCTATTACCTTTTTTTATTAATTATAATTATTACCCCTATATAAATACCGAATTTTATAACCCTTTACCGTTAACGTTATTACCCGTATAATTAAAAGAATATTATAAAATTAATAAATTCGCCGATTACTTTTATAAGATTTAGGATTTTGTAATTTAATAAATTAAATATAATTAAAACCGGTACGAAGAGAACGTTAATAAAAAACGGGTCGATTTAATAAAATATAAAAAAGGGGATATTATCTTACTCGATACGTTTAACCTAATTAATAGTCGTTTATACGTTAAATTTTCCCCCCGCTAAGAAGAATTATTTAAAATTTTAAAAGTAAATTTATATACCGTTAAATTACGGCTACTTAATAATATAAAATATTTACTAATTTTCTACGTTTCGATAATTTAACGTTAAATTAATTAGGGTTTCTCCGGTTAAATTGTCGATTCCGACGTCCGCGCTAATAAAAATAGAATTATAATTTATACCAACGATTATAAGGAATATATTAAATAGGGATTTAATAAATTATTAAATATTGAATAGAAAGGAAAGAACCGTTATTAATATTATTTAATTAAATAGAAAAGCGATTACAACCCTATTTAAAAAAAGGTTAATAACGTTATTAATTGTAAAGTATACCTTTAAAAGTTTTATTATAATTACCCTAATAAATTAATACCGCCCTACGTTAAAGAATTTTTCGACTATTTCAAATAAGAAGGAAAAGTCTTAATAATAGACCCCGTTATTTATAATAAATAGCCCGACGTTAATACCAAACTCCGCGCTTTATACTACCGTTCTACCCGCTTAGTATAACGATTCGCTATTTTTAAAATAGAATTATTACTAATTAAAAAGGAGGTAGAGGAGGGATTTATAGAGGTAATAATAAGGATTATACGATTTTTAATAAATAAATAATTTAGGATACGGCTAATATTATAATTAGAAGTATTTAATAAATTAATAAAGGATTTTAAGTTATAATTATATGTATATATAAATTTTTTTAATTTTACGAATTTCTTTTGAAGGGGGATAATATTATAGGATTATATTTATATTATACCCGGTATACGTATTAATTACTTATATAGGTGCTTAAATCCCTAACGATTATTCCCGATTATAATATACATATTATAATTCGATATAGTCTAGATTTGGTTACTTGTAGTTACGTGTAGTATTACGTGGGTACGTATAGACTAGGGTACGGGCTCGCGTTTATATATTTAGTCCTCCGTATACACTTCTCCCTTCCCTTCCTTCGTGCAATAACATATATTTCATTATATACCTAACGGTGCTAACGCTGTCCCTTAATAAATCTTTTTCCAACTAATTTTAATACGAAAAGCTTTGGGTAAACCTCGTAATTATTTATAAGGATTATAATAAGAGGGTTACCGTATTATAGAAGAAACTACACTCAACGCTTTGCTCCGTATTTTTTTAACACTTCTTAATATTGAAGCTCCGTTTTAAATAATTTTATTAATAGCGTTATATTTTTTAAAATTATTAAAAACGGTATGAAAATCGAAATTATTATAATTAACCTCTCTTTCGTTAGAATAATAGATTTTAAATATTTATAAAAATCATAAATTAAATAACGCTTTAAAAATATTATTAAATTAAACGTTGACGTTTAATGTTTTAAAAACCTTATAACGAATTTCAAAGGTTATAAAAGTGTTCTATTCATTAATTTATTTATTTATTCCGCTTTTAAGGATTTTAATAAAGAATTTAATATATTTTCTATAATAGCGACGAATAATAATATAAGTATTAATAAAATTATAATTATAAATTAAATAAATTTTAATAAATTACTTTAACGTTATTAAATTAAGTAAGGAAATACTAATCTTAAAATTTATTTTAATGGATTTAAATATTTAATTTCGAAATTTAACGTTATTACTAACGAAAGTTTTACGAACGTTAAAATTATAAATATTCTCCTCTCGGTCGTTCTTATATATTTCTTTACCGTTTAGAGAAAGGTTAATAAGGGTAATATATAAATTAATAATTTATTCGGTAATAAATCGAAGGGTATTAATCGTTATAACAGGTTAAATAAGATTATAAATTATAATATTATTTTATAATTCTATAATATAATTTCGAATAATACTAGTCCGATTTCAAAGTTATTAAACAAAAGGGTTATTATTTATAAGAACTTTAATTAAATTAAGAGGAATTAATTCCAATTCTTTAAAATAATTAAATATTTTGTAACTTATAATTCATTTATAGAGGTTGTTTTCCTATTCTTTATATTTTTTAACATTATTAAAATAGGGATAAGAGATTTTAATAGTAAAACCGTTCATTATAATATTATTTTAATAATATTAATTAATAACAATAAAATATAATAAACGTTAATAAACGTTAAAGTAAAATAATATAAAATAGAAGTAAATTTAATTAAAATATGAAATATTTAATTGAAAATATAATTTAATTAAAAAGTTAAAGTAGAAGTATAATAATAATATAGAGGAAGTAATAATATTTTTAAATTTCGTAGCGAAATAAAGGTATTAATTAGATTATTAGTCATTAAAAATACTATGAAGGGTAATAAAAAGTCTATTAAAGTAATTAAATAAATTAATTTAAGAAGGTTTAAAAAGTTTCTAATGAGTGAATCCCTATTAAAACGGGCGCTTAAGGGTCTATATATAAATTTATAAATTAAAGTATTACGTCTTCCAGAAGCTACCTTTGAATAAAGTTATTCCCTTAATTTAGGACTAACGTATAGAATTACAATTATAACGTTAGAGTTGTTTAGAATTAATTAAAATTGGTTAGAAGTTACGATACCACTTATAATCATTATATTTAATAGATGCAACACTAGGTTTTCCGACAAATAAACCTTCTCTTACTAAAGTTCGAGGAGAGGAGACCCACATTTTGTGGGGTGGGTCCGCTGAGCGCCGTAGAAAAGGTTCTGTAGAAGAGCCTAGTAACTTTATAGTTTTATGATAAAAAAGAGGATAGAATAGGCGTTTCATTTTCTCCGTTAGGTATATCCAACTCTGCCCAAGGGAATATTATTTTATAGAAATGTATAAAATATACGTTAAATTAGTATAATATTAATTAATTATTTAATTCTCCTTAACGGAGGAGAACGGGAAAGTACTTTTATATAGTATAGTACGCTCAAATGAGCGTGCGTATCGCTTAACCGAGCGACACCTATATTATAACGGTTATTCTTAATATCCGTTAGGAGTTCCCCTAATAAATAAATAAATTTTAATACCCGTTGGAAATTCTCCCAATATTGACTCGAACTTTTGTCTTTAATGAAACTTTAATATAATTATACAATTAATCCGTGTATTAATTATACTTCCCCGTTACAAACATTTATATTTTATTTTTCTAGTTTTGTTTTAATTTCGCTTTTATCTCCTCTAATTTTCTCTTTATCTCGTTCATTTTCTTTTCGTCTCCTCCAATTTTCCTTTCGTTTCCTCCAACGAGTTTATTTAAAATTACTCCTCCTTTAAAACCGTTCGGAAGAGCGGGATACATTAAAATATACTGTCCTCTTACGGTTATGAGGAAGGCGAGAATTCAAGAGGCCCCGAAGGAATAAACGGGAGCTAGAAGAAGAAAAACTCCAGCCCAACATCCCGTTTTAATTTTCTTTTTTTTTTATTATCCAGGTTTTCTATTCTTTTTGCTCCTCCGTGCTTTCCTCCTTTTTCTCGCCTCTAGTGCCAATGCGAATACTCATCCCTCCAGCATACACGTTCACCATATTAACTACATGACCACTAACTCCCAATGAACGCATTATCGCGTTAGCCGCGTCAGTGTCAACTTCACTAAGCGGGTAGTGGTTGCGGATCCATTCCGTCTTCTCTTCCAACCAGTGTGCTGCCTCCCCTTCGTAAAAAGTAACCATCCATTCGAAGTCCGGATGCAATGCGTAGCATTGATCAAACTGTCTGCAGCTCCTAGCTTTCAAAACATCCTCGCGCATGCTCATGAGCCAAGCATGAACAGCTGAAGTGACGGATAATTAGCGAAAACCCAGGAAATGACGAAGGGCAAGAAGACTCACCACAGACATAATCCCCAATGGTGACAAACCCCTCTTCACCCCCTGGCGTAACCGTTAACCTCCTTCCCCACGTGCGCACCGGCCGATCCTCCCCGCAGCACTTGATCAGAAACTCCGTGTCAGAATCCGCTTCCCAGTTATAAGGATCCTCCTCCTTTGGGTCATCTAAGAAAGGCCGGATGTCGTCTTCGAGATCGCCGTAGGTCACAAACTCGCCAATTTCGTCGCTGTGCCATTCGTGCGTTTCCAACCAATTCCGTTGCCAATTGTCGAGGTCCACGCAGGCTACGGTCATCAAGGACACGGGTGGGTCGGTTATGGGGAGGCGAGCAATAGGGTGGTATGTGCCGGTGCTGCATGTGGTGCTGGTGTTTTCGGGGTTCTGGTCGTCGGCTGCATCTGATTCTGCCGGCTTGAAGAATGGTTCCAGGTGTCCTTGGGCACCGTGTTCGTTGGACATGACGGAAATCGCGGAGGGAAAGGTGCCTTTGAACTCCCAGAACAGTCGATCAACTTCTGGGGAGAGGCTAACATGGCGCGGCAAGCACGCGCTTTTAAGCTCTTCGTACGACTGGCCTGGTTGGGGAGTTGCCTCTGTACAAGTGGAAGTTTCCATTGTCGTTCCTGTGTCGGATGCACGTGTCGTGAGGTCTGGTTGGGAGGGGGATTCCATTGGAACCCGAGGGACAGGAAGCTGTGAGCTGTCAGCTGGCCGGGAAAGAGATTGGAAAAAGGAAAGTACACCTCATAGAGGGAAACGGGGCAGGTGCATGGGATATAAGTACCTGCTGGTAGGTTCCAGATTAACATGGGTATCTCAAGTAGGCAGGAGCGAATGGTAGCCCTGTCAGTATGATTTCCCGCTAAGCTTTCGCTACTGCACAACACCCGCCTACACATGCATCGTTCCTGACCGGTCCGAATCCCCGTGCCGGCTTGCCGGAGATCACACATGTATCAGTATCATATTTAATCCTTCCACTTCTTTTCCCGACTGCACTCTAACAACTTGCCCCGCATTTGCTTCATTCCTTTTCACTTACACCTTCAACATCAAGACAAGGTACCACGCCAGGTACCTATCATTTCCATTATCGCCCCCGCCTTGCTACGTCCACGACAATGGAGGCCTCGCATCCCCTTCATCCCTCTATGCAGTCGGATGCACCTCCCTATCCCTCATTCGAAGAACTTCAAGGCAAGGGACAACGGGTCATGTTAACTCGCAACACCTGGCGACTCTACTGGGAACTCGACGGTGACTTTCCCGCTGCAATTTCCGTCATGAAGACCCGTAAAGGTGCAAACGACTTGGAACCATTCGTCCGACCAGACACCGGCACATGGCATGAGCTTGCGGACATGCCCCTGACGGAACCAAAGGTCTCGTCCGTCAAGGCTATGGTTAGCGACCTCCGGCAATGGGAATCAGACTGGCTGAAGTGGCATGAATGGCATGAGGCACCCGAGTACAACCAGGAGTTTGTGACCTACGGAGATCTTGACGATGATGTTCGGCCGTTTGCGGAGGAACCAACCGAGGATGGAGGCTGGGAGGAGGACATGGACAAGAAGTTTCTCATCAAGTGCTGTGGAGAAGACCGACCCCTTCGAAAGAAGGAGATCAAGTTGAAGGTCACGGCATCAGCAGGGAGAGATTCCTTTGTCACGGTTCGGGACTATGTCAGCGGTAAGCTCCCTGCCCCAATCTCTTCTCAGGTGTTGTCTAGGACGTCACCCCATTTCAGATGCATCTAACCACGGCAACAGCTGTTCATCCCTGGCTCAAGAGCTTGCGCAGCGAGATTATGATGGCGAAGGAGGTTCAGCGCCCTGTAGCATATAACACCAAGCTGCCATACGAATGGATGGTGGATGTCTTTGAAGGGCCATTCAACAAGATCGAAGAAAAGAAGGACTGGGTCCAGAGCCATGGTGGCGGCCCGCGTCGTGAACATCCTTTGCCTGCGGTGTTGGTGAGGCATTTGGCACAGAAACGTGCGGAGCGTGCATTACAAGACCAGAACAGTACACAATCACAGGCACAATAGGGAGATCTGGAGACAAGTTGAAGCTACATCTACATGTTCTGAGTTGTTGAAGATGACTAGAGGTCACCAGTTTTTGGGAGGGTTTGGGTTGCGGTCACAGTTTCCCAACTGGCACTTGCCGTATGCGCAAAAGTCAGGGCCAGTTCCGCATCTTCCCTCTGCGTTGCAGCAATCTCCCCATATGCCAATACACGACCTAAAGCCGTAGTCTCGGCCACATGTACCGTCTGTACTAAAGACAGCATCTCCTACGCATGCGCCTTCGTAGCAAGTTCCCTCTGCGCAGTCTTCTCTGAAGTCAGGATGGAGCGTTAGTTCAGGATTACTAGCATCTGAGAAGTGCTCATTATAACGGGCAAGGACTTACACAGAATCGCCGCACCTCCAAGTGAGTGCATTACAACACTGACGGTCGGTGCCGAGACAAGTAGCGTTGTTGTGAGGAGGACCGCAGAGACCGTCCCAAGCTCTAATGGGTTCAATGACTAAGGCATGTAAGCAGAGATCATTTCCTCGAGTCTTTGTCTTTCATGTTCACTTACAGCCCCGAACGCAATACTCAGTATCAGCTTCAACCTTCCCACAATCCCCCTCAAGCCCCGGATTCAACCCAAACAGTGTATCCACACTAATCCTATTCCTCCTAGCAAACACGATGCATGTGTACTCATTGATCTCCATACCCTTAGTGTTGTCGGTATCTCGACAGTTGATCTCACCCGGCTGGGGGTCTTCCTTAAGGAGCGGGCTGATGGTGACGGGTACGGGGGTATAGTCTGGGGCGTAACTGAAAGTGATCCCGAATTCTTCAGGGTCCCAGGTGACAGGTGCGCATCCATCTTCTTCTGTTTCTGCAACGACCTTGCTTGCAATGTTGAATATGGCGAGAGAGAATAGAAGGCGATGTGGCCATTTTGTTCCCTGGTGTAGCTGCATCGTCGATGGGTTGTGCTTGCCTTTGGCAAAACGAACAGGTATTGGAAGAAATGATGAAGGAGGGACGGTTGGGATGGCGACAGATGGGAACATGAAGTGGCACGATACTTGGGACGTTGACAGGCAAATCCATCGAGCGGGAGGCAGCAACCTGGTAGCGGATTTTTCATTCCCGTGCCCCGTGGGAAGTCACATCGCTTCCTGAAGCCTACATGCATAGGCCAATGGAATCCATTTCGGTTGCGAAACTTTGAACCAACAGGAACCAACAGACTGGACACCCATGCGGTTTTGCAACCTCAAGTAGGCAGGAGCTTGGCGCTAGCACATCAAAGCTTGTTCTGATGTCGGTGCTTAATTCCGTGGCGGTCATTCATACAGTGCGTGGTAACTCCCCTCCGGTCCTCGATAACTAGCACAAACGGACTCTCACATCCCCCATGTCCATCACCAACAACTTCGTGATGAGGGTCTAGACTCTAGAGACCTGTGATGTTGGCATGTTCAAGTCCATGACCACCATACAGCATGTGCCATAACATGGCGGTTGACGATAGAGGCAAGCAAAGAAAAGACTCAGGGATCCACATAAAAGGAAAAGCTGTTCGTTCCAATCATACCTCTACCAAGTCATCAACATATCCATATTCGTAATCATAACGTATGCATCACCCAGTCCACGCCCTCTCAGCCAAGCGCACTAACTCAAGCCCACTAACTCATCTCCTTCCCATCGATTCTCCCATCAATTCTCCCATAAAGCTGCAACCCGCAAAACTCAACCAGCAGAACTCACCCGCATGCCCTAACCAAAAAAACCACACAAGATAAATCATCGCTCAACACCATCCCGTCCCAACACTTCTATTCCAGCCCACCTCCCCACCCTAGGACCAAAGCTGGCTTCCAGGTTGCTTCACCTCCCACCCTCCTCCTCCTCCTTAGCAGCTTTACAAACCACACAACCCCCCACAATCCGATCCCTCAACAACCTCGCATGCGTCACCTTTGCTCCGACCAAATGCGCGCTTCGTTCCTCGGCACCCATACCGCCCAGTAGGACATCGGCGTCTACTGACTTGTCAGGGTTTAGAGCCTCAAGGAGATGTGGCAAGTGGAACACATGTCCGCACGCGAAGCCGACCAGGGTATCTGTCTCGTATGTCGTGAATGGTGAAAGACACTTTGCGCAGTGACCGGGTTGATACTTCTTGGCTGCAGGTTTGGGTTTGCCGAATTTGGGTGTTGATGGGGTTGGCGGCTGTTGTTGTTGTTGCTGCTGCTGCTGCTGCTGCTGCTGCTGCTGCTGCTGTTGGCCCATGCCCGAAACGGGGGAGGCGACGCCGGAAGATGGTTGTTTCTCGAATGCGGGTTGTTGTTGCGTAGGGATGTCGGTTGGTTGGACGTCAACGTGATCACCACCTGCTTTGACGCCGACTTCGAACTTGACACCTTTGCGCTGTCCGTTGCGGAGGGTGTTCATGGCGGCTGCTACTTCGGACCGGAGGACGCGGCTGACGCCCTCGGAGATGGAGTACTGGATCTCGTGCTCCTTCATGATGTGTCTGATTCCTTCTCGTAGACCGGGGATCTGGAGACCCTCTGGTATGCGGCGGACGAGCGTGATGGGGTTGATGGCTGTGCCGACTTCCTCGAGTAGGGCGCGGATGAACTTAGGTTTGTCCATGGAGTATTCGAGGAGGTCCTCCCAGAGGTCGGGATCATCTTGTTCTTTGGCGAAGGCAATGGCGCGGGAAACGTCGCCGAGACGCTCGATGATGAGGTAGAGGGCGCGCTTCATTTGGCCCGTCTTGGAGTAAAGGTATACGAGCTCGGGGATGTAGTTGCGGGATTCGCATTCCTGGGCAGCCTGAACAGGAAGGGGTTAGCAAACAAAGTGCAAAAGACACGAGCAACACAGAGTACCCACCTTCTCAAAGGCATAAGCTGTAGATGTCCTCAAAAACTGGTTTAGCAGTGGCTGGTCGTAGGTGGCAAAGAGCTGCACGGCCAGGTCGGCGAATTGGTCTACCATGGTGCGACTGTCGAGGACCAGGCGGGCTAGAGACTCGTGCGTGTGTTCGTGGATGCCCTGACCTCGCCAGAGACCTCGCAAATAGAAGTACGTGTAAAGCTTCAGGTCTTTCTGCTGCAGCTGCGATACAACCAGGTCCGGCTTCACCAAACCATGCTGCGCTTCATCGACCAACAGCGAGATGGCCTCACTGGTAGCCTGCTCAAGCTGTTCCTTGGACATCTTCCGGAGCTTGTCCTGCGGCACGCGAAGCCCAATGAAGCTGGGGATGTCATCCGCCACAGCCTCTGCCAGATGCCCGTCCTTGATGAGTCGCATGGCCGAATCCGCATCCTGCAACTTGATGTAGCATCTGAGCGCCTCCTTGGTTCGCCCGCTAGCCTCGTGAAGTTTGGCCAAACTCTCCATGACAATGCGCCAGTCTCTTCCCACCTCGCCATCCTCGACGCTGTCTTCCCGGACGTCCCGGTACTTGAGCTGATTCTCCAGAGCAGTAGTGATGGTGGCAACATCGAACAGATCCGACGGCCATCGTTCCAGCAGCTCTCTGAAACGGGGCTTGCTAACCTGGAGGTAATGGCCTAGTACGACTTCGTAGATGGTTCCGGGGATGGGTGGCCTGGTCCGCTCGGTGGGAATGTAGTTGACAATCTCGTCGAACTTGTTGGCGCCGGCAAAGGTCCAGACCCATTTCTCCCAACGATCGGGGGTACCAAGAACCTTGCCGCAAATCTGGCCAGCTTGTGTCCAGTCGCTTGCTTCCACCAGTTCCTGGATCCAAAGTTCGCCGATGCGCCGCTTTTCCTTTTCGGCAAGCGAATGGTGGCTGGGCATGCCGTCAATGACGGATGATGTCTCGTCGTAGAAATCATCGCTTTGGGTGGGTGTTTCTGAACCGCCTAATTCGGATGCTCGGTCGGTGGCGGCTACAATCTCGGGATGTTCGTCTACCAGCTCCCATGCTTGTCGGTACTGCTGGCGTTCTAGCAACCATCCGAGGTGATCGGCCAAGTCTCGCTTTGTCGCCAAGATGCAGTCGTACGGGCTGTGGATGAAGATCTTGATGCCGGGCTTGTTGAGGTTCGGATGGATGGCGTTGCGAGTTGCTCCCTTGAGTGCTGCGTTGATCCCTCCCATGTAGTTGGACGGGGTCTCGTCGCTCTCCCTGCTCTTGATGCTGGCGCCTGAGCTGAAAAGAGACTTGGGGTTCAGCGCGACGTTGAGTCCAGTCAGGCCAACGTTGAGCATGTCGGTGCCAAATCCAGCCAGGGTCTCCAATGTGCCCTTGCTGGCTGCGGTGGCGGCCACATTGCGAGCTGGAAGGACGCCGAGATGGTAGTCACTGGCGGTTAAGCGTTCGAAGCGGCTGACACTCAACCCATCCTCGTCGACTTGGGCTTGGGACGTAAGGTCGATCAGGCGTAGTTCTGGTGGTGGGTTGTTTTGCCTTCGCTTGATCCCTCCTGATGGCTGGCTTCCTCCGGATGCTATTGATGCGGTGTGTTTGTGACCCGGGGCAACATTGTCGGATGCTTCGTCTTCGTTTTCGTCTGGTAAGCAGTATGCGAGCACTAACAGCAAGTTTTGGGTATACAGCGAGATGCCGGAAATGATGCAATCCATGCGAAGTCTGGAGAAAGACCGGGTTAGTTTTGGTCGTGGACAACAAAACACGGCCAGCAAGCACACTCACAGCTTTACAATCTCGGCCCGTCCAGCGGACCTTTCCCCAGCGTGTTTTCCCACGCCCATGCCACCTGGGTGAACGTGAATAAACCAGATTGTGCCTCCCCATCCTACGATCAGTCTCTCGATCTTCTTTTCAGTCCGTTGATGTTGCTGTTTCAAGATGGCAGCCGCTGGTGAAGCCGCAACCTCTTTCTGGCCCTTGCCTGGCTCGTCGGGTTCGACGGACAGCTCGTCAATCCACTCGGCACGACCTTTCCAGACGCTGGCCATGGTGTCCCACTCTTCTGTTTGCGGCCTGTCGATGTGACCAATTCGCTTCCACGCATCTTCCTGATCGGCGCTTTCGAGATGGAGCTTTGTCCGCATGATTTTGATGCCATGTTCGTTCAACCAGACGACATATTTCCCTGACAATGACCACTTGATGGTATTGATGGTACCCTCGCCCGAGTGCAAAACCGTATCCTTGCCGGAGCCAGCGCCCACCATGTTGCCGAGCCATCCTGCCGCCTGAGCAGCGGCTCCTGTCGTAGTGGCGGTACTCTTGCCCTGTGGCGCGCCAACAGTCAGGATAAGCTGTCCGGCCAGGCCACCAGACAGATAAGTCCTGTCGTTCTTGTAATCGGGCGAAAGGGCAACAGCTTGTATGGGTCGGGCAAAGTTGCGCAGGGTGACATCCTTGACATCGATCAGAGACTGGACGCAGATGTTGCCGTCCATGGAGGATGTCGCAATGTGGATGTTGTTGGAGGGAGTATTGGGCACTCCATGAGCTTGGGCATCTCGTTTGCGTGCGGCAGAGGCCGAATTTGCTTCGTGACGGCTGTCGATGGATGCGTTGCCTGGGCGCAAAGGGCTGTTGGTTTGGGAGAAGACTCTTGTGAGAGGTTTCGGGTCGAAAGTCGGGAGAGGTGGCGGATAGGGCGAGATGGAGAGACTGGTGACGGAGGCGCCGTGGGCGTGGTAGACGCGTAGTGACTGGAAGGCGGGCAACTGAAGGACGTGGATGTTGCCGTTATGCGTTCCCACGATCTAGAGACAGCCATCCCATGTTAGCAAATAGTGTTTCCGTCTTGTCCATAACAGTCATTGGGTCTGTCTGACCATCTTGTCGCCGGCCGTCAAGAAGGCGCTGGTCGCGTCGCCATTGCGATACAGAGGTCCGAGGTGTTGGGTGAGTCGGGCATATTTGAGTCGTGGCTCCTCGTCCTCCTCTTCCTCTTCCTCTTCATCATCGTCGTCGTCGTCGTCCTCATTGTCATCCTCGGTGGCCTCCTCCTGCCGGCTCTCGTCGTCCTCCGACCCTTCCTCTACCGTGATGCCGGATTCCCCATCTGTGCCCGTCCCTGTGGCTGTGCCTGTCCCCGTCGCCGTCACAGTCGAGGTGGTCGTCGCCGTGGTGCCAATGGTGCTGCCAATGGATCGCTTTGGGCGTGCTCTGGGAGAGGTGACAATGGTGGTAGCAGCAGCAGCAGCAGCGGGGGTGGTGGTGGAAGAAGAGTCGCCTGTCTCCGGCGGGACCTGCGTCATGTTGATTGGAGCCGTGTCTGCTGTATCATGGCGTATGGTAGCTGGTTGACTGTCCCGTCTGGATCTGGATCTGATTGATCGCACTCTGGAAGCCGAAAAAGTGTTGAGGAATGGAATTGCGCCTACTCGGCTGTCCCTCCCTCAATGAATGGTAAGGCGCTATTCGTTGGGTTCTCTAGGCTTAGGCTAGTCGTTCCTGAGTGCTGCAAGTGTTTGTTGTCGTCGCTGCCATCGGTCGGGTCAGTTCCAGAGCCGGGGGGACGGAGTGGAGGAACCGCTACGTCAGTCAGAGAGAGCTCCACAAGGAATTGGTAAACGCTTATGCCAAAAGTTGGTTCAAAGACAAAGGCCTGTCATAAATGGACTGAGGACTGGCAAGTTGGACCAAAGGATTTGATGAGAATCTAAGAGCATCGGTGGACTTTAGTAAAGGTTATATGCTCCAGCCATCATCAACACAACATGTAGACTTTGCATATGTCTAGGCACCGGAATAGCATCAGCCTTGTGACAGACGACTACTAACCCAACTTCTGGCATAAGCATTTAGGAGTCGAGCTACTTGAGTGATCCCCAAGGTACCTCAAAGCACAGACCACCCAAACTTCCATCTGTGGAGAGCTGCAAGTGCGGGACACAGAGGCAGGCGCGTCTCACAGCGCTGTCAGACGCGCTTTCCAGCGGATGCATCGCAGTGTTGCCCGGCGCAACTGGTCTCGAATTGACAGGAGCTTCCACTTCCATCCCACTTTGACTTTTGCTCCTTCCAAACAAAACAAAAAGAAAAGACCAAAACCGAACCGAATGCGCCAGCTTCGATCCTTCCAACACTTCCGTCAGCGTGGAGAGTTATGCAATCATCCGGAAAATGGCTTAACTTTGTTTCTGCTAATTTCATTCTCTTTCTTTTCTTTCCAGCAAGCGACGACGACGGCCACCTGATTTGACGATACCTCCCACTAGAACACCATGGCGGCGGCAACATCGCTGGGGGTTCACCAGCCCATTGGACTGCGACATGCCATCGACGAGGGCTTCCTCTCTCCAAACCCTCCTCCTTCGTCCTATACTTGGGAGATCTTTGTCGACCGACATGGACACGGCCACACCAATACCGAGTGCGAAGACGAGCTGTTGACCACCAAGACGTGCGTCATCTGGTCCCGCGGCGGCATCTTTCGAAAGAGCTTCAGATTCGACATTGAGAACGAACAGGTCACCCAAGCTCTCCTCACCTATTTCCCCACCTCGACAGACTCGCATCCCATCGTCAATGCTGCCTCTTCACAGCCCGAGAAACAGAAACCGTCGACCGAACAGACTAAAACCGAAAAGCAAGACGACGCGAAATCACCACTTGCCCGAGCCCTCGTCGTCTTCCTCAAGACCCAAGCCCACATCTACTTCCTCTCCGGAACCAGCCATGTCGTCCACATGCCCTTCGAGGTCGAGTCGGCCTGTGCCGCTCCCATTGGCGTCATCATCCAACGCAAACAGCAAGCGAACAATACCCTACCCGTCACCTTGCGCTTGCCCAAGGTTCCGCCCAACTCCTTCGTCTCGTCGCAGCAGTCTCAAAATACGCCCGGTACCGAGTTCTCCATCAAAGGCCTTGGCCGGCCCAAGGCGCTCCCCTTGAATCTGAGCAACACTTTGGAAAACATGTGGCAGCCACCCATGGAGACCCCCGACAGCCCTTGGCCACGGCTTGTCTGTCTGACTGACCCGTTGCTCGAGATCGGTTTGGTAGTCACCAACCCAGAGAAGGAAAAGACACACAAGAGACGTCAAGGAGGAGGAGCCTCTTCTACTTCCAAGTTCCTCAGTCCCGCCGAAGAGATTGTCCATGTGGAAGCAATCAAGATCCCTGGCTATGCCTCTGCCTCGCATGGTGAGGCCTGCATCGCTGTGACCGTTAACAGAGAGAACAGCAGGTACAGCGTTTGGCGCTTGACCTACCTGGAAAACCAAGACCCCTTCATTGGCAACAAGAAGAAGAAACCTGTCAAGTCGACTCGCAGACGCAGTTCCATGGCGCCGGGCATACCCAGTGGTGCCAGTACCCCTATCCACCCCGCCATCAGGGATAGCTTTGGTGCTCCCCTACCTGGCAAGAAGCCACGGAAAAGCGTCAGGATCGACGAGCGTGAAAAGGAAAAGGACAAGGGACGGGCGCTGGAGGGCGTCTTGAGTTCTCTCGACCCGCAAAAGGCTGATGATGCCGCCCGCCGACAATCTCGCCGAGTAAGCTCTCTGTTGGCCAGAGCTGACCTGTCCGCATCCCAGGAAAGGGCTAGTTTCTCAGACCAAACACTACATGGCGTCCATGGTGGTAGAAGGGGAGACTCACTGGCTAGTCAACGCACCCGCATGAGTGGTGCTTACGGCGGTTTACATCTTGGGGGCTCCTTCAACCATGGCCTCAACAGCCTAGCCGAGGCACCTGTTGACTCCCTGCTGGAAGAGCTTCGTGCTGGTGGTGACTTTGAGGGCTTTCACAACATGGGCTTGGATGATCACGAGTTCGAAGGACTAACCCACGAGATGCTCTTCGACAAGGTTCACAGCTTCTCCATGGACAACGTCAACGTCCGCTACTCTCTTGCCAACAAGCCGGCCAAGACGCATTCCAAAGTCTTCATTCTTGTTGGCCCTCCTACTGCCACTGACGAACAGGGCCGTGTCCAGATCCTCCTTGGAATCCAAGATGTTGTCGACAAGAGATTGCAGCTCTTGACTTTGCATGTTCCGCATCCCGTCCCAGGATCAACCCTCGACCCAGCCACATCAGGACTCTCCTCCTCCAAGATTCCCATGATCTTTAGTGAGATTCGAAGGGCGCAAAACGTCATTGACTCGTGCAAAGTTACAGACGGAACGGAGGAATCCATTCTCATCCTCTCCGAGTTCAAAGCTGGTGGCAGAGAGCTGAGCCTGCAGTCTCCATGGAGCCAGCTTATCACTCTAGATACAACTCTCTTTCGAGCCGATGATTGTAACAGCCTCAGCTACTCGGGCACCCACAGGACGGCGTCGGTGGTCTCCAAGCCAGACGGAACCCGCCTTTCCCAGATTCGTATTGATGCATTGTGCCATAGTTCTCCTCGCGGAGTCGTCGATCTTATGGACAAGCACGGCGCATTCCATCGCCTCCGTATCAAACTTCGCCCTTCCTCCTCTCAGGTCCGCAAGGCCTTGGATGTTTGCAAAAGTGTTCTTCCTTCTTCGCATGCTGATCGATTGCTGGCCGGCTGGTGGCATACCTCTCAGTGGCTTCAAGTTCTTAACCAACAGGCCGTGAATTGCGTCACTCCTGATCACGAATGGTCTTCTTTTGTCGTGTTTCTGCTGGCGAGCTTTATGGCTCTCGGGCATACGAGTGAAACATTTCTGGTCGGGCTCGGCCGTGACGTCCGTGTTCTTGAATCGAACAGCAGTTGGGATACCATGGAGCTATACACCACCCCACTGGCATCTGCCGATTCACCATGGATGCAAAACAGGAGTTGGCAGTGGATTCTGGAAGATGGTCTTCTAGACGTTATCTCATCCAGCCAAGAGCCGCAATCACCAAGCTTCATGGCCCGCCACATTGAGCTTGCAAAAAGCTACATTGCATCTCCCGAAGGTATCGCAGCGTTTGGTGCTAATGGCTACCTCCCAACAGCCGTCGACAGAGCTCGCGAAAGTCGCAACAAGGCTGGCTGGAGTATTATGCTTGCACTCCATCTCCTCGTAGAAGAGCAGACGTTGAGTGTTTTGTCCCCTGAAGAAGTCTCGCCAGGTCAAAGCGATCTTAGGGCGGTCCTTTGGCAGCTTGCGAAATGGCTTGGTTGGCAGCAGTATGAGGAGCTCTACAGTCTTGGGGTGCAAGCAGACTTGGGCACAGATGACTCTGGTATGTGTATTGGTTCCTGGTGCACGAATTCTTCAACTGACGTATCTGCAGCCCTTCTTTCACGACTGGCCATACCTCCACCCAATTTCAACCCTTGTGTCTTGACCTGGATTCGCCAGCACTTCACCACCGATAACGGCCCCGACTTCCTCACACTTCCACAAGTCTATGCTGCCGCCGTATCCGGCGCTCGTTCGACCAATCCGAGGGAGAAGACGTGGCGTGACTTGACCCCAAGAACCTTTATGTTTAAGAAGCTGTTTGAGCTCCTCAAGTCAGCCAAGGATCGGTTCGAAGCTGTAGCAGCCATGCACGCTGCTGGGTTCACCCCACAAATCCTCGAGACCCTACCCGAGGCCATCTTGACACCCTTGCAAGACTTCATCTTCATCTGTCAACCGAGCCCTCCCCTGGCTTGGCCCGCTGAGCTCCTCAAGCTGGTGAACCGGGCCGACGTCAGCACCATTCTCAAGCAGGTCAAGGTATCGAAGGCGATAGGATCGGAAGTTCAGCCACCTTCACATACAGCGAAATGGGACTTTCGTATGCTATGTCAGCATTTGGACGACTTGCAAGATCACACCGAGGAGACTGATGCCTCAGAGAGACAATTGGTTGTTCGCACTCTGTTCAGAGAGGACAGGAGGCTAAATGAGGCGCAAAACCTCTTGTCCTCGGCCAAGTCTCGCGTGCTCCGGCTAGATCCCAAGCCAGAGTGGTCTGAATCGGAGTATCTGGAGAAGCAAAAGGAGCTGGTTACTACGGTGGCTACCAGCACGCTGGCTATCCCACCCGGCCGTGGCTTGCTTTACTACTCCTTGCGGTATCCGTTGCTGACTCAGAAGTACCACATCAGCGGCTTCAACCTGGCATGTATCATCCGTCCTACTAACAACACTGTCAGTGTTGATAAGAGCCAGTTCACCGAAGAAAAGATCAACTGGGCTTTCTTCCATCAGGGCGTTGCCGGAGGCCTTGCGATATCACCACAAGCCAAGGGCATCGACACGTCGTGGATTCTCTACAACAAGCCCGGCCAGGACCTCAGCAACCGACATGCAGGCTTCCTGCTTGCCCTCGGCCTGAATGGCCACCTCAAGTCTGTCGCCAAGTGGGTAGCGTTTAAGTACCTTACTCCGAAGCACACCATGACTTCGATCGGTCTTCTCCTCGGTCTCGCTGCTTCGTATATCGGGACCATGGACTCTCTGATCACCAGACTGCTATCCGTTCATGTCACCCGCATGCTCCCGCGAGGTGCGGCGGAACTGAACCTCTCCAAGCACACGCAAACAACAGGCATCATGGGCATCGGCTTGCTTTACTGCAACAGCCAACATCGACGCATGAGCGAAATCATGATGTCGGAAATCGAGCACGTTGAGGACGGCGAGGAAGAAGACCCTCTCCGCGATGAATCCTACCGTCTCGCCGCCGGCTTTGCCTTGGGGTTCATCAACCTCGGCAAAGGCAACGACCTGAAGGGACTGCGAGACATGCGCCTTACCGAGAAGCTGCTCACCATTGCCACGGCCACCAAGCGTGTGGAACTTGTGCACGTCCTGGATCGATCCGCTGCCGCCGCCGTTGTTTCTGTGGCCTTGATCTTCATGAAGTCGGAGGACCATATCGTGGCACGGAAGATCGATGTCCCTGACACCGTGCTGCAGTTTGACTACGTCCGTCCTGACATTCTACTGCTTCGCACAATGGCTAAGCACATCATCCTCTGGAAGGGCATAACCCCCTCATTCACTTGGATCAAGACAGGCCTTCCACAGGAGTACCAAGCTCGTCACCGCTTGACATCCACCACTCGTCTACAAAGCAAAGACCTCCCCTTCTTCTCCATCCTCGGTGGTCTCTGCTTCGCTTTGGGTCTGCGTTTCGCCGGGTCCGGCAATATCCAGGTGCGCGATCTCTTGGTGCACTACCTTGACGAGTTCATCCGTCTCGTTTCCATGCCAAAAGGCAACTTCGACTCTGAGCTCGCTCGCTCCAACGCGCGCATGTGCATGGACCTGGTAGCCCTTTCCTGCGCAACCGTGATGGCAGGCACCGGCGACCTGGTAATCCTGCGCCGACTCCGCGCCTTGCATGGAAGAGACAACAAGGAAACCACATACGGCAGTCACATGGCCTGCCACATGGCCATCGGCGCTCTGTTCCTCGGGTACGGCACCGCTACCTTTGGCAATAGCGACCTCGCCGTCGCCGCGCTCATCGTGGCTTTCTATCCCATCTTCCCCACCACAGTCCAAGATAACAGAGCTCACCTACAAGCCTTCCGACACTTTTGGGTACTAGCCACCGACCCGCGCTGTCTGGTAGCCAAGGACGGAGCCACCGGCCAGAGCCTGAACGTCCCCGTTCTCATCTCACTCAGACGCAACAGCCCCTCTGCCCGTGCCGCCGCTGCCAACACAGCCAGTGACTCCCCGTTCGAGTCATCGTCAGAGGGCGTCATTATCCGCCGCCAGACTCCCTGCTTGTTACCACCCCTAGACGACGTCTTGCGCGTCACGACGGACGCTGGACAGCAAGGGTACTGGAATTTGACGATTGACTTTGATACCAACCCCAGTCTCATAGACCAATTTAGGCAGAACCAAACCTTGTGCTTAAGAAGGAGACCAGCCTTCGAGGCAGCCTTTCCCGCCACTCTGCGCGCTTTAGGAAGGGAGATGGGCCCCCTTGCTGAGAACGGGCAGCAAAAGGATCCATTCGAGTGGGTCTTTGGTCTCGGTGCTGATGCTGCCGGCATACACACAGACAATTCCCACGGGCTAGGAGAGCTAGCAAAATTAACCCACGCCGAAAGAGCAGTAGTAATGGACCGTCTCGGTTCAGGTGGCGGGGTGGGAGAGGGGGAGGGTGCGACGACGTTTGTTGATGCGAGGCTTGTGCTCGAAAATGATTTATTCACAGGTGGAATGCCGAGCAGAGAGAAGTTAATGGGGTTGAGGTTGTTGTTTGAGTGGATGGAGCGGAGACGGGGGTTGTCTTTGTCTGTTGAGTCCATGTCCCCTGGGGCTGTTTCTGTTTCTTCTGTTTCGGGTGCGGGTGCGGGTGCGTTACCGGCGTTGGGAACGATTCCTGAGGTGCCGGTTGCTGGTGGGACGTTGGCGGGGAGGTACGGGGTGCAGGCGACGGGTGGGAAGGGATATGGATATGGATATGGATATGGACATGGGAAGGGTAAAGCGAGGGGACATTCACATTCACATGGACATCACTCACATGGACCGACGACGAGGAGTAAAGCACAAGGGAGGAAGAAGATGTCGGTGGAGGATGATGATGAGAAGGAGGAGCATGAGCATGGGCTGAAGTGGGATGAGGTGCGTGAGGGCTCTGGACCTGGTACGGGACGTGGAGTGGTGTCGGGGAATAACATGAATTGGTGGATGAGGGATAGTGTTATTGAGGATTTGAAGGGACGGGTTTGGATGGTTGGTAGGGAGGGGGAGGAGGAGGAGGAGGGTTGATGTTTAGGTGGGTAGGTGGAGTGATAGTTGTCGGTGTGGTTGACCGGAGGGGAATGAGGCATGGGCTATGATAGTGTAGAGTCGAAGTGTAGTGTAGTGTAGGGGTACTGTACATGTACATAGGTAGGCGTATGTATATCTGGACTTTAATAATGTCGGCCAGCTTTAAAGGATTACTACTGTCCACCTATACGCCCATCCACCTCTTGGTCGGGAAGTTAGGTGGATTATAAACGTTGTATGGATGTTAAATTGATTATCGCCCTTAATATTTGCAACAAGAGTTAATACCTCCCATGATATTATCACAAATAGTATAGGACGTTACCTACATGTACGCACCAAATTTGTCACGGACACTAAGACGTATAATAAAAGATGCAAGAAATGTTCTGTTTGACAGACAGAACTCAATACACCTAATGCACGCTTATATCGCCGTATCCGACAGGCCCGACAGGGTGAGCCTTCGCTTCCAAGAGGAAGCCGTAACAAAATTCTTTGACGAATACAGTAGGAAATTCCAGTCGCCAGGGAAAACACAGCAACGCAATGGGTTGGATATGTGTGGCTAGAGGTAAGACCTAGGTAGTTCCGGTGCTATTCACTCGTAGTCCGTTGGTGTAATGGTGATACTGCCTACCTACCCCTTGGTCCTTCTCTCGGTAGGAGTGAGGGCGTCACATTCGGTGTAGATCGAGGGGGTGGAAGTTATTGGTAAGAGTCTAGTACAGGTCACGCTTTCTATGGTTTTTATTTTGTTATCTCCTTTTGGATCTTTGAATCTCCGCTGATTACACATGGACCTTCAAGACAAGTAAAAGTCAAACTTCCATGTCCACGACAAATTCTCGAATCTCTCGCATGTGGATCCAAGCGTTTGTTCCAGAAAAAGATCGCTTTCTACCTTATTCTTCGCTCTAACCCACTCTAGTCTCGTCCACGTATCTAGTCTACTACTGTAGCCCATCCCAAGCAGCATTCCTACTACATCCTTTCACTCTCCATACCTCTACTCTAATCATTCCTTCCAGTCACAACCCATCCCGACTTGAGCACACTCCCATTTTTTTCACCTGCTGACGCTGCTGCGTTTAGGTGCTTTCCGGTTTCGGTCAAGGTTATACTCCTCCCACGTTTTTTCGAATGATGATGCCTCGCCCTCGCCATTTCCATTCTTACTTCTTTCCCAGCCTGTTGGGCCGAATGTCGTGATATGGACATGTCTCTCGGAGGCAGACGTAGATGCAGATGCAGACGAAGATGCAGACGCAGACCCAGATGCAGACCCAGACCCAGACCCAGACCCAGACCCAGACCCAGAGCCAGATGCAATCCCAGACCCAGATGCAATCCCAGACCCAGACCCAGATGCAATCCCAGACGCAATCCCAGCACCCCCCATCATCTCCTCCAGTCCCTCCAGTCCCTCCAGCTCTTCATCCCCAAGTTCCCCCTCCCCCTCCCCCTCCCCCTCCCACTCCTCCCCTTGCTCCCCCTCAAATCCACCCCTAGAGTACGATTCCCTCTCCTACTTCTTATCATCCTTCTTAGGCGGTTCGTAAGAGCTCGAAGTCGAACACGTCTTGCTGCCGCAGTCCTTTTTCACTTTGGTGATCAGGGTGCACGTGTTGCAGTCGTTCTTGCCCGAGGTGGCGACTACTTTGCGGACTTCTTCTTCGGTGCACCTTTTTTGGGGTAAGGGGGGTATACAGGTTAGTTTGGAGGGAGTGGTTGAGAGGGGGGTTGGGAAGGGTTTTTGGGGAGGATGGGGTAAGGGAGGGGTGGGGGGGGGGGGGGGGGGGGGAAGGGGGGGAGAAAGCGGTGTAGAAAGAAGGGGAGGGGGAGGAAGGGGAGGGAGGGGAGGAAGGGAAGGGGAAAGAAGGGGAAGGGAAAGAAGGGAGCAAAGGGAAAAGGGAAGAAGGGGAAGGGAAAGAATGGGAAGGGAAAAGGGGGAGTAAATGTGGAAGTGGACTTACATGTTGGCTGTTATGTTGGTTTGGTGGATTGCAATATGTAACTGTTGATGATGATGATGCTGTTAGCGAATGTTGTTGTGTTGTTGCTCGGACTGTGATGATGAAATGGATGTGTGAGTGATGCCGAGAAGAAAATGCTCACATCCCCGGGAGATTGATGTCCCTTTATACCCAAATCCAAACCCAAAACCATACCTCTAGGTAGCAACTTCCAACCGCCAACTTCCTCCTTCCTTCCTTCCCGTCTTGCATGTCTCGATCACTCTATTCAAGTTTGCACCTTCCCCGGGCAATCATCAACGAGTTAGGGTTCTGGAATCTCAATCCGAGAAAAAGTACAGTATCGACGGAAACAACCATGAGCAAGTTGTTAGATTCAGCGCCGGTCGTACATGACAAAATGACACACCATTCTTTGCTCCATCTACACTTTGAAGTATGAAAACATGTAAAGTTTGCCCACACCGAAGCTGCTCTGCTGCTCCCTAACAAATACGTTATAAGTGAGTTTGACCATCAAGAACTAACGGTCCAACATCAAGGAAACATCTTCTCCCCGAGTCCCCGGATTTTGTAGCGTCCATAGGTAGAGGTATCGACAAACACATTCGAGATTTACATGGTTACACTAACACCTCTAAACACCTGGTCTAGACACCAACAGAACTGACGAGTGACGACTTGACGTAGTCGAGACTACATGTACCTCTACCGACGGTCCGACGGGACTTTGAGCATACCTCTATATGTAACCAACACGACTCGACTAGAAACAAACATACCTAGTTATCTGAGTTATCTGAAAGCCCGGTATTACTAACTTTGGTTGCTCTTTGAGGTCACAAGTGGAACTCACAAGCAGGGCATGTTTGACGTCCCAGATCCAGATCTCTGACACACGATCTGAGGTATGTCGCAACCAATGTGAATGAACAAAGGGAGATACCTAGATATCAGCAAGACAGGCGCTTGCAGGTAAAGGGAGATAGATGGATATATAAGGTAAACCCCTTGCGCCCTTGGTAACTCCCAGGTAACACTCTATGGACACTTACCTCTACCTCTACCTCCACCTCTAACAATAATAAACACTCAACTACCCAACTCACCCAACCCCCTATAGTAACCCCCCACACTCACGATAATGTAACCCTCCAAACCCAATGTCTAGTAAATAAACATTTCTAACCAAGCCAAAATAGGTGCACAACCCTGCAAATCCCCGTCCTCGTTTCCAGTGGCAGTGCCAACGGTACTAGTAACAAAAGTAGTAGCGGATCTAACTACAAGATGGAAACAATCAAGACCGACTGCGGCTCTTCCACATGTCCCCAGTCATCAGCTTATCGGCCGCCTATCAAGATTGAAGTTGAGGGTAATTTGAGGAGGGAGGCGATTTAATTCTTGACACAAATTTGGGAGAATGGGTTAGTGTGAGCAACGCACACAAGTAGGTTGGAAAGGGCAAGATGGGTCTGTCAGTGTCAGTGGGTGACTGGGTTAGTAAATGGTAGATGGTAGATGGTAGATGGTAGATGGTAGATGGTAGATGGTAGATGGTAGATGGTAGATGGTAGATGGTGGATGGTAGATGGTAGATGGTAAATGGTAAATGGTAAATGGTAGATGGTAGATGGTAAATGGTAAATGGTAAATGGTAAATGGTAAATGGTAAATGGTAAATGGTAAATGGTAAATGGTAAATGGTAAATGGTAAATGGTAAATGGTAAATGGTAAATGGTAGATAATATAAACTCCAATCCCGCTACGCTATGCTTTTCACTGTATCAAACTCTGTTTTCCGAACCCGCCGAATGATAAGGTACCTCCGTCCTCCATATACCCACTCACCACATATGTCCCGCCACCCCCCCGATAACCGCTCCCGCTCTACCCAAACCTTATCCCCTGACTCGGATCCCACGTGGCATTCACCGGCCCCTGTTCTTGTTGCTGTTCTTGCTCTTGTTGCTTCTGCTGCTGTAGCTGCTGCGCTTGACCAGCAGGAGAACCACCAGTAGCACCACCACCAAAGTTAATCCCCATATTCGGCGCCCACACATTTTTAGCCCCAGGCGCCACCGGTTTCGGTTGTTGCTGCGGCACGTTATCTGCCCAAGATTGGATGATGTGGGCTTGTTCGACGATGGGCTGCCGCTGCTGGTGAGGAGGTTGGATGGGGTCGGGGAAGGGGATTTGTGGCGGTGGTGGGAGTGATGTTTGTTGGTGTTGGTAAGTAAAAGACTGGGGGGTGTGCAAGTTCATGTTGAGAGAGGAGAGGGGGGGCATGTTGATTTCTCTGTTTTTTTGGAGGGGGGGGTTTGGTTAGTGGTTGATGAAAGAGGGAACTAATGGACAATAGAAAGGGAAGGGAAGGGGGAAAGACATACTCCTCAAGACTCCTAGCATCCCTCCTCCTCTCACTCACCCACCCTCTCACCAGCCCCCTCCACTGCTCCACAATCTGGCTCAGGTCATTATAAAACTTGCGCCCGACCTCGACGTTGCTCACAATCTCCTTGTACTTGTAATACGCCGCGTCCAGTTTTTGGAGGGCCTTTTCTCTCTCTCCATTTCCCCCTCCAGCACGGTCTACCTGCCTTTTCTGGGCTTCAAACTCCTTATTCGCCCTCTTCACCTCCTGCACAATCTTTTCCTGCTCCTGCTTATCCCTTTCCACGGCCTCCAGCTCCGACTCGTACAACCGGTCCAGCCGCTTCTCAAAGAAATCCTCAAAGTGCGCCGTCGCAATGGCCGTGGTCGGGTACGCCCGTTCCAAGCGGGCCGCCTCGACGAGTATGTCCGGCTTGATGTCGTCCGCTCTCGACCTCGCACGCAACGACTCGACGCGCTTGCGCCTTCGGGATTCAAGACGTTGCACGTCGTTGTAGGCGCCTCGTAACCGCCCCAGCGCGGGCTTCAGGCTCTCGGGAATGTCCGTCCGGCGCGAGTTGGGGATGAAGTCCATTATTGAGCGGTCTGGCCCGGCGAGGATGGCGAGCGTGTCCTTGACGGCGTTGAACTTTTCGCGCACTACTTGATCCGAAGCGGTGGAGGAGGCAAAGTAGCCTTCGATGTCTTGCGCTTGGCGCCAGAGCTTTGCGCCGCCGTTCGGGGAAGGGTCGTCGCGGGATGAAGGGCGGTTCCAGCGCTCGGTGCCGTACTTAGTACGGAGGCGGTTGTCTTCCTCTTCTTCGGCGAAGAGGAGGGATCGGCCTTCTTCGAAGATGGCTAGGTCTGACGAGCAGAGCTTGTCAATGTCGGCGAAACCTTGTTGCAGGCGGTAGAGGGCGTCGGCTTGGCGGATCTCGTCGGCGTGCTGGACCAAGGTGCCGGGCAGACCGAGTGGCTTTTCGAGGGCTTGCAAGGAACCGGGAAGGTTGAGTGATGACAAAATCTCGTGAAGCTGGGATGTCATGGTCTCGAGTTCGGAGATGATGGAGTTGTTGACGAGCCTGTCGCGGCGCTCTTCGTATATGGATACGGCCACGTGCACGGCAAAGGGAACGAGCTTGGTGAACAGCGCTGGGCCGAACTCGGCGTTGTGGTCGCCCAGAAACTCGTACGGCTTGGCCACCTGGGGAGGCACGCGGGCAATGGCCATGTTGGCGCGGTCAAGACGCTTGAGCTCGGTTTTGGGCGGGACAATGTGGAGGTAGACTCGGTCGTTATCGATCTCGGCGCGCTTGAGGTCCTCCTCCAGCCGACGCTTGAGGCTCTGCAGGTCTTCGACGACGGTTTTGCCAAGGTAGCCACCTCTTGTCTCCTTGAGTCCTTCGTTGACACAGGCGAGGGCGTCGCGTAACCGGGCAATCTCCTCGCCATATTGTTTCCTCTCGAGACAATCGTTGGCAGCGCGGAACTGGGCGGCGGCGGCAAAGTGGTGGTGTTTGGCGCTCATGTGGTGGATCCAGGCCGAGCTGATGGCCTCACTGCGCATGGCGGCCTCGCCGGCTTCGTTGTAGAGGTCGGATACGCGGGCAGCTAACTTGGCGATCGAGGCATCCTTGTAGCCGTCCATGACAGCCTTTTGCCAGAAGCACTCTTGGGCCTCGGCGAGGAAGAGCTGGGTAAGAGACTCGAGGGTGGGTTCGTCCATATCGTCGGGCGGGTTGGGCATGCGCAGCTCGGGTAGGACCTGGGTCCTGATGTGGGTGAGGACACCGGCGGCGTGGGAGAACCAGCTGGCGGCAGTCTTGAGGCCCTCGGTGCTGTTGCGATTTGAGGCCATGGCCAGCTGGGAGTAGAGAGCGGCGAGGTTGTAGAGGATGTTCATCAGCTCGTACTTGAGGTTGTTCTGGACGAGGGGGTGCTCGGTGTGGTAGCCCAGGGCCGGGTACCACGTGAAGTCGGCGCCGACATCGATGGGGAACTTGCCGCCAATCCAGACCAGCTGGGCGGCGTAGGCCTGGAGCTTCTTGATGCCACTCGGGTGGGCTTCTCGGACGTTGACGGCATCGCGGCGCAGGGAGTCGATGGTGTCGAGGTCGTGGCGGAACATGTCCGGGTGCTGGTCGTATTTCTTGGAAATGTACTGCTGGATCGCCCGCGACAGTGACAGCTGCGTCGACCTCCGGAACGGGAGCGACAACACGTTGGTGGTGGTCATGCTGCCGGGCGATGGCAGGTGTGGGTGTAGGTGGTGTTGACTTGGTGATGGTGTTTTGGTGTTTGAGCATCGGGCAATCACCAAATGACATCAACCCAACCACAGCCGCGCCTGGGAGCTACAGTGGAGGCAAGCTTCGCGGCTGTCAGTGGTACCCCGCCTAGGTGGACCTTAAACGCTTATGCCAGAAATTGGGCCAGTTCGAGGTACAAGACACTCGTAGTCCAAGGCCCGCACAACCACTTGATGGCCAGACTGTATATACGAGGTGTATCAGACTCAATCTGGAATACGTTTAAAATGACTTTTGAAGTTCAGTTTGTCCAAGTTCTCTCTTTCAGTGCCATGTCTACAGCTGAGGTATCCGAATCTGCCACGCTGAAATGTCGAGGTCCTGGCATAAGCGTTTAAGAGACATATTGAGCGAATGGCCCGTGCACCCTCCCACTAACAATTCCACGCCCAGAACACTGTTCTCGACTTTTCGTCCCCTTCCATCTTCCATCTTCCACGACACAATTTCATCCCAAGTAACCCTCAGGTTCACCAAAACTCAGTTCCATCCCACGTCGTCAACCAACAGACTGGACTGGACTCTCTCTGGATGTCTCAACCTCGAACAAGGCCATGACATGACTTTGATCCCTGAAGCACAGAAGGGGTTCCCCGTGCTACCTCTACTCCATCTCCTCCCTCTCTTTTCTTTTTCTGAATTGCTTCACCTTGACATACACAGCATGCCTGGTCCATTCCACTGGGACGTGTCGTGGTCGGTGACATGATCCAGTCATTGTATGTCAGCGTCAGACAAGCAGCGTGTGTGCACGACCAGCGTGAGACGCATCATGACAGAGACTGTTAACCCCGTCAGACAAGGGCTGCCCACCATCATTATGAGATGCGATGCCTGAGGTTATCAAAACCCATGGGTAACGCTACAACGGTTCCCGTGCTGACCGGCGCTCTGGAAAGGAAAAAGTGTGGAGGTTCCATTTGTGGTGCTGAGTGCGGCTCTTTCCTGTGTGTTGTTGTCTGTCTCAACGTTAGTCTTTCACTGCACTCTTCAACACGGCCATCTCGACAAACATGACGGAAAGAGAGGGAGAACAACGACCACCCCTAAAATAAAGACAGGGAGACGACAGGTAAAACAGCTTCACGAGATTAGGGACATGCTTCTTAAATGGATCTCGAGTTACACCACCCATGCTCCCTCTCCGGCTTCCGCTTCTTCCCTCTCTCATTCTTCATATCGACGGTGCCACCACTTGGAACCCTTTTACAACTCACTCACCGCATAGTTGGCCATTGTCGTCATGAGGCTATTATAAGTGCCCGTATTTCCATCTTACAGTTTCTGGCTGAGCCCTTGCTAACGTTACCTCTCCCAGTGCTCACTCCCTCACCCTCACCCTATAATCTATCAGATTCCAGGGTGGTATTCTGGGCCAAAACAGTATAGACCAGTATACAGCTGGTCAGCACTGCCAGCCACCCAGAAGGTCTTGGCAAATAAGGGATACCCCCAGCTCCCCCGACTAGAACTCCAGAATCCTATTCTCTACAATTACACACAAATACACAGAATTAATCAATTCCCCCATATAATCTAATAATTAATAGTTTGATATGCCTATTACCATCAATACCGATAATAATAATAATACTACTATTATTATTACGATGTTTTCTTTAAAGCAAATTAATAAAATAATTAATAATAACCCTTTCCTTACCGATAACGACGATTGGGTCCGTTAGGAGGAGATATTATAGATTAAATATAATTTTAATATTATTAAAGCTTGGCTCTTAAGCGAAATCGACGTACCCTGCGAGCCTTTTTACCCTAAACTTGGTAATTTCCTTCTTAAATTAATTATTAAATTCCGTATTGAAATAATTAATAAAGAGTTACGTCTTTTTAAAGCCGGTCTCCTTCGTATTACGATAAATAAGGTTAGAGAGATTATTAAGGTTCTTTACTATTATTAAAACGATATTTTAATTAATAGGATCCTTATCGAAGAAGATTTAGGTAATTTTTAGCTTTATTATAATATTAAAGTTATTTACCCCGATAAGAAGAAGGATTGGTTAAAATTTGAGATTAGGGATAAAGTTATAAGAATTTAGATGAGATTTTTAATTAATTACGGACTTTAAAGTTCGGCTATAAAGGAAAAATAGGATATTTAAATTTAATATAACCTTTTTAAATAAAGAATTTAATATAATATTACCGATAAATTTATTAATACCCGTAAGGCTTATACCGATAGTATTGTAATCCTTCGAAAGGAATCGATTAATTTTAATATTTAGTTTTAGAATTAGGTTATAATTATAAATAATAGTATTATTAAAGGAGTTAGGGAATATATAAATGTTATATTTTAGTATAACGACTTCCGCGCTACTATTAAAATTATTTAACCTAATTACGCCGATATAATATAAAAATTTAATAATAAAATAGAAAATAATACTTTAAAATATATAGAAGTATACGAAGATTTTAAGAAGTAGGGTATAGATAATCGCTATAATATTATAACCCCTGCGGATAAAAATAGTCGTAGGGCGTTTATTATTGAAATCGACGGTTAAATTTATTATTGCGTTAATAACGATAATGAAGTTAATAATTATTAAGAAGCTAATAATAAAAACGTTTATTAATAAAGTAGAAATAAGAAGTTTAAAGGTAATGTAAGTAAATAAAAATAAGCGTTGGATAATTCCGAGAATATACGTAAAAAATAAAATTCGAGAAATAAAAAGAGTAAAAGTAAGGATCTCCCTATATATAAAGTATACGAAAAAGGATTTTATTCTCTTAAAGAATATTAGTACGTAAATTTAAACGTTAAATTTGAAGCTTTTAAATTATATCCTTCTATTACGTAAGCTATTAAAATTAATATCGCGAAGGACGTTAATTTAGTTAAGAAAATTGAAGTTATTAGGGAGAAGGTTATTAAGACGGTAAAGTCTAAATTTATATAATTCCTTAGGGAGGAGTATAAGGTAATTTTCTAAATCGGTAACGGAAATGAGCGAAAAGAGTATCCTTTTAAAAATTTAATTATTTTAAATTTAGGGAATTCTTTTTATATATTTAATAAAATTATTCGTTTTTATTACTTTCGTTATACCGATTTAGATAATTATTTATAGGTAGGTGATTTTTGTATTGAAATTTAAAGTTTTAGGGAAATTAACGTCGTTATTAAAAGTAAAAAAAGTAATTTAAAATTACGGTTAAAAGAGGTCGCGTTTTACTTTAGTTTTGCTATTAATTTCGTCTCCTTCTTTTTATTACGAAGGTAGGGTTTTTATTAGGATTATCGACTTTTAAATAATTATTTAAAGAGAATTAATGGGTTATTCTTTTATTTTTTAAATATTATCTTTAATTAAACGGTCTTAGAATATTTATTTATATTATTTATTAAATTAATATTTATAGCGTAGCGATATTAAATTAATTTTTATACGAAGAAACCGTCGATTTAAACCGCTAAAATATAATACTACCGATTCGGTTACCTTAGTCTTTAAGTATTCGAATATTTATAAAACGTTAATAGGGTATAATTATAAAGTATTTTAATTAAGAAGAAGGACGTGGATAATGCGGTCGCGATAAATTTTACTTCGATTGAAGAGCCTTCGAACGATTTCCCTTCTACGGTATTTTTAAAAAGGATACCGATAATCGAATATAATGCTTGTATTATAGTAAAGATGCGACGTTAAATATAGCGAATCCTTCGAAACTGTAGATATAGATTAGGGTAACGCTTTGTAATAGATTTCTTCGAATTCGATAAGGGTATTAATGGATATTAATATTTTATATTTATTATTTACCGATAGTTTAGATATATATAAGATTATTACTTTTCGAATTGGATATTTATTAATATTGCTTCGATTTTATATAGTTATATAAATATATTGGTATATCGATATAATATTAAGGTTAAAGCCTTTGAATATAATAATGAGTTTAATTGAGGAGAAATACTAATTAAGTTCGGAATAAGAAGTATATTATTCGAACCCTCTATTCCTAATATTTAAGAATAGAATAGTAGAATAGAGCGCTTAGGGGGTATAGTAAAGTAATGATATAATATTATAAAGAATAATTTAAAATTTCCGATCGATTTATAATTAGAAATTATATGCGTAGTAGTTTACTTATTAAACCGGTTATTTCGATACTTCTATAATTAGAAATCCCTATACGAATATTTTTATATTTATATCGTTTAATAATATAATTAATAAAAATTATAGCGATTAGATATTAATTATTTTCGAATATATAAATGTAAAGTATATTTTATAATTAGTATAGTATAAAAGAAAGAGAAACGTCGCTAAAAATATTTCCTTAGAGTATAAATCGGTTATTTAATTGGATATAATATTTCCTCGATATACCGTATATAGAACCTTATTACGAAGTAAATTATATAAATACGCGACGTAATATTTAATAAACGCGTTAAATTCTCCCCCGACGAGATTAATATTAAGGAGGATTTAGTAATTTTAGAAATAATAATTACCGAAGAATTCGCTAAAAAGTTAAATAAAATAGATAAGTAGGATTTAAATTAAGGGGTATTAGCGAATCTTTATTTAGAAAATACCGAGGTCGAGCCTCTTTTAAATATAATATTCGAGGAAGAAACCCTAAATTCTTAATAAGAAACCGTTTAAGAGATTAAGGCCGGGGATATTTACGAAATTATAAGGCCGGATAAAATGGTTATCGATTTTATTATAAATCTATACCTAATGTTATTAAATACCCTTCTTTTATACGTAGTAGCCCTATATATGGGCGTTATATTAAATTAAATAATTGATAAATATTTTCGAAAATTAAAGTTATAGGAGAGTACTTTTTTAGTAAAAAGATTATTATAATTAGTAATAGAAATAATTACTAGAACGGTTATAAAAATAGAGGTATAATAGCTATTGATTAAGTACGGTAAATTAAATAGTTTATACCGCCGTAACTTCCCGGAGGTATTAAAAAATTATTATAACCTTAAAAGTTATTCTTTTAGTAAGAAGTTTCGTAAGGTAGAACGAGCTTACTTTAATAGTTATAAGGATATAAGAATTTAGGTTGAAGTCGACTAAAATATCCTTTATATTAAAGGGAAATAGATCCTTAATTATATATAAGTATATATTTATAAATTTAATAAAAATAATACTTTAAATAAGGTTAAAATTAGGTTAATAATTCGAAGAGACTAATAATGTAAAATAGGCGTTAATACCTATATTTCTACCCTAGCGGAAAAGTCCTTCCGAATTATCGTCGTACTAATAATTCGTTTTAATATAGAATTTATTTAATAGGATATAATAAACGCTTTCGTAAATGTTATAATCGATGAAGAGATTTATATATATATATTATTAGGATATTAGGTAAAAGGAAAGGTTTTTAGATTATTAAAAGCGTTCTATAGCTTCCGACGAGCCTTTTTATTATAATAAAGGGAATTGAACGGAACGTTTAAAGGTATAGGATTTAAAGTTATTCTTAAAGATTTATATATTATAAAGAAGGAGAGAATATTTATATTATATTATATTAATGATATCGTTTTCGTTTATTTAAAGGAATATAAGGATTAGGTTAAAGAGTATATTAATTTACTATAATTAAAATATTAATTAACCGGTAGTAAAGAGTTATAATAATTCTTAGGTATTAAAGTTATTTGTAATTGTAAGGTAAGAAAAATTTAGCTATCCTAAGAAGCCTATATTAAGAAGATTAATAAATTATTAAAATTAATTTATAGATTTACTATAGTGCTAATAAAATAATAAAAATTATTACCTTTTAATAAATTAGTTAGCTATATTAAAATTAGAGACTATTAAATTAACGTAGGCTTTATATTATATACCGCTATTAATACGCGATTAAATATAGTTTTTTTAATTAATCGATTGGTTCGTTTTAATTATAATCCTAGTTTAGAATACTATAATGCTAATAAGAAGGTTATTTATTACCTTCGTATAATTAAGGATTGGTATTTATATTATAGAAGTAGTAACCGATTCGAAGTAATTTTAGACGCTTTATTTATTAATAATAAAATAGACCGTAAGAGTTTTTAAAGATTTACGATTAAATTATATAGTAGATTTATTTATTGGGGTATTATTAAATAAACCGCTATCGTAACGTTAATAATAGAAGTAGAATTTTACGTTATTAAGAAAATTATTAAAGAAATACTATTTATTAACCGATTTATTAAGGTTCTAAGTGTAAGGTTATTTAACGACCTTATCCCTATTATAAAATATAATAATTAATAGATTATTAGAGTATTTATTGAGGAAATTCTTACTTTTATTATTAAGATGAGGTATATCGATATTTATCGATATTGGCTTCGAAAGGAGATTATCGAGAAGGAGACTTTTAAAATTAATTATTTAGAGATAAAGGAGATGCTTGTAGATAGATTGACGAAGGTATTTGGAGTGCTAGAATATAAGAGGTTTAGGGAGTTATTAGGGATATTTGTAAAGTTATTACGCCCGGTTGTAGTAGGTAATAATGAAAAAACTTTGGAAATGGAGGATTTGGATAAGTATTTGGGTATTATAGTAGGAGAAGTAACGGTGGATTAATTAAAGGGAATAGGAAATATGTAAATAGTTTTACTTTCGACCCTAAAAGGGTAATTAAGACGGTTTTCGAATAAGGGGGTGTATTAAATTCTAGGGTAGTATTTTAGGCCAAAATAGTATAGATTAGTATATAGTTGGTTAGTACTACTAGTTACTTAGAAGGTTTTAGTAAATAAGGGATACCCCCAGCTCCCTCGATTAGAATTTTAGAATCCTATTCTCCACAATTACACACAAATACACAGAATCAATCAATTCCCCCATACAATTTAACATAATCTATCCCTGTGTAATAATAGCGGTAATATTAGGGCAGCAAAAAAGGCTTAATTGTATGTAACTGTGTGTAAGACTCTGTAGACGTGCAGATCTCTGGTCACTATAAAATCCTTCAAATTCCAGACCTCGGTTATAGTTACGTACATTCTATCCTCCCAGAGTAAGCTATTTAATATTATAATACACCCCCTTAAATTTAGGTTACAAATTAGCGCCAAATCTACTTAGAAATACCCTATAATCTATTTACCTCTTAGAGTTTTATACCTTTATAGCTAAATTATTATAATAGTAATTCTAGAATCCTTATTTATTACGTTAGCTTTCAAGTAGATCGTGAAGTCTATTTACTAATTTACTTATAGCCTCCTCCTTATTTATTTCCTCCTAAAAACCCTTATCCTCCTTCTCTAAATTTATTTCTTTAAATATCCCTATTGCAATAAATACGTTAATAATTTCCTATAGTTTCGTTGAAGGGCGTTAGAGCTTAATGAGCCTTAATTATATTATCGAAATAGTATAATCCGTAGGTCTAAGATTCTTTATAAAACTATTTACAATTTACTCTTTAATAGGGATATAAATAACGTCGATAAGGTTTTTCTCTTATACTTAGCGCAGCCAATATTTATATATATTAATATATTTTAATTTAATTATTAACCGTATACTTTCTTTAATTATAAATCGAATTGTTTATTTATTATTGCATTTTATAAACGTAGTCTATTAATTTAGACTTATAATTAATTTATTTAGAAGGCGGCGAGTGTAAATAATTTCTTTAGCGCCTTAATTAAAGGATAATAGTTCTACCTTTATAAAAAAAGTAATTACCGTATCCTATTTATTAGCGCGCTAATCGATTATTACGTTTAATAATTTTAATATAAACGTTTAGGAGCTTTTATAATTAAGGGAATTATTTATAAAAGAGGAATTAATTATTATATAGAAGTCCTATTTATTAAATCTATTTAATTAGAAGGCGTAATTTTAAATCGATAATAGATAAAGGAAGATTCGATTTATAACCCTATAATATATTAAGTTAGGATTAGAATTAAACCGAACGAATTTAGAAATAGGGAAAGTAACGTCTAAGCGTGTAATAATAGCGATATAGAAGATAGAGCCGATTTTAATCTAATAGGCTATAATCTTATAGGGTAATATTTTATTTTCGTAGGGTATTAATTCCTCTTTAATTATAGGAGTCTAGAAGAATTTCTTTATCCCTTTAACCTTCTCTATAATTTTTTTAATATATTCGCGCTAAAATAATTAAATTAGCCGTTTTTTACGGTTATAAATAATTTCAATTCTTAAAAACTATTTTAATTCCTCTCTACCGGTAAATTTATATTTCCTCTATAGGGTAGTGATTACCCTTTTAATTACGGCGATTTCTTTATTTCTATTTAAATAAATAATAACGATATTATTAACGTAGAAGAATAGGAAAACGTTATCTTTACGCAGAATATTAAGTTTAAAAGGGATAGGGGATATATTTATAGCTATAAGGGTCTTAATAAATTCTTACTACTATAAGAAAAGTAATCTCCGTAAATTATATAGCGTTCGAAGTAAACGGATTATTTAGCCTTTCTTTTAATACTTAAGAGGAATTCGTATATATATTAATTTATCTAATAAAATATTAATAAAAATATTCTTTATATCGTATTAAATTAAATCGAAGTTAAAATACGTAATAATAGTTATAAAAATGCGAAACGATTTAATTATTAATATAATTATATAAGTTTTTCGAATCCTATCCTTAATTTATTAATTTCCTCTTACTATTAATCGAGCTTTATACTTTTAGAACTTGCCGTTTTAATTAAATTTATAAACGTAAACTTATTATAATTTTAGAATTTCTTTACCGAATACCTCCCTAATATTTATTTACTCCTAAAATTTTATTTTATAATATTCCGCTAAATACTCCTTCTTAATAATAACGAATAATTCCCCTATAGGGTATAGGGAGAGCTTATAATAGTAATTTAAGAATAATAGAAAATTTAACCGGTAAAGGGTCCTTAGTAAGCCTTATTTCTATAAACGATTAACTTTCTCCCTTATTAATTTTAATTTGGAATTATAGCCGGGATCGACTTTAATTCCCCTCTTTCGCATTTTTTTTAAAAACGCTTAATTTACGACCATATTTCCTTAGAGATTTATAGGACGGCTTTTCCGCCCGGCGAGGAATAACGCTACCTAATTGAAATATTAATTTATAATTAATTATAAATCCTCGTTAGACTTCGAAAGACCGTTAATTAAAAAGGAAATTAATATATTATTTAAAATTAAGGACGCTAAATAATACCCTTTATCTTTTAAATTTATTACTATATTCCAGAAATTTAACGGTAATTATAAAAGTAAGGGTTTCTCTAAAAACTCCAATTAAATTTCTAACCCCATTTTAAGGACCGTTAGGGATTAACTTAACGGTATTAAAATAATTTCTAATTCCTATATTTATAATAAGTATTAACCTATTTATATTTATTCTTAATACTAATCCCCTAATACCTCTTCTTCTTTCCCCTCTTCTAAGGTATTAATTGTATTATTCGCATCGGTCGGAAAATTTAAGGCAATAAAATTAGGCGTCGGGTTTTCGAAGGCTAATAGTAATTCGAAAATATTTATTTCGGTAGTATTTATATTATAAAGAGTTTTTAATTATATAATTAATTTATTAAAGGAAACCTTTAAGGATTTATAGAGCTTTTATATATTATTAGTAAATACTTTATCTTCGTTAAATATAACGTTTCGTATTATAATAATCGAATTAATATATAAGTTCCAAATCCGGTATTAATTCGAAGATTAATAGTTAATTAAATACCTAATCTACGCTCGCTCCTTAAATTTCCTAATTTTATTTTTGCTATTTATAATATCGGCCGTAAAAGCGAAGGCTTTACAATTATAAACCTTCAAATATATAATTATTAGGGAGGGATCCGCTAGAAGAACTTTACTATCTTTAAAATTAAAATAAATTTCGAGCCTCTCTTTAGGGGACTTTTAATAATATTTTACTTTAGGCGTTAAATTATATAGGTATATTACTATACGCGTTATTTTTAATTATAAAACTTCCGGTAAATTCGCACTAATACGTATTAATATTGCCTTCGTATTAATTATACCCTTTAAACGCTCTACACCTCTATTTTACGCCTACGTATAAGGGGCGGAAGGTTTAATAAATATACTACAATAGGCTAACTAAGCTATAATTTTATAATTACTAATTATTTCGTTATTATATTCGATTACCCGAAGAATAATATTATACTAAGTCTATAAACCTATAAAAAGGTTCTAAAAATTAATTATAATAATATTAATTTCCCGGCTACTTAAATAATAAATCCAAATATACCTAAACTACCGATCTACAACTACTATTAAATTTAAATATTCCCTATTTCGTATTTTAATTTTAATATAAGAGAAGAAGTCGATAGCGAATTGTAATTTTAAACCTTTAAAGTAATTACAAAATTCTCTACGCATTTAGCGTTTTAATTTAGTTAAAATATACGGATTATAATATATTATATCTGGCCCCTTAAAGCGGACTTTATAAACCTATTTAATAAATTTTACGAGTGTATTTAGTCTTAGGTAATTAAATTGAAGATATTAGCGAAAGGCTTCGCCTTCCTATAACTTCTATTAAAAATAATTAGAAATATGTACCGTAAAAAAAAATTCGTTAACGTTATTTAATATTAGGGGGATGTACTCTAAAATAAATTATTTATATACGGAATAAATATAATAAATTAATAAATTCGTGAGGCTAGAACGAAGGTAATTATTTTTATAATCCTAATAAATATGGTTATCCTCGAATTATTTTAAGGAAATAAAATTGCACGTTATATTTAATATTAGCGTAACGTTGGGGAGGATTAATTCCCTTATCCCATCGTTATTCTAGACCTTAATAATAATATTTCTATATCCTTCAATAACGGTTTAATTGCTCCTAGCCTATATGTAATTATTAGTATTTACGGGGGTAAGGTCTTTAAAGCGATTAACTTTATTGAAGATATAGATTATCGTACCTAAATCGAGAATTATAGAATTTCTTAGCGGGTATATAGTATAGGAATCTATAAGCATTAAAAAATTATTTTTATTTATTAAACGATTATAGAATTATTTTTAAATAGATTTATTATCCCTTTATTTGCGTAGTTAAATAATAATATTTTTAAATTTCTTATCTTTCTTTATATTCGCTAAAGTACGCTTTTTAATTTCTTCGTTCTCGATTTATCCTTCGAATACGATTTAAGGGCGTATATAATAGTATTTATAAATATTGTAGCCCTATTAATTATAGAGCCTATAAGTATTACGGCGGGTCTTATATACTTATTAAAACGGGGAGGAGGCTCTTCTTTTATTAATTAATTTAAAAGAGGGTTTTTTACTATTATTATTATTTATTAGGGTTATAACTTCCTCCTGTCCCTCTTTAATATCCGTACTAGGGTATTAATTATCGTTATTAGGAACGTCCTCCATAGCGGGCTTTCCGCTTAACGTAGCCGCAAATACTATACCTTTTAATAGGGGGGCTGGCCGGCCTTTTACCTAAGTAAGATTTACTATTATTACTTTATAAAAATCCTTAATAACGGTATAAAATCCTATATTTATATAATTATTCTTTATAACCTCCTTATTATACTATAATTAGTATAAATTTACCTAAATAGAATAAAAATTTCCTTTAATAGCGAAATAGAATTTAATAAATTAAATATTAGGATTTATAGCCCTAAGGACTTTATACGCTTTATATAAAGCTATAGCCTACTCTTATTAGAACGATTAAGTTATCTAATCGCGATTAGCGTAACCGGGGCGTAAGATAGCGATTAATTAGGCCTTAGCTAATTTCTTAGCTTCTCTATCGTTGAAATACGCTACTTTAATAAAATTATCGTACTATTCGTAAATTCCGGAGCGTTTAGTGAAATTAGTTTCGCGGTATAAATTTCCAATAATTTCTATTATTTATAGATTTAATTGGGTTTTCTTAGCCCCGAAGTCTATAATAGCCTTTAAATCGGTACGCTAATCGTTTTTCTTAGTTATATAGTCGCGATAATTACGCTCGTAATAGAAACTACTACGTATAGCGGTAATAGAAAGCTCCTTAAAGCGGGCCTTCTTTTTAACTACGGTTTTTCCTTCGGGTTCTTCGCTTCTATAATCCTCGATATTAGGCTCGATAAGTTTAATAAGCTAAGGCTGCCGGTTTATAGGATCGATATAATCCTACAGCCCTAGGTTTTAGACTTAGGAAATAAAGGTATTTTCCTAAGCGGGCTAGTCCTTTAGCGAATTGAGACGGATATTATTAATCTTCGATAACGATATTATTATTATTATTGGCGTAGTTCGGTCGAATCGGTAAGACTCTTAATTATAATAATAGCGGTAATATTGGGGTAGTAAAGAAGGCTTGATTGTATGTAACTGTGTGTAAGACTCTGCAGACGTGCAAATCTCTGGTCACTGTAAAATCCCTCAGACTCCAGACCTCGGTTATGGTCACGTGCACTCTGTCCTCCCAGAGTGGGCCACCCAGTATTGTGACACCCTGCACGGCCCGCCCCGTTTCCCTGGTCCTTGGGTGTGTCTCGTCCACGCTCACCACGCTCCATGATCCACAGATGGCTGAGATCATGAGGACAAGAAAACAGACACTACATCCCCACCGCCCATGTCTCAGTCTAGGAGGAAAAGTACTCCTCGACAGTAACCATCTCCGCAGCCAATCGCGCCCACATCACCACCGAGGAAGCTGAGGCGTTGTACTGCTATCAAGACAACCCTCCAATCACGGCCTAAACTCACCCTCCATTGAGAAAAGGCCATCGTCACAACGATAGTAATAGTGGCTTGAATCGAAAAAAGGCAAATTCCGATTCCGTTCCCCGCCAGCCATCTTGGCTATCAACACCTCCACGGGCCGTCATATTGCTACCCACTTCGGCCTTGATGCACCTCTCGGTCCCGATGGAAGACGCAGACGGGGCGCCACCGCAAAGCCTCTTCAATGCAATGTGGGTGATACGGATACCAGCCCGAAAAGGCCTGTCGACGGCTCTCCAATCGACCTCCTTGATAGGTAAAGCCATTGTGTAACAAAAAATGTTCAAGACCAGCATCCCCTTCCCACTGCACCCAGCCGTATGCCTAACCCCATGGACGACGACAGCGTCTACTACCATATGGAAACTCACATTGTCCCTTAGACGGCAGTCTGCTGTGCTCGAGACTGTCTCGCTGTCAAAATGCGCCAGGGACCACCCTTTTTAATCCGATAAAACAGCCCAAGTGCAATGATTCGGAGCTAAAGTCAATGGGGCAGGTCAATCATCAGGCATTTTCGTTGACTCAACTGCACCAAGAAAACATACTACGCCAGTGGCTTCTTTGGCAAGCAAGCTGGCGTCGAGATTATGCCGGCTATCGGGACAATCCCAATGTCGTGCGACGCAGACACCCTTTTTTTACTCCCGGCACAGCACATCAATGACCAAGTGGCCAAGATGCTATACAAATCCCGGCAACGTCAATGCAGCACTCCGAGGAGAAAGCCTGGGGATGGAAAGGTGTGGTTGTCACCGTTTGCTATGGTAAGCCAAATCCTTCCGCATCAACCCAGGGCACGTGTATGTGTTGTTCTCCCCTTATGGCCGCACTATACTTTATCGATTCAGACCAAAGTACTTGTTCCTGAACACGGCAGTTGCCTCAACCTCGACAGGACTCAGTTGACCTGAAACTTGAGGATGTTAAAAGAGAACAGGCGGCGGAAAGTTGAAGCAAGGAAAAGTGCCAAGCTCAAACTCCGGCATGCCATGGTCGCACCGCGTTTGCTATCTCGGGTGTAAAAGTTTCTACTTCTGACCCATCAAGCCATCATCAGCATGACTGACTTGTTGGCCATATGTCGGCATCTCCCTCACTTTGTCAGCTTCCTTGTGGTCCCTGCTGAAACCCGTCCGGTCAGAAAGGACTCCTTCCTACCTGCTATCCTGGGAACGGCGCCGAATCCAACCATTACTGCCAGTGCAGCCTCACTCGGGCAACATAATAATGCCCATTGTTGAGTCTCTGGACCTGTATGCTCCCATCTCAGCCGCCGATTACGCCCTGCACCTACATCCTTCCCCCCGTCTTCCTCCTTCCCCCTCCGGAGACGGCCCATTCGGCTTCTCGGGTCCGGGTATCCCTTGCTTCACCCGAACCACGTCAGGGATGTCAACTCCGTTCGATGCTTGAAGCCTTTTAAAACGCGCTCTAACGGACCATCCAAGTAATCGCAAGGTTCTCGAATGGTGTCCTACTATGTAAACACCGACCGGAAGAGCATTCGTCCCCCATGCTCAACGCTGGGATCGATATGACGTCCCAATACCAAGCGAAGCATGAGGTCGGTTTTGCGTTATAGGTCGTTTATTGACGTTGCATTGAGGATCGCGCGGGATGATGCTCTCCCGTGTCTGCGCGAATCATTAATAGCCGCGCCTAAAAAGGGTTGGGTTGCGTGTGCCCTCTTGTGTGCGAGTTTAATTCGCTTTTTCCTCTCTGCCGTCCAAACAACACACGCTTTGCACAGCCCAGGCTACGGACATTCCCCAAAACGTGGTCCTGCCGTCTCATCTATATCCGAAAGGACGAAAAGACGGCATTTGGACTAGAACTAGGGCAGCGAAGCTCATCTTTTCCTTTCTTTGGCATTCTTTGCGTTCGGGAATACACATAGTCCTCATTCACTACCTAGTTCCAACCCATACCCAGGGAACGCCCCCTGTCAGACCTCCTGCCGCATACATACTGACTCTCAATCTCCCCTGCTATCCTGTCCTAGACATACACATCACACCTTCTCCCTAGACAAGCAGCCTCGTCCAAATGTCCAACCTGTCAGAGCGGCTGTGGCGTCCATATTTACTGGGAACAGGGAGCAAGTCAAATCCTCAGCGCGGATTGGTCATTGGACTGCTTGGTCCCGAACAGGCAACTTCTTCGACTATCAAGTGCAGGCAGTGTCTCGACTCTTTTTTTTTTTTTTAACTCGTTCAGCGATGGAAGTCTGGTCCTTGGGAGCGGCATCCTCGCTTGGCTTTTTTGTACCTTGCTGTTTTATACTCCCATTCTCTCTCATGCACTAGACGTCCTCCTTGGTAGTGCAAGGAATGGAACAACAAGCAAGTTCGGGGTTGGACGCCGGATGGATGCAAGCGGCAACAGGGTAAGGTACCTACACCTACCCAGCTAGCAAGTACCTACCCTGGAATGTCCAACTTCCATTCCTTCCCCGTCCCGTTCGTGCTGTGCCCCAGTCCATTGTGTTGCTTTCGTTACCTTGCACGCCCTGTGCTGTTGTTGCTCCACGCACTGCTGCAAGCTCCTAGCTTTTGTGTCCCCACGTTTCGGGCGTCCGTGGGATGAGAAAGATATAGAGAACTTACTTAGGCTGAATAAGCATCTCTCCCCTTCTTCGGACACTTGCCGTTTGCGGCTTTCAAATGTTTTCGGTCTTGGGTCTTGGTGGGCCAAGCAATATGGACCATCATCACCGATGACAACCTAATCCTTGTTGGTGTGGTCGTCGTCGTTTAGAATGCCCGCGGCCATTCATCCATCCATATACCTGGTACGATACCTACTTACTTGCTTCAATGCTCTCGTCAACCTTTACCACCTTTGGCTACGCCCAGCCGCTTTCCCACACGAACCAGGAACTCTCGATACCTTTACCTACCTTACCTCCTGTCTGTGCCTTTGCTGGCTGCCCTGTCATCGTATCAGATCAAATCAGCCTGATGACATGGGAAGGGTCACTGCGTGACTGCAGTCTGGCCGGACTCTCTCCAAGTCTGACTCCAAGCGAACAACACAAGGTCTGTTGGCTGTGGACGAACAGAACAGAACAGGCAACCCAACCAATCTTCTTCTAAAATGGTGCGAACGCCGAAGGAGGGTTCCCGCCGCCGTCTTCATCACGGTGGATGGGAAGAAAAGGGCGGGAAGGGGAAAAGGGGGAAAGGCCGGAAGAGGGGGGGCGTATCTAGTGTACGACCCTACCTACCTACTACCGCCCCGATTCTGGACTGAAGAAGTGCTGGATTTTTTTTGTTGCAGTGAGTGAGCTGTCACGGCTGGCTTGGTCCGTTTCGTTCGTTTCGTTCGTCCACATCCTTTCCTCCTCCTCTCCCGTGTCCGGTGGTGTCCGGTGGTGTTGCCCTCCCTCCCTGCTCCGCTCCCTGCTGGAACAGAGAAAATGTCTCGGTCTCCGTTCGTGACTTTGTGACTTCGTGACTTCGTGTTCAGCAGCTGTCTCATGATGGCCAGGCTGGAATGTACATGGGAACGGAAAGATTTAAGCTTTCCTATTCCCCCTCTTCTCTTCGCCTCCGGCTTGGCCCTTCCCCTTCCCCTTTCCCTTTCCCATTTTACATGTACGTAGTCGTAGGTCCATTCTGTTTCCATTTTCTTTCTTTCTTCGTTGTGTTGAGCCAACCAAGAAAAGGGGACAACAGACTATCGTCGTCGTCGTTGATTCGAGTTTGTTCTCTTTCATCAACCGATATCTTCACCAAAAACCCTCCTACAATCGATCGATCGATTGATACTCTTTTTTTTTACCTAATTCGGCTTGGTTCCAGTCCTCCATCTTCAGCCCAAGGATCGTTTTCCTTCCACTTCTTCTTTGTTTGCTACCTCTACAGTCGCTTATAAGCTTTCCAAGCTCCCCAAGCTCCCCAAGCGCCGCCTCCAATTCCCAAAATCCCCATTCGATCATATCTCACCCACAGACCACACAGTGAAAAGAAAGACTTACAATCGTCAGTGGGATTCTTGGCAACGCGTACCCCCCCTTACCTCTACGCTACTCGACGCCTCGAAATTGTGTGGGTTGGGACTTGGGAGCTACACATCAGGACCAGAGCAAGCAATCCATATAGATAGGAAGAACCAGAAAACTTCCATCTTACCCAGCACCTCACCTCACACCTCACACCTCGATTTACCAACCGGTCATCATCACACTCTTTCACCGGGAGTGTCCACCCACCCAACCCAACCCAACCATGGAAACCTCCAACCTCACCCTCCTAATCCTCTACCTCGCCATCCCCTCCCTCCTCATCTCCGCCGTCCAACAAATCCTCTCATGGCGTAAGAAAACCACCAGCACCACCATCAGCCTCGTTGGCTCTTCAGGAAAAAACTTGAAAAAGTTCCCCGGCCCACGCCAATTCCCGCTCGTCGGGCGCATCCACGACCTCCCGCGTTTTGGTCTCTGGCTCAAGTTCAAAGAGTGGGCGGACGAGTACGGGCCCATCTACACCACCTCCGTCCCCGACGCCACCTTCATTATCGTGTCCGACGAAAAAATTGCTGAAGAACTGCTGGTCAAGAGGGGCCATATCTACAGCGGCAGACCGCAGATCAGGAGCTTGATTGGCCATAAGGAGGGGGTGGTGTATAGTGCTTTGATGGATCGGCATGGTTTGTCTTTCCCCCTTCCCCTTCCCCATCCCATCCCCCCCCTTTTCTTCCCCCAACCACTAACGCGAGAGAACAAAAAAAGACACATGGAAACTCCAACGCAAATGGTGCCACGCCGCCATGGCCCACGCCCACCGCTCCCACTTCTACGGGCACATCGAGTCCGAAACGCGACGCTTCCTCATCCTGCTCCTCCTCTCCCCGGACCAATTCCTCGATCACACGCGCGAGTTTTGCGGGCGCGTCATGTCCCGCCTCGCGTGGGACGACGCGACGCAGGGCCGTTTGAACGGGGAATCAGCGGATAAGACGCTGCATTGCATGAGCGTGAGCGGGCCGATTACGAACACCATGACGCCGCTGTGGGGGCTGCCCGGGGTGATTAATCCGTGGTATAGGTACGAGGTGCAGAGGGAGAGGGAGTTGAGGGGGTGGTGGTTGGGACTTTTTCGGAGGGCGAAGGAGAGGATGAGGAGGGGGGAGTTGCCGGGGGATACGTGGGCTTATAGGTATTTTGAGCAGGTGTTGAACGAGACGGCGCCGGTGACGCCTGGGGATGCTAGGGTGCCGGGGCCGGATGTTTCTGGTTCTAAGCCTAAGACACAAGAGGGTGGGAGGGGGGGGAAGGGGGAGGGAAAGGAGGAGGTGTTTGAGAAAAAAGACGCGTTGGATCAACCGGAAAAGGACGAGACGTTTGCGTCGTGCATGATTGGTTTCCTCAACTTGGTCGGGGTGGTGACGATTTCGGGCCCGTTGAAATTCTTTGAGATGGCCATGGCGCTGCATCCGGAGTGGCAGAGGAAGGCGCAAGCGGAGATTGACGAGGTTTGTGGAGATCGGATGCCGACCATTGCCGACTTTGAAAAGTTGCCCATCCTGAGAGCCTGCCTCAAGGAGACGGTCAGGTGGAGAAGTGGTGTGCCCTTGGGAGTGCCGCATCAGGCGGAAAGGGATGATGAGTATAGGGGGGTCAAGATTAAGAAGGGGACTATTGTTTTGGCTTGCGAGTGGTATGTTTTGTTTTCTCTTTCCCCCCTTTTTTTCCAGCTATACTAACACCCCCAAAACAGGACCATCAACCGCAACCCCATCAAATACCCCTCCCCCGAAACTTACAACCCAGCGCGCTACCTCGACCCCTCCTACCCGACCTTCCAAGCGCCCCTGACGCGGTACCCCAACTTCCGCGAGGGGTCCTCCATGCACTCCTTTGGTTGGGGCCGGCGCACCTGTCTAGGACAGAATATCGTCGACGACGAGATGTTTGTCTTTGGAGCGGCTTTGTTGTGGGCGTTTGATGTCACACCCAAGACGTGCCCCGTGACGGGGAGGGAGGTGCCGATTGATACGATGAAGACGAATAGTCATGTGATTTTGGAGCCGGTGGACTTTGAGTTGGGGTTTAGGGTGAGAGAGGGCAAAAGGGAGAGGGTGTTGGAGGGGGGGAAGGAGTTTTTTGGTAAAGTCTAGCTAGGGGTGATGTTAGATTAGGTCTACATGTATGGTGAAGACGGGATGGTGATGACCGATGTTGGATATAGTGTCTTATAGGCAGGAATGGTGGGAAGATTTGGTTTGCAAGGAGTTCTTTGGAGTCTCTTCGTCTGCCGGTTGAGGTTTACTTGCCTTCATAGATGTCTGTTTTACTGCTACGCTTCCAACTTCCAGCTTACAATGTTCGCACCATCGTATCTACACTGCTTTACGTTTCTCACAAGCGCATAAACTTACAGACAGTACATCTACCGTCCTCCAATCTCGTACCATCCCATTCCAGGCGTTGCGTCCACATCGGGGATATCCGTACCCATGATCAGTAACTGTCATTCTTCATCCTTCCCAGGGATAAGTAAGTAAAACTATCGCAGCCGCTTCACCTACCTATCTTAAACTTCAAGACAGCTTCCCACTCCTATAATAATCTGTTACCCATAGGCCAACCATCTTCCCCATTGATACTGTACTGGTATCCTTTCCGAATCTGATCTCACCAACAACCTCAACCCGAAAACTGCCTGGCAACACGAGCTTCACAATTCCGCACGGCGTCTAACCACCCACTAACACCCCACCAACCATCAATCTGTCAGATCTTTGTAATATCTGGGGAAAGCAAACACGACGCGCCACAACCACGTTTTCCTTTCCGCCCGGTGGTGTTTCCAAAAGAGATCAAACATGGCAGACATGACAGATAGCACAGTGGACGTCCACGGATAGGAAAGTGACAAGAGGGGTAGACGGGGCTAAAATTTCCGTCTACTCCGTCCGCATCTCACACCGGGCACTGACATGCCGTTGGAACACCAGCCAGCCGTCCCTGCCGTGTAGCCAAAGTTGCGATATCGGGAAGTTCCCATCATCGCCAAGACCTCTAACTTTAGGTTTAACATTTCTTCAAGAAGAGGATACTATACGTATGCTCGGCTCCTTCCCCAGATATTTCCATGGTTTCTCTAGGTTCTCTAGGTTCTCTAGGTTTTCTAGATAGCTCATGGCGTGCATGTCGATGGCTTGTATTTCGATGACACAACCGTGCACCGCCCCTGATACCTCTCTGCCGTTTGGGACTAGCTGTCACTGGTATCTTCCGCCCCTGAGCTCCGAGCTCCGAGCTCCGACCTCCAACCCTCCGTGACTACCTCTACTACCGCCTGAGAAAAGACTGCAATAATAATTAACAAAGCGATCATGACGGGAGGAAACCCCCAACGTGGAGTAATGTTGCTTGTTTCGAACTCCGCTCGCAACTGGAACTAAATGGTTTCTCACGCCCAAAACACGGGGGATAGCGGACAGGACGACCTCCCACAACCAAAACAAATTCAATAACAAACTCATCAAAACCGTTCACGGGCAGAGCCTAAACGAGTTTCCTATCATAGAAGATGATTTCATATCATAGAAAATAACTTATTACAACGACAGAATCCAATAGGGGAAATCCTATATCCTTTGTTCATCTAGACACGAGAGGTAACGTCGGATGTAAAAGCAAATAATACCGATTACCGCCGCAGACCTAGTTACTACTCACTTCGGAGACTAAGATAATTAGAGGTAAGTTTGACGCACGTTACCTCGTGACGGAGAAGTGCACCATGTGTGGCATGTGGTGCTGGACGACGGGAATAATTCCCGGTATCGAGTGGTACGGCGTCAACGTGGGCGTTTGGTACCAGCGCTGCCAATAAGTCAAGTCAAGTCAAGTAGGGGGTCATACTTACTTGAGTGGGTTAAGTATCCCCTCGTACTTACTTATACTTACTTATATTTACTTACTTGACTATACTTGCTAAGACCCGATAACGTTACGATAACGGTAAAATACGCCCGATAACATTATGTTTTGGTACGATAATATCTAATAACGCTATAATAACAGCCGATAACGGCCGATAACGGTCAATAACGAAGGCCAAGGAAAGGGTCAAGTATCCTCAAGTAAGTAAGGAATTGTATTTATAAGTAAAGGTATAACCTCCTACTTACTTACTTACTTACTTATACTTACTTATACTTACTTATACTTACTTACAATACTTGACTTATCGACAGCGCTGTTTGGTACTGTATTACACCTCACGGCAATGAGCAAGCAGGTAGTTAGTTACAGATAACGTGGCAAGGGATTGGGTAGGAAGATGTTTCGGAAACGTACAAGTGCAGACAGGTAAATCTGGATGGGATCTCTGCCGTGTGTTTAACACGATAGCGAGGGTTAGACACTTGCATAGCTCTAAAGATCATAACATTCATTACTGGCTGGGGAGCCTATCCAACGGTCTCCCTATCCATAGTATCCCCGGGTATCTTCAACAAAATCCAAAGCCATCTACTGCAACAATGCACCATTACAACCCCTTCTCCCCTACCATCTGCCTCTCCATCCCCACCGCTTCCTCCTCGTCAATACCCGCCTTCCCTGAAACATCTCCTACCACGCCCTCCTCCCTCTCCCTAACACCAATATCCGCCGTAGTAAATGCATCACATGTGTCCCTGTACCATGGCCAAAAGTTGACCGCAAGGGCATACGTCCACGCCACCACAAAAAACGCCAAAGGAACCACCATACTCAACGCCGTGTCATGCATATCCGCCACCGCACCCATCAGGGGCGGAACCACGGCACCACCAAACACACCAGCGACAATGAAGCCCGACCCACGCTTGGTATGTCTGCCGAGCCCGCGCATGCCGAGGGCCATGATGGTAGGGAAGCAGATAGACTCGAAAAAGAGGGTGACGTAAAGCATAGACAAGCCCGTATTCTCCCTCTGAGTAATGGACGGAGCAATGAAAATGATGCATGCCGTCATGAATATGAGGAAAACCTTGCGCGGGCGCATAAAGTGCATGATAGCCGCGCCAACAAAACGGCCGATGGCAAAGGATCCTTGGGCACCAGCTAAGAAACGAGCACCTAAAGGAGAATCAGTGTTTCTGCGAGTTTCGGTGGCGTAGTTGATGAAGTACCCAGCAATAGCAATCTGGGCGCCCGTGTAGCAGAATTGGGCAAAGGAAGCGTGGAAAAGACGATATTGTTTCCGGAATGGCCGGTCGGCCTCGCCGGCGTGTGTCTCGGCGGCTTGGTGCTGCATGTCTGCGTCTGTGATTTCGGGAAGTTCGATGAGGTAGAAGACGATGGCGAGAATGAAGACAAAGATGGCGATGGCTGTGTAGACCCATTGGACGTTCTGGAGGGCGACTTCCTCGTCGAAGACGAAAAAGACATAGGAACCGAGGACGGGAGCAACGACGGTGCCGATGCCATTGAAGGCTTGAGCGACGTTGATTCGGATTTCGGAGTAGCGGGGCGGCCCGCACACGGTGATGTAAGGGTTGGCTGCTGTTTCGAGAGAGCCGAGGCCGTTGCCAATGATAAAGATGCAGACACAGAACCCGGCAAATGAGTGGGCTTTGATGCAAGGGATTGCGAGAAGGGCACCTAGGCCGTAGAGAAAGAGACCCCAGATGAAGACGGCTCGGTAGCTATATCGGCGGAGGATCCAAGCGGCATGGCCAAGGGAGGCGAGGGGATATGCGCTGTGATAGAAGAAGGAGTGGTCAGTGGAGGTCATGATCCACCAGGTCTAGTAGACAGTATCGAGACGTACCCAAAGTAAGCGGCTTGGAGACCAGCAGATCTCGACTTGGTAATGCCTAGTGTCTCTTGGAAGTGCTTGTTCAAGGTATCAAGCAGGCCATAACTGAAGCCCCAGAGGAAAAACAAGATGGTGACGAGACAGATGGGCAGAAGGGATTCTCGAAGGGAGAGCTCGGCTGCCTTTGTGATCTTGTCGTCACGCACTCGCAAGGAGCGCTTCTTCCACCAAGCTCTCGAAAACATGGTGGCGGTGTCTGTCCTCGTCGTCTGTACCTGTTCGTCCGTGTCAGGATATCGGACGGAAGATGGAGTGTCGGTCCTAAATCACTGGCTAGACATTGACGTGTATGGGCCACCGAGGTAGAAGTATCGTATGTTGATAGAGTACCTGTCAAACGGAAGGGCGAGTCCGATTGGAATATTAATAGAGACCGATGAGGCTTCTGTCCTTTGTCAAAGAGGGGATTTCAGTGATGTTGTGTCTCAGTCGGTTAAATGATCTACCGGAGAGGGGAAGCTTCGACTGTAACCTACCACGAGCTAAGCTGGTGCCATTGCAACTGTTGGTGGTGATGATAGGGGTCCCATCAGGCTGGACATGGTGTTTTGATGTTGCCTAAGCTAGATCTGTAGACAAGTCCCGAGACATGGAACGGTTTCCAGGTTGTTCATGGACGTCGACTGGAGTTGTCGTCATGCTGCGTTCATGGTATACCGAAGAGGCTCAAGGATCATGGTCGGGTTGTCTGAGGATGTTGGGACTATGTTGAAGGTAACGATCCAATGGCCAATCCCACGAATGCCGCCGTCGCAATCCATGGTGTCTGCCGGTGTCGATAGACCTATGACATCGGGCCTTTTCTGCATGTTCGTCCGGGGTGGTTCAATTGTTGTTTCTGTTCGCTGATAGACACCCCGACAACACCGAGTTGGAGGTGGCGGGGAAAGGAAGAAGGCATTGATCACCGGCCGGTGGGTGGGCGATGGTGGTTGGTTGACGAAGGGGTTCGTGTTTGGTCCATACCAGGCGAGGTAGGAATCTTGTAGGATTATGTTGCAGCTTATTTGAAGCGTGTACCGTTCGAGCATTGAAAGAACAAGAAAAAGAAAGAGCAATTACTTTCTGGAGCGGGAAAACGTCGGAGGAAATGCGCAAGACTCCATCGTGAATGCGGGGGAAGGAGCTGTCAATGTTGCTCCCCCATGGGGAAGGAACGCTTAGCTGTCTTAGCATGCTAGGACAACTTCTGATTGGCTACATGCCCAGTGTTGGTCCGCGATACCCCACCTTACCCCCAAGTGTCTCCGTTGTCTTCTCCACCAAGCCATCTCCTCATTTGACTTCGTGACTTCCATCCCGTCACTTTCTTCCCAGCCATGCGGCAAGCACGACTACATATAATTGTGTTCAAGATGGAAGGAATAACCTTTTTCGAGTCGAGGAGGCAACTGAATGATTTCCGATCTCATCGAGCCCCGGCCTCGGGCCCTTTCGCTCCACCAATTCAAGTCTTCGTCGCAAGAAATTCAGAAAAACATCCTCCTCTTTCCACAACCCACACAATGAACCCGGGCAACACACCAACACTCCGAATCCCGAACCATTTTTCAAGCTTGTCAGACCTCAGATCCAACTGCCTCCTCGCACGGCACTGCCCCCAAGATTCTGCAATGACCCTCAGCATAATTGCTTCTCAATCCAACCACACACCTTGTTTTGGTCACACATCCAATCATACCGTACGAGCACTCGAGGGCATTGGGAATGGATTCAAGTATTAAGGTTTATTTCATCTCTCTATCCTGCTATTCGAAAGATTTGATGCTAAAAAGACAACAGAAGAAGGGAAAAGACATGGGAAACATGGGCAAGCAGAAAGCCTCCAATCGTGGTATCATCCATCACCAAACAAAAGCCAAAATCCAAAAAAAAAAGAGACAGCGAAAGAAATCACCAAGCGAGCGCTCCCTACTCCTTCTGCCCGTTAGCACCCTGTCGTCGCTCCACCTCGGACATCTGCTCAGCCATCCGCCCAAACTGCCACTCTGGCAGTGTGATGCCCGTCTGCTCGTTGATGGTGGTCATCAACGGTGGCAGCATCTGGTAGATGTTCCTCATGGTGGCCATGCTGCTCTGGTCACCAGGAGCACCACCGCTTCCACTTCCACCCGATCCAGCCTCGGCACCCGTGTTCCACACGCTAATCTTGGGCTGCAATCCCCTGATGGCCTCAGCGTTCGCCTTGGCCAGCTCGACGTAGGTGCCCTTCTCGATCATCATGTACTGGAGCAGACCCTGAGGACCGCCAAACGCGTGGCTCATCTTGGCATACGCCTCCGCCATGGCCGCCATACCCTCGGCCGCCCGCAGTTTCTGCTGGAGCTCGGCGTCGGCCAGCTTGATGGCGGCGTACGCCTGCGCGTCGGCGCCCACCTTGGTCTCGTACACCTCGGCCTCGGTCTGCTGCTTGGCCCTTTCGTAGTTGGCCTTGGCCTCGGACTCGATCTGGTACACCTTTGTGTCGACCCCAATCTTGCTCTTGTACGCCGTCGCCTCGGTCGCCTGCTTGTCCTTCTCAAAGTTGGCCTGCGCCTCCTTCTCAATCTCGTACGCCTTGGCGTCGGCCGCCTGTTGCTGGGCTTCGCGGGCAATGGTCGCCTTGACGACGTCGGTGGCACGGAGACGCTCCATCTCGGCGGCGGCGCGCTTGATCTGCACTTCACGCTTGAGATCTTCATCCTCGGCTTCCGTCTTGCGGGCGGCTTGGATACCGGCGATCTGCACGTCACGGTCGAGCTCGACCTTGCGGGTCTTGAGAACGGCTTCGGCTGTGGCCTTTTCGATATCACGCTCCGTCTTCTGGACCTGCGTCTCGGCTTGGATTTTGGCCAGCTCGCGGTCCTGCTCTCCCTGAATCTTGGCAATCTCGCGCGCCTCCTCGCCCTTCCGCTTCTGAGTACCGACGTTACCACGCAGCTGGGCCTCAGCAACGTCGATACGGGCCTGGTTGGTGGCGCCCTCGTGGGCCTTTTGTGAGAGAGAAGCGAAGTAGGTCGAACCGGGGGCATCCTTGAGCTCCTTGACGTTGGCGTTGTAGATCTTGAGACCAAACTGGTCAAGTTCGGATTGGATGTTGCGGAAGATGCGGCGCTTGAACACCTCGCGCTCGGAAAAGATCTCTTCCATGGTCATGGACGAGACCAAGACACGGACCTCACCCTCGATGATACCCTTGACGATGCCCTCGAGGAAGTCGTGGTTGTTGGGACCCTTGTTGCGCCCCGAATCGGCCAGGAGCATGGCGAACTTCATCAGCGCATCGCCCCGGTCTTCGCGCCGCACTACCGAGTCGGACACGATGTCGTCTTCGTCGTTGGGCTTGGCGTGGTCTTGATCGTGCAGCATGCCACCGCCTACTCGTCGGATGTTGGCGCCGCGCTGGTTGACGTCGGGGCCGACGGTGAAGACGACGGGGAGGAGGAACTGGAGCTTTTCCTTGGTCATGGCCTGCAGGCTCATGGCGTAGTCGTGGGGTTGCACGCTGAAGCGCATGCATCGCTGGAAGGGCCAGACCCATGCTGCCTTTGTGATTTTGACTGGTGGTGTTTGTTAGATGCTGACGTCGTTTATAGAGTGAAGTTGGGACTCACGGGTCTTGACACCCATGCCAGTAATGGCAAGGTACTCATCGGGAGCGGCAATCTTGTAGGAGGCCATCTTGTCTGAATGTTTGTAGTATCTGCTGGATACTTTGGTATATGGGTAAGGTAGGTTCTCCCAAAAGAGATGGAAGGGGGGATGTCTTCCTTCTTATATACTTTCCCCGGAAGAAAATGTCGCCCTTGAAGCATCTGCGGTATCCCAACCGGACTGCTCTCCGCCTCGCAATGCCTCAAGCATGTTTATCTAGCATTCGGTACGTCGGTACCTGTTCGGGTATAGACCGGTGACTGGCGCCAAGAGTTAGAGTTGGATGGTGTGTGTAACAGGGGGTTTTCTTCCACATTACCATCGACAAAGGCGTTGCGGCGGCAGGTTGGGGCGCAAAAAGTTGTTGTTGGTGTTAGTAGCGCTTTTTTGGTTCTCTTGAGGTTTTGCACTGCCCTTTTTCGGCGCCGAGAAGAGGCATGGCTGGCATGGTAACAGAAACAGATAGGTATTGGAACAAAGCGAGAGGAAAATGGCCCCGGGCCCGTCATCTAACCATCCCTACATGGTCTGGATTGCGGTTGGCGGTGGACCTGGCTTGGCAGCATCTTGGCATCATCCGGGGCACGATCTTGGTCAACATTTGCAACCATGTCACGGTGGTGAGGGTGAGCATGTGCCTGGATCTCGCCACCTTTTCTGTTATCCCCGATGTTATAACCATCGTCTGTCCGTTCTTGATAGTCGGTAACCGGTTGAAGATCGCATCATGCAAAAGTAGAGGTAGGATGCTTTAGTGAGTGAGTCGTAGAAACGTCCACTCCCTCGCAAAGTGTTACTTCACTTTTCCTGAAGGATAACAGCATTGCGCCAGGCATTCAGCTCCTGACCGAGACACCCGATTCGAACGTGAATCTTCACTATCGCGCACCACCTCCTCGGTATCAATTCGAGATACCAGCGCGATTGGAATCATGCTACGCTACACGTCGACGTCGGCATTCGGTGTTTAGTCTTCCGACTTTGGACTTGGGACTTGGTGAGATCACATTTACAGAGTACAAAGCCACCATCCGCAGCATAGCCTAACACGCCCAACCTGACTCGACTCGGAGTCTGGGCATTTCCCAATCTCCAGGCAACAACTTTTGGTAGTACCTTCAAAAGCGTACAAAAGCCGATTTATCCGTTCCCCTTTTCGCCTGATCCTGGGTACAAAGAGGAAGGGGTTCAATTGCCCTGCCCGCGTTGACGGGTCCAGTGACCCAACTCAAACTGACCACAACAGTAAAAGGGCCAGGCGCAGTCCACGATTTGCTGCAAGGGGCCAAGGGCAGAGGCCTGGGGGAGAGGGGGGAGAGGGGGGCGCTAAAAAGAACCGCGCTGACGGGGTGGACGGTTGCGGGTTTGGTTGCGGGTTGGCGTCCGGCTTGGCGTCCGGCTTGGCTGTGGCTGTGTTTTGGGAGAGGTTATTGATCCTTTCTGTGGGATGTCGCTCATAACATGTTGTTGGGTTTAGGAAGTTTGGATAACATCACTCATTCAGTTAGTGCCTTGCTTTATCAATCAACGCAGCGCTGAATCAACGCATTTGTGTCGTGGTTGAAGGCTGGTTAAAGGCACGTGGTTATCTTGGCAGACTCAGCAAGGTAAAAGTCACATCAACGATCAACGGAATCGTTATCAACGCCCTCGATTTGCACTGCAAAGCTTGATCAACCTTTATACTGGTACCTATTGCTGACCACAGCCATCAACCTCACAGCCCCAGGGGCAAACCGCACACACGTCGAATCTTATGCCAGATAAGAACTTCTTCTTCTTCTTCTTCTTCTAGGCAGATTCTGGAAACTCGAATGTTGGACGATTCAATCACGGGGACCAAAAGAAAACTGCGCTGTACCTCTATCGTCATTTTACTCCGCCTCAATTCGCCAAGAACAATAACGCCGCTTCGACTCGACTCCGACCCGGAATCCGGCACCGAAGCGGGTGACGTTTGGGAACTTGGAACAAAAAGGACTTATTAGTGCCACCCACTGGTTTTACAAACACTTGACCGTTTCGTTTCGTTTCTAATTTCTTACCTGCTGTGGTGAAAAAAAAGACGACGACCAGAAAAATGTCAAAGGAAGAAAATCGTTCCGAAATCGTGGATTCGGAGGCCGGGGACCTGGACCTGCCTCCACCTCCACCGTCTTACACGGAAGCCACCGGGTCCACCACTACCTCCGGCTTCTCCACCTTCGGCTCCACCACCACCTCCGGCCCCGGTCCCACCTCCGGCCCCATCTCCGCCCGCCGCGCCGGTGAATCCCCCCTAACAACGCACCTCCGCACCCTCCCCTCCCGCCTCCGTTCCGCCCAACACTCGCACTCAACAGCCCAATCCTCGCGCGAGACTTTCTTGGTAGCACAATGCGTCCCGCATATCGAATGGTTTATCGAGGACATTGTCAACCTACCTCGCACGCCCAAAGTGGCGGAGTTGGTACTTGTTCCCGCCGAAGCGCTGCCGAGTGAGGAGGACATGAAAGGGAGTACCACTTCTGGAAGGGAACTGGTGAAAAAGAGACAGGAGAGGGGGGATAAAGGGTGGGAGGTGGTAGGGCGGGAGGAGGAGATTAGGGAGGAGGGAGGGGTGGTTAGGGTTGGGTGTGTTTGTGTTTCTTCTTCTACCTCCGCGATAGATGAGAAAGGTCGCCCGGTGCCGGTGGACAGGAAGATGTCCAACAACAACACGGAATCGGAAACAGCAAAGTCTGGGGATTACTACTCCTTCGGCGATTGGGGTCGGTTTGAAACTTCTTCTTCGACATCTAGTTCCACTTCCACGTCGTATAACGACCGGCTAGGACCTCCCCAATCCTGGAATTGGTTCACCCACCCCTCCCTCGCCCGCCGCATCGCTTCCATCTTACGTCCCGAACCAACGCTCGCGAGGAAGACCGTCCAGGCCGCCGTCGAATCTCCCAAGTCTCCCGCCTCGGGCTCATCGTCAACATCAACATCAACAGGCAAGAAAGGACTCAGCAGCTTTTTCCGCCGGTCATCATCCAAATCCCAGTCCCAGTCTGAATCACAAACACCGACAGAAAGGGTGATTACGCCTGTTAGGGATGGGGGAATGCTAGAGGAGGATAAAGTGGCTATGACGGTTCGGGCGGAGGAGGTGACGTTTAGGAGGGAGAATGAGTTTGGGGTTTGGGAGAGCGTGAGTGGGTGGGGGGTTGTGGTGGGGGTGAGGGTTGGGAGGTTGTAGATTTATGAGGGGGGGAGTGGAGTGGAGGGAGTGAACGGGGATGTAAAAGTGTAGGTCGATAAAGGGGAGGGGAGGGGGTCAAATTGTGGGCTAGTTGGTGGTGGTGGTGATATCGGATACATTTTGGGTAACTAAGGAGTAAAGTGTCTTCGCGAATGGACCACGATGGCGGAGATGTCAATATGTAACTTGGATCATTGGATGTAGTGCAATGGACACAAGCGGGTATGTATTCGTGGGGAGACCTCCGGGGGTGAATAGTATGGATTTAGCTATATGGAATAGCAATCACGATCACGATCACAATCAAGAGAGCCCAAGAAGGCACAAAGTGTCCATCTAATTCAGTTGTATTTTGGAGTGCCTGCCTAGCAAATGCGTCTACCATCTTCCGGAACTCGAAGAATACCTCTAGGCAAGACAAATTACTTGAAACCTGTGCCCGCTAGTGTCCTTTACAACTGAGATTTTATACCCCTTACCCCAAGTGTTGTCCTCCAACAAGAAGAAAAGAGTGTCCCGGTTGGTGATGTCCCCCTCTGCTCCCGAATTCCATCGCTCCCGTCCCTGTCCCCAATATAACTGAAAACCACCTACGCACGTTGCGACCAGCGCAAAAATACACCCCTATGGTAGAGCTCCATTGTACCTCTATCCTCGAACACCAGGAACAAAAAGCAAAAACGAGGAACCTACTACCACACGAGTACCTCTAGGTAAGGTATACTACCTAGGTAAGCAGTCCACGCACCCAAACAGGTAGACGCAGTAAGTATCGAAGCCTATATCCAACACATCCATCCCTTCTCTTCGATACCTAGAGGTAGAGGTATCCCGGCGGTTTGTCTGCCCCTGCACATGGCCAGCCACGTCCGCTTCATGTGGTGCAAGAAGTCCAGGAGGAGGTGGGGGAGGGTTACTTCTACTTCTTCTGCCCGCCCCCGTACACCTCGGAAGTGGGACACTCATCGTTTTCGCAGTCGGCGATTTTCTTGCCGGTTATGTCGATTTTGCACCTGTTGTGGGTGGGTTTTGTTAGTTAGGTTGACTACCTCTAGGTCGTTGAGACGATATAAAGGATTGGATTGGAAGTGGAGTGGAAAAGGCTCTCTTGGATTGAGGGGAATATAGTTTGGTCCCGGTTTGGTCTGGTCTGGTCTGGTTTGGTATGATGAGGGTTGGTGCTTACATTTTGATGAGATTGCGGATGTAGGTATGTAGGTAGGTGAAGCGAGAACTGAGGTTCTTTTTGCTGTGGAAGATGGACTTGAGAGCTTGAATGGTTGCTACCTTGAGGGATGTTGTCGCTGTCTTGTAGTGTTTTTGAGTGATCTCTCTGTTTGTTTGTTCTGCTTGTTGCCCTGCTTGTTGTGTCTCGTCATCCAGCGAGCTCGAGGATGAAGGCTTTATAATTTTTTTTCTTTTCTTTTTCACCTCTACACAAGCTTGAAGATCATGCCGTGATCTACTAATAAAGGTAGCATGATGGTACCTAACCAACGTGCCTCCATGTCCCTTCGGTTCGAAGCATTATCACGAGAACACTAAAACTATTGGCGCGTTAGTTGGTGGCATCATCGAAGCCAGCGTCAAAGAAGGTGAACCGCGTGAGGGACCTGAGGGTAGGAGTTCATTCATCTGTTGGATATAGCTGGACTTTTTCACGGCGCCAACTTCAAAGGACCATCATTCTCCAGACGCCCAACTCCCAGAAATTTGGATGTGAAGTTGGATCATGATGCTGGCAGGATGTTGGGTTGGTCGTTGCCCCTCTATATTGGTAACAAAGTGAAAGAGTTGATGCCGCCCATGATACTGTTGTAGATTGTGGAAAACAAAGAGTTGATGAAAGGTGTGTTAATATTCCGCTGTTTATATAGTATAGATATAAGAAAGCTGGTGGCGCCGACAAACTGTGACGAGCAATATCATGTTGGTGACGGACTTGATTATTGTGAGTTTGGGGGTATTGAACATTACGTTGGCTGCTCTGCTGCCAACAACCCGTTCAGCCGTGCGCCTCTTAGCGGAAAGGTCACCCAATCCGGATATCCAAATAACGGCATCGTGGTAAATTCCGAAGCTCACCAATAGCGATATATCATGAGACGGCGATACGCTAGGTACATGCCAACTACCTACTACAACAGACAAAAACAACATTGCTGGGAGACTGGACCTCTATATAACGGTTCCTATATGGCACGGTCCATTGAGAGCAAACACATGGGCTCAAAATAACCGTACACCTCAGAAAAACCGTTCACTTTAGAGAAACCGTTGTAAGTAGGATTCTGGGCTTCTAATTAGCTAAATAGATTTAGGGATGGATGCTCTTGCCTTTTTTTATTTCGAGGGTAAAGTAACTACGCTTCTGTATTTTATCTATACCTTCCCAAGACTTCCTAAGTCGTCACCCTCCCAAAACCTCGTCACCCTCCCAAGACCTCGTCACCCTCCCAAGACCTCGTCGCCCTCCCAAAACCTCGTTACCTATTATTACCTTTATTATCGCCTTCGTATCGCTATTCGTTTCCATCATCGTCGTCGTTATCGTCGTCGTTTAACTATATTAATAAAAATTAATTAATAAAACGGAAAAGGGATACAACCGAACTTTAATATTAATAGCCGTCGTTATCGTTATCGTTATCGTTATCGTTATCGTTATCGTTATCGTTATCGTTATCGTTATTGTTAATGAAAAATGATAAGGAGAGGATGAAGTTGGGAAGTTTGGGGAGACGATGGAACTTTAGCTTTTTGAGCTCTAATCCTTTTGCCTTAACGTCATTCCCCTTATCTTCTCCTTCTTTTTCTCATTACTCTTTCCCAACCTTCTTTCTTCTATCGTCCCTTCTTAAAATAGAAGGGTTCTACAACTCTTTTAGCTCCCGCCGATTACACATAGCGCCCCAATTTTCCTTGAGCCAATGGGAGCCTAATCTACTTAGAACGGTTTCTCTGAAGTGAACGGTTATTTCAGATTAACGGTTATCTGGGCTCCCAGATTCCCAGTAATGAAGTATTCATCTACCTCGAGACCTCATAGGCAAACTACAACATCTTTAACTCCCAACAACCGGCATCCAGAAACTACCATACACCTAACCTCATCACCAATGACCATTTCCCAATACATATCCTGAATTATTATCTCGACATTAGGCCCCAGTAAATACTTCCATGAGAGTCCCAAGCAAAAGTCATGATTCTGTCTGGCCTTGGGTCGGGTATGTTTGTAAACGCAAATTGGCGGGCCAGAACACATTCGCTCTCGAAGTCCATGTTGATCGGGGGTGGCCATTCAGACCAAGCAATGCAGGAATACGACGCTCGGCTCGAAGAGAGATAGACTTCCCCCTTAACCTATATTCCAAGCCCTGGACGTGCTCCAGGTCCAAATCCAACATACTCTCCAGGGGCAATTCCGCGACAACTTTCTGGCACAGGTTGTGATCGTTTAGAGCCCATTCGGTGTTAGTCGGTATTGGTAATAAACTCAAGGCTGATGGTATCGTCCACGTCCGCAGTTATCCCCTGTACCTGCCAGTCTGCCACTTGCTCTCAACCCCTCGTCTTTCATCAATTCTCGGCTCATTCTTTTCAGTTTTCACGCCTGATCGCTTGTACTGGTACAAGCAACAGGGTTGCTTTGTTTCAAGTACCTGAGGACCTGAGGTATGGAGGGCGACAGTGGACTGATCCATGTAGTGGCGAATAGAATTTGGGTAGAAACAAATGTATTGAGGAGCTGTAACGTAAAGGAACAAAATTTGGCCTTAAAAAAGAAGTTGAGTGGAATGCAACATGGCCTCACTGACAGTCCTCCCACAGCTCATTGGGGCCGTGAAGGAAGGACCTCCGTGGATGGATAGCACTTTGCGAACGAAAGTAGTTGAAACCAATGAGGGAGAATTGATAGAGGTAGTTTAATTGGTCTGGAGAAAGAAGAGGGAAATCCTAGGGAGTGCCAGATCCTTCGACTAAATACCCTTTTCCAGAAAAGAAGGGGGGACCAGTTTTTTGCCTAAGACAACTGAAGTACCTTTGTCCAAAAGAAGCAAGCAAATAAATAACCATTTGTAATCTCCACACAAGTAAATGTACCTAGGAATAACCTTCCCTTGCTTTCCGTACTTCCGTACTTCCGTACTCAACCCCGGATAATGCCATCTATCCTAATCCAGGCTCAAGTCCATATCTATTCCCTAGAGGTTAATCCCGATGTAATCATCATCATCATTAGAAGAGCTACATTATCCTCCCCTCCCTTTCCTCTCCCAGGATGGTATTACTCTGCATCCGTGAGATCAGGCAACCAAACCAACTCCACCACTCCATCAAACTTACTCATGGCCGTCGCCCCATCCGCCAACTTCCACCGCCAATCATCATGTTTACGGACGTAGATCTGTCTGACTTCTTTCACCCTTCTCCTCTTTCCCCCCTTACTTTGCTTAACCTCGGTGATATCATCCTGCACCGTCTCCTCTTCCCTTTCCCCCCCTCCCCCTCCTCTCCGTCCTCCTCTCCCCTCCTCTTCCCACCCTCAGCACCCCCAGCACCCTCCCCATCAGCAGCCTCACCGTCCTCCCAGATGATCTCAGCCTCCTGCAAATCCCAACTCAACTTCCTCCCACTTTTCGCCAACCCCTGCCTTTGAGGCCCCCACTTAAAATCCAAATTCCACCCTTTATCATCCGGCGCGCTCCTAAACGTGCGTTCCAGCTGGTCCCAATCAATCTCCCCAGTTCCCTCGGGGTAATAAGCCACTGAAAACCCATTGGCAATAACAAAATCGTCTGCCGTCAAAAACCGCTGCATCATACACCCCTCCCCACACAAATGCGACACCTTGGTGTAATGAAACGGCAGCGCAGAATGCCAGCCGCCGCCTCTATAATGGTGCAGACTCAAAGGTTGGATGCCGGACTCGTAGAAACCGGATGGGTCGCCGAGCATGTCCAGCTGCCAGAGGGAGTCGAGGAGGGTTAATCGGACGGGGGAGTTTTCGTAGATGCATTTCCTCAGCAGGACGTCGCCTTGGGGGCCCCAGCCTGTGTTGGCTTCTTTGATTTTTTCGGGGGTGCGGCAGGAGGAGAAGTGTTTTGTTACCAAAGCGGCGAGGGGGACGGACAGGAAGACGCCGGCGCCGCCAAAGGCTTGTTCGCCGTGGCGCATGACGTTGTTGGAGTCTTCGGAGAAGGTGCCGATGTATTTGGGTTTTGTGTGGTCGTATTCTTCGAATTTGGCGATGAGAGCGTGCAGAGAGGGGAAGAAGGTGTCGTCGTCGCAGGTTACGAGCCACTTCTTTTGGGGGCGGAGGTGGTGGTTGTAGAGGGTGGGGACGAGGGTTAAGTAGCGAACGGCCATTTCGTCGGAGGGGGAGGAGCGGTAGACGTCTGCGTCGATGCCGACGGCGGTAAGCTGCGAGTGGACGTCGGCCATTTCGGTGTCGGAGGCGCCCATGAGCATGAGCAGAAGCTTGCCGCCGTTGGAGGAGCCGTTGTTGTCGGTTAGCCAGTACTTCCACTCGTTAGTTGGGTTGGTCTTGGGGTCGACAAAGCGCTTGTAGGTGGTGGAGACGCCGAACATGAAGTCGGAGGCGTTGGCGGTTGAAGGGTAGGGCGACTTGGGGACGGGCACGACAAGGGGAGCCGGGCAGGCTTCGGGTTGATAGTGCTTGTTGACGTCGACGACCTTGACGTGGTCAAAGAGGAAGTCCTGGTCGAGGACGGTCATGGACTTGCGGGCGATGGGCTGACGGGACACTTGGATGTAGCGGCGCGTGTACTCGAAGCGATCCTGAAGCTTGTATTTCTCCTTCCAATGCTTTAGACGGTCCATGTCGTAGTCGCAGTGCATGTTTCCGTGGGTGGAAATGTTGGCCAGGTTGTTTGGATGGTCTGGCTGGTGGCCTGTCATTTCGACTGGAGTATGAACACTGTCACCTCCCCATCCTGCCTGTTGATGATATGAACCGAGTGGTCGTTGGGAGGATACGGCTTGCTTGGCAGAACTGGCCGTCTTAAGGAGTGCTGCCTTGACGTCGAGGTCGCCGCTTTGTTGGAGGAGTAGGGATCCGAAGAGGGATATTGTGATGAAGAGGACGAGGGCCTTGGCGAGAGGGTTGCGCATGTTGAAGCAGCGGTGGGGTGGTGGTATTGATGCACCCATTTTGGACATTTGTGTGTGTGTGTGTGTGTTGTATGTGTACAATAGGTTGTCGAAGGTCGACCGCGTATTGCGGCAGACAAAGTGTCGAAGGGTTGGTTCCCTGAGTCGTGTCTTGTCTCGAGGAGGAAAGCGAGCGAGGGAAAGGGGTGTGGTTTGAGACTATGTCTGGTTCTGTGGTGGTGGTATATCTCTTGGTGGCCTTGAAACGAGTGATGAAGTGAATGGAGTGGGGGATGGAGTACAGGTGACGAGTGTCTGTTTCTCTGTTTCTCTGTTTCCCGTGGCACGAATCCGGCGTGCTGCTTCCGTTGGTGGTAATGGGTTGTTGTACGAGGGGAAAGGTTGGAAACACGGAAAGGGAGAGGAGAGGAAAGAGGACTGGGACAAGCGAGTGTAAGTGGGAGAGACAAAAAAAGGAGTCGAGTGGTCGGGGGAGAGGAAGAACAAGAAGAGGAAACCCTTTCCCTTTTGTCACGGAAATGTCAGTCAATGCCCGGATATGTCTGGGATATTTCCCGAATCGGTCTAGGTTGGGGCCAGAAGGCGAGACATTCTGGAAAGATAAAACAAGACATGTTCAACGGGTGGAGGCACTGGGGGCGGATGGGCAAAGAATGGGGAGAGAAAAACGGGGAACTCCCTGTGAAAGAGTGGAAGGAGTGGAGGACGTACCTGGATCGGGTGGATGTGGAGACAGTCAGTCCACTGGGGGGGGGAAGGAACGGTGCTGAGCTTGATTGATCTTGGCTTTGAGTCCGTTTTTTCAAGGAAAGAAGGGGATTTTAGGCCATTAATAGAGGTAGTCAGTAGGGCTGGATATAGAGGACATTGGAAATGACATTGTCACGGTGCTATTTCCCGAGTCAATGCCAGGCATCTGATATCTGATATCTGATACCTACCGCATATTGTGCACTGCAGATGTAGTATGTCCGAGCGGCCTTTGCTATATTCTCTGGGACAATTCTCTGCATCTGCCGTGACCACTTCCTCTGGGTGCTTGGATCGGGCTAGATGCCTTCATTCACTCGAGATGAAGATGCTGTGAGTGGTACCTCTAAATGTCCCACGGTTCACCTGCGTCTGTTCATCTGACCATGCTTTGGTGTGTGTTCCCTGTCAAAACACCTGCCCTCTTCTGCTGTGGGATGAACTCTCACACTCTTTGTTGTTTGCTGCCCCTGGCGTCGTCTAAAGTGCTCAGGTACAAGTACACTGCAGAAGGAGTTGCATACTCGAGATAACCCACCGATCCCATCTCGCGTGGGACACAGGCTGGAGGTCTGGGACACAGAAGCTGTGAAGCAAGGAATCAAGTGAGTGAAGGTTGTCCAAGTCCTGCACAAGTACTGGGTCAGAGTCCTGCTGTCGATGTCATTTCTGGCCAATCCAGTTGTCGGAGGTCTTCACGTTGTCGTCGCGTCGAGCATCGAGAATCGAGGTATGTTGATGTTGGAAAACAGGGAGACTCTCCGTTGAACACTGATACTCCATTAGGACACAGTCAAGACAGCCCACGTGTCTCTCATCGTGTTATTGTGTTGGAATTCCAAAACCAACCGACGGATTGGATCGACAAGTTGGGAATTCCATGTTCTAATAACAACTTGAAAGTGAAAAAGAGAAAGAACAACAATACTCGTCGGTTAGGTGTTGGTACTATAAGTAGGTCCAGCCAACCTCCTCTCTTAGTCCCCTTCGAGAGTCGGGAGTTTTACCTATAACGCGCAAGCTCTATAACGCTCCAAAACGCTCACAACACAACAACTCCACCAAAATACACTCAAAAAATACAATAAAATATATAGATTACTCGTAAAGACTAGCTCTATTTAGTAATATTATTCTTTTATTGAAAAAAAGGTCGTAATATATTATTATAATATTGAAAAACTATAAGTAGCCCGTATACGCTACTATTTATATAATAATTTCTAATTTAAATTCAAACTCCCTACCTTTATCTATACCCTTATCTACATTAATACTTTTAAAATTACTAGAATTATTTAATATAATAATAATAACCCGTATACGGCTAATAGGCACCTCTAATTTTTTACCTACCACCGTTATAATTACCATAATAACCTCCTCCTTTTTAAATTCTATATCGACGGCCTTCTCCTTCCCCTTCTTAAAAGGAGGGGGTTTAGCCTTTTTAATTTTTTTACGAAGAGGAGGGTAAGGTATTAAGGCGGCTAATCCTATAAATAAAAGCTTTATTAAAAAAAGTCCTATTTCTATTACCCTTTTAGTAATTAAATAAGGGTATTTTAATAAAGTTGGGAATTTTAATAACTCTTCTATTTCGTTATTTAGGATAATTTCTATCGAAGAAGAATTCCCCCTCCTAATTTTCCTTACCCTCTTCTTACTATAAATTTTAAAAGGTACGTAATCTTCGTATATTAAAAATAGGGTAATCTTTCCTATTTTTTTAAAGCGTTAATCCTCTTTATTTTCGAAGCTAATTAAAAATACTTTTATATCCCACTTCGATTATACTACCTTTTATACTTTTATTTTAAAGATATAAAAATCGAAGTCCTATCCCTATAAGCTAACGAAGTAAGTACGACGAACTTTATTACCATAATTTCAATTTTATCCTATCCTTTTTTTATATACAATACGTATTCGTATTCTAAATTATCTTTCGTAATAAATATAAGACCGTTTTCGTTAGGGATAGGAATCTTATTAATAATAGGAGTAAGACCCTTTTTTTTCTTAACCTAGCTTTTACGTAATAGCTATTACTTAAAACTAAGGTTCTTATCGAGGGCGACCTTTTTAATAAAGGCTATATTTACTCGCTAGGTTTCTTTAAGACCTTCCTTTATATTAAATAGTACTTTAACGGCTACTTTAATATTTAAAACTTCTTTTATATACGCCCTATCCCTAATAGTAATATAGCGCTACGGGTTCTATTTTTATACCTCCGCTTCGATACAGCGAAATTATAGTTCTTATTAATCGAATATTATTTATTGGCTATTAATAGAGACTTTTAACGCTACCTTAGCGTTATTAATATTCCTTTTTAATAGGGAATTAGCGATATTAAAGCGTTTTTAAATAATTAACGATTCGAAAGTATATAAAACCTTCTATAGTATAATAGCTTCGAATTTTTTAAAGAATAGGGGTTCCTATTTTATTTTAATAAATGCGCGCAATTAATTAAAAAGGATATTTATAATAATAATATATATATTAATTATACCTATATTATTAAATAAGCAATAGTAATATACCTAGTTTAAATAGCTAGAGCCCTATTTTTTCCCACCCTTTATAAATATTATTACGTATAAACCCAGCCTCTTTAACCTTCTTCTAATTATTTAAAAATATTATATAATTAATTATTATAGTACTACTAATAATCTTATTAATTAGAGCCTTTTAATAAACCTTCTTAACTATTTAGTATACCCCTACATTAAATAGCTAGAATATATGGTTAGTATAAAACGGGAGCGTTATAAAGATAATATCGAAAGTATCGTAATATTACAGGATATTAAAATCCTTATAAGCTTTAAATTTATTTATAAATAATACCCTATATACTTTCGGTTTTATTAATGTAGTAACCGTAATAGTTTTTTTTAATCTTTCGAATAGGGGGGGATAATCTAATAATATGCCAAACTATTCCTCAATCGTACTATTAAAGGAGGGGGATAATTTGAAGGAGTGCTTATTAAAGTGCCTAATTTATTATATAACTCGATATACATTATTATATCTAATTATAATATTAGTTATAACCATATCTAAATTAACTTCGTAATTGGCTTGTACGTTACCTTATACTATAATTTGGGCTTTGAATATTAGGAAGGAGGGTATATTCTTTACTATAGTTAATATAATATCGATAGTAATAAGATTTTTTTTATTATTGGGATTGAAAATAACCCTTCTTATACGTACCTTATTCTTCACCGATAATACTTATTACTATATTAATTAGTAAGGAAATTGTACTAAAATAATATAGGGGATATAATTAATAAGAAATACCTTTATAACTCCTTTAATTTCCCTTATTTAAAAGGGAAATTTATTTATATTCTAGACATTCTCTTCCTTAATATTAAAATTAATATAAATAACTTCAACCTCTTTAAATTAGTCTTTAAAGGAGTTTAATTAGCCTTTTACGCTTATACGTTTTATATCCTTAAAATTGGCCGCCTTGAATTCGAATTTTAAATATTATTTCCGCTATTCAACTACCTATTATTTATATAATTAAGTAAATAAAGGAGTTAATCGTTAATCCTTTAATTAATTAGTTAATTTAATTAGGGAGGTATTAATTATAAGAAAGTGGCTATAATTAGCTATCTAAACTACGATATTAAAAGCCTTATCTTCCTCTTCGGTTAGGGTAATTAGGCGGTAGGTATTTACACTTATTAGCAACGGTTTTTTATCCCTAATAAGTATAACGTATTTTTTAATAATAATTTCGCTAATATTAAAAAGCTCGCCAGCGGTTTTATATATAATTCTCCCCTTATTTTTAGTTTTAGTATTGGCTTTAGTTCGAAACGTGGTAAATCGGGTTACGGTCGCGGTCTAACCTACTAAAAAATATCGGGCGGCTTTCTTTATACGGGATATAACCTCTAGATTAAAGATAGGTATAGTAAAAATATATATAATGAATAGAATTCGACGGTACGAATAAAATGAGGTTATTTATAAAAGGATTGAAGAAGGTTTAGTAAAGTTCTGGTAGATTATTGATTCTAGAGCGTTATAGAATTTGCGCGTTACAGGTAAAACTCCCGACTCTTAGAGGGACGAGGAGAGGAGGTTGGCTTGGCTGGAAGCGGGCCCCTAAAGGTAGGCCCCACACGGCCCATGGTCTGTGCAACCTAACCGACGAGTAGAGGTATGGAACGCAGACGCAGTGACGTTAGTGAACGGAGCCGCATCAGCACGCTAATTGGCCCGAGTGGTAACGGCAGTGGATAGCGTAGTGTATGTCAGACCCACAGTGCCCCTGCGCCACCGCTTCTCTGTGTGAAACACCCCTGTCAACGCTGTCCACTGTGAACCCCCAATGCCGGTGCTCACGCCGCTGAAATGCAGTGCCCTGACGGGCAGCCAGAGTGCCGACGACTTCAACCCGTGCAGATCGACATTGCTCGTTCCTTTTTCCCACGGAAGGAACGTGCCAATGCCGGCCATTGTTGTCGAGTTTTCTTTTTCTGTGGCTTTTTGGGGAAATTGGAGAATGTGAAATATTTTTATTCAATTCAAAAGTTTTCTCGTCTGAAATCACAGACATGATGCTCCAGCTGAATGAGAGCCGACATGATGCACTGCAGCAAAAAGTGACAGTGCCACTCGTATCTCCATCCCGACAACCACCACTGCATGTTTGGACCCGACACCGACACCGCCAACCAATTCAACAACCGCACATCATTTCCCACTCTTTCTTCATTCTCCCATCTTGCAATTTCTGGTCTGTCCGCGCAAGCCACGCAAATCCACAGACGATCACTGCATTTGCCCTGGAAACGCTGACTACGCTGCCACTGCCAACTACCGCCGCCAGCCTCTCGACAATTCAAGGCATGGGCTGCTGATCCTCCGAGAGCGTCGCTGTCGAGTCGACTCGTCACGTCGGCGCATTCAAATATTTACGACAACAAGATTGAGTTCATATTGTTATTCTGAAACACCACTGAACTCTAGACATGTGCTAACATCGCCAAGAAACACCAAGCTTTCCCAGTCCCCGATTGCCTTCCCGCGGCTCCTCTCCTGATGCTCCCCGCCGGGCAACCAGGCCACCTCGACCAAACGACGCCCCAACGGCTTTCTCCGTTTTATAATTCGTTTCCCAGCACATCTTTCAAGTGTCACACAGAAAGGAGTCCAGGCCCGTATAGCCTTCCCAAGTGCAAAGTGGTCAATCGGTCTATCCGCCTACCAGTTACACGCTTCCAACTGATTCACCTTGTGCCTTGTTACGTCCGAACCGTCTGACGGCCATGAGCATTGGTCTCGGTGACCCTTTTTTCTCTCTTCCAGACGGAGACATCCAGGATAGACAGCTCTGTGCTATTAATGGAATACAAGACTGCAATTCCCTGATACGGGACTGCTACCCAGGCCAAGGAAGCCCCTGGATCGACACGCACATCACCATTCAATAATCCCGCACAGTGGAGGTCCCTCTGTTTCATGACCGGTCCCCGTTTCCGCCCGTTCCAGAAGACGTCGCCTCCGTTTCGACCACAAGGTTCACGACACATTATCACGAAGATGGGCGATGAAGGTATAAAGAAAGACCGCCCCTATTCGAGATCCATGCCATGTCCCACCACGACCGAGTTATACCTTCTACCGTGGTTGCTCAAAAGGAATAATATACGAGGCCAACCTTCATACCAATCGCTTGCGATATCTTGCTCCTTATCGGTCGTCCCCGCGGTAGGTTGTCTCCAGACCGCCTCAATCACAGGCTCATCTCCGAATCACACGCACAAACTCGATACCCCCCAGGAGGATGGATAGCGACATATCCAACGCCCCATTGTGCAGTCAAATCCCACTGACATGACTTGTTTCGGAACCTGCATCTCACTGTCGTCTCCCGTGAGTCCCGTCGGCATCCAGCGCTTGTCAAACAACGGAAAGGAACTCATGTATGTCTCGGGTGCCTGCATCCTTTTTTTATCTACGTAGATATACCCAACTGCCAACTGGTGACCGACACGCAAGGCCACAGATTGGATGGTCTGTAGGTAGAGGTATTCAACACTCCCTGCCAGCGCAAATCATCCAAGCACCCGGACCCATCCAACTACCCCCATCCACCCGCAACCACACCCCCATCCTCACACCCGACACGCCCAACTACCCCTCCAACCCACCTTTAACCCCCAAAAACACAATCCTCCTCCTCTCCCCCTCCCTCTCCTCATCATCCTGAGCTCCTTGACCATCAGGTAGATACACCAGAAACTCCCACCCTTTCTCAGTCACATGCGCCACCCCTCCACCGCTCCCGCTGAGATAATCGAGCAAGTTGCTTGGCTTCATCTTTGCCGCCGCTGCCTCGGAGTCGTTGAGGGAAAGAGCTAGCTGGAGGGTTTTCAGCCATGGTTTTTCTTCATCGTCGCGACTAGGCTTGTCATAGTTGACGGCCTTGAATTTATTGAAACCGGGCGGGGAGCAGGTGTGGCAGGGGATTGTAATGGTTCTGGGTGGTGGTGGTGGTGGTGGTGGTGGTGGAGATGATGGCAGTTCTGGAGTTGGAGTTGTTGGTTGGCCGTTGGGGACCTTGGGGACCTTGGGGACCTTGGTGTTGTTGAATAACGCCAACTCCATTGGTTTGACCAGTTTGCGTATCTTGCGAGGAGGGTGTATGGCTGTATTGGTGAAGTGGTCGTCATCATCATCGCGAGCTCGCTTTTTGCCCTCTTGGTCTTTATCTTGGGTTGTGGCTGTCGACTGTGTATGTGTATGTGTATGTGTATCCCCTTCGCTGACACCGACAGTGACGGCACCGGTTTTGTCCTCATCACTGCCAGTAAGTGTCAACCGAGCAACCACCTCCCTCCTCCTCCTCCTCCCCATTTCCGCCGCCGCAGCCGCCGCCGCAAACCCCTCCCTAACCACCCTCTCAAATCTCTCCACCTCTTCCGAAATCATATCCTCATCACCCAACTCCATCTCAGCATCCCCATTTCGATTCCCATTCCCAGTTAACAACTTTTTGCGTATTTCTATCTGTATCTGTCCCTCCAAGTCACCACCACCATCCAACTGAAACTCCTCCGCATCCTCCGCCTGAAAATAAGTCCGACTCCGACGTACCCTCTCCCCAACCAGCCTATCAACCTTGCCAACCTCCCATATTTTGCGGCCTGGATACCGCTTCCATAGTCTCCTAGCTTGCCAGGGCGAAACTCCCATGGCGTCATGCAGGGCGTTCATTACCTTTTCCAACGGTGGACTTTCTGGGATATAGGGATGGGAGGTTGTGGTCGTGCTCGTGGGCAAAGTAGTGGTTTGTGTTACGGTGGTTTGGGGGGGTATGTGGTGGTTGGTGTCATCGACGGGTGGGAAAAGGGCCCGGGGTTGTGGATGTGCATGTTGAGAGGAGGGCGGAGGATATGGAGAGGAGTACCGGTCTGGACCGGTTAGGTGGTAGAGGGAGGTTAGGTGTTTGGAGGGGATAGGGATGGGGATGGGGAGGGTGGTGATGGTGGTGGGTTTTGGCGGGGGGGTTGTTGATTGGGGGAGGGAAGGGGAGGGGGAGGGATGTTTGGGTCTTGTGGTGGCGGTGGTGGTGTTGGTGTTGGTGTTAGTGTTGGCCAGAACCAAATCGACAAGTCGTCTCAGCACAACCAATGTCTGAACATCTTCCGGTAGACTAGACCTCCCCTCCTCCTCCTTCATGTTCTGGTCAGGTATGCTAGAAGTTCCATCCTCCACCTCCATGTCCTCCCTTTTCACTGCCACATCTCCTCCCTCATCCCCTCCACCCCTTTCCGTTTCCGTCTCCGCCCCCCTCCTTCCCCCCCGCCTCTTCCCTCCAGCTTTATCTTCCTCTCCCTCTACCAAACCATACCCAACCCCCTCCCTAAACTCCCTACGCCCCATCTCCTCATCACCAACACGCACCCTCTCCACCGCCCTACCAATTTTATCCAACACCTCGTTCAACTCTTTTCCAAACTCATCCCCGTCATCCCCACCACCTAAAGCAGTCTTTAGCAATTCGAGAGTGTTGCCTATCCCCCGTCTGATCAGCAGCGTACGAACGAGCACGTGCGACCGAAAGCAGGGGGGGCAGTAGGTTGTTCCCGGGGGAGGGGGGTGGGGGGTGTAAGGCGGGTGGGGGTGGGAGAGGGGGTAGAAGGTTGTGAAGGTATGGGTGGGAGTGGTGGTGAGTGGATTGGGGGTGGGAGATATGGAGGAGGAGGTGGGTTGTGGTTTTAGGTGGGAGGGGACGGGTAAGGCTATTTCGACGCTTGGTTGGGGTAGCAGCTGAGAGATATTGACGTCGGTTGGGATATGAGGGGTGGGTGGGGAGAAGTTGAAGTTTAGTTTTGGGGTTGGCGTTGGCGTTGGGTTTGGGTTTGGGTTTGGGTTTGGGTTTCGGTTTCCGTAGTTGCGAACCTTTACGCCGGTGGGCGAGTGGTCCAATCCCGGAAGCGATTCATCCTCGGACTCTGACCCGTATGAAGAGGAGGAGTAGGAGGAGGTTGAGGGGTGGTAACTCCCATCTTCATCCCCTGCCACCCGTCTCCGCTTCGTTTTTCGAGTTCGAATTCGAGTTCGAGTTCGAGTTCGAGTTCGAGTTGCCGGCGGTGATGGTAGCGGTGCAATACTCCCAAGGGGGGTACTCGCTCCAAGTCTTTCCCTCGCTTCCTTTGATATCGTCATTTCCACATCCCTGCTGTTCATCTTTGGTTTTGGTTTTGGTGGTGTCTGGTTTTGAGCAGGTTTGGTCTTCGTTTTGGTAGGTTTGTTCTTCTTGTTCTTCTTCCACTTAAACTCAAGACCAGAAGAAGTAGAAGATGACCAGTCGTCACTATACTCGTCACTATGCTCCCAATTTTCACTCCCCGACTCAGAAGGATGATATAACCCATCACTGTCCTGTCTCCCAACCCATCTCGGCCGTTTTCGTTTTTGGGGGATTACTGATCCAGAGGCTGATCTAGAGACAGGTATGATGCGGATCTCCGGTACCACGCCCAACCCCATGACCGGTTGCGGTCTACCCTCTTTTGCAATGGTGTTGTCACCATCGGGTAAGGGCCGAAAACGAAGTCGAGTACCATCTAACAACCGCTCTATTTCGTCGCGGTGGAGTTGGCTGACGCTTTCTAGTTCTTTCGGTATTTGGAAGTGTTTTGGTTTTTTGCTGGTTTTGGTTTCTCCGGTTTTCAAGTTCCAAGTGGATTTCAGGTTGGACAGGGTACTATCGTCGCTGTCGCTGTCCCATGAAGAGGAGGAGGTTGAAGAAGTTGAGCTGGGCTGGTAGTTGGGATCGTGGATGCGACGTTGTTTTTTGGTCTTTCGACGGGGACCGATGCGGGGGGTGGGGAGGAAGGGGGAGGAGGGTGGTGGTTGGAGGATTTCAATCTCGGTGTCAGGTATGTCAGGTATGTGAGGAGGGGGTTGTTGCTCGGGCTTGGGTTGGACTGTGACCATGTCCGTGGCTTGGGGCGGTTTGAGTTTGGAAGGAATGCGGTTGTCATCCTTCTCGGTTTTGACCTTCTTATCGTCGACTTTTGCCCTAGGGGCAGTGGCCTTGTTCCTCCGTCGCCTGTTCCTGGTACCACTGCCGTCGGAAGAAGAGGTGTACTCGCTGTACTCGTCGGTGCTGTCTTCTGAGTCTTTTGAGGGCCGGTAGGTTGGGTCGAAGATGGCACTGGATTTCGGTTTCTTCTTGTTCTTTGCGGGAGCAGCAGTTTCTTCCTTACTGTAGCCATGTGGCCCAACCTCTTCCACTAACTGTAGCTCTATGCTTTTCTCCAGGTCCACGTCCGAAATCGGTTCCTGTTTCACGTCGTCCAGCTGCTCTTCCAGTCGCTTGTTGGTACCCTTCCGCTTGGCTTTACCCTTCTTGGGCCTTTCATCTTCCAGCGCTGCTATGCCCTCGTCGAACTCTTCACTAGAGGTATCTTCCCAACTAGACTCATCCTCGCTATCCCACAAAGGCTTATAGTTTGGATCATGTTCTCTGTTCAGACGTCGACGTTTACGCGGCCCAAGCTGGTTTGGTGCAACCTCAACCTGTGAGGGTGATGATGATGGCCTCTCAACTTCTAAGCTGGTAGGTGGCGACCCCTCCTCGGCTACCTTTGTCGCAGCAGACGTTAACCCCCAGTCGAGATCGGGATCCTCTATTTCGAGATCGGATGAGGAGAAGTCAGAGTCGGAGGGGGACCACAATTCGTCTTTGGAGGGGCGATAAGTGGTGTCATCGGGATTCCCAAGATGTTTACGTTTGCGTGGGATTGGGGGCTGTGGTGCCCGGGGAGGTTGTTGTCTTATCCGCGGCGCTGGTGGTGATACACTCGAGGGAGGTGAACTCTGTTCAATCACTGGTCTTCTACCAGGACCAGATCCCATTCCCCAGTCCAAATCTGGGTCTTCCTCATCGGCGGTATCATATTCGGAAGATGACGAATGGTCAAGTGTTTTGGGTGGTCGGTATGAAGGATCGAGAACATTGCCTCCTGGTGTTGTTCTGGCTTTTTGTCCCTTGGTGGGTTTGTCACCGTCTTTACCCTCGTTTTCGTCGACTTTGTCTGTCTTAACTTCCTTCCCTTTGCCTGTGGGACCTTGTGCTGCTGTTGACTTCCCCTTCAAACCACCACCCTCCTCCAAACCCCATTCGAGATCTGGCTTCTCCTCATCCGCGGACTCATACTCAGAGGACTCCCCTTCTTCCGGTGATTTCTTTGAGGGACGGTAGGAAGGATCAAGGACATTCGCTCCTTTATTGGTCTTGGACTTTGGTCCCTTGGTGGGTTCGTCGCCGTCCTTTCCCTCGTTGCCGTCCTCGTCGTATTCCTCAAATTTCACCGCTTTGTTGATCTTTCCGCCAGTTTTGATCGCTTTGGTAGCTTTGTGTGCTGGTGGTGTTGCTGACGTCTTCAACCCGTCTGGTCTTGATCCTAATCCCCATTCGAGATCAGGCTTCCCCTCATCTCCCGACCCAAACTCCGACGAGTCTTCTCCTTCTTCCGGTATCGTTTTCAAGGGGCGGTAGGATGGGTCGACGATATTCGCCCCCTTCCTTGTTGGTCTTACCGCCTTTCCCTCTTCTTCCTTCTTGCCATTGTTCGTGGTGGTTGGCTTCTTCACCGCGGCAAACATGAACGCTCGGATCATCGGTCCTGCCGGTGGTGGTGATGGAGTGTCTTTGACATTATCGGCGACTAGCATTTTCCGCACTCGGGCTTGGGGGGCTGTCCTGTTAAAGGGAGGTGGTTCATCATCACGAATTTGGGTTGAAGCTCTTCGAAACTGGACTGGAGGTCGTGGTACTTTGGCAGTCACCACAGAAGGAGTCGATTTACGCCTGGCCACGCTCACCATAGAGGTAGCTCTTGGCATCGGGCTACCTCTAGACACGGGACTGAGGACAGGACGATTCAGCGAAGCAGTGGATGTGATCCTAGAGGTAGTCGTCGGCTTCGGCGGCGCTATACTTGTCCGCCTGGGTGCAGGTGCAGGTGCAGGTGCAGGTGCAGGTGTCCCCCGGGTTTCCGTGTTATTCCCCCCAATACGAAACCGTTTGTCCGCCTCAATCTTCTCCTTCCCTACTCTCCGTCGTCGTGCTAACGGATTGGGAACCGGTGGTGGTGGTGGTGGAGGACGCGTAACTCGGGGGACACCAAGATCGGAGGCCAGCTCGCGAGAGTATCGTTTGGACATGTTGATTACGCTTTTTTCGATGGTGGTATATTAAGAGATAGATAGGTGTTTGAGGTTGGATGGCGAATCCCAGGTTTGGTTATAGCATTCCGAAGAGATGAAGGAGCAAACACCAACGTTTTAAGGTAGGTAGACGCTAGACGCAACGTCTTGGTGTCTTGCAAAAGAATGTGGGAAATTCCTGGGTTGCAAAAGAGAAGAATTCTCGTCAATTCTCCCATCCTCTCAAGGTGCGTACCTTACCTGGTCCATTTGGTTCTTCGTCTTTGTTTGTGATTATACCCTCTTTGAGCTATAACCGTTTCGGCATTTCGTGCCCTTTGTTCCGCGTATCGCATCTGAAGGGTACGATGTCCAAGGGAGCCAAGCGGAAGCCACACCCAACTCGGCGAACAAAGGGATTGGCGCCCACCGATACGTACCTCCATCAACTTCCAACCTGGAACACTTCCAGCTATTTCCAAACCGACACAACCGTAGAGGTACCTCTCACCTAAGCCAGCGTACCCCTAACCATCCCCTTCAAAACCTCCACATACCCCTTACTCCTCCAATCACTCCAATCCCTCGTCAACAACCCCCACCCCTCATCGTAATCCACCGTCCCGCTCCTAACATAATAACTCCCCGCCAACACCCAAAGAAACCAACCCGCCTTCTCCCTCGGCAAATACCCCGCCAAACAACTCGCATACACCCCCTTATACGTCCCCGCAATCGCATCCATCTTCAACCCAAACTCGGTCAGCATAACAGGGACCTGATTAACCGCCGCACCAGAGGTAGTCAACGCCTCAAACCCGTTATTATACAGATTACTCTGCAAACTATTACAATTGGTGGCGCCGGTCTCGTAGTTGTGCAGTTCCAACACCAGCTTAGTGCGGCCGTAGCCTGGGAAGTCATCGAAACTAAATTTGGTTGTGCCGGGGGTGAGGGCGGTGCCGCGGACGACGGGAGTGAGGAAGGTGTCGAAGGATAGGCCTGATAGGAAGATTAAGAGGTCTGGGTTGGAGGAGTGCACTGCTTCGGCGCCTTGACGCATGTAGAGGTACCAGGTTTGCCAGTTGTAGGTGGCTTTGGCTGGGCCGGAGGCGGGTTCGCGTGGTTCGTTGCGGAGGCTGAGGGAGGTTAGGGGGGGCCAGGTTTTGCCCTGGTTGTTGTTGGTAAGCTGGATGGAAGAGGGAAGGGGGAACGTACATGCGATGCCATATAAGCCAGCCCTCTCGTCCAGTTGGCAGCTGAGAAATAAGTATCTCCCCACCAACTATTTCCGTCTCCGGTCGAACAACACCACATGCCCTTGGAGATGTGGTTATCGAGGTGAACAAAGATTTGCTGTCTTGCGCACTCGGCTGCCACGGCATCGAATACCTGCAGTCTGGTAGTGCTGGCGGTAAACTGCGGGTTTTTGGCCAACACTTGGTTCAACACCTTTGGGCCGTTTGTCGACCCCAAAGCTTGAGTGAAAGCCTTTTGCAAAGTGATATCTTTTCCTCCGTTGGAGTAGATTTCGTCAATCATTTGGATGGCAAAGGTTAGACGGATGGCGTTCATTCCGAGGCTTTTGACTTTGGACACGATGGTGGAGATGGATTGATACTGAAGACCTTCGGGGATCATGACGTCGCCTGCTCCGGGCCAGTTGACCCCGGCGTAGGTTAGGTTTGTGCCCGAGGCATCGCGGATCCAGCGGCCGGAGACAACGAGGGGGCCGTTGGGCCAAGGGGCGCGGGTGTTGAGGTTGTCATTGTTGAAGGTGGGAGCGGCGAGGGAGAGGCTGATGAAGCTGAGAAGGGTCGTGAGCCTCATGTTGGCAGTGGTTGTCGAGGAGATGACGTCCAACTCTCAACAGAGGCAGCATCAAAACGTTTAGGAGTTCCTCGTGTTTATATCCACCACTTGACGACCCTATATCGGCTCTGCTATACCGTGATATAGATGCCGCATTTTGCCAGTAACGAGATGTCCCGGGATGGTACTCTGGAAGTCTGCGGGGAAGGCACACGGAGAGAGTTAATATCCCACCTATGAGATCTTGATACTGTCCAGCGAGGTGACATCTGGATAGAACCGTTCATCACATGTTGATTTGAAGGAGTTGTGGTTAAGTGTCCAGTTCAAGGTTTAAGTCCATAGGGAAGGGGTTTCGGCTCCGGGATCCCCGTGATTTCATCTGATCCGTTGTTTCATCGGCAATACATCCATCTCCATGTCGAACTCATTGTGTATGGCGAAGTATGTAGCCAACACCATGGGAGTGTCCTGCTACGACCGTGTCTTTGTCTCTTCCAGTCACGTGAGATGGCCATGTCCTGGAGGGTGCTTCTGGGGGGCCAGTCGTGCGGTCAATGCATGATCGGGTGTCCTCGTTCAAGTGGAGAATCAAAGATTGGTGGTGATTAAAGTGAAGGTGTAACACACGTGTGAGGTGGTTGTCGACTTGGAAATGTCACGATGGTGTTGAACAAGATGAAAGACAGAAAGAGGAAACAAGCGGCAGGCAATTGTCGGGTGCCAAGCCTCACATGTGGATGACCAAGGGAGGCAGCCACTGCTCAGCCACAGAAATGACATCAACCGCCGCGTAACCCCACCAGTGCTTCAGTTGATAGCACTAACAATTATCGCCAACAAGCCGCCATCGTCATGTTTCATGGACCCTGATGGACAGTAACCGAAGGCAAGCACCATCACGAGAACCAGACACGGAAGGAGACAAAGCCACAGGAGCTGACGAATTCGAGGAGTCGAGTTTCAGATAAAAGCAACCGAAGCAGGAAGCTGTTCCAACTTGAACTGTTCCACATTCGCTCTCTGTTTGCTTCCACAAGTTACAGTGGACAACACTAACAATTACACAGCCCCCTTCTGTATTCCGTATCGCTGTCCCACACCCCGCAATCCAGCTGCCATTGACAACACCACCTTAACATATAACAACAACACCATCACCACCATCACCTTCTCTCCTGCATCGACCTCGACCATAATTCACATCTCCTAGACATATACTCGATCAGACACAGTCATGAGCAGCAACGACGAAAAACGAAAGCTGGAGGCCCAGTATTTCCCCCCTCCTCCCCCCGGTCCTCCTCCTGGCCAACAAGGTCCCTCCTCCTCGACAGTCCCCCCTCAGACTCAACAACCAGCAGCTCGCCATCCCGACGAAACTCCAATCCCCGACTACAACCCATCGAATCCCCAATATGCTTCCCAAGACATCTACGGCGCTACCCCGACCGACGAACACCCGCCCCCATTCCCTCCTCGACCTACCTCCTCCGGGAAACAACAGGCTGGAGACGAAAAGGTCAAGCTGTCGTGGGGTCAGAAACTGGCAGGGTGGGGAACCAAGGCTGCCGCTCCCATCAATGCTCTAGCCAACAAGATGGGCTCCGAGGCTTTCCTGCCAGGTCCCATGGATAAGGAGGTCGAGAAGGCTGCCCGTATCCTGAGGAGCTTCTGCAGTAGGCCACCCCTTTCTAGAGGTATCCCTCGTCCTACCAAGATCCCATGCTAACCATACCACCATCACAGAGGATGGCATCTACAGCGACGCAGCCCCTACCACCGCCCCTCCTCAGACCACCTTCCCCGTCGCCAACAAGGTCGAATCTACCGCCGCCGAAAGCGCCTCCCACCCGCCCGTCGAGACCAAGCCCGTCGACGCTGCCACCGCCAAGAAAAAGTCGCGTGTTCTCCTCACCATCCCCTCCAAGGTCATCGCCAAGGCCCAAGGCTTGGCCATCTTCACCACCGTCCGCGCCGGCTTCCAGGTCACGGGCGCCAGCGGTTCTGGTGTCCTGATTGCTCGTCTCCCCGACGGCAGCTGGTCTCCTCCCTCGGGTATCCACGTCCACAGCATCGGCGCCGGTTTTGTCGTTGGTCTCGACATTTACGACTGCGTGGTCGTCATCAACTCCAAGGAGGCCCTCGAGGCTTTCACCCGCACCCGTCTCAGTCTTGGTAGCGACCTGGCTGTGACCGCTGGTCCATGGGGTGCCGGTGGTGCTCTGGACTGGGGTGTGCCACAGGGACAAAAGACGGATAAGGACAAGGGCAAGGACGGCAAGCCTGCTTCGAGACCGACAACCGCTGATGGCAAGCCCATCTTGTCTCCGGATAACACCCAGTTCACCAACCCGCCTGTTGATCCCGACTTTGACCCCGACCACCCAGAGAACGCCGGCAAGGAGGCCAACAAGAACCGCAAGCCCAGCCCCTTCATCGAGGCTGCCAAGAGGCCTGTCTACAGCTACGTCAAGTCGCGTGGCTTTTATGCGGGTGTGCAGGTAGATGGCACTGTCATCACCGAGCGCAAGGATGCCAATGCTGTGTTTTATGGTAGACAAGTTACCGTGCAGCAGATTCTCAAGGGTGAAGTGGCTGCTCCTCCCGCCGTCCACGGTCTGCTTGAGGTTCTGAAGGGTGCCGAGGGATGGAGAGGCCAGCAAGGACAGCAAATTCCCCAGCAGCAGACCGTACACATGCCCCAGGGACACATTCCCCAGCATCACGTCCAGCCTACCTTTGTTCATCAGCAGCAGCAGCAGTACCCAGGTCAGGGACAGCAGCAGCAGCCATACCAACCTCAGCTCCTCACGGATCCTTCTCCCGAGGGCTACTACGCTCCTAGCAAGCCACCTGGTGCTCCATCTGCCTCTGCGCCCGCAGGAACAGGAGGCTACCAGTATAACCCCCAGCTTCTCACCGAGCAGTCCCCTCAGGGCCCTAGTCAGGGCTACACCGGTGGCGCCCACGGCCACTTCTCCCCCTTGAACCAGCACCCAACAGATGCTTACCACGCCCCTCCCCCTCCAGCATCTACTTACGGTAACCCCGCCGAAGTCAGCGGCGTCACGTCCGGCGTTCGCGGTCTCGATCTCAACTCCGCTGGCCCATCTGGAAGTGCCGGAGTGGTACCACCCGCTCCTGGCCCTCAAGCGTCCGATGCAGCTCGGGCAAAGGCTGCCGAAGCAGCTGCTGAGGCTTCACGCGCTCAGGGACACGGTGACGAACCGCCGCCGCCTTCGTACGAGGAGTTCGGTTCGTCTTCCTCTGCTCCTCATGCTCATGGTGCCAACGCGCCGCCCGCCGTGCCTGGATACCCTGGACATCCGGCCCATCCACCCCAGACGGATGGCGTGACGGAGGGAGATCTGCCGCCTGCGTATGTGGATGATGGAGTGGTTAGGCCGGGGGTTGGTGATCATAAGGGTCAGCAGTGAGACATTAGTTCACTATCAAGCGGACGTGAACGGACGTGGACGTGTGTGCGGACTGATTATTTTCGTTGCGATGAATTATTCTTTTCTTCTGGACTTGTCTTTGTCTTGAGCGTTTTTGGACGTTTCTTGTTGCGCTGGATACCTGACGTGCTTTCAATGGGTGGAACTGTTTAGTATTCGTTACTCCTTACCACCTAAGCCGAGTTTGATTGGTGTTGGCAAGTTAATTGATATTTCGATACCCTTTTTTTTCGTAACATCATATGTCTCCCACTGGTATTTGTTATGCGTTAATCCTTTTATTGCCCCCGAGTAGATCTTTGAAGACCTGATTGTGTCAGCAAAATCAGTTGGCAAACATATACCTGTACTGTGGTGGTAACTGCAATCGATGGTCTGGAGGTCCCAAACGTCACATTCCACTTCCTACCTCCATTCAGAAAGACACTTGCAGGTAGCAGAGGATATTCTACCTACCTACCTTGGGTAATCACAAAGGTTGTGAGATTGTGATGCGGTCTTGGCCTTGAACGAGTCCTTCTATCTACTTACTCAAACCACCACCTTTTCCTTTCCTTCCTCCTTTCTCTCTTCGTCGCCCTTCTCTCCAGCGGCCTCATAAGGAGGATCCTCCACATACACATCCCAATCATACCTCCTCCCCACATGATCCTTTCTCAGTTCCTTCTGCCCCCGTCCATAAATCTTTTCCCTCGCCGTCCACCCCTCCTCCCCTTCTAGCTCAGGATACACCCCCCTCCTCCTCAACTCCGGCACCAACAACTCCACAACTTCCTCCCACGTCCCCGGCGTCGTCACATACGCCAAGTTAAACCCATCCACATCCGCCTCCCTCACCCACCTCTCCATCTCATCCGCCACTTTCTGCGCCGTCCCCACCGCCACCGGTCCCAGGCCCCCAATCGCCGCTCGCTCCGCCACCACCCTCGGCGTCCACTTCGGCACCTCCTCGCTCGGCGTCGTGAAATTCTCCAGTATCGACAACACCTTGTGCTTCTCACGCGAATCACTCGCACCAATTTCCCGATCCAAATCCGAGCTGAATCCCGAGATATCAATCCCCGTCCACCCCGAGAACAACACCAACCCGCCCACCACGCTCGCATTCCTCCTCGCTTCCTCATATTTCTGTCGTGCTTCCTCCTCCGTCTTACCCACCACCGGCGTAAACGTCGCAAACACCTTTAAACTCGCCGGATCTCTACCTTTTTCCCTCGCTAGCTCTCGGAGTTTAGCCACCTTGGGCTTCAAAACGGCGGCGGAGTGGGAGGAGACGAAGATGGCTTCGGCGTGGGTTGTCGCGAAGGAGGAGCCGGCGGGGGAGGTGCCGGCCTGGAAGAGGAAGGGGACGCGTTGCGGGGAGGGGGGGCAGATGTGCGGGGTGGAAAGACTAAAGAATTTGCCGTGGTGGTTGATGGGACGGATGAGGGAGGGGGAGGGGTTGTAGTAGTCGTGGGAGGGGAGGGGGGTGTGGGAGGGGGAGGGCCAGGAGGCGTTCCATAACCTATTTTTCTCGAGGTGTTAGTTATTGACTCGTTTAATGATTTGAGGGGGGGGGGGGGGGGGGGGAGGGGAATGAAAGGTGGTACGGATGTGGAAGGGCCGAAAGTCAATAGGGGGGGGGGGAATGTGGTGGGCACGGGGATAAAAAGGTCAAACACCAAAACCAAACACCAAAACAAGGACAAAACAACTCACTTATAAAGCACCCTCAAATACTCCCCCGCCCTCTCATACCTCTCCTCATGCTCCACCGGCTCCTCCACCCCAACCGCCCTAAACGCCGACTTCTTCCACCCCGTCACGATATTCCACCCCACCCTGCCCCCCGTCAGATGATCCAGCGTCGAAAACCGCTTCGCCAGGAGAAAGGGGGGCTCAAACGACGTCGACGCCGTTATCCCAAACGCCAAGTTCTTCGTCACGGCCGCCATCGCAGAGATGGGAATCGTCGGGTCGCCCACGGGCCATTGCGCGCCGCGTCGGATGCATTCGTCGAGGGAGGATTGGTAGGTGTCGTACCCGCCGTAGGTGTCGGCCAGGAAGAGGGCGTTGATGCCGCCGCGCTCGAGAAGGCGGGCGAGGTTGAGCCAGTAGTCGAGGCCGTCGAATTTGGTGGCTGAGGTGTCTAGTGGGTTCTTCCATTGGCCGGGGGAGAGGTGGCCGGGGGTGAACATGTCGAAGGCGTTGAGGAGGATTTGTTTTTTGGGAGTTTGGTCGGCCTGGGTACCTCTAGGTGGGGTGTCGCCGTTGGACGAAGGGGGGACGGGGGTTGGTGGTTGGTCTGCCATGGTGGTGATTGGGACTTGGGTGGAGGCTGGGATGGTGATGGCGGGTTGAGGTTCGAGGACAATGCCAGTGTTTCGACCACGGAAGGGGGTATTGACAGTGAACTACGACAGCAGTTCAATGTTGTCGACATGAAGTTTTTCTATCTAGGAGGGTTGAGGCCCTCATATACCTCTACCGTCCACGATATTGATACCCTACCATCATCTCATCACCACATCCCGCGATGTCACAACGGGATGTCGACATCACGGCATGCTACCAGTCCCTCGGATCACAGTTCGCGTGCGGCGTACGGCGTGCGGGGAAGCATGTTGTCATCACGGGGTGGATGGTGCGATGCAGATGGTGGCATTGCATCAGAACACGATTTGTGACGAAGACTTCCATTCCATCTCGTCGGGGCGTTGCCAAGAGATTCAGATATCATCACATCATTCATATCTCCCATCCTCGTCTTTTGGGAGTATTGTGGCTCTGCGGGCAAGATTGGCGGTGTTATTGACCATGGGCTTGAGGCCATCCGTTACGAAAAACACCTCCAGGGAAGGGCGACGGGAATGGCTTGGAAGGTGCTTTCCGTCTCTCATATGGCGATTTGAACGGAGGATGGAACTGGAACAAGAAGCTTCTTTAGGTAAGAGATGTTATACGATCAGTGAACAGGAAGCACGCCGGTATTATCTCGAGATGGTGTTCAATGAGTACCATTTTTGGCAAAGTTTGACCAGGTCCATGTCGTTCCATCTTCCATCGAACGACACCTCAGACATGGCCCGGACAGACTGAACCTTCACATCGGAGGGGATCTATATCAGGCTCACGACCATTCTTCTTCTCATTATTGACATCCAGCTCACCAACCTGTACAAATTCGTGTTCTATCTACAGTTCTGGCTCTCCATCCATGCCCCAACTCGTCATCAGCGTCTACCTAACCACTCTTCTCCGGAGACGGAGTTGCCGGAGCAACCTGCACTTCCTCGTTGCCCTTTTCCGAGTTAGAACCCGTGGTAGATCCAGTCTCAGCATTCTGCTGCTCAGCATCAGCCACAGGAGTGGATTTCCTGTATCAAACTGTTAGCTCTCGCCCTCACTACTTGCTTCCCATGGACAACATACCTCGACCTCTTCAGCGCCACATTCAAAAACTGCGCCGTCACAATCAAACAAACCGCATTCCCCAACACAAAACTGTACCCCTTCTTAAACTCGGGCGCCTCCTTGGTCGGAAAAACCAACAACTGCGTCCAAGCCGTGGTACTCTGCGCCACCGTATTCAGCAACACCAACGCAAACGACCTCTCGGCGCTACTAGCGCCCATGACACTATTCACCCACCCGTACAAGACCGCCGACATAGCCACCGACGAGTACGTCGTCATAAACGCAAACCACAGCGCCGACTCCGGAACATTCCAAACCACCAAAATGACCAAACCAACAATATTCCAGACATGCGCAATCGTAATCGCCCATGCTGGTCCCACCACGAGGTCGGAGATGAAACAGATGAACAAGACATAAAAAATGCCAATCGCCGGACTGATCGTCCCCAGCTCGTTCACCTTGGCCTGGCTGTACCGGCCCAGACTCTTCAACCACAATAAATACCCGCCCGCGGAGTAATTGATGCTGCCATTCCAGAAGAAAATATCCAACACCAGTAGGGCCCAGAACTTCCAGTTATTCGCCAGACTCTTGAGCGTTGACAACTTGAATTTGGGATGCACCACGCTATGCCCGACTTTAGCCAGACGCGATTTTGCCACGGCAACGTCGTCTTCTTTCAGGAACCACTTGTTCGGGTGCTCGGGCGTGCCGGGGAGGATGAAATACCCCAGGATGCCGACGGGGATGGTGATGAGGGCGCAGATGATGTACATCCAGCGCCAGCCGGCGAGGCCGTTGACGCCTTCTAGTCTTTGTGAGGCGCCGGATTGGATTAGACCGGCTGTTAGGGTGCCCAGCGTTAACCCGGTATAGAAAACCCCACCACGTCGGGAAATCTCATCACCGCGATACCACGACCCAAAGATGTAGTGCATAGCTGGGTAAAAGGCGGCTTCGAACCACCCGATGAGAAAGCGGTAGGCGGCCATTTCGCCAAACGAGTTGGCGCGGTATTGGGCTAGAGTGAAAAAACCCCAGGCGATGTCGAGGAAGGGGATGGTCCAGTGCATGGGCAGGTAGGTAAACAAGAACATGAAGGGGATTTGGCCGACGACGGCGCCGACTGTATATAAAGTTTGCAGCTGGACGAGCTCGTTGCCGTGGAAGTTGAGGTCTTCTTTGAGGCCGGCTACGTAGGCGTTGTCTGCGGAACATGTTAGCCCTGGTGATATGGAGAAAGGGAATGGGGAAGGGGAGAGAAGGGAACGTACTCAGGTTGGACTGGTCAATATACTTGATCCAGTACGCAAGAAATGCATACGGAACAATGAGAAGGTCGAGCTTCATGATGAGACGGCGCTCGCGGGGGGTGTCGCTGTCGGCGAACCACTTGATTTGGTACCATTTTCGTTTGACGGTGTCGAGTTGGTGATGGGCCGCCATTGTGTCTGTCTCCGTTCTTTGGACCCTAAGTCCGGCCTCAGGCTCTTGTCGGAAGTCTGATGATGAAGTTTGACCAAGGGACTGGAGAGGGCAACTTGACTTCAAACTAGAACACCAACACTTAACATCAACGAGATCTGGACATGGCTCTTTATTGAACCTCCAAGGGACCGTTACATCAACATCTACATACCCTTTCACTTATCACCAGCCAATCTGGTCTAGACAATATGCCAAGTATTCCCGCCACACAGGTCGATATGGTAACATTGTGATGGCGTGTGTGCACCGACAGGCCGGATCTCTGTTCCTGGGGCTGGATTCTGGAACTGCCGTTGCCTAGCCCGACGAACTGGATGGTGAAAAGAACCAAGTGATTGCGGCATTGACAAGACATTGTCGTCTTCGATACAGCTTCAGGGCCAGCCACGTGGAATCCCTCATGTTGGGAAGCTGGCTAGCCCTACAGAGGTGAAGCTCCGAGACCATCTCAAAGAACTTCATGTTAGCGATATCACCAAGTTAACAAGATCAACGAAACAGATTCGCTTAAGTCGGCCGAAACTCGAGCTGATTGTCACCGCTGAAGTGTCTCGTCAAAGCCAAGGAGGAGAGACACAGGAGTATCGGATTTGCATGTTCAGGCGTGGGATGTCGCAAGCGCTAATCATTTGGTACTTAGAGAAAGGAAGGCTATCGCGTATAGCACTGAAGGGATGTGATGGTTGGAAAGTCAGGCAGCATTCGAGGATGTGAAAGGAACATGGAAAAGTCGTCTGTTTACAGACAAGCGTCAGAGCCCCTGGGCAGAATACTTGGGTGGGGGTCCGGGTTAGGGTCTGACTGACCCCCCTTGCCCACATGTTCTCCCTCCGCACCTGCCACGGACACTCACCTTTGTTATCGCCATTTTGACGGTTATCGTAATTTCACCACTTCAAACAAGAGAAAGAGCCAACCAATAATCGCATTAACAATTTTTGTTACCCTTCCAACAGAAAAACCAAAAGCAATGCGCTAACAAATAACACCTTCATTGGGTCCTTCAATCAGCACCGAAGCGACAAAGCCAAGTGGGTCCCCCATCCCATTCCGACCTTCAGCACTAACAATTATCAAGACTACAAAAGGATGGCGTCATCCAACCTCCATCTCACCTCAGACATCGACAACCACGACAAGACGGCGATCAACATCCATTCAGCCCTAGTTGAGCAAACCGACCACCGGTCTTCGGAGCACACATTACTATTAGTGGGGGTTCACTACCTTCATAATTCGACACAATCGACCCCGCGAATGGTGGAATGCTTGGGACTCGCTGACGTGCTTTTTTGGTGTGATATCTTGGGTTTTGGCACGGCGGCAATGACAATCCGGTATCCCGAATGGCAGGGCAGATACGACGGGAGAGAACGGCAATAAGGTACACCGGGGATACGGTACGACCAGACTGGACAAGATGCATGGCGATAACGTGCTTGTGGTCGTCCTGGGAAAAGAGGCCCAGGAGAGGAGAGGGGAAAGTGATGGCGACGAACGAGTGTCGATGATGTGATGGTCGTATGGTGTGATGGTGTCTTTGGTGGTGTTGTGTGTGTGTGTGTGTGTTACCCATGTGAAGGGCTCACATATACTTGGCTTGTGGGCGTCTGCGTGAGGTCGCTTGCTGTGCTTTGTTTGTTGGATTGCTACGAAAGACGGTCATCTAAACACATCACAATGGCGACAACAACAGAGGCAAATGTCAACGGCGAGGTTGTACCCGTGGCCGAAAAGCTCGGTGAACTCTCAGTCTCAGAAGTTGAAGCCTCATCACCAAGCACGAGTGAGCCCAGCACACCAGGCACACCAGCATCCTCAGTCAACTCTCAACCTCAGTACAACTTTGTCCCTTTTGAGCCACATCCGGGATATCCCAAGTCTCGTATCAGCATCGTAAACAGGTTCATCGATCAACCACGAGAACTCCGGGTTGCTGTTATTGGCGGTGGTCTTTCGGGTATCCTCGCTGGTGTCTTGCTTCCGGCCAAGGTTCCCAATATCAAGTTGACCATCTATGAGAAGAACCATGACTTTGTGAGTGAACCTTTAATCCCTTGCATCGAACATCAGCTAACATATTGCAGGGCGGCACTTGGCTTGAAAATGTCTACCCCGGAGTGCGCTGTGACATCCCCTCCCACGTCTACCAGTCAACCTTTGAGCCCAAGCTCGACTGGAGCGACCAGTTTGCTGGCGGCGCCGAGATTCGCGACTACTGGCAAGGCGTAGCAAAAAAGTACAACGTCTACCAGTATGCACGCTTCCACACCAAAGTCGAAGGCCTCAGCTGGAATGACTCCGAGTCTGTCTGGGAGATAACCATCAAGAACCTTCAAACCGGCGAGACAACCGTCGAAAAGGCAGACAGCGTCATCACTGCCATCGGCCGCTTCAACGCCTGGAAGCTTCCCGACTACCCCGGCATTGCCGACTACAAGGGCGTCCTCCGTCATGCCTCACACTGGGACTCATCCTTTGATCCCTCCGGCAAAACTGTCGCAGTTATCGGAAACGGTGCCAGCGGTATCCAGCTCGTCGCCAACCTCCAACCCTCCGTTGCTCGACTAGACCACTACGCCCGCAACCCAACCTGGATCGCCGCTTCATGGGCCGGCGACGTCCGCCAAGCCGGTCCCCAGCCCTACTCCAAAGAGCAAATTGCCCTCTTCAAATCCGACCCAGACGCCTACCTCAAGTTCCGCAAAGAAATGGAAGACAAATACTGGCGCCGCTTCAACGCCTTCTTCCGGGGTAGCAAAGACAGCACCGAGCTCCGCGAGCGATTCACACAAATCATGCACTCCCGCCTCGCCAAAAAGCCCGAACTAATCTCGCACATCATCCCCGACTTCAGCCCCAACTGCCGCCGCCTCACCCCCGGACCCGGCTACCTCGAAGCCATCTCCGAGCCCAACGTAGACTACATCCGCACCCGCATCCGGCGCTTCACCCCCCGCGGGATCGAAACCGAAGACGGCGTCGAGCGCGCCGTAGACGCCATCTTCTGCGCCACGGGCGCCAACGTGTCCCAGGTGATCCCGTTCCCCGTCGTCAACGGCCAGGGCCAAAACCTGCAAGACGCATGGAACCCCGACCTGGCGGGGAAAACCCCCGATCATCACGGGTTTCCTTACACTTACCTGGGAGTAGCCACACCGGGGTTTCCAAATCTGTTCTTCCTCCAGGGACCGCATGGTACGGGACCAAGTGGCACCGTCCCGCACTCCGCCGAGACACAGTTGACTCTCCTCGCCAAGATCTTGCGCAAGGTAGGGAGGGAGGGGATTAAGAGTATTACCCCCCTGCGCAAGGCGGCGGATGACTTTGTTGAGTACTCGGACGCGTTTTTTTCTTCTACCGTCCTTACCGACAATTGTAGCAGTTGGTACAACGGCGGTCGACCGGGAGCGAGGATTCACGGGATTTGGCCCGGTAGTGCGGGGCATTTGACGGTGGTTAGACAGAACCCGCGGTGGGAGGATTGGGAGTATGAGTACCTGGGAGAAGGGGGGAATAGGTTTCAGTGGTATTTGGGGAATGGGTGGACGGCAAGGGAGGCGGATGGGGGGAGTGATATGACGGGGTATTTGAGGCGGCCTGACGAAAAGGTGGAGTTGAGGGATGTTCATGAGAGTTGGTGGAATTTGCCATAGTTTTCTCTTCTTTTGATGTTTTTGTGGCAAACACGCTTCATTTTCTTCATACGGTTCAGGGAATTTTCGGTGTTTGTGGGAATATCTGCCATGGCATTGGAATTTTGTGTGCATCTTCTATCGCAGGACATGAGAGCCAGAGGATTTACAACCATTGGACGAGCGACCATCACCAAGCAGGTACGGTAAGGTTCTTGCTCTACATACCATCAGCTCTCATTTTCGGAGTAATGCCGGAAATGTGTCTACCAGAGATTCGAGTTGGTATAGTCCCCAATGACATGACCAAAATTGCCAGCCACCAGATCTCAGACCGATCTCGCAGCGGACGGATCTCACTCCTATCACTTCCGGGAAGTCTTAACCGTTCGGCATATGCATGATATTAGCGCCATCAACGGCAGGTCTTCTCTCGAGAAAAACCTCTCCCGCGGAGAAGATATCCCCATTCATCTCTCTCGTCCCAAAGTCCAGACAGTCTCAGAGCCACCCCGCCCACTACCGGCACCACCTCTCCCTTCCAACAAAACGCGGATCAATAACGTAAATCACAGCTGTAAATCCGCAACCCACAATCTTCAAAGTCCTCAAAGCACGTTTTTGACCCATCCGCTTGTGAAAGGGAACTAAACTACTAGTCCTCCCCCCGGTGGATCCAATCATCCAAGCCGGAATTGCGTGCTTCCCCTGGTATCTTTGCAACACAGCAACACATGTTGACGACAGTTGACCAACACAACCTAACCTGGAACCCATCTGCGATTATGAGCCGCGTATCTTGGCAAGGCGGCACTCTAGGTAACTTGACACTAGGTGAAGGTATACACTCCGGTGCTCCGGGGACAGTACTTACAGTACCTTACCTGTATGGAAATGGATCCAGGGTACGTCGGAGCTGTGGGACTTTTTTCGGTACTGTACCTGAACCAGAGCAGACTTTCAGTTTCAGCGGTCTGTATTCTCTGTAAGTCGTCATGTTCATGATCCACTATTGGTGTTGAGGGTAGGTACATCGTTGGTGATGCAAGATGCGCGGACTGGATACTGGACACTGGACACTGGATATGGAGGGGCGAAAAGGATTTTCGTGCATGCATGCGTGGTTGCAGTTCAAACGTACACATGTATATGACAGGGAGAAACTGACTGCTGTCAGGTACCAGGACGGTAGGAGGGGAGCTCGAAAGAAGGACGGATACATAAATACATCTCACTGTTTACATCCCGTCTCCCGTCTACCACATGGTCTATTGTCCTTGAAGCCTTGCGTTGTGTTGCATCTTTTGTCTTCTTTCTGTTCGTCACCAGACCTCCGAACAGCAGACCTCACAAAGGACGAGAAGACCAGAGACACATACAACAGACAAGATGGTCTCCGCCGGTCTGCCCGACGAATTCCCCGGTGGCCTACCGCCTCGCCATGGACAGATACAGCATGGTGATATGGGCGAAGTTGAACCACCAAAGGATCAACAATTTCCTGGTTTGTCTTTCCCTCCTTCCTCCCTTCCCTTCCCATCCATCCCTCCTTCCCATCCTGTCCATGTCCCTTCCTTCCCCCCCCCCCCCCCCCCCCCTTCCCCACCTCGCTTCCCCCCTCCCCTCCTCCCTTCCCGCCCCATCTATACCTCTACCTTCTCATCACTACACACCAGCCAAGGCTAACTAACCCCCTCACCTCCGTCTAGTAAAATGGTACCGCTCAACCCTCTTCAACATCACCATCGTCGGCCTGTGCAGTTTTTCCTGCCCGGGAATCTGGTCCGCCATGAACTCCCTGGGCGCAGGCGGTGCAGCCTCACCAAATCTGATTAACGCGGCGAACGCTATCACGTTCTGCTTGATGGTGGTGAGCAGTTGGTTGAGTAGCGCGCTGATGTATTATGTGGGGGTTAAGGGGGCGTTGGTTTTTGGGTGGTTAGTTCTGTCTTCCTTTTTTTCGCATCTCTCCCGTCCCGTGACCGTCCCTAGTATCACTGCCACTGTCTCCAATCATAGGTAAAAGTAGAGGTGGTGTAGAGGTAAGTGAACGCTCGCTAACGCTCACTTCATGTCCCCAGCATCGGCTTCGCCCCCTTCGCCGCCGGCCTCTACACCAACAACCGCTTCAACAACTCCTGGCTCGTCCTCCTCGGCGCCGCCCTCTGCGGTATTTCGGCAGGCGTCTTCTGGGCCGCCGAAGCCTCCATCGCCATCGCCTACCCGGAACCGTGGAACCGCGGCAAAGCCCTGGGGTACTGGCTCTCCTTCAAGCTCTTCGGCCAAATGTTGGGAGGCGCGATAAACCTCGGTCTCAACGCGCAAAACGATGAAGCCGGCCAGGTGTCGTATACCGTGTTTTTGGTGTTTATCGCTATACAGGCTGCGGGGCCGTTTTTGGTTTTTTTGCTGAATAGTCCTGATAGGGTGCAGAGGAGGGATGGGAAGAGGGTGGATTTGAGTATTACGAAGAATCCGTGGGAGGAGATTAAAGCGACTACTCGTCTCTTCTTCACAAAGAAGTTCTTGTTGTTGTTGCTCTGGATCGGGAATGCGGTTTTTTCCGAGTCGGTGTTTTTTACGTACTTGGCTATGTGGTTTAGCGTGAGGGCGCGGGCGTTGGGGTCGTTGATGAGCGGGATTGTTCCCGTGATCGGGGGGAATATTTTGGGTTGGTGGTTGGATAGAAACAGGATCAGTCTGAAGGTGAGGTCGAGAGTGGCGTTTTGGACGTTGGTGGTTATCCAGGGCGCGTGGTGGACTTGGGCGACGGTGAATGTGACGCGGTTTAGTAAGTGGAAGGAGGAAGGAGGGCCGGTGACGTTTGATTGGACTACGCCCGGGTTTGGGGAGGCGTTTGGGGTGTTTGTGTTTTTGGCTATGGGGTTTCAGTTGAACTATTTGTTCTTGTGAGTTTTCTGTCCAATGACTTTGGAAGATGATGGACTAACGACAGACAGATACTTCATCGTTCACAACATTGCCGAAAACGACGAGGAGATTATTCGATACGCGGCCCTCATTCGCGGTACAGAGTCCGCTTGGGAGGCTCTCAGTTATGGACTCGAGTCTCTGACTCTCTTTGCTGAGACGGGCGGTGTTTATATGAGCTTTGCTATTTGGGCGGTGGCTATTTACCCTGCTTGGCATCTGCTTAGACACTTTGGTGTTCATAGACCGTTGGTGGGAGATGAGTCGTATCCGGCGAGCATTGAGCGGGTGGATGAGAAGGGTGTCATTAGCTCGGGAACGAGTTCGGGTGATGAGGCGGGGAATGAGAAGACGGTGAAGGCTTGATGGGAAGAACAAGAAAAAGAATCATTAGAGGTAGAATAGCAACACACATGAATTTGACCGTTAAATTCAGCTGCTTCTGCAAAGCAAGTTTGATTCGACCGAATCACCTATCAACTGTTGCTTCAAGTGCGATCAGTGCTTCTTGTAGCGGGATAGGGAGATGAAGAAGGCTCCAGCTGCTGTTTCTGCTTGCCACACTTATTACTTTCCGCCCTAAGTTGAACGGCGTTCATCTACAAATTATGAGAGAATCCAATAACGAGCAACATCGACGATCAACCTCTTTTGCTTGATGTGCGGCAAGATAGGAACTTGACCAGATCTCACCTCAATCCACAAAATTGCAGGTTCCACGGAGTCAGGAGCAAGCCAAAAGGCACCTCCACGACCGAAAGAAATCAAAACATTTCACTGCAAGAAAACCCCTGACAGCCGAACAAGTTTAATTTTCCAAACCCAAAGTTTACACGTGTATGTACAGCATATCCGAAATCCCGGTCCATCCGCCCGGCAACATTGTATCCCTTTTTCATGCGTGCATGACAACCACCCTCTCTACAACTCCGGAATCTTGTGCTCCTCCGCCGACAGACCAGCCTTCCACTGGTACTTGGACGCAATATGTTCACCCAAGGGGTACTTCTGCCCCTCGACGCCATAAAAGTTCTCGCGGTACGTTCCACCAGGGACCTCATAGTCGTCCCAGAACAGACCGCGCTTGCGCAGCTCGGGGAGCAAAAGGTCGATGATGTCCTGGAAAGACTGGGGGAAGAGGGCGTAGGCCTGTCTTGTGTTAGCTGCACTGCAGTAGAGACAGTGAAGACAGCAAGGACCACTTACAAAGTTGAAACCATCAACATCAGCCTCATTAATCCAGTTCTCAAGACCATCAGCCACCTGCTCCGGTGTACCAACAATAATAGGACCGTTACCGCCAATAGCAACATGCTCAGCAACAGTGTGCTTAGTCCACTTGGATCCAGGAGGCGAGAACCTGGCGTACGCGTCCACAGTCGACCTAATTCCAGGTCAGTAAATCACCACCTCTCACCACCCATCCCAAAAACGAGCAAACTCACCTAACAGCATTACTCTCCACCTCCCTCAACTCCTCCTCATCCCCATACCGACTCAAATCCATCCCCGTCCACCCCCAAACAGCGCCAACGCCCCCTCCGTACTCGCATACTTCCTATACTCCGCCAGTTTCTCCCTCGCCTCCTCTTCGGTCTTACCCAAAATCGGCGTCACCAGACTCAAAACCTTAATCCTCCCTCCATCCCTCCCAAACTTTTCCCTCGCCAACTGCCTCACCTCGGCAATATTCCTCTTACACACCTCCGGCGCATGCGAGCTGACGAAAATCGCCTCGGCATGCTGCGCAGCAAACAACTTCCCCTGCTTACTCGTCCCGGCCTGCAACAGCAGCGGCACCCTCTGCGGCGTGGGCTGGACAATCGCCGGTCCTGGCACCGAGAAAAATTTCCCCTCGTGGTTAATCTCCCTCACCGCCTCCGGGTTGGTGTAAACCCCGGTTTCGCGGTCCAAAACGACCGCGTCGTCGCGCCAGGAGGAGGCAAACAGCTTGTACATAACCCTAAGATACTCCTCGGCTTGTTCGTACCGCTCGTCGTGCGCCACCTGTTTCTCGCGGCCGGCGATGTTGCGCGCTGCGGAGTCCAAGTAGCTGGTTACGATGTTCCACCCCAACCTACCACCGGTTAGGTGGTCAACAGTCGCCAACCTCCTGTGCAAATGATACGGCGCTTCGTAGGAGGTGCTAACAGTGACGCCGAACCCGAGAGATTTGGTAGCGGCTGCCATGGCGGGTACGACGGAAAGGGGCTCGTTGACGGGCCATTGCGCGCCGGAGATGATGGCTGGTTCTAGGGAGTTGCGGTAGACGTCGTAACCGCCTAGAACGTCGGCGATGAAGATGCCGTGGAATTTGGCGGATTCGAGGAGTTTGGCGAGTTCGACCCAGTGGTGGACGGAGGTGAAGTTGTGAGACTGGTCCTGGGGGTGACGCCAGAGGCCGGGGGATTGGTGGCCGGAGCCTGTGAGGGGTGTTAGTGGATTTGGCTCAGGGTCATGATCATGGTTTGTAGGTGTTGCACGGGCAAGTTCATGGATGGTTGTTCAAAGTGAACCTCAAAGAATGAAACTTCCAGTTGTTTACTCCACGATTGACATTTGACAGCGGCAAAAGGGGGTTAAGTGGGGGCAAATGTGGGTCTCGGTGGACTTGGCTCGACTTACACATCTCGACAAAGGCGTTGATGATGAGCTTCTTCTTGGGCCTGGTAGTTTGGCCTGACTCGTTTGTTGTGTTTGACATGGTTACTGATGCTTTTTTTCTGCTGAAGTGGTTGTTGATTTCTCGTCGTCCAAGTCTCCTGGTGTCGCTGTCGTTGCTGCCAAGACTTTCCCAAAAGGGGCTTTGTTGACTTTCTCCAATTCTCAGACAAAACAAGCGATCAGTAACGACGACGACAACCCCCATCATTATAAACACCACCCAGTGAGCTCCTACCAAGACGCTATCAAATCACTCAACGATACACCAGACTGTCGTGATGGTCGATATTGCGACCATGTTTTGCCGAGTTTGTTACTCCCCGCTGTTCATGTTGTGCTCGAGGAAACGGTTGCGGCGCGGGAGTGTGTGGAGGCGATTGCGTGATTGACGCGGGGATGGCGCTCATCAAGCACACCACAACCCGACCTCTTGCCAAGTATTTTGTCTTTGAACACCACTAAACTGTCCTAACCCATTGGAAATATCGCTACGGGGATAGCATCCTTTGTAATGATACCCGAGGGATTGGCGCTGCCTCTTTCCTTGCCCCTGCGCTTAAACCCACACAGACGGCTTGGACACCGCGGAACGGATAGAATGGGAGGACATGGACACTCTACATTTTGCAACCGCCCACTACATGCAACCGCACTTGTTGCCCCTGCTCCCGATTATCGGTTCCCGTACCTCCAGTCCTTCGTCCTAACCGTTGACGACAACCAAGCCAGGGTGGGGGTCCAGTGTCCTTCCTATACCCAAGTGAGACAGGCACAACACTCGAGCTGTGGACAACGGGATGTGGTGAGTTGACCAACGACAGTCTCTGGATTTTGACCAAGAGTCCCAAGGGATGCATATCTCATTGAGTCGAATCCGACCGAGATGGCGCAATACCTTACTAGGCCGGATTGTCAGGGCAGTCTGACACTTTGGTCGGTCGTCGACGGAGATGATCCGGAGTGTCCAGTGTCCAGTACCAGGACCGTCAATTCAATATTCCCCTCCGTTTCGTTTCATGAGGGTTTATAAATTCATGTACACTTTCAATGGTTGGAAATTGCTTGCTAGTACAAACCATCAAATCGAAGCCGGAAGTCACTCAAGTACCAGTCTCGTACGTCCTCCCACTACTTAAACAAACAACCGGGCACCACTACCTACCGTACTCAATTGCTACACCTCGACCCTGAATGACGCAAGCATCTTATCTTTATCTCTAAATCCCGAACAATCACCATCATCACAAGCATTCACAATCATCGTCATCACCAGTCACCAGTCACAAACAAAAAAAAATGTCCTTCATCAAACGTCTCTCCCTGCAAAAGCTCCGCAAGAGTAGCTCGTCACCTAGTTCTACCAAGAGCAGCCAGCAGGGACAAGCACAGCACGTCGAACAGCAAGCACAGCAACAGCAAGCACAGCAGCATCAACTACCAGAGTCGGACATCAACATCAACGGCACCAACACCGATACCATGGACGTAGAAATCCAAATCCCAGAGAAACAAACCGTCCTCCTCCTCCACGCCGCAAAGACACCGTATACCCTCACAGAAGACTACCCCGTGCCGCAACTAGAAGACGAGCATGATGTGCTGGTTAGGACGCAGGCGATTGGGTTGAATCCCATTGATTGGAAGGCACCGTGAGTTGTTATCCTTTCTGTTTTTGGATGGGGTTTGACTGCTGACAGTGATGATAAAGGGACTTTAACTTTGCCATCCCCGTACTACCATATATCTCCGGGAGAGAATGTGCGGGTGAGGTTGTCAAGACTAAGGAGGGGTCAAGGTTTAGGAGTGGTGATAGGGTATGTCTTTCTTTCTTTCATCCCAACCAACCTGCTTCGTGCATCCCATCCAACCTGCTTCATCCCATCCCATCCCATCCAACCTGCTTCACCTCATCCCATCCCATCCCCTCTCATCCCATCCCATCCAACCTGCTTCATCCCATCCCCTCCCATCCCATCCCATCCCATCCTCTCTCATCCCCTCCCATCCCCTCCCATCCCATCTGCTGAACCCATCCCATCCCCTCCCATCCCATACCATCCCATCCCATCCCATCCCATCCACCTTCCATCCCACCAAGATAAAAGCACCCAACTAACCCCCCCCCCCCCCCTCCCCCCCAACCAGGTCCTCGCAATCTCCACCGACTACCGCGACCTCCGCAAAGCCACCTACCAACAATACCTAATCTCCCCCACCTACAACACCGTCCTCCTCCCCCCCTTCCTCTCCGCCGAAGAAGGTTCCACCCTAGGCGTCGCCTTCGTAGCCGCCGCCCTATCCCTAGGAGTCTGCATGGGCGTCGATTTCTCCTCCGTCCTCTCCGGCCCGGATCTCTTCTCCCTTTTACGGTCCCCTTCTTTTGCCCAAGACTCCCTAGCGTCAGATATCAGGAGTGAATGTCTCGACGGTATTAGGGCTCATGAACGTGCTAAGGAAGGCGACTGGGTCGCCGTTTGGGGCGGTAGCTCGACCAGCGCCAACTTGACCATCCAGCTTGCCAAGCTGGCGGGACTGAAAGTGGTGACGGTGGTCGACAAGGCGAAGCACGGGCTGCGGTTGTCGAACCATGAGGTGCTGAAGGCGGATTTGCTGGTTGACTCGCATGACCCCGAGCGGGCGGTGCAGATTATTCGACAGAACCTCAAGGGGAAGTTGCGGTTTGGCGTGGACACGAGGGGACGGGAGTCTGCTACCTCCCTTCTCCACGCTTTGTCCCCATCCAACATTGAATCCGTCCCCCTCCCGGCTGGAGAGGCGCCACCGTCGCCGCCCGGAACGCCAAAGGAGGAAACGCTACTGGGCGCGCACCTCATCGGATTGACGGGTCTGCCAAAGCAGCAAGCGCCAGAGGGGACCATGTTCCATACCGTTCCTATAAAGCTGTTCCATGAGGTTCCTGAGGTGGGAGGGGCCTTGTGTCAGTGGTTGGAGAGGCTGTTGGCCGATGGGCTGGTAAAGGCCCCGGAAATCATTGATGTCGAAGACGGACTGGGGAGCATAAACAAGGGCTTGGATAGGATGCGGAGGGGGGAGATTAGTGGAGGAAAATTGGTGGTCAGGGTCGCTGAATAGGGAGGATAAAGGACCGACGTGGTGTAATGGCGATGGGTTGGGGGTAAAAAGGATGTTTGGTGGGCGCGTCAAACCTGCGTTGGGTTTGCGTTGACACTTGAAAATTGTTTTTGTTGTTTCATGTATAAAGGTAGTGGTACAGCAAAGAAGATGATCTTAATTCCAGGTGGACATAATCTCAACCAATTGCTAAAAGAGGTATCGTTGTCAGTATACCGGATAAAAACATTGACATGTGATAACCGCCATTGAAACTCACTTACCTGGGTTGGGTTCAAGTGCGATGATTCAAAATAACCAAGCCATCCAGGTTCCAAATAATCAGGACTGGATACCTTCTATTTGAGGTGCAAGACGCATCCTTCGTCGGCGTCTCTAATGCGACGGATGACAACGTCTGGATCTTCGGTAGTATTCTTGAAATCCTCCCAGATTTCTCCACGCCGGTATATTCTTTGGAGAAGTATAACACCCCACTCAGAACGCGAAGCCACCGCCTTGACATAGCCGAAAATGAGCATCTCATCTGGGCCTCCAAATTCCTTCTCGATAGCCAGTTCTCGCTTTTTCTTCGACTCCGGGCAGTCAGTGTCAAGGATACGTCTTAAGTAGGCAAACCTTTCAGCGGGCAATGCTTTGTGAAGCTTGATTGTCCATGAGTATTCCGCAGGATCGACCTCTGCATAACCGAAGAATGAACGAAAATATTTTTGAGCGAAAACGTACCCCCTATTCGTTTTATCCTGCTGTGTTGGTGGGTTTGTGTTGGTCCGCTCTCCGTATAGCAACATGCCCAGCATGTGGCGAGGCAATTGAGCCGTAGCATATGCCACGAGAGGGTGACGGATGTGAAGAAGGTAATCATCGATCGAGATATCAATCGCCAGGATTTGATCCAAGCAAACTTTTACCCATACTCGGTGGGCCTCCATGTCTCCAAGTTTCGACAACCCAGACCAAGTATACTTGTTGGCGCTTTTTCCGAGCAAATAGTCTCGAACCGACTCGTGGATGAACTGAACGGTTGGTTTCTTTTCATGAACCCTTGCATAATATTTGTATGGAATAAAATTGCCGTCTTCGTCAACTGGCCGCGTCACTTGTGCCAGTCCACGGGAAGAACTGTTCACCCAGCGCTGCAAAGCTTCTAGAGACATGGGTGGCTTCCAACTTGTCCATGTTAATGGACTTTGAGGTTCCTTTGCGCGCTGGATAGCCATAAACAGTTCGGCAGGTTCAAGATGTTGCCGTGCATACAAAAGCAGTTGGAAGAACAGGATGAGTTCCTCAGTATCACCCTCACCGTCGGTCAACACCTTCTCAAATACCGCATGCAAATCGGAAGGAATCTCGTCAAGTCGGCCTCTTAAATTCAAGACGTTGCCTCTGGCGTATTCTCGGTTTAGCATGTCGACGACGAGCACAACCCATAGGAAGATACCCGAACATTTCCGGAGCAGCTCGGCCTTGATCTCCTCCGTCTCGGCGGTCCCAATGTGAAGCTTGGCCTCGATGTACCGAGCTATATCCTCGTCATGCTTTTGCTGTTGTTCGAGGACTACGTCAACCGCCTTTGGAGAAGTGACCGAGGGATAATGACGGCTGGAAAAGCAGATTTTGAGATCCATGTCCTGAGTGTCGGCCATGTCCATCAGACCTTCGAAAAAGGATACCATCTTGCGGACCTCATCTTCCCCGCACTCATCCAGTGCATCGATCCATATTTCGATTGCGCGACCGTGTGTCATTCGTATAGCTTGCGTGAGGGTTTGTGTGAGTGCCGCCACGGTCCAGTTGCCCTTGAGTACATACTCGGATCCCGTTTTGCCCAGATGGTCGAGAGAGGGCCAAAGCTCTTGTCTGCCATCCAACAAAGCAAATAAGAGCCCCCTGTAACAACCAATGGTGGTGTGTTCCAATTGGGCTCCTCTTGCGTTAAAGAAAAATGGGAGGACTATGCTGGTAGACCCTTCAGGTTGTCTCGTTGAGTGAAGGTATTTCATCAAAGTTGACTTGCCTGTTCCCGGTTTCCCTTTGATCCACAAAAACCATGAGCTTGGCGAGTGTTTTCCGGGTCGCTGCCAGTCAACATATTCCTGCTTTGATAGAAACCACTGGCAGGTATCGGCGTAAGTAGCCTCAATATCCATGGATCTTGCGCCGAGTCGGTCAAACTTGAGGCTTTGAACCAATCTTCGTCGCAGGTCCTCTTTCTCTTCCAACTCATGGCTTGGGCTCGTGACAGATGCTGCAGGTGGCGTTGTGTCTGGCTGTGGTGAGGGCGCCGTCGGCTCTTGCAAGGTTGATGTCGATTTTTCGCGTTGATCTCTCCTCTGTGCTAATGCTTTCCTCGGGTCGCCGACATGTGCTGGGGCGAAGGAATATTCCTCGAGGGTAATGCGTATTGTTTGAGTCTGGTTTGCCGGAGTGGGCCTCTGTGTTAGGGATGAACTTGGTTGGCGTATAGTTTTGAGGATCTCCTGCAAGCAGCCGGCCACCTTCTCATACTCAGAGTCACTCAGTCCATAGAAGCGGCACATATCCATGTGGTTGTCACTGATTCGCCTTGGTGTTTCATTCACTGGCGGCCCTAGACGAGATGAGTGGTCTTCAACGACCTAAGATTGAGATTAGCTTCCGCTCAAGAGAGGCGAGGGACATTGGATCATCTACCTTCCTGCTAAACAGGCCTGATACCCCATACTCCTCCTGAAACGTGTAGACAGCCCAACTTCGTTGTGCTGCGAGCGTCTTGAAGTCGTCCAGACTGAGTTGTTTCTTCAGATTGTTGACGTTGGGCATCAGGGCATCGACGATATGCGCATTGACGTCTACTCCAAGCCACATAGCAGATGCCGAAAGGATGCGGTGTAAAGAACTCCGTGGATCAGCGCCACGATGCGGCGTGCCGAAGAACATGACGGCGGCAGTGGACCGGAAGATATCATCGTAGCGGTCAGTACTGTTTTGGTCTTGCTGGTGGTGACTGGCTAGGGTGAGGGCTTCTCTGACAACCAGTCCACCCAAACTGTGGGCAATGAAGACCAGCGGCCGAGATGCTTTGGCGTCTGATGGTCTCTTATCCCTCAGTTGCTCCAGAAGTTCTTGAGCATGGTCCTGTACGGTGTTCTTGCTGATCTGGCCTTGAGAGAAATGCCGTATCTTGGTATCGTAGCCAAAGGTCATCACTCTAGCACATGGTAGCGTGGTCGGGAGCAGGTCCTTGGGCCAGTAGACTTCCGCTGGTTTTCCGCCGTTGTGGACATCGTTGTGTGCTTTCCGTCTCTTCTCGGCCTTCTTCTTATCCATGGCCCAGGTCGTTCTTGGATGCCCGGTGAAGCCATGGATGAAGACGATGCTGGTAACGGCGTTAGCAACTGTGATCCGAATCAAAATTGTAGGTGTGTGATGATGATGTGGGCATGGCAAACGTACTCAAGCTCGGGCTTGACGTCGGTCGGCTCAAAGAGCAACGAGATGCCCTGCGCTCTAACCATGGCTGCTTGCTCGGAAGAGCATAATCGGGACGGAGGTTGATGGTATCAACGGGGCGGCGCTCGCGAGAGGCTGGAGTTCATGGCCGTGTCCTCAAGGTATTTCGCGTATGAAGACGGTCAGTCATGTTGGAGGTTGGAAGTCCGAAGCGGGGGCAACATTGTTACCTCTATCGATTGGGTTGTCAGCCGCAGCAAGGTTACATCTGTCCTCGAATGGTTAGAAGACTCGATATTGAGCTGCAGCACATACCGTGTGAACGTACCTGAACGAAAACTGTAGAAGGACAGCCATTGGTTGTTGCGTGAGAATAATGTGGTCAAGCGACGGGAGCCTGCGTGAAGCGTGAAGCGTCAAGTGTGAAGTATGAATGTAGTTCATCGACGGGAGGAGATTAGGGAGAACGAAAAGGAGACAGAATTGAATTGATAAGAAAAAGACAGAAGATGTTTGGCCTTGGGAAAAGATGACGAGACCCGTCCTTACAATGAAGGGAACCTGCCCAACAGACGTTGGTGGTTAGTGTCAGCAGTAATGTTCGGTGGTCTTATAAAGAGCACCTGCCCAACAAAGGTACTTACCTAAATGTCAGCAGCAACGAGGCCGTTATCGATATTTCCAGAGAAAGGCCACAGGGAAGGGGCATATCTTGCTCTGTTGGTCGTCACAGCTGAGCTCTTGCTGCTTCACAGATCACAGTTGCCATGTCCGACCATGACAAAGAAAGACCGAACATCGTACCTACGAGAACTGTAGAACGGATGATCCGATGCATACCTAGTCAGCGACAGCAGCAACGAGGCCCGTCTATCATCAACGCAACCTTCAAGCAAGGAGCTGACTTGAACTCACCATTTAACCGTGTCACAACTGAGCTCCGACTTGCTCGGCTGGTCAAGGATTACGATTGCCAGAGAGGTTACCTACTTACCCGGCCACCACAGAGTGTGTAGAGGTACCTCCCTCCACCAAGAGGTGTCGCGTTAAGAGTACCCTTCGGCTGTAGAGGTAATGTTTAGTACGGACGGACGGAAAAAGGGGAAGGCGACGGAAAAAAACAATGAGCCATAGTAACCATTTTATACGCCTAATTCTCTCAAAGCTGAGCCTGTAAAAAAGAAATAGAGCACACACACACACACACACACATACACTACCAAAAGAGGTATGGTACAATTACACCGGCCGTCCTGAAATTCCCTAGAGGTACTGCCGCTGCTACCTCTACCCCTTATATGGTACCACCCAAGGTCCATTCATTCATTGCCCACGGAGAACGCTGAGAGATGTTGTAGAAGAAGTAAGACCATTGAGCAAAAAAGAAAACCGAGAAGAAAAAAAAAGAGGTGTCTATTCTTTCGAAATGCATCGCTAACCCTTTTTTTGGAATCCCCAACTTTCTAATCCTCTCTCATTTTGCGCTTCTTCTGGAGAAGGGTTGGATAGGGAGGAGGAGGGAGGACTTGTTCTCGGCCCAGGTTCTGGTTCAAGGCCAGAAACAGGCTTTTAAGGAGTCAGTCCGCCAGCAAAAACGAAGCGGCGAACTATCCACAGAGTGTCCCTATTCCGCGGCACGACTCGTTCCTCTCGAGATTCGTCAAGCAAATCAGAGGAGCGCCTATCTCATTCCAGACGGTTCCCTTTGGGCCCCCTTCCCAGTCTTCTCCTCCTCGCCGTCCGTCTTCTTCTTCTTGTTGCGCCGCCGTGTCGACCCGGGTATCCTATTGCCGCCACCACCACCATCAAATCTTATTCCCTACTTCTTTGCTACTACTACCATCGAGGCTCTACCTGGCAACAGCAGCAGTCAGGACCTGCGTCCTGAAGAAGCCGCCCTTGGTGCGCTCAATGACCTGCTGGTAGACGGAGCTGGGAGGGTGGTTCATGACGACGGTGCCCTCCTTGTAGTCGATCTTGGCATCAAGGCGGGTGTCGCGGATGAGGTTGACGATCCACTTCTCGGCGTCGTCGTTGTTGAGACCGAGGCGGGCGCTGAGGTCCTTGAGCGAGATGCGGGCGTGGATCTTGCAGTAGCTCTCGAAGATGAGGTGGCGGGCCGAGTCGACGAAATCGTCGGCGTGGGCGAGAAGGAAGAAGTCACTCCTCAAAACCTCCTCGGCGAGGACGAGCTGGTGCTGGGCCTCCTCGAAGTCAAAGTCGATGCAGAGGGCGTGGACGAAGCGGGTGACGGGGTCCTGGTACTCGTAGGCCTCCTGCTTGACAATGCGAACAATGTCCTTCATCTGCTTCTGCTGAACACCGGCGTTTTTCGCGCGGCCGCGGTTGGTGATGACGGCAACGGTCAGGTAGCGGAGGATCCAGGGAGAGTTGGCCTGGATGGTGTTGATGAAGCCGGCGTTGAAGAAGAGGTCGAGAAGGGGCTCACGGGCCTTGTCGTAGTTGAAGAGGGGGAAGAGGGCCCAGTGGACGAGCTGGGTGCGGTGCTGGAGCTGGGCAAGGGCGTTGTTGGCGAGCTTGGCGTCGATACCCTCGCGAACCTTGTGCAACTCCTCCATAGCAGACTCCCAGCTCATGCTGAGGATCTCGCAGGCAAGACGACCCCATGTGGCGTACGAGACCTTGTCGTTGTCGGTGGAGAGGACGCGGAAGCGGTAGAGGAGCTCGGAGGCATCGGCGTAGTTACCGCAAGAGTACTGGAGCTGGCCAAAGTCGTAGAGGGCGTTGACCATGTCGATGGTGACCTGCAGACGGGGGATGGTTAGACACAACGGCATGGGGTTGTTGACACGACTCTATAATCAGTAAACGTACGTCGTGCTCCTTCTTGAGGAACTCCAAGTTGGCAACCTTGTCGGAGCGGAGGTTGTTGACGACATCGTCGCGCTGGAGCAACTCGGTGATCTTGGCCGTCTCCTGCTCGTACTTTTCGAGCTGGTGGAAGACCTTTTGGCGGCGGTCGGCGTACTCGGCGGGGGGCTCCTTGAGGCCCTCGAGCTCGCAGTAGAGGTTGGCGACGTAGTCGGTCATGTTGGTCTTCTTGAGGAGGGCATACTTGGCGGCGAGGATCTCGCGGGCCTTGTCGGTCTGGTCTTCCTTGAGGCGGCTGGCGTTGAACTCGAGGAGGGGGAAGATCATGTGGCGGTCGAGATGGGGAGCGAGCTTGAGGACGAGGTCATAGTTGGCGGGCGCAGCGTCGCCGTTGGTGGCGGGGGTTGTGGAAGCCATCTTGGGATATGTGTGTGTCTGTTGGGTGGGGTGGTGGTGGTGGTGGTGATGATGTCGGGTGGTGTTGATATGTTGACAGACAGACAGACAGACAAAGTGGACGGCGACAAGGTCAAAGTCGGGTCGGGGTCGAGTTCGAGCAAGTCGAGGCCTGGGGGAAGAACCTAAAGAGGAGGGGGGGTATTACGAAAGTGGGATAAGATAGAGGGCCGGGGGAGGGTCGGTCGACTATCAATCAGATGGAAAGAAGAAAGGCGTGCAGTGTCTCCCAGTTCTGGCTGGCTGTCTCTCAGGCGCTTTCCTTTCGATAACTGCGATCCGCCAAATTTCTCTTTGTGAACTCGGCTGTCCAGTGGTGGTGGCCCGTCAATCTTTTGGTGGGGTCGAAAATTGGGAAACTGAAGTGCGGGAGAGCAAAGCACGGGCCACATCAAATTGTGCCTCTGTGTTTTTGCTCAATTGAACAATTGCAGAGCTGAATGCGGTGACAGTTATGCGCCCTACGGCGGGGTGAGTGTAACCCCCTGTAATAGAGGCCTGGAGCTCAGCAACTTCGGCGCACATCCGGACGGCACAACAGGCGGGGCGGGATGCCGGGCGGTCAATAATTCTGCCGATTACCGACCAAATTTCCAGAACGACCTACCGAACGGCCGACCGACCCGCTGTACGGAGGACACACGGCCCACGGGACGCGGGAGCGCGTACCTTCTATACTAACGAACCGAAACGGGGGACCACTTTCGGCCGGTCAATTGAAGTCCAAAGTCCAGATCCCAGCCAAGCCTATCACATCCCGTTGCGACCGATTCTCGATTCGACCTCCAATTTCACGACAGCTTCCCTAATCTCTACCACACCACACATCACAACAAAAATCCACAGCCATGTTCCGCCCAACCATCCTCGGCCTCTCCCGGGCCACCTTTGCTCCCGCCAGCCACGCCACCCGCGCCGCCGTCGCCATCCCCTTCTTCCAACCCCGATTCTACTCCGACGCCGCCGTCTCCCAACCACCATCAACACCATCCCAGCCCACCATCTCAACCCCCCCACAGCCTACTCCCACTCAGACCCAGACACCAGAAGCACCTGCTGCGCCCGCGACCCAGTCGTCGACTGCGTCTCCTCCTGCGTCGACGAAAAAGCTCCCCTACCTAGTAGGCCGCGCCTGGACCCAGCGGCTGCCCGTGTACCAGCTCGCCAAGCGCGGCGGCAACAAGAAGCTCACGCAGATCAAGAAGGTGCAGGGCGACGGGCAGGCGATGCGCCGGGACCTGGCCAAGTTCCTGGGCGTGGAGGAGAAGGAGGTTAGGGTTAAGGTGCCGACGGGGCATTTGGAGGTTGATGTGAGTATTGCTTTCTTTTGCTTCATTGGGGGATGATTTGAAGGGGAGAGGAGGAGGGGAAGAGTACGGGAAGAAAAAGAGAGAACTGCTGGAAGTTTGAAAGGCGGAAAGACACACGAGGAGGGATTGAAGGAGGAAGAGGAGGAAAATCAAGAGAGGAATGGGGAGAGAGATGGCTGAGAGGAGGGACGATAGGTCATGGAGGAACGGTACATGTTGAGGACGTGATGCTAACGGAATGCACAAACAGGGACACCGCAAGGAGGAGATCGTCAAGTTCCTGACCGAGTCCGGCTTCTAAACCACGAACATTCCATAACGATGAACCTTTGGAGAACTTGCAGCCACGTGGCGTGCCGAGGATGAATCCATCAACAAAGCCGAAGTCAAATGGGATACTCTTGCTGCTCCAGACTATGGAGTGAGTCGCGTTCTGGACTACCGGGAGGTACTGCCGTGATCCATGACCCGGACGAATATGATGGAACAGGCGCTTAGGTGGAGGCTTCCGGCCCGGGTAATGGGGAGCCACTGAAAAGAAGGTTGGAGGTGTTGTGTGTACGATGAAGGAATATATACCACATGTTGAGACAATGTATCACCAAGCGGATCGTAAAGGATAGGGTAACGGATATACAAAAGCGATTGAATGGCATATGTTTGACCAAGCTATGGGCTTGAGCGAACAGGCAGGTGTAGAGAGGTAGTTAGAAGAGGCCTGAACGAGACTTGAGAGAAGGGTCTCGGTGTAAAATGTAACAAGACACTGGTTCACTTCACGCGATTTCACAACAATTCTCACGGAATCTTGGCCTTTTACCAACGAAAGGAAAGAGCTTCTGTACATGCTACCACAAGTTGATTACTGCTGGGTGTCCGCCATCTTTGACCAGGATGGTAAAAAAGATAATCATTCGATTTGAGTATTAGTATATTCTATCAAGTTGAAACAGAGTATCTCCAATCCTATCTAGCTTCCTTCTGTCATCTAACTCTTCCTACCTACTTCCTACTGTTTTTTTCGACTCTTTTAGATTTTCAAATATCTTACTTTCTCTCTTCACATTCTTCAACCCTCTCAAATGTTTCTCAACAGTCTTCAGCTTCACTTGAATTCAATATTCCTGAAATTCTGTCATTATCCCGTTCTTGCCCATCTCTGTCCACCTCGTAAGGGTAAGTCTGTAGGTCATTAAGAAATCGAAAAACGCAAACGATACAAAAAAAAAACCTGGTAGTCTTCTGAAAGGAAACCTGAACTTGACTTTTTCAATTTGTTGTACCACTTTTTACAATCATAGCGAGATGATGGCAAAAGAACTTTCCCAGACTTCACTTTGACATGCATGCTCAAAACACAACACCGTGCCTTCTTCTTGTTGGCTGTTTAACTGCCATCAACACAACTATCTCATAACTTGTTGCTCAAATCCCAAGACATTTTGACGAAAAAAAACTTTCGATTTGCGAAATGATGGTCATCAAGTTTATCCCATACAGCATGCTCCCGGTAGTTCTTTTTTTTTTTCTTGAACAAAAAAGAAAGTTGATCGACCCTAGCTAACGAACCATAAGAAAAAAAAAAAAAATATAAATCGGGACGCGATCTTACCTCTACACGTTCCCATACACATTGGTTGTTTAACTAAGTCTCATTCATTCATTCATTCATCATGCATGTGACTGTTGTGGAACAATATGTACAGTCTCTTCCAATGTCTCAACCGTCCAAACTCTCTTTTTCCTTTGCCTTTCCCATTTGGCTTGAATCTTCATAAAAACTCTCGCTTACCCTGCTCTGGTTTCTTCTTCAAGTCTACCTTCACGGTCTTGAATCACGTTCTCTTTCGGTACCTACACTTCTTCTACAAATTTTCCCCAAATAATACTCTCTCACTTGACTTATTTGTCTTACTACACATGATACCAGTTATAAACTTGCAATAAACTTCTTCAGAAAAGGGATACATAGGAGAGGTTTTGAGGCTTCGTTTATGCATTTTATACGGGAAATGTTATAGAAATATATACCTCTGCACAATGGAGTTTTACATTTTTGACAAGTGATAAATAAAGGTTGATGGAAGGTGTGTGCATGCTCATGGTCAACTTCAATCTCCCATTCTCCAAGTCCGAACATAATTTCGTTTGCGGCATTCACAACGGCTCCTGAGAACTTCTTAATAACGTATACATTCAACACAATATTTATTGACAGGCATAAAACTTGACAAAAACCGCCTGCTTGCAGACACCACAAAGCAAGGTACCGTATAAAAACTCCTCTATTATGTACGATCTCTTTTTTTTCTCTTCTCTGCCTCTCACCGTTCTTCTTCAACTTCTTCAACTTCTTTCCCAACCTACCCCTCCCCTCCTCCTCCTCTCTTTCCACTTCCACATACTCTCTCTCCCCTTCATTTCATCCCCTTTGCTTTTCCCCTTAAAACCTTGTAAAAACTAATACCACGGCTTCCCTCTCCTGCACACACACACCTTCATCTGCATCATGCATCATTTCTTCCACTTCCACTTCCACTCTCCACGTCAACAACCTGCGCCACAATCATCTTCTCGTGTAAAAACCATCCATTTTCAAACTAAAAAAATAAACCGAGAATAAAAGAACTACCTCACTCCCCCAACCCACAAAAAGCAACCAAATCCCTCAACACCCCCTCCCTCCCCCACTCCGCGGCACCCATCTGCAGTGCTCCAAGCAACGTATCCCTCCCTGGGAGGATCGCACAAGCCGGTAATCCATCCCTTTCCCTTTCCATCTTCCATCTCTCCCAACCACCACTACTACTTTCCTCTTCCACATCCATCTTATCCACCACTGTCCCACCCCTCCACCTCCCCCCCGTACCGACAGATTCCTTAGCAGCCTTCTCCCCCAACTTCCTCAACATCCCAACCGCCAAACCAACAATATACACCAAATCCGCATCCCGCTTATTAACCTGCTGACCCGCCCCCGCTCCCCGACCGCTAGTTCTAACCGGGCCAACCGGTTGAGACTCATACTGCATACTCAACTGCCTAACCAAATGAAACAAGTTCTGCACAAGCCCATTGCCGCAGGCGAGCCAGATGCGCGCCACGTTCGTCGTTGTCACACTGCTGCTGCTGCTGCTGCTGCTGCTAGTAGTAGAGACGACGACTTCGGCGGCGGGGGCGGGGGCGTCGGGGGTTATGGAGGCGAGGATGTCAGCTGCTAGGAGACCTTGCATGAGGAAAGGCTTGCGGACTTCGATCAGGGAAGGGATGTTGGCGGGGCGGGTGTTGGGGGCGGAGAGGTCGGGGAGGGGGGAGATGGCGAGGGCGAAGGTGCGGGTTATTAGGAGGTCTGCGGGCGAGTTTTGGCCGGGGGAGGGGGATTCGTTGGCGAAGATGGACTTGTAGTATGTCCTGTTGGGCTCGTCGCGGGCCAAGAGTTTGGCGAGCGAGTCGATGGCGTGGGGGAGGTATGGGTGGATGGAGGGGTCGTAGGGGGTGAAGAAGAGGATTCCGGGGTCGGAGTCGTTGCCGTCTGGTGAGGGAGACATGCTTGGTGCTGGCGAGGGAGCAAAGGCAAGGAGGAATTGGAGCAGGCAGAAGGCTTGTTCTCTCCCTGGAATCTCGACGCAGCGCGTGATGTTGGATAGCAGGATAACCAGATCTTTCATAAAGTCCAGAGTGTTGACCTGCGTACGAAGCAACATCTCACGCGTGCCAAGATACCTAATGGCCATGCAGAGGAAGCGGATGACGGTCTCGTCGGCCAGACAGGCCTGGTTCTCCTCCACGAAGGAAAGATTGCGCAGGATCGTCGTGATGGCTATTAGTCTGTCGGCGGCATGGTCGAGCTCGTACTCTTGAGACCCAAAGAGAGGCACGCTGCGGAGTTTGAACTTTTCAATGCGACACGCGCGGACGACGTCTTCATACGAAGTAATGGTGATCTCATCTGAGGCTTCCTCCGAATTTTCGGCTAGCAAATCAACTTGCTCCTCGGCGCATTCTATCAGTGTTTCCACCAGGTCGTCACAGTGCCGCAGATCGAGCATTACAATCGGCAGAGGGGGTTCTTGCCTGCCGTACTCAGGTGATGTAGCTGATATTGTCCCGAGCACATCCAGAGCCAGCCGCACTTCGCCGTGAATGCCACTTTGGATGCTTTTGGTCAGCGCATGTATGTCGACGCTCCCGAGGTCTATGAGTTTGGGAAAGTCCGGCTTGAACATTCGTAATTGTTCCGCAAAGTGTTCTACCGAGCCAAGATCCACGCCGCCATATGTGGTAACCTCTCTCGAGCAAGGTATGTAAATCTCGGGATCCTTGGTCGGTTTGGGAAACCCAGGCGCGGCCTCAACTCCCTGACCTGGCATTGGCTGGCTCTCTGGGTGAGCAGGGCCTGGCGGCATCGACATGCTTCCAGCCTTATTGTGCGCCGGCGATGGCATGGGGAACTCTTCTGCCGTGGGCGTCGGCTGCGAACTTCTCGAGATACTGTTTCTGGGGTGACCCATCGGGCCAGCGTTCGCCTGTTGCTGCTGTCCGGGGTGCGGCCCAGGAAACCCATTCACATTCGGTTGTTGCGCACTTGGTGGCTTCATAGGCGACTGCATCTGACCCGGTTGTATAGGTGGCTGCGGCCCGGCGGGCATCATTTGGTTTGGTGGCATCTGCCCTGGCGGCATCGGCTTCATAGGCTGAGCTTGCTGCATGTTCTGGGGGTTGGGCATAGCACCGGCCTGCCTCGTCCTTTGTTGTTGTGCCGTCCATGCCTCTTCAAACTTGAGGATATTCCGTTCGTAAACACCCTTCATATGCTGCGGCGCCTGGGGCATCTGCTGGATAGGATAGCCGAGCATTTGCGTGACCGTCGGCCAACCGTTCGGCTGCTGCGTCACGTTGCGATACCCTCCGAACTTGTGGTATACAACTTGGAATAGGGTGGCCAAGTTGACTGGACGGCCTTCCACCATGGGGCTGATCTCCAAGGGCATGTTCTTGTTGTTCATGAAAGCCGTCAAGTTCTTGAGAAACGAACTAGGATCTCCCCTCCCGACAGGCTGCTGCTGCTGTGGGTGCTGTTGCTGTTGTTGAGGCATTCCCTGCTGCTGGGGGCGCATTCCCGTCGGAACCATCTGTCCTCCTCTAGCAGCCATCAAGTTGCGTTGCGCCGCCTGAGCTCGCGCTTCAGCTTGAGCTTGTTGAACGTGAGCATGTTGCGCCTGAGCGGCGTTGTGCGGTTGCATCATGTTCTGGCCGGCCATCTGCTGTTGCATTTGCATGTTTGCCTGTCGTTGAAGTTGCATCTGGTACATCATCCGTTGCTGCTCCATGGCATTTCTAGGCTGGGGCATCGCTTGCATTTGCTGGGGAAACATTTGGCCCTGCATCTGTCCGGCCATATGGGAAGGCATTTGTCCTGGCATGTGTCCTGGCATCTGGCCAACCATCTGACTTGGCATTTGCCCAGGCATTTGACCCGGCATCTGTCCGGCCATCTGCCCGGGCATTTGTCCCCCCATCTGGCCTCCCATTTGACCTCCCATCTGTCCTGGCATCTGACCTGGCATTTGTCCACCCATCTGCCCGCCCATCTGTCCCGGTATTTGACCGGGCATCTGACCGTGTAGTTGCCCTTGCATTTGTAGCTGTTGCGGCATGCCAGCCATCTGTTGCTGCATCATCTGGTTTGCCATGGGGTTCGGTGACGGGCTCGGCCGTGCTGACGCCTGCGCTTGCGCGAACTGGGGGTTAAAATTCTGAGCAAAGTTCTGTTGCATAAAGTTGGGCTGAGGTGTGCCGCCATGGTCGGACGGTATGGGCGAGTTCTGGGGGAACTGTTGCGCAGCGGGCGAGAAGGGATGTGGTGAGGCCGTGGCCACTCGTTGGGGTACACTCCCTGGGCGCATCTGGTTGCTCATTATGGGCGAGGGCGTCGCATTCGCGGAGCCGTTCGGTTGCAGATGGGGATATGGATTCGGCTGTCCTGTTGGCGTCTGACCCATGCCGGGCTGCTGTTGAAACCCTGGGAACTGCGACTGTTGAGGCGTGTCGGCGCGTGAAGTCGGAACCATGCCGGGGGCCGGGCGCGGCGATTGGCCTATACTATCTTCCCTCGGCCGAGGTCGCTTTGAGGGGATGATGGGGTTCGTCTGGTACATGGCATTGTTGAAGGCGGCTGGCGAGGCATTGCGCATAGGGCCGTTCTGCATGGCAAGCATCTGGGGGTTCGCAAACTGGGCGGGGTTGATGGTGTTTCCCGGGTTGACGTTGAACTGAGCGGCGACCTGGGGGTTGGCAGCAGCAGCCATGAAGGCAGCAGGGTCTATTACGCCGGCAGCGGCCATGGTGTTGGTCATGGCGGTCGGGTCGTTGAGGTTGACATTGCCGGGGTTGACGTTGAGGTGGGGGTAGCCGTTGCCATTGTGGTTCTGGACTGCGGGATCGTTCATCCAGGAGCTCATGTCGGGTATGGCTGGAGCAGGACTAGCTGGACGGGGAGGATATGAGTGATTGTGTGGTCGAGGTCGAGGTTAACTGAAAGGGATTCGAGGTCGAGATGGCCGCGTGGGTGTGGGTGAGGGTGAGGGTGTCCGGGGCGGCGGCGGCTACTAGTGGCAAGTGGTGGAAGTGGAAGTGGTGTGGGAATCGTTCCGGTCACCGTCGAACCCATCAGCTGTCGTGGTCGTCGTCGTCGTGTTTACCGCGTCGGATTCCCTTTGGTCTCTTGGGTCAGCAAGGCATATGCCAGGACACGATTGACAAAATAGTTGATGAGAATAAGACGTGTAGTGACACGGGTGAGGCTTGTCGCGATGGAGGACCTGGACTTGGACTTGGGAAGTTGGCTGGCTTCAGTCGCAGTCGCGTCGCGGGTTGGGGCTCTTTTGCGTGTGTGTGCTTGGTCGGGAACGGAGACGGGGAACTGGAACTGGGACTACGGACTGCCACGGACTGGGACACTGGCAGCGGTAGAGGTAGGGCAGGGTAGACGGACTGGCGAACGAGCAGAGAGAGACTTGAAGACTGGGAACTGACTGGCACTTGCTTGCTCCGGGACTGTATGTAGAGTATGGTATGGTATTGCTTGCTGCATGAATGTCGGGTGGTTGCTCTTTGGTGCTGATGCTTGGTGGTGCTTGGTGGTGCTTGGGTGTGTGAGCGCAGTGGTGACTGGTGAGTGGCAGCAGCAGCAACTGATCACTGTCTCTGAGCAATTGATTGTACGAGACTGGACTGGAAGCAATGAGAGTGTCAAGTCGGTTTCTGGCTGGCGACTGGACAGAAACCCGCCCGTGCGCTACAACGATTGATCCCGTCACTTTTTGGGTCTTCGTCGGCTCTGCTGCCGTTCTTGGCTTTTTGCTGAGACGACAAGGGGGCAGTGCTGACTCGGAGTGCTGGCGGCTGGCATGAGACTATCTGGCGGTTGCCAAGCGATATTCTAGGAGTGCTTGCCAATTGGTTCCTGTGTCTGCCAGCTGGCGAGACAAGAGCTCTAAGAGGCTATGAGCCGAGTGCTACCAACGAAGGGAAAGTGTCACTGAACACCGAGGACCACCAAAGGCTGCGACTGAAGCATCGTCATATTCGACTGAGATGACCAAAGGTGGAAATCAAGCTTGAGTTGCTTCACTCGACGAGAAAATTCAAGTCTGTTGGTGTTGGGATGAGAAGGGTTGCTTTCCACCAAAGAACAACGTGGCGACTGTGAGAAGTCACTTTTATGTCTTTGCTCCTCTTCAGGCTGCTCGTATAGTTGAACTTGACAATGCCAGAGTTCCCATTTGGAATTTGCCTGCGTTGCCGCCTCATCTTGACTGAAGCTCGAGTGTAAGATCTCCAGGGCATGGCTCCGAGAACAGCGAGAACTGATGAAGGGGCTGAATTTGGAAGTGTCCACTTGGATTGGATGTCCCACGCGGGGTTTGGATTGGAAGAAGTATGTTAGGAGTTGATGGTAACTGTTGTAGGAAACCAGTGATTGATGTTTTCAGTTTACATGACAAGGTCATCTTGTATGTCCAGTCTGAAAGAGACCACTATGCTACATTCGAACGAGCCATAAAAGCTGACCGAGGTATAGGGGCTAGCAGATACACAAAGATTTGAGTGTGTGAAGTTGCGGGATGCTAGGATGTTTCGTGTACTCAATATATCCAAGAACCGCAAGGCTGGAGTTTCGAAGCTGATGGCTTATGGCGGGTGTAGTCGGTATGAAGTGCTAGGTACGCAAGCAGGAGGATAATGACAATAACGAGACCATGTTCTTACCTGCGGTCTGTATGCTACCAACTGCTCAGTTTTGGTCGATTCCGCGCTTTGGTGTTCAGTGGTCCGGTCGGTTATCGATGGCGGTGTCCAGCCAGCTGTCCGTCCAGCTTACGACTGAGGTGACCGATGGAGGAAAAGCTGCAGCGAAGGTGGTGAGCAGCGAGAAAATGCTGCTCGAGTGGTGAGACTGGTCAACCCCCGACCAAGTCATTTCCAAGTTTCACAACAGGTTAGCGCAGCCATGTCGGCGTGGCCAATCAGGCCTCTGCTAGTTGAAGATAGTAGAACCCCTCATTGTGCGGCAGGTTTCGGTCAACAATGCCGCTCTCCACTAACGTGCCATAACAACATTCTTCCACACTCGTTAATTCCTCCCATTCTCAGCTGTGACATATTGCCTTCGACGTCCGGCAATGTCGAAACAACTCGCCTCATGACATCCCGGAGGACTGTTTCATTGTCGATGACCACGATTTCCAGGATATGGCCTCTATGGCATACTGGTAAAACCGACAGTCGTCTTGGAACTCGTTGTTCTCCCTAGAACATGGAATTGTCCATCATCATATTGGGCTTGTCTTGATGTTCGGACTCGACCCTGAGCTGCGTTCATGCTTTCCCTTCTTTGGAAATGAACACTATCGAATCATGGATGAGTCGGAAAGTCGCCATAGCGTCGTGTCTTCGAACCATGAAGAAGTCGGTGTTGATGTGATAAAGTCGTCCATCGTGATGCCTTACGCGGGCCAATGTGTCGTTCACGATCGCTTGTCTGGTCGCTGGTTGAACTCCTCGGTGCAAGCTACAACGTCAGTAAAATGGGAACTGAAATGGACAACTCCTTCTCGAAGGAAAGAATTCAGGTTCCCTCCTCTTTATAGCTCTCTTCGTCTGGTTTTCGACTTGCTTGACCGCTGCAGCAGGCTCCGTCATCTCGTCACGTCGACTCTCTCCCGCTTGCCGTGCGCTTCGGTACATGCTGCGTACCCCACCAGCCACCAAGTTCAGTCCGGCCGAACTGGGTTTTGGGTTGAATGATCAGCAGGCCGTATTGAGTTCGACGTCGGAATTTCGTTTCCAGGATAATTTCATATTTGGGAAACCGTTTTCCCCTCGCAAGTGAGAATAAATGTTGTCGGTTGACAGCGAATATTCAATGTTGGTGGTTGTGCCGAACTTGCGTTCTCATCCCTCCACATGGGCTCGATGGTTTCGACGGTCCAGGCGTTGGTGTTGGCGGACAAGGTACCTGGACTGGTCACCCGCATCGCACTGCCGGACACACGGCCATGGCGAGTTGGGCAGCCCACGCGACGCCATGTGCCCGACGAATTTTGTCGATTTTCCTGGCGATTCTCTGCCCTTCAATCTCTCCATAAAGATCGATTTCTCTGTCGAGCTGCTGTCGATGTTGTCGTGTCCTTTGCTCGTCTCATTCGAATGAGATGTCGTTCAATTGCCCGAAAGTGACCATGTGCACTAACAATTTCTGCTGGAAGAAGATACTTTGTTGGTGTTAACGGCGACAGAATCAGTCGTCAATCAATCAACGACAATGTTCGTTACGTGTCTGAAAAGGGTAAATAAGGAAGAAAACGATTGACAGAGTCCAAAAAGAATGAAAAGAGGAGAAAGAAATGGCGGACAAGTGGGCGATGGAGCGAATTTTGATTCTGCTGCTTTCGGTGGCAGAGTCACTCACTCACCCCTTCCACTTTCCATTTCCCTTCCATGCCCACTCGCCATGTGCGGGAGCTAAAATCACCCCCGCCCTAGCACACCGGACAGCACAGGGTTGGGCGGGAAGACATGGAGGTGGCATCTGCGAAAGACCATGCAATCCCCTCGTCATCTGCCCGACAACGAAGCCATCGTCCCATTTCCTTTCATTCCATTTCAATCATTCGTTTCTTTTGTTTGATCATCCCAATTCCTCTCGAACTTACAAATAACAGATTGTAAAGCGTCACATGGGCGAAAAGTGGCCCTTCAGTTGTCACCACCTCCTCCTCCTCAAGGGCAACACCCAAGAGACGACAGAGACACGCACATCACCGGCGTACCTTGCGTTTGTGACCCAACGAACAGCCACACACACTCACCAATCCCAGGTACCTGAACCCGACACAATGGATGGCCCGGTCCAGCCCTCTTTAGTACCTGGTCGCTTGATCTTCAAACCTCCCGTTGTCAGAACATTCAGGACCGACACCTCATGCAATGTGAACTCTTCGTCACTACTATCACAACAGGTCCGCGTCGAATTCAGCTAAAGTCCCCTGTGATCACAACATAATTCCAAGAAAGATGAAGATCATTCAACATCTGAACCGAAAATGCTTGTGGAAGCAACTGAATGTTGTCCTAGCTCAGGTCGCTGACTTCCATCTCAAATACTCCAGATCCCATTGCACACGTCAAACATCCAGAATGTTGCTTTTTGGGCGTTGTTGGCATTGGATGTATTGGATCCCTCCATCCCCAAAAACCTCGACTTTTCTGACGAGTCTTTGCCAGCGGCCCAGCACGAAGATCAGACTTTGGGTTTCTGTAGCCGTGAGTGATCTTCCAGAACAAGGACTTACACCACACGAATTCCGTTTCGGGTCAGCTATGCACGACGTCTTGTTCAACTTGTCCGACTTGTCCCACCACCCACACCTATTTTAACGTCATACAAGCGTTTTCCGAAGTATATCTTGTGCATTTTGTAACTTGGGTAATACCAAAGTGACATGTTTGATGCTGATCGGACCGGGCGAGCATTGGAAGAAAAAGTCAAAAAATAGGGGGTGGTGATCAAGATTGGGACGGGATAAATACATCAAATAAAATGCCAGAAAAGACAAAAAAAGATTGACGAAGAATGAGAATTGATGGGGTTTCCACATGGAAATACTCGGTTTCTGAAACCCTGATATATAACAGAATTATGAGCGACATCATTGCCTTGATATCTCCGTTGGACAGATACTTGAATGTTACATCTTACCTTGATCGACTGCTTCGGCAGGTCTTGAACGTGAATCCGGCAACCGGCAGCCGGACCGGATAAGTGGGGTACGACTCCGGAGGTGTGGGGCCGAAATCGGTAACGTAGCCGGCATCACCACCATCACTGCGGTGAGTTTCCAAAACTAGGTCAAAACAAAATTGAAAAGAAAAACTTGTTACCAGTTCAACAAAGATATACAAGAGATAGTGAAATTGTCGGTATCCAAAGTCCTTACCTTGCACTGCCGCTGATCTCAGAACTTCGCACTCAAGTCCGTCAATGGTCCGTGCGGCTTTGCCATTTCATGAGCATCTCGACAAAACGAACAAAAAATGTAACACTCATAAACACGAAAAAAAAAAACATAAAAGAAGAATTCTAGTTATGAAGTGTCGTATGCTGAGACACAGCCTTTTCAAAGTTTTAGTTCGGCAGGAAGCACACAGCTTCCCCCATTCCATTCACCAACTCGGCAATTTTTGGTCCCTGGCCTCCAAGCACCAAAGTCTTGGCACCAACATCCTCCAACGTCAAAGTCAACGTCAACCCTTCTTCACCTTGACCACTTCACCCCGACAACTTTCCAACATTCGCGGAATTACCACTCGTTGCCAATCCGATTTTCCAACAAATCAGACACCTCGAAAATCATCAGTAACCATGCCCAAAAGAAAGTCCACACACGCCTCACCCGAACCCGAGGTCGAGCAAGCGACGCGTCGTCGTTCTTCGCGGTTGAGCAAGGGTGTTGAGCCCAAGAAGGAGGAAGTTGAGGCGCCTGTAAAACAGGAGAAGCCTAAGACGGTTACTGCTGGGAAGAAGGGTGGTAGGAAAGCTGCTGCTGTTAAGGAGGAGGTGAATGATGAGAAGAAAGAGGAGAAAGAGGAGAAAGTAGAGGTAAGATTAAATGATGTGTGTCGCGATGGTTATTTGTTTCGCTTCATTTGCTTTTCACTGTTACTCGAAAACACACCTGGTCTCACACATCATTTTGAACAAACACCAATCTCACCATCAAGAAAATTACCATCCCAATACCGTCTATCACAACCATCATTCAAAACTTCCCAACTAATAACTAACCCTCCCATAGGAACAACCACCGACCAAAAAGACTCGCACCACCAAATCCACAAACTCCAAACCAACCACCACCCAACCCCCCTCCTCTTCCCCGTCCACAGGCACCGGCCGCCAATATTGGCTCCTCAAAGCCGAACCTTTACCCCGTCTCGAAAACGCCCACGACGTCTCCTTCTCCATCGACCACCTCCGCTCCCGCTCTGCCCCCGAGCCCTGGGACGGAATCCGCAACTACTCAGCGCGCAACAACCTGCGCTCCATGCGCCGTGGCGACCTAGCCTTCTTCTACCACTCCAACTGTCCCAACCCCGGTATCGTGGGCGTCATGGAGATCGTCAAAGAGGCAGAACCGGATTGGACTGCTTTAGACCCCAAGGCTGCTTACTTTGATGCGAAGGCGAAGGCGAAAGTGGAGGGGGGAGGGGAGAACCCGTGGTGTTTGGTGCATGTGGAGTTTAGGGAGAAGTTTGAGAGGGAGTTGGGATTGAAGGAGTTGAGGGAGTGGGGAGGGGAAAGGGGAGGGGAGTTGGAGGGGATGGAGTTGTTGAGGTTGGGGAGGTTGAGTGTTAGTAAGGTTAGTGGGAGGGAGTGGGAGTTTTTGATGGAGAAGGCGGGGGGGAGGACGGGGAGGGAGGGGAAATGATGGGAGGACGAGGACGGGAGGAAGAGAAGGGAGATGAGGGTGTAAGAGCGGCAGGGAGGACGTGGAAATGTTGATACCCCTGAATGGTGCGAGTGGTAAGAGGATGTAGTGTAGAGTGAGTTATGGATCCTGAACAGAGCAAATATTAAGGACTGAGGGAGCAACGCAATGGACTAAGTAATGAACCATATATGCCAAAACAAACAACCAATTATTCTATCATGGGTATCATCAACCAATTCTACCTCTAGACCTAAGCCTTGTTCTCCTGCGCCGCCAACTCGGCCTCCAACCCCTTCTTCGTAGCCTCCAACACCGTCCTGATCGCGGGGTCCACGCTCTCGATCTCCAAGATCTTGCCAGCCCAATCCACAATCTTGCCCGCAAGCGCCTTCTTCTCCTCCGTCTGCTCGGCATACGCCTTGCGCAGCCTGGCCAACGACTCGCGCAACGCCTTGGGAAACTCGGGCGTGTTGATATCCACGCCAATAAGCGGCTGCCTGATGAAGCAGCTCGCCGTGCACGCCGACTTGGGGAAGGTCTCCTCCATCGCCGACAACACATGCTGGGTGATCTTGGACTGGCACGACACATGGCCAAAAGTGGCAAACATGTCAAAGAAGGCTTCGCAGGCCGCAGCAGCGTAGAAGGGTTGCTTCTTGGCAATGTCGAAGATGGCCATAGGAATGGCACCCGACAAAGCAGGTGATTGTTCGAGCTTCTTGGTGGCTTCGGCGTCGAAGACGGGTTTCTTCTTCTTCTCGCCAGCGTCGGGATCGGGAAGGATGAGCTCGTCACCATCCAGCTCGTCATCCTCATCTGAGTCTTCCAAAGCAATATGGTCGCCCTCAATCTCCGTTCCTTCGGTGGCCTTGATGGCTTCGAGCGGGTTGACGCCCCTCCGCACGCCCTTGCCGTTCTTCTTGGCTTCTATCCTCGCCAACCACTCCATCTCGCATCTGGCGTATTCCACCCACAAGCTAACTTCCCCAGTGCAGAACCTGCATCCTCTGAGGAAGTACGCTCTCGCCCTCTCCATGTCACCGTGTACTGCCGCGTTGCGACCCGCCATGGTCCAGAGAATTGCGCTCCGGGGGTGCATGCGGATGGCCTTGGTGATGACGCGGCGCCATCGTTTGGTGGCCTTGATCTCGGCGGCGAAGTCGAGGTAGGCGATCCAGAGGGGGATGCAGCCGGGGTGTTTCATGACGGCGCGCTCGAAGATGCCGAAGACGCGGGCTTCGGAGGGGCGAGGGTTGGAACCGCGGATCTTGAGACGTTTGCACCGCTTGGCGCGGAGACGGTCCATGGAACGTTCCCATTGGACGTAGGAGAGGAAGTCGGAGGGCTTGGTGCCGGGGGAGAGGACGAGGTGTTCAAAGTCGGAACGTTTGGTGACGAGGGAGCGGATTTCATCCTGTTGGCTGAAGTGTTAGAGGCGTTCAAAATGAAAAGGAAAGGAGGGCCAATTGGTATGGATAAACCAACCTTGTTGAAGATTTCCTTTTCCTCAAACTCGCGGAGCTGGGGAGCTGCCCGTTCGAGGTAGAAGCGTGCCTTTTCCGCGACGCTGCCCATGGTGATGGATTATGTGTGGGCGATCGATGGATGGTGATGTCGTGCTAATGATCGTAGAAGAGATGTGCTGTCGTGGTTTTTGAAGTACACAAAAAGCTGCCTGTTCCCGGTCGTGGTGTTGATAAGAGTATGGTCCTGTCGTTGATGTTATCGCGTATCACCAAACCCAAAAGATGGAGTTGCACTTTGCAGTTGTCTGCAGTTGCACAGGCCGAGTGGGACAGAAACTTTTTAGTGGAGACCTGCAGACAGGGATTCCCGCTCTGTCATGTCCCACTGCCGCAAATGTTCACCGTGCCTTCACCGAAACTGCTGGTCTGTGCTCTCAGCTCTTTTGTGCAAGGTTACCCCACCTTCAACTTCAATGTTGCACTCGGGTTTCAGCACTATTTTTTCTTCCTTTTCTCTTTCCTCTTTCTGTTGACGTGAGCGGCTTGGAATTTCTTGGAGAAGGTTGGGGTTGGTCTTGGCGCTCAGAATGTGCCATTTCCGGGAAGGGCGGGAACCATCGCTACCACTGACATGCCTCGGTTTTGGGGCCGTTTTATTGGAGTTTTGGTTGTCTCCGGGGCAGTTGCACACGGGATGTTCAAGTGGCCCGAGTGCCCTGTCCGGAGCTAACAATCTTGGCGTGTACCCCGACCACATTAACCGGGTGTAGAAGTGACATTGGGGGATCCCGCTGACTGTCGGACATATGAGAGAGCACTAACAAATAATTTCGCCAATCGTCGGTCGCCAATCGCCCGTAGCGGCCGACCTGCTAGCGATTGACAGGGACCCGAATGGACCTGAACGGACCTGAATCACGATCTTGCGCTTTGGCGCGGTCCATCTTTCATGATTCCAATGTCTCTCCGAGTTCCAAAGTGGAAGTCACTCATGTAGCATGGAGCTGCGGGCTTCGGGCTCTTGTCATATCGGACCACGCCGAGCTTCCCTTCCGTCCCTTGCTTCAACTCTTGAGCTTCTTCTTTTCATCTCTGGGTTTCAGCTTCTCTTTCTTACCTTTTCTCTCTTTTCTGTTGTTTGTTACTACTAGGCCATTGTCTCAACACACTACACTGTCACTGGCGATCCGAGGCCTTGACATGTTGTCCACCAAATCCCACTAATTCCGGATCCCGACCCCTCCATTGCCTCCGATCGTCGAGTGTTGCTATCTTCTTGCTAGAGAGTATAGCCAAAAGTCACTTCAGTCAGTCAGGTTGCGCAACAAGTTCGACAAGTTAAAGAAGCTCCCGAGTCCGCGATATCTCCGTTCGCGAAATAACACCTCCCAAAACTGCCACCATGGCGTCGTCCAAGTACAAGGACAAGGACGCCGGTGTGGTGCTCTCCTTCAATGGCCAATGGATCAGCTGGACACACACGGTGGTTGCCTATGGTATGTTGAGCTTGTGATATGTCAATGTTTACTTTTGCGCGGCATTGGGTCTAGAGGCTATTCCCAGGACTACTACGCACGTCATTGCTACTATGTATCATATGCTTACGGCTTCCCCAATGCGACTCCAGCTGCCTTCCTTAGCGCCCTCATCATCGGATGCGCCCTCCACTACCACAAGATCGTCAAGAACGAGTGGTATGGCTACCCAGACGAGTGGTTTCCCTCCGTCTCTGCCACCATCGGCGACCGATATCCCGAACGATCCATATTCATGATCTTTATCGCCATCACTTCCGGTACGCTCTACAATATCCTACACCAAAGCGCCGTTATGCTAATCTCCGGCAGGTCCGAGATTCGCCCTTGTTGGACTCTGGTATCTGTTGACTGCGAAGCCAGGCCGTGTCCTTCCCAAGGCCATTGCGCTCTCCGGTGTCATCCGAACTCTTACTTGCGGCGGCTGGACGTACATCACCTCGACCGACGACCATGACTGGCACGATATCCTCATGATCTCGTACATCGTCTTCACCATCCCTTGGACCACCGGATGCATTGCGCTTAGCCCCCCGAACGCAAAGGCCATCAAGTACAGAAAGTGGATTGCTGGAAGCTTCTTTGGAACATTGGCTCCCTTGGTATACTTCTTTATCCAGCACAAGGTTCACCGTGTGGCCGGAGGTAGGTCTCTTCAGAGTCCCGGAGACAAATTTTGCGACAAACAGAAGACAATGCGCTAACCTTTGCGCCAAACAGCTTACACCATCTACGCCTTCTTCGAGTGGTCCCTCATTCTCTTCGACGTTGCCTTTGATGCGGTCACTGCTTTGGACTTTGACACGTTCGAGCTGGTTATCAAGGATGTCAAGGGCGCGAGCAAGGGGTACGTCCAATGGCTCCCACGATAGACCTTTGTTGTCTCTGTTTTTGCGCGCTTCTGTACATACACAGCCATGTGTGCAATGCCAAAATCATGAAGAGAAAGTCAGATTCTAAAACAGTTTCTCTATATAGTGCCAACACCTCGTCCGTCCCTACTGCCGTCCTGGAGAAGGAGTAAGCAACCTATTTTTCTTTCTCCGCTCCTCCCGTTCCCGTGTTTCAGCGCGACCAAGACACTAATAGAAATGGTACACAGGAAGGAAAAGGCCACTGCTGGCGTCTACTCTGCGGGGTTCAACCTGGGCCATGCTCTCGATATTGCCGCCGATGTCTACCATGGCGTACGTACCACACTCTACATCACAAGTGCTTGGGGAAGTTCTGTCTGACATGGTTTTAGTTTGTCTTCTGGTCCACCTTGACCAGCCTGGGTCTTGTCATTTGGTGTAAGTCCAGGCTTGAACTTATTTGCGGAGCCAAGAATACTGACAGCTTTTAGACTTCCCTCTGTGGCACATGGGCATCTCTGGCTATGAAGCCCTCGTCATGACCACCATTGCGCCCGTTTTCCTCGGCATTCGGCCTTTGCGCTCCCTCGTTGTCAACAACCAGCGCTTCTTCCATATCCTATCGCTTGCTGGTCTGGTGGCCTACAAGGTTGAGGACCCCGTCTACCGTCTCTTCACCGTCGGTTTCGGTGTCTTTATGGGCTGCCTTGCCTGGGCTGCTACCTGGTCTTCCGACTCTGTCCACCCCTCCAGACTCGAGATCCGCGTTATTGCCTGGCTCGCTGGTCTTCTCATGTCGTCAGTTGCCAAGTTCGCCTGGTACACCAACAACCCCATCTGGCCCATCATGCACGCTGAGAACGGTGGATGGAACGGTACCGGTCTGGTTCTGGCTGTCTTGGCTGTTCTGAGGTTCACTCGCAAGGCTCCCCTCAACAGCTGGGATATCAATGAGCAGAAGAATGGTTCTTCGCTCCTTTCCGCCCTTGGCATTGGTGGTCTCTTCTTCGCGATCCACTCATTGCTCTCGGATACCAGCACCATGATCCTGTGGGTTTGGGGTGGTTTCCCTATCCGTGGCCCTGTTTCCAACGTCCACGCCTATTACACTATTGCTGCCATGACTGCTGGTCTGCTTATTGGCCTCTTCAGACCTGGCATGGTAACCAACTGGACCGCTTACGGAATTGCCTGCGTTGGTGCTGCTATGCTCACTCTGTATGAGCAGTGGTTCGGTTACTATGGCGCCTTGATTCTGACCACCTACCTCATGGCCATTGCCATGCCCTTGATCAGCAAGGCCGCCAAGAAGAGCCCCGCCGTCACTTTTGGTGTTGGCTTCCTCTTCTACAACCTCCTTGTCCTCTTCCACGTTTGGGTTGTCGCTTACGCTTTCGTTCCTGGTGGCCCCTACGTCCGTGAGCACACCGATTGGATCATGATCGCCACCATGCTTACCATCGGCGCTGGTGTTTTCGATCTCATCTCCGGCCAAGCCAACCGCAAGTACGCTGCTTCTACCGACCGTCGTCCCTCTTCATTCGGCCACCGCAAGTACCACGTCGGCATCTTCGGCCTCCTCAACATCCTTTTCCTCATGGCCAACTTCCTCCGTTTCCCCTCTTACGACTACAAGCCCTACCACGCTGAGGACCGCCTTTTCACAGCCGGTATCTGGACCATCCACTTCTCGCTCGACAACGACATGTGGTCTTCCGAGTACCGCATGCGCGACCTCATCAAGGAATTGGAAGTTGACGTCATCGGTCTTTTGGAGTCTGATCTCCAGCGTATCATCATGGGTAACCGCGACACCACCCAGTTCCTCGCCGAAGATCTCGGCATGTACGTCGACTACGGCCCGGGGCCCAACAAGCACACCTGGGGCGCCGCTCTTCTCTCCAAGTTCCCCATCATGAACTCCACTCACCACTTGCTTCCTTCTCCCGTCGGCGAGCTCGCTCCCGCCATCCACGCCACGCTCGATGTCTACGGTTCCCCAGTCGACGTCTTCGTCTTCCACTCCGGCCAAGAAGAAGACCCCGAAGACCGCCGTCTCCAGTCCGAATACCTCGCCAAGCTAATGGGTTCCATCCCCGCCGACCGTCCCGCCGTTCTCCTCTCCTACCTCGTCACCAAGCCCCTCGAAGGAAACTACAACACCTACGTCTCCGACATTTCCGGCATGCACGACGTCGACTACACCGACTGGGACCGTTGGTGCGAGTACATCCTGTACAAGAACCTGCGCCGCACGGGCTATGCTCGCGTGAGCAGGTCTACGATTACCGATACCGAGTTGCAAGTCGCCAAGTTCGTCGTGCCCAGGGATGGAAGCGAGAAGGGCAAGATCCTGGCGGCGAGCAAGGAGGAGAGAGATAGGAGGGTGCAGGAGCAGGAAGTTCCCGAAGGGTGGAGGTTCCCCGCGTTGTTTAGGGGACAGGGGGTGAGGGGGCATCATTATCATGTTTTTGATGAGCCTAGGTATTATAACTTTTAGAGGGTGGTACTGAATGTGAGAGGCGTGTTTGAAAGAAGAGAGTTGGGTCTTTCTTGGTTAGAAAAGATGAGGCTTTTGGGAAATGGAGATTAGGAAATGATTTTGATGTGGTTAATGATGGATGAAAAAAGATTTCTGAAAGAAAGAAAGTTTGTAAGGAGATTTTATTGTACTTGGTAGTAATTTTGTATGTTATCGGTTCGGTTCTTATGAAGGGCCGCGGTGTAATGGATATGGATGCCATCAACCGACCGGTTCCCGTCCTGGTCCCTGATTCCTGGTTCCTGGATCCCCGCCCGTGTGTCAGGATCAAGATGACTGACTCCCATCGATTGGGCCATGGTACCTTCCTGTCGTCATTGTCGATACTTGTCGCTTGCCAGCCGAAGGAGTAACCTTCAAGGTATATTCCTTACTCAACAAGCTTTAAACCTCAGATCTGAAGAAAGGCAAGTGCTAACTTTACACTATATCCACACCCAACATGGAACTTACCTCGGGCTCAGGAAAAGCGGTTTCGTAACCGACCCGACCCGACCTGACCGAATTAATCAACTGCCCGTGAACTACAGAATGACGCGATGCTCAAATAGTCGCGGGTGGTAAGGAGCTAGGAAGGAGTTGACGGCAGGGGGGAAATTTGTCATCCCACCTACCATAGTACCCCTGCCCTAACCTTAAGGTTGTTGTCATCGGATTCCGTATCGAGTATGGATGGAAATTGGGACCACGCAACCGACGCGTCGATTTTGGTCGCTGCTAACCGACTGGATTGGGGAATGGGGACGGGTCTAACTTCCCTGGAGCGGTCTGAGAATATGATCGCGATGAGGTATGTACCTTATGTCGCTTCCTCCCCTATTTCCAAGTACCTACCTAACTAGAGGTAGCTTTACTTCAGGAAAGAGCTAATTCCACAACGATACCACCTGGCACTGACTCCTAACAGGAAACTTCCAAGATCGTTCCCGTCAGGCTCAGGACTCGGGAGTTGCGGAATCGTTGACCGACCGACCGACCGACCAAATTATGCCACAATAAGTAGGACGCCGAGCCGAGCCGAGCTGATGTCTACCTACCTCTAGGCATTTTGTCATCCGGTCTTCCGTGTTGACTTGAGTTTGTAGGGATGGAATGGAAGTTGAACTGTTGGAGCCACTCACCCGACGCGTTTTGGTCTTGAGTGCTAGCGACCTGGTTTAGTCTGGTGAGGTTGGGCTGGGGAATGGGGAGTGGGGATGGGTGTGAGTTCCTCGGAGCGGAGGGTATGGTCCCGGTGAGGTATGTCGCCTCTTTCGCTGCTGCTGAAGGGTTTATTTGGGAAAGAGCTACCTAACTTTGTGAGAGTCGGACCGCAGTTGGCAAGAAGGTACGGGCTTAGAAAATGGAAATTCCTGCTGTACCCAACCTGTAACTGATCGACTGACGGGACAATGAGGGCCGGGCGGAAAGAGAGGACGGGGTATATTTAATCCCACCCAACAGACTACCTCGTCACCACCTCAGCTGTTTCACTGGTAAGTATGGATGGGACCACCGAGTCGACGGGACCAGGGTCGCGATTTACCAGTCGGAGATTGGTACTACTATCGCATGATATGGACGCAGCGGGAAGCATCGCATCGGCGTATGTCACTTCCTTCCCTTACTCCCAGCTTTACTTTAGGAAAGAGCTAACATGGCGAGAAAACCGCAGCTGACAACACAAGGGGAGCTCAGGGTCAGGTCATGGGACTGCTCGTACCCGACCAGATTAAGCAACTCCGGGACACCGACGCAGGTTCAGCGAGGGGGAACTGAAGTTCACGGAGCCTGCCAGCCTGGCATGATCAACTTGAAGCTTCGGTCTCTTAAACTCGGAAAGTTCTCCTTCTTCGTCGATCAATTGTTTTGTTGGATGAATGTCTTTGCCAGGACACTCAAATTATCACCTCTGCTGGCTTGATAGACTTGATGTTCGGATCTTGCTAAGATCCGGCTGTGAAGATGACGTCCTCTTTTATGCCTACGTCAGCTTTATTTTGTTGTTTTCTGCTTCGTTTAAGTCTCTCCTTCATGAACAGACAATCCCCACCACGAGCTTCCATCAAAGACGCCCGCCAGGCGCAGGCTGGTCGTACACACTTCACTCGATACGACACGATCAGCCGCACTCCAAATGCTGCCACAGCTGACGGGTACGCTTCTAGACCAGACCCAATCCCACCATCACTGAAGAGAAGAAGCGTCTAAAATCTCACCAATAGTATTATCCGGTTAGCCGTTCAGCAGTATGGCAAGCTCCCCCGCTTCCCGACGCCACACTGCGGTCTGGCACGTGTTGGATAGCGTTGAACCTCGCCGCAGAGCCTGATCTTATCCGAAATCTCAGCTCCTCGCACAAGACACATCGCGCCGGTAATCCATCACTCGCAAGTCCTCGTTGAACGCCTTCAGTCAACAGTCAACATTAGCATGACCATTGCAGAACTCTGTATGACAACATCCGTAACCAGCGTCAACCTGTTTGGTTGCGGTGGTCGCTATCAGTCAGGTTAACATGGTTTCCGATCGGGGCATAACGATTCTTTACGAGCCGCCTCCCCCTCAAGTTGCCGAAGTCGAGTGAGTTTTGTCGCTTTCGGTGTTATTCTCTTACCTGCCGAACCGCCTACTAACCTCTGATCTTGAACAGCATCATCTTCGTACACGGCTTTACTGGTCATCCCAAGGCGACCTGGACTCTTGCGGCAGAAAAGGTCAAGAAGCACCGACCGGACGTTAAACACGATGTCTATTGGCCGAAAGACGAACTCCCAAAAGCCATCCCTACCGCCCGGATCCTCACGTTCGGTTACGACGCGAACATTCGTCACAAACTGCAGGGCCAAATAAGCAAGAATTCGCTACAGGACCATGCCCGAGAACTCTTGGCCAACTTGAGGGACAACAGAGGCTCAGAAGAGGCGAGAACACGACCGCTAGTCTTTGTTTCGCATAGCTTGGGGGGTCTTGTTGTCCGAGAGGCCCTTACTGTGGTGCATCATCGCCAGGAAATCTGGGCTCGCAGTGGGCGCTATGAGGAACTTGCCAAATCAACCATTGCCATCCTCTTCTTCGGGACTCCTCATCGAGGCGCTGACCCTCGAAATGCCGCACATCGTCTGCTTACCTTCACGGCCAGGAAGGTTGGGTTTAAGGATCCTGCTCTCATTGTGGACGCGTTGCTTCCCAGACTGGATGACTATCGAAGACATGTAAGCCTTGCAGACTTCCAAACTCTGATATCAGCAAACCAATGGACGGTTTGCTCCTTCCAGGAGGAGTATGGGATTGGCAGTCTGGGTGGTAAACAGGTTCGTTTTGCTTGGGTTTACTCCCTCTTTCCTCCTTGCCCATATAATAATAACTGGACTTCTGTGATGGAAGCTAATCAGGGACCGGCACCTAGGTAGTCGAAGATGGTTCATCGTTACTCGGTGTGGAAAGCGAAGTCTGTCGGCGCATCAGCAATAATCACATGGATATGTGCCGCTTTCACTGTGGTCCGGATGATCGAGAGTACCAGAAGGTGATGAGGGCCTTCTTGGATGACATTTTCCCCAGAGTCCGTCACCAAAGCTCCGATCAGCCACCGCGCGTGCCTTCAACCTATACGAACACGGTTAGGCATCCGTTATCTTCAGATCCTTCGGCAAGACCTGTCCCTACAGAGTTACCCTCAACTACAGAATCTTTACAGCAAACAAGAAGCTCTTCCGGACGGGAAACAAGTCACCCTGACTCTTGCACAGCAGAGTGGGATGGAACTACCAGATACGAAGAGTCTGCGGGACTCCCAATGACGGAAATACAAGGCCAGCTTCAAAGCAGCGCTGCATGCGCCTCGAATGTTCGTCAAGATCCATATTCTTCACCGGCCCTTGGGCTATTGATCTCATCATCTCCTCAATGCCAACGCAGTGACATTACAGATCAGCGCACAGGTTGTCTCCGGGTAGCGACTTCCCCGCCCGGACAACGGCCAGACGATTCCAAGATGGACACCCGCCCTGAAGGCGCACCAAAGATTGATATGGAAACCAAGAAGAAAATGGCTGACATACTCAGATTCCCCGAGCTTGGTGCCAGAATGCTTGGCATTACAAATGAGATACGTCTTCAGCCTGGCCACATGCAAACACGCCAATGGTTTCTGACCACGCCCAAGTATACCAGATGGAAAGAAGGCAAGCGGGGAACTTGTGACTCGGGCTTTCTTTGGATAAAGGGAAAGCCAGGTACAGGGAAATCAACCTTGATGAGATATCTGTACTCGATCCACTCGCGTCAGGTTAGAAGCACGGTGATCGGGTTTTTCTTCAACGCCAGAGGAGCAGAGCTGGAAAAGTCGACTCTTGGTTGCTATCGAACACTTTTATTCCTTCTGCTTGACGGTCGAGAGGATCTCTGGGAGGCAATGGATCACATTGGCAAGGCAGGTTGCTCCTACATTGTGGGCAACGGATGGAATATCGGAGTTCTTACCGAGACATTCCAAAATGCGGTGGAACTCGCGGCAAAACAGCAGCCCGTCGAATGTTGGATAGATGCCTTGGATGAGTGCCGAGACGCAGAGGTTCAGCAGATGGTATTTTTCCTTGAAAGCGTGGATAGATACATGCTCTCCAAAGGGTTGCCCTTCAAAGTCTGTTTTGCATCGCGGCATTATCCCAGCATCATTCAGCCGAACCACATTGAGCTTGTGTTAGAAGCGGAACCGATGCATAACGATGATATTTCGAGGTTTATTGCAGCCAGACTCAAGATGGAGGATTCCCCACAAGAGTCAGAGATCCAGACCAAAGTCTTGGAAAAGTCCTCCGGCATTTTCCTGTGGGTTGCATTGGTTGTACCAATCCTCAATCGAGAGTACGCCAAGGGAAGAATCGCAGCCTTGAGGAAGCGTCTTGAGGCAATCCCTCCTGATCTGAATACTCTTTTTTATTCCATCTTGACTAGAGATCAGGAGGACATAGAAGAGCTCGTCCAATGTCTCCAATGGATTCACTGCGCAACACGCCCTCTTTATCCTCTGGAAGTGCACGCGGCAATTCAGTTCAGTGTCAGCTCAAACTCCAATCGACACTCTTCAGAGATTTACCCGCACCTCCTCTCGTGTGCGACTTCCTCCGACAATGAAATGTCGACCAGAGAGTTACAATACTACGTCAACAGCGTCTCCAAAGGCCTTGCTGAGGTTACCACATCCTCAACAGTGCAGTTCATACACGAGTCTGTCGGAGATTTCTTGCGAGGTTCAAGCGATAAATCCGATCCATCGGCGAGAATGGAAGGCTTCCGTTTCGACAACATGGGGGAAATCCACGAATCCTTGAAACAGGTCTGCTTGGACTATATCCTTGCCGTGTACTCCGAAATATTTTCGGACGATTATTCCAAAGACCTTGGCTTATCAGCAGACCAACGCTCTGTGATCAAGGACAGCAAATACCCTTTCCTCCATTACGCCGTTATCAACGTTCTGCATCATTCTGAGCAAGCATATTGCCGAGGTATTCCGCAAAGTGCCTTTTTGCACGACTTTCCCGTGCGAGAGTGGGCTCGCCTATACAACGGAATGGGGGATGTAGTGAAAGCAACTGAAATCAGGCGCTACGGATGGGTGAAATTCGTGGAATTCGAAACACCACCCTCCATATTATATCTTCTTGCACAGTTTAACGCCCATAACCTGCTTCGAGACCACCCAGACATTCACCAGCAATTCAAGGTTCGCTGCGGTGGCTTGGGATATCCGTGGATGGCCGCAGTTCGGTATGGGAATATTGAGTCACTCCAGCATCTGGTCAACGCTGCAGAGACAAGCCCATCCTCTCATCTGACTCCTCAGAAGGTCAACTCTTTCCCAGAAGGGATGTACCATATCATAGCTAGTGCGTGGGAGGTTGATCGGTGGTCTGAATTCAGTAAAACGGATCATGGCCTAGCGGCATGCCTTGCCGCCTTTGGTCATGGACCCCTTCTCGAGACTTTCCTTCTCCAAGTTGGTTCACGACATTGTCGGTGTCAAGCTAGCCTGCAGAGCGACAAAACTCTGTCGTATCCCTGCCCCACAATGGTCCAGAGCATTGTTAACCATCGGCATCAGGGCGGTGAAAACACAATCTTCTGGGCCCGTACAGCAGAAGCCCTGGAGGTGCTCTTAACCTACGGTGCAGATCCAAACATCGCAGACGACTGGAATCAAACTGCAGCATATAGGGCTGTGTGTGCGGACGAGGAAGAAACTGACATGGAGCAGCTAAAGGCCATCTGCTCGGTGCAAGACCTTAAAGTGAAGCTAAAGTTCCCATCGTCACGATGCTCCATTGAACCAACAATGGAAAACGGTGGCCGGATCCAAGATGCTTCAGGCGTGTTGGATCCCCCGCTTGCTCCTCGATTTGATATCAATGTCAGGCTTGGCCCAAGGCATGAGACAGTTTTGATCAACCTGATATCAGATGGTGAAACAGATTGCGCTACTGATTTTGTTAGGGTACGGCACTTACTAGACTCATTTCCTGACGTCGACATCCATATACGAGATGATTTTGGTCGGTTTGCACTTCTCTACACAGTCTATCGTCATGAAGTGAACATAGACACCTTCAAACTCTTATTGGATCGGTACACGGATTCTGATCTTCGCCACCTAAACACTCCGGACAAGGACGGGCGGACTATTGTGTCTCATGCTGCTAAGGCGGTTCGAGAGGATGATTTCGAGGGCAGGTTTAACTACTTGGAAGCACTGTTTGAAAGATTCCCCGGCATTGCTCTGGATACACCGGATAACAAAGGCTGGACGCCACTGAGGTGGGCGGTTGACTTCGACGAAAGGTGCCTCGCTGATATGTGGATGAACGAAGATTCGCCATGGGACAACTACGATTCAATATTGCTCCTTCTCAAGTCCAACAAAGTCAATCCCTTCCATGGACTAGAGGGTGGAACTAGTGCATTCACTGAGATGAAGCGTGCATTCACTATAGTGAAGAGCGACGTGCAAGGGCGTCTGGATGAGGGTTATGAGGTTGATTGGACACCTTTCGAATTTGACACAATGATATTTTTCCGTCAGATGATCAGGGTAGGGCGTGATAAGGAGATCATGGCTCAGTTTCAGCTCTCAGATGAAGAAATGAGTAGGATCCAAAAAGAGGTGGCGGAAGCCCAGAAGATGGTGGAGGATGTCAATGTCATGATTGCCAACTTTGTTGAGACGGAGGATGAGTCGAATGAGGAAGACTAATTGAAGGAGGATGAGAATGATGGAAAGGCTGCAAAGGGAGAGGATGTGAAAGAGGCTGAGGAGGAGGAGGAGGAGGAGGAGAAGTGATAGGAGAAGAAGAGACTGTGGCCAGGAGGGACAAAGGGCAGATTGCACCCCTTGGGCAGCCCACTGCAGCATGCGTCGAATACTTTGGCTGGGGCGTCCAAAATGTTGAAGCTATTCCCATGTCTTGGCATAGTGGATACGATCCAGACATGGTTATCTTCGTCTCCCTTCTTTCCTCCTTTCCCTTCTCTCTCTTTCTTCACTTCATCAGACGACCACCTCGCACCACCACGTGGTAGTCTCTACGTCACGAAAAGTGAGAGGGAGTGATGGAGTGTTGGACTTTGGGCGTGGAATTGCGTTTGTGTTGTTGGTGTTGCATCATTTTGCCTGCAATTTTGCTTACCTTGTTAGCTCATGTTTACTGTTTCCGAAGACTGGCCTTATCTCGAAGCTAGTTGGAATTTAATTTTCCCTTTGATTTCCATTTGGATTATCGCTATCTGAGGTGCAACTTCCACAAGAGTAGACGTATGCCATCAAGTACCCATACACAGCAAAGACAGAAATGAGAGTTTGATACTGGTCGTTTGTTAGTGCGATTCTCGCAACAGGGGTCTGCAGTGGTGAGGAAGGGTGTTAGCACTAACAGACAGACGGTAGATCAAGGGTGAACTGGACTTCAGATACCTCCCTTATAAAAAGCCACCACCCAAGCACATAGCATTATAATGGCTGTTTCAAGATCCTTATGATTGGTGAATTTCCTTCTTCTGGTCTTCTCTTGTTGTTTGTCACTTGCCGTGGTGATGACCGTCAGCGGCCGCTGCTGACCACCGTCTTTGAGGATAAGGGACCTTGCGTAACCCTAACCCGACTCCCTGTCTTGCTCGGCATCCAGGGCCATTCTGCCGGCTCGCAAATCAACAGCAAGAGATATGATGAGGATGACCAAAAGTGAGACCCCGCGCCATGTCAAAGAAAGCGTTGAAGGTGAAAACTAGCAAGAAAAATGAGAAAGAGAAATGCAAGAGATATGATTCGGTCTGCAAACCATGCCTGCCGTTTGGACTTGCATGTCCTCTCTTGCCTGGACCAAGATCGATCTTGGCTGCATTCACCCCCGGATTCCAAATGCTGTCTCATTTCAGCCAATGGGAGTGCAACGAATGGTCAGCATCCTCACCCGCACCCCGGGGTAAAGTGACATGGATCACCTTTCACATCACCTTCCCTCAGCTTTTAGATATCAAACGCCGTTTGCTGTTTCTTCTTTTTCGCTGGCATTTTGCATTTTCCATTTAATCTTGCATCCGTCTTTCATCAAACTTTCCTGTCAATCTCAACTTACCAGAACTATCGAATTTCATCATCGCAATTGCACATATCACCATTATCACCATCAACCTACCTGACCAAGACTAATACCACTTACCACTTACACCAAAAAGACACCACCATGGTCCCATCACCAGAAACATCGCCACTCCTAGGTCCCCGGCCCAGCACAACCGACCAACAGCCCATCTCAGAATACGAACCACGCCGCAGCCGTCCTTCCTCAATCCGCAGCATGCGCTCCAGCCTAACCAGCTCCTCCGTCACCGCAGCGGCCATCGGCCCCATTCCCAGCCAACAACCATGCTCCGACACGGCCTCATCCTCCTCCTCCCCTTCCAAAAAAATAACCTTCTCCGACCTCTTCCGCGACATAATCCTCGGCTTCTCCGACGGCCTCACCGTCCCCTTCGCCCTAACCGCCGGCCTCTCCACCCTGGGCTCAACAAAACTAGTAATAATGGGCGGCCTCGCCGAGCTTTTTTCCGGGATGATCAGCATGGGCCTGGGGGCTTACCTAGCGGGCGTAACGGAGCGGCAGCACTGGGAAGCTGAACACAGTCGCAAGTCATGGGAAGTTGCCAACATTCCCCAACTTGAGCAGTCAGAGATATTAGCGATCCTGGAAGATGATTATGGTGTTTCGAGATCTGTGGCAGCTGCGCTGGTGGGGGACTTATCCCGAAAAGGAAACGAGGAGAATTTGGTTCGGTTTTTGATGGATTTGCAGCTTAGGATGATGGAGCCGGATCTGAACAGGGCGTGGGTTAGTGCGGGGGTGATGGGGCTGAGTTATTTCGTGGGCGGGTTGATTCCGATGTTGCCGTATTTTTTTATGGAAAGGGCGGGCGAGGCGTTGTGGGTGAGCGTGGTGATTACGGCGGTTATACTGTTGGTGTTTGGGTTTGTGAAGAATTGGGTGACGATTAGGACGAGGAGGGCCGGGGTTTGGGGAGCGGTGCAGACGTTGGTTATTGGGGCGTTGGCGGCGGGGACGAGTTGGGTGATTGTTAGGGGGTTGGATTCGGAGCATTGAGGATGATTGTGAAGGAGGGTGGTGGGAGAGGAGGAGAGGGGGTGGTTATGATTGATGTTCTTTATGATGTTCATGTATGGGTTTCAAGGCGTTGTCGATTTTAGGGTTTGGGTCATCAACTCATCTATCTGGTCATGTCGTTGATAGCGGCGGCGTTCGAGGCGTTGGGAAGGAAAAGTTCGGAAAGAGGAGGTTATGTTAATTTAATGAAATTCAATATACGGATTGAAATTTTGTGATATATGTGTCACGTTATAGGAATTGTCCTTCCACCGTTTTAATGTGATGATTGTAGTAGGGTAGTGCTATGTCTCATGTATCCTCAATTGGGATAGAGTGGGGTATATAAGTGCTAGTGCTACGCCTAGAGAAAGGTTACAGATCCTGGTTAGTGAAACAGGAGAATTGAGATTCCCTTGACAAAAGAATTTTAAGATTCTTATCCAAGGATGGCTGTCCAATTATTGGGTTTGAAATATAAGTCTGGGACGTCATATTCAAGTATGGAGCCACCTTTCATTGCACTCGATTCCTGTTGATTGTGCATTCATCTTCCAACTTTTGATGCAATGCACTAATAATTCCCACCGAATGCGCTACACACTGCACACTGCACCGACCGGCGACCGGCCGAATTGACCAGCCCCGAGCGCGCGGTCTTCTGTGCCGGCCCGACCACTGTTGCGTCAGCGCGTCGGATTCTCGAACACATTCGATTCCAATTGTGTTTTCAATCAATCTCGATCGAACAGCCGCATTTCTCAACATCTTGCGCCTCCTCGACCGTTGCAACCCCCGCCATGCGCAACCGTTAGCACACAATGCACCCCACGACGTCGCCAAAAAAGCCACAAGGTTAGCTGACCGTCCGACACTGATTTTCAAGCCGCCCGTTCCGTCACCGGCACCCCTCGGCCCGTCGGACACCGTCGCACATCTTCCGTTTTCTCCGAACCTCGTATTCTCCGATCTTGGCATGGAACAAAATCGATCATCACATGCGAATTGCGACTTTCGGTGTGGTTCTTGGAAGGTCTTGTCGTCGTCGAAGAAGCGTCCAAGAACACAGAGAAGGGCGGTCGATCTTCAGGGACCGGTGGGGCTACAAGCCGTTCTGCCGTTGCAGCGAATATCCCAGTGACGGTTCTAGCGGCTGATTGGAACCTGAAAACAACCAATGGCCGCTATTTTCAGTGATATCGATGGAACCCGGGGGCAAGGGGTTGGGGGCGTGGAGACCGCCAATACGAAGGCTCCCGGGAGATGACTGGCGTGAACTGCGTGGGAGGCTCGGCAGAGATCCGATGGACAGAATATTGGGTAACTTTTGACGTCTGGCGGGAGGGGATGAAGGGGAACAAAAGGGAAAAGATGGCAAAAGAAAAGCTGAAAATAGCTTCAGGGTTACCCCGAAGTTAGGATTACCAGGTGACAAAGATCACCAACATGGATCACCACACTTCCAGGAACGACAACCAAACCAGCTTGAAACAAGACCGGAACCCATATTTCTGTCAGACAAATCCCCAGATTTCCGATCGTCTCACCTCATCCCGGCACCGCCATTTCCACTCTCAACCTCCACGGCTCCATGGCAGTGGGAAGCGGTCAGCCCCTGTCTATCTCATGACACTTTCGGACTCCTTCCATCGTATCCACCTGAATGTCTACAATGTCTATAAACATCTCATCCCATCTTCATCTTCTTCATCCCCAGCTACGGCCTCCATAACCACGGCATCCCATCTCACCACCGCCAAACACACTCAACAAAATGAGCGCCTTCCTCGGTCTCACTCCCTCCCACCCCAGCCCTACGCTGGAACCCCCTCCTCCATACGGGGGCACATCCTCCCAACTCCGTCCTCTCCGCCACCGCCGTCCCGCCTCCGAGCTTCCCTCCACATACACCCCCTACCCACCCGACTCCCCATGTCCGCCCAACCAGACCATGATCCAAGGATTCGAATGGTACATCCCCCCCGACTTCCAACACTGGACCCGCCTCACCAAAATCATCCCCACCCTCGCCCAACTCGGCATCACCCAACTCTGGATCCCCCCCGCCTGCAAAGCCTCGTGGAAGACCGGAAACGGCTACGACATCTACGACCTCTACGACCTCGGCGAATTCGACCAAAAGGGCTCTCGCAAAACAAAATGGGGTTCCAAATCCGAACTCCAACAACTCGTCGCCCTCGGCGTTCAATACGGTGTGAGCGTGCTCTTCGACGCAGTCCTCAACCACAAAGCCGCCGCCGACTTCAAAGAGCCCGTCCTCGCCCGGCGCGTCGACCCCAAGGACCGCAACATCGTCTTGGACGAGGAGCCATCCGAAATCGAAGCCTGGACCGGTTACGACTTCCCCGGTCGTCAAGGCCTCTACTCCCCCCTCCGCTGGTCAGCCCGCCACTTCAAGGGAATCGACTACGACGATCTGCGCAAGGAAAACGCCATTTTCAAATTCGAGGGGAAAGAATGGTCCGCGGACGTAGACGAAGAAAACGGTAACTACGACTACCTAATGTTTGCCGACATCGACCACTCCCACCCGGAAGTAAAGCGGGATATCTTCCACTGGACGTGGTGGTTAAAGACCCAACTCCCCCAACTGGGCGGTCTCCGTCTGGACGCTATCAAACATTACAGCTTCAGCTTCGTCCGCGAACTGCTGGGACACATCGACCGCAACGTCTGCCCCCCTTATCCATCTTCCGCGCCAGACGGATCCCCCGAGAAGCAATGGTTCATAGTAGGCGAATACTGGCGCGAAGACAGCGAATTCCTCTCTCGCTACATAGAATATATGCACCACCGCCTCTATTTATTCGACGTCCAACTAGTCTCCAATTTCTCCCGCATCTCTATGGCCTCCGAAAACCTTTTGTCATCCACCCCCACCCCCTCCCCCTCCACCAATATCCCCCCCACCACCCTCCCCTACGGTTCACCATCCACCGACCTCCGCACCATCTTCTCCGACTCTTTATGCCTCTGGTCCCCCCACAACACCATCTCCTTCATCACCAACCACGACACCCAACCCAACCAACCCCTCTCCACCCCCATCGCCCCCTTTTTCCTCCCCCTCGCCTACTCTTTAATCCTCCTCCGCGCCAACGCCGGCCTCCCCTGCGTCTTCTGGTCCGATCTCTACGGCTCCTACGGCACCACCACCCACACCACCCCCGACTCCGAAGACTCCTGCACACCAAACGACACCCCCTTGCCAGACCCACAAAACTGGAAACCACCCATCTGCGGCGGGCAGGTCCTGCCCAAATTAATGCTGGCGAGGAGGTTATGGGCTTATGGAACGCAGCATGATTACTTTGATCATCCGCATTGCGTCGGGTTTACGAGGACGGGTCATTATTCCCAGGGTGGAGGGGCGGGGGTGGCGGTTGTTATGGCGAATTGGTGGGAACATGCTAGTAAGAGGATGTATGTCGGTGTGGAGCACGCGGGCGAGTGTTGGACGGATTTGCTCAAGTTTGTTCCCGGTGAGGTGGTTATTGATGAGGAAGGATGGGGTGTGTTTCCTGTTGCGGCCAGGAGTGTGGCTGTGTGGGTTAATAAGGAGGCTGAGGGACGGGAGGGGGTTGATGCCTTTGAGCTGTAAGTGTTTCTTTGGAGATTGGAATTGCGTGATTGATGACTGACTAGATGACAGGGACACCGACGTGTACGGTTTCAACAAGAGGCAGCAGGAGCAGGTGTATGAGAGCCAGAGGGGTGCGGCAGCGGAGGAGGAACCGGAGGACTGGATGGTTTCTGCGAGGGGAGCAGCTGCAGAGTATTTGGCCATGACAGGATCCGATTAGGGGGGAGTGGAGAGTTGCTGAGACATGGATGCCCTGGTGGTATCATGTCCAAGTCTTGGGAGAGATGACTGCGGCAATAGACAGCACTGGTTCCCCCATAGAGAAGTATCACCACTGCATACGAACATAGTCATAATGTAATGCTTATTACCAATACTACACAAGTTTGCTACCATCCAAGCTCATTAGGATTACCAGTACAGTCGTCCTCAACTCCTCGATACTGTCAACGGGTTCTCGTGTCATGTTCACCATTTAACATTCCGATGTCCACATTTCTGTCAAGCTCAAAACGACACAATCCGCCAAATCAAGCCTCCCTCCAGCACCCGCTTCGGAGATCGCCACTGATGCACTGCGTAGTGCAATCCTGTCCAATCCTGGTATCCTGCACCTTTCCGTACACATACTCTCCAAGCGCACAGTTGTCCAAAACCTTCTTGCCCGTCTCGAAAAAGTAATGGGGAAGGCCTTCAACGACGCTGGTTGCATTGCCATCCAGGTGGCGCAGGTTGTCGGCCCAGGTGATGCAGCATTGCTTTTGTGTCGACGGAACAGAAAGGCAAACAGAGCGAGGGCCGTAGGGAAAGAAAGGGACCTGGCGGGGTGGCTGGCCGGAATAGAAGGAAAAGGGTACGGCAGCGGTGGGGATATTAAGAGGGATGGAAATGGTCTTCGTCGAGATTGGCACATTGGTGGGTGTCCGTTCCGCCGAGGTGGGCTCAGGCACGGAAATAGCGTTGACCTTCTGATGGTCCTTGCCGATCTTGTCCTCGGGAATGACAGCACCGCGATACAACCCTCCAAGGATGTCTTCAAGCAGGACCTTGCATACTTCGGCCGAAGCAGGGTAGTCGTAGCGGTTGGAGCATCGATGTTCGCCGACGCTGGGTGCACAAGCTCCTATAGGAGCGGCAGCGTGGCTGGGAGTGAAATGAGCGGGATCATCGGCGTACCTGTTGAAGGAATTGTCAGCATGGATCTTTGGTTGTGGCAGCTGGTTCTGTATGCACGGTTACCTGAGAGCAAAGTGTTTGGGATGGGAAGGGAAGTATCAGTGTGGGAGATAACTCACTAGACGACGGTACCCAGGTATGAACCATCTTTGGTGTCATTACGATTCTTGGGAACCTCGGTGTGGAAGAGCTCGAGGATGCGGAGGCCGTCGGGAACCGAGACGACGTAGGGACCGTTGTCGACCAGCTTGGTGGTGTCGGTGCTATCGTCGGCGGCACTTCGACGCAAGAAGCCCGTACCAGGGAGAGCAGAGACGCCGGGGATGACGTTGGTGCCGAATACGGCAAGGATGACTGGGAGTGCCTGGGTGGTGAGCATCTTGTTGGTTGTGATACGTGGTGTTGGTGATAACAATGCTTGGAAAAGATAATTGATGATGAAGGAGAAAAGATAAGACTGAACAGAAAAACTGCTTGCGCCGGGGTATCCTTATATGTTCTTGTCCGTGGTATGGTCGGTGCCGACAGGTTCAAGCAGAGGACCCTCATTCCCTCAAGAGCTTGAGCATTTCGAAAGACACCACGGAAAGAACGATAAAGGGAAGAGGGCAAGAGCATGCCATGACGGCCGCGCGGTGACCATTTGACCACTGCAGGGCGCACGATGGGTCTTTCCCAGTCAAGAGTGTCTCATGCAAAGAAAGAGCGATGGGGTCGGTTGAAGGAAAGATTGAATCTGCCGCGAACCCAGCCTTTTCTTATCCACGACCACTGCAATGCACTGCATGATTGCACTTGCCCACCTTAGCTGTCAGTCTCGCGGCAAGGAAATACACTGGACAGTGGTTCAGTTGAGCCGAACTTGCATATGCATGCAATAATCGCGAGAAGAATTGTAAGTAGTACACTTTGCGATTGCCTCATTCTAGCAAATTCGAGCACTGCGGGGGAACCCATGTATCTTGAACTTCCTGAAGGTGGCCGACGCAACCTCAGTCGGCACTCCTGCCATCGGACTTTGTCCCATCGTCAACAAGCAAAATGGCGTACCTAGCCGCCAGGCCCTTCTATCGACTTGTTCAAATCCCCAAATGCAACGACAACATCCCATGATTCCCATCAGCCCTTCCAAGAACCAACCGACCTCCGTTCAACGACGAATACAATCTCATTGCCAATTCTTCTGGCCCGTCCATCCATTTCCATCCCCGTTTCATGGAATATCCCACACTATAGCTTACTGTCCCTTTGCGTACCCAGGGGCATCAACTCCATATCCATATCCTCGATCTCGTCCTCCATATTGTCGAGTTCTTCCTCCAGGAGTGCCATCAGCTGGTCTGATACGTTGTTCATGGCCTTTTCTAGTATCTGTTGCGTATGAAGTAGAGATGTTAGCACTAACCCCAATGTGCTGAGAAGGTTGTAGACGTGGATGTGCTAACCTGTTTGAAGGATACTTTTCCAGACACTGTCTGGGATGTTTGTGCTTGGATGACGAGTCCGTTGTGATTTCGTTGCTCCATATCGAAGCTGTCGAGTTCGTGCTCCTCCGCGAGGTACATCAGGTTCTCTGGATGTAGCTCTTCATGCGTCGTTCTTGATGTTTCCGGCTCACGGTCCTGTCTGTTTGATTCCTCGTAGCACAGTTGGGGAGTGCTGTGAGGAGAGTGAAGGCCGAACTGTGATGTCTGGCTCTGATGGGAAGGTGTTATCCAACCGGCTTGATGTACCCTCGCCTGAGCGTTGGAATGGTGGCTCGGATTCGACTGGCTGGACATGGCGAAGACTGCTGCGCATGTGAGATGAGAAGAGAATGCCGTGTTGTGTTCACAGACTGAAAGTGAGTTTGAAGCTTTCGAAAGGAACAAGACTGGAAATGTTGGACAGTTTGGTTCATATTTATATTGGACACGTCTGGATACTCCAAGAGTCTGACGCCTTGTGCAAATGTGGCGAATGAAAGTGGATGGTGCATACCAAGAATAACAGCCTCATGGCCGGTATGCAAAGGCATGCTAGGTCAATGACAGCTTGACTGTCCGTCTGACTGAATGCGGCTCAGGGCTTCCTTCCATGGTGAGTTGCTACCGACTTACGATCAGCTTGCCCAAACCGTGTGTGTGGAATCCCAAAAGACACCTATCTATGGTGGGTTACCATACCTGGTAGCTCTCGGGCTGCATTACACAAAGCGTCAGCCACCTAGATGATTGTGTAACTAGAAAAGGTAAAATCATCCCTTCCTTTTCCCTCCTGCTGAAACATCCCGCATTATTTCCATGAGATTGATTTGGCTTGACGCCCAAAGTCAACCCCAATTACCGTCATCCCGTCTCTGGCTATCCACTCCATGATTCCGGCTCAGGAGACTACTATGAAACGACGTTGTCCTTCACATGTCTGATTGGCGGCTCAACGACCTGGTCCAGATCACTCAGCTGCCGAACTGGACAGATTGGAAGAAAGCTACTGCTTCCCGCTGGCCATGTCGTCGGGAGTCCTTGTGTCAAGTGCTCTTCCTCCTTGCCACAAACACAAAGGGAAGGTCCAAAGACTTTAGGAGTTCGGCACCGTTCTGGCATGGTTCCTGGCTTCACGCCTCGCATCATGCCTGGCTCGCTGCTTAGCATCGTGCCAGCTCTGTGCCTGGCATGACGCCTGGCATGACGCCGGGCATGAAGCCTACATGTGCCTGCATGATGCCTTTGCAGAAGAAAATGGCTAATGGACCAGCCAGGACGATAAATGAGAACGCCACATCAGACACGCAGCTGAAGGCAAGTCTTTCCCAAGCCAATAAAACATCATTTGTAAAGAAAGTCGCTCTTATCTTTTTTAGAAGATACCCCGCATCCCCACACTGTCTGCTCCTGCTATAATATCCCCAGCCCTCACCGAGAAAAGGCACTCGCGAGTGTACACACTCTTTCCATTTCATCGATTCTGCCAAGGCATATTTTTCTCCTCCCCTGTCCTCGCGCCAGCGCCCAGATTCAATCCGGCTCGAGACCAGTTTTGCGCCAGTCACTATTCTTGTCACTCTCGTTCATGGCTTCATGCCACGATTGATGCCCTTCATCATGGGTCAGATGGGTGTTCCCGTCGACTAGCGATGGCGGTGGGGCCGACTGTCGACGACGAGGCTCGCTGCTCCCGACGACTCGTCCGCCTGCCGTTCCAGTTTTCATCTTTTTTTCCCATCTTGAGTTCTTCCCCAACTTCCTCCTCTTCCATTCCCCTTCTTCAAAACTCCTCGCCCTGCGCCCCAATTGGACTCCGTTCAACTTCTTCACTCTGAGTAGAGTAATTCTCGCCAGTCATCCTCAGTTTGCCTCGATCAACCGTCTTCCAACCCTCATTTCCAACATTGAGCGACGTCGACAACTTGGCATCTCGCCTGTTATCGTGAATATTCCTGGCCAGCGTCTCATAGCTTCAAAAATGGACCACCGCACCAATAACACGGACGATTCTCAACACCCGCGCACAGCACCGAGCGACTTCATTGACCCTCAATTGATCAACATGCCAGCATCCACGCCTGCTATGGCACCCGGTCGCAGCGGTTTGGGTCATTTGCCTCCACAGCATGCTCAACCGGGCCAAAACCTCCAGGCTCTTTCAGTATCCGTACCACCGACCGGTCAAATGCTGGATCAGCAGTTCGATCCCAACTTTGGGTACACTGGGATGACGGACAATGCAAGCCCCATGGCTCAATACATCGCGTCTGGCTCATTCAATCAACAAGCAATGTTTCACCAGGCCGGCGGCTCCCAGGAATACGGTTCTTACACCATGAACATGAACCAGATGATGCATGGAGGACTTCAACAGCCCGGAAGCTCGGCAGGCCCCGCGATCCCAAGGACCAACCCGAACGATCAACAGAAGCGGAGAGGCAAAAAGGCCAAACGCTGGACACCGCAAATGGATGCAAGGCTGGATTTACTCAAAGCTAGCAATCAGACACACGAAAACATTGCCCGAGTTCTCGAGGCCGAATTTCCGTCCGGAGAGGGGTTGGAACCTCTGAATCACAACATCGTCACGAAAAGACTCAAGGAGCTGCGGGAAACCGCCGGCCCTGCCAACGTGAGTACATTTATCTTCCTTCAGCTCTTGCGTGCCGTGGCCTTTTCACAGCCAAATCCCAGTATCCTGATTATTTCAAGATACTAACACCCGGTTTTCCTCTAGGCGATCGAGATATGCGTCAACCGCTGGGTACCAAAGGCACTCCCGGTTCTCAAGGACGAGATTGCTCGGATGATCGACTCAGATGGCCTTGGAGACCTGGAAAGTCTGATGGCAGAAGCGGAGCTCGAGTTGAGAGGGCAATCAAAGAAAATCTTCCAAAACGTCTTGTTGAGACGCAAGCGAGCCAGAGAGGCGGCCGCGGCTGCTGGTCCAGCGGCATCGCATGCGCCTGCAAGAGTCACGAAGCCCACCGGAAGGAACGGAGGCCGACCCCGAGGTGCCTAAGTCATTCGAGTGCTCTCAAGCCCGACGTCAAGCACTGGAATGACTTCACACTGGTGAAGGTCCAAGTCTAGGCGCCCCAGGAAAAGCTCGACATACAGTTGGACTCCGTCGATACTGCCAAGTCATGGATCGGGCTTCAAGACTTGGTTATACACCTATTTTGGATACGACGATTAGTGGCTAGGATAGACGGGCTTCGATAGGCATGTGTCTCTTTTGTTGTTCCTTGTTTTTTTGCTTTTGGTTCTTTTGATGATGTCAAAGCCACTCAGATTGGATACGCGGCTCATCATCACATCAAGCGGTTTTCTCAGAGCACCTGTCAACTGCCCAGCATGTATTTACGTTGCACCCCTTGCACTTGAAGAGCACATACCAGAAGCATTCTGGATTGTCCTCGGATGCTTTCATTGCAGGTACAATAACTGATTACATGCACGACCTCACGACATACATACCTATATAGATTCATGACAACTTATAACAAATTTGCCTTTTCTCTTCGCCTACACAAAAGTTGATAGATTGATAGCAAATCAAGAAGCATACCTCTACCAGTGTTCAATATTCCCCAGAGAACCTGCAAATGTCGTGCATATTCTTTTCTCAAGCATTGCCTGAGATTCAAGTGTCATGCGTCTAGAAAGAATGACCCAAGAGGAATGTCCACATGTCACCGAAAACAGCACTGTAGCCTGTACTTGGGTTTTTTCCCATGCCCCTGGACCCGCATGGAAATTGACAAACACAACTCGGTCACTCCAGGTTTACAAGAGCTTATGAAGAGCAAATGAAACATTCCCTTCTTGATGTCATATATGAACACTGAATAATTTTTCTAGAGGAGACCTCGAATATTTTTCTCTCCCTGTGGTAGTGCGATGAGAGTTTGAACTTCAACGGAAGTGGTTTCGTTCCATGTAATATCGTTGAAGTTATAGTGGAGTTACAGGGCGTTTTAGTGGATCGCCGGCAAAACATGCGCTCACCTCCATGACTGCTCTATCCCCGGTCTTGATTGGGTTGTAATATTGTCACATTAATCTCTGAAAAACACAGTGAGATACCCTTGGATTTTCTCGATACATGAAATGGCCTTTGCTGTTACCTCACTTTTCCATAGCTTATGACTTTGTGGTTGGGATGGCGTTTACAAATGTTGAGTTGATGCATATCACGCATTTGGACAAGCGCCGCTGCTTTGGACTCTCTACAAGCACATGCTGAGTACAAGATGGGACGAGACGTGCATTAAAGCAGAACAGAAAAATATGCATCAAAACGCACAAACTCGTGTACTCTTGCTTCCCACACCTATCTGCCGGTTATCAACGGAACATGCTACTTCTCGTTTTTTTACACTCTATAGTCTTTTTCATTTGATTGTGAACAGGTTGTTTTCAGATTCTCTCGTTTTCGCACTATTGTAAACATGTTGGGCCAGACTTAAACATCCGAGCCAGACATTACCCGCCCACATTGACTTTTTATTTATGATACGTGCAACCGTGAACAACACATGGCCCTCACCACTACTGCATGCATTTCACACAGAGACTTACCCCTTACCTAGAAGAACCTTCGTCACATGAAACACCTATGACAATCTTAATCACCTGTTTATTTCCAAAACGGTTATTCGTGTTTCAAAGATAGGAAGAACATCGCCTAGAGAAAGGCGAAGGCAAGGTAGAGTAGCGAGGGGTATCAGAAAAGACAGACAGTGTATGTTGACCATATTGGTAGGGCTTTGTAGAGTGGGAAGGAAAAGCCTTGGAAACCTAAAACAGATATCCGCGCTATATCCACCCACCGCAGAGACGAACTTCAGAAAGAACGAAGAGGAGCCAAAAGGAAAAAGAGGTGAAAAGGAACCAAGGAGCTGCATCAAGAATTGGAAAAAAAAATAGTCGCAGCAAGAACATGATAGGAGCAAAGGAAGAAACAATCAGCTTGCGGTCTCGCAGGGAGCAGCATACCCTCATGCGGCGCTCCCGCCGTTCGACTCTTGCAGTCCGCTACGGTTGCGCGAATTTTCCCTCTATGGTACGTTGGAGTGGTGTCCAAGTTTTAAAGATCGATGCGGCAATCCCACTACTGTCCGGCTCATTCAGTCCGCTGTTCTGGGTGAGTCGACAGTCTGCGTTGACGTGGTATCCATCTCTTCAAGATCGCTGAACTCCTCCCCTTCCTCCTCCATTCTGTCCAGCTCTTCATCGAGGAGTGCCATCAGCTTGTCGGACGTGTTGATCATGACTTTGTTGAGGATCTGGTAGAAGGCAGTGGGTCAGTAAACAGTTGCATTACAGCGTATGCGTTTACTTACTTCAGCTAAATCTGGTCTTGGGTTCATAGACGAGGATGTGGTTCTTTCAACATTTGGTGTTGATGCATGATTGGTATGTTGGTTTGTGGCTGTATTTCTTGCAAGAGACTCGGAAGTGCACCCTGTATCATCCTCTTCTGGGTGAAGATGACCGAATTGACTCAGGTGTTGACAGCACGATGCTTGGCTCGGATGGCACAACCTTGCCTCTGAACCTTGGGCTGCGGCAACTGGGGACTGGATTATCCATGTCGTGGTCTCCTGCTGGATCGATGGCATGGCCCAACGACATATGGGTTGTTGCCATTGACAGGAACTGGCGACGACGGGAAGGAGGACGTGGGATATGGTCTGCTGATGAAGAGGCAGAGAAGGGGCCATTGCTGTTGGGACGGGAAACACACTTTTCAGTGCTCCATCGGATGAGGGTGCGATGGTGAGAGGATCAAGTCCCACGGCCGTTAGTCCTGACCCAAAGTAAACGTATTGTGGGTAGACTGGAAGAGGATGGGTTGGTATATGCTGCCCCGCTGTGCAAGAACGGTCGAGGTCCGGAGGAGAAGCGTCGGATACAGCAGGCTCCTCTTGTATGGTTTGGCATCTTGCTGGCATTCTGGGAAACTAACAAAGAGCTGGTAGAATAAATGTCAACAGTCGAGATCGAGGGCGCCGAAAACGCCAGAGTTGAAGGGATAGCGTGGGGAGTAGCACTCACATGCCCTTGACCTTATGGTTGCGAAGGCTTGAGAAGGTGTTCGAAGTATTAGCGGTATAGAAGAAGAGGAAATAGTTTAAAAAAGCTTTTTGTTTACGAACCACGGCTTGTTGGAAAGAGAGTGTTGAGGTAAGACGAGAAGGTGAACAGACTGTCCTTTTATACCAAAGGAAATACGGGCGGAGTTTGGGTATATTGCCTCAAAATGCCACTCGAGACTTACACAATGATTCATAACGAGGTTTGCAAACTGTTCAGGTTGTATCAGAACCCAAAGCACCCTCTTGTCCGCTGCATATGGCCTGGTGGTAGCCAGGCCTCTTCAGTTGAAGACCACAGGGGCATAACAGGTTGCCTGAACGCCTTTGTTGAGGACCTGACAGCGGTACCTCACACGTTTCGAGAAAGGATGCGTTCTGAATTGTTGCGAAAATCGGTGTGAGCGGCGAACACCGTATTCAGTTCTGCCAGCCTTTTCCAAGGAGAGAAGTGGTGGAAATTGAGTGGTGGCGCGTTGTGGTTACGCGGAATTGCTGTCTTCGCGACGGATCAGCACCCTGATTGAGCCTACGTTGAACTCCTGGCATGACTCCAGGCATCGTACTGGCTTCAAGCCAGGAGTGAAGCCTGAGTATTAGTGGCGCACGTACCGTATCAGGTTGGTATGACGCCCAGCCAATTGAATTTGAAGGCAACGGCGTTAGCTGTACTCTACTATACATGCCGGGCGTCATGGCGCGGTAGTTGGCTTCGTGTCTGACGGGCTGAAAGGGCCTACAGATGCCTTGTCTTCTAGTCTTGTTATCTGAAATCACAAGGCAACTTGGTGAGGTGGAAGGAATACGTACTTGTTTTTGTTCAACTCGTGACCTGATGGTTGATCCTTTCCTTTTCGGAAGCAGTTAAAGCCGGCTCTCCGACTCGAGCGTGCTGATTCCCAAGGCGTACTGCCAGGCGGCCTGGACAACTGTGTATCTTCCGTACCAGCATCAGCACTGAGATTTCAAGAGGTTCATTAATTCTCAGTCACTGATCTGCTTTGCGCGTGTACTTCCCACCCGGTACAAAGTAAAGACCGTGTACTGAATAGCCAAACGTTAGATCAGTTGCTCGGCGTGACACGGAACATGTTCTCTTACCCTTGAGATGTACAATATGGCTCGGTCAGAGAGTATCCTTTGGTTGGTTGGCTTCTGATCGGCCAAAGTCGTTCTCATGAGATGGCGCAAAGCCAGCACAACGCTGAATATGATGCCGGCTGCTTGAGCTCATCAGTATGGACTTCTCAGGGGCGGCAAAAACTTTGAAGGAGGCAATCCTAAGGCAACGGGGAGCCTTTTGTTGGAATTGTAGCGAAACCTAGGTTTGTGGTGTGTGAGCCAGGCTGAGCGAAAACATGAATAGGTGAATATATAAAGAGCGGGACAGCCTCGCCATCGCCACTACGGTAACCTTCAATCTCCTTTCCGCTTTTCATCCAAGGATCTTTCCTTGCTTCCTTTACTCAATTGTGGGCCTCATTTTCCGAGCAAATCATCCATCAGCAACTCTTCAGAGAAGAAGGACCGTCATCCCAACGTTGTCAGTACGGCACATTTCTACAACATCAAGGTATTTACTCACCTCTATGGTCTCTGCTTCTGTGTCTGATGGTGGGGAAACACTAACCAGCCAAAAGAATCCCGCCGCCGGTCAACCAAACACATTGGAAAAAAGAACACCCGCCGTAGTAGGACACAGAAAGTCGACAAGAAGGACAGCGTCAGAGGCCGTGGCCCCTTGTTGTTGAGACCAGAAAAGCGATATCGACCATTTCTTTCGAAAAAGACCAAGATGGCTTCTATGAATCAGGAAATGAAAAAGGACACGATTGGCAAGTTGGTAAGTGACGGGGAAAACCTTTCATCGTCATTGCGTGATTGAAGAAGGAAGAAACTAACCGCTCCTTCTCATTATAGGACCTGCAGAATGCAGTCGGCAATGCCATGACGATGGCGTTTGGTTCCCCTCTGGAGGAAGGGGGCCCCCAGGGTGGGGCCCCGCAGGAACGCCAGGAACCAGCAGCGAGACCCGCTGTTAGCCGCTCGGTACGTCTTCCACTTTCCTTCCTTCTCTGAACACTTCCGCCTCATGGGCATTCACCCACCTACCTTTTTTCTTTCTTTCTCTTTTTGTTCCCTTTTTTTTTTGACCAACTGCTAACTCTATAACCTAGAAACTTGCCAGAGCCATCAAGCGCATCACTCCCAAAGCCCACGACATTGTCGTTCAGAACGTCTCTAAGGAGTTTGGTTACCAGTTCATTCCGACTGAGGATGAGACCAAAATGATCAACGAGCTCATCGCGAAACGGCTTGAGGAACAGATGATAGTCCGGTAGAATCATGCCAACATAGAGGTGGGAGAAACTATGGGATGTGCCGGTACCACTGCGCATCTGATGGACTGAAATGCTCGAGTTTGACGGAGTCGATGTCATGTACCTGTGGTGGAAGATGAGTGAAGGAATTCGGTTCCAAGAAGAAAAGAAGAAAAAAAGAAAAAAAGAAGAAGGAGAAAAAAAAACACTCCAACAAGGCGCTTCACGTCGCATTTGGTTGGAGATTTTGCTTTACATGCATTTGGCTTTTTTTGCAACAATACTTACTTCGCTTCTCTCAGCGTAACCTCCATGTCTTTATGTGCCTCCTTAATCATGTAAATATGGAGGCTTCTCACAGTCGCAATAAATTTTGGACACGTTTCTCTTTTCTCATAATGCACACTGGAACTTTTCCTTTAGCGGGCCTTGTCAGGTTTCATGATACAATCTGACGGTGTATGTTCAGAACGGACAAAGCAGTTGAAGGAATTCCCATCTTCGTCTCCCCCTCGTTGCCGGCCAGAGGTCGGTTTTAGCTACGTGGCACAAGATAAAACTCCCCCACAATTGATATAATGTCCCCAATGCTGAGACTTTTAGCATTAGCTTAATTACTCTTGATCTGACGCAGCACGCACATAAGCTTGACGGACCTCGAATCGCAACCAGAAGTGTTTCTTCGTTTTGTGTCGCAATCACTGGTGGTACTGGAAATGTACATAGCTCCCTTCTTTCATCTCTCCCGCTCCCTCGAGTTCGACATTGCCGAAAATGGAAATCGTAGGCCTTCAGGGCACAATATGATTGGTTGGGCTAGTCAGTTGCCAAGTCCACGGCGAAGCTGAGGATCTGGTCGCCCGGGCAGGGGAAAAACGAATCTGAGATAACAACTCGTTGAACACGCCAGTCATAGAATACTTAGTCCCAGCACTATGGACATCGAAATATTGTCAATGGATGCATCGGTGGCCGGCTGTGAATATTCTTTTGGAAACAAAGAGGTTGGCCGTGAGAGATTGAAGACAGGCTATGTATGGTGCTCTCGGGTGCTGGGTCAGCCTGGGGCTGCCAGTCAGGCCGGCATCTCAGCAAGGCACAGGCGCGGGCCGTGCCGACACGTCCACCGACTGACATTTGTACGTTCTGACAACATCGTACCTCGATACTTCCAGGCTGTGACTACTTATCCAGCGAGACATCTACCTACCATAAGCGCATTCACATTCATCGCAATCCTCCCCTCCCACAAAAACCGAAACAACGTTGTCGTGAATCCAATGCCAGACGGTCCCAAGCCTCGACAATTTTCCAGCGGTCAAGTGGAAAGCGGGGTAAATTTACCCCGCGCCAACGTCGGCCTGATTCAGTGGTATCGCTCGCAAGGCTACAGCAGCAATCTTGACCATGGCACCAAAAGGTGGTCGCCACCAACACCACAACGACCGTTACGGTGATACCACATATTCGAAGTGAAACCGGCTATACCACGTCCCGAAGTACGCAAAAACCTACGACGAAGAGAATCATTTGGTTGCGTAACGTCACCATGTCACTACCAGCGGCGCTCGCGGCCGATGTGGCACCGCATGTCACTATCTATCCTCTGTGCTCCCCGAGAGCGACGTCTCCCGACCTCCGCGATGCCCCCCCGACCGACCGACGCCCGAGATATTCCCTACGGGATGAACCGACCGACCGATATCGTTCAAAGACCTGTGATGAAGGCAGATACCAAACAACCGAGTCGAAATCACACAAAGAGGAGGCAACACAAGGGAAAAAGTTGTCCCTCAGGGACTCGACTGACTGAGGTGGTTGCCTTGTTGGTAATATTCTAGATTGCCAATGCGGTTATGGAGAACACCAACGAGCATATACCGCAGAATTCCGGGGGGATATACTATCTTGGGGCTTCTTAGGGGGTTAAACGTGGAAATGTATCTCCTAATTGCGTTGGGGGTTGGGTTGGGCCAGATAAATCCAGCCAACCCTCAGGATATATACCCCCCCCCCCCCCCTCCCCCGGGAATTCTGCGGTAATGGCCTTGTGGTAGGATGAGTTGCAGAAGAGAGGACTGCAGTTTGATTTTGATGACGGGGAAGAAGACGGGGAAGAGGAGGGCGAGGAGTGAGAGAAGGCGGAATAGACTGCTTGATTTGTCCTCCTCCTTCGAGATGGACTTCTGGCATTCGGCTGGGATCATCGCCGGGAGGTATCTGAAACGATGTACATTATTATCGACCTATGGTCGGTGTACCTCCTTTTCCTGAATTATTCGGGTGAACTCTTCTTTTTTTCGTTATCAACTGCAGATTACACCCAGGAATTGAGCTTTAGTATATCTCAATGACATGATCTGCCCAGTGACTCATGGAACGTACATGTAGCAAACAGGCCTTTGGATTCCGTTGCTGTTTTGCTCTCGCATTCATGGGCTCACATATGCATTGGGGGTCTGCCTCGTCACCTTTGCGAACGAAAATCACGTCGCTTCTTCATGTGAGATGCCACCCACGACGTCGCTGGTCGTCCGTCGAAATGACTCTGCTGTCCGCTCAAATCGCGGCTTAGTTGCAAATATGGTAAAGGTTGAAGCTGGGCCGAGAAAAAGTCGGTGTCAAAGGATGAAATACCACTGGAAAGTACCTACCTTAGGATGACGCAAGGTTTGGGCAAGTTATCAAATAATTCGTGAAGACTAATGAACTACATAATCTGCTGATGCCAAACTTTGATCCAGAACTCTCCTTCATATCAATCTCCTATAACAACATCAAGCCACTTTGACCGTCCGTGAGAAGACGCACCTGATTTTGGTGCTGCCTCCGGTATCGAGCCGTCCTCTGCCTCCGATAGCGAGTTGTCCTATAAGTCCCAGTCTGAATCCGTGTTTTCATCCTCCGAGACAGCGCCCAGTTCGTGAAGCTTTTGTACCACTTTCGAACGGGTTTCAGCGTTGATTTCAAATTCAACTGCACTGTCCCCCACAGACCAGGCTATGAGTTCTTTAGTGCCCTGCAGAAACGACCGTAGCATTCGATTTAAAACGTCGGGCTGCGCAAACTCATGGTGGTAGTTTTCCAGCAGAAACAACAACGCAGATGAGGAGGTGAAGACAAGAGAGGCTATGAATTCAATAACCGTGCCGTCAAACACCATTGTGGTCGGGTCTTCGCATGTACCGTTCATCCACTCGTCATCCCAGGTCAGATTCAAGCGCGAGTTAAGAAGGCGACCACCATCGGCTTTTAGCAGAATATCGGCATAATCGAACGTTCTAGTAAGTAACAACCGGAGCAAAATAATGATCTCGTTCGGCGGCTTATCCCCAACCCACTTAACCTCTTGAAGAAGAGGCATGATAATATCAAAGTTCAGGGTTGTGATGAAGTCTTGTTTTATATCGAGGAGAACGTATTGGAAGACCAAATGATGACCGAAGGACAGGTTATCTCTCTGAATTTTCCTCAACAATAAATGAAAATCATGGAGGGTGACGACGATGCGATCATCGCGTCGGTGGTGGTCAATGACCGATTGAAGGAATAGATTAGGAATATAGTCGTTGACTGTTTTAAGATCGAGACACGTAAGCTTGTCCGATGGTTTGAATCGACCTGATTCGAGGAACTCTTTGATCGTATAGTGGGAAAGTGCACAGATAAGGATATGTTCATCCGCATAGTTGGATCCGTCCATAATCGAAATAAGGCAGCCACAGCAATCCCGAAGTTGGTCAAGGTTGCAGGGGATGGAGACCTGATCGGATCCCTCCAAGCTTCCATAACGATTCAACCTGTAGTGGCGCAGCACTTCATCAGGGCCCACCAACGTTGGAATATACAAATCATTTGCCAAATCTTGCATCCATATGATCCAGTGAATGGTGAATCGGACAAGTTCAAGATCTTCGGGGCGAATGAGGTTGAATATCCTCATGTATGTTTCATCCAAATCCTCTGGGAGAGTTTTGAGCGTTTGCCTGACCTCTTCATCCGTTGCGCAGTTGAGGCGACGAAGGATATCCAGCTGGCAGACAGCCCAACGGAACATACCTCGTGCGCCTTGGGCAAGGGCATCGATCACCTCATCCTTCAGATTGCTAGGCCAACGCTTGAACTCGTCGCGTCGCTTGATGCTTTCTCTCACAAAAATGCGGATATCCTTCTCCACCTCTTGATGAGAAGTAGGTACTGAAAAGGAGATGGGAGCCATAACCCGCTCGATATCGGCATATTCACGGCTGGTGGTCAAGAGCCGAATCATTTGAAATCGCGGGTCGGTAGCCAGTGTACGGAGAACACTCAGGAACGCATCGCGCGGCTGTTGACTCTCATCCAAGGCATCGATCGCGACATATACCGTGTTCAAACCGCCAAGTTGTGCCTGGAGCGCTGCGAGGAGTTTGTTTACGTCCGGATCTTGGCCGCTTCGGTAGATATCGTACGTCAAGCTAGAGACCGTGTCGGTCTGTCGACAGAGTTGGCTGATGAGCCATCGAAGGAAGGAGGTGGACTCGTCGCGGTTATGGCCGTGATAGCAGTAGTAGTACACGAGTATTGCGTTGCCTTTGCCCGAGCACTGGGTCTTAATGAGTTCTTCGATGCAGTGAGAGGCCAGGATGGTTTTCCCTGCCCCAGGGATGCCGTGTATCCAAAGAGATCGTTTCTCGGACTGCTTGTTCACCCAGAGGTTCCACTCTTGGGAGCGAGAGATCCAGTCCCCTGTTCCTTCCTCATAGAGACCTGTTGCGGCGTTATGGTTCGAAGATGGATTGATTTGGACAAGCCAGTCGCATAAGCTGTTCTTCTGGACTTGGTCCAACTTTGCTTTGATTGACCGAACTTCGGAACTTTGCGTGGAGTTAGCCTTTGCGTTAACCTGTCTGTATGAGGGTATACTCACTGGAGGGATAAAGTAAGAGCTGCATTAATGGTCTGTTTGTGTGTTGCGATCCTTTTCAATAACGCCACCGCCTCGTCCTTTCTGAATGGCCATGCGAGCTGTTCCAAGGTCGGTAACTTCGACCTCACGCGCCTTCTCTTAGTGCCGCTGGTGCCACATGTCGCAGAGGCTGGGTTCAGGTGTACGAGATCAGATAACTCGCGGATCGTTTGCTGGCAGCCATGTATCGGTCCATCTTTCCCTTTCAGCTGTGTGATAACATTTGCGTCTTCGTAATCGTCTTCGCGCAGAATCTTCAACCCATCGAGGATCGAAGCGAGTGAGGTGACCTCGATGTAGATTAGCCGGATTTCGCGCGGATGGTTGGTGATGCCGTCGATATAGCTCTTGCAGGTCTTTGCAACTTGTCCCGCCAAGGTCACAACCGCAATGAGGCTTGCCGAGAAGGATAGGGGATCCATGACGAGTTGGAGTGCTTGAGATGAGCGGGCTCTTGAAAACTGGTCCGAGATTCATCGCCTGGAATGCCGCAATACCCACGAGCAGTGGTGGCAATACCTTTATGTCGGCGCTGACTTCTATTTCTCTGAACTTGAATCAACTTGCTAGCCTTGTGCCACCTCACTTGCTCGGTCATGAGTGAAGAGGCTCAGCACAACATTCCGTCTAATCAACCAATTGTTGTGCGGCGGCGGTGCTGCATGATGCCCAATCTCCAAAGGCCTGAAGCGTCTCATTTGACGAGTCGTGGACGCCATGCGAAATCAAAGTATTCCAACGAGCAACTCTGCCACCACACTCACACTCGAGCAGTGCGCCATGCATGTGCTAGGTGAAACTGAAGAGGTGTCGAAGAGATCTTTACGAATTGGGACGGTGGCCAACAGAGAGAAAGCGGGATTATAAGGCAGACAAAATTCGGAAAATGTTTTGCGGATGTGAGGCAGTCCTCCAGTGTCCATCTGCGGTCTGCGTGCTCAGCCCGCCAGCGGACACCATGGTGACACAAAAAGATAAGAAGGCATACTGAAAGGCAGCAAAACAAAGAATGCCATGGTGGTCGTGTGGTGAGTAAAGTTGTGCTCAGGGAAAAGAGATTGACGTGGCCGGAGGCGAGTTGATCAGGAAAAATCCCAAAGAGAAGTGTGACTTCCACTTCCAACTAGGTAGTTGCAGTGCTTCGACTTGAGGAAGGAAACAGGAGACACCATCTCGAGTGCGAGCTTATCGGTCCTCAGCTTCCCCACTTATGAGCATGGGCCACATAGTTGCGTGCGCTAATAGTGGTGAATAGCTAAATGTTAGGGGTAACGCTAAGTTCGCGAGCAAAAGGGGCACACCGGGCCGTGGACTCTTAACAGACTGCTAGTGCATGCGAGCTTAGTACTAGGTTTGTTGGCAAAAAGTACTAACACTCTAACAGACCCGTGGATGATTTACAAGTACCTACACACATCAACTCTTCATTTTCCATGTTTGCAAACACACGATGTCCACAACATCCGATTCCAAGACATCTCTCGAACTCTTGGCCTTCAAAATTCAACACAAGAACATCTCGAGTGGTGTCCAAAACTTCAGAGGTGATGACCTGTTGCCATCTTTCGCTCACGCATTCCATTCTCGTCGGCCGTCGCTACCTCTAGATTTCGTCTCGTCTCGCCTCAACACTCACTCCTTCCTCACGGCTGACGGCCATTCTTCTGACTTCCGCGGGCATTCCCTTTTCTCGTTCGAACCAACATTTGATGAACTCACCTACCTTACCGTTCTTGGCTCTCGCTATCTCTAGGCCCTCCCTGACTCCCTCCTTCCTTCGACCAAAATCCTGCGCAACAAATCCTCAGCTGCATTGGACATGATCGTGCTTCTGGCAAATAGGTATCTCCTTCGCGGCTTCCTCCCTCTTGGCTCGCAGAAAATCAACACTTGACTCGGATTCATTGAGTTGCATGTCGGATAGAGTGGACAGCTCTCAACAGAAACCACTCCAGGTCGACAGATGTGCCATCCCGCTGCTGTTACTGCTTCCCATCCTACCTTGATATGGATGTGACTCGAAGCACATGATATGCGACGACGAAACAAGAGATGGGAGGTAATATCTCGTCCCAGACCGCTGGAACGGAACTCTCGACTCTGTTGCTACGCTCCTTTGGTGTTCATCTACTGCCGTCTGTCGTGGACTGTGACAAGACGAAGGCCCTTTATTTGCTTGTGATACACTCCAGTTTGAAGTCAATATTAGCAACCTTCAAGTGTCCAACGGGGCATGAACCAGGCGGCTTCTTTATCATCGCCAGTCATGAATGACCATAGACAACCAACGGCCTAAGTTAAAGACTGGACCAGGAAGAGAAAGAGTCGATCTACAGTCTGTTGGTCCTTCAACCTAACCGGACCGGAGATACCCAAACCATCTGACCTCCACGGCAAGAAAATAAAGTGAAAGTCCAAAAATTGATGTTCAGGAACAGGGACCACAAGGGACCACAAGGGACCACACTTGCAACCTCCCGATACCTCCCGTTACCTCACTACTGTAGAGTTTAGTTAGAACTTGGGCACGCTTGACCCCGTCAATGTTCAAATGGCAGCCTGATACCACCTCGGCACCCACCCACCCACCCGGCCACCCGTTCGGCCATCCGATGCTCCTCGTCCACTGTCCAGCGCAACAACTGCCGATCCTCCCCCCAAAAAGGTTCAGCCAACTTCTCGCTTGTCGCTTCGTTTAAGTTATGCTTCCGCCTTTGGGGCTGGGCACGGCATTGCTTGGTCGACCGTCGACGGACGCAGACGGTGGTCACTGGACAGCGAAGACTGGACAGCAAACACTAGACGATGAAGATGACATTGAAACGAATGCAAAAACACTCAAAACCCAGCGACGACAAGAGCCTGCTTCGTTAACTCCGTTTCTCGCTGCATCTACACAGATTGGTAAAGAAAGAGTACGTATTGAATGAGACGGGCTTGGCATATATCGCACTTCGGCATTCTGGGGATTCTGGCCGGCTCGGACTTTGTTTTTTTTTTTTTTTTTTTTTTTTTTTTTTTTTTTTTTTTTTTTTTTTTTTTTTTTTTTTTTGCTCTCACGGGTTGGGAGGCGGCTGCATGTAGGTAGCGAGTGGGCGTTTTGGGATAAGCTTTGGGGCGTCCACGTCTCTTGCCCTGGTGAGACTCGTGATCTGTGGCAGTGAACTCTCGTTGCTTGTTGGCGGATTAATTGAACCTTTTTGCCGTATGGAAGCAATAGTTGACTCAATTGGATTGCTTGGCCTTGAACTTTTATCAGAATTCTGGCAAAGAAGTGATGGGATGGGATGATCATGACTGAAGATGCTGTAAGGGGAGTGCTCAGTGGCAGGTGATACATAGTTCTTCCCGGCCAGCCAGCGGCTATTTGTCGTTATGGTGAGTGGAAATCGATAGTTAGTAGATGGGTTAGGTACTCGTGCATCTCACTTCAACTTAGGTGACCTCCACGACTTCCAGAAGATGAGGGTTGCTGTTCTTTCTAGAATTAGGCGGGATAGAGATCAGCTCAAACTTGGTGCTTTCTGTCGTGAAACATAATCTCAAGCCGCTGCTGCTGCTGCTGCTGCTGCTGCATCAACTCAGCTATGTAGCAACTCAACTCTGTCTCCAGATTTTCGGTTCGAGCTAGCAGAGAGCTCCTCCCCGAGAGCTTAAAGCTGGATGGATGTCCAGGGACGGCAAGCACGCAACACCATTCGTCAACGCAAATGAAATCCCATATCATGCCGTCCGTTACACATACACACACATCCACACACATCCACTTTGCAAATTGCCCATCCCATTCATGCTCCCCCGCAAAGTTCCAGTTGCGCGCTGGAAGACCGACCGACTTCTTGGGGCCAGCATAAATTGACAATGGCAGGTTAATTACCTCTCGAGCGGTTGGAGCGGTTGAGCCTCTTGGCATATCACGTAAAAGTCAACCACCACTCCTTGAATCTTCAGTCACCACCTCCAGCTCCTTTCACCAATCTGCTTGACTTGGTTCTTGTTCGGTCCCGGGGAACGAGGCACATGGCCATGACTAGAGAAACATTACTAACATCAATCCCATCAATCCCGGCAGTCCACTCCACGCTGTGTACTTGGCGGTTGGTGTTGGTAAAGCAAAATGCGGAGAAACGCTCCTCGACGACAGAAAGATGGGGAGATGGGGGTGGAAAAACTGGGGAAGTAGAAGCACTAACCCCATGCACAGTCGACCCCATGCACGGTCACGTCCCCGCATCCACATCCCCCCATGTAAATAATTACCCTCTTTCTTTTAATAATTATAACTTTATTAAAATACTATCGTTTTTAATTATTTCTATTACAATGAGCTCGTCGTCGTTCGATTTAACTATCGTTAATGTTCGTAATAGTCTTTCTTAACGTATAGCGGCTAAGAAATACGGCGTTCCCTAATCTACTATATCCGATTATATTCGAAGCGTCCCCTCCGCGCGCGATTCGAAAATACCGCGATAACGCTTATTTCCCGACCAAGAAAACTTCCTATATAAATAGATATTAAATAAGGAGGGTATTGGAAGGGCTTTTAACCGTCGTTAGCTCGTTAATTTCGTAATAACCGTATTAAAATAAGGGGGGGATTACAATAAATTAGGCGCGCGTTAGGTAGACTACTTTTTGAAGAGGAATCCTTCTATTAGGATTAAAATTTCGAGCCCGCTTAAATCGATTAAGGTTAGAGGTTTTACCTAAGAGATATTTACGAAGTTTTTCGACCTTTTAGAAATTATTATTCGAAATAAAATTATTATACCCGTTAATATCGCTAATATAAATAAATATAGACTTTAAAAGTTAGAATTTAATAAAAGTAAAGTATTTAGGACCTATTTAATTAAAAAGGTATATATAATAGCGACCGATATAATTATTTGGGTATTTATAATTAAATATAGGACCGTTAAAGGTAAAAGGTTAACGCCTATTATTATTTTTATTAGCGTTAACCTTTAAGGTTAATAATTCCTTAACGAAATAAAAGATTAAAAATACGATAATACTTTTATTAAATAAAGTAACGGCAATATTGCCCTACGATAATTAAAAGAGGTTTATATTTTAAAAACGTAATTAAATAATAATACTTAGCGTTTTTTAATCCTCGACGAATATTCGAACTATATAATAAACGATTTCTTTATCGAAATTTTCTATTATAAAATTTAATTCCTCTTTTTGCCTTTTTATATTAATTATAAAATTTAATTACTCGACCGTTTTGTATTTACCGCCGTTAAATCGTATTTCAAGGATTTAATTAAAAATTATACTAATTTCCTAGTATTTATATTAATATATAAGTAACGGTTTTTAAAATATTATTATAAGGCTTTATAAAAGGGAATAAATATTAGAAACTTTAGATTAAAGTTTAAAAAAATAGGGATATAATTAATAAATAAGTTTGTAATCCTTAACGACTTTAATACTATTATTAATAACGCCGCTTTATTTACTTAATTATCCTTACCTAAAATACTATTTAGGGACGTCGTTAATTAGGTAAATCGCATTTTTATAATACTTTAGAAGGCTAGGGATATATTCGAAGGCATTTATAAATTTTATAACCTCGATTATAACTTTAGAACGCGGTATAATAAGGGTGCTAAGTCGTTAGATTTTAAGAATGCTACGATAATTTCATTATTGTAAAAAAATTAATAATTATATACATAATTAGAATCGTTGAAGCCTAGAACTAAGCGTAAGGTTAATAAAGAGGGGGGTAATAATAGATTTATACGGATAAATAAAATTATCGAAGTTCGTAAGGTCTTAAAATAGGGTCCTAAACATAGGAAGACCGCTAAGAAGAAGGAGGAGATAATAACGACCCCTAACCCCTTATAAGAAGTCTCAAGAGTATTCGAGATAATACTCTAAATTATTTACGAATATATAGATTAATATTATAATATTTTCAACGGTCAAAAACGCTACAAAAGTGGCTAGTTTACAATGTTTTCTGATTCCTGGTCATGATGTTATGTGGGGTGGAGACGTGACCGACCAGGGGGGTGACCGGGCTGGGGGTCATGGTGTCTATTTGGGGGACCACGACACTAGTTCTAGTAGCGGTTAAGATGCCGACGTGCGGCGTGGTTCGTGTTCCTCCTCGTGGTAGTATGTAGCATTGTCGCCAACTAGTACAGTGTTTGGTGTTATGCCGCTCGAATGGGATCGCACCCGACGCAAGCCAAACCTCTTGCAACCAGTGACTGGATGGACGTAACGGGGAATTCGGGAACGGCTTCAAGACTTGGCATCTATATAAGCCAGTTAACCGCCCATCTTTTCTCTTTTTTGTCTTACCAAGCATTTTCCAGCCAAGAAAGCCTTTGCGATGTGCCTGACTTGTGTCAGACGGATGTCAGCAACGAAAGGAACAGGAACACACACTGACACGACAACCCAAACAGGACAATGAGTGGAAGAATAAGCTTTTCTGCGTGGAACCGCATTCCGATCAACTGCAAGTTGTATGTAGTGCAGTGCAGTGTGAAAAGTGAGATACGCAGTCAGGGTTCGAAAACATTGATCATGTCGCGGTCTTCTTGTCTTCACCGCGGTCTGACTCCGCTGATCATTACCATTCTTTTCCCTTCTTTCCATTCCTTCCTTCCGTCCTGTCCATGCGTACTCAGGTCGAGTGTCGTTCTTGCCACATGGATTTCTTTCTCTAACGCCGACCCGACGCAACGAAAGGCAAGTGCTGACAGGTTAAAAAGGGAAAACTCTCACCATTGATCTTGGCTTTTCACATTTCAGTCTTTTCCCCGGACTGACTCCTCTCCTTGTCCCCTCTCGCCTCTCCAGCCCGTTTTGGTAGTTTCCTCGCTAGACTTGCCAGCGCTCGCCAGTTTCAGGCCAACACAATTGGCTCGCATCTTCCTTCAATACGTACGCGTGCATGTGGCAGCAGCACCCAAAAGTCCGATGTGTGCAATCCAAAAAAATGCCAAAAGAGCGAGCCTGTGAGCCTGCAAGCCTGGCGGGCAGTGATGATCACCATTCCATACCACCATGGGGGTGTTCAAATGGCGTAGCGCTAACGGATCAAATAGCCTTTGTCCCGGCTTGGACCGTGGTATTTATCCGGGGAAGGCTGGCCCGTCTGCCCAATCCGCTGGCTCGCCCGCCCACCCTTCTTGTGCTTTTTGTGCTTTCTTAGCTTCCTACCCCAGCTTTTGGGAGGCGTGCCAAGGCTTCGGTACATGCAAAAACAGGAGTGTTACCCCAGAAATTGGGCGGCGGGCGGCGGGTCGGGTGGGCGACACCCCATGCGAATTCATGGGGTAACGACTAACGACGGCCGACGGCCGAAGCAACGTTCCTCGGTCGTTCACAACAACAACAACCCCATCCTTTTGTGGCCGGGGATGGGGTGGTGCAGGCTGTCAACTCAACTTTTGACAAACGACAACACCACGGAAGAGGTTAGAGTCAAAGTTGGCAGGTTGGGGAAAAGACTTGGTGTGTGGGGGAACAACCATCCTTAGTGGTCAGTGGACGGATTCTGATCTCTTCATCCAGAAGAAGGTTTGTTGGAACCGTCACATTGAGCCTAACTTACCAACCCTCCAGTGACCAGTCCCCTCCCCGCACGAATGAGAGAGACAGAGAGTGTGTGTGCACCCCCAACTAAAGGATACGATGATCCGTCTCCCAAGAAATGGGGTAATCCTCCGGACGACGGTTCGATATTGCAAGGTTTGCGGAGTAGCAACCTATCACCTGGCCCGTCTATAGTTGAACCAGACTTCAAGGGCCGAAAGGATCCAAGAAGCCGGTTCACGGTTTCGGTCTGTCTGGTCTGGTCTGGTTTGCAGCAGCTTATACATAGACTCACCTGTTCCCATCCAAAACCCTTCTTTGCCTTCCCTTCTTTGCCTTTCCCTTCTCAACCATCCGGTCCATCACCAACCCAGCCCATCTCGCCCATTGGACTTTGGTTAGGTTGGCAAGGCAACCCATACCTCACACCTTCACCAAGTACACCCCGGATATCGACTTCAACAACAGACATCGACCGACAAAATGGGTGGAGCAGGCGGTGACTTCGGCGGCGGTGATCCCGTCATCTCCGGATTGGCGAAAGCAGATCCGATCCCATGGTACAAGAAGCCCAACCTGCGATTCTTGTACTTTATGCTTTTCCCGACATGCATGGGTATCGAGTTGACGTCTGGGTTTGATTCCCAGATGATTAACGCGTTGCAGATTTTGGATAGTTGGAAAGAATGTGAGTGATGTGGGCGGCAAACCTAAGGGAACATGGTGGTTAGTAGTGGTTGCTTATATGAGACCATAACAGACTTCGACACACCCACTGGTTCACTCAAGGGTATTATAGCGGCCGCTTACTCCCTCGGCGCCATTCTTTCTTTGCCTTTGGTTCCCATTGTCAACGATCGGCTCGGTCGAAGATGGTCTATCGCTCTCGGCTCGATTGTCATGATCATTGGCGCTATCATCCAGGGTTTCTCTCAGCATGGTAAGCACTCACCTTGACTTCCGAAGTGTCTCATTTGCTGTGAAAACCAATACTGACCGTCGCTAACGCTGCTGCCACCAACAGTCGCCATGTATATCATCGCTCGTATGATTCTTGGCTTCGGCATCCCGACCTGCATCGTTTCCGGCTCCGCCCTCATCGGTGAACTCGCGTATCCCAAGGAACGTCCCATCTTGACCTCGCTCTTCAACGTATCATATTTCGTCGGCCAGATCATTGCCGCAGGCATCGTGTTTGGAACCAACAGCATCGCGAGCGACTGGGGCTGGAGGATTCCTTCCCTGCTCCAGATTTGCCCTTCGCTGCTTCAGCTGGGCTTTGTCTTGTATGTTCCATCATCCTGCTTCGTACCAATGCCCCACCAGGCGAAACAAAGCCAACAACGCTGACCTGTACTGAAACAACACAGCTTTATCCCCGAATCTCCCCGTTGGCTAATCACCAAAGATCGGTCCCAAGAAGCTCACGACATCCTCCAGAAGTACCACGGCGAGATGGCTCGTGGCGAGGAATTCGTCGCCGCCGAGTTCGCGCAAATGCAAGCCGTTATTCGTCTGGAATACGAGACCGTCTCCAAATCTTCGTGGATGGACCTTGTGCGCACCAGCGGTATGCGCAAGCGCTTGCTCATCTCGTCCATGCTCGGCTTGTTCACTCAGTGGTCCGGCAACACCCTCATCTCCTACTTCCTTGGTGACATTCTCAACATGATCGGCTACACCGACACGACTTTCATCCAGAAGATCAACGTCTCGATCGCCTGCTGGAGTTTGGTCTGTGGCGTCACTGTTTCGCTGCTGGTGACCAGGATCAGACGCAGAGTCATGTATATGGCTTGCACTATCAGTTTGCTGTTGTGCTATATCTCATGGACCGTCAGCATGGAACGCGCGATGGTTGGCAAGGCTATAGGCAAGCCAAATAACTCGGCCAACATCGCCACCCTGTTCTTCATCTACATGTACTCGCCCTGCTACAACATGGGTTATAACGCCTTGACTTACAGTAAGTCATTTCTTCCTTTCCCTTCTCCCGTCAAGAAATCAGCATGACTGACCCCACAAACAGCCTACATGGTTGAAATCTGGCCCTATGCCGAGCGCTCGCGCGGTATCGCCATCTTCCAGCTCTTCGGTCGCTTGGCAAGTTTCTTCACCACCTTCGTCAACCCCATTGGTATGAAGAACGTCGGATGGAAGTACCTCATTTCGTACTGCTGCTGGCTCGCGTTCGAGGTGTGCTTCGTGTACTTCATGTTCCCCGAGACCATGGGTCGCACGCTTGAAGAACTCACCTTCATGTTTGAGGGCGATGATCTTCAGAGGCAAGCCAATGCTGCTGCCGAGAAGGTAGTCAACCACGCCGAGCACGACACTACCGGCTTCGGAAGGCGCAGCACCAACGACGGAAAGCAGGCCGGCACAGCTGATGTCAAGGAGCATGTCCCTTGATCGAGTTTCTGATGGTGCTGAGTTATGCGTGGAAAGCAGAATGGTTTTGGGTCTGCAACCCAAGGGGTGCTGGAGATATGTGGTAGGGCCGGTATGATATCCTAAATTGGTTATGGGGTGGTGTGGTCTTCATCTACCGATGTCGCACGCGATATCATCTGTGAAGATACAAATACAATGTCGACCCGTTCGTTGCGATTGAGAATCATGATCCTGTTGTGCCCTCGTGGTGGTGCCAAGGTTGCCGGTATCCATTCGTACATTCGTAGGATTGACCGATGAACAATCGCTAGTTCTGATGCAACTTCAGAGCTTGTCGTAGGCGTCTGATTTGTTGATGATGCAGCGAATTGACGAGGGTCCGTACGCTAGCAGGGTAAGGTAAGCAAAAAAATGTGGAGGTATCGTGAAGGCATTCTCACATCATGAAGATAGGTACTCCCATTGGAACCGTTTCTGGAGCATCACGCGGTGCGCGTTATGATGAGCTGATGACCGCAGTGCCCAGACATCCAAATTGGAAGGGTGTGTCTGATCGAATGGTGATGGGGAAAAAAAACAAGCAGGTCCGACATTGAAGCAACTGCAAATCACCATTGTCAGTCTTCGTGATTGAAGCAAAGCTTTTCATCAGACGGTGAGATTGATACCACCTACCCATTTGACCTTAGTAAGCATGGAGACGCCATCAACGCCCCGCCCAGGCATCCAGAATGGTAATGCCGCGATTGGATCGTGAACTCAGATGCTGAGCCGCTTGCCCACTTACACGCGAAGGGGCCTTACTCATGTCCCTTGCGGCTGAGAGTTGAAGGATTGTGATGGAGACTTCTTCAACAACAGTCCAAACCGGAAGCATCGATGGCTTCATACTTGCTGCAACGCCTATCTCCATACGGAAGGCGTTAAGGCGATGAATGAAAATTTGTGATGGCGTGGAAAAAGCATAAGACTCCATCATGGGCCGACCTTCAACTCCCAAAACCTCTTGAGCAGGCAACCTCATCATCTTCATACCAACCCTCGAAGACAGCACCATGGGTCTTCGTCACCTCCTCACTGCCGCACTCGCGGTTGTGACGCCCGCCATCGTCCACGGTGCTCAAATCTTCAGCAACCACGGCACCCTCAGCGGCTGGGACGGCCAGCAGACCGAAAACAAGGGCAAGATTTCCCAAGTGACCAACATCTTCTACGAAGGTGGTACGGCTCTCAAGTTCGAGCAGACATACGACTCTTCGTACTCTGGACGCTACCACGCCGAGGTGCGGACGCTCAACGGGTATGCCCGTGGCGAGACGCGCTTCTACGGCTTCGCGTTCCGCCTGCAAGGCGACTGGCAGTCGAGCCCGGCACAATCCTACAACCTTGCCCAGTTCATCGGCAACTTTGGCTCCGGCAGCTGCGACGAGTGGTCGCCCACCACCATGGTCTGGGTCAACGGAAACCGCCTCATGACGAGAGTCAAGAGTGGCACGCTCTGCTCTCCTTCAACGTCGCCTTTCGACACCGGCATCAACGTCACCCCCGGCACCTGGCACAAGATTGTGATGCAGGTCAAGTGGAGGAGCGACAACACCGGCTACTTCAAGCTCTGGTACGATGGTGCCAAGGTCGTCGAGCAGCGCGACATCAAGACGACTCTCGACACCGACGTCAGGTTCCAGTTCCGGGTCGGCCTCTATGCCAATTCTTGGTATGATTCAGGCTACCAAGGCTCTCAGCCCTTCCGTCAGGTTTGGTTCGATGAGATTGCCATCGGCGACACATTTGCGGATGCGGACCCCGACCAGTGGTAGTTTGGATGACTTGAGGTTGATAGTGGAGTTACCGGGTGTTCGGATGACGATCAGGGGTAGCACAAGGGCGGTCAGGTCTGGCCTTGCGGCTGCGATACAATCATAGGCAATCGCCCAATGTCCCGCAGCTGTGGTGTCAAGCCTGAGTCGTACATTGTTTGTAGTTAGTGTCACAGACAGCGAAAAGGAAAGCTTGATATCAATACAAAGGGGCCGAGGTTTGACTGACATGCTCGTGCTGTGACCCCAATATGCGGGGAAGGAGATTGTTGGGATGGCCTCTCATTCGCCGCCTCGATGATCGACAAGCTGTCTAAACCATCCAAAGAACACCCCGTTCATCAAAAACGGTAAGGCGCATGGATAGACACATGGCTTGCCGCGACCTCCTTTCTGTTCTTGCGGTGTCTAAGCGGGGTAAGCATGGCGCTGAGTAACTACCCTTGGGTATAAGACAATGACACTTGAAGGCCAGATTTCAAAGGCTGGTCCTGAAGCGCTTTCTGTTGGCAGTAACATCAACAGCAACATCAACAAAATGACGACCATCGCGGAGAGGACATCTTCCGGCATCATTTACAAATCATCGAAGCAGCGAGAGCTCCCAAACCTTGACCTGCTGTCTCTTCTCTTCGGTAATGCTCTCGCTTCGTGGGATGGTGCTGGTCAAGACGTGATTGTCAGCAAGAGTGTCGAGCTATACTAACAGCGTTGCAGACTCACCGGCATGCGGAGCGAAGGAGGATACCGTGGTCCATGCCGACGCTGCTGACCCTAGCAAGGCGGTTACTAAAGCTCAGCTTCGGCACTTGGTCAAGCGTTTGGCGTATACACTTCGTCAGCGGTATGGCATTGGCCAAGACGGGCCGGAAAAAGATGTGGTGCTGTGCATCTCGTCGGGGCACTTCCTCTTGCCCTGTCTGTTCTATTCAACCATAGCGGCCGGGGGCATCTTCTCGTCATCGAGTCCGGGGTCCACGGCTACCGAGTTCGCTGGGCAGATCAAGCAAATCGGAGCAAAACTCATCGTGTGCAATGAGGACACCAAGCCAATTGCTGAAGCAGCGGCAAAACTGGCCGACATTCCCGGCTCTCGAGTTCTTGTCCTGGGAACACAGCCGCATCTTGAGCTCACAGACTTGGAGCAACCGAAACCGATTCCCATCTCGAACAAGACCTTGGATTGGCAACGTGTTACGGACCGTAAAGCCCTCGACAACAGCATCGTCTGCGTTCTTTTCTCGAGTGGAACCACCGGTTTGCCCAAAATGTGCAGGCTCTCGCACACCAACATAGTAGCTGAGGCCTGTCTTGTGCTTGATCCAATCCGGGAGTATGAGAAGGCGAGGGGTCGAGATATCGCAAAAGATTATCGGTCCATTGCACATCTGCCGGCGGCACACATTGCAGGTGTGCAGGGTTATTTCATCAACAGCTTCTACATGGGCGGGACCTTGTACTGGATGCCTCGCTTTGACTTTGTCAAGTTCCTCGAGTACAACAAGACGTACAAGATCACGACCTTCTTCACAGTGCCACCCATCTGGTTGGCTATTGCCAAGAGTCCGCTGGTAACAGATCAGTTTGACACGCTCGAGTGGGCTGTGACGGGCGCAGCCCCCATGGGCAAGGAACTCCAACTAGCGGCTCGCAAGAAGATTGGAAAGGGCAAGGCGCAGCTGAGTCAAACGTGGGGTTTGAGCGAGACGACGGGCTCGATAACGATCATGCCGCGCGGACTCAGCGATGACACGGGAAGTGTGTCGATGTTGGTGACGAACTGTGAGGCCCGAATTGTTGACGATGACGGCAAAGATGTGGAACCCGGGCAACCAGGCGAGCTTTGGGTGAAGGGACCGGTGGTGACGAAGGGTTATTATAAGAACGACGCAGCCAACAGAGAGGCCTTTGTGGATGGCTGGTTCTGCTCTGGCGATATCGGAATCTTTAAGGACGGCATGTTTTATATCGTCGACCGGAAGAAGGTGAGTGAGGTTGACTGTGTGTGGTAGGTTTGGTGGGCGTTGCTGACAGGAGTCGCAGGAACTCATCAAGTACAACGCCTTGCAAGTTGCACCGGCTGAGCTTGAGGCTTTGTTGGTCAGTCATCCCAAGATTGCTGATGCCGCAGTGATTGGCGTGGAAGGCGAAGGCACTGAAGTTCCTCGGTAAGTGTTTGGCCCTGGCCATCATCGCCAAAGTAAAACTAGATACCGGGACTAACAAGGTTGGAACAGGGCGTACGTCGTGGCTGGAGATCCGAACCTCAAGGAAGAGGAGATTGTGGACTGGGTTGCCAGCAAAGTGGCCAACCACAAGAAGCTTCGAGGAGGAGTGGTGTTCATCGATGCCATACCCAAAAGCCCAAGTGGAAAGATCCTGCGTAAGGATCTGCGGGAGCTGGCAAAGAGGCAGGACAAGGGCAGCAAGCTTTGATGGGTGTCCATATGGCTGATATTTGGCGCCGGGTTCGGGAGTTTGGAGTGGCACTTTGATCCAGCTGGACTGAACGGTGCTGCTGGCGGGATTTTGAGACGAATCCAAGCAGTGATGCTTGAGAACCGGCTGGTACTTGGTAGTCGAGACATTGGGATGAAATTCGAACTTGCACGCTCTCGTCTGGAGGAGAGACAGCCGTCCGCCGGTTGTGATGTCGTTGCTTGTAGAGTTAAGAGGCTGAGGCAACACCTGGAGACAACGGACACGCCTTGAAATGAATGCTGTTCATAGTATAGATTGCACACTGACAAATGTTCGGACGGAGGTGACATGTCAGACTGAAGCTGTACTGCGTCGTCGGAATGGCTAGCCCTGAGACTTTTATTTTTGTCAATGACTAGTGTCCCAGTGATAGAAATTCTGGCAGAATCACCTACCAATGAGAAGGGAATGAGAAGGTAGCGACATGTGGGAGCATGAATAGAGGTAGGTATGATCGAAGTGAACCATGGAGGGTAAAAAAAACAGTTTGGCTGGTCGTGAGAAAGGCGTAGGATACGGAATGGGGAAGGGGAACAAGTAATCGAGATGTCAATGCAGCGAAAGAACCAAAAAAAATTTCTGAGAAGAATTTTTCTCAATTACCATTCCACTTTTGCGACTCATCCTTGGGAATATGGAAGGAGCCTATGGTACATTCGGACTGTGCTTCGTTTGCAGGCCCAAAAAAGGAAGTCGCGATGTTGAAAAAGACTGTCGCGACTGGACCTCGTTTAGCCAATGAAAGGCCTTCGATTGCGGCGTTGCGGTATCCACTGAATGACGGCATCGACAGGAACAGATGGAGTTCCCCGCAGACGGGAGCTACAGCGCTAAAAGCGGGAGCTATAGCAGCTCTTTAACAAAAGGGACCTCTACTTGTTGCAGGCCTCTCCCAGCGGACATCAACGGCAACGGTGATGATGGCCTTGATAAGACACATCTGCGAAAAGAGATTGCGAACCTAAGATGTGAGGTTAGCTATAACGGAATATCGAATTACCTATGCGATATTTCGTTCCATTAAAGTAAGTTCCTTTAGCCTTTCTATTTGAGACGTCTTTCCCATCTGACTTTTGCCCGCTTAAAAGGTGGATTGTGAGCGGGCAGCCATCAAGGTGCATCTTGAGGTCTCTGTTGTTAAGAGAAATGACCGGACCTCCGCCATTTCTTTTGTCAAACGCAACTGAAGCTCCCCGGCTCGGTGCTCTCCGGCCGGTCCTTCCACCTCGACGAAGCTCAGCTCAATGAGTGACGTGCTGGTCCTTGAAAATGGCACACAAAAGACACGTTCCCACCAATCATGGTTTTCTGATTACAGTCTTTCGTTGATCCGTCCCATATCCCGTCGTAGAGGTACCAGTTCCCCTCAATCCGAGCTCTTCTTCACGGGCAACCCCCTCCCCCTCCCGCTCTTCAGTCTCCGTCCCCCACCTCCTCTCTGTGCGAACGCAGCCATCGGATGACATGATTGCACTGCCGCGTCTCTCTCAACCCCTCCTCTCTCGACCCCTCTTAGCCTGCCGACGACAACTCAACTTGGCCACCAAATTCTCCCCTTTGCGCAATTCGACAACAAAGTCAGAACCACTCCGTCCTTTCTCAACGACATCGCAAACCATGGCCGAATACAAGCTCAAGGGCATCACCTCGCTCGACCTCCAACCCGGCGAGAAGCACGAGGTTGAGGTGGAGGGTCTGGATGCAAAGGTTCTCCTCCTCAACGCCGCCGGCAAGACACAGGCCATTGGCCCACGATGCACTCACTACGGGTATGACTATGGCCCTTGGGATATGTCTCCTACTCCCCTTTGCGACTTTCCACTAACGCGATAATGACAGCGCCCCCTTGGCCAAGGGCGTCCTCGGACACAACGGAAAGATTACCTGCCCATGGCACGGAGCCTGCTTCAACACGACGACCGGCGATATCGAAAACGCTCCCGCCCTCGACGCTCTCCCTGTCTTCAAGGCCACCGAACGCGACGGCGCTGTATACATCACCGGTGATGCCGAGACCATCAAGGCCGGCCATCGCAAGCCCAAGTTCAAGTGCAAGGCTGCCGGAGCTTCCATCTCTGAAAGGGTTGTCGTTGTCGGCGGTGGCTCCGGTGCCCTCGGTACTGTTGAAGGATTGCGCGAGCTAGGCTTCTCTGGCCCCGTCACCGTCATCACGAACGAGGGCTACTTGCCCATTGACCGGCCCAAGCTCAGCAAGACGCTCATGACCGATCTCAACAAGCTACAATGGCGCGATGCCGAATTCTTCAAGAACGGAGACATCGACTTTGTCCAGGACGAGGTGGTCGGTGTCGACTTTGGCAGCAAGACAGTCAAGACCAAGTCCGGTCAACAATACCCCTACTTCAGACTGGTCCTTGCCACCGGTGGTACACCCAAGCGTCTGCCCATCCAGGGTTTCCAGGTCTTGGGTAACGTTTTCACCCTGCGCAACGTTCGCGACGCTGAGAACATCAAGAAGGCTATCGGGGAGAAGAACAAGAAGATCGTCATCATCGGTTCTTCCTTTATCGGCATGGAGCTCGCTGCTTGCACGTCCGACGGAAACGATGTGACCATAATTGGAATGGAAAAGCAACCACTGGAGCGCGTGCTCGGCGAGCGCGTGGGCGGTATCGTCAGAAAGAACATTGAGTCCAAGGGCGTCAAGTTCATCATGTCGGCTAACGTCGAAAAGGCCGAGCCATCAACAAGCGACCCGTCCAAGGTTGGCTCAGTCCATCTCAAGGACGGAACCAAGCTCGATGCCGATATCGTCATTCTCGGTGTCGGTGTTTCGCCAGCTACCGAGTACCTCAAGGACAATAGCGTTGTCCGTCTTGAGGAAGACGGTAGCTTAAAGGTTGACGAAAATTTCTCCGTCGTTGGACTTAAGGATGTCTATGCTATCGGCGACATTGCGTCTTACCCCTACCATGGTCCCGGTGGTGATGGCAAGTACGTCCGCATTGAGCATTACAATGTCGCCCAGAACGCTGGTCGTACGGTGGCGAACCATATCGTTCACCCCAACCTCCAGCCCGAATTCTTTACGCCGGTATTCTGGAGTGCTCTCGGTGCTCAGTTGAGGTACTGCGGCAACTCGTACCACGGATGGGACGACCTAATCATCCAGGGCGAGCCTGACCAGGGCAAGTGGGTGGCTTATTACACCAAGGGCGAGACGGTTGTGGCCATGGCTAGCATGGGCAAGGATCCCGTGATGGCTCAGTGCGCCCAGATGATGCAGCTTAACAAGATGCCCACAAAGTCGCAGTTGAAGGATGGATTGGATGTTTTGAGCCTTGGTCCTCCTCAGTAAGCGTCGGGGTCTGGAGAATTGGTACATATGACGGTTAATGTTTGATGAATATTTGCTACTTATTTTCTTGTGAGCAGGCTAGCTTAATACACACGGTTCGATTCATACCGTTTATTCGTCGCCCATGAAGATGGGCATCATGTTTGCACATTTTATCCTCGTGCTCAGCAGAACGTTACTCATAGCCCTAACCCTGAAATCATTTGGACGTCTTCGCAAATTTGTTGCCAACGATGTTTCAGCAAAATTCTTCGCCATTCAACTGTTTCCACTCGACGCCAACACCGTGACTACAACGTCGCCCTCAATCATTAACACCACAAATATGCTCGACGTCGGCTGAAAAAAACATTCGCCAGCCATCGAATTGTATCCTCCCACCTCATGTAACGGATTTTCAATCCGTACCGCCCGAAATTAATGACCTTGAGCTTGAACAGTTTGAGCGAGCAGAACAGATTCCAAGCTAGAAAGGGGGACAACAACTCCAACCATCACCATCCCTAGACTTAATTTTCCCCAATTAGGTCATCATCCACATACAAGTCAAGACCCATGTCCACGTACACCCGACCCTCAGCATCGACCACCCACCCACCCACCCACTCACTCACTCACTCTCTCAGCAAGATGTTGTCAACAACAGCAACAACCTCTGGGACTACACTGCAACATGTCCTTGCGGGATCGGCGTCGGTGGTCTCCGTCTTGCTAAAGACCGCCATGTCGCTTCTGTTCATCACCATCTTTACAATCGTTGCTATCGGGGTGTACAGACTCTTCCTCCACCCCCTCTCCTCCATCCCCGGCCCACGCCTCGCTGCCCTCTCTAACGCTTGGCACGCCTACCATGTTCGCAACGGACGAATGTACGAGCTTGGGAGGAGTTTGCATAGCAGGTATGGGCCGGTGGTGAGGGTGGGGCCGGGGGAGGTGTGGGTTGGGAGTCGAGAGGCGTTTAAGAGGGTTTATGGTGAGTTATACTATGCTGTGCTATGTTCCGTTCATGATTTTTCAGCTTTGGTGGTACCACTTTGCAGTTTGCACAAACAACGGTATCTGGGCAGAAGAGGAAGAGAGAGGTTTGGCTGACAGGGTTGAAATACAGGTGCTGGAAACGGGTTTGGGAAGTCGGAGTTTTATTTGGCTACTCTGCTGAGCAAGCCTACTCTCTCTTTGTCCACGGCAGGACCGAGAGGGGTGCTTGGGATGGAGGTTCAGACGCAAGATACACTCGACCTGCTGTCGGAGAGGGATATGTCCCGTTACCGCCTCCAACGTCGTCTGATCGGGCCTGTTTACCAAACCTCCTCACTCAAAAAATTTGAGCCGGCTATTGATGAGGTGCTAGACCGCGCCGTTGCCCAGCTTAAAAGCATGAAAGGCGAAGAGGTTGACCTAAAGATGTGGATGCACATCATCGCCGTCGAATGTCTCGGAGCGGTAGTACTGGGTTGGTCACCGGGGTACATAACCGCCAAATCCGACGGCGGGACGAGTGGGCAGGGGTATCGGGGTTGGAAACGCAAATCCGTCTTTGGGCTGTTTCCGTTGATTACCAAGCTCGGCTTTCTCGAGGGAAAGTTGGGAGAGCGGTTCGGAAAAGCAGTCCAAAGATGGTGGGCAGACATCTGGGGCGTCACTTTCCCAACGCCCAAGAATTTCAAACCGTTCTTCACGCCGGTTTATCAAAAGTCTTCGAAGCGGATATCGGCTGCGTTGAAGGGGCAGGTACAAGATCCGAAAGCTAAGCCGAGCAAGAAGAATAAGCAATCCAAAGCCGCGGAGAAACCAAAGGATTTGTTAGACGACTTGATCGCTCTACACCTATCAAAACCGGACTTGTTCACAGAAACTTATCTCCGACGAATGGCGACTACAAACTTTGGAGCAGGCCACGAGACGCTTTGTAGCGCGTTGACGGCTTGCATGGCCATGATCGGGACGCACGGGGAGGTGCAGGAGAGGGTGAGAGAGGAGGTTGCGTCGTACCTCGGAAACAAAGATGGGGATGAGAAGGTGGTGCCGCATGTGCCGTTTGATGCCACGGCGAAGGAGTTAAGGTATACCCTGGCGGCAATCAAGGAAGCGCAGCGGTTGCATCCGGTGATTGCGATGAGTCTTTCGAGGACTGTGCCGCTGATGAGATCACATGCCTTCGGGGAGGGTGTTAGGATAAATGGGTATAATATACCGCCGGGAACGACGGTGGGGTGTAATCCTGTTGCGTTGCATCGGAATACCGAGATTTTTGGTGAGGATGCGGATGAGTATAACCCGGGTCGGTGGCTACCGAGGTCATCCAATTCCGGGTCCGGCTCCGGGTCGGGGTCACCTGCCGCTAACTCCGACTCCGACTCCGATCCCGGCTCCGACCCAAACAACAACAGCCCTCAGACTTCATCTTCCGAGGAAGACAACGAAAGGAAAAGACTCCGCGAAATGCTCCACCTCAACCTCACCTACGGCGGCGGCGCACGCACCTGTCCCGGCCGGCACCTGGCCGAGTTGATCGTCTGGAAAGTTGTCCCGCGGTTGGTCTCAGAGTTTCGGATCGAGGTCACGCATATGCCGGACGAAAAGGACATGGAGAGGTATTTTATGAGTATGTTGACTGGAGTCAAAGTTCGGTTTTGGCAGAGGAAAGAAACTGAGAAGAAGGAGGTTGATTTCTAGTAGGCGGGACTTAGAGATAAACGGGAGCCCCTGGATACCTTAGTTGCAATAACTACTGCTTGCCACCCTACCGCCAGATCCCCTTCATCGCATCCTGCGACTGGCCACCAAACCGTGCGAACCCAGGAGGCGGGAGCAGATCGCCAGTGGTAGTCCTGTATTCCAGCGCCGTCTTGAACAAGCTCCAGCTCTCCTGCACCTTTTCCCCATCCAGCTCACCCGTGTCGATGCTGTCCCGCGTCTTTCCTTCTGTCTCCCCGAACTTCCCGAGAACCCCGTAGTCCAAAAGTTTGAACGCATACTCAAGCCCACAGGTACTCTCGGCCACAATGTCCACCACCTGCTCCATCGCTTCTCTGCTCTCTTCGTACCTACCATCATCTCCTACCAAATCCTCCACCATCTGCCCCCGCACATGCTGACGTATGTCGTACACCGCCTCGTTGACTAACAGTCCCAGGCGGCCCCCGGAAATGTTGTACTGCTTGCTGCAGTGCAGCAGCGCCAGCATGAAGGCGTAGTTGGCGATGGCGTTGGCCACGGCGCGGTCACGCTCGGGTTGCGGCTGCGGAAGCTTTACGCTGTGTTTGTACGTGTTGGTGATGTGTTCGCGGCTGTAATCTACCAGGAGGTAGTAGACGAAGAGAAGGGCTTCGCTCTCCTTCTTGGAGAGGAAGAGAACGCCGCCTGGACCAGCGCTCCCAACAAATCAAATCCATCTCGCAAATATAAACAAATATAAATATAAATCAAATCAAATCAAGGTCCAGATTTGATTTGCGTAAATCAAATCGAAGTCCAGGTTTGATTTGTCGATTTGTCCGCCTTCTTGGCATTCCGGCAATATCTTTGGGTTAGGGTTCTAGGTGCAAAAACAACCGATTTTAATCCTTGAAAGATAGTCCACCTCTTAACCCTCGGCGGGCAACACAGACCAGGCAAGCCAGACTTCACTTGAAGGTATAACTGTACGTGACAAATCTACGTAAATCAAATCAAATCAAATCAAATCAAATCAAATTCGACTTCAGATTTGCCCCACAAAATCAAATCCGAAGTCAGATTTGATTTGATTTGATTTATTGGGAGCGCTGGCCTGGACCCATGTAGCAGAGATGGAGGTAGTTTCGATCTTTGTTGTCCGTGTCCGGCTGTGGGGGGCCGAAAATGGCATCGGAAAGCTGTCGGAGAAAAGAACGTCTTGTGCTAGTGCTGGTGCTGGTCATGCTTGGTATGGTGAGGTTTGTGCTCGTGGAGGTGGCTTCTTCGTATGAAGGTGGTGGTGGGCTGAAGAAGGAGTTGGAAGATATGGAGGTGGACTTTTTCGAATGACTATCGGGCTCGGCCCCGGAACATGATTTCTCGCGGTTGCGCACCGGAAGGAGCTTGTTGACTGATTTCGAGAACGGCATGATGCTGGTTCTTGGATCGAAGTTGGGGGTAAGAGCGGAGATGTAGATGCTGAACTAGAGGTAGGTGCTGAAGCCTGAGGTGGAAATCCTGGACCAAAAAGTTGCAGTGTAGAAAAGGAAAGAGCAGAGACATTTGACTGGAGGGTGAGGTGGGAGGTACTTGCCCTTTAAATACCTACCACATACACTGCATAGATGCAAAAACGCAGACATCACACAATTCAAATATTGGGGCAAGGGACATGGATTTCTGGCCAACACGAGCCACATGGGGCTTTCTAAACCTAACGCACCTGCAACATTGGAGGTTTTTATCTTGCACTGCAAGTTTCATGCGGCCCTCATGCACGACGTGAGGAAGATACATTCAGGTAGCTTGGGCAAAACGTCCCGTCGGTACCATCGGATGATTATCTCGCTGTCCTGCTAAACTGAGCACCAAGCAACAACCTAAGTTCCTTTATCACTTTCATCCGATTCTGGGAGATGAGAATAGTACGGGAGTGGAACATAAGATGGAGTCTCACATTGGATGGTACCGTCGTTCTGGATAGCAGAGTACCTTCGCAAGGCGGAAAGGGTAAGTACGTCTCCCCATTTGAAGCGAGCGCCTACTAACCTTTGACCTGAGATGCGATTTTATATAAGGATAGCCGCGTTGCTGTGGAAAAGCCTTCCTCTCATAATACCTTGTACGGATTTGGGAAGCGCGCTACCCGGAGCCAGTGAGATCGTGGTTGAGTGCCCTGGCTAACACCGATCACCGCCACCGAAAGCAACACAGGCTAGCAAGAGACAGCTACCATATGGGATACTCCTGTACGTCGGGGTAGTAACTTGGTCTTCATCGCTCTTTATGTTTGGCTCGCAAGGCATTTACACGACTGGGGGATACAGGCCCTCAGAGGCCAGACAAAAGCCCTCCTTCCGAGCCAAACCAAGACCCGCCCAAGCTCGGCCCGGTGAACATGTGCAAGAGGCAAGAGCACTCTTTATAGGTGTATCGGGGTATTCAGAAGGGAAGAACCGACCTCCCGTCTGGGTTGATACAAATAACATCCGCCGCCATCTCGCTTTTTCACTGTTCTCTTTCTGCTCATCACCTCAAGACAGGGGACATTCACCTCACGACAAAAAAGCATTTATTGCCATCTCGTTTCTCCTGGTTCTCTCTCTATTCTTCAGCTCCAGACAGCAACTTGAAGTAAGCATACCCATCAATAACTTCTTGTTGTGGTTTTCTGGACGCTCACTGACTGATGTTTCATTGCATGATAGAGACTCTGCCCACCCACCTACCAAGACTACCACCATCATTACCACCAACACCAACAACAGCAGCATCAGCAGCTATACCAACAGCAGCTACACCAACAGCAGCTACACCAACAGCAGCTACATCAACAGCAGTTACACCAACAGCAGCTACACCAACAGCAGCTACACCAACAGCAGCTACACCAACAGCAGCACCGACGACGATAACGACAACAACACCACCAGCAACAGCAGAAGCGACAGCAGCAACATATCCGGCCTTCCTCAATATCTCCGGCATTCCCACCCGCCAGTTCCTCGCGAAACGTCCATACATGGGTATATACCAGCCTGATCCTGGGTACCTTGATGTGGCTCGGTGTTCAAATTTGGTCCACAGTTGGGAGGGAGAACGATAGGCGAGCTGACCGCCCGTGTCTTTGACAACATGTTAAAGCGCTCCGACGAAAGGTCTGAACCAAAGCGCGGGAGCTTACCAGACCACCAAAGAGGAGGAGGTTGCGTACAACAAAGAAATGACGCGAGTGTGGGCAAGAGAAGCACATTTGGCCAGTGTAAGGGAGCATGCGTGGAAGGAGAAGGAGAAGGAGAAGGAGCACGAGTGGAAGGAAGAAGAGGCAATGTATCAGAGGGTGAAGCGGCAGAGGGAGAGAAGGGAGAGAAAAGGGAATGGGCAAATCGCGGATGCGGCAAAGGGGCCCTAAAGGGCATGACGGCAAAAAAGCTCAAGACGGCGGCAAAGGGCAAGATGGTAGCAAAGGACAAGACGGCGGCAGGGGGATATTTGGGTCCTTCGAAAATTCCTGTGGCCATCTATCGCCTGGTAGCTCGTTCCCCTTCTCCTCGGTCCATGTCGACGGTGACAGGGATTGCCACTTGCCGCTCCGTGGGGGAAGAGGGAGTTGACTCCAATTCAGGAGAAAGTTATCGGGCTTTTGGGAAATTGATAGAGCAAAATGTCTTTTGATTATGTCAAGATGTCGTTTCGAGTTTACAAAATGTCTTTTCCGAGGAGTTATTTGGTGATTTTATCCGATCTTATAAGAGGTGTCCAAGGAGATGAGATGGAAGCTTAGAAAAGTGTCGCGCTATCAATCAAGCGAGGGTGTAGTTGGGTAAATGTATAGCCAAATTCCCGAAGCCACTAGTTATTCCGCTCCTTGTCTTGCACCGATAATCCAAAATATCGAGGTTACAATCCGAGTCTCCGCTTCGTTACTCTGCCCCTATAATTCGTGTGAATACCATGCATAGAATATACTTCTCAATGTTACCCAAGACGGCAAGTTTCTTACTCATCCCACGTACTTACACAAGTTACACGACAGGCCGCTCGCTATGTACGCCACACACGGGCCTTGGAGTAAACCCCGAACGACGACACTCTTGAGGGATGTTACTGTAGTTTGCTCCGTTCGGCGGCCGACCGATAACAATATTGGCGTTCTAGGCTGCGGCATATTGGAGTCGCATTCCTTTAGTTTATCAAACAACCCCACTGTTTGCAAATGTTCATGGTGGTATAGTTCGTGACGATTGCTGCATGTAGGGTGCCATTACCAGGGGATGGCAGGGGAGGGGATGGGAACTTTTGCCGTTCTTGTAAAGCTCCACTATCAGGAAGATCACCCCCCCCCAGGACTCCAGGAGAGGTTCCTCTGGGGAAGACAAGCCGGAAGAGGAACCGCGAACGTCTTAGTTCTGGAAGCATGTAAGCAGTAGCGGCTTGCAGTGTAACGTACCTACAGTTAAGATCAACATGGGATTATCAGGGTGGTGAGCCCCGGTGGTAGTCGCCACGGGGGAAGATTATAAAGTTGAGTGTGTATATCCTGCACGGGCTGTTTGTCCCTGGTTTTGATCAGTTTGTATGTAGCAGTCGAGTCGAGCAATTTGGCTCTTCACCACCCGCAAAGATGCTCTCCGAACTCCTGTCTCTGGTCCAAGGGCCCTATACCCTTCCCATCTTGGGGGCCTCTCTGGTCACCTACCTTGTCGTGTCAACCCTTCTCCGCTACCGCCGGCTTTCCAACTTCCCTGGCCCTGCCCTCGCCCATTGGTCACCCTTCTTCATGCTCAAGGTCTGGTTCTCCGGCCGACACGCCGAAAGCTACAGCCGTCTCAACCAACAATACAACTCCCCCCTCGTGCGCATCGGCCCTAATGACCTCATCACCGACGACCCGGCCATCATCAAGCACATGAACGGCGCCCGCTCCGCCTGGGGCCGGTCATCATGGTACCGCGCCATGACGCTCGACCCCCGCGGTGGTTCTCTATTCGACGAGCCCGACACCAAAGCCCACGATTTGTTCAAAGCCCGGCTGGCATTCGGGTACAGCGGGCGGGAGGTTCCCGATCTCGAAAAGGACGTTGATTACATGGTCGACAAACTGGTTTCGCATATTCGGGAGCGGTACATCTCGGACGACGACAGGGGTGTGTTTAGAAGGATGGACCTAGCTGCCGTGATGCAGTATTTCACGCTGGACGTTATCACCAAGCTTGCGTATGGCAAGGAGTTTGGATGGCTGGATACGAACCAGGATTTGTACGGGTGGATGAGTACCGTCAAGAAGGCGGTTCCGGCTATTGCGTTGATGGCGGAACATCCAATCTTGCGCAAGATTTTTATGTCGAAGATCTTTCTGGATTGGTTCGGACCGAAGCATAGTGATAAAGATGGAATGGGGCGGGTGATGGGTTTGGCGAGGGAGATTGTGACGGATAGGTATGCCGAGAAGGAGGAGAAAGGGATCGATCGGAAGGATATGTTGGGCAGCTTTGTGAGGCATGGCGTTGACAAGGAGGCGTGCGAGGTCGAGGTGTTGTTTCAGATTGGGGCTGGGTCGGATACCACGACGGTGGCCATCAGGTCGACTTTGTTCCATTTGGCGACGAGCAAGAGGGCGTGTGTGCGGTTGCAGGAGGAAATTGATAGCGCAATCAAAGAGGGCAAGATTTCGAGCCCCATCAGGACCGATGAGGGGAAGCAGTTGGAGTACTTGCAGGTATGTCTTCTGTCGAACGTGAGAACCTTGATGGCTGGCTGGCTGGCCGATAACGATAAGGGCGCGTGTGCTAACAATTTCCTCTACTGCGACAGGCGTGCATCTACGAGGGACTCCGCATGACTCCTCCTTTCACAGGGTTGTGTTCCAAGTCACCTCCCAAGGGCGGAGATACCATCAACGGCATGTTCATCCCCGAGGGAACTCGCGTCGGCCACAACATTGGCGGCGTGATCCGGAGAAAGGACGTCTTTGGCGAGGATGCCGATGTCTTCCGCCCGGAGAGATGGCTGAATGTCGACCGCGTCAAGAGACAGGAGATGCAGCAGGTCACCGAGATGGTGTTTGGCTATGGACGGTGGGCGTGCTTGGGAAAGCCAATTGCCTTGATGGAGCTGGGCAAGGTGTTTGTCGAGGTAAGAAATCCCCGGCGCATTCATTTTGTGATCCGGTACTGACCCATATCCCGGCTAGTTCTTCCGTCGTTTCGATCTCCAAGTCCTCGAGCCCAAGAACCCGTGGCACGAGTACAATGTCAACATGGTCTTCCAGTCTGACTTGTGGGTCAAGATTACCGAGCGTTTCCCAGAGGGGGAGAAGGCCTAGGCAGCGAGTTGGGTACAATAGCGAAATGTCAATCGATCAGGTTATAAGGATCTTGACCTGTGTGCAAATCCCGTCCATCGTGCTGGTTCTTTGCTATCCTTCCCACTTCTATGGCCTTGGGATTCTAACTCCGACAATGCCCATTTCGTCAGGACCAACACCGATCCACCAATCGACCGGAAGCCACGCTGATGATTTGATACAGGTAGGCACAGGTAACGAGATGGATAATGTCAGACTGTTGAACGGTGGACATTGTATCGTGGACAGGTGTTACCCATCCTCTCGATCGATCCTTAAGTTGAAGGTGAAGCAACCTGTCTGGGTCAAGTTGGGATTTTGGAAGCCGAGGCCATGCTCCTGCTTCTTTGGTGCAAGCTCGTACCGACTCAAGTAGGTTGATACCTACCTGATCTGTTCCTCCATCATCACGCTTTCCTTTCTTTCTTTCTTTCTAATCAACACTCTTAGGCATCGGGGTTCCTGTACAAAAGGGTCAAAGGATATGCGCTCAGCACCATAAACTTGGTTTCCCTCCATCACGGACCTTGCCGTCGGTCCTCTCAAGCCGACACTCATCACGCAAAGTCGATGAAATAACCAACATTCACTAGATAACAGTATTTTTATAGGATTCCTGGCAGCCGGCCTTTTCAATATTCTCCCTCTTTGTTTCTCGCTCCTCTTCGTTTCCCCGTCAGCAACTTCCTTTGCCTTTGCCACGACGACATCAACAAGCATCGTGACCCAGCGAGGGCAAGCCAAGATGAGGATCCCTAGCATTCTCCCCGCCCTGGCCTTTATGAGCCTTGTCCTACCACAAGTCCTCGGTCGTGCACTGAACGGCACCCATGGCGGAGGACATCACTGCGACCGGTCATTCTCGCTGAACGTCAACCACCAGTGCGAACATGACGACATCTTCAACTGGTTCGCCTGTCAAAACCAAGCCAATCTTTCTCCCGAGTGTATTGCCTACATCAACTCCAACTTTTATGACTATTGTCTAGGCGGTGGCTACATCACGGCATCGGCGACAACCACGACGTCGACGTCAACGTCTACCTCCACTACTACTTCTACCACGACTGTTACCAGTGTTGCCCTCACTACCACTACCATCAGTGCTACGTCTACTACTTCTGTGTAGGTTTCTCGCCTACAAGCCCTCGGAGAGTGATGGTTATTGACTTTGTCTTTCCAGTACTGCCACCTCCACCGTCACCAGTACGAGTGGAGCCAGCGGAACATCGACCACGACAACTACCACGACGACCACCGTGAGCCCTGCTACCTCCACCACCACCATAACTACCGGCCTTGCCACTGGCTAGAAGGCATTGGCTGCTAGAGGTGGAGGTGGTGGTACATACCACCAGGCAACAGCCACTGCCTCTGCCAGGACCAGCACGTCGACCTTTACCTCCACGTCCACCTCGACCTTCACATCAACTACAACGTCGACATTTACCTCTACGACGACATCAACCTTTACCTCGACCACAACACTGGGGGGAGGTACATCGACCAGCACCACCACTGGGACGACGACGTCGACGACTACAGGAACAACCACCTCAACAACCACCGGTACAACTCTCACCACGACCACAGGCACCACAACGACAACTTTGACTGCAAGTGCTGTAGTGCCGACCAACTGCTACAACATCAACAACAGAAACCTTCGGCAATACCCAGGCAATATTCTAGCATATGCGTGCCAGTGCCGGTTCGGTGGAGGTGGTTGGGGTGGTGGCTACAACAGAGCCACTTCGACTACTACCACTACGACCACTACGACCTCAACGGCTACGGCTACGTCTACCGCGGTAAGCTTTCACCCATGTCTCAAGGTGATTGTTAGTGGCGTAAAATACTGATATGTTGATTCTCATGTGCAGAGCGTCACGTCGACCGTATCTGTCTCTACTGTCCTTGCTACGTCGACGAGAACCGTGTCAACCACGACCGTCACGGTTACAACGGTGGCTTCGCCTACCACAACAACGACGAGGACGAGGACGTCGACTGCGGGCGGTGTTAGCGTAAGTTGATAAGCGTTCCGGACCTAGTTGTTGGGATGGATATACTGACGAGCCCGACAGACTTTGACGGTCCTCACCCTGCCCAACGGATCCACTATCACTCTGTTTCCTAGCACATCCTTGAGCACTTTCACGTCAACCTTTACATCGACCTTCACTTCCACAATAATCAGCAGCGGAACGTTGACAACGACCACTGGAACCACCACCGGAACGACTACAACTACTGGTACTTCCACCATCACGACCAAGAAAACGAGAACCAGTACTTCGACACGTACCTCAACCTTTACGTCGACGTTTACATCCACGTTTACGACCGGTGGCACGACCACGACAACTACTGGAACAACGACTGTGACGACGACTGGTACCGTTGGTGCGAATACAGCTTCCACTACGTCGAGTACTTCGAGTAATTCGAGTACTTCGAGCACTTCGAGTACATCCACCACCTCGTCGACGAGCAGCACCAGCACTGGCTCTCTTACAGGCAACAGCTTCACAACTACTGTCACTCTTCCATACACGACGCTCACCCTCACCTTGCCTTCCAACGGCACATCTTCGACCACCAACACCGGTACCTCCCTCACTGCCGGCACCTTTACCACCACCATCACCCTCCCGTACACGACAATCACGGCAACCTTTACCAAAAGCTCAACCACCAGCACCAGCACCACCTGGACAACATCAACCACCAATTGTTGTCCCACAAATGGGGGTCAAACAATTGTCGGGGGAGCATCGGCGGGGGCGACAGCCGCTGCTACCGCGGTTGCTACTTTCTCAATTGTGAAGGGTGGATCGGCACCGTCGGGAGTGCCAGTGGCCAACAAGATGTCGGCGGATGTGACGAGGTTCACTACGAGCACCAGGGCTGTACCTGTTGCTACGACGGTGGTCACGAAGAGCGGCGGGTTGGCGGGGTTTGAGTGGCCTGATGGTGGGGACTAATTGCTAATTGAAGGGTTGCTGGTAAGGGAGAATTGAGGAGGTAATGGGTTTGATCACGATTGGAACAGGAGACGAAGGTTTGAGAACGAGAATGGAGGCCTCGACACAAACAAAAAAGGAAAAAGTCAAGAATGGAGGTGGCTTATCGGCCAAAGTCCAACCCGAAGTAATGTAATGTAATTTAGAAGCCGACGGACCCTAAATGCCAGAATGTATTACACGCTATTGGTCAAAACCCGCGCCCTTGAAATAAAAACGTGAAATTTGGTCAAATGTACGGTAAAATCAGGACAGTACCGTGGTGGAAGAAACAAGACACCGGTCAGCCAGCCGCCAAAGGAATCGTGAATGGCACTAACCTTGTGTACAACCATGAGTGAGATCAATTGAGAGAAAGGTATCAAAACGGGACGACAGCAATCCCGTCGAGGATACGTAGGTACCTCTAGAAAAGGATAAATTGAGAGCAATCAATGCAGCTTGCGCGGAAGGTACGTACCAAGGTACCTACCTTTGTTGCCTGCCGGAAGTTGTGTGTGGTGTGCTTATCTTATCACCCAACAGGGCAGGACCGCGTTTGCCCACGTCAGTCCCGTCTGCCCCGCGCCAGAATTGTAACAATTGTTAATTTCTCCCCGCGTTGACAAATGAAACGACATCCCGTCTGCAATGGCTATCACTGCGGGTTCCTCTTCTTTGATGGAAAGCGCAATTCCTTGACCACTTAATTGACTGTTCCTGCGTGGAAATTAGAACGTTTGTCGCACCTCCCACGATCTACATAAAGACCCCCGCCCGCCTCATCAACATCCAATCTGGCTGCTGGGCGCGAGGACCTGACCTGACCAGGAGCAGCTCTGGAAACTGCCCGCAGTGGGAAGCGTGTCTGTCGCGGGCCGCGGGGGTGTCTGCCCTGGAAGAATTTCGATGCTTGTATCTCCCACCTCCCGTCGATTTTTCAATTGCGCGATCGGAGTTTCCAGCCTGTCGAGCCTGTCGAGCCTGCCGAGCACTGCAGTGGCGACGTATCGAGTCTCGGATATGGTGTACTCGGGACAGGTGGATTGATGCATAAGAAGGACGAGCGGGCACTCGATCAGACGGTCGGTTAGATACTCCCTCCCGGTCGATCTACTAGGCGCGAAATGAAAGGAATCTGGAAAAGTGGACGGTTGAGGTGACGACCAGTCGTTTGATGGGACCGGGATATTGGAGGGAAGAGGAAGGGGGAAGGAGGGAAAGAGCGGGAAGTAAAGGGCTGCGACAAAGTGGAAGGTGGACAGGGAGAGCTGGAGAGGAAGTTCTTCCTCCCTTGGTTGATCATCCTCATCGGGCTCTCTTTGCTCTTTGGCATGGGGAAGGAGCTTCGTGGAAGGCCCGGGTGACGACGGGAAGATGGATGACGAGATCATACGCTTCCGAGCTGCTCGTTCCCAAGCCGCTCCACGTCATGTCGACAGAAGACCAATAGCCGGCCAGTTCTGCAGGTCCGGGTCTCGAATTGGTCTGGCCGGATCGGAATCGGTGATTGACTCGGTCGGAACTGGAACGATGGAGGCCATGCTTAACTTGAAATTGATGGGCCTCACGATCCCGTGGGCGTTGATCATGCCTTCCCTTTCCCTTTTCAATTCCCAACTCTCGGCCAGGAAGGTCCCATCCCACTTTGTCACGCCTTCAAGTTCCAAAACAGACTGACCGACGTGGTCCATGCTGGGCCATCACCATCTTTGAGTCTCCTTCGGGTAACAACGGAGGAGCGATTAGGTAGGTGCACTTGGTGATGAAGTCAGCAGGCAGGTGCGAAGGACTGAGGTAGGTACGAGCTCTTTGGTGTACTACCTCTATGCATGAAGGAAAGAGCGAATGCAGGTTGGCATTCGGCTTTCTATAGATGGAAGGGACAATGGCTGTCTACAAGTTACGGCAAGCATGGCTGGAGGCCCGTGAACTTGGAAATGAATCTTTGCGCCCATTGCAGTCGACAAGAAGACGAAAAGCATTCTGTTCAGTTTGTTTGACACTGCGATCACTGTACTACGGTTGGCGAATCTGAGCCTGGATCACCACGAGCATGTAAGTTCAATTTGGCTACAAGGTACCTAATGACAGACGTTCAGCGAATAAACAACACAGCTAACAATGGGAAAAGTTGTAGGTAAGCACGATTCATCTTCCAACACAAAAGAAAGTCCACACCCAATTCAAATATTCCATCACCTCCTCTCGACTCGATCCTTCTCCAATAACCCAATCTCGTCCCGCGGCCCCGCCCAACCTGACCTCTTACTCCTCTTCCTCGATGGTCAGAGGACGTTGCCTCTTGTTCGCGGAAGGCTTCGTGGGCATAGAACTCGGAGAACCAGCGTGACTATGCGGAATGGGGAGTGGTGTCCCGCGAGCTCCCGCTGATGGGTGTCGAAGACTCGGCCCGAGCACTCTCGCCGCCACCTGACCCTAGTGTCAGCCTCCCGAATGTCGTCGATACATCCTCCGAGTCGTCCATCGCGCCCCTTGTCGAAATGCTGTCCATCCTGTCAATGGCCGCTTGTCCGCCCAGGTGTGGGCTATAGGTAGAGCTTCCCTCTCCAATGTAACTCGTCGGGCTCGAGTTGCTGTCGTGTTGCTTCCTCTCCGCCACATTCTCGGTGATGGTCCTCTTGATCATCTGTCGCAATGCCTCAAGCATCTTGTCATGGATCTTTTGCCTTGCCTTCTTTGCTTCCTCAACGCCAACACCGCCATCGTCCAAGATATCGGGAGCGCGCCACTCGTGGTAAATGTTTCCATGGCTAGCCCGGAATTCCACTCCGCTCGGATGATTGTCGACATACAGCTTGCAAAGCCGGCAGGTAGGCTTGCTGCAGCCAATGTACCGGTCAAAGTCCGCCTCGGCAAAGAAGCGCAGAGCTGCTCCCTCACGCTGTTCATAGGAAAGAACTGCATCCAGGAGAACCAGTTCGGCATGCACATATGGCTTGAATTTGTCATTCTTGCCATTCGCGTACATCTTGATCTTGCCAGTCATCAATTTCTTCTGCTCGTCCGGGATGTACGCGTTGTACGCTTCCGCGATTTTGAGCTTTTCCGGGAAGCGTTTCAGGATACCATCAACGGTGCGGCGAAGGTTGGGACAACTGCATCGAGCACTGGATGGTACCGGTACGACCACAGGGTCGTCAAAGAGCTCGTGGCGCCGACGTCGCATCGAGATCAGGTATCTGACGGCAATGTTATAAGATTGAAGGCGGCTAAAGGCGTGCCGCACTTCGCTCCATGGTGTCTTGCTCGTGGGATCTCTGTCTGCTCGAGCCTTCTCGCGGAAAAATCCTTCAAAGGGAGAGTTGTAAAGCTTATCTATGGTCTCGAGAAGCTCCCGTGTTTGCGCTGCAACTGTCACGATCAAGTTAACATCAAGGATCGGACACAAGAGTCGGACACAAGAGTGAGTAACTCAATTTACTCACAGTTTTCCGGAGTTGCCTTTTCTCCCAAAACACGGTATCCTGCTAGAGACTGAAGATTACGAGCGGCTTCCTGAGCTGTGTGGCACGATGCTGTTAGCGAGCAAAACACATCTCGATAACACCAGAGAGTGCTCTTACCTTCAGCGGTGCCCTCATCTTCAGAAACCTTTGCGCAGTGATCGATATTATCTTTCCGGGTCAGATTCTTGATGTGCTCCTTAAGCACAGGACGATTGAACGCCACGATTTTGTCAAGAAGAGTTCCGTACACTCCGTCCAATTGGTCGTCAGGAGTTGTGCCCAAGGTCCGGAGAATATCAGCGATGTACACCCTGGTCTGCTCAAGTTCGTCGCTGCTTCGCTGGTTGGACGCAAACCAATACTGGATCTCGCCTGGTTGGAGCACAGCAAACGCTGTAACAGTTTTGCCTCTCAGCTCGTTGTCGCAGATCTGGGCAAGCTTGTTCACGAAGCATCTGAACGACTCGCGAGAGGACTTTCCAACGTCTGACTCCAGGTCATCGGGCTCCGGTTCCCTTACGCTCGCCATCTGGTACTTGACCTCCTTCAGGCACCACTGAAAGAGAACGGCTTCGTGGAATCGGAGGCTGAGGCCCGGTTCTAGCGGGACGAACTTGGGACCATCGTCGTTGGTTGGCATGTCGTCCATGGTTGGGGATGATGTTGGAGGGAGATGAAAGGTAGAGGTAAGTGGGATGAATAACAATAGTCGATAGATTTTGATGGACTAACGATGTGAATTTGATCGATGTGCAGAGCTGGGCATCATCGAAGTTTGAAGAGGCCGAGCTGTCCGAGGGTTTTTAAACCATTGACACCATGGCAACCTGGATCCATTCGCTCTTGAACTCGAGCAAGCCATTGATCATCCCAATCCAAGTGTTCCAAAGGCGTTCTTCGTGAGGCCTACAACATGGGCGCGACCGGTTTCGTCGAGATTCGATACTCACCCCATGTTGTGAGGCCTACAGCCGCGCAAAAGACAAGCCAAGAGCATGCCTCCACGCACCGTCGCATCTTGTGTGATGTGATTGACAACAAACAACAAGGCACTTTTTCTCTTGGTGGTCGGAACAGGTCTATGCAAAGGTTAGAGGCCCTTCTGCTCAGTTCTTACGCAACAGCGCGAGTCGAAAAAGCATTTCGGATGTCAAGAGAGCTGGATCAGATGGAGGCAGACAGGTCGTGCATTGGAGGCATGCCATTCTATATCTACTTTTACGCCTCACCTCGACCATTGACAGCCTATCGTCGTTTCAGATGCCTCCCTTTGGGCCAATTGGATTGCGTGGGAAGAAGAGACTAGGTCGAATCATTGGGCCAACGTCATGGCTCTACGCTACCAATCCCACTGCGCCTTGGGAAACAAGGGCCCCATCACCGTCGTGGGCCTCGTAGGCCTCATGCAGAATCGGTGATGTTGGCCATTGACAATGTAGCCATAACACTTTCCCTGTTTAGGGGTCTGCGTTTGACGGTGGGCCTCGGTGCATTAACAGCAAGGCTCGGGGAGCGCGTCTTGACTGGAAATTTCCAGCTTCGAAAGCCCATCATAGACCCAGTATTTGAACCAAGAGGGCTGCTAAGCAACGAAGCACAGTCATGTCTGTTCCTCCCTGGCTTCCAGGGGCTATCTTTATTACCTTGTCACTCACACCGACGGATTTTCGCGTGGCTCCAACGGCGTTGAGGCCACCGGCACCCGGGGAGTCGTCTTACTGTTTTCGGCGTCAGCGACCTCACCAGTTTCGGAACGGGAAAGACCTTGTTCATCCGTCAACTCATCTGATTCCACCACGTCCACACACACACACAGCAAGAAGTCAGCGACAAGCGACGTTAACGACCCACTCTTGTCATGAGCGACAACCCTTCGGGGCCTGACCTCAACTTCTCAGTTGCCGAGGAGGGTTACAGTTACGATCCTTACTTTTGGAACAGTAATCTTGACAACACTGGCGACCGCTTAATCTATTTCGATCCGGATAGCCCGTGGTCGTCCTTCGCTCCGGATACTCCTCCAAGCATTGGCATCTTGACCCCGAGCATGCCGTCAGCTCCACCAGGATCAGACCTTGGATTTGGAGGTTACCACCTTGAGGAAAACGAACAGTGCAGGTTGCCCGTGCACCACACCGCGGACGACATGAGTTTAGACCCCAGTCCCTCAAATATGGACCAATATCAAGCCACGTACGACACCGAAGCTCAGGACTCAGGCGCATATATCAATACCGAAGCCTCCTCCTATTCCCATTTTCATGGAGTTGGGCCTTCGGGCCCCTTTCCTGTCCCTCACCCATACTCTACATATTCATTTGAACAACAGATTGAGACCTATCAGGGCTCTAACCTTCCTTTGGTCGGAGACGGACAAGACTTTAACCAATACGGATCGGTAGCCGTAGCCGGAGGCCACCCTCCACCCGGTTACACTCCATCACACGCATAGACGATGGATCCCGAACCAGCTGCAGTTGGAGACTTGGACCCGAGTCTAGAAACAGACACGGCGTTTCTTTCAGACCACAGTAGAACCTTACATCCACCTGCGGAGCCAACACTTGAAATATCTGGGCATGCTGGATACACAGACGACCCGGACAACATTTCTTACCAACACTCATTTCAACTCGATTCTTCGGACCTGCAACACCATCTCTCATCACTGTCCCTACCGCTCCAACTCTCCGAGGACATCAACTTGCAAGACCTCGACACTATGCAACAATCCAGCGACGACCAACAACCAACGGAAAAGCCAAGCTTCGTCACCACTGCCACTGGCGAGTTCCAATGCACCTACTCGAAATGCAAAACTAGACCGGTCTTCAAGCGGAAATGTGATCTCACGTGCGTTTCTCCTCATGTTCTTGGACCCCTTCGTCGCCTTCTTCCTCACCCTTCTCGTCGTGTTGTTTCCTAACTTCTGACATAACTACCCTTACCAGGAAGCACCAGAACAACCACAAACGACCTCATCAATGCCTCTTTGCCGGCGAATGCCGCTATGAGGGTGGCGCAGAAAGGAAAGACCTCAACCGTCATTTTTGGTCGCACCACCCCGTGTACGCGGAAAACAACAAGATTCCGAAGGAAGAAACGAGTTGCGATTATCCGGGTTGCAAGTACAAGGGGAGAAAGGACAATGTGCAACGGCACAAGGAGACGGTCGGTCACGATCGGAAACAGTCTTCATCATCACGAGCCTGATGGGCTATGAGTGGGGGTTCTCTTAACGATTCATGAGTTTCCTTTTCTGGTTTGGTTTGTCTCAGCATCGTCCATTGTTTTTCTGCTGTCAAGGCCCGTGGTTTGTCGGCTATGCTCCGAAAGGGGCATGGTCTAGGTTGTGCGTTAGAGGAGTACTTGCTTTGTACTTGCTTTCATCATTCATTTCCGTCATTCGCTACGTACATAATGGCTTATTCCGAAACTGCACGCAAATCGCTCGTTCATTTCTCCCCGTCAGATGCAATACAATGCTCATTGTCGCTTGTTGTCTTGGACATGTTCATCTAGATATAACTGCCATGAACAGGTACCTGTGCAGTTCCGATCTACCGGCAACGAAACCACACACATCCTTGCCTTTCCACGGGCCTCTTGCAGCAGCGTTACACCACCCTCCCCAGTCCTCGGCGTAGTACGCTCTACCAACCCACCACTAACAAGGGAAAGTTCCTGAAGTGAGCAACATGATGTGCAGAGAATTTATGGAGCAACTGAGGACCGTGTAATGATCTCGGGGTTGGAGGGCCGGGCCTCTTGCAGATGCAGTTATGGTTGGTCTTGGCGTAGGTAGTGCTAGCGCCGGAGGCCGGAAGTCGGGTTTGGGATGACGACACTCGAGAAATAGGAGTTAAAAAGACCCATTCGACGGAAATCGGGCGGTAGGGTGGCTGAGAAGATCGGCGTCGGACTGGTTTGGACAGGCTGACGGATCATTCCGATATTTTTGTGGTTGCACACGGTTGTTCGGACCTTCGGTCAAGGTGGCTCCGAAGTTTCGGCGGAGTGGAGACTTAAAAGCACCCGAGTGGGGCCGGTAATAGTGGGGCCGGTTCGGGGTCCGATTCCGGGCTAGCGGGGGTTGTGTAACATCTTCGCCCGGAACGGAATTGCGGGCGCCGTGATGCCCCTGTGGGCCCCCCTGGGAGACATGGCCCGGAAGTGAAATTTCGGCAAAAGGTCTACCGCTTTCCTCATTAAGCGCCCGTTCCTGTGACCATTTCCTCTCAACTTTTGCAGCTCAGTCCGCTGTGGGAAATACAGAGAGGGTATCAGGCTGTTAGGGGATAAACATTCTCTGCCCTGAAATATCACCAAAATCATTGGTAGCAGTAACACCTTGAATTGTCTTCTGGGTGTGCGCTCTGCCTTTCATTTGCATTGCCATTTTCATCACTACTCCGGTTATCCCTTCAACCCGCCTCCTAAACACCTGACGATATCCATCCTCGATGGAAGCCGCCAAACACACTACCAGCGCTCTTAAACCCTTGGAATAAGTTATCGACGGCTGTTTGTAACCAAAGCCAGGCACACTGAGCGGGTTTATGTGACCATTTCGCCAGGGTAACATGGTGGTTGTAACCTGGACCGTTGGTTTGTGCCTTCTTTTCTCCTTCTATCGTCCATGCGTCAACTGGAACTGCTTCTAACCTGTTGGCTGCGATAAGCGTCCACATATGACAGCATTGGACAGCAATTGTTTCGCCAGTTTGACTGAACACATCAAAACCAGTCGATGGCTTGTTGATAACGGTACCTGCCTCGGGCACCGAGCCTCCGAAGGCAACCGGCAATGAAAGAGGAAGGAGAGTGCTGGTTACCCCAATTCCTACTACGATCACTGGACAGAGCTCCAGAGCAAAAAGCTTGAGGATCCTCAACTCTTGCTGGTTGAGAGCATGGTTGATGAGCGTTAGCCTCAACGGTGTGGGCACGGGAAAGGAGTTCGAAAAGACTTACACCCTCAACCCGGGCACTCTTCACATGGTTGATCATGGAAAGCATGGAAGAAAGAATATTTATCATCAACAAGTTCGCCCATGCCATGAGAGCGTACGTCGTCCACACTGATGCGATTTCGTCGTTTCTGGAAAATGAGACAATGATGGTCAACAAGACCAGGGTCACCAAAACAAGCAACCCATCGTTCAGTGCGGCCAAGCGGTAAGTCCTGTCTGAGAATGCTAGTGGGAAGAACTGACGGAGGAGGAATAGCACGGTAATCGCGGTGGAAAGCAACGATGCCCAGACGAATACTCTGACGGTCGGCCAGTTCGCAGATCGTTTGTAAGCTTCAAACGTGACGGTCACGCTGAGATGGAGGGCTGATCAGATCAAAGTCAAGCAGGCGCAAAAGAGGACCAAAACTCGCACCACGCGAAGACCAGCACGTTTGTGAGCTGGGGATGTGATGATGCCATCAGGTGTTGTGATGAGCTTCCGCTTGATCATCCAACGGTGTCCAATTCCGACGTACGTTATGGTGAGTGCCGATCCAAGAATCGCGAAGGCGTCAGAGATAACAGCGATCCAAAAATGAGGATCCATGTCATAGACCACCGCGTGTAATTGTGCAGAGGTCATGGCGTTCGTTCGTTGAAGGGTTTGCTGATCTTGAAGCTTTGCTAACAGATGATCGTGAAGGGATGCAGTTCAGTTCTCAAGGACCTGGAATTGTATCCAAACCATCATATATCCAGGCCTCATCAGTGGAGCTTGCCCTGTTAGCTCCGATTTCATGTTTTCGACTCCGCCTCATCAACATTTCGGGTCGATATCGCCTACACAAGGCGCAGTCTCTGGTAACTTCGGTTGGTTGCTTGGTTTCTTGGTTCAATCCCGAGACCTCGCGGCACAGGTAGAGTGGGAATGAGAGGCACATGCAACCACACCGTGGCTATTGGCTCAGTGCGGTTGCTCTCTCGTCGCCGGCGCTAAATTTCGTGTAACGCTGGACAGCTCTATCATCAAGATGTTAGGTCTGTTGGTGATAACGAGGCCGGCAAAGCATAATACGCCGAAATGGTTTTGGTGGGGGCTGTGTCGCCTTTCTTCCGGGGCACTCATAGAGGCTGTGAATGCGGCCGGACGTGTTGTTGCGAAGTTCTCTAAATGCCCCTTGTCTCCGAGGGAAGTCGTCTCCGCTACCACTGAAGTAACCTAGTCCTTAAAACCCGAAATTGACACGGGAACAGACGCGTTGCCCCCCCCCCCCCCCCCCCCCCCCCCCCCGGGACTACGAAATATAATTACCACGGTTTGCTAACGAAAAGCCCCGAATTGGAAGCAACACCGCGATTGCAGAGATTGCATAACCCTCAGGTTGCCTCAAGCCCAGGGTTGGGAATTAGTACTGTACTAATTAGTAGTACTAGAGTACTAGACTAGTACTAGACTTTAGTATACTAGAAATACTAATTTTTGAAAATCAATATTTTATAATATTTTTCGATTTGTATATATTCTTTATAAATATTTATATATAAAACTACTTTTCTTTATACTAAAATATTTTTAGTTAATTTATAATCAAGGTTTTGAAAACGGTTATATAAATATAGGTATAAATAATTTAAGAAAAATATTGTCGAAAATCTAATTAAAGATTTAGAATATACGATTTTTACTTTATAATAATATATATTTATATTATATAAAATATTAATATTTTAAAAACCGAAAATACTAATTAGTATTTTTAGTAGTACTAGAGTACTAGAGTAGTACTAGAGTAGTACTAAATTAGTACTAATTAGTATTTTTAGTAGTACTAGAGTACTAAAGTAGTACTAGAGTAGTACTAAAATAGTACTAATTAATACTTTTAGTATAATTTTTATTTATATTATTACTAATAAAATATTTGGTTAATAACGGTGAAGCCCGTTGGGTGTGTGATAATTCGGATTGTAATAAACGGTTTTTGAATAAACAGGCTTTAGAACACCATTGGAATCAACAAAAAAGGCTAAAGAAACAAGGTAAGCCTTATAAGGCTTGCTTTGAAGAAATTTAATATATATATTTATATATATAGAGGCAAGGGTTTTATTTCTTTTTTATTAATTATAATAAATTGGTTTTATATATACGAATTAAAAAGGATAAAATATAAATATATATAAGGAGGAGGTTTATTAATTATTAAATAAGTAGAATAGATTATTTGATATTGAAATTATAATAAAACGTTTATATATATATAAATATATTATATATATTAAAATGAATTCTTTTTATAACGATTTTAGTAATATGAAATATAATTATAAATTATAAAATATTCATAATATAAATATAAAAATAATCCTATATATTATTAAATTATATATTTTATATATATTTATTAATTATTTAAATTTATTTTATTAAATAAAATAATAAAATATTTTATATTATTTTAAAAATACTAGACTAGTATTTCTGGTACTAGACTAGTATTTCTAGTACTAGACTAGTATTTCTAGTACTAGACTAGTATTTCTAGTACTAGACTAGTATTTCTAGTACTAGACTAGTATTTCTAGTACTAATTAGTATTTTAGTAGTACTAATTAAGACTAATTAGTACTACTCTAGTAGTACTAGAGTACTAAAATAGTACTAATTAGTACTAAGTAGTATTTTTATTTCCTTTATAACTTTACGAAAAATAGGTTTTTTCTAAAAATAATAATACCATTAAAACCGGCTTCCTTTATAGTATATATAATATATAATAACATTTTTTCGAAAATACTAAAAATACTTTAGTACTACTAAAATACTAGAGTACTAATTAGTATTAGTACTGGGTCTAGTACTAGTACTAGACCTCCAGTACTAGTACTGGTCAAATACTAGACTAGAGTAGTACTAATCCCAACCCTGCTCAAGCCAGCACAATGGCAGTTCCCCGGTGGCTGTTGTTTAGACAGTGGACAGTCTGAAAAGAAGGACGGCACAGGTGGTTGGCGCCGTTCCTTGAAGCTGTTGTGCATTGTTTCTTGGTCCATGCTGTTCGTGAATATCACGATAAGTGTCGCCTTGACCGTCAAGTTTGGCAACCAACCAAAAAGGAGCTTCAGCGCGACCATCGCCTTGATGGAGACTACCTGCGATAAGGTTGAGTCCGCGGATATGTGGATTCACTTGGCCATGAACGTATGTTCGGCCATTCTCCTTGGAGCGACTGTAAGTATTTTCATCCCCGCTGTTGCTCGTCTGGCAGCGAACCTTCGAGGTACCTTACCTGTTGTGTGTTTGGAAATAACCCGTTTGAGATGATAGAACTTCGCCATCCAAGCATGGGCCGCTCCAACTCGCGACGACATTGTTCGGATTCACGAAGTAGGGGACACTCTGGATATCGGAATCCCATCGACAACAAACCTGTTCTTCATTCGTCCCATACGGCTCATCAAGTGGTCGGCGACTCTTTTGGCGGTTCTGCCTCTTCATCTGGTGTACAAACTCGGCCATCTATCGCACTACTTCCAAATCAGACTGCGACGCTCTCATGATTTCGGAGGATATGAGCAAAACGCCGTTTGATGTCCCACCACGAGCCGATTATCAGGAACACAACGTCACACATCCAGTACACTTTGATCTGCAAGGACCGGACTGGAGACAAGTTCCACTTGAGTTCCTCAGAGAGGACTTTGATAAGAACAAAGATACATATGGAGCTGTTGTTCTTATAGCAGAGGCCCAGTCGACTCGGGGCTCCCGATATAACGAAAGCGCGCCAGTGTCTGGAATCGTGTATCATCGTTTGGTGATCAGCGATCTCTATACCAATACATATGAATATAAAGACAATTTCGATCCACAGTGGATGAATGACATACAGCTTGTTCTCAAGAGGGAAATGGGCATCTTTATTTATTGTGGTCCCGATTACGAAGGGTACTTTGAAAGTTGGCACAATAACATGGATGTGCCCCTTGGATACCGGGACGTGTCTTATGACAGATCTGGTGAGCCTTGGTGGATTATTATTTGTCTGAACCCATGGTCTCCCCATGAGCGGCTCCATGACTGCAAATATTCTGGCGAGCCAGCTGAAGGGTTCAATCCGCTAACTCCCGTTTACCGCCTCCAGGGCAATATTTGGGTGAAGACAATTGTCCCTCAATGTCGGCTCCTAGCCGAGCCATTTTTCTGGTGGTTGACAACATTGTGCAACCTCGTCATATCAGGTTGCCTAAGCTCGATAGCATGGTTTTACACATCGACGCCATTGGTCACGATAGGCGACGTTATGGACTCGTTCCTGACCCAGCCTCCGCCACGAGACTCACGTTTCATACCACGCTCAAGTTGCACCTACAGCAGTCCGTCATTCACAAACATGTTCCGGCCCTCACTTCCAGCACAGGAATACAAGGCTAAAGCCAGACGCTGGTGGAAGGCAGTCTCCATGAGCAGGTGGTCATTCACCATGCTCTGGTTTGCGTACCTCTTTACGCAATGCGTTGTCCTCTACAGCCTGACACAAGGGGATAAAATGACACGCAGGACATCCGATGCCCAAACAGAAATACAGGTACCGGTTTCTAGTGCACCGCAAGGTGTTGAACAGTTCCAGGTCACTGGCAGCGACACCTCGCCCACACGCTGGCGTCTTGTCCTTCTCGCCAACACGCCGCAGGTCTTCCTCTCGGTGACCTACCTCTTCTTCAACAACATCTTGACTACCATGGTTGTCGAGCAAGAATGGCATTCCTTTTTAAATGCATCAGCCGCCACAGACAAGTGGAAGTCAGACGACGAGGAAGCAGTTCAAGCAGGCGACGCTGCTGACGCTGTCGACCTTGTCGTCTCCTCCTCTCCCCTCAACACTTTACGCCTCCTACTATTCGTACCTCTACGCACCTGGCGATGGATTTCACGCACTACCCCACCCCCAAAGAAACGCACCTTACGAACTTCCCAACCCCGCGGCCTCCAACGGGAGACGTTCTTCCTTGGTCTCCCCTACCGCTACGCCCTGCCCTTTGTAGTCACCTCGACCGTCATGCACTGGCTTGTCAGCCGGTCACTGTTTTTCTCGCAGGTGGACTTTTACGATATTGATCGCAAACGCAACGAGAATAATCCGCCCACCTCGACGCTAAGGTACTCAGACCGGGCGGCGGTGTGGGTGATCATGTTGGGAACGATCTCCTGGGGGACGATTTTGGGGCTGGCTATGTTTAGGAAGTACCCACTACCCTGCGGGGATGCCGATTATGGGCGGGTGCTCGGCTGTTATCGCTGCTGCCTGTCATCCGCCGATCAAAGGGAGAGGAGGGAGGATGGGAGGTGATGGCGCTGGTGGCGGTCACGACGATGATGGGAACAGAGATGGGAATGATGAGGAAGGGGATGCAGATATCGCTGCCGGTCCGTTGTCGTGGGGGGCCATCAGGCAGGTTGTGGTGAGAGATGGCGTGGAGGTTGAGGAGAGGTGGTTAGGGTTCACCAAGGGGGAGGCGGAGATGCCTGTGGCTGGGGAAGTCTATGGCTAGCAGAAGCCGGAGCCCGGGAGGCCAGATGTTCCATGATGGGAGGCTGCCCCATCAACCAGCGTGGCTGGATCTTCGGCATTGGAGCAGGACAGAACGACGGCAAGTAAACAGAAGACTCTTCCCCCCTCGAAAAGAAAGGCTGCTTGTTGTTTGTATCAGGCTTTGCCAAGTCTTCCTGCGGCGTTCCGTGAAGTCATTCCGACTGGAGCGGATCAGACTACGCATACATCCGGATTCAATCTCCTCCAAGTACACCCTTCGGCGTCTACAAAGAATGGTGAGCTAAGCAAAGCCATGCATACCCTTCCATGCAGCATGCACGTAACTGGGATCTCCTCACTGCCGACAGGCACCACGTCACATTCCTCCCGTTTGTGTCGCGCGGGAGTCTCAAATTGTATGAGGGGGTCCCAGAGCGTCCACAGCTTCATCATCTGATGGAGATCCAGTCTTTGAGCGTTTCCCGTGGTGGTCAGTATCCTCACCGCGGGCCGGAAAGGCGAGCCACCGACGGCTTCAGGGTGGTTCTGATTCAGCTGAATCGTATCCATTTTCACAAGGAACCCATGGTCTTTTGCCAATTGCACCACCTCACTACGCTTTGGATACGGGAATCTGGAAACCAAAAGTTGTTGATCCTGCGATGGAATAGCGCAAAAAAAAGTGTATGTCGTTTGAGGGCGCCAGCCTTTCCCGTCCGGTATCCAGACCATTCTCGCCAATTTGCTGTTGTCAGCTCCATATTCACGAGTAACGTTGGCTTTGCACCCAGATCAACAGGTAAAAAAAAAGATGTCATCGAACATCGGGAATTGAGCCCGACGTGGGGGTCGAACCCACAACCTTGAGATTAACGGAGTGTCTCCTTAAGAGTCTCACGCTCTACCGATTGAGCTAGCCGGGCAGCTGAAATTGCTGCCATTTGATTGGATACTTGGACGTCTCCGAACATATACTTATAAAGTGGTAAATCAACAAGCGGAAAACTGGAACGTGCCCTGTCTTGCAAACGGGGAGTGCCACCAGTTTGAGCGCTTGGAGGTGTTCTCATGTGAAAAAAAAAAGCAACGGGTGCATGTGGGACAAGGGGGATCAGACCGTGCAATGCAACTACAGAACCTCCTAGAGGTAAGCGGTTGGGATGCATAAGACGTGATCTATCATCACCCGACAGTTGACGTGTAATATTGATACTCCTATGACCAACGCATTGGGGCAATCATGTCAAACTACATTTTGTCTATGCCTGCTATTACATCAAAAGAAAAGGACCCATCGAGCCTGTCGAGCTCGGCACTTGTTGGGATATTCGATGACAGGTCGTTACTGGAATGAAGTGGCGATCGCTATCTCTTCTCGTTTTCATCCGCTTCGCCGACTCCTCGAGCTTGTACCTCTCTCGCTCTCCCACTTTCGGATCTCTTCCTGAAGCACCGCGGCGATACTCTCCGATCGGGTATCGAGAACTTTGCCGATGATCTGTCGTGCAGAAAAACTGAGTGTCAGCTGGTTGCGGTACAGCAAGCTGTTATGGACAAGAAGTGTCTACAATGAATAAGATGGTGCTGCGCAGATGGGCTTGGGGATTATGTACCTGGTCAACAAGCAGTCGTTTTGCCTGTTCGAAGTTACAGGTGTGGGAGATGGAAAACCGCTCTAAAGCGTTGGCGACCTCTTGAGAAAGTTGACACCTTGCAGGATCGGAGCATCTCGTGGTCGAAGGCATGATGAGCTCTTTTGCGTGCTGGGTTTGTAGCTCGTACCGGCAAAGATCTCAGCTTTGGATGTATGGAGATGCTCGTGGGTGGTTCGCTGAGGAGGAAATTGGACAATGAGCTGGCCTGAAGGATCGAGCATTGATCCGCACAAGGGCTGGACTACGTTTCTCTTTTATCTCTGAAGTGACACCACAGTGTCACCGACTTCAAATACAGTTAGGTACAGGGCTTGAAGTCACTACAGCCACCTGTCCGTGGATGGAAGCTTTTCCTCGAAGGACGGTCCCTGCATCTCTAGGCTCCACAATGCCGGACTAGAATCCATAGCAAACGGCCGCTTGTAGGATGTAGGATAATATCACTGCAGCGACTATCAATAGAGGTGAAGATGGCCAGAGAGCGAGTGCAGGAAGGGTGAGGCGCATTTTGGGCCAGGTGTATTTCAAAATATCGAAGTTTACAGCCTCAGAAGAAAAAGAAATGCAGCAAACAAAACAAAAGGCCAAAAGGGGCAGGTGAAAGGCAACTTGGCCAACCACACATCAAAACAAAACTGGCCACTCTCTCATACCAAGCTTCAGGGAGTTGGGGTAGGCGGGATCATGTGTGTGAGAATCAAAAATACTCTCGTGGAAGCGGTAAAAACGAAGAGTACGCATAGTAGGTAGAGGTAGCTATGTTTCATCAGTAAAGTGTGCAAGACTCCCTCTCTCAACGTTGCACCACTGACCAGCTTCGTACGCAAGCGCGGGGCACAGAGCACAAGGAAGGGTATCTCGTTTACTCTAACAGTTGAAAATAAGTCCAGGGCTGTACCTACCACACACGGAAGGTGGTTCTCGGCTGGTGTTGAGACAAAAGCGTAACTAAACCACGGATCTGCGAATCTTCAACCCGGTCCATGGGTGCCAATGCGCGGGACTGTGTCAAAATTAAAAAGAAGGCGTACCAACAACTGGGACAGACTGAGACTACATCCTGCAAATGTTCTCCGTTGCCGGCATCTGAAATCTACTTGCCCCGCTTCGGCTTGAAGACATGGGTGATGCCGTGGTCTTTCGTCCTCATTACTTATTGTTGTTCTAGAGCTCACTCTTGTTCTCCTGCTCATACGTATAGAGTGGTGCCAATGTCAGCGTCATGCAAGTACGATGCAGGTGCAGGATGCAAAATGTACCTGGGTACCATTCTGGGAAATCTAAAGTCCTGTCAGGGTTGGGCAAGCTTGCCGGTCGCTGCTCACAGTCCTTGCTTCTCACATGACCATCTGACTTTCGGCCCGGGGTGATGGCTTCTCGGCATCTCTAGGTGCTCTTCGCATCTTAAGAATGCCGACCGCCCCTGCCCTCTGGCAATTTCTACTTTGACATACGATTTCCTTCTCCTCTCCGATCCCATTTCATTCACACTCCCACGTTACGGAAACAACCTTACTGAATAGAACCCTTCCTTTCCCTAATCGTTTCGCAATAAAGACTGGCCATCTCTCAGTCCAAAAACCTAAGAGTTACTCATCTGGTGTTGCTGTTGAAGTGGATGGAGGAACGAGAGGAACGAAGGCATCACGAGTAAAGAGTGTGTGTAGAATGGTGGTGAACTTATTGATTAAAGGAGGAAGAAAGAGGAGGAGAGAGAGGGAGAATCCCTCGATATATATACAGGAATAAAATCTATATATAGATCGATAATATTAAAATAGGGTAAATAAGGGTACCCTTCAATACTCCCCCTCGAGCGAAATATAGTCCCAAAAAGGTGAAGCTATTCCTAAATTTCCAAATCCGTCCTCTTCTTCTTTCCTTAAAATATTAAATATTAAATCGTAGGCTAATAAAAAACCTAGAGGGAAAAAGGTCTCTATAAAAATAATTAAACTTTTCCAAACTTAGAGATAAATTTAAAACTTCGTTAAAAAATTAAAAAATATAAAAACTTTTTATATAGGCAAAATATCGAAAAACCGATAATAAATTTAAAGAGAATTCGTTAAATTGAATAAGATAATAATAATAATATATACGTTTAATTAAAAATAATTAAGAAAATTGTTTATAAATCGAATTAGGATATTTCTTATATAAAATAAATTTTATAAAATTTGAAAAATCGCGACTTAAGTTGTCAGCTTGGATATATAATAGATTGAATAGTATTAAATTTATAAAGGGGGTAGCCCCTATATTTCTTTAGCCGAAGAAATTCGGTAAATACGGACTAATTTAATATTATATAATTAAATAATATTAAGAAATAATAATAGTAATTTATAGGGAGTAATATAAAATATATAGGCGTTTTTAATTTTAAAGCCGCAAAGGTTATTATTCCGGGGTAAATTTAATAATATAATAATTAATTAATATACCTGTAATTAAAGATTAACGTAACCTTAAATTTTATTTAAATTAAAAGAATTTATCGGCGGGTAACGTTTTAATAAGACTATTAATAATTTATTCGTTGGTTAAAATATATTTAAAATCGACCTTTCCGGAAGCTTATTTTTTATAATAAAAGAAGTTTTAAATATCGATATATTTAATCCTAATATAAAATTTAAGGTTCTTAATTAGAATAAAAGTTCTCTAATTATTATTAAAAATAACGATTATTAATAAATCTTTTAACTATTTATTTAGCTCCTTTAATAATTATTATAATTAAATTGCTTTTTTAATAACTTAAATTTACCCGATTAATTTTACTTCGTAAAAGGATAGGGTAATAATAATTTATTTTTTAAAATTCTAATTAATAATTATATTTTTAATATTAAAAACGTAACCGGACGTAGACCGACGTTTTTAAGTATTATTAACCCAATTTATATTAATAAAACCGGATAAAGATTTAATATTCCTTATATAAATAAACTTTAGGCCGATTATACTTTAAAGATATTTAAAAATGTATTTTATTACGCCGATATACGCTATAATTAATTTTATTATATAGTAACTATAGAAGGATACGGCGAATATAATATTTAAACGTATATTAAATATAATATATATTAATAATCTAATAGCGTTAGCGTATTAGGTCTTTATTTTATTATTAATAATAAAATTATCGGGGGGCTTAGGGATTTTTAAAATTTATATTAATATTTTAATATATTTAATATCTTAAAACCCGAATTATTTAATAATCTTCTTTAAATAGGCCTTTTATAATAATTTAATAGTACGAGTAGGGCGATTCTGGGAAATAATTATCCTAAAATAGTATAAATAAAGACCTATATTTAATATTTTGAAGCGCTCACTAAGTGAATCTTTTAATAATTTTATTTCGGCTTTAGACGGATTAGCGATTAATAAATTATTAATATAAATAGTAATATAAATATATTTTTTAACGAAAATACCGTCATTAGTAGTAAAAGTAATAAAGCCAAATTACTTTAAAAACATAATTAAAATATTATATTATATTCAAAGGGATTATTTAAAATTATATAGGGCTTTATTAAACTTATAAATAAGGTTTAAGTCGTCGTTAAAGTTAGGAAGTTATTTTATATAGATATTTTCCTCTATTACGCTATAAAGAAAGGTAATTTAAATATCTATTTATTCTAATTCTAAATTAAAGGTAGTAATAATAGCGAAAATAAATTTATAATTTATTAATTTAACGATAGTAATAAATATTTTATTATAATTAATCCCTTTTTTTTATTTAAAACTACGGACGACCTATCGAACCTTATAGCGGATAATTTTTCTATTAATACCTATTTTAATTTTATAAATTTATTTTCCCGAAAGAATACAGCGGCCTAATAGCGCGGGTACGAAATTTTACGTATTATTATTAATTAAGGATTTATATTTATTATTTATTATTTATTTCTAATTTAATTAGTAGGGGTTTTATAACGCTTTTTTATAATTCTTCGGTTCGATAGAGGGGTTAATAATAATATTAACTATAGCGTAAAATAGAATAATTATAATATTGGGGGTAAAGTATAACGGTAGTAGTATATATAATTTAGGATAGTAATTAATAACGGTTTTAATATATTATTTATTATAGAAATTTAGCGCACTTCCGATAATAATAGTATTAAGGGTAATATTTAAAGGTATAAATAAGGGTAATATTAAAGATAATAGGGATAATAAGGTAAAGGGATTTATAAATTTTTAAGCTTTAATAAATAAAGGATTTAAGGGATTTAATAATTTAAGTAACGGTTTAGAATCTCCCCCTAAATAAAGTAATAGATTATTTAAAATATAGGGGGCTTAGGGAATAAAGGAAGTAATTCCCTTAGAATAGGATACTCCCTTAGAATAGGATATTCCTTTAAAATAGGATACTCCCCTAAAAATTGCCAATAGGTTATACGGGTTTTCTATATACCTATCGGCGGCTATAATTTTTCTAATTCCTATATAATTAATAATATAGGGGATTTATTTATTAAATACTATATTATTGGTAATAAGAACCCGCTTATTATTATTAATAAATATAATGTAATTATAGGAACCGTTATAGCCGAATAAATAATAAGGGGATTTAATAGGATATAACTTTCTATTAAAAACCTTCCCGGTTAAATAGTAAAACCCGGGTAAATTTAATACCTTTAAATATAATAGATCGGGTTTATTACCGAATTAGGTTTTATAAAGGGTTTTACTAATAATCGAACTTAATAACCGGTTGTATAAATATATAATAAATTATATAAAGTAGGGCTAATATTTAAAGGGAAATTTTATTTAATATAATAACGTAATTAACCGCTTTAGAACGATACTATTAAATCTTTCGGTTATATTATTCTATTAATATTATTTAGTAGCCGTATATTATAGCGTAATATACCGATTATAATACTAAAGATATAATATTTCGTTTAAATTTTCGCTAATTTAATTTAAATATATATTAGAAACTTTACGCTCAATCGTTTTATAGCGGTTCATTTAATTAATAAAATATTCATATAAATTTAATTTTCTTTTTAAAGTATAAATTTAAATAAATTAAGTAAAATTATTAATAATAATTAATTAATAATATTCTTTATTTACACCGTCGATTATTAGCGGCCTGGCGATATTTATATAAATTTATTCTAATAGACGTATACCTCGCCGAATAGAACCGGTATAGGGAATTTATTTTAAACGGCTAACTATATAGTTTTTATAAAAATAGGCCGTATTAATAGATTTTATACCTATAAATATTATTTAAAAAGAACGTAGGTTCCTTTCGCCGAAGTAGTTTAATTATCGGTATTATAATTAAAGAGATTAATTCGAAAGGTAGTAAGTTTTTAGGGCGATACCGGCGGCGGGGCGGATAAATTAATTTAAAAAGTAAAAGCTTCTAATTTTAGAACCGGAGAAACGAAGTTGGTTATTAACGAATGCGGTAAAGCGTCTATCGATAGACGCAATATTATAAAAAACGTTAACTTTCCGAAATTAGAAAATAAAAATAAGGTTATAGGTAACCGTAGAGTAGAAGTATATATTAGTAAATAGTAAATACCCCGGCTTACCGTTAAAAATTATTCGGGCCTTAAATATACTAATATACGTTAGCGTAAATAAGAAATTATTAATACCTAAAATAAAAAGCCCTTTATAAAGGCGAAGAGAGGATAGAATAAAATTATTTAATTAATAAATAAAATAATTAATAGTATTAATATTTAAGATATATAAATCTTTTAATAAATTTAAAAATAAATTAACTTTTCCCGTAGTAGAAAAGGCTATAATAATTAAATTTAGGGAAAACCCTTCGGGGGGTATAATAGTAATAAATAATTATATATTAAATACCGTTATTACGTTTAGCCGTTTTAATAGTTTAGCTTCGGTATTAATATATTTAGATTAGTCCGGAAGAGTAATTGGACGGGGGGTATTTTAAATGCGAAAACGTTTAAATAAAGGCTTATTAATATTATTAATAAAAGTAAGATTATATTCTTCAATATTAAAGGTATTTAAATTAACGTTACCGGCCAATATATAATTTTAATATTATTTATTAAATAAATTATCTTTCTTTTAAGGTTATTTTATTATATAACGTCCGAAGCGCAATTTTTTAAATTAATTTTTTAATTCGGGGTAAAGTTTTTAATAGCGGTTATTACTATATTTAAAATTATTATATTTATTATAAAGGGGTTAGGTTATTTTACGCTTAAAACCTTTATTAATAACTATTTTAGCGGCGTAAAGTACTTTTCCTTTATAATCGTTCTTTTTCTAAAATTTAAAAACCTATATATTAGAAATTATTACGGAAAATAATATACCGGGTATTATAATAACGTTATTAAAGCGAATAAGAAGGATACGATTATTTTAGAAGAAATTCTCCCTAAAATTGCGGTAATAATTATTAAAACCTTATAAAAAATAGGTAATAAAAAGAGGTTCGGGGATTTTAAGGGATTAATCGATTTAAATTATAGTAATATAAATATTATTATATTCGGTAGTATAAATATCGACGTTATCGAATTGGGATAAAAATAATATTTCCTAGCGTTAAATAAATTTTTAATAAATAAATCTAATTTAACCGGAATTACGGACTTTAGCCGCTAAACGTTTAAAGGCTTAATAAACGGTAATAATAAATTATAAAAGAGGTTTAGGGGATTCGAAATCAATACGGTTTTAGTTTTGAATAAATATAATAATAATATTAACGAATTAAAATTAATATATAAATTAATTAATAAAAAATTCGTAATAATTATTATTTTTTTATAAAAGTAATTATAACAGAGGGTTATCGCTTAAGAGGGCGGTACCGAAGCCGATAATATAAATATAATTATAAATAATTTAATCCTAATCGGTCTAATCTTTAATATCTTTAAATTTAAAAAAAATTTTTTAACCCTTAATATTAATAGGGATAAATATAGTAATTAATTAATATTTACATTAAAATGCGTAAAAAATTATAATTTAAAAGGATTAGGTACGGCTTAATTTCTAAAATATAATAAAGTAATAGAATTAAGTAATATTAAAATAGTAAAACCCTAAATATTAAATAGGCTTAGGGGTAAAGGAATAATTAAAGGAGCCGAAGGGTTTAAAAAGGATAAATAATATAATAGTAAAATAGAAGGTAGGTAGAAAAATACATCTTTAATATACGTAGAAAAGGTATTTAATAGTACGGTTATAATTTCTTCCGTTAATTTTAGAAAATTATAAAGGTTTAAATATTTAATAATAGCGGGGGGCCGAACGAAGGGCCGGAAGTTATATTTTAGGTATTTATAAATTCGGCCGTTCGGGGGTAACGATTTTAATAGAAATTGCCGGTTTTAATTATTCGGGGGTAAATTATTTTAATAATTTTAATTATTCCGGTAGTATTTTCGGACATTTTTCTTTACCGGGCCTAATTTTTAGGATTTTAATATTTCAATAATTATAATAATAATATAACGAAGGTTTATTATAAGAATCGGTCGGTTAAACGGTTAATCGATTAATCGGTCGATCGATCGGTCGAAAATTATTTATTAATACATTAATTAAGGGTAAGTAGAATTATAATATTTTCGTAAATAAATTTTCTAATAAAAAACGTAAAGAATTTTGATATTTTAATAATTTAGATATAATTTCGGGATTTTATATTAATATCGGGATTTTATATAAAATTTAATATTTTATAGCAAATTTAATAATTTAAACTATAGTATTTAATTGGCCGAATTTAGGGTAATTAATAATAATACGTTATTTCGACGTATATTTTCCGAAAAGGGAAAGAGGGGTAAGTATATAGGCTACGTTTAATTTGTACTTTCTTAACTTTTTTGGTTGTAACGCGTAACGTTAGGACCGCGGAATATTAATTTAAATACGTAAACGGCGAAATTTTTCTAAAGTAAAAACGAAGTAATAAGGGTTAAGGTTAGAAATAATTTAGCTAATTGTGCGTGTACGGAATCCGGGCTTATAACCTATTGAAGTGGATAGAGGAACGAGAGGAACGAAGGTATTACGAATAAAGAGTATATATAGAATAGTAGTGAATTTATTGATTGAAGGAGGAAGAAAGAGGAGGAGAGAGAGGGAGAATCCCTCGATATATATATAGGAATGAGATCTATGTGCAAATCGATAATACTAAGACAGGGTAGACAAGGGTACCCTTCAATAGTTGCATCGCTCGGCTTGGCTGTTCGACAGAAGATCACAAGAGTATGTACCTAACTTTCCCTCATTGCTGTTTCACCTTTTTGCGATATGGCGTTAACTAATACTTGAGAAGATATTTATGCAGTGCTTTGTTCAACGACGCAAGTCTAACAACATTTCACTAGGTCAACCGCTGAACCTATTGAAGCTCGTGTCTTCAGTCTGAACCCAGCAAACGTCCAAGAAGGGTTGACACATGATGATAGAGGTAATGAGAGGGAATACCATACAAGCATGATAAAGGGCACCTCGACCACGAAGTCAAAAGGAAAACCTCAGTCGAACCACTAATAGTTCTGGCCCTTGGGGACAAGTCAACCTCAATTCTCCAGACTCCCAAGGTCGTTTGCCTTGAACTCCCGAGAGGCTTCCAGAATGAAAACGGCATTCTGGAGGCCAGTGACAATCCCGCTATCGAATTCCAGCTGCGCAAGGTTAAGGACATCCTTCATCTGTTGGTCGCCATCTTGAACCTGCTCCGGCGCATATCCATACTCCTTGAGCACCGCATTGAGATGGGTCTGCGCGGCCTCAACTGCTTCTCGCGCTCTCTATACCACGAGACCACGTGTCAGATCATCAGAGACTCACATTTCGATTCTCAGGCCTAGGATTTCACTTACCTCCCCATCTCTCGGAACCAGTTTCTCTTTCATTCTCGCAATTCTTTGCGAAAGGTTCGTTGCTGCCATCTTGACACCCTCCGTTTTCTCAGCAATCCAATCTCGGATTGCCTCCATCCTGTCCTTCGCGTGTTGTTCGCGATGCATTCCCCGGAGGATGAGGCTCTGCACATTATTCCATCCGTGGTGGAAGCCTCCGACGGCGGCAGGCCTTTGCTCTGACTGAGGCTGGGGAGCCGGCGTGATCATCGAAGGACCAAATAGGGGCGTTTCCGATGCAACTTGCTGGAGAACCGAGGACCGCGATGAAGAAGACGATGTCGTATACATTTCTTCGTCTATACCCATGGCGTCGCGTACGCTGTCGAAACTTTCAATGCGATTATCAACGCCCATGGAGATTGGCCCCTGTTGGTCCCAGTCCTGCTGCCCCTGCTGCGGTCTCTCAAACATCGAAACATCGCTCGAGGACCAAGGAAGAAAGGATGGGGGCGAGTGCTGTGGTGGACCGGAGCTTTGAACGTTACCGGACATCTGCTGTTCGGATTCGAAGAACTGGGCGTTGCCTGGGTCGTCCATAAACGCGTTGGACGCGTCTAGCATTCTCGGGTTGACGTATCCAGACATTGGACCAGGTCCTACGGCTATCTGGGCGTGAACAAGTCGTCGTTGTCTTGGAGGTCAGAGGAACTCCCGGGTAGGGTGAAGCCTTGAGTTGACCGGCCGAGGAATTGACCTTTCGGGTTGACTGAGGGAGGTACATAAGGGAGCCCGAGACTGATGATACTCACGATGCGAACAATTATACAACTCGGCCCGAGAAACTTTCGTTTCCAACAGCATGGTTATCTCCTGCCAATTTCCCTTGCCTGCAGGTCCCCGAGATACCAGCCACTTGCCGACAAATGCCTTTCATTCATCACCAATGGACGACTTGTACCTGGTAATCGATCGTGTTTGCGTCGGCAATTCGGGTAGACGCCTTCAACAGTTGTGATGAGTGTGGCAGCCCGGTATCAGGTCTGCCCTTGTTTCGGTCAGCTCGACTGGGTTGTGCTAGGTGATGGCAACTTTCTTTTGAATGCTTTTGGCCCTCGGGCTGCGTCGAATACAAATTTTGAGAGGAAACCTACATATACCCACCCAAAACCTACATACACCCAAAAAACCTACACACACCCAGTTTTTTCAAGGTGGCAGCTGTCATGTAAATTTCCCTATTTTAGCGGTAAATCTAACTATTATATATAGTCACGACTATAGTCAACCAAAGTAACCAACCATACCATTTTGACCAACTCCCCCCATTAACTAAATTTCGTAATAATTTTATAGTGTTTAATACAAATTATAATAAATCGATTTCTCTACTCTATTCTACTCTATTTATCCTATTAAATCGATTATCGAGAGTAGAGAGTATCGAGATTATAGATAATATTTCGATCGGTTTTTCCTACCCCCCCCTCCTCCCTCTACTCTACCTTACGTACTCTCTACTACTAATATTTGGCCACTTCCTTATCCACCTCTTCTTCCTCTTCGTTAATAATTTCAATATAATTACGAGCTTTATTCTAAGCAGCGGCGGCGGTAGTATCCCTAGTATTTAATTATTCGATATTATCCCTAAATTCGTACTATAAATAATTATAACGTATTAAAGCCTTAATAAGGGCCGAATTTTTAAATTTATTACGGGGATTAATAGCTTTACGCTTACCCTTACCTTTACTTTTACCCTAAATCCCTTTATTCTTACTTTAGGTCGTTTATTTAAAAAGAATAGCCTCGTCCCTAAAGGGACTACTTTATTTAAATAAGCGACCCTTAAGTATATTTTTAATAATTAATCGAAGTTTTAAATATTTATCCTTTACGTTTTAATATAATAATTAATATAATATAATATTAAAATAAATACGTAAAAATTTATACGTCGCTAGAAGAGATACTAATATAAATAATAATTAATTTTAATAATTAAAATTATATAACCTTTTTCCTTCTTTTCTTCTATTTCGTAAATATATAAGAGGTTATATTAAATTTAAAACTATTAAGTATAGGGTCTAAATTAAATAGTAAATAAGCGTGAAATTAATTAAATAATTTTAAATTATTAATATTAATTAGTGAATAATTAATATACTTAAGACGTAATTTATAATAGAATATTACTAATTTATAAGCGCCCAATTTAATTTATTTATATACGTAAAATTAAAATCGTGAGAATCTCTTTAAAATAGGTATAGCGGCGTAGAATATAAGAATTAACCGCGTATTAAAGGTTTATTAACCCGCTACGAATAAATAACCTATACGATTTTAAAGAATTATTATTAAATTTAATAGGCGACGTAATTCGTTAACCGAAATTAAAATAATATTTCGTATAATAACCCGCCTACTCCTTTTTATAGGGTATTAATTTATTAGCGATTTATTTAACGATAACTTCCTATATTTTTTTAAATTATTAACGCAAAAAGGCCTATATTTCTTCGAATTCCGTAACCGTTAGGGAGTAGATTATATATTATTATAAATAAATTAACCCTATTCGAATATTAATTACTTTAATAGGGAGCGGGCCTAAATTAGCCTACGTTCGCTTAACCGTTTTAACCTTCTTATATATATAACGAAATTTCTCGATATTATTTTAATTTTATTAATTTATAATTTTATAGCGTAATTAATTAGCCGCGGCCTCGTTACTATTAGAACCGTCGCTATTACTCTCCTCCTTTAATAATTTATTATTATTCTAATCCCTATTTTATTATTATTCGTTATTTTATTCTATACGTATTTAATCTTCTTTAAAATACTTTATAATATTATAATTAATATATTAAATATAATATTAGTATTAAACTTCGGGGAAAATTCGATTAATAACCCTAATTAATTAGGCGTCGTTATTAATAATAACGACCTTTAATATAAATATACTTAAATAATTAATAATCTTTTTAATATATTTAATTAATTAAATAAACCCTTTATCCCTCTTATTATTAATAATTATTTAAAAGACCGGTATCGAGGATTTTTCGGGGGTAAGTATAATACCCTATATGATTAGTATATAATAGCGGTTAATTTTATACGTAATATCGAGGATTAAATAATATAAATAGCGCTCTTATATCCTTTTTTATTTAATTATTACCTATAATATATATTGCAAAACCGTAGGCTCGTATTCTAAAGCCCTAATGCCCTTATTATTATTAACTTCTAATCTATTGTATTTATCGAATTATATATATTAAATTGTAATAAATTTATTAATTTCGAATTAATAGATAAAGGTTTAGGTATTTTAATAACCTCTTCGCTCGAATCGCCTAAATTACTATTATATATTATTTAAATTTTTATATATAAAATAAAGGTTTAAATATTTAATTTTTACTTTAATATATATTTTATATACAATTATAATCCGTTATTTAAAGAGGTTAAATAAATATATTTAATATTCGTCCGTAAAGGAATATTATTAAAATATAAAATAGGCGCCTAAATTACGTAATAAAGGATAGCCTTTATACGTAAAATTTTTTATTCTAATAATATAATAATAATCGTTATACTTAAAAATTTAAATTATTATTTAAAATAGATAATTTAATATATACTTTCTAATTTTAATTTTACACTTCTTATATAAATTTATTAATTTATTAAACGTTTTTCGAATAAAGTCGCATTTTAAAACGGCGCGCTAAATAGCCCTACCCTTTCTTTATATTAATCGGTAACTTATTAAAAATAAATCGCTTCGTTCTATTATAATACTAAAGCGGTAGCGGCGATATATTTCAATAATTTAAACGAAAATATCGGCGTATAAATTTTAAAATCGCTCTAAATTGAGTGCGCGGTCGTCGGTAGGTATTTACTATTCGGTTTAGGAATCGAAGGAAGCTTTAATTACTTATATAGCCGACGAAATAATAGAAATCGAAGAAGTATTCGAAGTCGTAAAAGTAATCGAATCGCTATAATAGCGACGTTAAATAGAGGTGGGAGCGTTATTAAATATTTACTATAGTAGTTAGTAACGGTTGCGTTTAATTAATAACGTTCGATTACGATTAAAATTAATTAATTTAAATAAGATTATATATTTTAGTATAATATTTTTAATAAATATAGTATAATATAATATTAGTAAGTAGGGGTAGGAGGTATAGGGAGGTAAGTCCTATTATACTAAGAGAGGGTGCTTAGTGCAACGTATTAAGTTTAAATTTCGAAATTTTCGAAAAAAATTTGATTAAGTTACTATAATATTTTAATATATTAGAATCCTGAAATTTAGCGGGTAAAAACGGGGTTTTCAATGTCAGGTGTCATGTAGCTGGCTGCCCCATTATTTGGTAGACCCCTGCCAAGAATTGGGTGTATATAGGTTTTGGGTGGGTATATGTAGGCTTCCCCAATTTTGAACTGACACGAAGTTTCCGGAGTACCTCAAGAGAGTTGTCCACAAATTGGTCATTCATCAGAGCCATAACTCTTCACGCCAGTGCTGTAAACTTGCTGATATCCCGGCATCAACACTTTATACCTGGATGACCTTGATTCTGGAACGACAGCACTGGAAATATCTTGTGAGCTCCAGAATATCATGGTCGGTTCCGTTAGAGGCGCACCCACCTGGATGCCCTCAATGTTTGGTACTCGACCTACAAGCCCGCAAGACAAGAAAATGGGAAGCACAGTCAGCACGAAGTCATTCCATCAATAAATGTTGTCAGAGCCTAGAAGCTGGCAGGGGAAAGGTGAGTTTTGGCTTCATTTCTGTCCCAACTTTGCGTGGGTGGTCGTGGTTTCGCGCAAGTGCTCCAATGGAAAAATGAAGGCATCGCCAGGTCTTGGCATGTCCCACTTTTGAGCCTTCGTCTCTGTAAGTGTGGCAGGCCTCTCGTCCTGGTCCAGCAGAGTTGCAGTTGTTTTGCACAGGCGGAAAGTTCAGGCTGGAACACCGAAAAGGTGGATATTGAAGTGGAATGTTATCATCAGGTTCGTAAAGATTTACGCTTTGGAGTTCTCCGTTCTTTCCTTTTCCTCACCGCCAATGTGTTGAGCAGGTATCCCGTCTCTTTCCTTTGTGGAACATCTTACTGTGTATGCCAAGAAAGGACTTACAGAATAGTAGACGGAGCTGACAGCCGTTGCAGACGCTCTGATGGATTCCATGTTTTCTGTAGAAAGCCTGGAGGCGTCCGAAGCGATGTCATGAGATTGGTTCGCGAAAGGCTTGGCAGAAAAAAGGAAAGAAGACAAAAAATGGATGGGAAAAAAGGAAAGAAGCAAAGGAGGACACTGGATTGGAAGCAAACACACAGAAGCTACCTACCTCTACCTGTAATCATTAAGGTTACGTCGGGATCTGATGCCGGTAACAGATTCCGACCCCGAAATGCGGTCTTTTGTTCACCTCATGTCACTGCCTGGTACCTCTACATACCTATCAATGGAAGAAGTCTCGGGGTTCGTTATCACGATCGAAGATACCGTGACATTTGAGAGAGAAAACGGCCGAGGAAACATAATGACGAAACCATCCAACCCCCGCTCGCCATCCAGTCATTGTCAATTTACTCCGTCAATGACTTCCATCCTTCTTCTCATCCCTACCGACTTTCTCACCAGATGAGCCACGATCTGAACCAACTACGGAGTTATTCAACGGACGACCGACAGCGTCGTGAGTGGCATCCCACTCGGCCAACTGAGCAACTGGCACCTTAACAAGCTTGTGGCTCTGGGCCCCGTCCTCAAGTCGCAGAACCTCCTGGCGAATGCGATAGCCACGCAGCTTCGGGATCACGGAGATCCAGAGGTAGTAGTAAATGGCACAGGCAACCAAGCTGGCGTCGATGTTAGTAAGGAACTCGTTATACACAACCGTGGTAGAAACGAGAAGTAGGACTTACATTCCGACGCCCGTAACCACATAAGTCCCGTACCAAAAACTGACATCCCCCGCATACGCTCCCCCAGCAGGCGGATACCACGGCATGACGACCAGGTAAAGCTGCACCAGGATGTTGAACACGACCACGACGTCCCAGGCCTTGAACTCCGGACGGGGAAGGTTCAACCGAGAACGCCGATAGCGAACGACGTACAAGCCGATTCCCATTACCAGCTGGAAGAAAGCCGAAGGCAGCACTTGGAGATCGGTAATAAAGTTAAAGGCGTCACCAGCCGGAGGAGCGAGTATCATGAGGATAGTCAGCGCCCACTTGACGAAATACGGTCCAAGCGGAGTACCAAAGGGGCGGGTGGAAGCCCAAAAACGTGGGAAGGGCAATACACCTTGTCTGTTGGGCCATAGAGGTAGGTATGTCAGCAACCACCAAACTTCCCAAGCTTCCCGGGAAAAAACACTCACCTCCCACACTCCCTAATCAGCCTCGAACTGCCAATCAACACCGCAATCAAATTTCCAAACGAGCTCAACGCAATCAGGAAATTCAGCCCCCTCACCGCGCCGCTCTTCCCAAACACCTTTGTGAAAAACAGACTGGCGGCAATCTGCTGGCTCTCCACCAGCTCCTCCTTGGGCACCGCGGCGAAGTAGGCCACGTTGGCCAGGATGTACAAGACCGCCACAATCAACAAGGCTACGAACCCGTTCTTGCGGATTTGTTTGACGGGGTTCTTCACCTCGTTAACCACGTTGAAGGCGTTTTCGAAGCCGGCGTAGGAGAAGATGATTTTGTAGAGGGCGTTGGTGACGCCGTAGGGTGTTGTTTGTCCAGAGAAAGAGTTGTGGAAGTTGAGATGCGGGTTGGGGATGCGGGTGACCGGGATGTGCCCGCCGAGGACGACGAGGCCGGTTAGGGAGACGAAGATGAGGGTTAGGAGTTTGATGATGCCGATGGCGTTGGAGAAGTGGTAGGAGAGGCGGGTGTGGAAGGAGACGACTTGTTTTGGGTAGGTTGGTTAGCGATGAGAGAGTGCAGGGATGGAAGAAATGGGAGAGACGTACACAAGGCGGCGACGGTATAACCGGCTACGGCTACGCCTTTGAGTTGCCATGCTGTCGGGGAGTGGCCGTTGATTCTGAAGAGGTATTGGGCGAGAACTGCATTCCGTTCACGTCAGTCAATCCAACACATGTTCCCTTCTTCTCAGCCATACCAGGGGCAGCCAACATAATGACCAGACACCAGGACGCCAGGACACTAGGACACTCACCAATAGCATTACTACTACTAAACGACAATGCAACCGACTGAAACGCAAAAGCCGTCGGAAACAGCCACCTCGGTCTCGGATACGCCTGCTCCAGATAAACCACCTCGGACCCCGACCGGTTCGGGAAGTAAGCCGCATATTCGAGATACACGGACAAGTTCGCAGCCGATGTGAAGAAGCCGAGGGCCCAGAAGATCATGGACAGACCTACGGAGCCGGTACCGCGGAGGATGTTGGATGCTGTTTGTCCAGAGCACTCAATCAGCACCAGCCCCGCGTCATGATACTTCTTTACCCCAGGACGACATGGGAAGAGGGAAACACATGGAAGTGGAAGGGTTGCTCACGAGTCGAATACACCCCTGTACCAATCATCTTCCCGATATTCAGCATGATGATGGACACCGGCCCGACCGAGTATCCCAGCGGAGAGTTAACTTCTACGGGAGCGCCCGTGGCTTCTTGGTAAGCGGGCGGGGAGTCGTTGCCGCCTTTTTCGACGGTGTATTGGAGACTTCCGTCGCTGACGGTGCCGGCATCGCCGTGCCTATCGAAGGAGCCATTGGATCCATGGTTGGTAGAGTCATTGTTGGAGGTAAGATGATGGTCGTCGCCTTGCCGGCGAGTGAAGGGGCGTCGCCAATTGAAGGACATTGCGGACTGGAGAAGTGCCCTACAGCTGTGTACGCAATCTCTGAGGACAGGAATGAAGAGAGGAATACGGATCTTGGGTTACCGTCGAGGAGGATAAACTCTCCATCTATATAAGACCGCTTTCATCTTCCGCAATCTTACACCTCCTCGTCTTAACCCCACGGTCCTACCCAACCTCCTGGTACTTCACATGCCACTCTCCCCCGAGTCCTGCCCCTTCCACACCCTCGCACGCGATGCTTGAGTGCTTCTCACTCGCAATACCGCATGAATATTGCATTGCCCTTGGCGGCCGCTTGATTGTACGGCGACCAGCCCTATAGACGGGGGCCGCCATTATCGTATCACACTTAGGTATTTTGTCTCACGCCTGCCAGACGAGGAAGGTCAAGCACTGCATAATAGAGTGACAGTGATATACAGGGCCAAGGCTACACAGAAGGGTGGTAGAGAGTAACGCTCGTCATCTTGCCTCATCGCTTTGCCGTTGACGTGTTATTGGCCCAGGCTTCTTGCTGTTCATGTTCGTTGCAGAATGCCAAGATTTTGTCGATTGTCGTGCAAGCGCTTCCATGAGAGGGAACCCAGGTAAATAGAAACCCCCTCGTCTTGGAAAACTCCGTGGCTTGATGGTGACATTTGACGCGAAGGCGAGTTTTTTTGATGTGCTGGGGGCAGTAAGTAGTGTACACCCCAGCAAAAAGTGCAGTGGTCAACTTGTGTCCTCCGGTTTGTCTGACTGTCACAGTCACGGTCCGTCCCTGCCATGATGAACGACCGAGCAGTGAGTGTTGGACTCGCTGACAGAGAACGAAAAGTGAAGTTGTGCTTGCTTCGCCTGACGAGGCGAGTGTCTATTGGTGTGAGTGACTGCCTGGTGTTCAAGTTGACGCAAAAGCATCCAGATCTCTTTCGAAGTACCCCCTCACAATATTCTGTTAGAGAGGGTAGTAGAGCGATCATTTTTGCCATAATCAACAACAGCTCTCACTAACAGAGGTACATCTGATTCGGCGACGTGCCTGCCAGTCCGTACTGGCCAATGTTGACATTAAGATGCTCGGTGGCTCTTTCCTGGACCACACTCACCTCTAGACGGACGGAGGTTTGTTGATCCCTGCCCTGCCGTGATCATGATCGGCGTGCCCCGGCATGGTTCGCGTGTAGGAGAAGAAGTGGAATGAAAGAGCAACCGCAAGTGACAGAAGGACCTGCCAACAGTGCAAGCAAATAGGTACCCCATTGCAATCTGGATGTCAATTGTCTCTTCATTTCCGTTTCTTTGTCGCACTATCCAATGCTCGTATGTGTCCTCACCAGACCCAGCGGCAGCTTTATGCCTCATGCACCTCCAAGAACCCGAACAAAAAAAAGGACCCTAGCCACCTGGCAGTTATTATGATTTGATACGCATTCTTGGGAAGCAGTATACAACAAGAAAAAACGCCGTGAATGACGCACCTGTAGCCCCCCTTTACCGTCCTGTTTCCTTACCTCTACACCTGCACCTGCACCGTTCTATCCAGCCCCATTCAGAAACCCTCATTGCCGTTTCCATGTGTGCGTAACGAAAAAGAAGACCTGACAAAAACTCAACCTCAACAGTCGAGTCGACCTGGATCCAGCCAGGTACAGCACGAGCACCAAGCCTGCCCTCTTTCCACCAACAATAGGTATCCATACAATCCATCCCCACCAGTTTAGAACTAGATACCAGAATCCTCCTGCGGAAAAGCCTGCGTTCCCAAACTATCGCTCCAGCTCTGACAAATCCCATCAAACTGCGTCCTATCACTATCACTAACATCCGCCTTAATATCCGCCTCCCGCTCCAAAAACTCCAAACTCAACCCCTCGCTCGCATGCCACGCAATATGACAATGACACAACCACGCGCCGGGGTTATCCGGCATGAACGCGATAGCCAAGTACCCATTTCCGGGAAGGGCGGCGACGTCGCGACGGGCCGGGTTTTTGGTCTTGAAGTTCTGCGGGGAGGTGGAGGCGTCAAAAGTGCCCGTGGATTGGTCGAGGATCCAAAAGTCGTGGCCGTGCAGGTGGATGGGGTGTTCGAGGCCGAGGTTGGATTGGTCTTGGATTACGAGGACGATCCATTCTTTGTCTGTTGTTGTTTTCTGTCGCGGAAGAAAAAAGGGGTGGGTTAGTTAGGAGGTTGTTTAATAGGATAAAGGGATCTGAGGCTTACGTTGATGGCGAGAACGTTGTAGTCGGTTGGAAAGAGACTCTCGCCGTTGAAGACTTGTTTGAGAGTCGGGTTGGCCCAGTCGATGACGAGACTGCTGGTGTTGATGGTCCAGTGGATGTAATCGACTTGCTTGGAGATGTTCAGGTACGTGTCGAAGCTCTTTTGGATGTTGGTGACGTCGATCTTGAGATGCGGGACAAGTGATGCCAGAGGCTCGTCGAGGCAGTCGCTACTAAGGGTGACATCGCTGGTCGTCGTAGGGTCTTCGGTGCTGCTGGCGTTGTACCGAAGGACGGAGGTGATGCTGTCGGGGTGTGCGTTTGGCTGGCAAGCGTTTAACCACCCAGCTCGTATCCAGTAGTTGTCAACCGCCTGGTTCGCGTGGAATATGATGTCGTACCGCTGGCCTTCAGTAAGTTTCAAGCTGGAGGTGCTATAGGGCTTGATGGGAACGAGATCAGCGGCGATGACCTTCAGCTTGTGCTTGTCGATGCTGAACTGGAAAACACCATCGACTGCCGCGTTGACCAAGCGAAGGCGGTACTTCTTGCCCTTCTCGACCACGGTTGTCAACTTGACTCCTCTTCCGGTACAGTTTGCGTCCGTGGTCGAGTTGCTGCAGTCGTACTTGTTGGTTCCATTTATGAGACCGCTTTCCAAGGCAGGAGGCTGGCCGTTCCGGGCAGCAAACCATCGAGTGAAGACATCGACATGAGACCAATCTGACAAGAACAGATGACCTAGGTCTTCGTCATAGTTGGAGGTCGCAGGGCCGTTGAAAACGATACCACCAAAAACGCCGTTCGCGTACTGTAGACTGAAATGACTGTGGTACCAGCTTGACCCATATTGGGTGACTTTGAACCTGTAGGTCATGGACTGCCCAATAGCAATGGCGCATTGTGTGATGCCTGGAACTCCGTCGTAAATGTTGCTGCCAGACTGTCGAAGACCATGCCAGTGGATGGCGGTACCGTTGGACTTGAGGTTGTTGGTAACATGAATGACCAGGCTATCACCCCAATCCGCAATGATTGTAGGACCTGGAACCGTCCCGTTGACCGTTTGACATTGGCGGGCGTAACCATCTGGGGCACAAGCGCCTTCTTCTACCGACAACCAGTACTCGCGTGTGACACCTGTATCTGGTGTTTCGTCGTAGTAATTTGTATCAATGGAGTAGTTCCCCCAGCAGTGTCGTGACTTGTTCGTATTGTCGCACGCCGCGCGAGGATAGAGATTGTAGTCGAGTTGTGGTGGTATTTGTCTTTCATCGTGGAGAGGGGAGTGTCGTAGAGCATGGAGGCTAGAGGCATGTACACTCGCCACAAGGGCACTGAGTACGTAGCCAAGCGCTGTCTTCATCCCGAATGTCGAGATGCGGATGGTGGCTTCGCTGGCGAACGTGGGTTCAAGGTGAGAAGCCTAGGACAGGAAAACGTTTGAACAGCAATTCCCCGGCATAGAACAGACCGGGCAAAAATCATGGATACCAACGAGGACAAGACATGGGAGAGATGGGCTCAACACTCTTGGATTGTTTATAACAGTCCATAGAACTCTGGAGTCTTTCGTAAAGCTCAGGAGGCAACCTCCTTTCATTGTATATCATCGCCAGAACGTCATCCGGAGGAGACGATTTGCTCAGTATAAGGAGAGATGACTAGGGGCCACTAGCCGGAGATACTGCTGGAAACGAGACTTGAGCAAGGCGTCAACACTTGATGAACTGCGCCCCTTTGTGGACGACGTCAAAATCGTGGCCTCCGGCTAATCTGAGCCTCTACGTGAAGCTAAAAAGGGCGTGTGCAGAGACTAGCACTAACAGGCATCTCATTTTGAAGATAGGCTCATTGTAGTGGCCCCTGATAAAGCAGTCAAATTGATGGGCACCGTAGTGTTCCATTTCAAGGGCTATGTAAGCGCATCTAGGGCGACGACGCACGCTCCCTGTGGCTTTGACATCTTTGTCTGCCAACATGTGCGCTAGTTTGAGTCGTCAAGTTGCCTCCGATTCTGAGATGTCTGGTGGGTGTGTGCTGGAATTTGAGTTCCACGCTTCTTGGAGACTTTGGTCCGAGTGAATGACCAAATTGGCCGCTCCGAGGAGAAAGCTCGCCATAGAGGCATTGGGGGCCATTGTATGGGATTCTCTACGATGAATCTCTGTGAGAATGACTTCAAACGGTGGGGAAGTGAGGCTGTGCTTGACCCATGAGTTGGGTGAAAAAGGAGGCTGTATCAATGACCAGAGGCAATGCTGCCCAAGGCCACACACAAACCGGAGACAAGTGAAGATCAAGATCAAGAGATCAAAGACACCGATTGTGAAGAGCAGCTTGAAACTTCTGTTCACATGTGTCGTACAAATCGAAGCTCGGTTCAGGATATGGAGGGGTGTTGAAGCCTTGACCGGTGCTAGCTTTATCTCGTGCCATGAACGCATTCGAGGAGGCCAGCGCTAGGATTTTGGAAATGGCTAAAGCAATGAGCGGTCCTAATTGACTCTGCTCTAAGGCAGTTGGACTTTGACCAAGCTTGGAGCTCGATTTTGGCGAGTGTCTCTGATCCTTAGCCGCGTCTTTAAAAGCCGACTTTCCTGTCAACAGCGCAGAATGCAGATGGTTGAATCGGAAGCGACCGAAACGCGGCTTGACCCAGAACGGCTCGAACGATTTCCATGCTCAAGAGGCTCTGGAAAGTCATGTACCGGCAGGCCAAAGGTTAGCTAGCCATGCAGTCGGTCGGCGAGATGCAGTCCGACGTGCTTCGGCCACAGAACATCTCGGATATCGAGCATGGAGTCGGGGAAAAGGTAAGGGTATCGCTGCCGGACCGATTTTAACCGAACTGAGACGGCTGGAAAATTGGTTAGCACCATGTATTGCGATCAAAATAGGACGTGAATGACGTGGTCGTGGTATATGTGATCGAGTAAGCCAGACCAGCTGAGGCGGATTTTGATGTCAAGAGAATCAGGGACATGGGGGAGAATAAAAGTTGAGACGAACCCGGACAGGGGACATGGTGAAACTGAATTTGTTTTTGCCCTCAGTCATATGGGTAAGTGGCCGGGTGAGGAGCGAGCAAAAGACAGTCACATCTTTGAAGGAAATTTTCCATGATGAGTGGAAGAGAAGGTGAAAAGGATGAAGTTGGCTCTTGACATTTCTTGGTGAGAGAAATGAAGCCAAGTCACTTCAATGGCAGGAACTGTGGTTTGAAGAGAAGGAGCGACAGGAAGGTCGGCAGGTACGTATCCACTGAACAACAGTGTGGCACTCCCCTGAATCCCTGCAGTCAGGCCCGTCCCACGCACACACACAGTTCGTTGAGCGCTGCGGGAACACTGGGGCAGGTGCCGGTCATGCCCCTGTGGCTGGCTGCCCTGGCGGAGGCTGCCGATCCCCCGTACAGTTCCCGTCCTGCCTAACCGCGTACAGGCCCCCACCTGGACCACGTTTCTGTGCCAGGTTCCTGCTGTTTCTTTTCTGTTTCGTTCGTCAAACGAACGCCTACCCCCACCTCGATTCCTTTCCCCTTCAAACACTCATCATCAAACAAAAGCCAAACTCCAAACCACGCGACACCAGCTTTCGCGTGTTCTCGAGTCTCGGCTTGTCATCGACAGACATCACACCGCATCATCCGCAAGCACCATGACCACCGAACCCTCGGACGCTGCGAAGCCGGTTGAGGCCGTCCCGGCTGTCGCTACCACTGACGCCGACGTCGACACCAAGAAAGCCGATGAGGTCGTGGCCGTTCCTTCTGAACCGTCTACCACCAAATCCGAGCCCGAGGCTGCCAAACCCACCGTTCCTGTCGCGACTACGGAGGAGACCCCCAAGCCCGAAGCCGCATCTGCGCCCGTCCCCGCGCCCATTCAAGACACCGAGTCTCCCGCTGAGATCAAGGAAGATGCGAAGCCCGAGTCGACACCTGGGACCCAGCTTTCTCCCCTCGCCCAGCTGTGGAAGGCCGCCGAGGGCCATGAGCACTTTGAGATCTGGGGCGTCCCCCTCTCCGACCCCGAGAAACACATCCCGACCCAGGTCGTCTTCCAAAAGTTCCTGAATGCCAACGACGGAGACGTCGAGAAGGCCAAGGACCAGCTGCTCAAGACCCTCGATTGGCGCAAGAAGACACAACCCACCCAGTTGGTCATGAAGATGTTTCCCAAGGCCAAGTTCGACGGTCTAGGCTACGTCACCACCTACACAGCCGGCGACGCGGAGGCTGTCGACGAGCCCGAGCAGAAGGAGGTGTTTACCTGGAACATCTACGGCAGTGTCAAGTCCATTGACGAGACCTTTGGTAACCTTCAAGAGTAAGTCCCCAACCCTAGTCTGTTGTGTGGTTTTCCGCTTGTCATGCCGCTCACACTTGGTGTCCCAAAAAGGTTTGTGGAGTGGCGCGTCGCCCTCATGGAGCTCGGTCTCATAGAGCTCAACATCGGAGGCGCCATCAAGCCCATCACGGCTGATTACGACCCGTACAAGATGACCCAGGTTCATGACTACAAGGGCATCAGCTTTCTGCGCCAGTCGGACCAGATCAAGTCCGCCAGTCGCGAGACTATCAAGCTGCTGGCAGACAACTACCCCGAGCTGCTCAAGGAAAAGTTCTTTGTCAACATCCCTGCTATCATGGGTTTCTTCTATGGCATCATGAAGCTGTTTGTCGCCAAGAAGACGCTGAAGAAGTTCCATCCCATGTCCGCTGGCACCAACCTCGCAAAGGAGTTTGTGGAGAGTAAGGTTGGCGGATTGGGCGACAAGCTGCCGGCTGAGTACGGCGGCAAGGGCGCGGACTTGAAGAGTTTGGGCAAGACGACCATGTTCCAGTAGAGGACGTAGGGGCTTCTGCCGCTTCTGATGAGGTATAATGCGGCTTTGATGTGATGAGGGATGTTTGATGATGAAAAAGGGTTAAATCTAGCTAACCCACGCAGCGAGGGATATGGATTTTGCGACTTGTCTTCCCTACTAATGTTTTAACGATATCCTGCCTATCTACTAGGCTCTCTCTTTTCTTAGAACTAATGGCGATAGCCTCACTAATTACGATAGTACATATGGTCATCAAGAGTGTTGGCAGCAGATCTAGCGACTTCAGTGTCATCCACAAATCTCCAGGCAGTATAAAACACTGTGAGTACATCATCGTGCAGCGTTTTAGTGCAGCTCGGAACTCGGAACATAAAGCACGTTATTAGTAAACGTGCTGCAGCAGATCGGATCTCTCCAATGGCGTCACGAGGGTTCCTGATGCCGAGAGGGGGAACCGGAGAAGTGACCCCGCAGTGTGACTCCTCAACGTCGAACGTCAAACGTCAAGCCGTAGCCGGAGACCTTTACTCAACTTCACCACCATCGCCAATATCTAATCCTGCAACTGAGATTCCGTTCGACTTTAACTCGGTCTTTAACTTCGAAATAACAGCTTCACAGGAAACAACCCCCACGACATCTGAAATGATCACCGGACTCCATCACGTTCGTCCTTCCCCATTTCTACCTCATCCCCATCCCCATCCCCATCCCTCATCCTCATAATCCTCCCCCCTCCCTTCCCCCTCCCCCTTTCCCCTTCCTCCTTTCCCAATTCACCCAAACTAACAAACCCCAAGGTCAACATCCTCGTCCCCCCTCCACCCTCCCCCTCGCCCACCACTTCTACTCCACCACCCTCTCCCTAACCCCCATCCCCGTCCCCTCTGCCCAAGTCGGCACCCTCGCCTGGTTCAACATTTCCGATTCCGGCCAGCAGTTACACATAGCCATCGGCCGTCCCGAAATCGATTTCACGGAAGAAGCTAGAAACGCGAGTCGACATCCTTGCTTCAAAGTAGAGAATGCGGAGAAATTGAGAGAGTTGCAGGAGAGGGTGTGGGAGCATTATAAGAGGGGTGGGGAGGGGGCGCCGATGGGGTGTGATGAGCCGGGGACGGTGGGGAGTGGTACGTATTTTCGAGATATTTTTTTTGGTGGGGGGGTGGGAGTTGGGAGGTGGAAAGGGGAGGGAGGGAATGGGAAGGTAGTGACAAAGAGAGTTTGCTAATAAAGTGACGACAAATATATAGGTGCCCAAGGGGTAGAGTACCCGAAACGATTCTTTGCGAGGGATTTTGCGGGGAATAGGTTGGAGTTTAGCCTTTGAGTTAGAGCTACCATCCTGGGTGAGGTGGGATGGGACGGACAGGTGGACTCAAAGGTGGGCAAAGGAGGAAGAGACGAACATGTGGAGGAGGACGCTGGGATCAGTAAAGATGGTGAGACATCTCAAGTTGAGACAAGCCTCATATGCAGGGACCTTGTGTGTACGCGGTTATGCAGCTTTGACAGCTGCGGTTCTACGCCTGGAACATGTCAATGGTAAATCATCGTTTTTTTTCTTTTCGGTACTCGGCAGTCATCCACGTCGACATCTCCTTTCCATCCTTACATTGCATCAACCTTCGTCTCACATCACAACCCGTACCTTGGCCTTGGACCTTCAGACATCATCACATCAAGTGAAAATGACATCCACATGTCCCCCATTGCTCCAACCCTGACACCCACCGGTTGGATTTCCCTCCCAATCATTACTGACCACCGCCCCTGGCTGTCCCTGGCAATTCTCCAGCCTATAACTCCTTTCCCTCCCACAGGTAACCACCCCTTCCTCAGCACACATATACACACAAGTCTGCATATCCGACCGACACCCGCTTCCCTGCACCACCACCGTCATGGGATGTCCTACCATATTCACCAGCCGACTCACGTCCGTCGTGGCAAAGATGCCCGTGTTAAACTCCCCCATCGTGTTATTCACCTGCCCATACTCCGTCAGCGTAGTCGTGTAGTTATACACGGTCGACCAGCCGCCCGGAACCTCGTTGTCAATCGACACCACCACCGCGCTACCCTGTTCAGGAAGGGAGTACGTAATCTTGGGCGTGCGCGCGTCCATGAAGGAGGATTGGGCGTCTTCATAGGGATTGTACCAGACGACCAGGATCAAGGGGACCGAGGCCCCGTTGATGAAGGAGAAGGTGTTGGGTCCGCTGGAGCCGAGCCAGATGCCTGCTGTCCCTGAGGCGGAAGAAATGGCGTTTTGGCCCTGCGAGGCGAAGCCGATGGTGGAGAGGTAGGTGCAGTCTTCTTGCGAAAGACCGGGCACAGGGCTGGTGCAATTCCAAGGGACGGGCAGGGCGTTCTGGACGGGAGATTGGGGGATAGGAGGTCCGTTAGAAGGGTTACTCGGCTGGGCGCCGGCTGAGGAAGGAGGATGAGGGCTGTTGGGAATGGTGTTGCTGACGCCTGGAGTGACGGTGACGGTGATGGTGGACGGCAAGATGTTTTGGACCAAGGAGGTGGGTGTGACTGTCGGGGTAACGGTTACGGTTGATGTGAGAACTGGGGGAGCGAGACCAAGAGCCAGCCTGATCGAGTTTTTGTCAGGTGATGACCAGCTGGACACAGGGAATAGAGACTTACGACGACGACGACGACGGGTTTTGGTTGCCCAACTTGCCATCTTGCCCAAGAGGTATGAAGGCAGACGTGAAGCGGGCACGAAGAAGGGCGCACCAGCAGAGGTAAAAGTTCATGATGTTCATGATGGTGTTTTTGTCTTGATCACGGCTCACTTGGCAAGCTGAGTAAAAAGCTGACTTCTTCAGATCCAGGTTCGGTACCGAGAATGAAAGACGTGGACATTACGGGTCCGAACTCTCGACTTCCAAGCCGACGGCCTGCTCTCTTAAAGCTCCATGTTCATCGGTCGCACCTTCCATTCTCGGTGTGGAAGTCTTCACCTTCTTTCCGAGCAAGCAGGTGCGACCGGCAGACTTTGATTGCTGTGAGGGAACTGTGTGACAGTACTATATGATGGTGAGTTGGTCAAAATGGCAACAGCGCCCATGGTGTTTGAGCGGCCAAGAAACGGAGGAAGCTCTGTGGCTGTCAATTGAGGCAATTTGAAAGACTGGAGGCAAGAAGCATGGACCAAACTGTTTGGGCAGATGCTGTGAAGTTCGTTGGGGTGGAAGTCGTCGCCCACCCTGACCACCTTTTTTTCTCCCGTCCTTTGTGATTTTCGGGATTTTCTTCCAGTATAGTGGTAGGGCAGCTCTTGTGGTGTGCGCACCAAAGGTCAGTGCCGATTTCGTCGTTGCCTCATTGTGCCTTCAGTCCCGTCCCTTGCCCATTGTGCCCATGTTAACTGACCATGATCATTCAACTTCATTATTCCCAAGTCTAGGTGGACATGTAACCGATCTTCCATCCATTACTCTCTCCAGTCCTGGTGTCAAGGAACATGGAAGGATTGAATCTCTTCAACTTCACGACAAGGAACTGATCAGCCTCGTATTCCATGCCAGCTGCCTGGTTCCAACAGCATACAAGCATCTCAGCCGGCAAGTACAATCCGCAGAAGTTCGTAGCCTGTCAACCTCAAGAGACAGCAAACCACAACGAAAAGAGCTGACACTTCCACATCTGACAGGACGCCTCGACCACTCGACCCGAACCAGCAGCAGACGACACCACTCGAAGCTTACGTACTTGAACGCCAACATGTCCTGGCGTTCCCCTTTCACCCAACCGAGTACGACCAACAGCCTGAATATACAAGCTGCCCTTGGTTCTGGATGATGATCTCCAAGTGTTTGGCCGTAGCGATGCGGTTTGCAAAGCGCAGCTGCCCAATGGTTTAGACGGTAGTTCCAGCCCTCAGTCGCTAGAATCACCAACGCGACGTGACAAGCTTTCCAATCGGCAACCGCCTTGAATGGTTTCGTTGTTTCCGCCCTTGCCGGACTTCCATCCATCTGGGTAGTCAAGTTGGGGCTATCAGTTGCACGGCACGGTGGAGGTTCGAGACAAGCTATAAAGATATAAACATCTTCCCTCACTTCTTTTCTTCTGGTCCTCATCAGTCTCCTCCCATCAAACATCCCATCACCAGCATTGTCTACATCAAACCCATTTGTATACATCGAAACCATTGTTTTACTCCATTACAATGAAGTTCATCGCGCCACTTCTGGCAAGCTTGCTCCTTACAAGTGCAACTGCTTTCCGTCCCAACCAACCGCATCCATTCGCCGGCAAGCTCGAGAAAGGTCTAGAGCATCGCTCGTCAGACCACCGACTTGAGACCAGCAAGAAAAAGGACCCCAACAAAGGTTTTGTAGGGGTACCATTGGAGGTGTATTCGAGGAACGACGGAAAGACTGAACTACAGTGGCTGGCAACAATCACGGTTGGCACCCCTCCCCAGACTTTGTAAGTTGACGCGTGAACCCAAAGTGACATGGACAAGTAGCAAACGAAGCTAACCTCGTCAATGACAGCAAAGTGGTTTTAGACACCGGGTCAAACGCTCTTATCCTCCCTGGAAGCAACTGTACCGATTGTGGGAAGCATTCGCTCTTCGACCCATCCAAGTCCACAACGTTTGACCCTCAGCCTGCACTCAACAACACCATAGAGTACGATGCTGGTGCAGACACTGTTCCACCCAACAATACCGGTCGAGCAGAATGCGTAGTTGTCACCGACACTGTCGCGATACAAGGCCTTTCCGTTTCCAAACAACAGTTCATGCTCTGCCATAACTACGGCGGAGCCTTGTCTTCCCAACTCGCCGATGGAATCCTCGGTATTGGCTCCAGCGTCGTCTCAGATTGGACCGACGACGGAGATTTTACCTACGTTCCCTTCCTTCCAGGCCTAGTCGTCGAGGCTCAAAGTCCAAACCGAATCGTTGGCCTAGCTCTCGGGTCAGGTGGTAAGCACCAAGAGCTTGGGCCTGAAGCCTCCATTGGGGGAGTCGACGGTGCACGCTATCGCGGCCGCATCAAGAACGTCAACGTCAATGAAGCCCTCAGCGAGCTCTTCGAAACGTTCATTGTAGACGTACAAGCTAGCTACGTTGGCTCCGGAAAGAACAAAAAACCCTGGCGTAACTCGACAAACGACAACAAGCCACTCACGCCGGGGGTCTCTTTTGTCGACTCTGCAACTGCCTACATGTTGACCCCTGACCGACAAACAGCTGCGGATCTCTATGCCAACATTTCCAGGGACATCATCCCCCTCGATGATGTAGGCTCGTGGGGTGCCAGTTGTGCTACACTTGACGGAGTCGCGATGGACATCACCTTCACCATTGGGACCAAAACCGGAGGAGATTTGGTTGACGTGACCCTTCCAAAGAGTGCATTCAACTTGGGCGAGTATCCTGGAAGGAAAGGAGTCTGCCAGGCTGCGTTTTCCCACTCAGATCCCCCCTTCTATGAACCACTCGAGGGTCGTCCTGCCTGGGTGTTTGGAAGTCCATTGATCAAGGCTTATTACACGGTCTGGAATGCCGACGGAGGCACTCTTGGTTGGGCCAGCGGTGCAGACAAAGCCAAAGTTGGGTAGAATTTGCTTTGCTTTGGTATCAGTACACCATGCTTACTTGTTTTCTTACACATTTGCTTTGCTTTGTTATTTTGACAAACTTTCACAGTAGGGTAATCATCGGCTTCCTTCAGCGTAATAATTTGCTTTATTTATTTTGGCTTGTCTGCATAGTGGGGTTAGGCCGATAGAGCTTAAGTGGTGGGAGGTAGACAACGGGCCATATGCCTTGAACATAGGAAGAGCTGAGGCTGGCTGACTGATGAGTGCGTGGTTGCGTTATGGAGTGTGTTCATAAATTCCCAAGCGCTTGTTTTTCCCAATTGCCAGTTTTCAACCGTGTTCAGCATGATCAGTGACAGTCATATTGTGATTCAAGTCAGAGGCACACGTCCTCGTCATTAGCTACTTCTTTTTCCTAAAGTCCTGCTCCTCCCTCCAGTCTTACTCACACTTGGTGCTCCCTGCATTCCACCCAAGCGCTTGATATTGTTCGGTCTCGGCAAGTGCAGCATCTTCTTGATCTCTCCCGCTTGAATCACGACCAGGAAACTGTATTTCCTGATGCCGATGAAGATTTCCCCGCTCGCAGTTTATCCACTTCAAGCCACATGGCTTATGCTATGCCCTCCTCTTTCCATAATGGAGAAGTTTTGCATGCTCCAGCCCTACCACTCACCATCAAGTGTGACGATTCCGCCTTGTCAGTCAGGCGCTTGAATCTAGTCCATTCCCAGTTTCAGATGGCGCACTCTCATAGATTAACAGGCACCCCTGGTTGCCGCTTATCTTGGTGTAACTGGGATACTGACATCGTCCACAGTGCTGGTGATGAAAGCACGGGATGCAAACATTCCGCCTTTGTCCCAATTCTTAAGCTTAAACCAGTCACTTCCCGCACTGGCTTGCTTGCCGAGCCGATTCCCATGGATCCCGGTAGACCCATGTGAGCAAGCATGGATTGCTCCCAGAATCCGGGGAAAGGAATGTGATAACGGCACACACGGAACACTCTCCCCTCTCCTCCAACATCCAACATCTCGACGACGTGCAAGTCCAGCCATAGATTCCTCTGGGCCATGCTCCAAGACGATGTAAACCTTCGGCAAAATGGTGTCCCCGCAGTCAATAGTCGATATTCGAGCGGCTCGTTGGTGATGAGAGTTGAAAATCCTTTCTTTTCCCCCTCATTTTTGTGCCGTCCGGCGTCTCGACTCTCGACGAGATGATGGGTGGCTTGAACCTTCAAACCTCCAAGCTATCACCCCAATATTCTCTCAGGCGATGGCCAGTATTGACGACGTCCAGGCCGAAGTCCTCTCAAAATTCTTCCGAGTGAACAAGTATAAAGGGGTGGTGATAACCTCACCTAGACTCCATGTCAAATCCAATCTCCAGACAGAGGCAGCTCACTTCCAAAGCCCAAGTCCAGCCTCCTCAAGCTCAAGCTAAACGGGCATCTTTGACCTACCTACAAGCTCAACACCAAATCAAGTCTCAAGGACTCAACAACAGACCAAAATGCTCTTCCACACCATCCTCACCAGCACCCTCTCCCTCTTCCTCTTGCCCCTCGGCACCTTCGCCGCCCCAGCCCCGGCCCCGGCCCCCATCCCTGCTCCCGACGCCGGCCTTCCCATCGCCATCCGCTCCTCTCCCGATGATCAATCCCTCAATCCCCGCGCTTTCAACTCCCGCATCACCTGGTTCAACACCGGCCTCGGCGCCTGCGGATTCTGGTCCAACGACAGCCAAATGGTCGCGGCGCTGAACGCCGCGCAGTTCGACCCGTCCACGCCCGGCGGTAATCCCAACCGCAACACGCTGTGCAACAGAAATATCAGGGTTAATGCCAACGGAAGAAGTGTGACGGTCAAGGTTGTTGATCGGTGCCCGTCGCCGTCTTGCGGCTATGGTGCGTTGGATCTGAGTCCCGCGGCGTTTCAGGCGTTGGGGGCTAGTTTGGGTGTGGGTGTTTTGCAGGGGAGTTGGGATTGGGCTTGAGGATTCAGTTGGATTGGGCTCGATTCGAAGCTGAGGGAGGGGGGGGGGGGGGGGGGGGGATCTGGGAAGTGGTTACTGTAGGGCAAAGGGGTAGGGAACTGAACTGTAGAGTCGGAGGTTGGCGAGAGTGGTGGTGTGGCGCGTTCTTCAGAGCGGAGATGGATGAGGAAGAGAAGAAACGGGGCATTGATGCTCGAGCTGGAGAACTTCAGTGGCAGGTGCGGACGACATGGAAGGATGGGAGCGGATAAGGCCGGGCGGTTGAAGTTATTCATCTCGTCCGGCTAGTCGTCTAGTGGTGTATCAGGGAAGGAGCGGAAGGAGCGGATGATCGCCGAACGTCGTGCAAGTCGGCAGGGGTGGAGGTAGGTGCGGTCCCAACGGAGGTGAGGCCGTGAGGGGGTTTGAGAACTGAGCTCTTGGTCTTTTTTGTTTCATTTTCTGTTCATTGTTACTGCTGTTTTCTTCTTCGGGAGGGAAAGCCTTTTGTGTTCCTGCCTGGCCAGCGGGAATTTTCCCTCCCATTTTTTTCTCGCTTAACTTCAGTTCTGCGAACACACTCATTCGGGGTCCTGCATCTGGGAGGAACCCCCCTTTTTGACTTCTTATGGACCAAGGGCTAAGGTGGATAGAATGAGGAACCTTCTGGTTGAAAGGGGATTTCGATACTTCTTCGTTAACTAGTTGAATACCAAACCGCAGTATGAGCCGCTGTCCTCGCTTTGTTGATTGTGAACCGTCACTTGCCCTGGACAGTACCAGGACACTTGGTTGTTTACTTCCCCCTGGAAATCGTGATGGCCTCAAGCCAGCTGTCTTGCTCTTAATGAGGCCCCACACGCAACTAGCAAGGAGCTGCTCGGCATGTGGACCTCAGATTTCAAGTTCTTGAAGACTATCCCAAACACGTTCATATGGTGTGCACAAGGGCCTTTCACGACTCCCAAAAATGACATGCGCATTATAATGTCAATTGGTATTCTTAAACCCAACTTCCGACCCCCTGCTTCCAACAAATAACAACTTCAAAAAAAAATCCCCTTGTGGTGTAGTTGGCTATCACGTTCGGCTGTAATTGAAAACAAGATTGTATACCGAAAGGTCACCGGCTCGATTCCGGTCGAGGGGACTTGAGTTGTTTACTTTTTTCATTTTTTTGCAACTTTTCGGTCTTAACATCTTGCGTGGGGAGATATTAATTTTATGTCCCAAGTCGAAACGTTAGACGTAGTAGGTAATAATATTCTTAGAGAGGGCTGATTCCATGTACCCTCTATATGTTGCAGTTGGAGTTGGTTGGTATGTTTATATATAATTATTGACTTCCCTTGCGAAGCGATTTATTTGTTTGTTTATCTCCCACTACCTTGCTCTTGGAGATTTTTGGCCAACCTTCTTCTTTCTGAGACCGAGAGTTTTGTTTTTCCTTATCCATGATGCAGAATGGGAAACGGGATATGCCGTGGGCGGTCAAAGAACCGAAGGAAAAGGGAAACGACGCCCGATTTGGTATGCAACACATATAAACTTTGAAAAATCTCCTCAGTTCATCAGACAGTCAGTTGCAGCTGAAAGTTTTTTCGACATCTGTTGGAAGTCCATTCTAAACTACCTATGTAGAGGTAGATTTACACCAAGGCAAGGCAAGGGCCCGATGTACACTCATATCATGTAGTTACAATGTTCAAAAAGACAATGTGGATAAAAAGATTATACCCGGGATATGTTTGGGGGGGGAGGGGGGGAGAGGAGCTGATACGTAGTGGTCGCCGGGTCGGGGACTCGGGGGGGGGGGGGGGGGGGGGGAGAACATCCATCCCGCCCCCGGGCCTCGGGTGCCCCCCTGAAAGATGTGCCGAATCTTGGCCGGGGTCCAAGAAGAATTTTGCAGAGCCTCCCGTAGGGACCGTACCTTAATTTACTTGGGTATGTAGGTTGCAAGGGGCGACGGCGGACCGGCCGGGGACGCGGAGTCTCCTCCGTCGGAGCACCTCCGGTTTGCACAAGCGGCGAAGCTTGCACAAGGTCCGCTTATGTAAGGGACTGGGTAGGTAGTGTATAAGTGCGAGGTACACAGTATCTGAGACGGTAGGTATCAACCTTACATTATGATGGAAGCGTTGCAGTGGTACAGACCCCCAATTTTTCCAGACACGTTTTCGCGGCTGTAAAATGGGAAACAACAGGAGAGGCGAGAAAGTCAAAGGGCCCTGGGGGCCTATCTCTCAGTCACTACTCTCCTCGGGTAACGACCGTACATACTTTGGAAAAGAAGATGCGGAGGCAGCCATTAACTAGGGAGCCAATTGTATGAATGAATGACGCCTTCATGTTCTTTCAACATCAGAAGAAACCCATATCGCATCGAGTCTAACTAGGATGAATCTGAAATGTGGAAACATGGTGAATGCTTGAAGGAACGAAGAGAAGAAGTGACTTTGTCATGCTGTTGGAAGGACGTGAAAAAGCCTGTTTGTTATTTCTCGAAGTGATGGGTCGTGCAGCATGTACGAGGAGACGGAGTGATAAGATGACGGCAGGCAAAAAAGGTTATGCAGCCCGGCGTCAGCACTCAGTATGGATTTTTTTGTGGGTAACTTATCCGGTGCTGACCTGGGGATAAGTTTCTTCTTATTTTGTTATGCTTTCCGACTTTTGGGATAATCATGGCAACAGCATGATACACTGCGGATATTGGTGTCTAACAAACGCTGATGCAAATCTCAATGCTTCGAGAACATAAATAAGTATGGTCCTTTCAGAATAAAGGTAAGCAAGTTGTATATCAATTCTATAAGTGTTAACCCACTACAAACCTTTTCTCTTTTTGTCATGCGCGGGATTGAGCGACGTGATCAGCAGGGGGGCCCGCGCGGCTCCGCCAAGCCAATTCTCATCGCCGATTGGCGCCGGAATTCAAGGGTCTTTTCACCAAGAGGCAAAGACAGGAGCAAAGTCCGGCCCCCCGCTCCAGACCTCCAGTCGTTCCCAGGAAGTCTCGCAGATATATGCCAAGACGTGTGAATAGCTTCAGAGATTTTTTTGATTTATTTTCATCCCCTTCCAGACTTCGTCTTTCAGATGGGCAGTTTCAGTACCTCTAGCCATCTTACGTAGAGGTACCGACGTTTCACATTTCCCAAATGAAACTGACCAATGTGTTGTTTTGTACATTAATAATATGACAAAGGGCCTCAACTTTGTTGATGTTCTTGTCAAGGGACTCGGACGGCATGCTGTCTGGTCTTGCTGTACAAGTGCCTGTTTGGTGCCTGCCCCAAAGAGTTGTATTTTTCCTGTAAATTACACGGCAGGTGTGGTTCGTGCTCTGTGCTGCGTCATTCTCCCACTCGTCGCACTGTGAAATTTATACGACCGGCCGCTGCTATTACGATTTCTATACGATACGGGGAGAAGGATATCCCGACTGACTAAAAACCACTACTCTGAGAGCTGAGGGTTTTAAACAGCTATATTGCTAAGAACTTTGAGTCAGATACCCCTTTTTCAAGTAAAGGTTACCACAGTTTTTGTTGACCTGTATTGTTTTGTCGACAAACAAATTCCCAGTCCCCAACAGTACTAGAAATGAGACCAAAGGTCTCTTCGAACGAACATCAGCGAGTTTCAGCATAACACAATGATGGAAAACAAGGAAATGAGGCATTTAAAGAAACAACAAGAGTGTGAAGTAGGATGGGATATGCAGTTGGAGAATGGGCATCAAAAAGTGACTTGATCGACCGAAACCCTTCTTGTTGGGAACACGATCCGGATCTGGATTCTGTATGTAGTAGGGGATCCGCCACTGCCCATGACAGGCATGTTAACAACAGCTCTTCCTTCTCATTCCATCCACTTTCACCTTACTCGACCGCCCTGATTACACACCTGCATGGAGTGAACCCTGTTGTTGACTGGTACGGACAGACCGGATCTACTGTAGGTATCTTGTCCATGTGTGAGAAATAAGGTTATCGCCACTTATTTCCAAAGATCCATGCCGACGGGTTATCATCCATTCAAGCCCTGTAGAGCCGTGTATTACACTCTCATAGGAGCGGCAAGTGTGTTTGGACTGAAGAGTCATGTTCAGTACTTTGGTGAGGTTGGTGAGCTTGGTTGTATCCCACTATGCTTCCGTCTTGGACCGGACTCTGATTGGCCTTTGAGTAATCCGGCTTTTTTTTTTTTTTTTTTTTTTTTTTTTTTTTTTTTTTTCCCTTCACTCTTGATAATCATCAAGAGTCATGGAGGCCTGCTGGCAGTGCGAGTAATGGGCAGCCCAGGCACCGAAGGCCATGAGGAGATTGGGAAAAACCAAAAGCCCAAAAGGCTCGAGGCCAATGAGCTTTGCGGGCGCTCTGAAAGTTCACTGTCTCATTCCTGGTACTGGGATTGTTTGTTAGCTCCAGTTTTCAGTCCGCCCATCGGGGAACAGTGTTCTCTTTCCCCTTGTTGGTCCTCTCTCAGGATTTTCCCATGGGCAGGCCCGGGACACATCAATCCTTCTTCTCTACCCCGCCTGCACTCACCATGTCTCGTTCTTGTTCGTCTGTCTCTTCAGGCTTCTCGGTTGTGGCGGCATCTTTCATGTCCCACCTTCGCCTTTGTAGGATTTTCCTCGAGGAATTGCAGCACTGTATGTACGTAGTATTCCTTCTTCAGCTTTGCCTGCCTGCTGCTTGCGTTGGTCGTACACTACACTTGGGTACACTATTAGTGGTTCGCCAGGTCTAGAGAACCATATCGTCATTACCAGTGATGAGAGATCTACCTTTTCCTACCTTCATCTAGTAAGGTAAATCGGCCATCTATTCCAAGAACTTCCACGGACTTTCAAGGAAAACGATGAGGGTACATAGAACCGCTCCCACGGGGAACCGGGTGCCCTATCCTGCGGCCGGCTGTTGTCCACGCAATCCTTCCATAGGTAGTCTATGCCACAGCAGACCACTCGTGCTTACGAAAACAGGGATGACCTCGCAGGAATTCCTTCGGTCCTGCTGCCCATTCCAGTTTCATCCATATGATAGGGAAAGGAAAAGACTGGGCCATTGGGGCTGTGTGAGTATCAGTGGTCTTGGCTGCGGGAGAATTTTGGAACAAGTCAGTAAATGATTGATCACTACATGGATCGGTATGTGCTGCTATACCTGGCCAAGCCATTGATTGATAATCATAGAGACTGAGAAGCAGGGTAAGAGATAGGTATGAAGAGAAGCTAGGTTGATGAGGTGACGGCATACGTGGCTGGCACTAGTAGCCCTTGTGTTACGCAGTATCTTTTGACATGCCGGGATTGGGGGCTTTTGTTACTTTGTACGGGCTCTACCACTCAGGGGACAAGAGGAGGCACACAGGGAAGCCCAGGAGCAACCGGCCCCCCCGTCGGGCACGACGAGCGGAGACTGATAGGATGGGGTTCCGAATTCTCCATTCCGAGCCCGTCACTGGAGAGGCCACAGGGCAGGAGCGAGTCGGAGACCGGCCACACCGGCGGAGACGGCGGGGACAGGGGAGGAGGGAGATTAAGGTGTGATTTTTTGCAGCCCGACTTCCGAGTCACTCCTCATTCGACCTTTCCCATGCCCCTGGGTTGGGTGTCGTTCCTCCCCTCCTTTGAAGCTTGGTTCTTGCCGTACCTGACAACTTGACACCACAACGGCACAACGCACCTGCTGCTTATGCTCGACCAAGTACCTCTAGTCGACTGTTCGAGACTGGGACCCCCTCTCGGCCTCTCGCGCTACCTGTACGTGCATGCCCCTCTATCTTTCCCCTAGAGTCTCAGCTGGTCACCATTGAGTGGATGACCCGAAAAATACGGCAGTTACCTATGGAGGTAGTAAAGCCAATCGGCCATAACACCCAGAGTCCACATACCTCTAGCTTTATCTCAGCGCCAGACCTTCCTTTTCTTGGGCGGGAGGATCAATTCAATCTTTCGAAAGTTTCACGTATTCGTGGTAATGAAATTTAGGATCGCCCAAAACTCAGGTCTGAGTTCTCGATGCAGAAAACCCCGAGTCGACTAAGTAAATACCAAAAAAATCACATTTCGGTCCAGATTTTCGAACACTTTCCAAAACCACAATACTACCTTTGCGATGCAACATCATTGAAATATCCTCGGAGGTAGAGTTTTTAATTCTCTTTCTATTGAGCCTATTTTTATAGGGGTATAGCTATTGGAAGTAGTTTTCTTAATGCCCCCCCTATGGGAGAGGGAAAAGAAAAATAAGAATGGCCTTTAGGATAAATCCTTTTAAAAGTTATACCCTTATAAAAATAGCTTCATTGGAACGAGAATCAAAAACTCTACCTCCGAGGATATTTTAATGATGTTGCATCGCAAAGATGGTATTGTTTTTGAGGAGTGATCATTTTGGTGATGCTTTGGTTTTTCTTTTTTGACTCCTAAGGAGGCTACATCGTGAACTCAGACCTCATGGGGCCGTGCTTAAATTACCGCCAAGAATGTAAGGCCCCGTAACGAGGTCTGAGCGCTGAGATAACTCTAGCTCTTGTTTGCTTTTGGACACTGCACAGCGTGTTGCAAAGAATGTCTCCTTTTCAATCTGCTTGCTAATCAAGTTCTCGCAGCCGAGTTCATCAATAACGAAGTCTACTACACCTCCCATCTGTCTTCCACACTCCAATTAGATCCTCAGCACCACTCGACGATTCCTACCAGCTACAGCCACCTCCTCTTCCTCGATCCACCGACCGTTCGACGACGACGGCGACGACCAACTCCGCTGCCGGCCAGCTATAGCACGAGGCACGCATACGAAACGAGCGAGAACGATAACGACAACCCAATCAATGGGCGAGGGAAACACTTGCTTCTCCCTGTCCCAATTATGTCTCGCCGTTCCTAAGAGAGACGGAAAAGCCGACAACGCGACAAGGAAACGAAAGAGAACATGAAAAAACAAAGGGTAACGACGATAGAAAGGGGCAATTGAGCTGCTAGGCCAAGCCCGCATACAATTTGCAAACTCAACAAATACTCACCATGACCGAACAACACGAGCATGCCCCCCATGCTGGCAATTGGCAACAACGGTTCGATACCGAGACTGCGGCATTGGCCCTTCCTCAAACATCGTCATCGCCCCTTCACCAGGGAAATCTCACAAGCCATCATGCTCTTGGGCGACAAGACATTGGTAACAGTGCGGCGGGAGTGGAAACAGTGACTCCTGTCAATCCCAGACAGAAGGCTGTCACTGTCAATGCCATGTCCACGGACTACCATTACGCCACTGCCGGTGCAGCCATCGCTGGCTTCGTGACTACACCAACCCATGCGACGACGACAGAAGCGATACCGACAATACCGCAATGCATCAACAACCACGCCGGCGGGTGTACCGGCTGCGGGTCCTCTGTCTGCTCCTGTTCTGGTACAGTGACAGCGCCGTACAACCTATATGGCGACTATGGATGGGGCCCACAAAACACAGCGCCAATGCCAATGCCAGTGCCAGGTCTAATCCCAGCAGCAGCTCCCTCTGCTGCTGCCGCCGACACCTTTGTTGTTGACCGGAGCAGAGACTCCGAGTGCGGAGTGCCGGGTATGGGTGTGGATAGGAACAATTATCCGGCAACGGGTAGTCAACTAGTTATGCATGCCAATACCAGCCATGATCAACTTCATGACACTGGAGCTGGAGTGGGAGGTGGAGGTAGTGTCTTGTTCGGCGGCGGCAGCGAGAATTCAAACCAGAATCAACTTGACTCGAAGTTCCCCGCCCCAGGCCCAAGAGAATTCCCACAGCAACATGCTGGTCAGCATGAAGCCCAAGTCCACGTGCCCCGGCCTCACCCGTCGCAACGATTTTGGTCGGAGTCGGACCAAACCGCCGGCACGCCCATGTCCATGCGAGAACCAAGGCCGGTGCCACTCAGGCTCGGCACTTCTCCCTCAGTCGAACTTTCAGTTGCGGCTCCAGGATATCCCAGTCCACATCGGGAAGGTTTCATGTCGTTTCAGCAACAGCAGCAACAGCAGGCCTATGATGGCATGGTACACCACTACCACCAGCTCCATGATGGTCACCGTTCAAACACCACCATGATGGTGACGAGCCCCAACTTGGGTTTTCCATACCACCATCTCGACACCAGACAACAAGGCGGCGAGTCCTTTGCGACATATCACCACGACGATGGACAGCAGCATTTTATCATGGCGGGGACGAACCTCGTGATGGACATGCAAGGCGACATGGATATGAATACAGGAATGGGGTTGGAGGTTCCGAGGGACACCGCTGAAGGTAGCCGCCATGAGCAGCAGCAGCAGCAGCAGCAGCACCACAACTTCATGGTACCCGACAATCAGAAGCATACCGACCGCCGACCCAGCTATATCATGCCCATGTCCATGCCATCAAGTGCCTCCGACAACATCCGCATCAGGATGGATGGTTCATCCCAATCCGTAGCCGCATCGCCTCCTAGGAGCATCAACATCAACATGGACGCGGTTATTGCGGTGAGTGGGTTGTGGTCAGACTCGTTTTCTATTTTCCCAAAGTTCTCTTCGATTTTTGTCAGGGCTCTGGTAGACGAATTGAGAAACTAACTATGCCTCTTTTGACACTTTAGACTCAAACTTCCCCGATGCCGAGGCAGCCGCCACCGAGTGTCTGGCAACAACAACCACAAGAACAAGAACCACAAAAGCAGTATAATCAAAGGGTGGTGACAATGGCGCTTGCCTTGTCGCCAGATGGCCTGTGCCACAATAATAAAGAGATAACGACGGATACTCGACAGCAAACGAGAGCGAGACCGAGGGCAACGATGCCAAACGATAACGAAAACCAAACTCATGACCATAGACGAGAAGATACCCATAAAGAAGATAGAAAGGGAAAAGGTCGGGCTTCTGGAGCAGAACCGAACATCGACAGTAATGCTATGGAAACCGATGGGGAGGATACAGAAGGAAAGGCGGAAGGCCGCGAAGATGGAGGACAAGGCAAAGCCGATGACAGCCCAAGAAGCCACAGAGCAGAAAGGAAGCAACATGAGAAGAAACAAGCTGAAAATAAACTCACCAAAGTTGCCCAGGGTCACAGCTTGGGTCGGGGTCCCATGGCCGATGGCGTTGGTGTCGGTGTCGGTGTCAGCGCCGGAGCTGGTCCGGGTCGTCGTCCCCGAACAGAACTCTCGACACTCTCCTCCGTACAACCCTACCTGACACCAGCCATATCACCCCCAGGACCTGGCCCTGGCCCAGGCCCAGATCCGGGACCCCAGCACTTTTTCCACTCCTCACACCTCCACCACTCCCCATCGATGTTGTTCGCAGCAAGAGGAAGCGGCTTTGTCCTGAAGCCTCTTCCCTCCTGCTTATCCCCCTCCATGCCATCATCATCAGCACTCACCACCCCACCGCTCATAGAGTCAACCACAACTGCGACTGTGGCGACTGGGAGCGGAACAACCCGAGACCAGCGCAACCGCGCCGCCGCCAACCGCTACCGGAACAAATCCAAGGCGGCCGTGGCGACGCTGCAAACACTCGAACTCGAGCTCAGTTCGCGTCGGCAGGAGCTGATTTCCACCTTGAAGGGACTCGAAGAGGAGAAATTCGAGCTCAAGACGGCGCTGCTGAGGCATGTGGGGTGTGGTTGTCATCTGATACGGGAGTATTTGGAGGGAGAAGCGAGGAGGATATTAATGCTGGAGAGGGAGAAGGAGATGAGGGAGAGGGAGAGGGAGAGGGTGATGAGACATGGGGAAGGGGAAGGGGAAGGGGAAGGGGAAGGAGGGGGAGGATGGGGAGGAGGTAGTGTCAGTGAGAGAGTGGATGGGGAGATGGTGGGTGGATCTCCCTTGAGTATAGAAGGGGCAGCAGGGGTAGAGAATATGAGTATGGGCATGGGTATGGGCATGATGGGGGTATATGAAGGGATGGATGGTGGTGGAGGTGGAGGTGAAGAAGAAGAGGGGGAAGAAGGAGAAGGAGACGAAGAAGAAAGAGGGGGAGGAGGAGGAGGAGGAGGAGGAGGAGGAGGAGGAGGAGGAGGAGGGGTATACCCGGATAGAAAGGACTCTGAGGCAGGTTGATGATAATGAAGGAAACAGGGGAGGAAATCAGGATGGGTGGTGGGAAGAGAGACAGAGCAGGGTGAAAGAGAGAGCCGTGAAAGAGGGAAACAGCAGGGGAAAGGTGTTTCAAGGAGGATTTGTAAGGAGGGAAGAAGCATGAAAGGTAAGAAAGAGGATTAAACTGGAGAAAGGCTAAAAAGAAGGAGATACCAAAGTGGGCTTTTTTTTTTTTTCAGAACGAGGTTGAAAGGAGAAGAGAAAGGAGATATTATAGTGGACTTGACCAGGACTAGCTAGGCCCACGGTTTTAGAGTCAAACACCGCAAGGCAAGTTTGGATAGACTAAAGTCGGTTGGATAAATTTGATCTGGGGATCTTTCTGGCTTTGGATCCGAACATAATTCTGGAATTTGAGTTGCCGGGTTCCGAGTCTTGAGAGTGCTCTGAGAGGATCATTCTGTATAGGTGGTTTTGGGTCCGACATATTCTGAATCTTGAGTTCCAGAGTTGAATCTGAGTCGGAGTTGGAAAATATCGTGTTGTTGTGTAGGTAGCTTATGTTGAGTCCGACACGATTTCGAATTTCGAATCTGTGTGCCGGCCGGGTTCGAGTGTCGAGTCTGAGTTTGGAAAGATCATAACGTCGTCGTTCGTGTACGTATTGTTGTCGACTCTGTTGTAAGTTGGTTCCTCGTTTTTTTTTTTTTTTTTTTTTTTTTTTTTTTTTTTTTTTTTTTTTTTTTTGTCGCCAGGGGAAAGTCGCTCGCCGGGTTGATAATGTGATTTCATTCTTCCTTTTTGAGGTTTTCCAGAGAATTGAGATGCCGGGACCCCCATTCCGTGTTTGTTGATATTGGCTTTATTTGTTCCTTTTGTTTTTTTTTTTTTTTTTTCATGTGAATTTCCTTTGGTGAAATGTCGGAAACCCGTGGTGTAGTCTGTTGTGGTGGTGGTGGTGGTGCTTGGATACAACGACGAACGATGGTGAAGAGGATGGGAAATGATGGAAGAAAAGTCATGGCAGTAAAAAAAAGAAAAACCAAAGGTTTGTTGTGTGTACAAGTGCACAAAAGTGTACGTACATGGACGGTTTCATACGTATCTGTTTGGTACTTCCAGGTTGTAGAAGCCTAGAAGGTCAAGAGTGAGCGAAACATTTGATGAGTTCGTTGGGTGAGAACGAAAAAAGGGAAGTGAAAATTCTCGTGTGTTTTGCTGCTGGATGGTTCAAATGTCGAGGGAATGGTCAGTCGGTTCTTTGTATAAAAGCTGGAAGGAGGCAATAAATAAATCGTTTTTGTCCGTGTCGGTTGATGTTGAACTTTGTCGTTGAAGTCATCGTCGTTTATGGACCTAGTTTTCGCCCGTTCTGCCCGTTTGAAACAACCCTTGCGTAATGCGGTGATCTTGTGTTTGGTTTGCTTGGCATCCATCATGCAGTCGATCGAAGCGGGACCCACATGGGTAAACGGTTAACGGGCAGAGATGGGAATAAAGAAAGAAAGGGGTCCAAGGATTGTTGAAGACGCAAGGATTTTAAGGTCCGGGACCGGTTCGGGTTTTTCAGTCGGGTGAGGACGGTTGGTTGGAATTGTGAGGAGTTCTTGCCATGCAGTAGTTCCCTATGTACATGCCTGCATAGGTACATGTTGTCTGCCCGGCAGTTGCTCCGTGTGTATTGTGTGAGTACCGCGGACCGTAAAAGACAGAGTCGGACACCTGGTTGGTGTTCTGGTGGCAACGTTGTCCGGACTTATCTTCCACAAACGCCTGGAGTAACTCATGTCTCCATAACACACCTCAGCATGCCTGGTTCGCCCACCACACACACCTGGACGGCACAGCACAGGGCAGCTCATGAACCCGCAGCCCGACCCGACCCAAAAGAATTCTATCGGCTGGGCCCAGAATCCCTTCCGTCCCTCTCTCGACCTTGTTCTGTCCCCAGTGAACAGACCGCACTCTGGACTTTCTCTCCAAGCACCCGAATAATTTTTTTTAAGACTAGCTTCGGCCAATCAGGAGAGAATATTCGAGAGTAAACCAATTAGGACTGGGTATCCTAATTCGTCGCTTTAATACTACGATAATTATTATAATTTTCCTCCACCTCGAAGCGGGCTCCGTACCCACTACGAACCCTATCATAGGCACGATAGCGCCCTTCTAGGACAATATCGTAACTACGCTACGTAAAGTAAATAAAGAATTTATCGAGAGCCTTTAAATGTAATTTATTATCGCCGAAAAATTTATTAAAATTATCGTTAAAATTTACGATTCCTTCGTCTTACCCGTTTAGAAGCGGGCGGTAGCCCTCCTACGATTTTAATTTTACGACCTCCTACGCTTTTTCTTCTATATGAATAGTGTAATACCTCCCCTTCCTTCGATTTTATCCCCGAATATTCTTCCTTTCTTTTTTCCTTAATAGAAGGAGCGTTTATAAATAATTTAATTACCCGCCCCGCTTATTAAAGTTTAACCTAATATAGGCCTAATTAATTAAAGGATTTAATAGGGCCCTATTTATTAATAACCGGTTAATTAAAGGAAGGATTACGCGCCCCCCGAAATAATTAATATATAAATTTAATAAGAAATTAAATCAAAAAAGAATATAATTAAGTAAATTAGCCGACCCCCTTCTATTAATATTATTAATATTAAAAATATTATTATTAATTTTTATAATTATAAAGAAAATTATAGGACCTTCTTCAAATTCGTTTAGGACGCGGAATTTCGGAAAATAATACCCGAAGGTATTATTTTATATATTATAGAGGAAATTAAATTTCCTTACTATTATATTTATAAAGTTTATTTAATATAATTAAGTTTTTATATCGAAACGATTAAATCCGATTTCTGTACTCTCTTCGTCGAATTTAATAAGAAAATACTATAATACTAAATCGATTTCGAAATTAAAACCGTTTTATATTATTTAATTAGAATCCTTCTTAAATTCTTTATATATAACGGCGTTTGTAATACTAAACCCTTTATAATATAGGAAATTTATATTATTACGAAATAACCGGTTAAAATTATTAAAAAAAAGGTTATAAGCGATTATATCGTTATTTTCTAGAAGAAGACTTAATTAATTTATATTTTCGGTTCCGAACCCGTTAAATTTATAGAATATAATTTTTATATTAATACGTATAATAGGTATTTCGGCCTATATAATATAACGAAATCTATTTCTACTTCGGTTTATAAAGATTATAATACTCCGATAATTAATTATAAGGATATATATAAACTTATCCTTTAATATTCGAATTATTTAAAATTAATAAAGCCCGGCTATTTAAATTACCCGGTATTCTTTAAAACCCGAAATAAATATATAATTAAACCCTCCTTAGAATAATGTATTAAAACCCGGAAGGTTAATAAGGTTATTTATAAAGTAATTATATACGATTTTAAAAAATAGTAAAAGGGTAATAGAAATAAGGCTATTACCCTTATTTAGGACGGTAATAATAGCCCCTTTTTTATTCTTTAATTATTAATATTAATAATAATTATTTAGCCTATTACTAATATAAATGGTAATATTATTTTAAAAAATTCCCCCTCCCCCCCCTCTTTAGAATATTTAACCCCGGCCCTTTACTTTCGAACGTTACCCCCTCCGTTTACGGCCCCCTACCCCCATCCGCTAGCCGGCCTTTCTTTCGCCCCTGTCACGGCGCTGGCGGACAGGGTCCCTGTCTGGCGGACCGGTTATCGCTCGGGCGGTCACCTAACAAAGATTAACCGCACCAACGCACGTAATTGCGTACCGCCTTCGTAGGTCGCCCGCGCTCAAGTATAAAACCCTGGCGCGGGGCGCACCCTTTATTCGTTTCTTCTTTTCTTCTTTATTTTATAATTCTATAATAGATTTAAATTTAACGTATTAAATTTATTTCTCGTAACTACGTCGCTCGTAATAATTATAAGATTATTCTTAATATATTAGGGAAGTATTTAAATATTCTAAATTTATTTACCGATTAAAATAATTATAATATATACTTTCGTAATTAATTATAATGGCGTATACCCCTAACGAAAAGGTTATTGTGGCCAAAACCGTTAAGTTATTTATTATTGAAAATATTTAAATAAACGAAGTTTAGAAGAAAAATATATTTAATAAATTCGTAGTCGAATAAATTAAATTTAATATTATAGATATATTTATTATTCTTAATATAATTATTTAGTAAAATAATATTTTTAAGCGTTATTTATTTAATAATATTACGATCGGCACCCTTAAAGAAAAATAGGATATTTAATTATATAATATCGATAAATCCAATTTAAAGGATTATAATATTCCGGAAGATATAGACGAAACTATTACGTTTTTTAATTAGGAAATTATTAATAAATTCGCTAACGTTTATTATATATTTAATATAAAAGACTTACTCGGCTTCCTATATACGAAAATTAACGCAATCGCGAAATATTAAACCTAATATAATAAAGGTTATTTAACCTTTATTTTTAAAGCTTTAATAACTACGGGCTAAAATTATTAAAAATAAAATAATAATAATATCCTATTAATAAATTTTAATACTTTTAAATTTACTATTGAAGATCCCGAGGGCGTACGTACTATTTTCGAAAAAATTAAATTATAAACTATTTTAATTAAAATTATTCTTTCCTAATAATAAAAATATTAAATTATCATTATTAATTTAAATACTAATTTAAAATAAATATACGAATACGCTACTAATTTATTAAAATATTAAAAAAGCGCCGAAATAGATAATAAACGCTTCCGTAAGGATTTACGTAAGGAATAAAATAAAAATATATTCCTAATACGTTAATTATTAAAAGCCTATAGAAATAAAGATCTTAATTTCGAACCGGACGATTACGAAACTTTACGTTATAAAAACGCCGTATTGCGTAAAAAGAATTGTAAATTCTAAATCTAATTTATTACGTTACGTTAAATTATTAATTATTCCTATAAAGGAATTTAAAATAATACCCTATTTAATAATAATTAGAATAACGATTTATCCGACAATAAAAAGGCTTAAAATAATACCCTATTTAATAATAGCTATACCGATAAATAAAGTACCCTTTACGAATAAAAAAATAATTCTTCGATTAAAAGCTACTTATTCTATCCCCGCTTCTTCGTTAAATAGAATGAAATTTATTATAATTTAATTAAAAAAGAAAAAGAATTCGTTAAAGTTAAAAATAATTTAATAATTATAAAAGTTTAAACCGAAGAATTAAGAGGAATAATAATTACCCGGGATAGTAATATTACCGATTTATATACTATAATTACTACTTTAATTAAAAAAAATATTAACCTCCGTAAAGAAAATACTAATTTTCGTAAAAAGAAAATCGCCTTTTTAACCCCCGAAAACCTCGAATATTACGACTATATCAATTATAATAAAAATAATAATAATAGAGGGTATTATAAGGAAATATTTATTACCAATTTTTTTATTACTAGCTAGGGACGCCTATTAATTAAAAAGAAGGATCCGCTTTATTTTTATAACGAAAAAAATAAAAATACTATTACTTTTAACGTTTAATACCGCCGTATTTTTAATAAATTTAAATTAAATATTAATTATTTCTTTAATAATAAAATTAAAAAAATATATATCGAGAATCGTATTATTAATAAAATTATTTAGGATTTTAAACCCTATTTCGCCGACGGCCTTTATAATATTAAAACCTCCGATAAATTATTCGCCTATTTATACGCCGAATATTACGATTATAATCGAAAGGAAAAAGCTATTTACGAATTTAACGATTTAAAATTCGAAATAAACGGGGATTTCTAAAAATTCCATAATAAATTCGTACGTTTAATAAGGGAATATAATCGCCCTCTTAATTTATAAAAATAGGAATTTAATTAGAAATTCCCGGGTATTATTTAAAACGCCCTCTTTTAAAAATACGGATAAGAAGATATTATTTTTAATTAATACGCTTTAATAATTAAAAAAGCGGTCGAAATTAATTAATATATTTTCTATAATAATAAGGCTAAAAAAAATAATAAGAATAATAATAAAAATACCTCCTTTTCTACGAATTTATTTAATAAAATTAAGGGTTTTAATAATTCTAATAAGAATTCTAATAATATTATTAATAATAATATTAATACCGGTAATAATAATCGAAGTAATTCTTATCGCGCTTCCGATATAATTCGTAAAGAAGTTTGCAAATTATTCGAAGAAAATAAATATTTTATATATAAAGAAATTAAATATCGTTTTTATAATTATTTTAACCGCTATAATAAAAACCCTAATTATATTAACGAATTCGTCGATTATTATAGCCGTAAAAATAAAAAAAACGATAAGCCGGCCGATAATAAAATAGAAAATTAATTATCCTAAAAATATAAATTCCCTCCTAAGGATTAAATTACTAAATATTTATTTTAAAAAGAATTTAAAAAAAATATTACTAGAAAATATAAAAGTAAATAAAAATTTTTTAAAGGATTATTTAAATAAACCCGTATTAATTACGTCTTATATTATAATAAATAATAATAAAAAAATTTTATTTACGAACGATACGTTTATTAATTCGGGAATAAACGGTAATATTTTTATAAATAAAAATTTTATTAGTAATATAATTAAATAAAAAATAGAAAAACTATATAATTTTTATCCTTACGTTATAAGAGGGTATATTAAATAATATAGCGAAACGATTAATTAATATTTAAAAGGAATTATTAAAATATAAAGTTAACGGTTCGATAAAAAAGTAATAATAATCGTCAATTCGGGGTATAATATTATTTTAAATAAATATTAATTAAAAAAATATAAAACTTTAATCGATATCGCTAATACCAACCTTATCTTTAATAAAATAATTATAATATTATCGGCTTTTAATAAACGTATTTAAAAATTTAAAATATTCGTTAAAAATATAATATTATTACCTTTAATAAAATCCGGCCGATTAATCGAATTATTCGAAGAATTAAAGGAACGATTAATCCGACGTAAAGAAAATAAAAATTTAATAAAAATAGAATAATAATTATTAAATTAATGCGCCCTAAAGTAAAAGGAGGAAAACGTAATACCTACGCGACGAAAGTATATTGAAATATTAGAAATTAAACGAAAAAACGACCCCCTTTAAAGCGAAAACGCGCGGGGCCGATACCGATTAAAAAAAAATAACGTAAAATAGTAAAAATATTATAACGACCTTACAATGATCGGTACCGACGCTTTTTTTATATTCGCTAAATAAGAATATATAAAAGTAATTAATCTTTACGAATTCAACTGATTTATTAACGATTATAAAAAATAAGCCCTCGTTAAAAATAAAGTAAAATTATACGAACGAACCAAAAAAGAAATTTTTAAATATATTTACAAATATTTAAATATATTTAATAAAAAGGAATTTAATACTTTATTAAATTATTATATTAATAATTATAAAATTAATTTAATAAACGGAATAAAATTTAAAAACTTTAAATATAATTTATTATATAAAATATCGGTCGATAAATTAAAAATTTATTAGAAATACGTAAATAAAGCGCTAATTAAAGGTTTCATCGAAAATAATTTTATATTTTAAATTACGCTTATTTTCTTCGTACCTAAAACTAATAATAAATTAAAATTCTATATAAATTATTAAAAATTTAATATTATTATAAAGAAAAATAAATACCTTCTTCCTTTAATTAATAAAATTATTATTAGGATTAATTAAACGAAGATTTTCTCGAAGATCGATATTAAATAAACCTTCTATCGAATCTATATATACCCTAACGACGAAGAATTTATAATATTCCGAACGAAATACGGTACGTATAAATATAAAATCCTACCCTTTAAATTAATTAATAAATTATTAATATTTTAGCGGTATATTAATAAAATATTAATAAAATATTTTAATAACTTCTATAACGTGTATATTAATAATATTTTTATTTTTTTAAATAATTTAAAAGAATATAAAATTTATATTAAAAAGGTATTAATTAGGTTAAAAATAGCGGGATTATAAACGGACCTAAATAAATACGAATTTTATATCGAAAAGACTAAATTTTTAAATTTTATTATCGAAATTAATAATATATCCGTCGACTTTTAAAAGATCGCGGTCATAAAGGATTAATAAATTCTAATAAATATATAAAGAGTATAATCCTTCTTAAGGTTTTATAACTTCTACCGGCGCTTTATTAAAAATTATAACCGGATTGCTAAATTATCAATAATAATAACGAAAAAAGGAAAAATTTTTAATTAAAATAAGGATTACTAAATTACCTTCGAAGAATTTAAAGGACAATTACTATTAATACCTATCCTAATATATTTTAAATATAAATAACTAATACGGGTAAAAACGGACGCTTTAAATAGAATAGTAATAGGAATTTTATTTTAATTAATTAATAACGAATAGCGTCCGGTTGCCTTTTATTCCGAAATTATATATAAAATAGAATACAATTACTTAATTTACGATAAGGAATTATTAATTATCGTTAAAGCCCTATAATATTAACGAATAAAATTTATTGGCCTATATAAACCTTTCTTAATCCTTACGGATAACGAAGCGTTTAAATAATTTAATATTAAAAAATTTCTGAATTTATAATAAATAAATTAAATAAAATTCTTATCCCAATATTATTTCGTTATATTATATCGGTTAAAAAGGGAAAATAAAATTATTAATACTTTATTAAAGAAGGTAAAAGATTTAAAGAGCTAAAAAATTAAATAAAAAATTTAATATACCTTTTAACTCTTTAAAAACTTAAAGGACAATTATATAATATAATCCAACGATATAATTAATAATATTAATATTATTTACGTATCTATTTCGTCTTTAAGAGCCCTTATAGAAATTAACCTAAAAATCGCGGAAGGTAACTATAAAAAACGCTTAAAAGGATACCTTTTAATAAATTATTTTATATTCGAAAATAAAACTTACTTAAATTTAAAAATTTATTAAAATATAATTAAAAAGGGGGAAAACGGATATCGATTTATTATTAATAAAATCCTTACCCGTTTCGATAAATTTATTATACTATTTAATGCCTTAAAAGCTTAAATTATTTATAAATTATACGCGAAAATTACTACCGCTTATTTAGGCCGGAATAAAATAAAACGCTTAATTTCTATATAATATTAATAATTAAAGATAATTAGTAACGTCGACCGTTTCGTTACTAATTGCGTAATATATTATACTTCGAAGGTTCCTTATAATAAAATACCTAGTAAATTAAAACCTATTCTAATAGCCTATTATATTTAATAAAATTTAATCGTAAACTTCAAATTAATATTTAAAAATAAATAAAGATTCGATAACGTATTTGTAATAATAGATTAATTAAATAAAATATTATAAATTATCCTTTATTTTATTATAATAACCGTTAAAAATATAATTTATATATATTATAAAAAATTATATTATATTTACGGATTATTGAACGAAATTATTTCGAATAAAGGTCCTTAATTTATTTTAAATTTTATAAACGAATTAATAAAGATTTTTAATATCTAATAAAAATTAATTTCTTTAAATTATAATTAAATTACTAAATAAGCGGAAATTATAAACGAATACTTTAATTAACGACTTCGTCCTTTTATTAACTATTTTTAAAATAATTAATTAGAAGCGATTTTAATAATAAACGCTATTTAAATAGGAATACTATATAATAATTTAAAAGGAATATAATTATACGAAATATTAAAAGGGTTCCCTATACTTAATACCCTAAATTAAGAAATATATATAAATTTTAATAGCGTTCGGCTAACGATTAAAGAAAAATTTAACCGTAAAGATATATAAAAAATAATAGATCGAATTCGAAACTTCGTAGAAAAAGTTAAAGAATATATTACTAAAACCTAAGAATAAATAGCCAAATAAACGGATAAATATTAACGCGTCCCGGATTTCGGTCCCGGAAATAAAATATTTATTATTAAACGGAACGAATTTACCGACCGGCTAAATTATAAATTCGATTTTCCTTTAATTAATTAATATTTTAAGATTAAAAAAAAATATAATTATTTATTTAAATTAGAAATTTTAAAAGGGTAGAAGGGAACGGACGTTTTTTATATAAATCGGTTAAAGAAATACCCTAATAATTTATTACCTAATTAAAAATTAAAAGAATTAATAAAAAAATATATTAATAATAATATTAAATAAAAAATAAAGGAAATCTTAATTTCTTAAATATATTTTAATAAGTTTTAATATTGAATAAATTAAAAAGGATATAACCCGGACCCGAAATTTTATAACGCTAAAAATTTTAAAAATTTATTAAAACTATTATAAACCTATTATAAAATATATTTAAAATACTTAAGCCTACCGCTATATTTAAAGAAATAATTATAAAAAACGGAAGTAAAGGAGTTCGATAAAAATTACCCGGATAATAACGTTCTTTTAAAGAAAGGTATAAAGAAATTAAGGAGGATAATAAACGTTAGGAAATAAAGGACTTACTTTATATATAATAATAATTTTAATATTTCGAAGATTTAAAGCGAATTTTTTTCGAAGGGGGGGGTAATATTACGGCGTTAACGGATAGGGTCCCTATTTAACGGACCGGTTATTACTCGGGCGGTTACCTAATAAAAATTAATTATATTAATGTACGTAACTACGTACCGCCTTCGTAGGTCGCCCGCGCCTAAATATAAAACCCTGGCGCGGGGCGTACCCTTTATTCGTTTCTTTTTTTCTTCTTCATTTTGTAATTTTACAATAGACTTGGATTCAACGTATTAAACTTGTCTCTCGTAACTACGTCGCTCGTAACAGCCCCTATAGAATTCTAGGCGAAGAAAGTAATATAATTAGAATAATAGAGGCGCCGTTTTTAAACCCCGGACGAAGGATAAAATAATTAAAACTAATCCTTTATTTTTATATAACCGATTATTTATACTTATACCCTATTAATAAGTAGAGATTTTACTCTTAATAAATTCCGGACCTTTAATATTGAAATTTAGTCGGGCTTCCTTTAGGGTTACTTCCCGATAGCGATTATACCGAACCGCTTATAAACCTTATAACGACTTTTTATAGCCGAAGAAGTATAGGATAGCGAATAATTTTAATTTAATTTTTTAACCCTATAATCGGGGAATTTAAAATTATATCCGTTAATATTTAGAAGTCCCTAACGAATATTAATAGTATATTCGAATAGGTAATTTCTAATTAGGTCCTTATATTTTATATTTAAGAGCCCCCCGTTATTTAAAGGAGAATTTGTAAATACCCCGGCTATTATATTATCGGCCGCGATAATTGAAAAATAAGAATAATTATATACGTCGCAAAAATATATAATTTCCTAATCCCTATTATTCTTTAAATATATATTTTAATAATTATAGTTAATAGGGTAAATATAACTTACGTATATCAATACCCGTAGAATTATACGGCGGAAGACGCTTAGGAATACCTCTTTACCCTACGGCTTTAATATATTTTAATAATTAGCGATTTTAACGTTTACTATTCTTTTTAAGATTTTTAATTTAAAAATTCTATTAGAGGTATAAATTTCGAAACCTTTATAATATTTTAGGGCCTTTACTTATTTAATACCCCGGGAATTTTAATATATAAATACGTTAATAGATAATTTACCTTAAATTTAACCTTCGGTACCGATAGGTCTTATATATAAGTAGGCGCGTAAATTTTAAATTATTATAAATTCGTTATTATTATCCCTTTTAAAAAAAATTTATTATTATTAAAGAAATATATCCTCCCCCTATTATAAAAAGAAGAAGCTTTCGTAACTTTTATACGCTAATTCCCGAAAGAGGTCCTTATTTTACGTATTATAAAAAAATTCGAAGAATTAATTTAATCCTTAATTAATATCTTCGAAAGTATAATTTAAGAGTATTCTATTATTTTAGGCGGTAAATTTAAAAGTATACCGTAGTAGAACCTATTATTAATTATAATTAGGGACGAAAATTCTATAGTCTTCAGGAAAATATACTGCGAAATATATATAAATTATAATTATTATAAAATTAATATAACGAAAATATTTAAAGAGTTTGGGAATATTCTAAAATAGTGGAAAGACCCTTTAAATAATAAATTGACCTTTATAAATATTATTAATAATTAAAAATTAATAGATTTAGAAAATATCGTTATATATTTCGCCGAAGTTATTTTTCGGCCCCTTAACGATAATACCCTCCCCCTATATTAATATTATAGCCCCTCCTTCCCTTCCGATATTATATAATAGGTTTTTAACCCCCCTTTGGACGAAGAGATTAAAAAAACCTTCTTATTACGCGTCAATATGGGTTGATGCATACTTAGTCTTGGTAGTCGGGCTCGGCCCGACCTCCAAGTCCAGATATAGTATTAAATATAGATAGTCTACCTCGTCCCTTTAAGGAGGAGGTTAATTAATTATCTATATACAACCAAAAGTTCTTACTCAATAATTATTCATTAATATAAATCCTAAGTTATAATTATTGAATTCAATACTATTAAATTTAATATTAATTATATCGAGATTAATAATATCGATTTCAACGCAGACCTTCCCATCGAATTCGATAAAGTCGAATTCGGCTAAGCCGATTCCAATATTATCAAATTCGATTCGATCGACTTCGATTAAGTCGATTCCGATAGAAGGTATAAATAATATTACTATTACTTTTATAATAAATAGTATTAATAGCCTAAAATCGAAATTTTAAACTATTTTTATTATTATTTTATACCTTTTATTTCTTCGTACCTAGCGGCGTAATTAAACTAATTTTATTATATTTCTATTCCGAACCGTTTAAATTTTTTAATTTATAAAATAATTAAAAAGGGCGAAAAAAGCTTATCGAACTTTTATATATAATCCGCCTGCATTTACCGAATTCGACGATATAAACGTCTACGCTTTTAAAATTATAATTAATATTAAATTTAATTTAAATAGCGCTAAATATTTATAAATAATTATAGAATATCCGATCTTCTTTATAACCGGTAAATAAAAAGCCTTTTTACTTTAAACTACGAAGATAAATATTTAAATAATTTTATAGTATTATAATAAATTTATTAAAGAAAAAGTATTTAAAGATATTTATAAACTATTTATAGAAATAAAGGTTAAATATAATAGATTTAAGAATATAAAATACGAAAAGACTTTAAAAAATAATCGAGCCTTATTTTAGTACGAAAAGAATAATTCCTTCGTTTATTTCCCTATAAAATAGGCCCCGGAATTTTACCGCTACGTTAGGCCGTAATTTCAATTCGGATATAACTTTAATAATTAATTGCTTAATAGTACGCCGGCGATATCCTTATAACCGACGCTTAATTTTATATTAATATATATCATTAAATTAAAGGAAGTAGGAAATATAATAATAATATTATTATTTTACTACTATTAACGTTAAATATTAATAACCAGCCCGGATAATTAATATTAAATAATCCTTCGTATTTTAAATATTTTAAATATACCGATTAATTAGAATTCGCTATTATTTATTTTAAATATTCGGCCGATTACTATTCCGGCGCTAATTCTTTTAAGCCTATTTAAGAGGCTATTATTATTTATATAGGAAGAGGATTATAACGTTAAATTAAAAAAGGCGGCCTTAATAAAAAAACTAACTTTTATTTATTATTTCTAATAAACGTTTAAAATTCGTAAATTATTATTATTTTCAATTTTAGGAATTGCCGAATTTAATATACCGATTTCTAATAAAGTATATTTATATTATTATAAACTAATTATCGAATAATTCGATTAGGACGAAGGGATATATACAATTATACGTAAATTAAATTCGGATATTTCTATACCCGACGCTAAAAAAATTAATTTTAATATTTCTATAAAAGATTTTACGTCGACTACGTCGTTACGTAGTTTACCTATCCGCAACGACCCTTTGCCTAATAACCTTCTTCGAAAAATTATTAATATAAACTTTATTAAATTTATTATTATTAATTAAATAATTACTAATTTTACTCTTATAGAAATTACCTTTATTAATATTAAGTAATTTTATTTATTTATATTCTTTAATAATATTATTTTTATAAATACGTTATTTATTATTATTAAATTTAATATAGGGAGGGATAGAAGGGGTATATTATCTCCCGGAGGACTTCCGAAGCTATTTAACTCCCCGAGAGGCGGGGGCGGAGGAAGCGGCGGTCTATTAAAAAATCCTTTAAATAAATTACTATTTAATAGTCCTAAATCCGGTATTATCCTATATTATTTTAATAATAATAATAATTAAAAACCTATTAATTTTAACTTATTTTAATTTAATACCGAATTCATTATTATTAAAAGATCGCGGAATTTCTTTATTAATAAAATTCATTACTTCTCCAATCCTTAATTATAGGCCGAAAATACTCGCCGCTTATTTTTAATAAACCCTATTCGTTATAAACGGTAATTCGAATAAGCCTCCGATATATTTAAAAGAGCCGTATTTAATTAATAAATTAAATAATTATTTAACGAAAATAAAGTAGATATTACTATTATAATTATTAAATTCTTTAATAGAATCGTAGAGTAATTTAGTATTAAATATTACAAATCGTTTATTTAATTATTTAATAACCGGTTTATTAAGGATTATAATAAAAAGGAACGTTCTATTCGTTTATTCACTATATAAATATTTTATTACATTCGTAACGTTAACGATTAGAACGATTTATAATTATTTACTCGTTTTTAAAATATAATTTATTATAAGCTTTAAATAAACGTTACCGCCCTAATAATTTATAATACCCAAGAGAATTACCTATACTTCTTTAATAAAAAGGTTTTTATTTATTTTAATTTATTTAAAGACCGATTTTAATCCTACGCTTATTTCGTAAGGGAGGGCGTAAAAAATAATATTTTAAAGGAAGCCGAAATTATAATATAAAGAGAGAGGGATTATAAAGGAAATTTTATAATTTATAGAAAAAAGAATTTCAATAAAGGTAAAGGATTTTAAAGGGAATATAATAACGGATTTTAAAAAGAGTATAATAAAATATAAAGCGGTTTTTATAATTAAAATCAAAATTAGCAACTATTATTTAATTATAATTAAAACCGAAATAAATAATTCTAACGCTATAAATATTTCCGTAGAAAAATCCGAAATAAGAATAGTAATAGGCATTTCTAAAGCTACTTTTACGTTAATATAAACGATTCCGACGTTAAAAATAAAATCCGAAAAATAAGCGAATTAAATTATATAATCGTAAGCGAAGGGGAAGATTCCGAAGAAATTTAAACCTTCTATAACGTTAAATTTAAAGACGAATAAGAATTTATAAATTAAATATCGTATTATAAATCTTTAATTAAAGATAAGGATTTAAATATAGACATAGAAGCGGAAATTATACTACGGCGGCGTCCCGAAATAATATAAATAAATATTAATATTATTAATACTTTAGACGTTAATAACGCTTTTTACTAATTCGTTATTAATAATTTAAATAGTAAATAAATATAAAGCAAATTCGAAATAGAAGACGAGGCTACTACTATTAATTTAATTTTCTAAAATAATTAAATAATAGAAGCTAATATTACCCTTATATAAAAACTAACTACAATTTTACGTAAAACGACCTATTTATAAATCCCGATTAAGCGCGATCTAAATAATATTAATATAGAAGTTTATTTAAATTTAAATACCTTTAATATTTTAATTAATTAGGAATTTATCGAATAGTTTATTAAAAATCTATATTAATATAATATCGATAATTATAAAATATTTAGGATTTTAAACTCGTAGAAAGTTTTTTAATAAATCGAATTTAATTTCTATATAACCGGACGAATAAAGGGTATTCTTATTATCGGTTATTATTAAATTCGTATTAATATTATCCTTAATTTAACTTTAAAATTATTATTAAGAATAAAATTTCTTACGGACTACGGGGCCCGTATTAATTTTTATAATAGGGAAGTCTAGTTTCGCTCTTTATATAATATAAAGGCTAAGGAACGTATATAATATAAAATACGGGACGAACGTTTAATTTAATTTTAGAACGCCGATATTTTCTTTACCGAAATATCGCCTTAATCCGCTCTTTATAAAATTACTATTAAATTTAAATTAATAATCCTAATTTATTCGAAAATAAATATCCTAGTACGATATTTCGATTTACCCTCTAATTTTTATTACGTAGACCTTAAAACGTATTATTTCTATTTAAATTATAAAATTATCCTTAATTATACAATTACCGTTAAAATTCCTAAAATCGTTACGGTTATTAATCGCGCGGATTAGTTAATCGTTATTAAAATTAAAGAAACCTTAAATTATATTTATAATTATATAGGGGACGAAATCGCTATAATAATTAATTTTAATAATTTCGAATATTTAATATTAATAATTGAAGTAAGCCTTACGCCTATATAATATATTATATTCCTTAACGAAGAAGTTCGGTAATTCGTTATATATATAAAGGAGGGCGAATTAGCGTAAGAATTTATAACGGAAAAGTTTATACTATAGGAATTTATAACGGAAAAATTTAAATTATTATTATAAGGGTTGAATAAGCCCAATAATATACCCGAAGCGAAATCGAAGGTTAAGGTTAATATTTATTATAAAGATGAAACCTTCATTTAAAAATTTATTAATATTATTAATAAATTCGATATTTTTAAAAATTATAATATTATATTTATAATTAAAGAAAATAAAATGCGTATTAACTTCGTAGAAAGTTAATAAAATTAATAATACGCAATCCGTATATACTTTTTTAATTTTAAAGATTATATTTTCTTAAACGAAATTTATAATTATTTTTACGCTTAAGGTCGAATAAATTTTATAAATTAACCGGCGCTATTAATTTACTTAGTCTTTATTATATAAAAGAAAAGAGGTTTAAAGGAGAAAGGAAGAATAATATTAAATTTTAAACCCTTTAACGAAATTATTATCCCTAACGTTTATTTTTTACTTAATTAGTAAAATATTATAAATAATATAGCGGGTTATACGATTTTTTCTATTTTCGACGTATCCGGCTTCTTTTATTAATTACCCGTATATTCTAAATATAAGGATTATATAATAGTTATTAGCCCTAAGGGCCTAGAATAATCGAATATAATATTAATAAAATTTAAAAACGCCCCTACCTTCGTTTAAAAATTTATAAATAAATGCTTCTTCGAATACCGGTAATTCGTCCGCGCTTATATTAATAATATCGTTATATTTAATAAAACGGTTAAAGAATATATAAAATATTTCTAAATTGTATTTTAAATTATCGACGAATATTATATTTATATTAATACTAATAAATCGTTCGTAAAATACTTTTTAATTAAATTTTTAAAGTATATAATTAATAGTAAAGGTATTATACGGACGGAGGATTATATCAAAGCGTTCTATAAAATTAAATTCCCTAATATATTAAAGGCTTTAGAAATTTATTTAAATATAGTAAATTAATTATTTTAATTAATATTTTAATTCTATATCTGTAATTCTTTATTTAAAAAAAAGAAAATTAAATTATTCCGAATTAAGAGAATTAATAATAAACTCCCGGTAAGTATTTTAAAGAACGTCCGTAAAGTTTACGTAGCGCGTATAAAGTTCGAACCTATTATAAATAAAATTAAGGCTTTTAAGAGCTTATAGGAAAGATTTTGCAAATAAATGAAAATTTATTATTACCGACGAAATCGGCTATTATAATTTAAAATAAATATATATTTACGAAATTTTATAGGAATAGTTTTTTATTTAATATATAAATAGGACGGTATAAAAATCCTTAATAAAGATATTCTTATCGATATAATTTAACCTATTATATATATTTCTAAAAAGATTACGCTAATTGAAAAACGGTACGGATCAATAGAAATTAAAATCGTTATAATTATTTAAATATTTAAAAAATAGAAGAAGATAACGCAATTTAACGTTAAATTAATTAATATTTTTACCGATTATTTTCTAACCGAAAATATTTTAATTTATACGTCTTTTAATACTATAGATTTTAATAAAACGAATTTTAAATTTATAAACGCTATAAATTAGGCGTTATAATTCCGATTAAGAATATTTTATATTCCGGGCCCGTTAAATATTATACCCAACGCCCTATTAAAATTTTTAATAAAATTAAATAAATATATAAATTACGAGGATATTAATTAATTTAAAAATATATAAATTAATTAAATAGAAACCGCTTTCGTAAATACTATAAATATTAAATTTATTATTTCGTAAGAATTTAAAATTAAATTTATTATAAAGTACGAGGGCGATCTTAAATTTAGGTAAATTATAATTATAATTATCGAGAAAAAGAAGGAACGATTAATTCGAAATTATAAAAATAATAAAAGGCTCCGACTACCCGCGGGCTTATTTAATATCGAGGAAAGATTATTATATTATATTAATTTTCATAATAAACGTCGGTTTTATATTCCCTATTCGTACGTTTAAAATCTCTTAAAATTAATTTATAATAATAATTAATATTTTAGCGTAAATTATATAATAATTAAATTCAATAACGTTTATTTTAATAAAAAGATATAAAAAGTACGGATTTACGTACAATTTTACCCGATTTATAAATAATATTAGACTAATAAAAATTTAACCCTTAGCGAATTATAACCGATCCGATCCTCCTTATAACCGTATTATATAATTATAATGGATTTTATTACCAATATACCGCTAATTAACGTTAAAAATATATTTTAATTCTTACCGGGATTTAATAAATTTAATTAATTCGCTATATAAATTTATAAATTTAATAAAAAGAAATTATTAGTAATAGGGTATAAATTATATACCGCTATTAAATAAATAATTATATTTATACGTATTTAGACGATTTATAATTAGGGATTTTTTTAAATAATTATTAATAATAAGGATATTAAATTTATATCCGCTTTATAGAAAGTTATTTTTAATAAATACTACGTTAAACTTCTTTTTAATATTATATACTATCCTTAAATAAATAGTTAATTAGAGAATATTAATTAAACGGTCGAATTCGCTATTTATATATATTACGTAATTTTAGAGGAACTTTAAATAAATATATTATTTATATTATAATATATTTTTAATAATATTATTTAACTTACGTTAAATATATTTTTAAATAAAGTAATTATAAGTTTTAAACTTTATTCGCTCGTAGATATTATATTACTTCGAAATTAAATTAAATTTAATAATATATTAAAGTTCGATATAATCCGTAAAGGGCTATAATAGAAGGCTATAATATTTATTAATATAGTAGGAATAGCATCGAAAGCGTAATATAACGTTAAGTATTAATTTCTAAAATTCGAAGTTAGCGATATAGTATTCCTAAAATTAAGTAAAGATTATTATTTATTAAGTAAATTGAAGCCTAAATAATTAATTAAGAAATTAAGGCTATATATAATCGTTAAGCGTATAGGCCGTTTCGCCTACGAATTCAACTTCCTAAAGGATTTGAAAATTTATCCTATTATTTTAATCGTTTACTTTTAAAAGCCTACGTAAGGCTAAAACCCTTATAAGCGTAACGTTAACCCTATTAAAGATATTAAATTAAATAATTAAACCGATTTTATAATTAAAAAGATTTTAAATCGTTATATTCGGGTATATAAGAAAAAAGGTAAAATTATAAAATATTTAACTAAGCGTAAAAGGAAAAATAATACCGTAAATAAGTAAATTCGTTATTCGGTATTAATATTAATTTTTAAAAATATAATTAAAACGTATAAAGAAATTTATTTAATAAATTAAAAGGCGGAAAAGGCTAAATTAAATTATATACCGCCGGAATAAATTAAAGTAAAAGAAATCTTATATTTTAAAGGGCGTATTATAATAAATTTATTAATTAACCGGCGGGTTCGCTTTATATAAAGGACGATTATTTATTTTAATACGGTTTAAAGGGCCGGTATAGCCGGTAATAACCGGCCGGTAGGAGGGCTTTTAAATATTTTACCCTATTTATACGATTATTTAATTAGCATTAAATTTATAGTTTATAATTTCTTTTATTTATAGTCGTTTTTAGCGCCCGTATTTTTTCGTTTTTCTTTTCCTTTCCTTTCCTTTTAATTATATTTTTCTTTTTAGGGGAGAGCCTTTATATTAAATATTAAACCCTTTTAAACCCTTTTAAATAATTTCTATTTGCCCTTTATTATTATTAACCAAATTATAATTAATAGTATTTATATAAAATCTTTTTACATTCATTAACGGTTTATATTAATATAATCGAGCTTAATATAATCGAAATTAATAAAATAAAAATTAAGAATAGAAATTTATATTCGTATTAATAATTATATTTAATATACCCTCTATTAATATTATTTTATATAAAAGAAAGTTTATTATAGCCCTTAATAAAAATTAAATCGAATTTATTTAAACGATCGCCGAATAAGGTTATAGCGTTAAAAAATAAAAGAAGGAAATATTCGAAAGCAATAAACGTATCCTTAAATAAATTTTTATTAAAATATAAACTCTAATAATTAAAATTAATTTTATTAACAATCGGGAGATTTATATCGCTAATATCGAAATTTATTACCCCGAATAGGCCGAATTCGAATATATCGTTATTTTAAGCCCGGAATTCGCCGTTTAAATACTTATTAAAAACGTTACTTACTTAATAGCCTATATTATTAACGACCCTACTAAATCGTTTACAAAATTAAAAACGGTATATTATTAAACATTATAATAAATTTAAAAATAATATATATTTTAATATTAATATAATAATTTCTTATTAACCTACTTTAATTAATATAATAAACCTATTCTATTAAATAATTCTAAAGAATTCTTCGCCGATAATAATTAATTAATAAAATTTATAACGTACGAAAACCGTTTTCGTATTCCCTTAATCGAACTTAAATTTAATATTTTTTTCAATTTTAATAAAAAAGAAATTATAATTTACATATATTCAATTATTATTAATACCGCTATCGCCGTTAATATTTATATAACCCCGCTTAAGAAAATATATTAAACGCCCTCCTTCCTTATCGGTTTTAATTATAATATCTTCGCTCTTAAAATTATTAACCGTATTTAATAGAATTAAAACGGTAAAATTATTAATATTTACATCGATATTAAAAACCTACCCTATTAAAGAATTTGCGTATAATTTACTAAATTACTTTAAAATAATCTCTTTATTATAATTAAAACCACATTTATTAAAGCTACGGTTATTCTTCGGGCTAATATAAAATATATTAATAATAATTTTAATTTTAACCGTTTCATTACTATAATAACCCTTAAGAATATTAATAATTTTAAATTTAAAATTAATTATATCCTACGTAATAACGCTTCTACTTTTTATTAAAAATTCTTTAAAAATACGTTTATTATAATTATTTATAGCCGTACTTTAAAAGAGGAATTTACCGCTATTAATATTAATAAAGAAAAAGATAATTATAATAATAACTTTTTAGAAAACGATTTTAACCCTTCCGCTTTTAATATTATTAAAAATAAAAATAATTTCAGCGGCCTTCGTAATAATATAACCCTTCGTATTACTACGTTCATTCGTTTAAAGAACGAATTTAAAAAAATTACTACTAAATATCTTAATTCGGTTCGTACTCTCTATTATAATATATATAAAGGCTTTAAAGAATTTTATAAAGATATAGAATTTTATATTATAAATTCGTTAAAAAATTATATTTCGTTTTTAAAAATAGGTTTAATTCATCGCTTTCGTCGATAATCCGTAATTTTTATATATATTATAAAAAATATTCGGGATTATTATAAGTAGGAAGGAATTTACTTAATATATATCGATTTCTTCGTTTATTATTATTTAAATAATAATATTAATTTATTAGAATAAATTAATTTAATTTTATTCCGAATTAATATAATTTACTTTATTTATATTAACGAAGCCGAATTCGATAGTAATAAAGAACGGAAGGCTATTAAGGACTAATTCCACTTCAACCGGATCCTACGTAATAATTTCGCTTAATTAAAGGCGGACTTATATAAAGAAATTTAAAGCGAATTTAGTTCCTATTAATATACCCTCTCCTAATTTATTATTAAAATTAACGAAATAAATAAATATATCGTCCTTATAAAATTATTCTTCGTTATTTCTAAAATTATTAAAAAAAGATTAAAAGATATTAAAAATTCGAATAAAAGCTTCGCCTTTCTAATAAATAAATTTCGCAATAGAAAAATAAATTTTAATACTAACGCTAAAATCGATAATTCCGACGTAAAAATATTAAATTCCAACTCCCTTATAATCGCTTATATAATTCGAATTATTATTAAATAAAATATATAAAAAAAGAAGGTTTAAACGGATAAGGCCGTAATAATCTTAATTTCTTTAAAAACTTCCCGTTTCCTATTTACATTTTAAATTATAGGTTTAACCCCGTCGGTTTCATCCTTAATTATCGTTATTAATATAAATATATAAACCTTTAAGCCGCGCGAAATTAATATAATTAAAATCAATATTACTATTACGCGTCGTAATTCCGCTAAACGCCGCCGCTTATCGGCGAAGAAATCGGTTACCCTAATTAATCTTATTAATAATAACGGCCGTTTTAAAATCTTTAACAATATTTAAACGCCCGTAACCGACCCTATTTCAATAGCTTTTAATTATCGTAACCGTAAAATTAAAAAGCCCACTTTAACCGCCAATAAATTTAAAAACCTTCTTATTTAAATTCGCGAATTAGCGGATAAAAAAAAGGAATAATAGATTAAAAGGAAAGAGTTTATAATAAATTAGGGAATTACCGGCAATACCGAAGACGCTTTAAACGTAAAATATATTTAATTAAAAAATAAATAAACTTCGATATAATAATTATTTCCCTTTACCGGGGGAAATATTACGCATTAATATAAATTAATATATATTTAGTCTTAGTAATTAAATTCGGCCCGACCTTTAAATCCAAATATAATATTAAATATAGATAATCTACTTCGTCCCTTTGAAAAGGAGGTTAATCAATCATTTATATATAACCAAAAGTTCTTATTTAGTAATTATTTATTAATACGAATCCTAAATTATAATTATTAAATTCGATATTATTGAGCTCGATACTAATTATATCGAGACCGATAGTATCGATTTCGATACAAACCTTCCCGTCGAATTCGATAAAGTCGAACTCGGCTAAGCCAACTCCGATATTATCGAGCTCGATTCGGTCGACCTCGATTAGGTCGATTCCGATAGAAGGTATAGATAGTACCACCATCACTTTCGTAATACTTCCCCAATTACGGTTTAAATACCCTTAGTTTAAATAATATTATATTTAATACGCTTAAGGTAGTGTAGGACGTAATTTTTTTAAATATTAGGGCTATTATATTAATTACTTTCGTAATAAGTAATTTCTTTGCGGCGTTTAAACGTACTTAAATAATTACTTTATTTAAATTAAAAAAGGATTTATATAATTATAAAGGTTAGAAATTTATTGCCCTACTTTTTATAATAAAGAAGGGTATTAAGAGACTTTTAATTAGGTGTATAACCGTTATTATATTTAATAGCGGCCTTATTCCGAAGGATATCATAGGCGCGTTCCCGATAAAGTCGGCCCTCGATTTAATTATAATATTCGTATACAATATAAAAGGCGCTAATAGGTTAAGTTTATATAGTATTATTATTATATTCGATATTAATTTAATATTCCCTTTTATTAAAGTAAATAAATTAAAAGAAGTTTTAATAAATTAAGGGTAGCTTATTAAATTCATTTTCGTTATCGCTAATTTTTATATTAATTATAATTTTATTTTCCGCTAAGTAAGATAACGTTCTTAAATTAATAATAACCTTTTATAAAGGTTATTATAATCCCCGATCTTTTTTCTCCTTTTTATAGCTTCGCTACCGAAGAGATAATAAAAATTAGCTTTCTTTTACGTAGATAATATCGCCTACTTTATAATTAATAAGGATATTATTTAAATAATTTATATAGCCGTTATATATATAATAAATTTATATAATAGAATTATAGCCTTCGGGTTTAAAATTAATTATAAAAAAACGGAAATGTTTTACCTCCTGCCCTATAATAAGGATACGAAAAGGAAGTAGCGCAACCCTACTTATATTATAATTAATACCCCCTCCGGGTAAATACGCTTATAAAAAGTTATATAATAGCTAAGCGTTTATTTCGATAGGAAATTATTATTCGCAATATAAATTAGGAGGAGGGTCTTTATAATATTAATAATAACTTGTCTTACGGCTAGGATTAATTAAATATTATAAAGCCTTATATTAAAATTTAATAAATAATTATTTATTACCTATTTATTCCCTACCCTAATATATATAGCCTTTATATTATTCTTAAAGTATATAAAATTAAATATAAAAGGTAATATTATTTCGATTAATATTATATTAACGTTCTATAAATTAAAAACCGTAACGTTGAAAATATTTAGGAAGGTAATGCCAATTTAGCGTATTATTTCTAAATAAATCCCCTTCTAATTAGTAAATATTACCCTAGTAAAGATTTTAAGTAAAAAGATAATAAAAATAGTAATTAAATTATATACCTTCCTAAATTATTATTTATTTATATAACGATTACGAAAATTATTACCGAAAGGATAATTAAAGTTCTATACCCTTACGGAATCCTAACCGCTATTAGAACCCTTATTAGACCGCCCCTATATCCCCCGCCTATTAGCCTTCCGAAATTAATTAATGCTTAGAACGGAAGTACTATAGCGGAGGAAGGGTTAATAGACCTTCCCCCCGGAGGCGGACCTTAAATTATATTAAATTATAAATAAATTACGCAATTTAATAAATTAATTATAATATAAAGAAAACCCCTATTTTGTATTATTACGTAAATATTTAATATAGTAAATAGGGGAAAGGATAGGGTATTAGGACTTTTACTCCTATTACCTCTACTTTAATTATTTATAGGAAATATTTTAATATTATAAATATAGTACCCTTTATAAAAAGGGATATTTCTTTATTTACTTTATTATTATATATTGTAACCCTTAAATACGAGGGCTACCGCCCCCGTACCCCCGCAAAATTTGCCTTCGGCAAATTTTATACGGGTGGGCAGAAATTTACTTGAAGCGGAGCTTAACATTTACCTCCTAAATTTTTCATTATATTTTTAATAAGTTTTTTCTACCATTCTTATTTATTTATTTATTTATTTATTTATTTATTTATTTATTTATTTATTTATTTATTTATTTATTTATTTATTTATTTATTTATTTATTTATTTATTTATTTATTTATTTATTTATTTATTTATTTATTTATTTATTTATTTATTTATCTATTTATTTATTTATTTATTTATTTACTTATTTATTTCTTTATTAGTCTTTTTTTATGTATTATTATTTATTTATTTAGTATTCTTTTTTTATTCATTATTATTTATTTATTAATTATTATTTATTTATTTGCTATTCTTTATTTATTATTTTTTAATTTACTATTTAAATATTATTAAAAAGATTTTATTTTTACTCCGGCCGGGAATCGAACCGACCGCTAAAGGGTATATATTATAACCGTACATTTACTAAGTTAGCTACGACGTTTTATTTAGAAATTAAAATTATTTTTTTTTATTATATACCTATCCGTCGGATTTTTTCAAAGCCGTTTTTCTCGGCCGGCAGGCTAGCTACGGTCACGTGAGTGGTACCATTGTACTCGGCTCAGCTTACTCATCATTTTGGTACCCACTTTGTCGTAATCGGACCCACTTTCAAATGCCAAGCCCTAAGCGAGCTTGGCGGACAGGGATAGGGGGTTTAATTCAGCCAATTCCAACTCGAGAATTTTTTTCAGCCAATTGCAGGTTGAGAAATCGCGGGTAAACCTCGTGGCTATTTACAAGGATTGTGACAGGGGGGTCACCGTATTATAGAAGAAGCTACGCTCAACGCTCGTGTTTATTCAACACTTCTCATGTTGAAGCTCCGCTTCAAATTATAGGATACCCCGGTAGCCTTTAATACTAATTACGAAACGTACTTTATTAAGGTACGAACCTTTAAAGAGGAGGGATATATATATATTTAGGTTTTGAGAGGAGGAGGATATAGGGGCGTAAGGGTATATAGGGCGGAAATACCGGATCCGGACAACGAACTATTCCCTTTTAAGGAGGTATACGCTATATTAAGGTTAGGGGGCTTAAAATAGGGTGGTAATACCGATAGAAATTAAGGTTTTTTTAGCGTACGGCAGGATAGGGTCTAACCTAATTGGCCTATGAGGCTTTTTCCCCGCTTTATGTACCTATGCTTAGCCACCGTCGCGGGCACGACTTATTATCTAATATTGGTAGAACGTAGTCGAAAAATTCATCAATTAATTAATCAAGCATGCCTGGTTCCTCGACTGTGCTGTGCTTGCTCACGTGCGTCGGCGGCTTCTCGATGGGCGTCTGGGCTTCTGATTCCCTGAATGACGCCCTGACCTCGTGGTGGCAAGTGCATCATTGACTTCCTAAACCCCCAAACATTGCCATGCGGAAGTATGCAAGCTTTCCAAGTTGCCAGCACCCAGAGGAAGCGCCATCATGATCCGAATCCTTCCTCAACCACGCGCCCCGGCCCAACCACCTCGGCCTTATTCCACTTCACATCCAACGACGACAGGACGTAAAGGCCCCCTCAGTCCCCTCAGTGCCACATTGCGCCCGCTTCGCGGAAGCTGAGCACGGAAGCCGCGAAGTGATAGTCTCAACTTGGACCCGTTTCAGCACACCCAAGCCAGGCACTGAAGCGCTAATTTCCCTGAATCGGGCAAGTACAGGACATCCGCTGGTCAATCCGACGCTGCGGAGCACACGGCATCGTGGTTCGTTCCGGAGCATTTGGTCCAACAAAACTCGATCGAACCTGATTCGGTTTCGCAACAATGATAATGTGAATCAGAAACTTGCATCTTCCTTACCTCTAACTGTGCTGAGTTCAGTCAGGATGAAGATGGAGGTGATGTTGATACATCCACTTGGAAGAGTGCAGCACTGACCGCTCTTTGATCGAATCTTTGCGGAGGTTGAAAGCAGCTCCGACGGAGCCTGCCCTCCGACAACCGACGGTTTCCGGGGTCGGGTTAAGGGCTGGGGCAAGCACGGATGTTGTTGAACCTTATGCTGCTAGTCACAGTCGCAAAGGACTGGCGCCGGCACATGATTTTCCTCTGCCTCTTTCTTCCACCTGAGATTCATCACACACTCTCTCTCTTTCTTTGCTTTTCAAAACTCGGATGGCGGGTGGCTCCAAAAGAGGCGTACCTAGGCTACTGGCCTAAATCACTTGGTCAAGCGTGTACTTTTTCTTGGAAACCCCCTCTATGGTAAACCCGGAGCCTGTGTGCCTGCGCTCGTATGATCTTGTGCTCCGATCGGAGTCGGGAGTCGTTCCGATGTGCTGAGGCGACTAGACTAGACAAGGAGTCTGGTGGCTGCGAGTCTGGCGAGAGTCTGGCGAGACCAGTGAGTCCGGTCTTGTCAAGCTTGTTTGAGGAGTGTGCCGCTCTGTCTCATGCGTTTGGTGGGTGATCTTGTGACCTTTCCCCGGTGCGCAGAGTCTCGCCCGTCGTTCCTGACACTGGCGCTCATCTTTGTTAGCCGAAATTCTGAGGCGAAAAGTCTGTGAGACGGGATAATTTTAGAGGACTGCTTGACCAAGATGCTCAAGAACCAGGGGAAGTCCTTCTGGCTCATTGCCTCCATACCCGGCGACAGAGGAATCGATTTGTCAAATCGTTCCAGTCCCTAACGGGGCCCGCATTGTCGCCGGCATGGAATAGGGCATGATATGAGGCTCTCGGGTGGAGGAAGAGTCGGTCGTTTTCCCGCGGTGAATGAGAGAAACCGGCTTGCTTTGGTATTGTGACGGACTTTGAATAGTTTTGGTTGGTCCAACGATGTCGACTGCGAGAAAGATGGCTTGTTAGAGGTTGTCACATAACTTCTCAAAGTACGTACCGTTTCCGCCGGTCTCCTTTTAAGGGCTGATGGTTATCTGGGATTCTGCAACGCCCAAGAAAGGAGAGAGAACACTGGCCGGAGGCATAAGGCGGTGGGAAGAAACCTATGGGAACAAAGACGGAGACTAAGAAGATGGAGGTGAGAGTTGGCTCGTAAGCCGCCGTGACCAACCGGGCTCCCATTCCGCGTGAGCCTATCGACTTGGGAGTGCAGTGACTTCCTTCAACAGTCGTAACCTCTTTCCGTGCCATGCATGATCGTGATAACTATCCGATATTCATTTTCCAGTGTATTGCATCTCCTAGTCATCCGATGACTGTGACTCTGATGAGTCTGGAGAGTCTGTTGCGTCTGTTCCAGTAAAAATGTGCCACTCTATACCGCTGCGTTCAATGAGCAGCCAGGTGTCCTTCCAATGTGCAAAGCCTCGTCCGCTCACATTTGGTCTCACTTCTACTGAGGATCAGCTCTTTGCCAGCTGAAGTTGAGGCAAAACATATCCCAGGACTGGCCTTGGGAAGATTGGGAAGGGCTGCTTGACCAAGTGTCCTGAAACAAGAGGACGTCTTTCCAGCTGAAGGCGGCAGTTGTTTGCCTCCATTCTCAACGACCGAAGTACCATATGCTGGATACAGAGTCCATCTGCCAACAAAGGCGACCAACCTCCCGAACCTACAGAAGGTTAGCACAAGTAGGATTAGGGTATGGGGGGGTGTATAAGGGTGTCGCAGAAAGGGACATGCCACTAAGTGATAGTCGGTGTTTCCAATCACAACAAAAGAAAATACTTTATACCACGATGCCGGCGAGGGCTTTTTTTACATGCTGGAGGGAAGACTGCACCCACCGACCACGGCAACTGGACTCAAGGATGGACTTGTTGAAGTTGCATCTTCACAGCATGCCTTGTCTTTGGCTATGATGTGATCTTCTCTGAATGTTTGACGTTGGGACCGTAAAGAAACAAACTCGAGGAGAAAAGTGGGAGAGGGAAGAAGAAGGTAAGTAGATTGGAGGGAGAGAGTTGCTCGATAAACCGTCGTGTGGTTAACCAGCTTGCTCATGCTCTGATTTCCCGAACCAACCAGTTCCGTCGGATTTTGGTACGGCTTCCTTAAAAAGTTCCCGTCAACTCACGAATCTGTATAGCGGCGGAGGATGACGAACAAGACCCCGAACTGAGGAGGGGAGAAAATGGAAGACTTGTCGGAGGGAGAAGAAATTGGCAGAGGCTCCCGTCGGATTGCATCCCGTCATTAATTCAACTTTCCTGGCAAAAGAAGGCAAGAACGATACTGATGTTTCGGCCGGGGTGCACCTGCGCATTAGGCTACCCTGCGATCATGCCGATTGAGTAGGAAGGAACACCCTTCTCATCATGGCAGAAGGGAGTTAGGAAGGAAGCCGCGGTGCTGGTTGCAACTTACAAGGCAGCAAGGAAGGCAGGCGCGAAGAACGCCCGACCCGCTACACCAAGTGAAGTCACCAATCGATCAATCAACCGGCCCCTAGAGGTACCTATGGTCTCGACCACCTCATTGACATACCTAGTCGAACGATCGCCGCGCGGGCTTGCCGGAAAAATCTTTACCATAGTGTAGGCTAGACCCGACTCACCTCGCTTGCCCTGCTTGCAGTGACCTGATCCGCACGGCATGGTCCAGTTCGGGTCGGACCGTCGGGATGTCCATTCAACTCGGTCGAGTACCTCTACCCTTCGTATCATCACTATACCCTACCCTTCCTCTACCATAAGTGCGCCAAGCAGTAAGTAGTCTGGTGTAGATTGTCTAGTCAGTACTGTTTGTGTAAAGTAAACCAGTCATAAAACCGGTAATGATACTGTGTACTGTGCCGGTCTCTCTCTCAGTTGCCGAAATCGAGAGGATGGAAAAGATAATAAGAGACCGACCAGAAAGGTTCAGTGGATATGATCCAATGCTTTTTGCTGGAGTGGAGGTCCCGGTGGAAGAGTTGGCGAACACCCAAAGTCTTCATGATTTGGTGGTAGCTGCTGTTGTTCATTGTTGGCATTTTTTGCTGATGCTTGCTTGTTGTAACTTCTTTTGATCTTAAGTGGACGAGAAGCCGATGGCCATTTAAGACTGAGACCCAACACTCAAGAGTAGCAAAGTGGTACGTCCCGAAAGCCGGACTGTTTCCCTTGAACAAGAGGACCCGTCCAGACAGCGTATTGCTAGGATTGACCCATCACGAGTGTTAAAGCACTTGAGGCTGTGAAGGGTTAGCTGGGCCGACCACCTCGAAATTAGGAGTACCTAGAAAATTGGTGAGAGTATAAAGCTGGAGCGTAGTAGGCGCGATCCGGGGATGACTTCAAGAAGGGTTTAGACATGGAGACATAATACGCATAGTAAGGACGCACACCCGAGAGCAAAGCCAAGAGCAGGTTACGAACGACGGCTTATGCACTATGCAGTGAAGACTTTTTTCGAGATAAAATGTTTCAATACTTTCAGTTTGATATAATGTTTACTTGACAAAATACGCTGATCGCAAAGAAGATCTTTCCAATCCAAAAACAGAAGCAAAACGAAAAAGCAAAAAGAGAAACAAAAAAAAAAAAAAGCAATAATCACAATCAAGCTAGCATCTTCCCAAGAAGTGAAAGAGGAATGACTTCTTCCAGAGTCGCAAGAGCCGCATCACCTGCACTACAAGCCCGCCGGTTCATAATACTCCTTGAAACGATCCGTATCCTCCAGATCAAGGTCCGAAATGAGCTCCCAGGTCTTGATCAAAAGGTTGGGGAACCGTGTCGTGAAGAAACTGAGGTAACCATCTGGCAATGGTCCGACCATCTTCCTCAGCTGAGGAGTGAGGTCCTCGTAGTGATTCTTCTTGTTGCGCAACGCACGCAAGAGATCAAGCATGCGGTTGCCCGTGTACTTGCGCTGCTTGCCCAGTGAATCGACAAACTCCCTGGGCAAGGCCTTGAGGAAGTCACCGTTAGTGATGACGCAAGGGCTCAACTCCTCCAGCATCTTGAGGGGCTCCGAGGGAGGATCGCGAGGCTCCTTCTCGAAGTGATCTGAGACATCGCAAAGGAAGTTGAGGCGCTTCTTGGGACTCCAAAAGAAAGGGTGAGCCATGACACCGAGCGCCGTGGGCCGTTCCTTGGGGTTGGTTTTGAGCATGCTCTCGACAAGGTCTTTGGCATCGTGGGCGTAGTCCCCGAGGACTTCGAGAAGTTGTAGGTCATATTTGCCCTTGCGAATGTTCGACTCGCGCATGTACCGATCGCCAAGGTCGAAGGGGTGATGCCCCTTAGTGAGGACATAGAAGTAGACCAAGCCGAGAGAGAAGATATCGATCGCTCGGGTGACACGGCGAAGGTTAACACCATGCATATCGGCTCCCACAACTCCAGAACCCGTACCGGAAGCACTGTGCATGCTGGAACCAGGGTCGGTAAAGGTCATCATAGCACCGGGTCCAGGGCCTCCATCGTCGTCCAGCAGCAGTTCTGGAGCACGCCAGCCAGACGTACCAGCTGCGTGTGCGGTAGTCGCGCCGAACGACGACTGTCCACCCTCCAGCTTCTTGCAAAGGCCAAAATCACTAACGAGGATACGTGGGCGGCCATCTTTGCCCATGTTGACAAGAATGTTTTGAGGCTTGAGGTCGCGATGGACGATCCTGAGACTGTGGAGATGGCTCAAACCTTTGGCAATCTGGTATAAGACTCCCGGCATGTCACGCTCACCCGCCTGGGCAAGCTCTCTGAACATACCAGGGCGTGAAATGACGTCGGCGAGTGAGGCCTGGCAGAGTTCGAGAGCGATGTATAAGAATCCAGCGGACTGTTGTTGGGCAAAATACCGGATGACTGAGACAGTTAGCAGGGAACATCGTTTGTTGATGCGGGTCACTCACCGTTCGGATGATCGTCACTCTCTCTTAGCAACTTGGTTTCCTGGCTGGCAATCTCGTTGAACTGGACCAGCATGCGCTTCACAGCAACAGCACGTCCATCCCACTTTCCAGCAAACACAATAGTTCCGTTGCTTCCAATGCCGAGCTGTTGCTCCTGGTTGACCTCCAGACTACCCATCTTGAGAATCGGACCAGAAACATTGTCGACACCATTGGGGATGGTGATGACGTCTGGCTCCAGGTTTGGTCGTTGTCCGATTTCTTTAGCCTTTTTAACAACTTCGTCCACCGTGGGCTCAGGGAGTTCGTCATCACGAGATGTGGGGTTTTCATTCCGCGGACCCTTGCGGTGTCTTACACCACCGCGCCGACCTCTATGTGCCTTCTTCTTCGGCTTGGGCGTTTCAGGGGCAACGTCATTTGACTCGCCGCTCTCTGACTTCTCAGATGACTTTGGAAGGTCAAACGTTACTTCCTTCTTTGACACTCCTTCATCTGAGCCAGAATCACCGGCGGATGCATCTGACGTGGGCGTATCGGTCTTGATGGTTTCCTCCTTGGCCGTCTCCGAGCGCTGGACAACGTCTGTCACGGTTGGTGTTGGCTCTGTACGGACAACGTGAATCCTGAAGCGCGAGAGGTCGACCACCTTTTTTCCTAATGTCCGCGTGAAATTCACGAAACCATCCAAGGAGTAGTGATTCTTGGATGGCTGAGGTATCCAGGCCCTTGTCCACACGGCAATGACAACCACAATACCAACCAGCAGAGTAAAGGGATTGCGCAAGAAGTCGAAGGCTTGCACAGGCAGAGTTGTGGCAGCATCGGGTGCTGGTAGCCCAGGAAGCGCCCCTACTGATGACGGAAGCGTGGGGTTGCCGGTAATGACGGGGTCTCCGGCGGAAGCAGGAGGCGCATCCAGAAGTGGCACTAGACGGTTAATCTCCTTGGGGATCCGCCAATTAGGCAGATTATGAGTGCCAATGAGTGCTTCGGACAGCTTGGCGTCGTCCATAGCTTCCAAAGGCCAATACTTGTAGGTGGGCGCAGATGGGGCATGGAGAATCAGGGGATACTGCGTTCCCGAAAGAGCATACCAGCTACCCTCTTCGGTATGATTGACAAAGACTTTTTCGCTGCGGAGACGCGAAATGGTGGGATTAACCGGGATAAGGGGCTGAGGAAGGATAATCAAGTCGGTGTCGCTGGTGCCGGCAGGATTCCACTGACGACGAAGGACATCAAAGACGCGAGCCACTGGGGAAGTCAACTGCTGGGTGAAAAGCGGCCCATCACCACCCTTCCCGTCAAGACCAAATCCGTAAAATGTGCCATCTGGTTTACCAGTGATATAGCGCTTGTCTTGTGTAGCCGAGTGTTGCTGGCCCAGGTCACCGTCCAACACGTTGGGCGCCCACTCGGAGTACTTGAGGGATGCAATGGGGCTCCCATCGGTGCGATACACTCCAACAATGTACTCGGTTCGGCCGAGGGTGATGGTTTCTCTGTTGCTGCATTCGCTGGTGACGCTGTTGCCGAGGGCATACTCTCTGAGGCACCGCTCGGACTCCACCTTGTTGATGTTGACACCTCTGGGGCCCAAGTTCTTGATCATGGCGCCAGTCGCGGCGTTTAGAGTAACCATGTTGGTCCTCTTCTCGCCGGTGTAAACGATGCCGTTCATGTGGAGGCCGCTAAAGTTTTCGACCAGCTGTTTCATGGTCATGGTCATCTTGGTCAGCTGGGGACCCGAGTCGCTCGGCCTCCAGATGTATATCTCGCCGTCCCTGGTGGGCTCCACGATCCAAATCCAGTGATCCATCTCATGGTAGTCCTCGTCGACGGGGGAGCGGGTGGTTCGGAAGTGTCGAGTTTCCACCATGGGGTGGTCGGCCTTGAAATGCCAACGCACCTCGCCACTAACTCGATCGGTGGCATACAGATTTCCGTCAACGGTCGCCAGAAGAACAAAGTCTTCCACTTCCCAGTCCTCCAAGCTCCGCGCAATCTGGTGCTGCGAGAGCTCGGCCCCCAAGGAGCCGACCTTGTTGTATTGGGTCGGAGGTGCTCGAACGGACGAGTCCGGAGCAAGAGCGTTGGCGCGCGCATTGTTAGAAATCAGGTCGATAGGGTTGTTGTTGTTGTTGTTGTTGTTGTTGTTGTTGTTATTGTTATTGATATTGTTGTTGTCGGATTGGGCATGGTAGGCCAATCGGATCGATTCGGTCTTGGGACCATCGGCGATCTCGACTACGGTCCGCTTGCCACGGCCGTGAGTTCGGGGCGTCTCGACGACGGCTTGAGGAAGTCCTCCTCCTCCTGTCAGGGTAGACAGGGTAGCAATGTTGGGAACGGCATGGTCGTCGTCCTCGCGGGGAGACCTCGCGTGACGCCCGGGCTGCGGCTGAGCATCAACGAGTTGGAACCATTGCAAGTTGACTAGGAGGAAGGCGAAAGCCAGGAGGACTTCGGGCCGGCAAGCGACGTGGCCGGACGGCCGTCGCAACATTTTGGGGACAACAATGCGGATGATGATACGGGTGAGGCCGAAGCAGACCTAGGAGCTCATCCACGGCAGGCAAGCGATGTCAATGCGTGTGTCGGTGTCGGTGTCGGTGTCGGTGTCGGGGTTTCTGGAGCGTGCGCGTATGAAATATGGCAGATCGCGGTGTGCGTCGATGCGTGTATGCGGTCGGCCGGTGGCTCGGTCGTGTATAATGTATGTACGGTAAAGCTACCACTATGTAGAGATATCGATGCAGGCGGTGTCGGGTGGTTGTTGCAGCTGTGGATGGTCGATTCCTGCGTGGTGGGTAGAGTCCTGATAAATAGGTAGTAGTAGGTAGGTACCAGTACTGGGTAGAGCTATTGCTTGGGTTGTGGATGTTGTTGGTTTGGCGGAGTCGAGTTGGTTGTGCGGTCTTGGCGTGGTCCAGAGCTCCCTAGCCAAACTGAAGTCGTTGGTGGTGGTTTGGCGGTGGGGAATTTTTGGGAATAAAAGGATGAAGGAGAGATGGTGAGAACTGCGCCGGGAACCCAAGGGCGGCAGATGGATTTGTATGGAAGCAGCTGGATTCCGGCCCCTTTGTTTGTGTGCGAGGCAGGAGCGAGTAGTAGGTGTGTGTGTGTGTGCGTGTGTGTGACTGTCACGGTGTGTGAGATCGGGTGGAAGGCACGGGATGGGGAATGTACCTCTTTGGTGTGTTTTGTATTAGCGAGATACTTGTCTTGGCCGTGACGTGCAGCGACGGAGTGAATTGGGAGAGGGGGTGGCTGAATAGCTGACCGTTAATGACGGGAATTGGCAACCACAACCACCACCGCCCACAATATTGAAATAACGGACTCGGAACGGATGGAAGGAGTGGTTGAATTGTCGCTGTTTTTAATCCGAGTCCATCGTCCATTCCTTCCAACTCCAACTCCCCCTCCCCACCAGAGCTTCAAGTTCAAAGTGCTCAATCTTCGCATCTTGTACTCTGCTGTGCCCTGATTACGCAGCCCGGCGACGTAAGGGAGTCCTTGATAGCAAGCCATGTGTCCGGGCAATCCGTGGAGCCGTCGGTGCCTTCCTTCACCAGGGTGACCCCCAGAATGACCCCTTCGGATCTCCATCCAGCCCACGATTAAAAGTCTCCATCTCGGATCGACCCATACTCTAGCTATTGAAACAATCTCAGTTGATGATCTCGACATCGAGTTCATCAGTCTCGTAAATGTCTACGTACACTGACTCCATACGATAGACGTCATCACGAAGTGGCATTCAACACTCATCTCCTGTCTCGAGCATGACCGACGGCTGGCCGGACAAAGTATCAACACTCTTTGCTTACACAACCACAGAAGACCGAGAAAACCCTTGCTTGATATAGAGGGATGGTGGGATGAAACCGACGGGAACGAAGCCCAAAAGGGATTCAACACGCTGACCACACCCCTCCTCATCAAACCGCCGGTCCTCCGTTTTTGCGTAAGCCACTCGGCACCTTTCCCACTAAAAGTTGACTTTGGTATTGTCAGGACCGAGCGTGCTCTTCAACATCATCATTATCGTTAACCTGTCTTTTATCACATTTCATCTTTGTACTCAAAAACATCTATAATCACTTCCATCCCAACACCTTAAACCCGACCCGACACAACGGGTAGCGACGCGACCCAACAACACGGACGCCGGGAGCCCAAGCTTTCGACGGGAAACGCCGGGAACGGGCCTGCAACGGGAACGGGGACCTATGTACAAAACGGCGGGGGCCCGTTCGTTGACGTTCGGGGCTGACAGCCTGACAAGAAAAACGGCTCCACACCATGGTTCCCTGAAAACGAGATCCGGGGTTCAAACGTCGAACCCCTCGCTCTCAGACCCCTTCTTTTTTGTTTTCTCTCTCTCTGTCAACCCTTTTCGACTTTTGGGACGGTTCACACAACTACGGCACGACGCTACGCTAGGGCAAAGGCCTGGCCGGGGATGGGAGTCGACGAATCAGAAGATTCCTTTTCCTACAGTGTAGAAGTGAAGTCAGAAGTGAGAAGAGGCTCTCTGAAAAGTCAAAGACACCAGGGACGTCACATTCGGTTTCAGCAAGACCTCAAGCCCTTGCCCTTGCCCTGACTCTGGTGAACAACGAACGGCTGATACCGTGTGGCTATAGGTGAAGTTTGTTGATGATCCTCACCATAACCGTTTTCCCTATTCACGAAGCTCTGAATAGCTTTGTCCTTTGTGTATGTTGAGAGAAGCCAAGCATCCGTCACCAAGGCATCTCTTGCTCCAACTCCGGTCGGTTTGTTCGTCCACTCCCTATCGAACACGCTTTTCCCGACGGCGTCTGCAGGTCCTTCTTAGCATGCCATGCCCGAGCGTGGGCATCACCGAAAGACCGAAGAGAGAAGTCATGCACATGCTTTTGTGTGCATACATAGTACATACACTCGCAGCTACACCTCCTTTTCTCTGCTCGGGCTTGAAGCTTCAACCGGCCAAGCATCGGAAGCTAAAAGAGAATTTGTTGAGATGCAAAGACCGCGCGACCAACCAACCAAGCAACTATAGCAACCAACTATCCCGAGGATCACCCATTCAGAAGCATCAAAGCATGATGATCAGTGGACGGTGAACAAATGCATTCCCAATGACGTGACTATATCCCCTCTCTCATCCCTCTTTCTAGACGGTTTTCTGTATCCCAATTCCTGACTGGTCTGCTCGATCCCGAGACCGCTCTTCCATCACAAGCATTGCGTCCATGCAAAAGCACGAGCTACAGCAGTCACATACATACAGATAGCATTTGTACCTACCTACATCATATACTTCCACTTCAGATGAATACTGCCAATAAGCAGAACACGCCCTATTATTTTGTACACCGCTTTGAATTCTCTCATGTCTGTCTGCACTCTCATGGAATTCCATCCTAACATGCTTCAAAAACTCTCTATTCTCCCAAGCTTCCGGCGTTCCATCCAATACCTACCCTAAAACCACGTTTCCCCTTCCAAAACGGGCCATATTCCCATCTGATCTGACTTTATTCCGAACCACGCCACCAATCCATCGTCTGTTCACCACACCACCACACTGTAAGGAGGTATGGTAGGGGAGATGCCTAGATGCACTATAGCGTGACAACCCATGGTTTCGTTCCGGTTTCCGACGGAACATTGAATCTTGGCGACTGTAGAAAAATTGCAATAACTGAGGCAGAAGTCCCGGGGATCTGGGATTTTAGAGGACATCGGATCTTGAAACGTTGGGGACCGTTTTGAGGTATAGATATCATGATTGACGGCGCCCAAATTCTGTCTCCCATCCTGCTGTGTGACTCAATTGACATGAAAGGTGGTTGAGGACAGCTGTCAACTTCCTATATAGATTCCCTTTATAGGATAAGTAGAGAACATATTTCAATTCGAGACTACGGTTGTATAATCGTCACCTACTCCTTAAGTCCTGACGGCTATCCGCTTGGTTTTGTTTCGTTGGACAATGCGCTGTGTTCCTGCATTGTGCTATCGTAGATCCAACACTTGTGAAACACAGCTTCTACATGGCAATGAAAACATGTATGCTGTTTACATATGCTACAAATAGTGAGCTATGATCTCCGCTATGGTCCATTTCTCAGAAATCTATCACCGTACCTGATTCCTTCCGCTTCAGCTTCCTATCTCTCCACCCAGAGCGTGCCATCAATCTGCTTCTATCGTTGTGAGATCTCGCATCAATCACTCTGCATAACTTGACAAGATCTGTCGCTTTGCTACCTCTCTTAAAGTGCATCTCATCTACCAAGCCCCCACCCTGTTCAGATCATCCCCTCGAATCAGCCTTACCCCCGAAGCATCTAACCCCAAGCAACCAAAACCTTCTTCTTCCCCTTCTTCCCCTTCCCACCACCACCACCACTTCCCTGCGCACCACCTTCATCCTCACCCTGTTGCTGTTGCTGCTGCGATGACGAGCCTCCCGCACTTCCACCCCAATTAAACCCCGTCTCCTTCGGCTGGCCAAAATCCCTCCTTACCGCCCCCCGCCCATAGCCAAAGAGGGTGGTAGTAGGTTTAGCCGCCGCCGGCAGCGCAGGAAACGCGTCCTCGTTTCCGGCTTTTGCATGCTACCGCTTCCACCAGCGACCTTGCGCGCGACCGTGTTGGCGAGGCTGGCGCTGCTTCTAGCAGGTGCCGCGGCAGCAACAGCAGGGCGTGAAGATGAAGAAGATGATCCGGCGGCAGCGGCTGCAGTAAAGCCTGATAGACCAGGACCGGATGTAGTAGTAGCGGTGGGCTTCTTGGCCCCTGGCAAAGCAGGGAAGGCTGCGCTGTTGGCAACGGGTGTAGGACGAACCTGGGCGGCGTAGGCGTTGGTGCCGGGGACTGGTGGTCTACTGCTACTGCTGGAGGATGAGCCGCCGCCGCCGGCTTGCAAAGAGGCGACTGTTCGCTCGAGACCACGCTCGCTGGCGCTGCCTATCCTGGTGCTGTTCTTAAGCTTCAGTACGTGGTTGGAATGCCGCTGGGCGTTCGCTAGACCGCCGTTGGAGTGGAAAGTCATGGGGGTCGCTGATGCGGCGGCCGCCCAGCCGCTGCTGGATGTGGTGGCGCCGTGCATGCCGCCGAGGCCGGGAAGGCTGGGGTAGTCCTCGTTGATGGCGCGGTGGCTTTGCCATGCCTTGTTGAGAGAAACGCCCTTGGACTTGTCGTCGAAGAGATCGGCAACCTCTCGTACTAGAGTACCTAGTGTGTTAGACGAGGTCTCGGAGAAGAGAGCGAAGAAGGCGTCGATCAGCTGGGGGGCAGTCATGGAGCCCTTGTTGAAGTTCGAGATGTAGGACCGGAACTGGTTGATCTTGGTGGCATCATTGCCGAGCATGTTCGAAGCACGCTCGATCACTGCACCGTGTCGTGTGAGACTAGCGCGCTGCTCAGGTGTAAGAGATGCGTAGTCTGTAACGCTAAGGTTTTGCATGGCATCGATGATGGGCTGCTGCTGTTGCTGCTGCTCCCGTTGTTGCTGGGGCCTGGATGGCCGTGACTGAACCACCGAGGTCTGGCCGGCTGGGCGAGTACCAGAAGAAGGACCCGCGCTCGGGCGAGCAGAGGATGAGGACTGAGAAATAGCCATCTGCCGCTGGAAAGCAAGCTCGTCTCTTCGTAAAGGCTGAGCAGTGCTGACGGGCAAAGCCTCGGCGTTGGGATCACGACCGCGTGTGCCTCGTCCGTCTCTTCCTCCGCGACCTCTGCCGCCCCTGCTGCTCTCGCCGCGCTCCTCCTGGTACGAAGACCTAAAGTCGAAGCCAGAAATATCAACCACACGCGCATCTCGCCTGACATCCTTCGACAACGAGTTTCCGTGCTCGCTCAGCTGGTGAGCCTTCAGATCCAGCTCGCTGTCGAAAACAACAAACTTCTTCTCCAAACACTCCCGCTCTTGGCAGATGTAATGGTCCTGCTTGAAGTGTTCCTCCAAGGCATCGTAGTTCCGGTAGTAATGCGGTGACCGGGAATCACGACGGTCGCACAGGAAACATCTCTCGTGCTTGCTTCGGCAATGCTCGTAGAGTTTGTCGTTATCGTAAAATCTCTCGCCGCAGAAGCCGCAGAGCGGATGTCCCTTGAATCCGGTCTGGTCAACGGCGCCGGGCTTATCATCGCCGCGGCTCATGTGTTCGCGTAGCTCCTTATCGCTAAACATCTCGTGCTCGTGGGTAAAGACCTTCTTGTTCCTCGTGCACAGGTCGCAAAGCTTCTTGCTGTGAACGGAGCGCACATGGCGATGCAGATCGGGCCAGCCGAGGCCGGCGAAATCGCACTCCCCATCGGGACAGTTGTACCGCAGGAGGAGGACGGTGTCGCCGACAATGTGCTCGCCCGCATACTTGATTCCGATGTTGTCATCCGTGCTCGTGATTTCCTTGTCTGTATACTCTTCGAAGCGCTTATTGGGGTCGTCGGTAAAGATAACGAAGGGAGCGGCCGTCTAGTTCCGTTGGTATGATATGTCAGCAACAAACCCAACGTTGCAAACGGGATACTCCCCAAAAGAACTATTACTCACTCGACAATGCGGGCAATCCTTATTCTTATAAAGAGCCCTTAGTCGCAGCGCGCAGATATGGCATGTCGAATGGCCGCAAGGCGCAATGGAGTTGTGTGAGATGGGGTTGGCGCAGATGAAGCAGACCTCGGCGTCGTCGTCGTCTTGGGCTTCCTGCTGTTGTTGCTTCCACTGGGCGGGCTTGCTGTCGCCGGCGGAGTTATCCTGCTGCTGCTGCTGTTGTTGTTGTCCTCCACCTCCTCTGCCCTTTCCACGGCCACCACCACCGCTGCGACCGGCACCGTCACCACCACCTCCGCCTCCTCCGCGACCACGGTTGCTTTTACCTGCTCCGCCGCGTCCTCGGCCTCTACCCCGGTTTCCGCCGTCACCCCTAGGTCCCTGAGGGGTTGTTTGCGCCTGATCCGTCGAAGACATGGTTTCGAAAGGGATATCTGGACCGACTGAAGGGAAGTTGTCACAGTTGCCCTGCGTGGTTGATCGTGTGCCTAGAAATGGCTCGCTCTCGGAGATTCGTCGGCAGGCAGGAGTGGCGCCGCTCTGTTTCGCTGTGCAGTCACTTCGCTGTCGAGATATGTAGAGATACAGCGGAAGGGATGAAATCTCCCAGGGGAACGCTGTTGAAGTAGGTAATGCTAAAACGATTGAAAGACGAGCGGTTGGGCCAACTTAGGTTTGAGTCGGTTGGAGAGAGAGAAAGAGAGAGAATGTGAACAGACGAACGGGGAATGATTGACAATTGGAGGACGGGACGTGTTGACGTTGATGGTGGGGTCCGGGAGCTTCTAGCATTTATTCGCCTGAATGATTACCTCTGTGCCTTGCAAACACCATATCAGTCCCCACTCTGGTCTGACCGCCACGCAACACATACACAACGTAAAAACTTCGTAATTTAACGACCAAAAACCTTCAAACCACCATATCATCACCAAACTTAAGGGTATTTATACTTTAATTACTATTCTACAACCGCATAAATCCCCCGCATTGAATAAAATTTATATTAAAAGGTAAAAATAATTAAATACCTCTTAATCCCTATCGAATATAATTTATACCCGGTACCGCTATTTTAATTCCTATTATACCTCTTAAATACTCCTATCCCGATAATAATAATAACCGCCGACGTTTAAAACGGATATTATAATTTAATACCTACGTAAAAAAGGCTAATATTAATTTAAATAATAATAATAATAATAAAGAGAAGGCTCCTACGTAATTATAATATTCTTAAACCTAATTTTAATAATCCTAAACCTAATTTTGATAATTATAATTAAACCGACTATAATTAAACTTTCTTTATATTATTTTAAGAAATAATAATCCGATTACTATTCAAACCTCCTTTCTACCGCTTATTTTTATTAATTTAAAAATTACGCTTAAAATTCCTATTACTTCCTCCCCTATTAATTATTTAGTATAATATTCGTAATCGGTCCCCCCTTAAACCCCCCCTCCCTAATAATAATAATAATTAACCGTTATTATTACGTAATTATTTCGATAATTTACTATATTTCGAATTCTATTAAAATTACATTAAAAAAGGAGGTTAGCTAGCTAATTTATAATTTAATAGCCTATTATCCTACTTAGTATTAAGGGTATTAATTATATTTCGCTAAATTTGATTAAAAATAGCGGTAATAAATCCCCTATAATATAAAGAAATAAATAAACGGTTAAAAAATAGCGTATATTAACCGATAAATAACGTATAGAAGAATAAATTAAGGAATTTATTATTAAAAAAGCAACCGCCTAATAAATTCCTATTATAAAATCCCGTACTTTGAAAAAAGTTTAAAGTCCGCCGCCGATTCCTAATTTTATAATTATTTATATTATATATTCTAAAATATAATTATAAAATCGTTCTTTCAATAGGTTTAAAGTTAAATTCGGCAAATTATTTATTAACCTTATAATTAAACGGATTATTATTAAAAAAGAATTCGATAATATTATCGATTAAATTAATTATAATTACTTTAATTCTAATTTCAAATATAAAATTTAATAATATTAACGTTTATTTAAAAACGTTATTATTAATAAATTCGATATTATAAAAATAGAACGTAAATTCGAAATATAATATTTTAATTAAATTATTAGCGTATAAAATAGTAAATAGACCGCGCTATTTTAAATTCGTATCCTCTTTAACTACTATTATATTAATAAAAAGGATTCCTTATTCGGGTATTATAATACTTCGAAAATAATACGTAATTTATTATTACGATTAATTAATATTTATTATACAATAATTACAACTTAATTATATATTTTTAATAATTTTTTTAAAAATTTAGAAAAGGAATTAAAAGAGCCGTATACTTTATTTACCCGTAGTACGCCCACCCCTCAAATTTCGAACTTTAATAACTATATTATACGCGCCTAATTTCGACCTAATAACTCCCTTCGCTATATAAATATACTTAATACTACCAATATCGTAATGCCTACATTTATATATAATAAAATAATAAATAAAGGATCGGAGAAAGAAAGGTCTAAATCGATTATTAACCTAATATTAAAAAACTATTATAAAAAAAGGGATACTAAACGCGAAATAGAAAAGGAGGGTAAAATTAGGGAGAAGTTAATATATAACGAATTAATCAAATTATATAAATATACAAATAAGTAATAATATAAAAATTATTATAATAGGAACCTATATTATTTTTATTATATATTCCCCAATTAAAAATATTATTACCTTTTTATTAATAAATAAATTAGAGAATAGGTTACCGCTATTATAATATAAAAGGCTATATTAATATCGCTGCCTATTAAAATAATATCTATATAATTTAAGCTTTATAATCGCTATAATAATAATTATTAAATTTAGATTAATACTATTATATTTAATTAAAATAATCTTTAATAATTTTATCCCCTATATATAATAAATAAACGTAATTACTAACCCCCTTAAATATTTAATTTTATACTCTAAAATAATTATTAATAAGCGAATAATAATACGTATAATATTATTAATATTAGCGGTATATTAATATAACAGCCTACCGCATTTCCTTTTATTAATTATAAAGGTATAAATATAAAGACTATAGCGCCTATTTTAATTAACAAACCTTCTTTATTATTTCTCCTTATTTAAAATAATATTAATACTTTATAGAAGGGGGGCTCCAACTTTTATACTAGCGGTTCTTATATTAAAGGCGATTACTAACCCTCCTCTCCTCCCCCCTCCTTACCGTTAAATCATTTAATTAATACCTTTATTACCGAATTTTTCAAATAATTAATATTTAAATACGCGCTACAATTTTATAAAAATAACGGGTTGCGCAATTCCTTATTCAAAATTTAAAAATCCCTTATAATAAGTCGACTTACCCTCTATTAAGCGCGTACTCTACCTTTAAATTAATATATTACGTATAATATTAATAAAAGTATTTACAATATAATTAAATAATCGATTAAAGAATTCTTATACTTTAAAAGGGATTATATCCAACGGTTATTATTATTAACGCGGGCAATACTAACGCAAACGGCTCCAAAACTTATATTAACGTAAATACTAACGCAAATACTAATATAAGCACCAAAAATTATATAAATATAATAATAAGAGCTATAAATTATCGACCCCAAATCGCTTATATTATTTATATAAATTATAAGTAAATAATCTCCCTTCCTTCTATTAAATATAATATTAACCGCCGTCTTTTTATAAATACTTTTACCCAAAATTCCCTATAGCAAAACCCTCGTAACGTAGAATATTATAACCCCCCCAATTATAACGCCGGCGACGACTTATTACGTAATAATTTTATTAAAGAATATAATAATAACGAAAATAATAACCCCGACTATACATAAATTAACGTAACTACGAACGAATACGAATCTACTAAAAAGGATAAGGAGTTTTAAATAAAAGGGGGATTATATATATTAATATTATTATTATAAATAATAATAAATCTAATCTATTTTTATATTCTTTTAATACTTTTAATACTTTTAACACTTTTTCGATTATTATAAATAATAATAAATTTAAGGGATTTTTCGTTATTAAACTATACAACCAAACTACGCAATTAAATTACACAACTAAATTACTTAGATAAATTATATATATTCGACTATATTTATTACTACATATTTATTATATAATCTAATATCCTTTATTACAATACTATTCCTATTATTCGAAATTTATAATAATATTTATTATATAAAATATTATAATCTTTAAACTCGTATACTTCGTTAAATTCGTTACAAAATATATTAACCTTATAATAATAACCTCGTATAATTAATACCCTTTACCCAACCTCTATTACCGCCCTAATAAAAAACTCCTTAAATTTTTCTACCCCTAACGAATCCCCATTTTCTTATAAATAATAACGCTTAATATAAACCTTTAAATTACTAAAATATACTTTTATAAAATTAAAATCTAAGGAATATAAAAATAAGAACTATAATAATATACTACGGTTATTATACGCATTTTTAATAAATTACGCCTTATATTATAATATATTATCTATTATTAAAATACTATTACAATTAAAAAAAAGATTTATTTTAAATAATATACTCTCTTATATTTATATAACGAAGTTATTAATATTAATAACTCCTCTATAATAAAATATATCGATAAGGTTATTAATAAATATAATTAATAATAAGTAAAAATATTACCCTTTTGTAAATATATTATCGGTCTATATAAATATACCTTTTAACGCCTAATTAATATAATATAGACTATCCCTTTTATTAATATTAAATTTATTATAAAAAACGTACATCTCTATTAAAAATTTCGAAACCTTCTTCAATTAATTTAATTTTAATAAATCGCTACGTTAAAAAATTTTATACGCTATCCTCTTATTAATCTATTACGCTTTCTTAAAATAATAGGAAATTATAGAAATCGATACGTATATATCGTATTAAATAGTTAATTAATACTAAATTTTATCGAAATATAAATACGGTTTATTATTCAAAAATTCTATAACTTTCTATATACTACGAATTAAATATTATTATAGCTAATTATACGTATAATACTATTTATATTAACTTCTATTATTTAAAGAGTTAATTTAATAACGTTTTTAATAATACGAAGCTTCGAGTATAAGTCGTTAATCCTATTATACATTTACTTAAAGCGTTAAATCTAGCGCTCACTTAGACTAATAATCTACGTGATTTTTTTAAAATATTCGCTAATAATTAATATAATATATATTATTAGTCTTTATTAGTAGTTAGATTAATACGGTATAGTTACGATGATTCTCAATCGCGAAAGCTTTAAAATCCGATAAAAACTATTAAATTTGGGTATATTTTGAACAAAAAACAACGGAGATATTAAAGTTCTACAATATAGCATACTATTTTTCATATAAGTTGTATTGCGTGGCGGTCAGACCAAAGTGGGGACTGACATGGTGTTTGCAAGGCACAGGCGAATTTTTTATAGCGCCTTTCACGACCAAACAGCCGGGAGCAGGTACACAGTACCTATTCCCCTAACATCTATGCCGTTTGTCCCGTAGCGTCGACAATATTTACTTCGTATTAACTACCTTAACAAAGAAACCGTTCCTCCAGAACAACCTTAAATCTGTTGTACGTGAGAACAACAGTGGCTGGGCATCTGGGCAGGGGTAGTTACCTGGCATGTGGAATTTCTGTTTGGGTTTAGTAATCTTCAGGTCCATTCATGGATGATGGAGTGGCTCAGCTTTGATGGCATTGGCCGATATTTACTCGGCAACGAGCCGTCGAGGAGTCACTCCCCGAAGTCGCAATCATCTGGCCTCTCGCATATTGTGATTCATTTTGAGAATTTCCGTAAAACATCTAGGCGTTGCCATAGGTCATCATCATAGTATTGGATATCACTAAATGAAATGGTAAGAGATAACTGGAAGTGGATGGGGATACTTAGGAGCCTCCATTTCCCGAACATCGAAAGAAGGTCAACTGCCGGGTGAGCAACCTTTCCGCCAATGGCAGGGATATCCGACTACCGCTCTTCATATCCCTATCCCTCTCTTCCTTCTCACAACCCGTGTCTTCCTCCAAGAAATTGGTATGATTGCCCCTTGCGCCGCTGAGAAGGAGAAGATCCCAAAGACAAACCCAGCAAATAGTGAAAACCGAGAAAATGCGCTCCCCTCCCTTCACATCCAGACCTTCTCCCAACCCTACCCCCTCAAACCATAAAAAGACAGAGACGTACTTGTGTTGTGTGTGGTATACTAGTAAAGCCCCAGAGAGAGAGAGAGAGAGATTTTCTTTTTCCAAAGACGCCATGCACGCCCAACCTGCTACTGTACCCCTAGGCTCCAATGACCAATCCAATACCAACGGAAAAGGCCTTACTCCTCGGCTTCGATCGGATAAAGCTGGTTGCCTAGGAGCTTGTTCATCTGGAACATGTTGATGGAATTCTGCTTGAACACGGCCTGAAGCTTTTCGTCGCAGATAATCTGTCGCTTGTCGCTGGGATCTTGGAGCTCGTTGGCCTTGATGTGTTCCCAGAGCTTCTTGACGACTTGTGGGCGTGAGAGCTGTTGTCATGTTAGTCCTTCGTTCATGGCATATCGGGCAGAGATCACCAACCTGAGCCTCTCCGCAAACCTCCTGAAGAGGATAGCTTAGGTTGAAGGGCTTCTGGAAGCCACCACCCGCCTTGCGCTTCTTGGTCCCTTCTACCTCCTCGGGCTCCATATCGCTGTCATCGTCCGACTTGACTCGTGTCGCGCTCTTCTTCTTTGGTGTCTTGGCCTTGGCTTTGGCTCCCTTCTTGGTCACCTTTGCCGCGCCGCCACCTCTTGTTCGAGGACGAGAGAGTTTGTTCTCTTGCGCTTGGAGCTCGGCAGCCAGGCGGGCATCGGCGTCCTCTGAGCTCTCGCGCTTTTGTTGCTTCTTAGGCCGGGACTCGACCTCGCCGTCGGTCGCATCGTCTTGTTGGTCGGCCTCGGGAGTTGGCTCGGGGGTGGCCTCTTCGGGTGTTGGCTCTTGGGCAGCCTTGCGTGCTTGGGCGGCGTCGAATCGAGCTTCTATCAGGCCCTTGATGGCGTGCTGTAGGAATTGGGAAATTGTTAGCAGCTGCTCATAGCCAAACGAAACCGGAGAGGGTGCTAGGGAATCATTGGCGTCTTTGGTAGAAGCAGCATGCCAATACGCAGACGGGACAAGCTTTGGGGCAGCAGCACTAACCTTCTGGTCGCTTAGATCCTTGTTGATGGCCGCTTCCATCTTTTGCCGGATGGCCTTGCGGGAGATTGTGTCGAGGTCTGCGGTTTCGAGGATCTCATCGATGACGCGGGCGTAGGTCGCCTCCTCCTCGGGAGTAACTATACCGAGTCAGCATAGCTCCGTTTTTAAGGACAAGCGAGGTAGCAATCCTACATTGTGTGGACATGTTTGCCGGTGTTGCACGAAACACACCCACTGGCAGAAGAGATTGGGAAACTGATAGTTTTGAGGGAGTCCTTGGAGAATTCGTTATGTGCTAGAAGCTGGCCTGGCAGATGATGTACAGGTCCGAGATAGCTTTAGCGAGTGGGATATAGGTAGCCTCCGCCCTGACGAGAAGTTCAGGTAGGGTTTTGATATTCTGGCGGGTTGCAAAGTAAACAACCCGGGCTGGTAAACAGATGTCCAAGTGCGGAAAGTGGTCGAACAAAGCAAGGGTATTTGCGGGCGCGACAGGTGGATTTTGTTCAACGCGACAACTGTACTGAATGGCCGTTCTTTGGAGGTCCAAAATAAGAACTTGAAAGACAGGAAGCGTGTGGGCCGAGTTGAGGTTAGGCTGATGTGGAAAGACAAGCAGTGCTGAAACCTTGCAGCTCGAGATACCAGGCCAGGTGAAGATGTTGTAAAACGCAGGTACTCTACCCAGGTTTGTCGCTTAAACTTAGGGGTGCTTGTCTTGGGAGCAAAAGCCGGTGAAGATGACGATACCTAGTACGCTACGAGATGGTCCAGGTCGCGAAAACGAGGATGGTTGGCCGATCAGTGAAGGGTGATATAGTCCGGGCAGGTCGAAAAAGGTTGAATTTGGCGTTGACACAAAAAGATGGAAAATAAGGATCCCTTCATACACTGCCGGCTGAAGTGTTCGTGTGTCGCGTGCCAGATAGGTATGCCCTATGCCCTTATTTGGCAGACAGATGCTGCGATGCGATGCGGTTCAGTTGTATGGCAGTGATGCGATCGCGTACGGTGGAGATTGGAGTGAGTGTTGTAGCGAGAAGACGTGTAGTGTAGGCGGGCGCACAAGCAGCGAGCGAATGCAAAGTCAGCGGTTTTCTGATGCAGATGGCCCAGCCCAAGCGCAAGATGACCTTAGGTACCTCTACCAGAGCAGGTGAAGAAGTTCTTGGACGATGAGAGTGGAGGTTGTTTTCTTGGAGATGGACGAATGCGATTCACAGTTTCGCGGTTCTCGTCAGTGTCTTCAGCAGTGTCTTTCGGAGGGTCGATCCAGTGAGGTCGGTCGCGGTCTTCTTTCAGTTGGTGGTTCACGGTCCGCCAACCGTCCGCCAAAACCGGAACAAGTGAGGCTTCTTTGTGGCTGGTTCTTGCACATGATTGGTCCCATGTCTCCAAATGGTCCCACACTCGGTCCCGTCTGCCGTCCCGGCTCGTCTGAGATGGAAGGCAAGTGGGGTGGTGTTCAGAAAGCGGCGATCGTCAATTTCAACCAATCACAGAGCCGAATTGCGGCAACACCAACTCTCCAAGTTCGCGCTGCCCGCAAACATCCACGCCGGTGGCCGGTTGCCGGAATGCGGGCAGCCACGTGATGCGGAAGCTTGTCAATGCCGGAGACCCTGAAGCGAACACTACCTAAACCCCGAGACTTTCCTCTTTCGTCAACTTACACGACCGCATCTGTGGGCAAAGAACATGCTCTCTACACAACCACGGCGGCCTGGATGAAGCCTTTTCCCCGATGTGATCATTAATTTGAGGCTTTACATCTTCATCATTTCGCCATGAATTGTCCTTGTCGTCCACTTCTGCTTGGGATTGATACCAACGGGATGACACCCTCTTCTCGCTCGGTTGAGCTTCGACAAATCCGCATCACACATTCTTTAACAGCAAGGCTGCAAACAAGATGCACTATACTGTCTTCTTCCCGTCTTGGAGTCAAGATTGGATGGCAGCAACAACGTTTGTATCTTTCCCCATCATCCCAAAAGGAGTGTTCTATAGCATACTCTCATCTCAAAACGACCGTTCTACCATAATCCCATCACATCTCTTTTCTCAACCCTATGGTAAGAACACACTCGCAATGTCTAGACCAGACCCCCAATCTCATCCCTTCAGTCCACTCCAGTCCAGTCCCATCCACACACAGTCTCAACTTTGCCCTAGTTCTAAGCCGCCAGAGCTTCCCCAAGCCTCTCCTTAAGCAACCGCCCCACAACCTCCAAATCCGGCTTTTCTCCCTCCGCCGCAGGCGCAGCCCCAGCAGAAATCATATCCTCCCTCGTCAACCTGACAAATTTCACCTCTGGATTTTTGGCCAAAACTGCTTCTTTAACTTGCTCTGCGTCCGAGGGGGAGACGCCGCCGCCGAAGATGATGGCTTTGGGAACTTTGGTGGCGGTGCCAGAAGAGGATGAGGAGGGGTCGCAGAGAGAGGGAAGTTCGGACAGGGAGGAGGGGAGGGTGTGAGTTGTGTGGACGACTGTTGTTTATGTCAGTATCAGTATTTATTCGAGGAGTTGGGAAGAGGGGAAAGGGGTGAGGCGGGTTGATGGTGTGGGTAGGGATGGTGAGAGTGTTTGAGGGGGGTTAGTAAGGAGTTATATGGACGCGATAAGGAGGAGGAAAGACATGGGGAAAAGAGGAGAGGTGGAAGATCGGGATGGTGAGAGGGGAAGATGGAAAGGAAAACGAACCATCATACTCCGGCAGAAGCTTCTCGCGAATAGCTTGAGCAACATTGGGGTTGTTGCCGAAGGAAGCGACGGGGATGGCGATGGTCGACATGTTGGATGTTTGTTTGATTGCTCTGGTGGACACAATATGAACGAGTAGTCGGAGCTTGAAACGGTCGAGATCGTTGAGTTTATGGCTTCAGGATGTAAGTGTGTTAATGCCTGGGTTGTCTGTGGGAACACCACAAAAGTCCTCAAGTGCATGGGAATCCCACGGGCTTATATATCTCCTCCAACCGAGAAAAGACATCTCCTAGTAAAGCTCTTTCCCCTCGAGAATCAACTGTTGAGACCCCGTCAACAACCCGTCGTACAAAACACCCCGTCGGACAAATCCATCCCGACTGACACCGACTTAACCGGTGACCGGAGTCCCGGACCAACCAAGGAAAACACTCAGTAACAGGCACCTCTACAGGTGCAAACTGTCTTAGACAACCAACTGCTACCGCGACGGACAAACGAATTTGCTTGGCTGTTTGAGTAGAGAGCGATGTATTTTGGGAAGGAAAGGTTCGAGACCTAGCCTAGGTACCTTAGTCTTGGGGTTAGTTAGGCTGCGGAGCGCGGTGACATTTCGGGCAACGGGATTTGATATCCGGGGGGAAATCGGCATGGAGGAGGCTCAGCCGGAGTTTTTGAAGAGACTTCGTTACCGAACGGAATGGTTGTTGATTTACTTTACCGTAAGAGCAGGAACGACCAAAGGGCACTTTCCCTTCAACGCCTCATTTTTCATTTGGGGCCGTGGGGTAAATCCGTTAGTTGCACATCACCAGCTCGGAGACACGGCATCGTGGGGTATATGAAGCCGCGTAAGTCGTTTTCGGTAACTGCCTTATGATGCTGTTCGGATGAGTTGTGCCATTTGGATGCATACGAACTATATGGCAGCGAAATGTCCTCGAGCCGAGAAAGAATGTCTGTCTGTATGTGAAACATGCCAAACGTTGTGCAGAACTACTCACACCGCAAGACAGAGCCAAGTATTATTAGAGATGTTTGTGAACAAGCGACTATATTCGGTCAAGGTACATGGGGTGACGACTTATTTCAGATGGATTGGATACCAACCCGGAATGTCGGGCGAGAGACATGAAGGTTACTTGTGCAGGCACGAAGAGAATTCTTCTTTCCTTCTTTTCTACTTTCGGGTAACTGAAGAACACTCCGTCATTGGCGATAGTCCCTTTCGGTCCCGAGATGGCGGACGGATCGATAACTATTTACGGCCATTTGTGTGCTTAAGTAGGACATGAGGCTCGTTGTGCCGCAAACCAAGCGAGGAAAAGACTGGTTAAAAGTCCTCAGGTGGTACATGACCGGAAAGGGGATCCAGCTGAGCGGGATGTTCGAGGTATTCGAGCATGACACTCGACTTTTTGCTTTACACCTCGACACTATAGCATCGTCAACAAAAAACAAATAGGAGAACGTGAGATGGGCGTGATTATTAGTTTATAGGTCTTTCTCTGCTATATCACTTGTGGCTTCTTTTGGCGCACATTTGCATGATATCGTGGTCTAACATCAACAAGAAACAAAGAGTAGGGCCGGTGTTCGGAACAGGCGAGACCACAATACCATTAAGCATTCAGCACTGCTATGCTCAAGGTCATTTTGTACATAGTTCGCTCTCTCCATCAACTTCCCTTCGCTCATGCAAAGCGCACGAGCTTAGTGCCTCTCCCTCCTCCTGGGGGCAGCTCTTATTATGTCGTCCACACGCAGAAGCAACTATTAACAGCGGTTAGTATTCAGATAATCCTGTGGATCAAGGGAGGGTTACATACCTCAGCGGCTTCACTGGCCGAAGAAACGACAGCCTTCTTGAGCTTGTAACTCTCAATAACACCCAAGTCCCTCATGTCGGCAATACCTCCTCCTGGTGTCATGAGATCCAAGCCATAGGTGTTGAGACCGTCGTAAATAGCCTTGCGCAAACGGGCAACAAGGTCGCCAGAGTCAAGACCCGCGTTGTCGGCCAGAATGGTAGGCAGTTGCCTGAGCGCAGTGGCAAAAGCAGACACGGCGACCTGCTTCTTGCCCTCAACGCGAGTGGCAGCACCCTCAACAGCCTTGGCCATCACCATCTCAGCGCATCCACCACCCAATGTTGTCCTGGTCTCCTTGACGGTCTGGGAAAGAACGGCGAGAGCGTCGTGGAGTGATCTCTCGGCCTCGTCGAGGAGCTGATCGGTAGCGCCACGAAGGACGACGGTGCAGGCCTGGCCGGCAGCGGTGCCGGAGAATCTGATAAGGGTATCCTCGCCAATAATAACCTCCTCAATGACGTCGCAGTATCCAAGCTTGACCTGCTCGGGGTGATCGAAGGTAGAGGCGATCTCACCGCCGGTGACGAGAGCAAGGCGCTCAATACCATCGAAGTCGGCGTGCTCAATCGACATGATGCCGGCATCGGTAAAGAGCTGCTCGGGCCAGTTGTAAATAAGTTGCCTGTTGATGAAGCAGTTGATGCCGTGCGCCTTGATCTTCTCCACCTTGGCCTTCATCTTGTCCTTCTCGGCCTTCTCGAGCTCGGCAAGCTTGCTGGTAGAGCTGACCTTGACGCGCGCACCGAAGATCTTGACCTTGTCGGTATCCATGGATGTGTTGGCGACGAGGATTTTGGCCTTCTCGAGACGCTTGGGCTGGTTGACACCCATCTTCTTGTCGAGGATGAAGCCATCGTCGAGGTATGATTCGCTAAGCTTGCCGCCGGACTTCTTGATGATCTGGATGTGGCTAAGGTCGGCAGAGCCCTTTAGGCGCAAAATAGCCTCGGTCGCGAGCTCGGCGAAGTGGTCTCTGTCTTGCGCAAGAATCTTGGAGCTGAGTGTCGTGCGCGCAATGGCGACCAGGTCTTTCCTGAACGCCTCGGGGTTGCTGCTGTGGTCAACAGCGGAAGCCTCGAGGGCCTTGAGCGCAGCTTGGCTGGCTATCCGGTAACCCTCGATGATGGTCTGAGGGTGAATCTTCTTGTCGACAAGCTTCTCGGCCTCGCGCAAGAGCTCGGCGGCAAGGACGGCAACAGAGGTGGTACCATCACCGACTTCGTCATCCTGGACCTTGGAGATGTTTACGAGAACCTTGGCGGCGGCGTTGTCGAGAGCAATAGACTTGAGGATAGTAGCACCGTCGTTCGTTACTAGAATCTCGCCGGTCGAGCTATACGTATGGTGATGATGCGGTCAGCACATGACGGACAGCGCGTCAAGCATAAGAGATAGAGGAGAAACAAGCATACGCAGACTGAAGGATCTTGTCCATGCCCTTGGGACCAAGGGTACTCTTGACGAGGTCGCCAACGGCAATGGCGCCGACGAAAGCAGAGAGGCGGGCATTCTCTCCCTTCTCCTCTGTAGTGCCCTCCTCGAAGATCTGGGTGGGGCTAAACGAGGCCTGGAGAGATGGTTAGGCACATGGTTAGTTACGGTGAGCTTGGACTGATTTTCCCAAGGTGTTGTACAAATCAACTTGCCATGATGTGTGTGTGTAAAGAAGCTTAGATATTAGACAAAAAAAAGAAGTCGAGGTTATCACGGGGGTTGGTTGAGGTTGGGAGGGAAGGAAGGTCAACGAAGCTTTGGTATATTTTGGAAGTGGATGTCTGGATACCCTGAACGTGAACCTCTCTCCTTTCTACAGAATGGAACTGCCAGCACGCGGGCGGGATGATGCTCTTCTGAATTCTAGGCACTTTTTGGACGGCAGACCACGGCAAAATTCCAGAGCTCCTGTCCTCCTTTTGGTTCACCGCCTACGACAGGTGGCATAAAATGCTTGTCACTCGACTGCCAGGCCGTTTGCCCCTCCTTTGACAGACAAATGTCCACTGAGGTGGGCGGAAGGGGACCCCACTTTGTACGTCTCCCGTGGGGAAGGAAGAAAGGGGGGAGGGGAGCTTCGGGCTGGCTTGCTGGCGGCGATGGACAGCGCAGCACTTTTGGGAAGGACTGGACCAGGGGATTGGAGACGAATGTTTTTGGCAGGCACGAGTAGGGAGATGGCCATTTGAGGCTCAAATCCAGAAACGACATGCACGCCCATTTCTCGAACTTCAAGTCGAGTCCGGTTCCTGACTTGAAAGGTTTAAGTTACCGGTACATGAATCTTGCACTTGTGAACTCGCTGCTGAAAGCGGACAACCAGACGCCGTCATGGCCAACATTTGTTCCGTGCACAGAACAATACTTAGCACGCTGCCTGCCGCGACCATCTTGTGAGATTCAAAGGAAGACAAGTTGAGATTTAACAAGTCCAGGAAAAGAATCAAATATTGAACTCTCGTTGCTGGTCTACAATTGAGATATCAATGATACAGAATTGAGGCTCTGTCTTGAATCCAATTTATCCACCCGGCCATCATTGCATTCGCTGGCATAAAAGTCCCATTTTGGCGATTCCAGCAAGAGAGGATCTGGTAGGGTGGCCAATCACCGTGTCTCATTGCCTCTCAGAGTGGGGCTTTTCTTTCGCGGTCTTCCCTGGTCCTCTCGCCGTTCTCACTGAACCCCACCACAATCTGCGCGCTGCGCACAAATTCTCACAATAATCCTGACGACCGCATACCCAGCACGTTGTTCCGCCCGCGGCATCGCAGAAAAAATCCGAACTCCAGCGCGGCCAGCCCAAGAACCCGTCATCCACCCCAAGTCCAACCACCAGGACCACCACCACCAACAGAGGCGCCTTCCCGACCCCTACAATATCTCCAGCTCTACCTCTGTCTAATCCTCGGCAACCCACACACCCGACATCACATATCGCCGATTTTAATTGCCCAGCATGGCGCCCTCCTTCGACCACCTCCGCGACGAGGACCTTGACGAGGATGACTTCGATGTTGATGAGGTCGACATTTCTGATATCCGCGAAAAGTACGAGGTTCAGCTTGAGCAAGGCTACGATGCCTTTGTCGTTGTCGACGGCCTCCCCGAGGTCACCGAGGAGCAAAAACCCAAGCTCGTCAAGTTCTTGTTGAAGAAGCTCAACACTGTTGGCAAGACCCGGGAGGACCTCATCTTCATGCCCATGGGCGAGGATGGAAAGTCGCTGAGGTATGCAACACCATGACACGATATGCGCATCTACAGATACACCGGCCATCATCGACCATCGCTGCGCCGCCCCCGAATACAATGTGTCCCGATGCTGTGCTGTCTGTAGATGTTGGCTTGGCTACCCCCCGACCAGGGCACTGATATGGTATGGAATTCTTCTAGATTCGCCTTCGTCGAGTACTCCGACCCCGCCGAGGCTGCTGCCGCCTGCAGACAGCTCGACCTCGTCCCCCTCGACAAGAAGCACATTCTCCGCGTCAACAAGCTTACCGATGTCGACCGCTATGGCCGCGAGGGCCGTATCGATGACGAGTACACTCCTCCCCAGATCGAGGAGTTCCAGGAGAAGGAGCACCTCCGCTCCTTCATGGCCGACCCCAGCGGCCGCGGCAGAGATCAGTTCGTCATGTTCAGGGGAGAGTCTGTTGGTGTTTTCTGGAACAACGAGAAGGATCAGCCCGAGAACATTGTCGACCGCCAACACTGGACCGAGACCTTCGTGCAGTGGTCGCCCCTCGGTACCTACCTCACCTCCGTCCACGCTCAGGGTGTTCAGCTTTGGGGCGGTCCCTCTTGGACCAGGCAGAGGCGTTTCGCCCATCCTTTCGTCAACCTTGTCGCCTTCTCTCCCAACGAAAAGTACCTTGTCACCTGGTCCAACAGGCCGATTGCGATTCCCGAGGAGGGTCACCCCGCTTTGTCAGTAGAGGACCACGGCAAGAACTACGTTATCTGGGATATCGAGACCTCCAAGCCCCTCCGTTCTTTCGCCCAGCTCGACACCCCTGCCGCCGCCGAGGGCGAGGCTCCCAAGAAGGCCCCCAAGTTCCCCTGGCCCGCCTTCAAGTGGTCTGCCGATGACAAGTACGTCGCCAGGCTCAACCCCGGCCAGTCCATCTCCGTCTACGAGCTTCCTAGGATGAACCTCCTCGACAAGACCGCCATCAAGATTGAGGGTGTTGTGGACTTCGACTGGGCCCCCGCCACCGTTCAGCGCGACGGTGTCAAGAACTACGAGCAGCTCTTCTGCTTCTGGACCCCTGAAATCGGCAGCAACCCCGCCCGTGTCGGTTTGATGAGCATTCCCAGCAAGCAGGTCGTCAGGTCACTGAACCTGTTCAGCGTTTCCGATGCCAAGCTCCACTGGCAGTCCGAGGGTGCCTACCTTTGCGTCAAGGTCGACCGTCACTCCAAGTCCAAGAAGTCCCAGGCTACCACTCTCGAGATTTTCCGTGTCAAGGAGAAGGGTGTCCCCGTGGAGGTTGTTGACACCATCAAGGATACCGTAATAAACTTTGCCTGGGAGCCCAAGGGCGACAGGTTCGTTATCATCACCACCACCGAGCCTGTTGGTGCTACCGCCGTTCCCCCCAAGACGTCGGTTGCTTTCTTCTGCCCCGAGAAGGCCAAGGGCAACGCTGTTGGAAACTTCAAGCACCTCCGCACTCTCGAGAAGAAGAACAGCAACGCCATCTACTGGTCGCCTAAGGGTCGCTTCGTGGTCGTTGCCACCGTTGCCAACACTCAGAGCTCCGATCTTGACTTCTACGACCTCGACTTTGAGGGCGAGAAGCCCGAGTCCGACAAGGACCTTACCGCCAATCTTCAGCTCATGAACACTGCTGACCACTACGGTGTCACTGACGTCGAGTGGGATCCCTCGGGTCGCTTCGTTGCCACCTGGGCTTCCGCGTGGAAGCACTCTGTAAGTTTTCTGTGGATCATCCAAGATTTTGAATCAGTCACTAACACCAAAAACAGATGGAGAACGGATATCATCTGTATGACTTCAAGGGTGAGCAGCTGCGCGAGGAGGCCATTGAGAAGTTCAAGCAGTGGCAGTGGAGGCCGCGCCCCGCCACCCTCCTTAGCAAGGAGGAGCAGAAGGCCATCCGCCGCAACCTCCGCGAGTACTCCAGGATCTTCGAGCAGGAGGACGCCGAGCGCATCAGCAGCGCCGACGTTGCCGTCGTCGAGGCCCGCCGCCGTCTCCTCGAGGAGTGGTTCGCTTGGCGTGAGGCCATCACCCAGGAGGTTGCCGAGGAGCGCGAGATCTACGGCCTTCCCGCCGATCCCGCCGCCGAGCTCATCAAGGCCAAGGACGCCGAGCATGCCGGCGACGCGGAGGAGCAGGTCATTGAGGAGATCATGGAGGAGGTGTTGGAGGAGACCGAGGAGATCGTTCAGTAAATGCGCGGTTTTACTTAAAGGGTGGTAGTTCTTTGATGAGATGTTGTGAAAGTTACACATGGCGTACCGTTTTTTTTTCTTCCCGTTTTCAAAAAGAGGTCATCTGAGGGGTACAGTGAATTAAAATGAACCGGGTTCTTTCAAATCTCTGAGCGCCTTTTTCTACCTACTCTGTCTGTTATAAAAAGCGGTGCATGCGTAGAACTAGTCGATGGATTCAACGAGGTGTTTCGTTGGCTTTATTATTGCTCTCCAGTTCCCTGATTGGAGCCAGGCCTGTTTTCTAAATGATGTGGTATTCTATTCAGCGGAAGGTTCTATATCCTAAGACCATGGGATTAAACTACATTCGAGTACTAAGCAACGTTGTTGTCAAAATGCCCCATTGAGGAAACACTTTCGAACCGAACCTTGCTCTTCGTCTCAAACCCAGGACGTACATCCAACACACTAGTCTTGAAAACTCCCCTTCAGACCCAGATTCAGTGGTTCCAGTACATAATGTCAGTTAGCAGCAAAAAAAAAAAAAAAAAAACGAAAAGCTTCACGACTTGAAACATAACAGCACCTGTGCCATCTTTTGTCCAGCAAGCCCTCCACGAGCCACGAGCCACAACCTGCCCTCAGCCCTGAGTAACAATTTACACAAAAAGTTTTCCAATCGTCAAAAACCACTGAATTATGACAACCCCTATTTTAGACCCCCGGAAACCGATCTTTTTAATACTACCTAGATAGATGGAGAGCCCCAAAATGCAAAAACAGATAGTAGGAGTTTCCCTCACCGTGTGTGTGTGTGTGTCTCACTTTTTCACTTCACTTTTTGCCTTTTTGTCGCCACACTTTCCAGAAAGATAGCTACCATAGTGTACCAAAATCATATATTTCTTCACACTAACTGCCAATTTCTTCTCCTCCACTCCAGCGTTGTTGTTACTATAGCCGCGCAGTACTTTTGAAAACTTAACTCTACTTATATGTTGATGGACCTACTTACACGTCGATGGACCAACTCACTCACTCACTCACTTACTCACAGACGAAACTATATTAGACGAGCACGAAACCAGCCAGCCAGGTTGTGAAGAGAGGAGAAGACGTTGGTTGAAGCGTAATGCAGTGTTTATTACAGTTATTCTCGCATATAACGTGTGGGTGTGAGTAAAGAGTAGTAAGGGTGAGGGTGAGTGGGTGGGTATTTCGTGCTTAGCTTACCTCTAGCCAACCTCGCTCATACCCACGGTTAACGGTTTGGGAAAAAGACGGTTATATATATACCTGAAAGGGTGATGAGAGGAGTTTTACTTCAAGTAGCCAAGAGGCACGTTCTTCCCTAGAGTTACCTGCATCTATGTCACACACTCCAATTCTCTCCATCCGTCTGTCCTCTTCAAATTTCGCCGCCCCTGGACTATCTTCCTCTCATGACACATGTTTAGTGAAGAGACTACATCGCTCAGCGAAGCACCGGCCACGGATTCCAAACGGATACGTGCGAGCATGTGATGAGGAATAACCGGAGGACTCGATGACGGCGGGTTCAGAGGTGAGAAAATGGGAATCATTGTACAGATTTCTACATGAACACAAACGGATGTAGCATTTGTTGATTGACTGTGGCATTTCCGTTTCCGAGTCGTTGCTACTCTCGCTGGCTCGGTAAAGTAAGCGGGATGAAGTAGTCCAACTGTGCGAGGTGTCTTTGTCCCTGGCGTGGTCTGGGGAGTGAAGTAAGTTTTTGGTGCTATGAATAAAACTGTACATCATGAATGGGTTGGTTAGCCATTATGGGGTGTTGTTGTTCAGGATATATCTGGGCTTGAGAGAGTCGGTTGCTTCGGGATCTCATGGGGTTCTTTAGTGGTGAGCGGGACACTTGCGTGGCTTGAAGGTGGTTAGTTGGTGGAAGGCAAGTTCAAGGGGACGTCCGTCCATCTGCAAAGACGATACCAGATGGTTTTATGATGCCCCGGTTTGAGTGTTGCCTGGAGTTCAAGACGATGCTGAAAATGATGCTGCATGGCTTGATACCGAGTCTTGTAGCCCATATCATAGTTTGACGGACTTCCAAGGGGGGCTAAGCATGAGACACCGCGTAAGTGTTACTACGGTAGGTTAAGCGTATCGACTTGTGTGCTTCTTCGCTCGCAACATAGCCATCACCTAGAAATATCATCTTCAGTGATGGAACAACTTTGCTTCTGAGGCTGGCTTGCAAAAGCGCAGATAATGACGTTGCGGATCATCACACTGCAAACTGTTTTTATTCTTCCGATACTGGAGACAGTGGCCCTGCGAGCACGGCAACCTTTTAAATATCTCGAAGGGGCAAGAAGTCGGAATCACAAGCACCTGAACTTGGCAGAGCCTGGCCCGCTCAAGTGGTTCGATCGGTTATGTTCGATCGTGTGATTCTGGTATTTGCGAAGTGCGGCTCTTTCAGTGTTGGTTTCCAAAAGCCCCGGCGACGACTCCGTATCTTGCCGTATGTCCGGTCTCCATCCCGGAGCTCGTTCGGGATTCTTGTGGGGGAAAGCGGACGGCGATGGACGGAAGTGGTCAAAAGTGGGCCATAGTCGCCGCCGCTTGCGCCGGGGGTCGAGGACGAGGACGTCTCGAAGTGCGGAACCGTGTGTGAAGCTTTTTTCACAAGCCTGGGCAAACATGGGGCCTTGCTGCTGCCGGGCAAGTCGACGTGGACGAATCCCATCTTGTGATTTCAGTCGATTTGCCTCTCGAGTGGAGAATTGTTAGCAGTTTCCAAAGACTTGTACACAGTGGTTGTAAATAAGTCTCGGGAACTGTCTTTACCCAACAAAAAAAAAGTCTGAAAATGTCCCCAACAGAATGAAGTGAGCGACTGTGCGAGATGTTGTCTCGTCGCGCGAGGCGCGCAAGTTGGAAGCTCTGGCCAATCCTATCCGGCCATGGCATCCAGAAAATGTAACCCCCACTCCGTGTGTGTTCCTGTCCCTTGCGAATTGCGAATCGTGGTCCTCGAAAGAACTCCCTTCCAGCCGACGACGTGCATGAAACGAATCTGCAACCGAGGACAGGACGGCGAGGGGATGGACCCCTTCCCTTGCACTTCTGCTGACACCCAAACCTGAATGGGACTGCGGGTGGCTTGGAAGACCCTGTGGTGATTTCGAGGTGGTGTGGAAAAGAAGAACACCATCATGTGAAAAAGAGCCTTCATGGGATGATGCTAACCATCGTGAAAATGCTTCAACTGCTCAAACAGAAAGAGAACCTCGTTGGCAGGGGCAATGTTTGGAGCGCACGTCCTTGTACGATGAAACAGCAAAGACAGCCCTGCCGAAGACTCGAAGGCAAGAAGTCTCGAAGTTTGCGAGTGCCAGCACAGTCGAAAAAGTCAAAAAGAGCGAGAAGTCTCCCCAAGTACCTTTCTACCCCGCGCAATGCTACGCTCTGGGCTTTATGGACTGGGGTCTCCACCAACCCTTGTGCCCGTCGCCTTATCAATCCTTATCGATAAAGCTTCCAGCTCGAAACGGACATCACTGCACCCTGAAATTGGAGACTCTGCTCTCGTGTGGTGAAACGGTTTCGTCCGAGAACTGAATCGACACAGACGAGAATCTCATGAGCGACATGAGTCGTCATTGTCTCGAAAGCGTCCGATGTTGACACGCTCCCAATACGGGCTACCTCATTAAGTCGGCGTCTCCCGTCCCTCAAGTCATCCCAAGACGAGGCTCCTGACGACATTTGGGCCGGAGAAAGATACGGACGCTGCAACGAACAATTCAGCGCGAGATCCCTGCGTCCTGTCGGGCTGTCGACCCAATGTCGAGCTGGAGCTGGAACAGCAGCATGTTCCAAAATGGACCATCTCCAGCCATCTGTTCAAAATTCGCCCCCCTCCAATTACCAATTCGGAATGCCTTCAAATCACAATCACTTGCTGATCGAAAGGCCTCGGTAAGACAATACAGTATGGAAAGGAATTGACATCTGCGTCTCTCTCTTTAACTCGCAATTGCCCAAGGAGTGTTGCAATTGTCGTTGGCCAGTTGTGAAATCGGTCGCTCTCAACCCTTTTCCAGCTGGAAGCCCAATCGCCAATTCCCCTCCCACATCCAACCCTTGTTTCAGCTCTCACAAGCCGACACTGATTGGCATGTGAATGTTATAGGGTACTTGGGGGTACTTCCACACCACCCTCTCCACATATCTTGACTTTTCGAGATTGCCATCCAACATTGGACCTCCATGCATCTCAGCTTCAATATCCAATTCTAAAAGCGGTGAAAAAGGAAGATCACAGTGCAGTTGATAACAAAGCATGATAAACCCTCACGACACACAATTGGAGACAGTTGACTGTAGGGACCGAGCTAGAGCATGCATGGCAGCCAAAAAGGTAAAATTGTTAAAGCGGGCGAAGCGCCCAACTGACAACTCTGGATCCTCCACAAACTTTGAAAAACAAAAGTGGCCAAAACCAAAGAGGTGGTCCATAGCCCGTTGCCTGGACGAGTCTTGATATTGCCTCCTTTGTATCCGCCGCAGGTTTGTTTTGACACTTGACTGTAGTGTACCTTGTATGAGATCGACAGCCAGGCTGCTCTGGGCGGTATGGTAGTATAGGTAGGTAGAGGCGGGACCACCAAAGAAGTATTCGCCTTAGAAATTTCTTGAATAGCAAGGGCACACCAGAGGAGCAAAGCACGGTTTACACAGCCCTTTTCATAACAATATATAAAACCAGAAACCCAATTGTCAAACCTAACCTTGAATCTTTTGAAAGTGTACAATTCTTGGTCGTGTCTCTCTTTTCTCCAGGTTGCATCCCCCTCCCCATCCAGCCCGTCCAGCCCATCCAGCCCATCCCGGACCGAGCCCCGTAACATCGGGAATCCCAACAAATCATCCACCGGGCAAAAACAATCGACCCACGTCTAGCACCACAAATTTTCCGGGGTCCCTACTTTGACGCTTCCACTTCACTTTTGTTTTTCTTTTCACGCATCCCTCTCTCTTTTCTGAACCAAGAGATTGCGGCGTCAACCACCAACCTTTCTCTCCCCTTCCCTGTGTGTGCGTGTGTATACACTTTTGTTTATTCGGTTGTGTCTCCGAACAAAAAAGTCCTTGACGGTAAGCAAGCACCTTCCACTAGCATCCATCCCTTCCATGTCTTCTTCTCTTCCACTCTAGAGAACGACCACCACTGACACCTCTTCCAGTCCGCTTCGTGACATCAGGCAGATTATCCCAAGATGGCGTCCGTCTCCTCCGCCCTGCCCACGGGCAACAAGCCTGCCCTGCGCAGAACCCAGACCGAGGCCACCACCGACTCGTACCCCGCTACCGCCGATGCCTCTCCCTTCGACTCTCCTCTTGAGCGTTCCGCCTCCAACACCTCGCTCTCCTCCTTGGCCTCCGACAACGTCAAGACCGACAAGGCCGAGTTCGGCAAGCTGATCGACACCTACGGCAACGAGTTCGAGGTTCCCGACTTCACCATCAAGGACATCCGCGATGCCATCCCCAAGCACTGCTACGAGCGCTCCGCTCTCCGCTCCTTGTCCTATGTCGCCCGCGACATGGTCTACCTCGCCGTCACATTCTACGTTTGGAACAAATACGTCACTCCCGAGTACATCCCCCTCAAGGCTGCCCGTGTTGTTCTCTGGGGCCTGTACACCTTCATGCAGGGTCTCTTCGGCACCGGTCTCTGGGTCCTTGCCCACGAGTGCGGTCACCAGGCCTTCTCTCCTTCCAGGTTCATCAACGACACTGTCGGCTGGGTCCTCCACTCCGCCCTCCTCGTCCCTTACTTCTCCTGGAAGTTCTCCCACAGCAAGCACCACAAGGCCACCGGCAACATTGAGCGCGACATGGTCTTCGTCCCCCGCACCCGCGAGCAGCAGGCTTCCCGCATCGGCAAGTTCGCCCACGAGCTTTCTGAGCTGACCGAGGAGACCCCCATCTACACCCTCATCCACCTCATCGGTCAGCAGCTCATCGGTTGGCCCAACTACCTCATGACCAACGTCACCGGCCACAACAACCACGAGAAGCAGCGCGAGGGCCGCGGCAAGGGCAAGAAGAACGGCTGGTTCACCGGCGTCAACCACTTCAACCCCAACTCTCCCCTCTACGAGGAGCGTGAGGCCCCCTGGATCATTGTTTCCGACATCGGTATCGCCATCACCATCACCGCCCTCGTCTACCTCTGCAAGACCTTCGGCACCTCCAACATGTTCGTCTGGTACTTCCTCCCCTACCTCTGGGTCAACCACTGGCTCGTCGCCATCACCTACCTCCAGCACACCGACCCCTCGCTCCCCCACTACACCGCCGAGGAGTGGAACTTTGTCCGTGGCGCCGCCGCGACTATTGACCGCGAGTTCGGCTTCATCGGCCGCCACCTGCTCCACGGCATCATCGAGACCCACGTCCTCCACCACTACGTCAGCACCATCCCCTTCTACAACGCCGACGAGGCCTCCGAGGCCATCAAGAAGGTCATGGGCAAGCACTACCGCTCCGACGTCAAGGACGGCCCCATTGGCTTCATCAAGTCCATGTGGAAGGCCGCTCGTTGGTGCCAGTGGGTTGAGCCTACCGAGGGCGCTGAGGGCAAGGGCAAGGGCGTCTTGTTCTACCGCAACCAGAACGGTCTCGGCACCAAGCCTGCCAAGCTCCCCAAGGCTTAAGTATCTCGGGAGAACATATGTAGAGAGTCGAGAATCATCCCATCACCCAATCTAGGCCGTGTCTGTCGATAGAAGAAAAAAGAGGCGTCATGATGCCGAACGAGACGAGGCCAGCAGCGACAAAAATTTGATCGGTTTGGCATAGAAACCTGGCCACACACGCTTCGCACTACGTCCCGCGTAGGGACATTAAAAACGGATAGATCTGGAAGAACATCAATTATGTTTTCAGAAATGGGGCAGGAGGTATCGTCATATCGATTTCATGGGAAATGGGAGATGGGGAACGCGATGGGTTATGATAACAAAACAAATCGTCGGGAGGAACGGAAAGGATACCAAAAAAGAATATTTTCGCCTTTGTATATAAGAAGTGCATAGACAGGGTTAGAGAAGCGTGTGAAGAGAGAAGAGAAACATAAGAGTTACTTAACGACAAATGTTGCAAGTTGCATCGGTTCGGGATTGTATGGATTTGTCCTTTATGTCCGGTCATCAAGAAGTACGGCATCATCGTTTTAGCGATTAAAGAGGGTATAGAAATTGGGATATATCACCACGATGGGTTGTGGTATGGTATAAAAGGGAAGTTTGATTTTTGTTGGAAAGAAGAGCGACACAGTTCAAGTTTTATCGTACATTTCATCTTCTGTTCCTGATCTTGGCTATTATTGATTCTCCGTCACTTGATCACTTGACCACTTCTCGTTTCGGCATAATCCATCCAAACATAACCCCTCCATCAACGGCTTAATAAAAGTGAGCATATCTGTCAAGGAGGTCAAAGGTGGCTGACATCTTGATCGTAGGCCAATCCATGCAATCCGATTGGATAATGGACACACGACCATCCATGGAATCCCATTGCTCGTGTTCGTCACCAAAAACCTGCAATTACCACTACATACAACATTTCTGTCGGGTTCTCGTCAAGGCCTCTTTTTCTATCACCACTTGGTAAATAGAAGGTGAAGTAACAAATGATTGATTGCTTGCTTGCTTCTTCAATGTGCTCAACGGCGTCCATCATGATGATTCGAGGTACAGAGTGGAAGTAGTGCGTGCGTGCGGGGTGACAAAGGGACTTTTTGTCCTACGTACCCAGATGTCAAAAAAAGTCAAAGGTGGTCATCATCGATGGATGGGGCACAGACACTGAACTGAACTGAACGGTAATCAACAACAACCTTTTTGAGGCACACACAACAAAACAGATAGTAAGCTCTGCTGCTAAGGTGAGCTGACCTGGAATGAGATGAGCTGAGCTGATGAGGTAAAACCGAGGTGATGTTTTGCCAATGATTTGGTATTCCCTTTTTTTTTTTTTTTGGTCTCCAAGATGGTTGTCGCTCGATCTATATATATATATAACATAACGGCTTCCGCATAGGTATTATTTCTAAGGGAATATCAAATCCATCGGGACAGACTCCCGCGAGAACATATCAAGATACTTACGCAGGTCTACCTTATTTCGGAGTCCTTGCCTACCTACAACTACCGAGTAAGGAAAAGATTCGATTTCTTGACAGCGTTTAATTAAAGTGGTTGAGTCGTAAGCGTTGACGACTATACCTACCAAGAAAATGCTGATCCGTTTATCCCATATAGGTATTCCTGTATACTGGTACACCAAAACCTTTGTTATTGACGGACGGACTTGGCTCCGGCGAAAAAGTCCCTGGCTTTCACACAGTTGGACAACCCGGCCCCTTTCTTTTTTTGTTATGTGCTGTGTGATACATCCCGTGGAGTGGCTTGCACATGAGATGTAGCAGGTAACCAAATTACCCAAACTCAAAGAAAAAAAAGTTGGAGATATGAGTGGTTATCAGATAAAAAAAATTAGGTGAAGGTACCTTGATGGTCAAGCAGGGGAAAAGAACGGGCCGCGTAATTGTGTAGCAGGCTCGTAAAGTCGTGGTGTAGTTATAAGTTCGTTCTAATGTTTGAAGCTTAACAGTAATAGCAAGAACGAGAGTTTCGGATTGACTGCTCAATGGATGTAAATGGATCGTAGAATTTGTGCGTATGGTGATAAACCAAAAATTTCAGAAAACCATAGATTGGAAGAACTCCTTGACACTGGAACCTAGTGGCTGGATAAATATCAATGTAAACTCCATTAAATGTAGGATTGTCCGTTGGGCTCAAGGTTGAACGATTTCGAAACCTTGCTCTGTCATAGATCATAAACTCAAGCGACCAGATACTCTCTGGCACACTCAAGAACCGCCTGCCTAGATGCTCATCCTGGAAATCGAGAGATCCGCCGTCCCTTCCCAGCAAGAAGATAGATTAACATCAACGGGCCCACTGTCTTTCAACTCTCCCCGCGCTCTTCAATCCTCAATCGGAGGAGGCAAAGGACCAGGACCGATTCCCGACCCCATTCCTCCACGGCAAACGAGGGTGCCATTTCTGTTTTCCACGCCTTCGTCTTTAAGTTACCACCATCATCGTCAGCTCCACTGCTTGTTTTTTTTCTTTCTTCAGATCACGGCAAATAGTAAAAAAGGGAAGACGTACCAAGATCCAAAACAGTCTCAACCGCCCCCTCGCCCGTCATCGGCGCACAGCTACACTTCAACTCATGCGTAGACCCAGCGGGGCCCGCGCCGGTCGTGAGCTTGCAATCCCCGCAGTAGTTTGCATACTTGCCCCTATTTGTATTTCTTTCTGTCAGCCATCACTTTCTCTTCACCATCTTCCCTGATCATCCCCCCCTTCCCCATCTCCGCCCTCTACTACCTCACCCACACCCGTTGCGAATGAAAGAGGTGACTTACAGCGCCTGCCAAATCAACCTCCCCTCATTTCCACCATAATTCCCACCTTCCGGACCCCGTCCAGTGGTCCCTCCAGCGGTTGTCGACCCCTGATCAAACCCAATACACATGTTCAAATCCAGCTGGTTGAATTCCGGCCCCTCCTCCTTTTGTCTATCTCCCTCTCCATCTCCCTCTCCCTCTCCCTCCCCAGAGCCAGATCCAGATCCAGAGCCTGGGAGGGAAGTCAAGGTGTGAACAGGACTGCAAGTAGCAGCGAGAAAGTAATTGTTCATCAGCGTGATTTGGTCGCACGAGTGCGAGAAGTTGCCGGTGATTTTGCTGTCCATTGGTACCAAAGAGGAGGGGAGGGGAGCATGAGGAGGGACGGGAGGAAGGGGGCGGTTGGGAGCTGGGATGGTGGGTGTTGAGGGGGCGAAGGGGATGAAGGGGGCGAAGGGGTGGGCGAGGGTGAGAGTGAAGGAGGCGGCTCCCATCACGGAGAGGATGGGTGGGAGTTGCATGTTTGTCGGTTCGTATGTCTGAGTTGAGTTCGTTTCTGCTGTGTTCAAGCGGGTGTTGATGTATGTGGGAGTAAATTTCGGAAAAAAAAAAAATTGTTGAGAGATCTTGGTCGAAGGTAGATTTCCGCGTATGTAAAGCGATATATGTTCGCTGTTTTGAATAGGTAGGGTGCGTACTGGAAGAAGTTCTGTCCGAGTCTTTGGTTTTCGAGATGCAGATCCAGATTTGCCTTTTGACTGTCGAGACTGACAATCAAAAATAAAATCGTCGCACCCGTTGCTCCTGCCTGTTTATTCGGTTCGGTTTTGCGAAAGGGCCGCTGGTATCCCAAGTGAGAACCTTGATGGCCAAGAAAGCTCAAATTCGGAAGGCGCGTCCTTCGTTTGTTCTTTCCACGTTGGTTCGAGACTGGAAATCGACGTCAGTCAGTGTCCAAGTTTCACATCTCCAAATAGTCCTTCGGTTTCTTCTACCTGATCTTGACCTCGGTGTACCACATCTCGAAATAGAATCTGAGACCGGTAGACGTCACCGTCACCTTGTCACAATCTGTCTGCACTACAGACGACGGGATCACTTCAGGACACACAACAGACTTCAGCTTTTTGACTATCCTCCCCCTTGATAAGGTAACGTCATGCCGAGAGTTTGTCTTTCAGTCAATCGTGGGCGTGGGGAACTGGGACGTTTGCCTTGCCACGCCACAGTGAGACTGACAGATAACGGTTGTGATATTCGTGTTTCCTTGAGAAACAAGAACCCCCCGAGAAAGAGAAAAGGAGGTCATACCTTGTCAGACAGAAAAAACCCTCCCGCGATCTCAAGACCTGGAGGGGAAAAAGTTACACACGGCAGTGAAGCAGATAGACCTGAGACCGAGGCCACTCCGACACAAAACTTGACAACGACAGTCGACGAACACTCCGGTAAACCAGTGAAGTAAGTGGAGGGAAGGACTTCCTTCGATATATACCCACAAGATGGCCACCGTATATATATATATACCGTACCCTCAACATTTCTCCGACGAGATCGACAGCAACGGCGCAACAGGCTAAAATCACAACAACCAAACAAACGCGGGGTTGCTGGGTATTGCGGATTGCGGGATCTTGATTCTTGTCTCACGGATTGGAATGCTTGCTTGTCATCTGGCATCCTCTTCCCTTGATTGAACGGGAAGGGAAAGGGAACTAAATGGGAATGAGCAAACATCCTCGTCGGTTTGTGTTCTAATTCAGTTGGTGTTGTAGGAAACCAGGGCCAGTTCCGTCCCGCCATCACATGTGTTAGACGTAAAGAGTCGAGAATGTTTCGACCACGAATGTTTGGATATTGTCCAGACATTCCATCCTACACTTGTCGAGTGACAACAACTTGCCAACCCGAAAAGGCCACCAGCTAGGAAGTCGGAGGCAGCCAACCACGACGACGACGATCTTACGAGGAAAGTTCGAAACAGCATCGCTCGAAAACCTACCCATCGATCAACAAGACCCTAACCCAGTCCGACCCTGATGACCCGAGGCGAGGCCCGCACCGCACCGGCGGACCGGCCCAAACGTGGCCCGGGTTCGTCCATTTATGTTTATAGCCGGAACGGCCTTCCTCGTGGCAGACCGGAGATAGGTCAGGGTTAGACATGTGCTTACAGTATGTGCTAGCATGGCAGTTTTAAAGTTTGTAAGACGATCCATCTTTCGCGGCCCCTGGGGCTAGGCTTGTCTGATATTGGCTTCTTCTTAGCCAGTCTTGGCTTTTTTTTCCTTTCCTTTTCCCTTTTTCTTTAGGTAAGCTTGGTCCCTTGCGACTAAAATCCATGGGGTCATTTCTGCGATGCTTCTGGCGTTGCTTCTCGAAGGACCGTTGGGACCCTTAATTCTTTTTCCAAGGAGTTCTGAGAAATGATCCAGGGGCGCTTGAACCGGGGGTTTCTCACTCAGTTTAATGTCCCTACCCGTGAATCTCCCGTCGTCGACGATCCTGGAACAGCCCAGCATGAACAAAAGGGACGGAAAGAGATGAGGAATGACAAAACGGCAAGCTCCGCGCCCTCTGGGCATTTGTGTCTGTCTGTCGATGAAAATCTAAAACAAGGAGTTCCTGCGAGTTCTCCGCACTTGAAATTGCGCCCGTTGCCCCCCACCTCATTTCCCGCTGAATTTGTTAGGGGAGATGGGATTGGATTGGCTGGATTATTTGTAGCAGGATCTTTGGTGTGGTTCACCATTTTCCAGCACTTCCACTTGGAATGAGACCTTTGATGGCTTCGTTCGTTTTAGCGCGTTTGATAGAGATAGAGTTCTGACAGTGATGACTTCTTGTGGTGGTGTGCTGGTGGTTGATGGTGAGCTGACGAAACGTATTTTCCGGTTCGTTCTCGAGGGGCACGCTGATGGTTTTGTTGGTGGTGAAGGTAATGGGTGATACGACAGGAGGATATTCATGATTGGCATTTGCACTGCCGTGTTACTCTTCCATCTCGTGAGCTCGTGTATGTACACTCCGGCATGCAAAACGAAGACGAGCCTTACACTACATATGTCTTTTACCTATCCCTCGTCGCTTATGATCCGCCGGGGAATTGATTGCATAATCCTTTGTGTTTGATGTCCGAACGACAGCTCCTCACATGCCGGGACTCGAGGGGACTCGGAGATCTGGAGAGGTCTTTCAGCCCGAGATGGATGGATGATGGAGAAAGAGTTCCATCATGATCCTGCAATCTTTAGGTATTGCTTCGCCCGACTAGCACGATTCATGTTCTCTCCGTTGGTGCGCTGGCGGCATGTTTTGACGGGAAAGCCTGCTTTTGCGACCGCCGAGATCCCTGGATCGGGACCATATATCGAACGTTGATAAGACCAGAGATCCGGGAAGCAGGAGTGCACCTCCAGCCTTGTTTTTGAGAGGACTATAAAAATAAGGCCCGAAAGTCGGTCACCGCATAAACTAGAGAATGGTCGTTATCTTTTCCTGTTCCATTATGTATCTCTTCGTAGTTTCAGTCCACAGTAGTTATAGTAGAGGTAAACAGTTCAATCGCCGGAGTAGCCGGACAGACATCCGAGCCCCATGGAGTAGGGAATCTCGTTTGGATATTTCCTTCACTTCCTTTTGCGATCAAGGGAGAAAAGGAAGTTCGCTCCAAGGTCTCGAAGCGATCGAGAAAAGAGTGAAGGTGGATCCACGTGGTGAGCTCCATTTCGCGGGCCAAAGGTCCAATTTGGGTCTGGGTCCAGCGAGTCTTTTTTTTCTTCGTCCCGTCTGTGGTGCATCTGCCAGGGCGGATGGCCTGCAATGGCAGCTGAAATGGTGAATTGTCGCTGCTGAGAGCCTGAGGAGCGGGTTTGGCGGACACTGCAAGCGGACCTTCAAGCGGGCTCCAAGCGGGCTCCAAGCGGAACCTGGGACCACTAGCGGCAGGCGGGACCCTCCTTGACCCTCTCTTGGGAGGAGCCGGCCAGGGGAAAAAGGGAACCAAAAAGAGTCCGTGCCTTGATTTTGACCACGGAAAGTGCATTCGCTGGCAGCGTGGGTGCTCTTTCCATCTCTTCACACAAATCACAACCTCCTTCCGTGTGTCGATTTCCTTGGATTCGATGCCGACTTGCTAGCCCCGGGGCCATTCCTGCCATTCCTGCCATTCAACTCCTGCAGCGTGCATCTCCTTTCCTTTTTCCCTCGTTATCCAGCCACGCCTTCCGTCATTCGTTCTGCGCTTTCATCATCGCCGTGGGATCGGACTTGTTGATTCGCGTCTTCCTTGTCGCAAATCCACGTTTTGTGTCTCCATTTTCGACTCTCTGGTACTCTCTTTTTTTCTTTGACCAGACGGACCCAACCACGCACTCTCGTTCATTCTTGACCGCATTCGACCACCACCACCGTCGTCATCCATATCATCGAGATCTCTCTTGTTCGGATATCGGATATCTCCAGAAGAGTTAAACTCTAGTCCACATTCGCTTTTGGCTAGTTTGATCTTTTCTCTCTTCTATACCATCCCCTCACAGTCGCTATCATCAACAATCACACCACCCGACCCTCGCTTCTACCAACAACCAACAACGACAACCATCAACCACTATTCACCATCGTTAATTGACAACAAGAAGCATACCTTAATTAATACCACCGAGTGTCAACTAAAAGAGACTATCATATCTCCCGTCTCTACCAACACCCCGAGGTCATCGACTCGCCATTGCTTACCCCTTTGCGAAACCATCGGCATTCTGTGTGAGACATTCGACGTCTGTCCTACCGGCGCCTCTTCTCCAACCGCCGCCCAGCCAAAAACTTGCGCGCGTCTGCAAGCCAACCAACGGCTTCACAGCCAGCCCTGCGACTCCGCGACGACACTCGTCTCCAACAGACGTGCGCTTGCGCTTGCGCATTGCATCAATCCGCCTCCTGCAGCCCTCTTGAACCAGGCACTTGGGACCGAGGACCCCGAAGACCCTTCCTAGCTTGACTAGGACCCGCTTCAAAAAGCAAACCTCACCTTCACCCCCTTTCTACATCATCAACCAACCTCTTGTTCGCAAGTACATGTTGCAAAGATGATGATGTACGAGAGACCCGTCCATGACCTCCCTGGTCCCAGCTCGCCACCAGGCTTGACCCATTCCAAGAGTTCCAAGTCTTCATCCCTGAACTCTGTACCCTCAGACGATGACAGCGTACTTGCTGATGCTAGCCACTTCGAAGACATTGGACTCCAAGATGATTCCCATGTCGATGCTCGAGGACTGACCCAGAACCTCAAGCCCTCGCCAATGCTTTACAGCTCTAACCCTTCTTCCGAATTGCGAGTACCTTCCAAGAGCAGCCGGTCTTCCCGCAGCCCATCCAAGACCCGCCAGAAGCGTGAAAGCTCAACATCAGGCAAATCTCGACCGACCCTCCCGAATATCCAGAGCCACCTACGAACCGTCAATGGCAGAGTCGCGAGCTTGGGCATTACCCCCGAGCTTCACACTGCCCCTCTTCCTATGCGCTCCCTTGGCAACCGATCGCCTTCCTCTACCTCGATCCGCCAACGCAGCCCCAGCCCCAACCTTCAGACTGGTTTCCCAATGAAGCCGCGGAGGAGTAGCTGGCAATCAACTCGGGAGCGAAAGACAGCGAGACAATTGGAGATGGAATGCGATGAAGATGATGGAGATGACATCCCTGACGGACTCGTACTCGACAATGTGCCAATTTCGCCCAGGCCACCCTCGGAACGATCAAGAAGCCGAGCTTCCTCAAAAGCCCCTTCCCCAGAACGCGCTCCTCCCAAGGAAAAGACACGAAGCGTAGGAAATGGCACACCACCAGTGGCAGCAGCTCAAGGATCCCTTAGGTCGCCGACATGGAAGTCCGATACCGCCGTGCCTACTAGAGCTAGCATTGCCGGCACCATTGTCAGCCCTCTGGAACTCGCCCGATCCAAGAGTTGGTCTGCCGCATTGGCAGAACTCAATCACGATGCTAAGGAGCTCACCGAGAAGCTAGAGGAACATGCGGAAGAGCTGGAAGCGAAGGGTATTCGATCCAGCGCGCCGTCTGTTCGCAGAAACTCCGACGGGAAGCCTCGTGTAAAATCGGGACTTCCTGAACTCCCGCCGCTTCGCAAGTCCAATGTCATGATTGACCCACTACCGCCCTCGAAGGAAAAGGAAGCCGTTTTGTCGCGCACTCGCCCTTCCTGGCTCCCACCAAAGGATCCTGCCGAGGAGCGTCGCCATTTGAAGGAGTACCAGAGGATGATGACTTTGAGCCTCGAGGCCGAGCGTAAACGGGAAGCCACCAAGAAGGCTCGGATTGAAAACCGCGATACGAGAGCCGATAACCTCATGCATATTTGGGAGGAGAACATTATCCCTCGTTGGGACGAGGCCATTCGTGAGCGCAGGACACGAGAGCTCTGGTGGCGTGGTATTGCGCCGCGCAGTCGAGGTGCCGTGTGGAGCAAGGCAATCGGTAACGGGCTTGCACTTTCCGATGCTTCATTCAAGGCTGCGCTGAGCCGTGCCAATGATGCCCAGAAGAGGGTGAATGACGGACAAGGCAGCACCGACGACTCTTATGCCGCGGCATGGTTTGAGGATATCAAGAAGGACGTGGAAGAGTATACCTTCCCGGATCTCCGCATCTTCCAGACCGGTGGCCCTCTCCACCAGAGCCTCGTCGACGTTCTCAGCGCATACTGCATGTACCGGAGTGATATCGGATATGTTCCGGGTTCTAACGTAAGTTTTGACTATTCTCCTACGAGGAATCATGCGCTAACAATCGACCAGACAATCGCGGCCATTCTGCTCCTCAACCTCCCAACCCCCGCCGACGCGTTCATTGCGCTTGCCAACGTCCTCAACCGTTCCTTGCCGTTGAGCTTCCACACTTGCGATAGGACTGCCATGTCCTCGGCCTACAACCTCCTTCTCCAGACTCTCCAACACAAGTCGCCCAGCCTCCACGAACACCTGGTCAAGCTTCCCGACCATAACCCAGATTTCTACCTCGGCGACATCTTCACCGGCCTCTTCACTCGTCATCTCGCTCTGGACGAGGTTACCCGACTCTGGGATGTATACGTGTTCGAGGGCGACGCCATCCTCGTCCGCGCGGGCATTGCGCTCCTGCTTCAGAAGGCCATGTCCCTCATGGGTACTAAGACTATCCAAGAGGTCAGGGCCATTATGAACAACTCGTCCGATGGCGTGTTGAGGTCAGCGCCCATTCTGCGCAGCACCGGTGAGGAAGACCGGTGGATGCGTGCTGTGAGGGAAGCCGGGAAAGCGCAAGCTTAAGCGGAACAACAACAAGGCAAAAAAAATAATACAAAAGGAACCAAAAAAAAAAAAAAAAATAGCGGGTATATATACGGGTACAACATTTTCTTGTCTCTAGGAAACCAAGCGGATGGATGGAATCTTTTTACATAAAGGGAAAGGCAAGGGGGAAAATATCAGGACGCGGCTCATCATCAACTGCACGCACGCAAACATAACATAACATCATGAACGTACAAAATCATGTCAACACAACATACCCAACATACGATACGCACATAACAAACCAACCAACCGCCACCACCACTATCGCTTACCATCTTCTCTCAGCGGGGGCCATCGGCGATTCTTTTCTGTTCATTATATCTTCTTTTCCCCCGGGTTTGGAATAGCGCTGCGCCTGCTTACTCGACTCTGCCTTTAGGGGAGAACTGGCCTTTTTTGTTTTTGTTTTTTTCTTCTTTTCGTCTTCGGCAGACCCGAACATTCTTGTGTACGTACGTTGACTTGCTTGGGTACGGAACAACAAAACAAAACTTTTGTGGTTTTGAAATATTGTGTATATTTAATCGTTTTTTTAACAAGTTGATGGTGCCAGCTCGGCAGGCATGTGCTACTGGTACTTAGTTTGTGCGGAAATAAAAAGAGTGGTGATGATTTGTATCAATCTTTGGTTGCTATCTATTTGTTCGTGCGTGTGAATATGTTGGATATCGTGCCGCCTCAGACATACCTGCCATGTAGATGATGTGATATAATATATATATACAATCCTCTTGTGTTGTGTATTCTTGCTACATTCTAGCTACTCTCTCGCGCTTGACCATCCTCCTTCCATCAAGCATCATTAGTGTTGTTATTTGCTCGAGTCGTATCCCCTGGTGGCCAAGAGACTTGGGAAACCCGCATGAACCACCGGAGAAAGAAGAAGAGGAAAAAAAGAAGAAGAAAAATGGGAAAGAGTCAGCACAACCAGCTCAAGCCAAAAAAAAAACCACAACATCACAAAATTGGTGACGACTGTCCCGGCCTCCCGGGCCTTAAACCATCGTACTTGCTTCTGGCTATCTTTAGATCTGCGAAGAAGAAGAGGAGGAGGAGGACGATAAAGCAGCAACGCTTCCCTTGATCCCTTCTGTCTGCACATCGAGAGTATAGACTTGATAAGCAGCCAGAGGCTCAGAGCCAGAGCTAATCTTACCGTTGTTACTTCCTAGTTCCGAGTTCCGAGGAAGCAAGGTGTCTGTCTGCCAAACTCGTTTCCAACCAAAAGATTTTCAGTAAGAAAAAAAAAAAAAGAAAAGAAAAAAAAAGAAAAAAGAAAAACAAAAACCTTTTCATCTCGACGGGAAGTTGTTTCCAATGATATAACGGGGGAGTGAGTGATATGATTAATAGCTTTATGCATGAAGATTTTGGTACCAATTTGCACACGTCACACGTGGTTGTGGCATTCATTCATACAAGTTAAGTCTTGATGGTCAATTGATGATGACTCTTCTGTTATTTGGATTTCGAATAGTGCCAGGGCAGTGAGTAGGTAACCAGAGGTACCTAAGTTTCTGACGACATAGGAGAGGGATTGGGAACTACCATATGGGGCGGGGCACCTTTAGGATTATTAGGTAAATGATAATTGAACCCAGTCTCTTTTACAACTCGTTCGGCGAGGTTTCCCGATTGCGAACCATAGAGGGAATTGACCATTGCGAGTAATCACTTTGACATAAAAAGAAGATAATGTTGTTATATGTACATTGAAATAAAACAATCCGTTGAACGCCTGCCTGCCTGCCTGCCTACCATGATGTGATGTAGCCCATCTCGGCATCCACATCCCTATGCGTTGAAACCCTTTAACCTTGGACAACCCTAATGCGTAACCTCAACAAAAATCTGAACAAAATTCCCTATATAATATCCCACATCCCCTTCTGTCATGCTTCGTAGCTTGCGCAATGGAATCCATCTTAGATCTCCCAAACCAACTCAATAACCTCATCCATACTCTCCCCCACCGCCGGTCCAGCAGCTTTGTGGACATAAATCTGTCTGAACCTTTTCTTGGTCCTGGTCTTCTTATTCTTCCCCGCCCATCCCCTACTTGCCTTTTCCCCTGGACCCTCTTGTTTCCCTGTCCCCGCCGCTGACTGCGACTGCGACTGCGACTGCGACTGCGACTGTGACTGCGCCTCTGCTGCTGCTGCTGCTGCTTCTGCCAATGACTGCGCCTCCGCTTCCGACTCCTCCTCATCCTCAACAAAATCAACCAACCGCCAACTCTTCTTCTCCCTCCCCTCCTGCAACCGCCGTCTAACCGGTCCATAACTAAACGCGTATTTCTCCTTTCTATCCGCCTCATTCCACGTTCCTTCGATTCGTGACAAGTCAACGTCGTCGAGTCCGTTTTCGAGTCCCGGGTAGGTGGTTATTGAGTACCCCAGACTCAGCAGACTCTCTTTTTGCATCCTCTCTTTTTTATCTTTTGATGAGTCGTCGACGCCGAATTTTACGCGCATAAGAAAACAATCCCCACAAACCCCTCCCCTCTTCACCACCCCCGCCATCTTTTCCACCGGCGCCTCATACCAGCTCTTCCAATGATGCAGACTCAACACGGGCCAGACGCCAGACTCAAAAAAACCAGAGGGGTCGCCCTTGATATCATGCTGGTTAAGTCCCTCCACCAGCGTCAACTTTGTTCTGGTATGGGAGTAAATACAGTCCCGCAGGATCCCGTCGCCGGTTTGGATCGAGGCGGTGGTGATGCATTCTTCCAGGTGTGGGTTGAGTTGCCGGGCGAGGGGAAGTGACAAAAACGAACCGGCGCCGCCAAAGGCCATGAATCCCCATGCTTGCACGGCCATAAAGTCATCGGATAGTGCACCGAGCCAGGTTGGGGAGGTGTGGCGGTGGTGGGATAGGGTTTGGGATAGGGGGTGCAGGGAGGGGAAGAAGGTGTCGTCGTCTAGGATTCCTAGCCAGTGCGGTTCTTTGGAGTCGGAGGAGGAGTCAACGATGGATAAAAGTTCTTTGATGAGTAGGAAGTGGTGGTGTTCGACGGGTACTGGGCGGGTGTCGGGTTTGCCGTCTTTTAGGTTGAGACGTTTGAAGATTTTTGGTGGGAGGAAGGTGGCGAGGATGCCAGCGGCGCGGTATTCTTCTTCGAGGAGGGTTAGGTTGAAGGAGTTGCGGTTGGTGTCGTCTTGGTGTTCAAGAGGTACGGCGTCGGCGATGGTTCCGACTAGACGTGCCCCGGTACCGGATAGCCAGTGGGCGAAAGCCGGGATGGCTTCGCGCATGCGGTCGTATTTGGAGGCTACGCCGAAGAGGAGGTGTGGGTATTGAGCGTTCTTTGGGTAAGGGGTGGGAACCTCGAGGGAAAGCGGTTCACATGGAATAGGCTCATCATGGGAGCAAGAGGTGAGATCGAGAGCGGTGGTATTGGTCACCAGTGGACCGGTGACGTTGGTAATGGTGCTTCGGTCAAAGTCGGACTTGTAGACAGGCTTGATACAGCGCCGCGAGTAGAGGATGTTGTCGGTAAGACCAAGCTCCGGGCGACGTAGGAACTCGATGTCTTTGGAACACTGGCCGGGATCGAGCTTGGGTCGGTAAGGTAGTTGTTGTTGTGATGCTTGGAGAGTGGTTTGGTCTGTTGGTTTCCCTCCTCCTCCTCCCGTTGCTCCTGTAGCAAGTGTAGCCCCTCCTCCTACTCCCTTTTCTTGAGCTTTCCACTCTCCTCCTCCTCTATTTTCTCCTCCCCAGTCGTCAAAGGTGCTCGGTAGGAGGGACTCGTGGTGTCGTAGTCGAGAGATACCCCATAGGACGACGCAGAAGATGAGGGTGACCAAGACGGAGAAGCCCCTGGCTGGGCGTTGACGAAGCGACATCATCTTCATGGTTTCGACATTTGTTGACTGTGCTGTGTTTATGGTTTGGATTATGTTGTGGTCGCACACTCGTGCGGATAGTATGGTGGTCAAGTGCCCCTCACGAGTGGATGAAGCCGAGGTGAAGTCCGGATGAACCCCAGATTAACCCCAAATGATGTGGAGGAGTGTCTTGCAGATGCAAGAGCAAGTGATGTAAAGGCGAGGCAGGAGCAGCCGAATAGCGTTGGTTTCACGCAGGAAGGTCCAGGCTGCAGATGTTGGGTTTGCCTTTGCGGGGGAGGGAAAGAAAGAAAGAAATGAGGAAGGAGTCGGTTTCAGAGATGAAGAGTGTAGGAAGGGAAAGAAACAAAATGGGGAGGAGCAACAGATCAACTTTCTGTTCACCCTAGACGTATCTCATTACACGAACTGAGTAAGGGTAACGATGAATCTGGTAACGATCACAGCCATGGTGATCTTCTCGGTTCGACTCGACTTGGAGTTCCCCCCTCGCCGTCCGTCATCCCGTCACTGTCCCGCACATGGATAACAGTTGGTGGAGTCCTTTCCCTTGCAAAAGATCCCCCTTTCTTTTGGCCCTTCTCGAATTGCAAGAGAGTTCCAGTTTCGAGTCTTGAAAGTTGGGATGCATCTTGGGGCAAAAAGCAGGGATGGGAAGCCGAGAAACAGGAGAGTTGAGACGATAACCGCAGGGACACCCCACAGAATCTCCGGACAGGACGCGCAAGCCTGTGACTTTGGAGGGTATATGGAGTGCGACTTCAACCTTCCAGTCGGCCGATCGCGAACCTGAACTCATAAGGTGGACTGGTGGGCCTCGCCTTGTTGATCTGTCTGCTTCGATGTTTGTTCGTATCAGCATCTTTTCTCTTTCTTCCAAGGCAAAATGGGATCTCTGGAGACGGGCAGAAGGTTCTGAGCCACTCGACTTTTAAATATCCACACCGCTGATCGGGACCTTCGTTAACAATTCCTGAAACAGACATCTGTGGACTCTGAGGCGGACTCCTTTTTGGCCATCTCTGGACGGCAACGTGAGGGATAAGGGTGGTTTCGAACAGATTCTGAGTATTAAATCATGGCCCGTCAGCGTGACGATAGTAGTAAATGTTGTTTAGGTGAGAATTGCTCCATCATTTGGAGATGGCCTTCGAATCTTATTCTGCACCCAATCTGCTAGTAAAACTAACAGTATTTGGTCCAATTTGCTCACAAAACTGTTAGTGTATTAGCGCTCTCCATGAGTGGGATCCACATTCGATTCTCCAAACAGGTCTGCAGGAAGACGACCCGACTTCAAGAACCGTCTTTCCTCGATTTCTTAAACCATATCAAAAACAGAAGGATCTTGAAACATACTTGATGCTTTGGCCCTATATATTACTGTAGACGCCATTCTTCCATATAATCATCGTCACATTCTCCTTCATTCTCTCCTCAACAACAGCACAACCCCATGGATTATACCGGACGTCCCGAACATAAACGGCCGGGGCCAAGCCGGGGAAGAACTGGGATAAAAAGGGGGGGATCGACGAACACACCACTGCCACAAGATCGCCATCGTTCAGGAACACTTCCATGGGCTCGCATGTACACTGCAAACGTTCTCTAACCACAACTGTCAAAAAGCGCTTCTGGAAGAAATGGAGATTAACTTACAAAACATGAAGAAGGCGATGACGGGCATCTGAGCGTTGGTTCAGGATCCGTAAGTGAGTGTCGCATCCCCTGCGTACTGTATCGAAAAGACGAGGGAAGGGTTGACGGTAACCCAAAGATTTCCACAATTGCCAATGTTGTACATGAGCTCTGGGACAAGTTGAACATTCCGCGTTGAACATACGAAATTCAACGGTCGGTTACGGTCACTCACCGGGTGACCGGGTACAGCATCCCTCAAATGTCAAATCTGCTCTTCGTACTCCCAAGTCATTTGCAACATCGTGTACATTGTGTCAAACGCATGTACATCTATCCGCTTTCCGCTTTCCGCTTTCCGCTTTCCGCTTCCGCTTCCGATGCTGATCTCCGATATAAATACCAGTACGACCTGTCAATATCACCTTTTCAAAATTCAACGTTTGACCGACGGGTGTCAATTGCTCCGCTGTGTGTATCCTCGCACCGGTATAACAAATAAAACTTCTCTTTAACCGGTGTATGCTCCGGCCGTAGGCTTCCCGTTCCCTCGCTACCAACTCAGGAAGTCTCTAGAAGTAGTTCGCCAAATCAATATGTCCATCCGTCTCCAGCAGCGGGAACAAACTGAGCGCTCCAAACGTCTGATCAGCGTCCGAATCTAGGGAGCCGCCCATTATGGAAAATTCGGGCGTGCGCGGGAGGGATTCGGTCATGCCTAGGAATGTTGTAGCTGTTTGTGGCTCGTGTGAGTGTGAGTGGTTGACAAAGTCGTAGTGGTTTATGTTGTGGCCTATGGAAAATGAGGTTGAGGTTGGGGGTGTATGTGTTTGGGTAAAATGATGGGGGTGATGAGGGTGGTAGTTGTGATGATGGTTGTATGGGGTGTGATGGGCGGGATATGGTGATGGTTTGGGTTGTTGTTGTTGTTGCTGTTGTTGGGCGTGTGTACCACCACCACCGGTACGCATCCCACCATGGAGGCCACCGGCGAAATGACCTCCCACTGCGGGGTTAGTATGCTGGATGCTTCTTTGGTAATGAGACTGTTGTTCGTGCTGATGTTGCCGCTGTTGATCAGGACTGGGGATGTTGGCATCTTCGCGATCATTATTGTTAGTGTTATTATTGCGAGCGTTGTCATCGACGTGCGCAGTGTCATCCCCTAATTCGCCCCGAGGTATAAGCCCAAACAACTGACTCGAGCTCTCCGTCCTTCTCAACCGATCCTGCATCTCCCTCTTTTCTAGGTATGCCAAAGCCGTGTTGAGCAACGACTTGGCAATAAGCGAGTACTGCACCGCATGAGCGTCTGCCTCGGCAAAGTACTCGAGCGCGGCGATAGAAGCGCGACAGTACTTTTCAATGATACGCCCGAATCCGCCTAGGAGACCTAGTCCGAGAACAAGCGAGGAGGCGAAGAGCCAGGACCTATTTTATCTAGGAAGTAAGAAACATGACCCCTTGGCATCAAAGGAGTAAAAAGTAAAGGGGCGGAGAAGATGGGGACAGAAGACTTACACAACCAAAGGCGCCCTCCTCGTCATCAACCCCCTTTGAATCAAATCCCTAATCGGATCAACCATCAAACTCGCCGCATCGATGCACGCATCCGCCAGCTTGGACTTTCCGGACGTCACCAATCCATCTTCTCTAGCAGTGAATGCCTCCGCTGGATACCCCTCCGTCAATCTCCTTCTCAGTTCCACCATCAGAAACGGTCTTGACACCAGTATAACAGCGTAGTAATACGAGGCTAGCACTTGACATGCTCCGTTGACCATTGCTGTCGTTCCTGCCGACGGCGATGATGCTGTTTCCCCTGGGCTTACCCTCGATAGCAGTGGCGGTGGTGGTATTGGTCCATGTGATGCGCCTTCGATAACCCTCTTCAACCTCTGCAGCCACCTCCCCGACCACTCCCTCAACTCCCTCGATATCCCCTCCGTCAGCTGCGGACTGATTTTTCGGCGCGAATAAACCTCTAGCACGATCCCCTCGATGATCAAGAATATCTGCGCTGATCCGTTCAGTAGGTAATCATCCCTTCCCCTTCCCCTTCCCTCTCCACCTTCTGCCCCCCCTCCCCCATGATCCAGGTCCAAGTCGGTTTGTTCCCTCCCCTCCCCATCCACCGCATGATACAAAACCGTACAATCCACATCACTAGTAGCCGGCGGCCTGCCCATACTTGTTGACAGAAACAAATCCACCACCCTGAGACTTTTCCACAGGCGATCCCGCTGGCGGTGGATTTCGGGACTAAACCTCGCGTTGACTTCCGTTCTGTGTATTCCAATAGAAAAAGCCGACCGGGCGGCGATGCCGAAAAAGATGAACGCGCCGTTGATTTGGCAGGCGCCTAGCATGTATAAGGTGATGAGGAGGAAGGATTGTACGCTGGCGAGACCGAGGTTGCCGGTTAGGTTGGCGAAGGCGAGGTCGCGGGCGTGGTCGAAGTAGAGTTGGGCTGTTGATTCGGGGTCGGATGTGGTTGGGGTTTCTGGTGATGGAGGGGAGGAAGGGGAGGAGGAGGATGATTTTGTTGTGGTGACGGAAGTGGGTTTCTGGAATAAAAGACCGATGGCGAGAACGAGGTAGTAAACCGCCGAGTTTGCGTCTGCTCCTGAAGCAGCTGCTCCCATGAACATCCCCCCTTCGCTTATACCTCCCGTCCCCATCGCCGCCCTTTGTGTACTCCTCGCTCGCCCGAGTTGCACAGCCCAAGCAGTAACATCCTCCACCAACTGCCTAGGCTGCTGCGCCCTACTATCATCAAAGATATCAATCAACCCCGCCGTAGCCTGGAAGTACGTTGTAACCGCCGCCTCAATAATCTCCAATTTCACCACCGGAGGCCCATATCCTCTTCCTCCTCCCCCAACACCCCCAATCCCATTCCCAAATCCACCACCACCTCCAAACCCCCCATTCCCAACGTCCCCAGCCGGTCCAGCTGGAAACCCCGAAGCAGCCCTACCCTGACACCCCGGATAACTATTCTCCAGCGCCGAATACCCACTATTCTCGGGCGCGAACGCGTCGGCGTCTATCCTCGATGTGATGAGTCGTTGAACAGTTCTGAAAAAGGATAGCGGGGCCGAGTCGCCGATGAAAATGAGTTTCCCCTGGGGGTCGACTAGCAGACGGCCTTCGCGGGGGACTTCGGTTTCTTCGTTTTGTGGTTCTTGGGTTGGGGGTTGTTGGGGTTGTCCTGGGGCTGGGGCTGGGTCTGGGGCTGGGTCTGGGGGTTGATCCTGATTTGGTTTTGGGGATTCTTGATGTGGTGACGATGATGGTCGTCGTCGTGATGGTTGTGGTTCTTCTTGTTGGGGTTGTGGTTGCTCTGGTTGTTGGACATCGCTGTGATTCCGTTGATGCCTCTGACCTAATTGTGATCGTGATCGTGACCGTGGCCTTGACCTTGGGCTTGACGGTGATCGTGACCGTGACTGCCTGGATCTTCCTCCTACACTATCACCTCTTGCTGTCCCTGGTAATGACCTCCGACCTGGAGTTTCCGATTCCTTCAGCGACTCTTTCCTGCTGGCGATAGTACTCCGGCTTCCTGTCCTGGTATGTGGACTGTCCACCGACCCTCTGTGTCCAGCACCATCACCCCTCGCCAACTCCAATAGTGCCGCCGCTGAATTTACCCCGTCCCCTCCATCAACCTCCATTCCTCCCCCCAAACTACGTCCCATTCCACTTCCACTTCCACCTCCACGCTCCCCTCCCCTTCCCCTTTCATCTCCAGCCCCAGAGACACCCGTCTGAACTGCCCCATCAACTTTCCCAACTCCAACCCCCGCTCCACCAAGTGACACCCTACTCACCCTAGCCCTCCTAACCTTAGGCGGACTATACCCACACCTCCCCTCCTGCCCTCTACTCACACAATACCCGCACGGCCTTTTCCCATCACATTTGACCTTGCGCCGTTTGCAGACGTCGCAGGCGTTTGCTATGCGAGGACGTGGTGCGGGGTGGATGCTGGGGCTTTCCGTAGAGGTAGCTGTAGCATCCCGTGCGCCATTCTGATGTTCGGGATCACGATGATGGTCAGGGGCATGTCCGCTCCCGTGGTTGTGGTCGCCATGGTTGTGGTCGCCATGGTTGTGGCCGTGGTTGTGGCCGTGGTTGGAGGGGTTGTGGTCGCCGCGGCCGTCTCTGGGTCCGTGGCCGTGGCCGTGCCCGTTATCGTGGCTGTTGTCGGACAGGTGGTTGGATGGGGCGGAGGATGCGGAAGTGGCTGGCCGGGCATCCATGGACCCGGGGACAGGGATAGGTGGTGATGACTCCCACGGCCTCATTACATTGACAGTTTGAATTTGTTTTTATGTTTGTGGTTGTGATGGGTTCAAAGACTGTTCAAAGATGAGGTTGTAACAGTTTTGTTCTAGAACAAATCATGGAACAAGTGGAAATAAAATCGCGCCAAGAAATCAAGAATGCGGAGAGACGCTAACCTCAGCTGCACAGTTACTCCTCTTTTAGGGCTATTAGTATGACACACGATAGCAAAGTTGCACTTGAACAACGAACGACAACAACGAGCGACAACGACAACGGCACTTTCTTATTCGGGATTTTATCTTTTTTCATTATTCTCTATCACTAACAGTTCTTGAAAGTTTAACTACGGGTGTAATCCGCTGATGGAAAGAACAGATAGCTACAAAGTATCGACTACCATAAGTAGGTAGGTAGCTACACTCCTTCGCTATCTCAATCCCTTTAACAGCAGACTACCCCTTTCCGATCCTTACTTCGAACAATTCCTCCTTGACTCCATTACAAAGTCTTGCGCTGGCCGGCCCTGCTAAATGCGATGAACCCTTTACCAAAGCCAAAGCCAAAGACAAGAGCAACTGCCGAAAGCAAAATGGGATATCATGAAACTCCAAGGGACTCCAAGGGAAGAAGCCCACAAGAAACTCCGTCCATGCTTTGCATCCCTTTGCATCCCTTCGCATACCTTCATGCATCAATGACCCAGCCGGTCCTTGATAAAAACTCCAACAAAAATTCCACTTCGTCAGCTCGCAAACATCCAGCAAAAAACCAGACCATTGTGCCTGAGCTTCGACACCAACGTCCGCTCAAAACATCTTAAACAAATCATCAGCATACTTCACAACCAACCGTCCCTTAACCTCCACCGTCTTGGCGTCCGTAGCAGCATTCATCTCCTTGGTGAACCCCGCCAGCAACTTGTCCTGGTTCTTGCGCGCCTCCGCAGTGGCAGCGTTGACACCACCACCAGTCGCACCACCACCACCACCACCACCACCACTACCGGCCTTAACAGCACCACGGGCACCAGAAGATGGCGTCGCGTTACTGCCACCAACAACAGCCTTGTTACTTCCAAACATGGGCAACGGGATAGGCGTGGTGCTGTGAATTGAACCCTTGGGGGCAACGGTCGTGGCGCGGGCGGAACGAGAAAGACGGTCGCGAGCTACTTCGCCGGGGGAGGCAGCCTCGGGGTCGTCAGTGGCGGCGTGGGAGTCGACTGCACCGCCCTTGGCGATGGCGGTGCTGAGCTTGTTGATGTCCATGGAGACTTTCTTGAGCGCGTTGAAGAGGATTTCCTGGCGGATGGAGGCGCGGAGCTCGTTGGCTTGGATGCGCTGGTCCAAGGCGGTGAGGTTCTGTTTGATGGCCGTGATTTCGGCTTGGGAAATCTCGGTGTTGTAGGTTAGGGTGTTGTCGAACTTGACAAAGTGTTTGGCGATGCTGAGGAGGGGATCGCCGGAGATTGCGGCGGCGAGGCCGGAGGCGGTGGTGAGGAGGGAGTCCTTGTGTCCTCTCTGGGTTGACTTTGCCTTGGGGGCGGGCAAGATTTTGCTGATGGGAGTCATGGCGGTGACTGGCTCAATTTCCATGGGGTCGGCAATATCATCGACAGGAGCGACAGTCTCCTCAGCCTCAACGACCTGCTGCTCCTCCTCAACCTGCTGCTCCCTCATAGCCTTTCGGGCCTTTTTGTTCGTTCTCTTCTTGTTCTTCTTGAGAGAAGGAGGCTGCTCAGTGACCTCCTCCTTAACAGGAGACATCAGCTCAGTGATGATATCCTGAATCTGCTCAGCAGAGTCCTCCTGTTTTCCATCCTTGGAGGCAGCAGCAGGCGCCGCAACAGTCTTAAAAGAAGCAGCGTGCTCCTCAGTCTTGTCAGCAACCGCCATAGCCTCTTGGAGTTGCCTATCCACCTCGAGCTGCGTGGTCTCGCCAAGGATGGTGCTTTCGCCTTCGCCAATTTCGGTCGGGCCGTCGAGGTCCATATCCATCGAGATATCATGCTGGTCCTCTTCATTCACCTTCACGTTGTCGTCAGCCTTCTTGGTCTTTTTCTTCTTGGGTTTCTTGGCCTTCTTGCTAGGAGCGGAAGCAGAAACAGCAGTGATATCCTTCTCGTTATCCTCCACGGCATTAGACTCCTCAAGAAGACGCTTATTCTTGCCCTTCTTAGTCTTCTTGGTCGTCTTCTTCATCGGAGAAGCTCCAGCCACCACATTGTCCTCGCTGCGCGGCTCCTTCTTGATGGTGGGCATATCCACGCCCAACTCCTTACGCTTCGTAGCAGGGCCGTTGCCGTCCATCTTGTGCTTGTCACCACCGCTGTTATCCTTCGACAACACACTATCAAGAATATCGTCCACGTCGGCCGGTGTAAGCGGATCCTCTCTCGTTCCAGTGCCAGTAACACGAACCGTAAACGGGGTGCTGAGTCTAGGAGCAGGAGGGAGGAAGCCCTTGTTCATATGCGGCAGCGGAACGGGGGTGCACTTGTTTGTGGACTTGGAAGGTGACGACGAAAAGCGGTTGTTAGGCGAAGAATCGAACTGCAACATGCGATTGGGCGGAAACGGCTTGGGGGTTTTGGAGTTGAGAGGCGAAGTAGGCGGGAACCGATAAGGGTCGGCGGTCGTCGAGGAGTTGGGGATGGGCGGAGTCGCTTTGATGACCTCGGAGGTCTTTGCAGGAGACTGACGTGTGGTAGAGGTATTGACGTTGTTGGCCAGGGGCAGCGTCGTCAAGGTCGACCGAATGGTCCGAGTCTCGTTGCGGAGTTGAGAGCTGGGAGAGGGCGAGGCGGACCTCTTGGCTTGCTGCTCGTAATAGTGAGGGAAGCGCGACGACAGAGGATGGGCGCGACTCTGATCAGAAAGCCACAAGGGAGCGTGGTTCTCCTTCAACTTGGTCGCGGACGGCTGCGCAGAGTTGGGAGGGGCAGCAGGGACAGGCGACTGCAGAGGAGTCGAAAAGTGCTCGTCAGCGACAGAGTCATCGATCGCGACTTCCTGCTGTTGGGAAAAGAGGGTCGCCTTGGGGAAGGTCGGGCTCACCGGCTCTTTCTTGATCTTGATTGCAGTCTCCGCCTCTTTCTCCTCAGGATCAAACTCTTCGACAGTGACAAAGGTGTCGTCCTTGCTGGCAGAAAGAGCAGAACTTGGGTTGTAGAACGGATTGAGGTACCTGTCATTCTGGCCGTTCACACCAAGACCCGAACTGGTACCATACAAATCCTTGACGGAGACGACGCGACCAGGAGGATACTGATGCTCAGCAGAAGCTTGATCTTTCTGTTTGCCATCATCCTTCTTATCATCGACAACGGTGGTGTCATCAACCATGGTAGTCTCGTCTCCAGCATTGGCAGCAGCAGACTTCTTCTTGCCCTTGGCCTTCTTCTTCTTGACCTTCATCGGCTCCGATTTGGCGATCTTCATCGGCTCTGCCTTGGAAATCTTCTTGACCTTCTTCTTCGCGGAAGAAGGGCCCGCGAGGGAGTCTCCCTTGAAAGGAGCCATTGTTGCGCGATGTTAGGAGTTGGGTAAAAGTGACCTGAGGTCGGCTTGAGAGGGGGGGTGAGGGGTGGGTGATTGATGGGGATTGCGAGGGTGCACGGGGTAGTAGTGCTTCTCGCGACGATGCTTGATTGTCAAGAGGCTGTTCGTGATGAGCAGACAATTGGCAAGAGACAACTTGTCTTGATGCGCGCACGATACGTTGTGTGATGGCGGAAGGTTGGTGTTTTGGATAACCCGCGGGGCAAGTGATGACGGGCGGGTGAGAAGATGGATGGTGGAAGAAGTGAAAGCCGGACGAGCAGACGGAGTGAAGAAGATGGACGACCGCAGGGTGGTCAAGGCTGGCGAGAAAGTGAATTGACAGTGAAGTGGAAGGCACTGGACCTTCTCGTGCCGGCCGAGTCAAAGTCTGCCTGCTGCCTGGCTGCTGTGGATGGTGCTGGTCACGGACGATGCCCTTCACTTGTTGTCTGTCACTTCAAGTTCAGACGAAGAGAAATCCCAGTTGCCGGGCAACGGTGGTGAGTCGGGACAGTCGAAGGGGTCGTAAGAGCGAAGTGAGTACGTTACGGTCATTACGTTACACCTTGGGCATGAACTTGATACGCAACATGGAACTTGACTTTACCTTTGAAGCTGCTTTCGAAGAAGTTTCCAGTCAAAAAGAAAAACTCGTAAGGGACACTGACCGTGACAAAGAGATTGTGACAATCTCGTAGAAGTCTTCTTGATCAAGTGGAAGAACCCCCTTTATGTTTGGTTTATGTCGACCTCCAAAACAGATATATTTTAAGCAACCCTCCTTTAAGGCTACGAGACTCACCCTTCGTCTATTCCACGTTAATCACTCGTCATCAAACCAGTCAAATACCCCAAAAGCAAGTCCATCTTCTTTCAACTTTAACCATTACTTTTTCTCTACACAATATCTATCACACCCCCTTCCCTTTCCCTTCATCAAATCACTCCATCCTAACCAACCCCCACCCCTTAACCCCCACCCCCCAACTCTCCACCACCTTACCAACCCACTCCTCCGCGCCCTCCCTCCCACCAACCACCCCCTCCACCGCCTTCTTCACCTTTCCCATCTCTTCTTGTGTCTCATCACCCCCTTGAGCATCAGGACCTGAACCACCAAAAGTCCAATCAAGCATCTTATCCAACCAACCCCCCATCCCCAACTGTTCCTTCAACTTTTGTACATGTCCCTTAACCTCCGTCAGGGCCTTAGCAGCCATGGCATCCAACGCCTTAAGCTCCGCCATCCCATCTTTGTGCAGCGTTGACTTGCCGGACCGGTCGCGAGCAAGTTCGCGGTCGTTCCATGCTGATACGAAGGCGGCGGAGTGGCGCATGGCGAGGGCGGTCTCGCGCACGTAGGAGAGGGTGTGCATGTCGGTGAGGGAGTAGAATGTTTCCATGCCTGAGGGGGAAGAGGGGATGGAGGAAGTGAAGCGAGTGCGAAGACCGGTGAAGGCGGTGCGGATTGAGGAGGTGATGGTGGACATTGTGTCTGAAGGGTAGGGGTCGGCGCGGGTGGTGGAGAGGGCTGTGAGGACGGCGGCGGAGAGGAGAGAGATGATGGTGTAGTAGGTAGCTTCTGGCGAAGTAAGAGCCGAAGGCGTGGTGGGCATGTGGATAAAGCTCGTGAGGGAGTTGTTGAGCTGGGCAAGAGTCTCGAAAGTGTAGGCGCGCTCTTTGATGCTCGCTTCGGTGGGCTTGTAAGGGCGCAGGTCCTTGGGCGGTTTGTGGTGGATCAGGTCGAGATATTGCTCGGCCAGGAAGGAGAGGTGGGCGCGCTCGTTGGAGAGCTCAGGGCCAATGCGGAGATATTCTTGGATGGGAGGAGATTGAGGCGATTCGAGGTTGATGAAGGAGCCGTAGTCGGTCTTATTGAGGAGGGTGGTTGTATCGTCGATGTTTTCTGGGAAGATGTTAGTGATGGTTTGAGAAAAAGAAATAGGGGTAACATACCGGTGAGCGCCAAATCGCCAATCTCGCACTCAATCTTGCCCCCAAAGGCACGTGTGGCCCGCCTCTCTTCGACAATGGACATCATAAGCGTGCAGCTCCTCCGCAGCTTACTGTCGAACTCGGTCATCTCCAGAATACTGCTATAGCTGCCAGAGCCAAAGGCATCCCAGATCCGCAAGGGGCAGCTGCTGTGCAAACTGTTGTTATAGTATGACCGCAGCGGCTCCATCAAGGGCCGAGGACCGGTGAACAGGCCCGGTGACAAGCTGGATATCCTGTCGAAAAACAGAGGGCTGAGAGAGTCCTGGATAGTGCGCTTAACATCCAGGGGAGTCCAGATTTGGTAGGCGTAGGAAGCGCATCCGAGGAGGAGGTAGAGCTGGGCCAGGAGAAGGCGCAGCGCGACATCGCCAGGTGTGACCTTTAGCTGGGTGTCCAAGACGAGGACCGCTTGGAGGAACAGCGAAGGGTTGACGTCCCGCAGCGGCGCTGGGGCGACGTCCGAAGCACGAGGACGCAAGCCAGAGAGCTTGAGGATTGAGTTGCCCATGACAATCGCCAAGTCAATCCGGGGGTCCTTGTCGAGACGGGGGATGGCTGCCAGCAGCTCAGAGTCGTCGACAATCTGTTGGTAGATTTGGGCGGCCTCGGTGATAATTTTCCTCAAGCAGTTCTCGCAAGGCAGAGATGTGAGAGTGGAGCACAGACGGCACTGGTATGGCTTGTCCTGCTCTTGGCCGTCCACGACGGATGGGTTATGGGAGACTGTTTGTGTGCAAGTGGTGAGCAAGTAGCGCAGCTTGCAAATCAGTGACTTGAGGATAACCTGGCTGGACTTCTCGGACTTCTATATTAATGTTAGTGATCCGTTGCTCTGCTGAGTGACCGAGACTCACCTCTTCAAGCATCTTGGGCAAAACCTCCTCCACGAGACCCTTGACCTCCTCAAAGCTGAGCTCCGCAACAAAGTCCTTGACATCGTCAAAGGCAGACAGCTTGTCGAAGTAGCTGTCCAAATACAGGCCAATCTGGATGACTCTCGGAGTCAATCCACTAGATCCTCCTGGTGCTACAGGCTGACGGAAGGCGGTGTCGAGAAGAGCGAGAGCAATGTTCTTCTTGTACATAGCCGTAGGAGTCTTGAGGGCAATGAACTCCTTGAGAATGCTCTGCACCTCCGCAAGTGCCGTCTCCTGATCCTTCGATTTGCTGGCAGCCAAAGCGAACTTCTTCCACACCTTGTAGTCGCAGACAGAGAAAGTCGGTGTCGCGCCGTCAAGGCCGAATCTGAGAGCCTGACGGCAAAGATCATAGATGCGGTCCCATTCGCCCCACGATTCATAGGCGTTCAGGGCTTGGTAGAACAGGTCCTTGCGACCCTCTTTGAGCTGGGCAAGAGGTCCTAGTTTGCGGCTCTCCATGCGGCTGATGAAGTCTTCCTTGGAGCCATGCGAGAGCATGACGCGGTAGTATAGAGAGACCTCCTCTTCTTTGAGCAGACCTCGGTCTTTGGACTCGAGTTTCTCGGACTAAAACTGGGTTAGACGCCATCTCCTGGGCAAAAGTGTGGGGCAACGTACATTCTCAGTAATATCCGCCGCCCTCTCCAGTTGTTTCACTACGAGAAGGCTATACACCTTTTTGCTGGCTTCACTGCACTGGGGGCTAATCTGAACATGTCAGCTGTGGGTACTGGTCCTTCGCAGTAAAAAGAGAACTCACTGAAAGGAGGTAGGTAAGAGTGATGCTCCAGAACATGTACTGGCGCTCCCCCGAATTGGCAAACGCCTTGTCCAGCGTGGTGGCAATCTGCTGAGCGCTCACAAGATCCCAGTACTCCAGGCAGGACTGAAGGCACTTTACAGAGAACTTGCTCTTGGGGTTCGCCTTGACCCAGCGGGCTCGGAGGGGGCCCAACGTCTCGGCATACTCGGTGTCGTAGAGGAAATCTCGGGCAGCCCACTCGAGCAGTTCAAGGGTGTCATAGTCGGGAACGGCCTTGGACTTGACGAGCTCGTCGATGGCGATGAGAGCTGTACACCTTTCCTGGGTGCCATCGAGCTGGGACTCGGCGGCGATTTTGATGGCCTATGAAACTGAGTGAGTGACTGGACTGGTGAGTGCTTGAGTGGGACAAAATACTCACCTCATAGTAAGGGTCCTTGAGAGTCTTGAAGCGCCTGTCGGCCAAACGAATGACGGTACTCCAGTTTCCGTCGGAGAAGGCGGTCTGTAACTGGACGTCGACGCTGTTTTTCAGGGCTGGGCGCCCATATCGTGCATATGACATTGTGTTGGTGTTTGCTCTGCTTCCACTTTGCTTGCTCAGTCTTGGCGTTGGGAAAATGTGGAAAGATTGGTGGCCGAAATCCGGAAGAAGGTATGGAGAATGAAATGAAGGATTAAAGTGAGGCACACCGTAGGCCACAGAACTGGCCGGTAGCACTGTAATTTGGTGTTGAGTGACTTGGTCCGTTTATGGATTCAGAAAGTTTAAAGTTGAGAGAGCTTCCCATTGGGGTTGGCTCTGGCTTGACCGACGCTGTACGCACTGAGCGGGTGGCTCGTGCGTTGGCGGAGCGGACTGATGCTAGCGACTGCACTCTGCAGTGATCGATCGGATCCGACCCCGCCCTGACCGAGGTGAGTGGCCCCGTCTTCACCGGTAATATACCACCGTCACTTCCACTTTTGCTTCTTGAAGTTTAAAGTTTAGGTAGCATCTCCCCTGCCCCTTTTCTGGCAATTACCGATTCCATGATCACCATATCTCCTTTACCCATATTTGTTCTAGTCCAGTCCTTTCCTGTTCTCTTTGAACCAGAGAGGTAAAAGAGCACTCCTGTCTTCCATAACCCTAACGCCTACCCATGCAACGTTTACATAACAACAACAGCTATTTGTACAAACCGCGGAACCTAAGCAACCGAATGCTTTCCGGGTTGATCTTCCTTCTATCGAGTATATCCCTTAGACAGCCCATCTAGTTGTTTCTTCCATCATTATCTCCCCTTTATCGAGTTGGGTCCCGTTCAGAACAGCGAGCCATTCTTCTTGTTCTGTTCCCGCCTCTTTTCAATCTGTATTCCCGGTAGTTATCCCGTTAGCATAAATCGTTTTCCAACCCGGGCAAAGAGATAACACTAACCCATAACCTCTTGCAATCCCTATACGCCTCAAAGTAATCCGAGCACATGGTCCGATCTCCCTGGTTGCGGTGCAGACACCGGATACTCCTCTGCGCGGCCTCTTGGCATGGGTCGAGGTATTCGCTTCTGCTCTTTCTGTGTTGTTTCCGAAGATGTCCCGGTCAGCCCAACTATCCTTTAGTCCTTGTGTTTCCTGAAACAGCCCGTGACGGTCCGTGGTCGACATCGCTCTATCGAAAAGTTGGAGGGACCATAACATACCCCTCAAACTTGCTCTTGGTCTCCTCGTTCCATGGTTCCTTGTCACCACTGCCAGCTTGCGCCATCTTGACTGTTTGTTTCTGGTCGTGTCTTGTTTGGTCGTTTCAAGTCGAATCGAGGGATGGTACGGGTCTTGTTGATCGTCGGATGAGCTAGCAGGGATACGGATGTCGTGCAGCAAAGAGAAGAATCGGGTGCCGGATGGTTTCGTGAGAGTTGCAAGAATGTCGGCGCGGTTCGGGAACAATGATGATGATGGAATTGGAATTGGAAACTTGACGCGCATGGCAGCAATGCGCCGGCAGGCAACGGGACGAGAAGCCGAACTGCCCACTGGAAGGTGTTATGCACGGGCCATGCTGCTTGCTCACCGTGGTGGGCTGTTGTGTTATCGATAGTTTTTCCAGGGTTAGGGTAAATCTTTCTATGTATGACATGGAACGGAGCTCTTGACATTTCAATGGCATCAGGTCCGGATGACAGCTTTAGCTATAGCTATAGCTAGACACTTCAGAAAGACATCTTAACCTTGTAAGCTAGCTGGCCTAGTTCATGCTTATGTTCATGTTCAGAATATATTGTCAACGTTGTCGAAACTGGCGTGCGAAGCTCTCCATTGACTCCTTCCAAATAAAGCTGGCGTCAATGTCTCTCGAGGCACCCTTTGGTTCATGGTTGATGAAGATGCCGTTTATCCTGTTGCCCAGGCTTACTCTCTGGCTCGGCAGACGTATGCCTCATTTTGAGTGGCCACGGGCATGTATGTCTTGATCGAGTTGATGATGGTCACTAACAGCAGTGCAGTCATGCTCATCTGCTTCATCAAGGTAACTTTATAAAGATTCGACTTTCATGAAGTTTGAGGCTCTGAAGCAACGTAATCCTCGCAGCTCTATACGTACCGCCGGCGACTTCGAATCAAAACACTTTGTTTGAAAGTTGATGTTGGAAGTTGACAAGATGACGGGAGGCTCTCTTGGCGAACCTGAACTCTCTCCAGAAAATGCGGGAGTAGCAGCACAAGTGGATCCACCAATACGTTTCCAGAAATACGAGAGACGCTAGTCCATTTGGGGATTAGACTGACTCGAAATCGGGTCCGGGTGCGGTTCGATTTCGCTCGCGCGCGCGCGCACGTTGTGAGGCGGAGTCTGAACGTTGCCCGTCCCATTTCCCAGCCAAGCCAGCGAAATGGACAGCAAGAAGCAGGGTCTCACATGGCGGACGGAAAACTTTCCACATTCGAATCTCATGAGTGTTGGGACGCCGAGGCTCCCGCAAGAGGGTTAAAGAGAGGGGTAAATACCTAAGGGGATCATAGGAGTTGAAGGGAAGTCAATAGTGTACACAGTAGACGAGTCTCAGAAGGTGGTATAGAGGACAGCAATCATTACTGTATAAGTAAGAAAAGAAGAAGAGCAGTGGAAGAAACAAACAGGAATTGAACTGAAACTGAACAAGTGGAAATTGATGGGCGTGATGTTCAACATGAGACCTTGTTTTTGATGCCACACCGTATGAGTGATTGTCAGGTCCAGAACCTCTTCCTGTTTGAATGTTCACAACTTTGTTGAACTCTGAGTATAACTTTGACAATTGACTCTGATGAACGAGTCGGAAAGAACATCTCATATTGAAGCCAAGGGACCCGACCCCAAGTCCCAAGAGTCCAAGACATCCAGCGCCGCTCGGGTCGCTGTTGCCCAGAACACTTCTCAGCTGTGGGGCGCATTGCATCCGTCCGATCCCCAGTCATTGGGCTGATGGTGTGATTGGCCGCATTCAGGGAGTGGAGCCCACCACATTGCTGGGATCGGCATCCAATTCGCTCTCCTTTCTCTAGCAAACCGTCATCCTGGCCAATCCCGGCTCAGTGTGAGCGCCCCCCTTTGGTCCCTTTCCTCTTTCCTTCGACGACGGATGCACTCCAGATCCAACACGGCTTTTTTAAACTTACGTCAGGCGTGTCAGTCAGTCAGCCCGGGGATGGGCGATACTACGTATGATGGACTTGCAAAAGTGAGGAGTTGGGAAGGCTGAGAGATCTGTCGTTGAAGTTGTGTTGTTTTTCTCACTTTGTTTTCCATCTTTTTCTTCTCAGACATCACCACATCACCACATCCCCGTCAACTCCCATCGCCGCCCTCGCCGCCGCAAATTACACGAGTGGAGAGCCAGAACCCATACACAGACAGAAGTACAGGGACCTGGACACTCTCATACATACAAGGGAACTCCTTCAATCCCGACAAACGCCAATCTTGGGAGACAGACCCCTTTGCCTTTTTTTGTTTCTTTCTTTTGGTTTTCCTAACGGCTATTCCCTCGCTCTCACGAACCACGTTTCCCCATGCATCAATCTCTGTAACTCATACATACACCTACATACGTCAAACATACATGCAATAGTATCCATCAAATATCGGAGGGGTCATACTATTCATTCATTGGTTGTGTGTGCAACATACGTGTATGGAATTGGATCTGGACTTGGAATAAGACTCAACCCTCGCCATGCTCTTCACAACAAAGATCGCTGGCGTAGCACCACTGCTACTGGCCGCCGCTAGCAGTGTTGTATCCGGCCAACAAACAACAACAACAACAACATCGAAAGCAACAACAGGACAAGGAACAATCGAAGTCAACCTCAACGACACCGGTTTGTCTTCACCTGCCCTCTTCCATCCTGGCTTCCCGTCACTAACCAAAACCGACAGACTCCATAAAAAATGCAGCAAAAACAGTCGCCAAACACCTGATATCCTACTACCCCGGCGACGAACCAGGCCGAACCATCGGCATCCTGCCCGGTCCTCCGCCAGACGGTCCGTACTACTGGTGGGAGGCCGGTGCCATGTGGGGCACCTTCATCGACTACTGGCACTACACGGGCGACGACACGTACAACGAGATGGCGAAAAAAGCTCTCGTCATCCAGGCCGACCCGCCGCAGAACGCCTTCATGTCGGCCAACTGGTCGGCCTCGCTCGGTAACGACGATCAAGGATTTTGGGGCATGGCGGCCATGCTCGCCGCTGAAGTGAATCTGCCGTTGGCGCCGGGGGAGGCGGATTGGTTGGAGATGGCGCAGGCTGTGTTCAACACGCAGGCAGCGAATGATAGACATGATGATGAGTGTGGCGGTGGGCTGAGGTGGCAGGTTTTTCATTCGAATACTGGGTATGATTACAAGGTAGGTCCCGTCCCCTCCTTGACCTTCACTATGAGCGAGGGAGGACAAAGACTAACGATGTGTTAAGAACACCATCGCCAACGCCTGCTTCTTCAACCTCGGCGCCCGCCTGGCTCGCTACACGGACAACAGCACCTACGCCAAATGGGCCGAGAAGACGTACAACTGGGTGCGCGACGTCGGCTACATTGACAAGAACTGGAATATCTACGACGGCGGCCACGTCCCGCATAACTGCACGGATATCAACAAGGTGCAGTGGTCGGCTAACGCGGCCATCATGATTCACGGCGTGGCTATCATGTATAACATGGTTAGTCTTCCTCTGCCCTCCCCCCATATTTTACTTCCTACTCACACCTACCCTCCCTCCAGACCGAAGACTACCAAAAATGGGGCATCCCCCTCACGGGCCTCGTAAACCGCACCCTCGAATTCTTCTTCCCCTCCCCCCAGGGCATAATGGTCGAACGCGCCTGCGAGCTCAAAGACCGCCTCCTGTGCAACGTAGACCAGCACTCCTTCAAAGGCTACCTCCTCCGCTCCTTAGCAACAGCCGCCATCTTCGCCCCCTCCCTCGTGCGCGACCCCATCGTCAAAATCTTCAAGTCCAACATCCAAGGCGTCATCGACGCCTGCCTCCCCGACGGCACCTGCGGCTTTCGGTGGAACGTCGGCAAGTACGATGGGGACGTAGCCAACGGGCCCGCGGGGCAGGATATGTCTGCGCTGGCGGCGTTTAGTACTTATTTGATTACGGAGGAGAAGGTGGTGGTGAAGCCGTTGGTTACGAATTCGACGGGAGGTGCGAGCAAGGGAAACCCGAATGCGGGGGAGAGGCCGACGGATTTGATTAGCTTGCGGGAGATGACGGGCGGGGATAAGGCCGGGGCGGGGGTGCTGACGGCGTTTGTGGTTTGTAGTATACTGGGGACGTATTTCTTTTTGGTGACGGGGGTTGGGGAGAGGGGGAAGTGAGTGTGAGTGAAAGGCAAGGAAAGGGAGGGCCGAGGAGGGGGAGGGAAGTGAGTGGTTGAGGGGGGGGGGGGGGGTTTTGGATATAAGTCCCTGTGGAGGACGGATTTTGGATGGTAGAGGTTTTTGGACATACAAACCGGGATCGGTCATTGGATCTGTTCGAGGTCTTGTCAGGAAAGTTTTTACATATACCACTTTGTAGTTATCGTCATTGTCACGGCGTTTTTAGGATTATTAGCGGATTGGGTTTAGCTTTTTTGGCTTATACGATTCATCATACATCAACAACTGGACGAGTACGAGTACCTCAGAAATCATGTGTGGTGTAGCAAGTGATCCTAGGCGAACAACAACTCGATGCTAGGAGGGATCCAAGCCATGGATATATGCAGGCCTATAGAGGAGGATTTAAAGAGCCACGAACTCTACCTATCTTCTCACAGAACTGTGTCGGGATACGTGTACTAGATGTCGAACAAGTAACAAATAGAACCCAACCACTCATCACTCCGAACACGTTTTTTGCAATCCAAGAGACTTCCTTTCACATGTCTTTAACCTTATCCTATCCTACCTTTTGTCTCGTCTTCTGGACTGAAGAGTCTTTGCCGGATGGACTCTGTCATGTCTCGCCTTGTTTCTGTGATTTTCCAGTAATAGTCTTTGCTTCACATGTTAAACAGAAAAAAACTCAGGTGCAACACCCGTCCTCTTCCGTAGTTTAGTGGACATCTTTTTTCCTTTTCCTTCTTCTTCCTTCAATGTATATCAGTTATCAAAGCTCCAGCTAACTGTCAAACCCTAAGTAGATCATTTGAGTTAGTAAGTGATATCCAGACTTCCATTTACCCCGCGCGCCTAGCAAACTCCCATGGCCAAACACACACGAGGCTCAGTATGTGTGAGCGCCATTTTTCTGAACATTTTGCATTAACCATAACCACAGTAGGTACCATAGAGAGCTGTGAAGACCCTTAAATGTGTCAAAAACCAAATCAAATATCCGCCCGTTTCCCATAATCTGCCTATCTTATCTTCCATCATAAGTACATCCATCATACATTTTTGGTATGATCATTCCGTCAGTCCGCCAGTTCAATGCCCTCCATATCCTGAACGTTAAAAGCTGGCTTTCCAACTGCTCAACCATATGTCGCCTGTGACTGTTGTTCGTTATATACCGTCATTTCCCCTCTGCTCCTTCATCCATAGATCTCATGCCATCTGATCGTTTCCATCTTTCGTTCCATCTCTCGTCTCGGGTCGTTTTATGTACGTTAGGTTGTTGTTGTTCGTGTGTTTTGTTGTGAGTTGTTTATGTGAGTGTTGTGTGTGTGAGCCGCGTAGTAGGTATCGTAGTAAGCGAAAGCCAGAAGTGAAAAGAAAACAGAAACCATAACAACAAATCAAAAAGAAATCTCTATCAGCGCCTTTGCCCAGCCTTCCCATATAGTGAGATGAGATGACAGAAACCAAAACAACATGCCCCCATTTTCTCCCCAAAACAGATCTGGCCTAGACTCAAGCCATGATCTCCCTCAACACCCTCATACTCAATATCATGACCAGCAACCCGATCGTGACGATGATCAGCAGCGTAAAGCTGAACCAACCCAGCACCATGGCTGAGCTACCCACACCGGCCATGACGCTCCCGTTGCCGAAATCTTGAGCAATGACGGACGCCGCTACGGATGCCGTGTGCTGCCATAGCACGGACACAAGCACGAAAATGGTGGCGATGAAGATGATGACGAGGGCGACCTGGCTGACGGGTCGCGAGGGGAAGGGCTTGACTTCGCGCTCGGAACCTTCGGAGTCTTCCTCTTCGTGCCAGCCGGGGAAGGTGGCGAGGAGGAGGAGGCAGATGAAGGCGAAGATGATTGCGATGATGCTGTGTTTTGTTAGCATGTCTGACAGTAGCATCTGGAGGCAGGAGCTCTTACATCAAATACGGGAAAACAATCATATCCTTAAACTGCGCCGCCAGCCAGACCAAGTTCAACGGATCTTGATCGACGGAAATCTCGTTGGCCAAGGTTGTCGCATTGTTGCTGCACAGCCATGATCCGCCATCGGGATTCACGCAAATACCAAAGTAGCCGACGCGCGCCTGGAGACGGGCACCGTCGACAATGTTGCTGAGTGCGGTGTGGACATCGTAGTGCACTTGCGAGGTATCGGGAATGGCCTGGTAGTTTTCGTAGTAGAGCGACAACAGGAAGATATCGGGGATGAGGGGTGATGAACTGGAGCAGCCTGCTAGGAGGAGGGCTGTGTATGATGTTAGCTTTAGGCTCTCTACCACAAGAAAATACGGAAGATTGCTCTTACATAGTAGAATGATTGTGATCATGATAAGAATCATCAACACATGGTGATATCCCAGGAACGGTAGCCACCCTGCAGTTTCATGTGTCAGTCAGCTTCCTTCCTTGCCTACAACATACGTGAGGAATGCGAGAGATGGGAGGAACATACGGTACCACCCTAATTGGAACCCGCTCGCCATTTTGTCGTATGTATTCTTCTTCCTTCTTCCTTATTATCGAATCACTTTCCTCCTTCTTTCGTTACGAGATACCGCGCCTGGTACCCACACCCGCCCTCCGCGAGGTTTGCGCCAGAGGGACGGATTGGGAACGGTTTGCGCGAACGGCCGACAACTGAAAACAAAATTGCCCTGAAGGCTGCGACGTCGTCGTAAGGATCAGGTCGTTCTTGAGAAATCGTCGGTGGTCGACTTGGTGGATAAGGGTTGCGCCGTCGAGGACGTATGTCTCGCTTGTTGGAATGGAAAACGGTCTGGCTGCTACCTCACTTGCTGGAGGTAGTAGGAATTGGAATGCGGCGAAGTCGTCAAGAAGATCAAAATCAAAATCGTCCTTCCCCACGTTTTCGTGTCTTGAATTATTTCCGCGCCTTGTTCAGATTGCCGGTATTCGTCTCGTCTCGTCTCTTGGTTTGCTGTATGTTGGGCGCGTAGCTGAGCAAGATGCGGTAACGCGCGTGTGTTGTATGTATCAAGATGATGTATGAGATTGACAGGCACCGCAGTGGGTTGGTTGGTTGGTGGTGGATGGGTGGTGTTGTGTGTTCCCGTCAGGTTGTAGGTAGGTTGCCAGATGCAAAAGCAAGAAAGCAAGGCGCTAGATAGACTGAACCAAAGCAGAAACAGGCAAGGGGCCACAAATGTCGACCCTTTCGTCCCTTTGGAAGGTATTTTCTGTCCCTTGTTTTTTCGTTGTCAAGGTATATCAATGCTGGCTGCAGGAGAAATCTGCAAGGCACCAAGACCGAATGGACCTAAGCAACTCAAGAGTTTTCTTTCCTCGTGTGTTGTGCTGCGTGGAAGGGCGGAAGCTAGAGGCATTCAGGTAGGTAGGGTAGAGAGGTATGGAGAATCCCCGCTTCGGTGAAGGTCCGTCAGGTACAACACCGAATGTAGGTAGGCTGGCTGTACTATCTCTGGACAGTGGAGGTCAGAAAAGAAGTATCCTCAAAAAAGATAGATGCACGATGGAGAAAAAGAAGGGGATCTCGTGTGTCTTGCTAGAGGCATGCAGTGGGTGACGTACAGCTAGGTAGTTCTCCCGTCTGTCGGTCAGGTACAGAACAGGCCAAAAGTTGGAATTCCAGTCTGAAGGGGAAGGGCTTGAGAAGCAGCGTGAGACAAGAGACTTGGTTTGCTGGAGCTAGAAAGAGGGACGGACGGCGTGTGGTGCAAGTTGCGCGCTTCTCGCGTTGGCGGAAAAGCGGTGGCTGGTTTCTGGGCAACCGACCACCAGAGAGACAAGTTCCTTCCCTTCTCAGTTGCTCAGTGCAAACCTTCACTTAAAAATGCTACTAAACAGCCCACCAGCCCACTTTCAACAGGGCAGTGAACATTCGCTCATTCTCTATTTTGGGCCAATTGGTCCCTCGTTTTTACAGAGTCTGAAATGCTGAAGCCTGGTGCTGCAAATTGTTCTTTTCTAGCCATTCAATCTCTTGCTTTCTACTTTGTATGGGCAGTCGGCCGGTACCTGTGCCTGTCCTGCTTGCTCCTCCTCCCCATTAAAAAGCCCGTATTATTTTTTCCTTGCAACGTCAGGAACTGTCGCGAACAGAATGATGACTGGCTGGGAGTGAGCGGCCTCTCAATCTTCGTTGGATTGACGAACTGACGAGAGATCTGACAGGGCAGGGCAGCCAGCCCCCCAGCCTCTCTCTGCCTTGTTTCCCCCAACCTCCCGGTTTTTATTTACTTGGGGCCAGCCCGTTGTCCGGACAGTGAGTGGATGACGAAGGATGCGACGAGGGACCGAGCTCCATTGGATGCTTGTGCTGTTTCTTGGCAGGGCAATCGCTGCGGTTGGCGCCGTTTCGTCTCAACTCTGGACTCCAGCCAGGCGGCTAAAACCGAGCTACGGGTGCACGGGCCATTTTCAGGAACTGAAGCAGGAAGGGTGACAAAATGGTGAGACTTGCTCGGCCGTTGTTTGCGCTGAAGAGAGTCCCCATTTTTCTGTCATTGAGGCTTGTCTTGGCTTCTCACCTGGCGAGCCTCTGTTCCTGGGCCCTGCTTCCTAGCTCCATCTTTCAGCTCAACCTCCAGCTGAGGATTGCTGAGACCTTCCCAACTCCGACACAGCTGATCCAAGAAAAGCAAGATACCAGAAGGCTGGGAACTTTATGCAAAGGAGCATGGCCCAAGCTTTCACCCACCAACCCGAAGATCATGAAAGCCGTACCTGGCACGTGTTGGAACAACTGCCGATCATGTCGGACTTCCTTGTGTGACCTTGGCTTGCTTGGACAGTTCAAGAAGGAGGGCGATGTCATCTGTCAATGTCTCACTTAGACCATTTCTCTTGCTTATCTCGGTTGGGACATCCCCTTCAAAAGAACAGAATGGATTCTTTTATCTATTACGGCGCGTTGAAGGCTGTGGTACATGGAGAAAATAGACTGTGTATGCTGTAGAAAGTTCAAGATGAAGGCATTCCAAAATCGATTTATAAGCAGCCCACTCATCATGGTGACTCTTGTTCTCTTTATAACGCCATCCGGCTTCCGCATTGCGGGAAGCATGAGATATGGCAAAGCCTCTTCTTAGAGTAGGTAATTCCGTCTTTCAAAATTTATACGTTCCACGTAGAAACAATCGCCAACAATAACCCTCTAACCTACACACTGGGTATCTCTATATCCTCAAACTCCTTCAACCGCAAAAATGACACACTTCCAAATCAAAGTAATCTCCGACATCATTTGTCCATGGGTATGTCTTTCCCTCTCTCTCCCCTTCTTGTTTCCATTACCTCCCACTAACCCTCCTCCCCTCAGTGCTACATAGGCAAACGCCGTCTCGAACGCGCCATCACCCTCTACCGTTCCTCTTCCATCCCCAACCTCACCACCAAAGATGACACCTTCTCCATAACCTACTCCCCCTTCTACCTCGACCCCTCCCTTCCCAAACCCAGCCCTGGCGGCGACGGCGACGGCGACGGCGGCGGTATCGACCCCAAAGTCTACCTCGCCAAGAAAATCGGCGGTGATCCCCAACGCTTAGCCATGATCCACGCCCGTCTTAAGGCCATTGGCGAATCCGAGGGAATCAACTTTTCTCTGACCGGCAAAATCGGCAACACAAGGGATGCGCATCGGTTGATCCAGCTGGGAAAGACTAAGTCTCTGGACGTGCAGGATAGGGTAGTGGCGGCGTTGTTCGAGTTGCATCATGAGGAAGGGCAGGATGTGTCGTCGAGGGGGTATTTGGTTGCTGCGGCGGAGAGGGCGGGGTTGGATGGTGAGGAAGTGAGGAGGTGGTTGGATGGGGAGGGTGGTGGGGAGGAGGTTGATGGCGAGGTTGAAGAGGCCCAGAGGATGGGGGTGAGAGGGGTGCCGCATTTTGTTATTAATGGACGGTCGGAGCTCAGCGGGGCGCAGGAGCCGGAGACTTTTGTGCAGGAGTGTTGAGGATTAAGGCTGCTGCGGGTGAGGATGTTAGTGGGAGGGTTGTTGATGGGCCGAGCTGTTAGGGAGATGGGTGAAGAAGACAAACCTGGTGTTGATCTCTTATAGGCGCAAGTCGATGTCAAAATACGATAGTTTCGCCGTGATTCGAATATTCTCGTCGGTCTCAAGACTCCTTCAAATATGTTCGGGTGGGTATCATGCTCAAAACTCCATCAACCCATTCAAATCCCGCTCCGTCGCCCTCAACCTCGCCTGCAACTCCCTCCTCCTCCGATCCAACTCTCGTATCTCCTCCTCTTCCCTCCTCAAATCCTCCTCCGTCATGACGTCGCTCGCAGCCGCACTCTCTCTTCCTGCAACCTCCTCTTCCTCCTCTTCCGCATATCGCTCCAGATTCAACCTGTCCAAGGCCTCCTGCTGCTCCGTCACCCTAGCCTCATAATACGCCAACGTATTTGTCAACTGTTCATTCTTTCGTCGCTGGGCCGGTATCCTCTCCAACGCGCCTGGCAGAGGGTAAACGGTACATAGCTTCTCTGCACCGCGCAACAGTACTTCGATATCCAGCTCGCCTCCTTGCCCGCCACCGTTTCCGGAAGGATTTCGTCGCGTTATTTGAGCGTGAAGATCTCCGCCTAGGACCGCGGCCACGGCGGTGTTACGGCGCGTACTGGGGCCGGTGCTGCGCGTCGAGTTGGCTGGTGGGCCCGTGGTGACTTCGCCGCCGGCGACGTTGAAGATGGTTTGTCGTCGGTTGGCGGGCTTTGGCGGGTCGGGCGCCTGGGTGGTGGCTTTTGGTGGTGGGGGAGGGACGGAGAAGAGGGCGCGCTCGTGGGCTTCGGTGTCGCGGATGAGGGAGGTGATGTCGTGGTTGGAGAGGAGGGCGTTGGTGAAGATTTTGGGAGGGGGGAATCTGGAGTTTCAGGTTAGATCAACACAATGCGACCAAAAAGGTCAAAATGCGATTGATATCTGGGGGAAAGCGACATACGGAAGACTGTCGATGCTCTCGCATGACGTGGAGATTTGCTCCAAGTGCGCCAGGAGGAGCGACATGGTCGATGAGAGTCGTGACGCGCCAGACGTGCTATGTTCGTTGAAGTAATCACGAAGAGATTTTGTGGCTGGCTATGTATGGCCGTATGTGTTGAATTGACCCTTTGGTGTGTTCGTTTCTGGTGTTGTTGGTTGTCCGGTTCAAAGGACCAAAAATGAAGCTGTCGCCAGTCGAATGATGCAGTGCCCTGTAAATTCGGGGCTTGGTGCACCGAGCGTAAACAAACAGCCCCACCCCCGCATTCCAGGCATGTGGGCCGTACCTGTCAGTGACATGAAGTATATGGTACCTCAAAATTGTAAGCACTTTGTGTATAACTTAACGTACTCTATACTCATCCCAAATGGCCCCTTCATGCTTCGAACTGTCCTTGGGTCTTGCTTCCTCCTTATTTTGGCCATTGCTCTCCGGTCTACTTTCGTCCATCAGGACAAGATCCTTTTCGTCCACTACACTTTAACGTGCTTTTCTCTCACATCCAATGATCACTTCCTCCGAAAGACAGCCTGGGATCAAGATTCCGGAACGAAGCCGGGAGACCCCATCTTGAGACCCCACTCTCGGTGTTGGACACTGCATCCACCCGCCTCCGCCAGCCTTCCGATTTCCGAATGGACGGCATCCCCGACCTCCGTTGTTTTACATTTTGACTTGACCGTGTCCGACTCACTTCTGACAATCCTGACAGTCTTGAAGCTGACACTGCTTGACAAAGTGGACAATGGCATTCGGCGGTGTACAGCAGTCAGTCGGTTGCCAGGTGCAAGATGCCGTGGTCTTTTCCACGTGTTTCGCCCCGGTGAGCCCGGTGAGCCCGGTGAGAGCCCGGACACGGTAACCTCTTCCGTTTCCGCATCTTTCACCTTGTTGGTGTCACCACTTACAGGAACCCACGAGTATAGTATTCAACCCTGAACCCAAACGTTTGCTCAAGCGAGCCCTCATCAACATCATCATCAAGGTGTGGAATGGCACAGTCTCACACCCTCCCACTTCCCCAATATCTGCGCCAATGCGTGCTTTTCAATGCCTCAACGGACATCGTGGGCACGCATCTGCGGAATCATCGTCTGTGATGCAACCTCAAGCCTCACAAGCACACACAGCACACACAACCCCACATTCCACTTCCAGTCCGCATCTTCCTCCCCGCCCTTTTGCTGCTGCATTTTCATGCGAACACACACTCACCACTCACACACTGCCTATCGGATGTACTGCGTACGGTATTGGTGCTGCCTCTGCGTTGTGATGCATCCCGCTACCTACACCAATTTGCCGTCCTCATTGGGTCTTTCGGTGTACTTGTACGTTTTGTCTTTGTGTCGACCAGTCCTCGTCACGATTCGTCCGTAATTGTCCCCTTGTTCACCAGCTCAGCACTGCTCACTCATCCGAAGAAGAACCCCTGAAAGACAACGAACGGGCTGCGCTGGCTATGATATCTCTCATATGAAGAAGCCCCGGTCCCTGACTTTCCACGCTTTCTTGCGCCTTTGCGTATAGACGGTTGACACGACTGACAAGTGGATGCAGTACCCCAGAAATTGAGAAAGATTGCTCTTAGCAGCATGGCACGACACTAGTTAGATACGAGACAAAGTAGGCTTTTCCCCTTGTCCATCTCACATCCTCTTCGAAAGTCGGCCATACCTTGCAGTTGATGTTTCCAGTCTTTGTTTGTTTCACGATCCCGATGTGGACTCACTCATCTACTGTCCAAAATCCGGGGAAGAGTCAGGGGTAGACCCGGAGCATTGCTGCCCAAGTTGGCCGCTACTCTTCCCGATAGCACTTGTCTTATACTGGGGCGCCGAGCCGAGTGGGAGGCAAGATGAGCACATGTGTTTGCGGGTTTTCTTCGCTCATGGTCTAGCATGATACCTACTTCTCTGACTCCCAAGAGCTTTCCGTCATCAAAAGCGTGGTACCTGGAAAATGGAACCTGTAGCCAAAGTGCCATCAAGTTGCGTTGCATTCCACACATATCCAGAGTGGTAGGCACTTCTTTCATGTCTTTTCTATCATAAAACCTCGCAGAGATAACGTTTCTGGGAATTTTGTCGACTTTTACCCTGCGGCTCTCTTGCGCCTCTGCACCGCCGAGCACAAAAAGGATGATATCCCGAGCCCGCCTGTCAGGATAAGCTTTCGATATAGCCGATCCCCTTTTCTTACACAGTGGGCAACTTTCCATTGTCCTTCGGCATCTTCCCATAGGTCTAATAGGTTACGGCCTCCCGTCCCCCATTGGCAACAGTCCAACCGCAGGCATTGCCTTGCCATGCTCCCGCAGCTCTGGGAACGGGCAACAAAAGAGAGATCTGCCCATTGACAGATACATATAAAACATTATCTCGCCATCGTCCTCCACTCACACCAAAACACCAACCGTCCTCTCTACTGGTCCATATTCCGGTTGGAATTGGGGTGTTCGCCAATCCCGTACTGAGGCCTGGGTCCAATTCACCCCGTCATCGGACAATACTATCATGACCAGCAACAACCGAAGAAGGCCAATATTTCAGTCTCCTAGCCGGAGGTTTCTTCTTTGGGTCCTGACACCCTGACTCACACTTTTAACTGGTTGTACTCGTTGTTGGTACTGTACCACACTTGTTCACTCCGAGATCCAAGATCTTTTGGTCTTTTACCACCGGCATCGTCATAGCGGCATCCGTACCCCACAGTTACGGCGAACCACTTATCAGTTTTATCTCAAGTCCGGGCTTCTCAACTTTGTTTAAAAGACTCGGGATTACAACAGCAAACTGGACAGACCTTTCTCTTGATTGCTTCATCAGCGTCATCTTTTTCCCAAAATCATCATGTGGTCTTCAAATCCAAATATCAAGGTCATGCCCCAGGGTGCGGCACCCTCGTCCCCACCACTGTCTCCGGGCTCGAGCCGGAAGGGCAGCCCTTGGCACGGGCCCGCAATGCCGCCACACCACCACGTCCACAACGGGCAATTTTCCCCTCCACCAATGCCGTCCATCACCGTCCTCCGGCCTCCCGGCCTTCACGGCGGTCCCAGCTTCAGCTTCACCCGAGCGATAGACCCGGATCAGCTCTCACCACAATCCCGAAGCACATCCTCGGAAACTTCCGACTCAGAAAACGACGGCGACGATCCGGGCCCATCCATGCAACCGTCACCATCACCGTCACGGTCGCCGTCCCCATCTTCATCGTCATCATCACGGCCGGTGGAACGTATTGTGACGAATCCAAACCTCGTGGTCGAGGAAATCCTAAGCGACGACGACGGCAATGGCGACGACGATGATGATCACCAAACTTCCCGTGTTCCTCTTCCAATCATGTACCCAGATGCCATCGAGTACGCCGACGAAGAATCCTCAGGACGAAGTCGGTCTCGGCCACCTCGACGTCGTTATCATGACCGAGAAGTTGACGAAAGGGTCACGTACGACTTTGGGCAACTGAACTGCTCAGATTCGGACTCAGATGTAACGGACATTGAAGAGGCCGAGCACCGCGAGATTCTAAAACGTCAGCGAGAAGAGCGCCGACGGAAAAGGATGACCTCGGGAAGTATTGGCAAGCGGACGTTTGCTGAACGGAGCGATTCGGATGTTGAGGACGAGCCAAGGAGGTCGAAGCGGTTCTTTGGTGCGGAGCAGCTTGGCTCCTCTCCAAGTACACGCCGTATTTTCCAGAGGAGAGTTACTGGTGATGGTCGAAGAAGGAGTGTGCAGGTTTCGGAGCCAACGATGCTGCGCCCGCCGAGGATCGATGAGATTGAGGAGCCGGAGTCGAGTAATGAGGAGATTACGGTTGAGGAGTCGCCGACGACGACGACGACGACGTGGACAAGGGAGATGCCGTATTATGAGTGTGTGATGATGGATATCGATTCTTCATAAGTCAAAGAAGGATAAGGGACATGTTTACCAAGGACAGGATTTGGATATACCATACAACGACACCCGGCAAAAAACACCATCACGATTCACCCAAAAATGGAGACCGGTCTTACGACTTTGACGAAAACAACGAACTAATGAACATCACAAAATAGAAACGAGCAAGAACTACCTAAGGGTACCATGGGCATAATGATAGACACGAATGATGATGATACGCCAAAAAAAAAACAGAAACGGCAGAAATGGTTTGGGTCCTTTATTCTCCCATGAGCGCAGAAACAGGATAACGCGGATACACAGCGGTTTTGCATTTGATGAGTGGGCATGGTTTTACGGAATGGTCGTTTGGAGTATCGTGACGCTACCTTTTTTCTTCTTCTTCTTCTTCTTTTCTTTAGGGTCAGGACCCGGTTCATCCACATGGTCTGGCGCGCAAGGGGGGTTTTCTGCGAGTTGCGATTACTTCTCACATACTCGGATCTGGGATTTGCATGGGTAGAGAAATGGGATGATGTTTGTTGAACACCATGCATGACATGTAAACTGTATAAAGGCGAAGCGTGGATCATATGTCACACAATCTGAAGTGAGGGGGGCTCTGGGTAGTTCTCCGGTATGATATGGCAAGGTCATGTTATTCAGCCTGGGTAAAAACTGAAAGAGAACATGATCAGAGTGACAGGATGGAAAGCAGGAAACCTCCGAGACCACCCAATTGATGCAAACCTTTCACAATGGACAGCTGATGTGATTGTGAAGAATGGTTGACGGAAGAAATTTGGGGTGAAATACAAACCACTGTTGAAACTTTCGGAATCGAATGATTTACTTTCCGGCTTTCGACAACTTGCCAGCATGGTTGATTTAATCTCATCCTATTGTTGATGCTATTCAGGGTTTCTCAACTGTTAGGTGCGCCACAGCCTTGGACAAGAGCTGCAGGGGGTTGAACTGTAGAAAATGTGGCTTGGGCCAATGAACACGTCGCACCGCGCGCTCAGTCGAGCGTGGATGCCTGCCTTCCAGCCACACCTCTGCTCTCGGGGCAAGTCAGTAGAATCTAGAATGGATGGCGACGCAAAGCCCGATTCAATTGACGATACTATTTATCAAAGAACAACTTTCGGGTTTCGGATCGAAGTCCAAATACCAAACATCATTTGTCCCTGTGGTCTGTCATTGAAACCCACCGCACGAAGCCGCAATCTTCAACAGCTGTCACTATTCTGAAGCAGCTCTTGCGATACCTCTAGGTACCAAAGAGGCCCGCGCACTCGTCATCATAGAACTGAATGGCCTGCTGATTACCATAGTCTTTGAAGTTTCGCAGGACTGTCGACTATCCTATCTCTACCGTATCCCCAACAATATCGACGAAAGGATCGGAACCATATCTATATACTCGCAACTCTCTACCTCCACGACATCCTCGCCTATCACCCTCTCACTAGACGCCCACGTAGCAACGTTGAGAGCTCGCCGTCGATAGATAGACTCTTGCAGCACTCGCGGTGGTGCCATCACGACGACCTAACAGAACCCGAGACTCGAGACTTCGCCGAACAAAGCAACGACAATGAATCAAATGCCCGGTCAAGGCCAGCCCGGCCAAGCGTCGCCGCCCCAGGGGCAGGGGCAGGGACAGCCAAACACTCAGCAACAAGCTCCCGGCGGTGCTGCTCCCAAACCAGTGCAGATGATGAAGCCCGAGGACATTGCACGTTTCAACTTCTTGCTCGAACAGGAGAAGATACAGTACCAGAACTACCTGGCTCCATTATGGAAAACTTTCAACGAATCGCCCGAGGGCTCAAAGGAGAAGCTCGACGCAAAGCGCAGTATCGAGGGCTTCAACAAGATCCTGCATGACAAGTTGGCCCAGAGGAAGGCGGAAGGTGCAGCACGCGCGCAGTATCAGGCGCGACAGAGACAAATGTTGCAACAGATGCAGCAAGGCCAGAATCAGCAGCAGCAGGCACAGCCTCAAGGGGTACCTCCTCAGGGTCAACAACAACAGCAACAGCAACAACCCCAGGGGCAAGGACAACAACTTCCTCAAGGACAACAACCTCAAGGACAGATGCAACAGCAACCACCACCACCACCACAACAACAACAGCAACAACAGCAGCCCGGCCAGATGCAACAACAGCCACAGCAGCTCCCACAACAACATCCACAACAGGGGCAACCACAACAACAGCAGCAACAACAACAACAACCAGTCCCTCACCAGATCCAGGCCAAACAACCACTTCAACAGCAACAACCGCAACAAATGCAGCAGCAGCAACAAGGCCAGCAGCAAGGCCAGCAACAAGTCCCACAACAACAGCAACAACAAGGTGGACAGACCCCCCAACTCGGTAATGTCCAACCATCGCCAACGCCTTCACAGATCGTCCCGGGTACTCCCCAGAATCCCGCAGGTGTTGTACGTCCGGGACAGCCTGTTCCAGCACCGGGGCAGCAAAGGACCATGGTCCCCCAAGTTGTCATCAACCATGTTACTTCGATGCAGTTCACTGCACCCGCAACCGTAGCTCCACAGGAACAAGAGAAGGTCAGACAGGAGCTGAGGGCCCGCTATGTTAAGTACTTTATGGCTCTCAACACCAGCCACCAGTCGTTGATAGGTCTTTACAGCATGTTGGAGGAACGGAAGAAATCCGGGAAGCCCCTCTCGCCCGAGGAGCAACAAACCTTCATGACCCGCAAAGCGCAGGCCGAGAAGACGTTCAACGAGTCCAAACACCTTTGCAACCAAATCCGGACGGCGTCGGTGAAGCCTCCTAATAATACGCCTTTGACGATCATGATGCCAGGGTCTGCGAACAAAGCTGGTGCCGTCCCGATTGCGGCAAATGCCACGCCGATGCAGAACCAAGTACGGCCGCAACAACAGCAACAAGGGCAACAACCTCAGGCGGCGGCGCCTCAGCAACAAGGACAACAAACACAGATGCAAGGTCAGGCCCCGGCTCAGGTTCAAGGAGGTCAACAAGGGCAAGCATTGGGTGCTGGAATGGCACCATCCACAGCCGCCATGAACGCCGCCATCCAGGCCGCCAAAAACGCTGGTCAGATGCCGGGTGTCCAGGGTGGAATTCCATCCCAACAACAGTCTCCCGCGCCCTCTCAGTCACCCCAGATCGCTACCAATCAGTTGCAACAGCAACAGCAGATGCAACACCATCAACAACAGCAACCAGCCCAGCCTATGCAGCAGCAGCAGCAACATCAAACGCAGCAGCAACAACAACAACAACCACAACACCAACAAGCGCAAAATATCCAAGCACAAGGGCAAGCTCAAGCGCAGCCCCAGGCGCAACCACATCTGGCACCCGCCGCCCAAACTCCCACGACTCAGGCTGCCATCCCGCAACAGCAACAACAACAGCAGCAGCAGCAGGCGGCCCAGAACCTCATTAAAGCTGAGCCTGGGACACAGCCGACTCCTATGCCTGCGCCCATCAACACAACTATCGCTCAGGGCATGGTAGGCGTACAAGCAACTGGAACGCCCACCCAGATTTCACAACGCCATCAGACCCCCCAGCAACAGCGGACGCCGAACCAGCCGCTCACCCACGCGGGAGCTATGAACCTCGCTGGACAGCAGCAAGCCCGAGCCGGTTCGATCCCCGCCACCGGTGCCACACCCGGTACCGTCCCCGGCAGCGCGGCAGGTTCTGTTCAAGGACACCCGCACGCTCACCCCAACGCCATGCCGCAGACCATCCAGGCGTCCAAGTTCCCGATCGCCAAGACGCTTCCGGAGAAGGCGACGCAGATTCCCACGCCCGTTCCCGGCCCGCCTGGACGCCCAACGCTTACTGGTGGTACGGCCGGCGTGGGCGTCATGAACCAGCCCGTGCTGCAGAAGGTGCCCGCCTACCAGCTTGAGGGTGAGGGTGAAAGGGTTCTGAACAAGAAGAAGCTGGATGAGTTGGTCAGGCAGGTGTGTGGTGGCACGGCGGAGGGGCAGGATGGAAATCTTTTGACGCCGGAGGTTGAGGAGGTATGTCCTTTTATTCACCCCCATTCCCCCATTTCTATCTGCAGCAACTAACATTTCTGCGTAAAAAAGTCCGTCCTCGGCCTCGCCGACTCCTTCACCGAAAGCGTCCTCCACGCGGCCTCGCGCAACGCCAAGGAGCGCGGGTCCAAGGTGCTGGAAATCCGCGACATCCAGCTCGTGCTGGAGCGCACCTACAATATCCGCATTCCGGGCTACTCTAGTGATGAGCTCAGGACGGTGCGCAAGGTGCAGCCTAGTTCGCAGTGGATTACTAAGATGAGCGCGGTGCAGGCTGCGAAGGTTATGCCGGGGAAGGGGGATCTCTAGAGCGTTTATTTGGGGTGTATTGGTATGGTTAATGCTTTGAAGGGGTGTGAAAGGAATGGGAATGGGCAAAAGGGAGGCGTAATGGGACGGGGGGGGGGGGGGGGGGGGGGGGGGGGGAGGAAATATGCTTTTGTGAGTCGCTTAATAAAGTGGTTTAGCTAGAAGCTATCATCATCTCGAGTCAGAAAATATCAATATTGAAATATGAAGTGAAGACGAACTTGGGATTTCGATATCCTGCTGTTGCCTACCCTCCATTTATCGTTCGGTTGTTCTGACATGTACCCAGGTACCCTCGACGTCGTCGACAGGCAGCACATCAACAACGTCAGTGACGAGCCGCAGTGGATCCAGCTGAGCTATTCTGACCAATGACAATGCTCAAATGAAGCTTCTCTGGAGCTTGTCTCAAGGTACAAGGTACCTGGCCTTCTACGTAGCTGGTCGGCTGCCTTCCACCACAGGGCGGTACAGGGCGTGGCTTCAGTTGGTTGTCCGCTCCGTGATCGCAACCGTGACTTTCATCGGTTGAACAACTCCTGTTAAGTTATGCAAGGAAGGCAGTGAAATCTGAACCTTTTCCGAAATAGCTGTAAATAAACGACGACCATTAAATTTATTATTGAAACTCCATCGAACCTGTTGTCGTTGGTCACGCCTTCCCTCTAACCCGACCCTACCATAGAGGTACCCCATCCCCGCCTAAAGCTACCTCTAGATCCACTGTGACCCTCTGCCAGCTGCTGCTGCCGTGCTAAAGCTTCCACTGTGCTTTGCTCCAGGCTCTTGACAAGGAGGGCGCGCTTCGCGAGATCGCCCCAAGCAACTCGAACTCATACCTCTACATTCCCGCCGCTGCGATTAGGTCGCCCACCAAACGGCGTCATCATCACCGCACCCACCACGGTAACTTAAACTGCAACATCAACAACCCACGCCAACGCAACAACCTCCTCCAAACCCCCACCATCACCAACCCCCGATTCCCGTTTTCCCATCGACCACATCGGGCCGTTATACGAACGCTACATCGAACCACGACCTCTAGCCCAGCCAGCTCATACCGGGAATCGATCTCCAGATAAGGAACCACTTGGAACAGAGAAGCTTATTGGGGTGAAGGAAAGGATATCTCGAAAGAAAAAGATGACGGACAAGGATACCAACAAGAAGGAGGACGAGATGACCGTCGTTGTGCCCCCTCCCAAGAACAAGCAGAGCTCTGCGCAACCTCCCAACGACGCCGATGGCGACATTGCCATGGGAGACGACACCAAGGCCGGCGAGTCTGAGGCCCAGGTTGACCCCGTGGCCCAAACCATCAGCGGTATGATTCCCTGGATCTTGGATGATATGGGCTACACTGACTGACCACTACTTGACTTGCGCAGACATCAAGAGCAACTTTGCGCTTCTAGACCGTGCCGTTGCCCTGTTCGATGCCAGATTCTCCCTCCGCGCACTGCGATCCATCTCGTCCATCCGGAAACGCCTGACGCCCGACATCCTCGCACAAGTCGTCTCAGAAACCTTCTCCGCCTCGTCACCCAATACCCAGATTGCCGAGCACCTGCTGCTCGCCGTCGACCGGCCAGATGTTCCTCTCGGTCAGCAGCCGCAGCAGCAGCAGCAGCAGTCTAGCAGCTCAGAGATGGAGATTGACTCGTCGTCGGGAAGCAAGTCGCCAGCTAAGAACGGTGGCAACAAGAAGGAGGCCAACAAGGAGGTTATCCCCGAGATCGACATCTTCTTGGGCATCCTGGCCCAGGTCCACCTCTACGACACCAAGCAGTACCAGCGCGGCTTCGCTCTGTCGCGTTTCCTGTCTGAGCGTATCCAGTCCCTCAACCGCCGCACATTAGACAGCCTCTCGGCCAAGGTGTACTTTTACTTTTCGCTCTTCGCCGAGCAGCTCGCTCCCCTTCCGCCTTCGCCCCAGTCGCCGATTGTCTCGATCCGCCCGATTCTTCTTGCTGCTCTCCGAACCGCCGTGCTACGAAAGGACATCGACACCCAGGCTTCCGTTATTGTGTTGTTGCTTCGCAACTACCTGCTCACGTCGCACATCTCGCAGGCCGATCTGCTGGTGCAGCACACCCAGTTCCCCGAGAACGCCGCCAACAACCAGGTTGCGCGCTTCCTGTACTACCTTGGCCGTGTCCGCGCCATTCAACTACGGTACACCGAGGCCCATGAGCACCTGACGGCCGCGACGAGAAAGGCCCCCTCGAGCGCCTCCGCTCTGGGCTTCAGCCAGACAGCCACTAAGCTCTTGCTCGTCGTCGAGCTTCTGATGGGCGACATCCCCGACCGCGCCACCTTCCGCCAGCCCACAATGGAAGCCACTCTCCACCCTTACTTCCTGCTCGTGCGCGCCGTGCGCGTCGGCAACCTCGAGGATTTCGAGACTGTCATCGCCCAGCACGCCGACACGTTCCGCCGCGACGGCACCTACAGCCTGATCCTGCGTCTGCGCCAGAACGTCATCAAGACCGGTATCCGCATGATGAGCTTGTCCTACAGCCGCATCTCGCTGCGCGACATTTGCATCCGTTTGCACCTCGGCAGCGAGGAGAGCGCCGAGTACATTGTTGCCAAGGCGATCAGGGACGGCGTCATTGAGGCTACCCTGGACAGAGAGCGCGGGTTTATGAAGAGTAAGGAGGTGGGAGATGTTTATGCCACTAGTGAACCCGCCGAGGCTTTCCATGATCGGATTAGAGCTTGTTTGGCTTTGCATGATGAGAGTGTTAAGGTGAGTTCTCCCCCTCTTTTCTTTGTGTGAGACCAAGGGTTGGGATGGGTGACTGCTGCGCCCTATAATTCCCTTGACTATGGAGGATGGTTGACTGACAGAGATACAAAAAAAAAACAGGCTATGCGTTTCCCCATGAACCAGCACCGACTTGAGCTGAAGAATGCACAGGAGGCGCGAGAGCGCGAGAGAGATCTGGCTAAGGAGATACAGGAGGGGGATTTGGATGATGATGATCTTGGTGGTGACTTTGATGGTATTTAAATCAGAGACACCGAGGCTAGGCCAAGTAGTAGTAGTATTAGATCTTACCGCTCGATAGGTGGTCTGAGTACCTCTTACCTACTGTGTCTAGTAGTCATCGGGGTTATGCATCTGAGAATGAGAAGAGGGAAGAGAGAAGAGGAGATAAGAAGAGAAGAAGGGAAGGGAAGAAGAGTAAAGAGAAGAGCAGTTACGTTAGTTAGAGAAAATGCGGTATAACGTATACTTACTAACCTTACCTGTCCTATCTGACATATCGCAGTGGTCATTACCGTGATATATTGTCAACAACAAGGTGACATCAAGATGTGATGTAACCGTCGAACCTGTTACATACGGTAACTTAATGGATGGCTATGTAGAGTGAAATTAAGGGCAGGAAGGTGTTAACTCCTTATGAACTATCACGGAAGTCAAACGACGAAAGAAAATAAGAATACTACCCCCGTTTACCGTTATAACCCTCTGCTTATGGAAAGCCTTTGCCTAAAGGCATATATATCCACATGAATTTCTTGCGCAAACTCCCTCTTAAAAGTAGAGCACATAGTTAGCTAGCTTGATTCCAACTGACTTGATCCTGGGATGGGCCGAATACCTAGTGACAGAAAATCCGCCTGCCTACACTAGCTGACCAACACTCAACTTGCATCTCACATACATACTCATGTCGATTTGAACCGAAAACCAAGGTGTCTGAACTAACACAGTTATATTGGATTTAGAATCACCATAACCAGATATGATCAAATATGAGTTGAAAAGATACAGTGCTCTCTAGCTAGAGGACCGGTAGACTCTTCATACCTACGTAGGCTTACACGCCTTAAACCCGCCTTCTTTGTCATCACCTCGATTTGGGGTATGAGCCTAGTTTTTAGTTTTTTTGGACAACTATGGTATAACCTCACCCAATAAGCAACACCAAGAGTGAGCATAAGAGCAAACAAAACATTGTATACAAGAAACAGACCTCGGTGTTGGTGTTAAGTGCGTATCACTAAAGGTAGGTATACTTCATGTAGCACAACTAAAGTATGATTGATTCACTGTTTGCCAGGATGTATACGGGTATGGTAGAGTATAGTAGTTTTAGACTATGGTACTACGCCCATTAAATTCTATGATAGAACCCAAACCAAATATGATAATGAAAACTCCTGAAAAAAAAAAAAAAAAAGAAAAAAAAAAGAAAATAACCGGCGCCTTCTGGGGATTTCCTTTCGTTCTTTTACTTCCAACACTTTACACACCTCGTTCAACCCCCCAACTTATTAATAACCCAACTTCCACCTGCAGTTTCAAGTCACCAATATCTTACTTAAGCAACGACACCACCCCCTCCCCCACCCCCACCCTCAAGCCCAACCCTCTCACACTCCAAAACCAACGGCCCGCCCGCCGGTCCGCTCGCATCTAGACTCAAAGTAACCCGCGCTCGATCGCTGATAACTTGCACCACCTCTCCCAAGTTTCTGTTGTCTGTTTCGCAGTGTCCGTGTCCATGTCCTGCACTTCCTCCACCAGCACTCCCCCCTTCAACAGGTGTGTTATGCCCATTCCCATTAGCCGTAGAAGACTTAACCCCCTTAATCTCCACCGTCGGGTAGGGCAAAAACCCCTCTCTTAGTGGAATCAGCAGCAAAGGAATATCTGCCTCTGTTTGCGCAGTACTTTGCTCATTTTCTGCAGAAGAGGGAGATGTGGCGGGGATAACAAAGTGCCCCTTTCTTCGGCCACCGACTAGCCAAGTATCGGGTGGCGCGTTGATTTCGTATGAAAACTCTAGGTCTTCGGAGCGTTGAGGGGAAGGGGGGTAGGAGGTGTCCCAGGTGCGAGTCCATTTGAGGCGGAGGGTGGCGGGGAGGAGTTGGTTGATTATGTGTGTTGGGTGGCCTTCTTCATATGAAACAGAGGGGGAAGAGGTGGAAGGGGGAAGAGAGGAGGTGGAGGTGACAGGATAGGGAGGACGTTGGAAGACGATATCGGTTGTGTGGACGATGGTGATAGATGGTATATCGACGGGGATTAGGATGGTGCTTATTAGACTTGAGGAGGTCGTCTCGTCGTCGGGGACGGATAGGTGCAAGACCGGGTTGGTGACGAGCCAGGATTGCAAAAAGGAAGCTAGCTGAGCGGCGATTTGCTTGCTATCTTCACCCTTGAGGGAGGAAGAAGAGGTGGGACCGATGCCAGGGAATTGGGTAGCCCAGTTTATGTCTGAGAGAAAGGCTGTGGACAACTCGCCGAGAAGTGTGCATTTCTCTAGCTCGTAAGCTGTTAACCTCTTTTGACTCCAGGCGAGGACTTTGTAGACAATCAGCTTTGAGTATTCCCTCAGCGGAGTGTCCGCCAGGTCCTTGGTGAGGGTCTTGTCAAGCAAATCCTCAATCTCATCCTGCAAGACGCTGTACCACAGCTTCAAGTAAAGCGTCTTTTTCGTGGCTGGGCCGATTGTGACACCAGGTTTCTTGGTGATTTTGTACAGCAGACTGGCGGGCTGCTTGGGGAAGATGGCCACCGGATCGGACGGTGGGATACCATAGTGCGACTCAAACAGGTCTGAAGCAATAAGCTCGCTTTTGTATAATCTCAATGGAGAAGGGCTGGCGGTGGAGACGGTAAACCGCGAAAACAAGGCTTTGTGCTTGAATACGTCTTGGACATTGACGCCCAGGGCGAGAGCGATGGATACCGAAGAGGTCTTGAAGAAGGTGAATGTGCCCTTTTCGGTTGAGTAGGTGACTTCGACTTTGACGGCGACGTGCAGAACGTCTTGTTCCATCTTAAAGGGGAAGCGGATCTTGACGGAGCTCTGTTTCGCGATGGAACCAAAAGTAAAGGTGCCGCCCTCGGCTTTCTTTGGCTTCCCACCGGCTGCCGACTCGTCCGGAATCACGGCATCCCCCATTAGGAGCCGCAAGCCGCCCGTTGCCGACTTGATTTTCACTTCGGCGCTCGTGATGTCGTTCCATCCAGTCATGACCTCGACTTCTAACATGTTGTTGGAGTCTAGCCGGATATCCTTGCTGCTGGAGAGACGAACGTCTAGGGAGCTCGTGCGCTGGTAGAGCGTTACGACTGGGTTTTGCAAGACAGGGAACGGTTTGTCCACCACCTGTCCCAGCTCACGCTCAAAGTGAAGTAACACATTGCTGCTCTTGATTCGGATCTGATCAACCTCGTAGTTGCCCGGCATCAACATGTTGCTTTGTAGTTGGACCTTGTTCCGACCCGGCTTGATTGTGACGGGCCCCTTGTTGGCCTGCACCCAGATCTCCTTGTTTCCGCCGAACCCAGGACTAGAAATACGAAGACTAACAGACTCGGCGTCAAACTCGTCAACGAGAAGACTCCTCAGCTTCAGCGTGAGCGAGAAACTATCTTGGTCATCATCGTAGGTCGGCGGTCCGTCAAGCTCAATTTCGCCAAAGAAACTGGTCAACGGTATCTTGACCTCCTTCTCTAGCGTTGTCGAGACTGTCAACATATCGGCCAGGAATCCGGATATCGCTGATTTCTCAGGGTACTGTGTTGCTGAGCCGTTACCAATACGGATCATCGACTTTTGCTGTAACCTGTCTCGCTCAGCGGCAGCTGCCTTTGTCAGGAGCTGACGAAGCGCCTTGGTCACATAGTCTTCTTGTCTGCCGAGTTCCTTCAGACACTTGGCGTACATAACGAGCATCGACAGCTCGAGTAGACTCCATGAACACCCGCCGAAGAACGGAATGGTGTGATAGAAGTAATACTCGGCCTCCTTGTACTCAGCCAAATGGAACTTGAGAACCGCAAGGTCAGCCTTGGTGGCCTGGACGGAATGATCATACTTGGCAACAGAGTAGTGACGCATCGCCTTATCGGTTAACGTCTCGTACAGCCGGTAGAAGTCATCCTTGTTGTCCAATGCAGTGCGCAGCAACTCATTTCCAACACCAGATACTGATGCCTGAAGGGAGACGTCCTCTGACGGTTTTACCTCTGACGACGGCTCGTCATCGAGACTGATCTCTTGCATGTCGGAAACGCTGCTCTCCACAATGGGTACCGCGGCCCAACCGTTAGTCCAGCCGCGTCGTTTACCACACTCTTCAAGCACGTTTCGTGACAATGTGTACAGCTCAGCTCTTCTCGCAGCCAGTTCTTCGAGTCCCGTCTTAAGGAACTGGGCCATGCCATACTCCTCCGCCACGCTATCCTTACGGCCAGGTCCTGGAAAGGATGTAGGGCTGGGCGGAGGGCGTTGTATAGACTGTCGCAAAGGGATGGACGATGTTCTTGCGGGATGCATCATGGTCTTTGGTTCCGGGATCGCAGACTTTTGCTCGCTGTCAGCAGAGGTAGCCAGCATGGGGGCAGGAATCTGCAGAGACTTGGTGGAAGTCTGAGCAAGGATTTGCTGCGCGACGGAAAAGGCAAATGAGGCAACGATGTTGTCAATAACCTCGGCCAACACTGGGTCAATCTTTTGAAAGTCATCACCAGCTCCCACGCCTCCCTTCCCCAGCCCCAAAGCGGCCAAGATGTCCTTACGGATGAGCATAGAGACCGCAGGAACAAACTCCAAAGTCCTCCTGCAGATTTCCGCAAGCTGTGAGAGGTTCTCAGACTCATCTGACGCCTGTTTTGGCGGTGGCGCCCTGGGTGCGACGCCTCGAGGAGCCATGTCTTGTTGTTCCTTGAGTTTAGCGAGGAGTTCTTCTCTGGTTGACCAGGCATTGCCAAGCCGCAGAAGGAGGGCAACCTGACGGGAGAAGATGTAGCATCGGAAGTCGAAGAGCGAGATGTTGTTGGCGAGAATCAGTTCGCGATATGGTTTCTTCGTCGAGCTGATGGGTATAGCGCCGAATGGGTCGTTATTCTTTACCCGTTTGCCAGCCTGAAGATCAACAGTCTCTTCGTCTTCAAACTCCATGTTACCCGAAAAGATCTGGCTCGCCGCTTGCTCAGCAAGAATCTTGAGTTCTTCGGTATAGTCGAGAAGAGCTCCACCATGTGCCTCAGCCGAGCCGGAGATGGCTTGCTCCTTGATGATAGCATCCAGCCCGATGCTAAGCTCATCGTACCCAACCAAGGCATCCTCCACAAGACCGACACTTTCGAAACCTCTAGCCAGCCCTTCCTTCAAGATAAAGAAGGTGCAGAAATTCCAGCCAGGCAAGCCCCTTTGAGCATCTTTGTCCTTTATGTCCTCCTCGTATTGGGTAACGCGGGTGTCGAAACTCGATAGGATGAGCTCCTTGATCTTTCCAATCAAGTCCTGCCAAGCATTTTCGCTATCCTGCTCCGTCTCGTGGTAGCCAGTGGGCACGGCGGGGACAACTCGAGGAAGGAGGTCGTATGGGACGTCATTGATGCCAATGCGGATCTGTCTCACGCGGTCAACGGCGCCCTTGCCCGTACCGTTAAAGTCGTTGCGCAGCTTCTCCAACAGAGTGCTAGATCCCGTCCTCCACTTGAGCGCTGATGTCTTTTCGGAACTCGAGTCGGTAGCTTTGCTCCCGCTTGATCGTGGCTGTGTGGCAGCGACGGTGTTGGGTATAACGACATGGACGATTAACCATTCGTAGGCGTCGTGGTTTTCGGCATTGGTTGCTGCTTTCCCCGGAGTTGACGATGGGGTATTTGCCTTGATCCATTCGCGGATCTCGCTCCTTGTTGTGGACTTGTATGCATCGTTGTCGTCGCACCTGACAAAGAGGATCTTGAGGTAAGGGGTTCGTCGTAGACCGGGGATCTGATGCCGTCGTTCTTTGGCAACTACGGGTCCAGAATGACGGACTGCGCCTAGGGGTCCAGGGTTGTCACTCGTGCTTCCACGGCCAGCACCACCACCAACGGGCGCCGTGGAGAAGCCATCGTCACGGCTAGCAGAGCTATCTCCATGGCCATGGCCTGGAGCTTTGCTGTCGGGAGTTGGTGAGAGAACCGAGGATCGATCGACGGTACCGGCTTGGTCGGCGGGAACGAGTTCGACGTGGAGGGTGTTGATGGAGCGCACGGGGCCGGCGTGAGACTGCCAATGGAGGTCGCGGAGGGGCAGTCGAGGGATCAGGCCCGGCGACAGAAGCTTGTAGACATCGTGGGGATCGAAGTACTCGACTGTGTGCAGCAATTATGCAAGTCAGCAGTGCTTCTTTTTAGTGTACACAAATGTGCCTTGAACAGGAAGACAGCAAGGTATCATAAAGGGAGCTCCTCACCTGTGACCTTGGAGGAAGAGAATGGCTGTTCCATACTGGACAGCTCCGTCGAGGGGCTAGATCTATGGCATGACACTCGGGTGTTGTCTCTGGGGGGTATCAAACTTTGCGCTTGATTTGGGCTGTCGCAAAGATGTCTTTGGGAATAGTTGTTTGGTTGAAGTTACCATACAAGACGTGTAATGGAAGCTGTCCCCGTATCGGTGTGACGGCCGGCAGCGGGTACCGATTAAGCTCCAGGTACCTTGTCGGCCAGACCTACCCGAGAATGCCCCACTCTTTGATCCAAACTCCCAATACAGTTTAGTCCCAAGTTACGCCTTATGCTGCTTTTCTTAGCGCACTTATACAAACCCCAAATGAACCAATCAAAGAATGCGATTCCTTGGGTGGCGGCTTGTGGGGCGTGTTTTCTATAATCCTCAGTTTCTCAAAGTGAGGACCCTGAGGACTTCTGAATATCTCTCCAGTACCTAGCTATATAACCCTTGGTGCCTCATAGACCAAGACATTCGGTTGTTTTTTGGTTCCCTTTCAGCTCCAGGCCCTTTCTCTACCACAAAATCACCATGTCTGCTCTCGAAGCCATCAAGTACTCCCGGGGCAAGTTGGAGGTCCTGGACCAGCTGAGACTCCCTCATGAGCACCACTACGATGACGTCTCCACCAGCGAGGAGGCCTTTGACTGCATCAAGGCCATGAGAGTCAGAGGTCAGTGTCTTATATCCGTACTTAAAGTGACAGATTCACTAACACAGACCCCAGGTGCCCCTGCCATCGCCATTGTTGCTGCTTTGGCTGCTTCCGTCGAGCTTCACAACGGCAGCTGCACGGCTACCACCCCCGAGGAGGTCATCAAGTACATCGACTCCCGGCTGGACTACCTCTACGAGTCCAGGCCCACTGCCGTCGATCTCGGCAACGCCGTCAGACTTCTCAAGAAGACTGTCCGTGGTGTCAAGACCGAGGGTCTTTCCGACGCCGAGGCCAAGGAGGCCATCGTCAAGGCTTTCATCGAGGCCTCTGAGGAGATTCTGGCCAAGGATCTCAAGACCAACAAGTCCATCGGTGCTTTCGGCGCCAAGTGGCTCCAGGAGCAGTACAAGATCACCGACGACAGCAAGATCACCGTCATCACCCACTGCAACACCGGCTCCCTTGCCACCTCGGGTCACGGCACCGCCCTCGGCATCATCCGCACCCTCCGCGACGAGGGCCTCCTCAGACACGCCTACTGCACCGAGACCCGCCCCTACAACCAGGGCAGCCGTCTGACTGCTTTCGAGCTTGTCCACGAGGGTATCCCGTCCACCTTGATTACCGACAGCATGGCCGCCGCTTTGTTCCGTCTGCGTAAGGCCGAGGAGAACATTGCTGCCGTCATCGTCGGTGCCGACCGTGTCGTCCGCAACGGTGACACTGCCAACAAGATTGGTACCTACCAACTTGCGGTCCTCGCCAAGCACCACGGCATCAAGTTCATGGTTGCTGCCCCCACCACCAGCATTGACGTTGATACCCTGACTGGCGACGAGATTGAGATTGAGCAGCGCAAGCGTGAGGAGTTGACTCAGATCAGCGGTGCTGTTGTTAACGCGGATGGCTCTATCGATACTAGCAAGTCGGTCATCAGAGTGGCGATTGCTGACCAGAGGATCGGGGTCTGGAACCCTGGTTTCGATGTCACTCCCCATGAGTACATTGATGCTATTGTCACGGAGAAGGGCACCGTGGTGAAGGGTGAGGATGGCAAGTTTCACTTTGAGGACTTGATCCCTGAGAGGTTCCAGTAGATGTACGTAGTCATATAGACCTGGTGGTTAGACTTGGGTTCGGCGTTAAGAGGCAGGCGTAGGGCATAGATATCAAAAGTTTGTTGGATTTGTCAAAGGAACACATTTCGAGATTCTCCATTCATAACGTGAGTTGGAAATGAACACGGGCCAAGCAAGGCCCATGAGGAGTTCTGCTGTGAGAACCGTGACACACACATCACACTGCTCTCCTCAGGAGATAATCAGTTGGTTTAGTTGAGAAACTGTACTGAACAACTGATGTCTTGGCAGGGCCACGCAGGGATCAGGAATTGGGGAATTCCCAACTCACAAGTTCTCCACTTTTCTCCGAACTCCAGTGGGTCTCTCCCGCTGCCGCTTGCGGACCCGGCCGGTGTGGGGTTGTCCAACAATTCGCAATTGTAGTCACAGCTCACGACTCGAAATGGAAACTACTACTACCTATTTATTTCATCTTTAATTTTGAAACTTAGCCAAACCAACTTTTCCTCTTCATCTCCGACTTCTTGTCTCAAACCTGGAGGGAAACACACCAAAATGAAGGCAACGTCCAACCTGCTCCTCCTTATGGGGAGCTCCCTTCTCACCCACAGCTCCTCGGCCTTTGTCATCGAACCCGAATACCAACGCCCCTTCGCCGGCGTCGTCGATGACTCTTCTTCCTCAACATCATCACCAGTCCACACAACCAACGACCCACATGTGCAGTACACCTACCGCAAGGACCTCCTGTCCCTCCACAAATCCCTAGTCGAAATCCCCTCCATCTCCAAGACCGAGCAAGAAGTCGGCAAGTTCCTCCTCGACTACCTCCGCAACAACCTCGGCTACGTAGCCAAAGCCCAATTTCTCGAGTCCAGCTCCTCCTCTTCTTCAGGAGATGACGACGACCACTCCCAAGGCCGCTTCAACGTCCTCGCCTGGCCGAGCTCCCACAACCTCTCCAGCCCTTCGGTGCTCGTAACCTCCCACATCGACGTCGTCCCGCCCTTCATCCCATACCACATCAGCGAAACCGACCCTGCATCTATCAAGCCCGACACTTTCATTTCCGGCCGCGGCTCCGTCGACGCCAAAGCCAGCGTAGCCGCCCAAATCATTGCCGTCGAGGAGTTGATCAAGGCCAAAGAAGTCGATCCCGCCGAGCTCATGCTCCTCTTTGTCGTTGGCGAAGAGATTAGTGGTGACGGGATGAAGACTTTCTCGACCGCTTACAACGACTACCATAACAACCCTCAAAACAAGAAGGGCAAGGAGGAACTACCAAAGCTCAAAGCGGCCATCTACGGTGAACCAACAGAGAACAAACTCTCATGCGGACACAAGGGTCATCACGGCGGAGTGCTCAAGGCCACCGGCATTGCTGGACATTCAGGTTACCCGTGGTTGTTCAAGTCCGCTACCGAGCTTCTTGTCAAGGCCCTGGCCAAGATTATCGACACCGACCTGGGCAGTTCGGAGCGGTACGGAAACACGACGGTGAATATCGGACTTATCCAGGGTGGTGTAGCGGCGAATGTCATCCCCAAGGAGGCGGAGGCGGGGTTGGCTATTCGCGTGGCGGCTGGGGATCAGGCTACGGGAGCGGAGATTGTGAAGGAGGCGATGGAGAAGATTGTGAAGGAGGTTGATGAGGAGGGGAAGTACCTGAAGATGGAGTGGAACGGGGCGGGTTATGGACCGGTGGAGTGTGAGTGTGATGTGGATGGGTTTGAGACGATGGTTGCTAGTTATGGCACCGATGTGCCCAACTTTGAGGGCGATCATACGAGTTATTTGTATGGACCGGGCACTATCCTCGTGGCGCATGGGGATGATGAAGGGTTGAAAGTTAAAGACCTGGAGGAGGCGGTGGAGGGGTATAAGAAGCTTATCAAGCACGCGGTTGGGAAGTAGCGTAAGGAATGTTCTGGATTTATGATGTATGAGATATAACGAGACATGTAGCACATCACTTTTGGTTACGAGGGCATATATGGATCATGTAGCACTTTCGGTTACAAAAGCATACAAACCAATCCCAGTTTTCATCTTGGTTATCAACCTATATACCCCATTTTGTCTATGAAAACATGTCCATCTCCCTATATATACATTCTTCCCCCCTTCCCGTTCCCCTTCCATCCTCCCCTCCCCTTTACCTCAAAGTCTCATCCTCTCCGCCTCCCTCTCCCTCCTCTCCCTCGCCCTCCTCACCAACCCCTCCCTCTCCTCATTAATCGTCATCAACGCCCAAAACCAGCTAAACGTCTCCACAAACATGAACGTGAAAAAAACCCGGTTCTTCAGCGCGTCGCCTCCCCAGCCCCAGTCACCGCTTACGTCCCTCGCCGCAAACTCCCCAAAGGATCCCGTGGGGTGGCTAAACTTGACATCCTCATTGTATAGCGGGGAAGATGTGGAGAAGAAAAAGGAGTAGAGAGTGAGGAGGAAAGAAAAGGTAAGGCGAAGGGGGATCTGGGAGGACCAGTGGTGGAGAAGGGAGATCTCTTCGGGCATGGAGAGGGAGGTTAAGTCTGAGAGGCCGAGGAGGAGGAGGATGATGCCTAGGAAGGCGGTGGTGGGGGATTGGGTGGTGAAGTGGAGGGATTTTGGCTGTTACATATGTCTTGTTAGTACATGGACGGAAACAACGGAATTTGGGTGGGGGGAGAAGGGGAAAACGTACAAGACCCATGGCTTCTCCCAATAACCAGACCACGCCCTGGTCGGCGATTTTGGCCGGGTTGGTGATGAAGAAGAAGGCCAGAGTAATGTGAAAGAGGGCGATGGAGGTTAGAAGCGTTTTGGCGGATAGGAGACCCATGGTGATGGATGTTGCGACTCGAGGTCGGCTTGATAGAGGTGACGGTATGGATGGTTATGTACCGGTTGCGGTAAAGGGGTGATGATGCGCGGAGGATGTGTTGACTGGTAGACTGAAGGGTGCTCCGTGGAAGGAGAAGTAAAGTGTTCGTGTCTTGCCCCGTAGTTGTAGTACTTCTGTTCACAGCCGTGACGAGTACAGTTTAAAGAAGCAATGGAGTGTAGGCAGCAATGATGTGGAAGATTCTCAGATCCAGAAACTCGTATCGACAAGAGATGTCGCCGAAGCTAATTTAAGTCTTACACCTACTACCCTAACCCTGCTCCTCCAAACTGCCAACTTGACAGCTCTTGGCCCATGTCGTTGTCCACACCTTGATGGCCTGGTGGGGTTCTGTCTCTTATCGATAAGGAAGCTACGTCTGTCCAGCGGGCAGCTCGAAGCAGGGGACATGCCTTCAAGCAACTTATTGACCTCCATCTCATTCAGGGGGACGACAACATCTCACAACGGACGTCACACTCACTTTCATCATTCAATTTCACCCATTGAAGTTTCTCACTGTATGACATAGTACCTCTCATACACCTCTTTTATCTAATATCTAATTGGAGTCGTCCCGTCCCGTCGGGTATACGTCTCACACACACACATCCCCCTCCCTCTCAGCTCTCACCATGGCAACCGACGACAACACAAACACAGAAAGTCAACCCGTCCTCGGTGACCAGCCGTCTCAAGTCCAATTCCAGCAAAATGAACAGCAACAACCACCACCGAAGTCTTCATTAAATCAGGATGAACCCGAAGAAGAACCCTACCTCGACATCCCCCGCCACCTCCGCTACTGGAAGATGTGCATCCGCGCCCCCCTCCCGCACGTGTACTTGTCAAACGAATCCAGCCGTCTAGCCCTAGCCTACTTTATCGTCAACTCCATCACCATCCTCACCCCTCCCCCCTCCCAACGAACCGCCGACACCCCCGAACCATTGATCAGCCGCGAAGACAAGAAGCTCATGAGAAAATGGGTCTTGCACCATCAACACCCCACCGGCGGATTCGTCGGTACTTCCTCCATGGTCTTTCCCTTGAACGGCCACAACACGTACAACAGCTCTGGGAAGGAGGGAACGTCAGAAGATGAGCCGGAGCACCACGGCCTGGCCAACATCTCCTACACCCTCTTTGCGCTGCAGCTTTTGGCGCTGTTGGCTGATGAGGAAGATGAGGATCCGGAAGCAGCGGAGAAGGTGTTTGAGGGTGTAAACAGGAAGGGAACTCTCCGCTGGCTCAAGAGCTTGCAACGCGAAGATGGCAGTTTCGGTGAGGCGCTGAGTGATTTACCGGGTTACGGACGGTTTATTGCGGGGGGGTATGATATGCGGTATTGTTACATTGCTACGGCTATTAGGTGGATTTTGCGGGGGGATGTGCGGGAGGGGGACCCGGGGTGGGTGGAGGATATAGATGTTGAGAGGTTGAGGGGGTATATTTTGAGTAGTCAGGTATGTTTTCTTCCTCCTTCCCATCGCCATCGTGTTAAGATGAAATGCTGACTATGGGACAGACATACGACCGCGGCTTCGCAGGAAACTCCCAAGATGAAGCCCACGCTGGATACGCCTACTGCGCCATTGCCGCTCTCACTCTTTTGGACCGTCCTCTTTCTTCCTCATCCACCTCCACCACCTCCCCCTCCCTTTCCCCCCCTTTTAAGTCAACAATCCACGACCTCCCCGGCCTAATCCACTGGCTAGCCTCCCGCCCCTTCATCTACCTCGACCCTCCCCCCCTCCCGCCTCCGCCTCCGACTCCTACATCTACCAAGAAGACGACCTCGACGACCCCAACTTTTTGTTGCCTCCAACCCCCTCCGACCTCCTCTGCTGTCTCGACGCCCTCACCAAAGAAAAAGGCCCACAGGGTGCGGTGGAAGTAGCCTTCAACGGCCGCACCAACAAAACGGCTGATACTTGTTACTTTTGGTGGGTTGGTGGTGCACTTGCCAACTTGGGGTGGCTTCAGGGGTATGATAACGACGGGGAGGGACCGAGTAACGGCCAACCCCCCCAGAAAGAGAGTCTCGTGGATAGAGCCTCAGCCCGCCGCTTCCTCCTCACCAAGATGCAACACCGCATCGGCGGCTTCGGCAAGTCACCCGGCTCTCCTCCAGATCTATACCATTCTTTCTTTGGACTTGCGGTGCTAGGATTGTTGGGGCATGAAGGTGAGAGGGATAAGTTGAGGAGGTTTGATGCCGGGTTGGCGGTTCCTAAAGATGTGGTGGGGGTTATTGAGAAAGCGAGAAAAAGGTTGGTGGAGAGGGATGGACTTGGTAAAAGTGAAATAGATGATGGGAGGGAAGGGTTGGTGGAGATGGGGTTGGAACTTCGAGGAGGGGGAGGAGGAGGGGGGGAGAGGCCGAAGTGGTTGGGTGAGTGTGGGTATTGATGGTGAGATAGGTATGTGGGAGTGGAATAGGGTAAGTAGTCTAGGGGATTTAGCGAGTAGATAGATTATATTTATATGATAGCGAGAAAAAAAGCGTTCGTTGGCTGGTGGGAGGGTATATGTAGACCGTTTAGCTTGAAGAGAATATATATATATATATAAAGTCTCATCTGCCTGATATATTGGGTTTCTCTACTTTCTGACTTTTTTTGGCTGGTAGACTTGGTAAGTCTCATAACTACTACCCTTCACAAGTTGTACCCCATTCAGTGGCCGCCATATCTGCCATTATCATTGCTCATCTATTTTCTTGACTTGTGGTGTGACCTGTAACGAATATATCTTGCTTGCTTGCTTCCAAACGCCTGCCTTATCCGTCCGTCTCTTATGACACCCTTTGTACATGTGAGACCTCAACATAACCCATTAACTACCATAGCCTGTACGCCATACACCGTCCGTAACTTGAACCGTTGCCTACACATCCCATAAGCACCCTTTTCCCCTCCAGAACTTTCTCCCCAAAGCAACCATGGATTTACAACTTGGTGAGCACCCTCCTTAAAGAGCAGTCACACTCCTAAAAAACGGATTCCCCACCAACCTCTCCTCCCCCTGCACCAACTCTTTTAATCTACCCACCATCTCCTCCTTGCTCATCTTTTTCTCTCCCTGTGACTGTCTAACCTCATCCTTCCATTTTACTAATACCTCCTTCAGCAAAGCGCTGCCTTGCTCCACATCCTCCTTACTATACTGCACCCCCAACCCACCTCCTTCACCATTCTTCTGATCGTGCTTGGTGGTGAAATCCTCCAGCTCGTCCGCTTTCCGCTTGGCCATCCGCACCACTTTGTCCGGGAAGCGGACGAGTTCGGCGACGTGGATGCCGAAGGATTGGTCACAGATTCCGGGCTCGACTTTGTAGAGGAGGGTTACTTCTCTTTTCGTGGTATCTTCGTCTTCCGTGGCGGTGCCGCTGATGTGCGCCGTGACGTGCAAGTTCTTCACGTTCGGGTATTGATCGGCGAGAGCGGTAAGCTCGTGGAAATGCGTAGCAAAGAGCGCAAAGCAGCCGATTTCCTTGACGATATGCTCCGAGATAGCCCACGCCAGACCGAACCCGTCGTAGGTCGACGTTCCGCGGCCTAGTTCGTCGATGATGATTAGACTTTCTGCTGTTGCGCTCTTCAAAATGTTGGCGGTTTCGAGCATCTCGGCCATAAAGGTTGATACACCCTTCAACTGCGAGTCGGAAGCGCCGACGCGGGCGAGGATGCTGTCGAAGATTGTTAGCTCGGCGGAAGAGCAGGGGACGAAACACCCGATTTGCGCCATTAGGGCGATGACGCCGATTTGCCGGATGTAGGTCGATTTGCCGCCCATGTTGGGGCCGGTGATGATGAGGAAGGAAGAGTCTTCGCGGGTGAGGGTGACGTCGTTGGTGATGAAGGTTACGTCGTCTTGGACTTCCATGCATGGATGACGGGCTTCGACGAGGACGGTGCGGCCGGTGCCGCGGGGGTGGATCTTGGGGCGGACGTAAGAGGTGGGCGCGTGGACGGAACAGTGTGCGAAGGAGACGATGACGTCCATGTGGGCGAGAACGGCGGCGAGGCGCTCGAGGACGGGGCAGTAGGAGGCGGCGACACCAACGACTTCGTTGACTAAACTGCTTTGGGTGCGGTTGTAGTTCTGGGAGAGCTGGTCAAATTCGCGCCGGAGGGCTTGCAGGGTCTTGGTGGTGAAGTAGACACCGTTCTTTTGGGTTGAGCACTCGAGGTAGCGTGAGTTGTTGCGGATGCAACCGGCTTCGGTACGGGTTAGACGCATGCACCAACCGTGAACCTTGTGGTTCTCGAGGAAGATCTTCTTCTCGCGCTCTTGGCCAAGATCGTCGGCAGCGTCGGCGAACTCATTGTCCATGTCTGTGCGAAGACGGTCGAGCTTTTTGCGGATGATGCGTAGGCTGTCGTCGAACTCGGGCTTGATGATGAATTCGTGGTTGTCGAGGGCGTCAAGGTCAACGGTGGTCTCGACCATTTCCTGCAACTTGACGAGACTGTCTGAGAGCTCGCGAAGCTTGTTGGTGTACACCTCATCGAGAGGATCGCGGTAGGCTTCGTCCATCACACCTTCGAGGGTTCCAATAAAGCCCGGAAGGCGGATGACGACTTGGTATGCCCTTACGACATCTTCCAGTGTTGCCTTGCCACGCTGGAACCGCTTAGACAGCCGGTACAAGTCAGGAATGGACCTGAGATGCTCCTCCTGCATTGACTGTCGCAGCTCGGTGTCGTTGGCAAAGGCTTCAACGAGTTGTTGCCGCTTCTCAATCTCGGCCGCATTCATCAGGGGCTGCTTGAGCCATTGGGATAGCAGCCTGCTTCCTACAGGAGTCTTGCAGTGGTTCAACAAGCCGTAGAGACTCATGTTCTTTGCTCCGTCTCTGGCACCAGGCATGAGGTTGAGAGCCTTCAATGCAGCCGCATCCAGCTTCATGAACTGGGCCAGGTCGTGTTGGTACAGCTGATATTGGCCATGGTTGGAGGGGTCGTGCATGACACCAAGGTATTTGATGAGGGCCGCCGCAGATCCCATGGCGAGTTTGAGGTCTGTTTGTGGGAGTAAGCTGGCAGCCCGCTCATCCTTTAGCAACCGCGACAGATCCTGCTCAATATCCTTGGTGCCAAACTCGCCCGCGGGTCTTTCTGCTATAGCAACACCGCAGTTGTCGATGATCTGCCTCAGCTTGGCTAACTCTGGATCCTTCTCCTTCTCGCCCTTGTCTTGCATGATGATGCACTCCTTGACACCCAATTGAATGAGTAACGCCTCGAAGTTAGAGTATAGGTCGTTGTCGAGGAATTCGCTGACACCCAGTTCCCGTACACTGGCGTCGGCAAAACACACCCCCACCGTCCTGGCCTCTGAAGCCTTGGCCGAGATTTTGACGGCAAGGATCATGGGAGAACCCTCAAACTGACCACCCAGCTCATCCTCCACATCTTGTAGGTTTCCTGGAGAAGCTTGCTTGACGATCTTCCAGTTCATGCGACCATTGGGGCTGGCCCAGATCTCGATTCGTTTCCCTAGCTTGAAGAGAGCTTCACGGAGGAATTGTCGAAATACGGTAACGGTCATGGTGACTGATGGAAGGCCGGTATGATCGCTTCGACCGAGCTGGCGGATGACTGAGGTGGTCTTGTAGACGGTTCGGGCAATGAAGGTGGCATCGTCTCCGTGTGCTGTGTACCAGTCGCCTCTGTCGAATATCCTTATGGCCTCTTCGCCGAGTTGTGGGAGGGACTTGTAGAAGCGGATGAAGCCATGTTCGTCGTCGACCTGTCCATAGGAAGTGACATTGTTAGCTAGCTCTTGACTATGTCTATGAAGCTGGTGACTTACCTTGAGCTCTGGTCTGGAGGACATTTTGGCCAAGATATCTCCTCGAGATCTCGTCCGATGGTAGGGTAGTACAGAATTGACGCCTCCCTCTTGCTTAACGGCACAACTTCTTTAGAGAGAGGGCCGAGGTTGCAGTTGTGGCACCAGGAATTTTCAAACGGGAAAGAAGATGGTGGTCCGGCGTGTCATTGGGGAGACGCGCCTCAATTAAAAGAGATGCATGGGGGGACGCGTTAGGCAAGGACGGGGGTGTCTTTGTAGCGCCCTTCCCGCAGTTTTACAGCACGGACCGCCTGATCTTTACAGGGGCCATTTTCCCGTTTTCCAGGCCCGGGAAGTGGGAGTCAGGAACACACCCCGCGGCCTTTAAATTCCTTTCCCCACTTAAACTTTTGGATCGTCATCTCCAATTGCAACTTTATCCATCCATCTTTTTCCCTCCATTGTCACACCACCACCAAACAACATGGCGGACCAAATCCCTCAAGAGACTGTCGCCCAAACAGAGCCCACAACAGACACAGCCTCAGAAACCGGTACCAAGAGAAAGGCTGAGGAGCAGCTAACAAAAGAGATGGTCGAGCAACAACAAGAACAAACCGAGCAGTCATCGGCTCCCGTCGAGCAGCAACCGACCGTCACCGAACAAACCACCACCACCACCACCACAACCACAGAGAACAACACCCAAGAACCACCAGCCCAAGAGCAACAAGACGGCAACAATGCCTCTCCCCAGCCAGCCGACGACGACAGTGCCACCCCAGCTACGAACGAAGACGGAACCCCCAAACTCTCCAAAAACCAACTCAAACGCCTCCGCCGCGCCGCCGCCCACGAAGCCTTCCGGGCCGAACGCAAAGAAAAACGCAAGGAAAAACGACACATCCAACAAGCCAAAAAACGGGCCCTGGTCGCCTCCATAACCGCCGAAGCTGCAGCCGCGGGCGTCGACGCCGACTCTCTCCTGCGCGAAAAGGTATACAAAAAACCCTGGGTCGCGCACCCGGTGCCCGTGGCGTTTATTATCGATTGTCACGGGTTTGAAAGTTACATGCGGGATAATGAAGTGGTGAGCTTGAGTAGTCAGATTGTGAGGAGTTACTCGATGAATAGGCGGGCGAAGTATCAGGCGCAGCTGGTTGTGAGTGGGTGGGAGGGGAAACTGAGGGAGAGGTTTGAGAAGGTGTTGAATAATGCGCACCGGAACTGGAAGGGCGGGGTGAGGTGTATTGAGGGGGATTTTTTGGAGGCTGCGAAGGTGGCCAAGAGGTTGATGGAGCAGCCGGAGGTGAAGGAGGGGATGATTGATCTTATTAAGCCGAGTGGGAATGGGGGGTTACTACTTCCTGAGCCTGAACCTGAGGCGGAAGCCGAACCGGAAACCACTGTCGAGGAGACGGTGGAGGGTGGTGATGCGGCCCCGAAACACAAGCCCGAGCCATACGTCCCCGAAAAAGAAGCCGAAGACGTCGACCAGTCCATCGTTTATCTGTCCGCCGAATCAGACTACACCCTCGACAAGCTAGAAGCCAACACGTGCTACGTCATCGGCGGCCTGGTGGACCGCAACCGCGAGAAGGGACTCTGCTACAACCGGGCCAAGGCGGCCAAGGTCAGGACGGCGAAGCTGCCGATTGGGGAGTACATGGCGATGCAGAGCCGTTATGTGCTTACGACGAACCAGGTGGTGGAGATTATGGCGAAGTGGTTGGAGTGTGGGGATTGGGGTGAGGCGTTCTTGACGGTTATTCCCAAGAGAAAGGGTGGTACGCTCAAAGCTGAGTCGTCGTGCGGTACGCCCGCTCCTGATAACGGCGATGGTGCTGAAGAAGAGGAGAAGGAGGAGCAGAATGGTGTTGATAGTGAGGCCGTCCCGGCTGCGGATGTCACCCAGAAGACGGCAGAGGAGCAAGCACGAGAGGCGCGGGAGGCACGGGAGGTGGAGATGTCTGGTTAGGGGCCGCTCTCTGTCATCCTTTAAACCGGAGGATATTTGAACGGCATGGAGGGCGGCTCTGCGCGTTCAGGGAGGACGTTGTAAAGAGATTTCGGGGAAGGCGCCCATTATCGGCGATAAAGACAGCCGTTGCATGTTAGGATAGTGGAGGCATCATTGGCATATATATACCCATCATTGAGCCAAACAACAAGTACCCTTTTGATTCTTTTCAAGGTGAAATCGTTATCCCATGTTCATGACCATCCATAAACCTAAACATTGGTCCGGATACCCAATACCTTACAACGCCAAAGAACCATCGCAAGTGTTCAAACATTTAACCCAACACTTTTTATGCTCCCCAATTCCTTCCCCAATTCGTGACTCTTCAGATCAACCCATCAAAACTCCATCCCCTCCCCACTCCCCTCCTCCCTCTCCCTCTTCACCTTCATCCCCTCCCTCTCATCCTTCATCAACCCCAACACAAACCCCCTAAAATACTCAATATACCCCTTCAAACTCGTCTTTTCCCAATCCACCACATGCTTTTCCTGTTCCTGTCCCTCCCCTTCTCCCCCTTCTCCTCCCTCTGTCGTTTCCGGCTTCTTCCACTCATCAATCTCCCTAATCAGACTCTGCACCGTCGGCACACCCAACGGATCAAACCCTTCCAGATTCCTCTTCACATCAATCGGCACGCACACCCTCCCCGTTCCGGGGTGAACGACAAAGGGTGATTTGAGCAAATGGTTCAGCTTTTTGGAAACTTCGATATCGAGACGCGGGTAGGTGTACTCGAGGACGATGTCTTGTTTGGCGTCCAAAAGGGACTTGGTGTCGATTTTGCCTGACGAAGAAGTCCTGGCTACGGTATCGATGTCTGCCCATTTGGAGACTGACGAGCGGTCGGGGGAGGAAGTCCACTTGTTGCGTAAGGCCGTGACAAGTTGTTTCTGGTCCGAAGGTAACAAGGCGAGGAGTTTCTCCTGCTGTTCCTCGGTGCGCCAGGGGTCTTGAGCTTCGAGGACGTCGGATTGGAAGTGGCCCTTTAGAATATCGAGGGATCGGACAAGATGGGGGTGCAAGGGGCGGCGCAGGTTAACTTTCTTGCCGGATTGCGCGCCGCCGCGGATGACTTCTAGGTAACCGGCGATGGCGCGGCGTTTTTGGTCGTCGAGCGAGCGGGCGGATTTGTCGCATACCCAGGCGTGAGCGCCGCGGCGGCCGGAGTAGACCCACAGGATGTGCTTGAAACCGAAGTCGTCGCGCAGGGCGGTGTCGACGACTTTGATGGCCATGGTGATGAATTGCCAGCATTTTTGGCAGATGTTGGCTTTGTCGCAGCAGGTGCGGATGTCGTCGTAGTCGGTCAAATCGATGTCGAAGCAGAGTTCCTTGGATAAGGGGCGGAAGGCGGAGGAGTTGCGGAGGGTTTTGCGGTCGCGCGGGTTGGCGCTGTAGACGGGGCCGATTTCGAAACGGGAGGGCATGAGGCGGAGGACATCTTTGCGGAGGCTGTTTGGGTTCACAGGGTCAGACTATGAAGGGACAGTGGGGGTATGGAATACTGACAGATCAGAGGTGGTAAAGGATTGGTATCGTAGGTATGCGTCGTTCTGCAGCGTGAAAGCGAATTCACGATGGCCAAAGTCGTTGGTAGGTGTTGGGCTGTGGTTAAGCCATTGGAAGAGGTATCGCCATGGGAAGAGACGCTGGTAGAAGGTGCGCATGATTTCGGGATCGGAGGCTTCGTGGAGATCAATCTCCATGTCACTGTCACAAGCAAGTCAGCTTCTGGTCTCCTGGGCTTAGAAGAGAGCAAGTCGTATTACCTGTCTATCAGATCCGGTGAGCTTGCTGCCTCTCTCTTTACTTCTGCTACCTTTTTGGTAGTTGGGAACTCTTCGTCTTCATCCGAGTCCATCTCATCGAATAGTTCCTCGAGCTTCACTCCTGTTGCTGGTTTGCTCTCGGTTGGCCCACTCGTAGCAGGTTCTGTGACTGAATCCGCCTGATTCTCTTGTGTCTTGGCTTCCATTGTGCCACTTGAACCCGAGTCGGCTTCCGTCATGTCAACATCCTCGTCTGCTGGTTGTTGGACTGCTGGAGTTTCGGCGCTTGTGGTCTCTGCAACGGCATCGACCATGGGTATCGGCGAGTCCTCTGACTCTGGTGCTGATTCCGAGTGAGGCATTGTGAGGGCCTTTGGATATGGCGGCTGGTATTTCGGAAGCAAGAATCGTTGTGTATGATGTGAATTGGACAGTCGTTGATGTTGAAAGGCAAGTGTTGCTTGCTCGTTTCCAGTGTTGACTTTCACGATTGACAATGATGGAAATAATTAAGTGATAGAGTCGCGTCGCAAAACCGCGGCACGCGTAAAGCACTTGCAGTGGGCGGGGCCATGCACATGCAGGGGTGCACGCTGATAACCAGTCCCCGCCCTGGCATATAGAACCCTAACCCTGGTCTCTGAGATTTTGCTATACTCATAGAGAAGAAGAGACATGGTTCGGTTCATCGTTTGTTCCTCGTAGTTTCATTCTATAATATCTTCCTCAACCATTGTATCTTCAGGTATCTCAACTCTGCTTAACGAGATCGCGGGGTGATGGGATAAGGAACCGCTGTGTTGGCTCGACCTCGGGCCCCCTGTCTTCCCCGTATCCGCTCCGTTCCCCTGTCATCCGGGCCCCTTATCGACGCTAAACCCTCGACGTCATTGGGGAACTTCGAAGGCGGGAACAGCAAGCCCAGACTGCCCGCCCAGCAACATCCACGACCACTGACATGGAGCTGAGCAGACAAACCATGGGATCAACAAGGGCAGGCGGGAACTACCCAACACCGACCGATCATCCCAACTGAACCTGACCTATCTTTTGTCTGACCTCTCCTTGTTCTCTTACAACAACTGATCATATACCATAGTCCATCAATATTGACTGTCTTATACAACCCTCGTACAACAACATTGATACATATCATATACACGACATCACGACTAGAGACACCACCACGGCCACGTAACGACCACCACCACCCACCATGGCCGGCTTCCGCCTCACCATCGAGAACGGCTCCTTTCGTGACGTCCACGGGAGACAAATCACTCTCCGGGGCATCAATGTCGCCGGCGACGCCAAATATCCCAACAAACCCGAGCAGCCCTCCCACATCGGCGAGAACTTCTTTGACGGCGACAATGTCAAGTTCACCGGACGACCCTTTCCCAAGGAAGAAGCCCACCTCCATTTCTCGCGCCTAAAACGGTTTGGCTACAACACCATCCGATATGTCTTTACCTGGGAGGCCATTGAAGCTGCTGGCCCTGGCATCTACGACGAGGAATGGATACAGCATACCATTGACGTTCTGCGCGTGGCGAAGAGTTATGGCTTTTATGTCTTTATGGATCCCCATCAGGATGTTGTATGTGACTTTATTACTACCTGACCATTCGAAGCTAATTATTGCTACTCACAGTGGTCCCGTTTCTCAGGCGGCTCTGGCGCTCCCATGTGGACGTTGTACGCTGCTGGTTTGAACCCACAAAGCTTTGCGGCAACCGAGGCCGCCATTGTTCATAATACCTATCCGGAACCGCATAACTTTCCCAAGATGATCTGGTCGACAAACTATTATAGACTTGCTGCTGCGACAATGTTCACGCTGTTCTTTGCTGGACGAGACTTTGCGCCAAAGTGCATCATCGACGGAGTCAACATCCAGGATTACCTACAGGATCACTTCATTAAAGCCTGCGAGCATCTTGCCCGGAGGATACACGAAGCAGGCGACATTGAGAACGACGTGGTCTTTGGCTGGGAAAGTCTGAATGAGCCGAATAAGGGCATGATCGCCTACGAGGATATTTCCGTCATTCCCAAGGAGCAAAACCTGAAGAAGGGGACATGCCCGACCATCTGGCAAACTATACTTACGGGGTCTGGCCGAGCAGTGGAGGTTGATACGTGGGACATGGGCGGCATGGGTCCGTACAAGGTTGGAAGGGCGCTGATCGACCCTAATGGTGAGCAGGCGTGGCTACCTGCCGACTACGACGAGTCTCGCTATGGCTACAAGAGAGACCCGGGTTGGAAGCTGGGCCAGTGTATATGGGCTCAGCACGGTGTCTGGGACCCAGATACCGACGCTCTGCTTCAAAAGGACTACTTTGGCAAGCATCCCAAGACGGGCGAGCATATCGACTATACCTACTTTGCCAACCACTACTTCATGGACTTTTTCCGCAAGTACCGGGACACGGTCCGAGCAATTCACCAAAATGCCATTATTCTTCTTCAGGGACCTACGATGGAGCTTCCTCCCAAGATCATCGGCACACCGGACGGCGACGACCCTCTGCTAGTATATGCACCCCATTGGTACGACGGCATCACGCTCATGACCAAGAAATGGAACCGGGTGTGGAATGTCGACGTGGTGGGGATTCTGCGTGGTAAATATTGGAACCCCGCGTTTGGCATCAAGATAGGGGAGTCGGCTATCCGCAATTGCTTTAAGAGCCAGCATGCGACCATGAGACAGGAGGGTCTCGACTACATTGGCAATCACCCTTGCGTGATGACCGAGTTTGGCATTCCTTACGACATGGATGACAAGCATGCCTACAAGACCGGTGACTACTCGAGCCAGTCGGCTGCGATGGACGCCAACCATTTTGGTGTAGAGGGGGCGAACTTGGAGGGCTACACTCTATGGCTTTATCACACCAAGGTATGTTTTCTCCTCTAGTCATCCCTCATAAAACATAGAACTAACAGACAACAGAACGACCACGAAAGAGGTGACCAATGGAACGGCGAAGACCTCTCCATCTTCTCCATCGACGACAAACTCCTCCCTTCGTCACCTCTGCCTAACCAGCACGACGGTGGTGACCGGTCAAGCTCTAGTTTCGCAACAAGCGCCACTAAGGATGGTGACTACCTGCTAGACGACGACGACAGCGTGACCCCAGCTAACATCAAGCGCACGCTCACCAACCCCTCCATCTCATCTCAATCTACCCACCGTCAGCCCGAGTTGACCAACTCCCCCGGCTACCGCGCCGCCGAAGCCTACGTGCGGCCAGCACCCATAGCCACGGCCGGAACCATCAAGAAATACGGGTTCGATCTCAAGTCGTGCACTTTCAACCTCACCATCGACGCCTCACCCGCCAACACAGACACGCCAACAACGGTGTTTTTGCCTGATTATCACTTCCCCAAGGATGCCTGCCAGGTGGAGGTCACGTCGGGGAAGTGGGAGATTAGGAGTGATGAGGAGGAGACCACGTCTCTGCAGAAACTGAGGTGGTGGCATGCGGGCGAGGGGGAGCAAACGCTGAAAGTGACGGGCGTGGCGAAGCAGGTTAATGCTGGTGCTGAGGGGGGAGGAGGGGAGGAGGTGGGGTATTATGATTTGATGTTTAATCAGGCGAGGGGGGTTGTTGATGCTTGTGTTGTTATGTGAGGATGTTCAAGGGAGGGGGGAAGGGGTTTGGGTATATAGGTTATCAGGGTATGAAGGGTTTTTGCGTCTGGGCTGGGTTGATTATAAGATGAGGATTAAGGGAACTTGAACTTGGGATTATGATGATTGTTGAAATGATGGCATTGAAAGCGATAGTACTGAATGCATAGCGGACTTCGACATTGGTATATGAGACGACGAATAATATATAGTACCGAGGAACTTGGGATTGTGGCACCCGTAGTTACCAAGTCTCTTGATTTCCTTATAGTCTCCAGTTTTCCATCCGATCTGTCAAATTATATACAGTCCCTACCTCCTCTATCCGGTATAAGACAGCCTGCTATGCAGGAGATTTTGCACGGGATCATCGGTAGACCTTATCGATGAGGTATCGGTGTTTCACGGATTTCATGGATCGGTAACCGCGGACGATCTTGACTTGAGATTGTTTCAGACTTTTAGATCATGGGTTCGGTTCGGCATAGCTGGAGTTTTGTCACCTTCGAATCTACCTAGGGTTGAGAGCTGAAACACTGAAACAGGCCGACGGGTTGTCAGGAAAGCCCGGGACTCCGAGTTCGTTGTGGATGGAACCAACCACGGAGGTTACCTCTAGGTTGTCAGGTGGAAGTCGGCCGGACCGGGGTTCGGGTCTAGATTGCCCGCGGCCGGGGCCGGTTAATAGTGGGGTCTTTGCTTGGTGTCCGGTCTTGGTTGTCTGGTTGTTAGTGTAAAGCCTGTTCGGTGATGCCTCGAAAGGAAGAGATGAAAGTGTTGGCTATAGTATATGAATAGGTCCAACTTGGTAGAATACACCAAGCTATCGCCTCATATGTATCTCCGAAGAACATCTGTACATCGCATCTGCCCAACCTTGAAGAATTTATGCTCGCATCTTCTTCAGCCGGTGCAGAGAGGGACTACCTAGGTTTCCAGGGTACAAGTGCTAACAACGTCAGCTACAAGGAAGCGCCTGAAACAGCGTCGTTGGCGGGCAGCGGTAGTGACGATGAAGAATTCATCAGCTCCAGGTCGGTAAGGACAAATTAAATGACACTCCGTCCCTAACGTATATGACCAGCCTGTTCCCGCAGTTTGGGGCCCGTATGAGCGTAACAAAGGTATCAAGGAACTTCTTGCCGAAAGGCCTTCTCTTCAAAGCTTTCTCAGAGTCTATATCGAGTCTATGATTACTCCGACTATAATATGCATATGCTGGCTCTGTCGGTGAAGTTGGCGATGTCGGCCGCTCCTCGAGTCCATGTTAATTTGTCGTTGTCCAAGGCGGTGGAGAGTGTCCTGCGGCTTGGCAGGCATGATCTCCCGTTGGGCTTCGCATCACCTCACGCAGGGGCATGTGCGGGCAAGTTCTTCCCAACTGCACTGCGGGACAATTTCCCCTCACATGCCTGGGAAGCACAACTCGCAGCCGAGCAAGAGACACGTTTTGAGAAGAGAGGGGATCTGGACAGGCACACAAAGACAGCATCTCACCCGAAAACCGGACAAGGGCTGTTCTTCATGCGCGAGTCTGGCCCGGCCGGAAAGATTGGGAAATGGACATGGGCAAGGGAAGGAGAAACGTGTAGGTAATACCGACGGGAGCAGTGGGAAGAAAAAAGACGGAAAGGGGTCATTTCGGGCAGTTGGTCATCTAATTTCCAGTGGTCTGCACAGTGTCATCCGATAATCCATTATCATTTTCATTAACACAGCACCACCTTGTATCTTTTTTTTCCCTTTTACAATTTCTAAAGTCAAGAATCGTCGGGTCACGATATCGCCAATATTATTGCCAACAACACCAACACATACACACACACACACAAGGCAACAGCCAACAGAAAGCTTTGCATTGATTTGTCCTGGAACTAGGAACAGGGTCGTCGTACCACAACTACGTACACTACCATAGGTGGTCTAACGGTGCCGTCATTCGTGTCAGGTCCAGTTCAGTTCAGCCAATTCGACAATTCATCTCATCCACTTCTCAACCAAGCAACCTCGATTAGGTGGTCGTCATCTTCCTCTTTCAGCTTCCATCCTGTCAACCATAGTCGCACAGACAACGACTTCTCATCTCTCTCAGCTCTCTTCAATGCTTGGTATCCTACTATCCAACACGTAGCTGGGTATTGCCTTGTACTTGAAGCTGCCTATCTTCTTCCTAGACCAGGTACCTCGGAACGCTACCTATACAGGCTATACACCAACCGATCGCCGCCGCGGACTGACGGTTTGCCGTTCCTGTCGCAGCAGTTACCCCGATCACCCCGACCTTTGTTATCTCGACTGTGCCGCACCCAATAGCTGCGAACTCCCAATCACACGAGTCCGGGCCCAACAACCACAACACACCCTCTTTTTTTTCTCTGCCGCCGCCAGTCACCATCCGGTTGTAGTCGTCGAAGACATACGCTCGTTTGTCTCTATCCCCATCTTCGACGACAACATCCGTCCTTTTTCATGTGGTCTAGGTAGACTCTACTCTTCGGTATTCCAGCAGGCCTTACTATACCTCGCATTCGCTACTCTTGTCTTTATACAGACAAATCATCCCGTCCCGGCAGATACCCGAAGAAACATCAGACGATTTTGCGCAAAGCGATACCTATACTAGGCTCTAGCCTTCCCCGCTCGCGAACCTCGACCAAGCCGATACTCCGTGCCCGGCGATCCTTGCCGGCCATCACACACATCTACATACCGCCATATACCGCCCGTGGCCAGCGCATCACCGCGTTCCTCTTCCCGACGACAACGACATTCTTCAACACCGGACCTAGGTGTTTCCTCCGGCCATGTACCAAAATGGCCAGAGGGACCCTCCGCGGCCCTTTGCGGTCCCGCCGCCACCGCCCATGTCACCTCCGCAAGGCGTTTCTGGAGTCGCCGGCATCAACAACGTCATGAACATTCCACCTCCGCCTCCTCGATACCCTCCCGCACCAGGAACTGTCGGCGGCTCCTTGTTACCTCCTCCTCCCGGACCGCCTCCTGGAAATCCCGGTTTCCCCCCGAGCGCGATTCCTCCGCCCAGCGCCTTGGGCTCTGCGCCATGGCACGGCGCCTGGGGACGCCCATATAACGGACAAACCGCCTTCAACCTTCCTCCTCCTCCGCCTGGTGGAAATGGTGGGCTGCAGGCCTACAATCCCTTGTTGCATGCGCAAGCTGCTGCGGCGGCGGCTGCGGCTGCGTCTGCTTCCAACACACCCGGTCCACCAGCTACCTCGATCACAATACCTCCCCCGCCTCCACCGAGCGAGCAAATGAGCGCGACCTATATTCCGTCAGCCGGCGACACGTATGGCGAAGGTGTGGGCATTCCAGGCTTGGGGCTCCCCGAGGAGTTGGGCGGTCTAGGGTGGCCTGGGGTCGATCAGCAGCGCATGGGAGGAACGCCCGGCATGGAAGACGCACACAGACTGTACGCTGCTCCCACGGCCGACAGGGGATTATCGACCAACAGCAATACCCCCAACAGCTCGTCTGCCATTCCACCCGAGTTGGCAGCGCAGTGGCCGCTTGATAAAGTCTTGATGTGGCTTCAGGGAAACAGCTTCTCTCAGGACTGGGTGAACACGTTCAAGGCTTTGAATCTCCATGGTGCGCAGTTTTTGGAACTGGGAAGTGGTCATGGTGGTCGCGGAAATTTTGGCATGATGCACCAGCAGGTATACCCGCAGCTGGCGCATGAATGTCAGATGAGCAAGACGGGCTGGGATCAGACGAAAGAGCGGGAGGAAGGCAAGCGGATGCGACGACTCATCAGGGGAATCGTAACAGGTCGACCTGTAGACGCATCCAAAGTTTCGCCCAGCGGTGCAGGCGGGCAAGGAGCAGGAGGAAACAGTGGAGGAGGCCAGGGGCATGCACGCAAGGAGTCCGTCAGTGCAAGCGTCCCGCCTAGCGCAGGTCCCGATTCTGCGGATTCGCCAAACGTCGAGTTTAGCAAATCTCGTCCCTTTGTGCAGGAAGAGCAAGTTTCATCTGGATCCGGTCCCAAGGCCCCGGGCCCGGGCTTCGCAGGCAGGAGATTCTCCCAATCGCGCTCCACCACGATGCCGCTGCTGACCAGTACCATGTCTTCAGCCGAGCCAAACCACCGTAGCCTGATGAAGAATCTGGATATAGACAGCGCCCGTCGTCACAGCCCGAGCACCAGTAACGTGAGCGAATCCGGCGACTTGAACGCGGGCTCCTTCCGTAACGTCGGGAGAGAAGCAAGGCAGGACAGTCCCATCGGTGGCAGTCCCAACCCTTCCCTCTTTCCTTCTTCTTCTAACGCCGGCGGTAGCAACGCGATTCTCTCATCATCGCCACGCAGTGGCAGCAGGTTTGGTCATCGTTCGCGCAACAGCAGTGATTCAGTATCTTCAAACGCAGCACAGTACGGGTCTGGCGTTCCTGCCGACGCCGCAGCCATGTTTAAGAACGGAAGCCTCGCCGACATGATTAAGAATAGCTTTAACACGAACAACCCGGACCGTCGGAACGGCCAAGATGGCGGCCGGCCTTTGGGTGTCGTTGACACTGGAGACAGGAGTGCTGGGACTGACCCCCCGAACAGCGCCAAGGGCGCAAAGTCCTTCTTGTCCTTCCTGTCGCGGAACAAGAGAAAGGAAGATGGAACTTCTCCTGACGAACTGGATTCCCCCACTAGCCCGGCCACCGGATTCAAGGCTCACTCGCTTGGTAGTCGTGCTGGTCATGTTAGCGAAACTTCGCTCGATCAGCGGCCTGGTTCAAGTATCTCGACTCACGATCACAGCTTCGGATTTCACAGCGGCCATAGTAGGAAGAAGAGCGTGGTTGCCGGCCGGGTTTACCTTCTTGCCACTCTGGACCACTGGAACTATCGTATGTTGGATGTTACTGATATCGACTCTGCCCATGACCTGAGACAGCTAGTGTGCATCAACCTGGGCCTGCCTGACAGTGACGGCGCGGCGATTTACGTGACTGAGCTGGGCAAGTTTGACCATGAGGAGCCCTTGGACGACATGAAACTACTCACCAATAAAAGGCTACGGGCGGACGCAATCGGCACCCTCAAGTTATACGTGAGACCGGGCGGTATGGCGACGCATTCACCGCACCCAGGTAACAACGGAGCCCAAAGCGGTCAACCCTCATCGTATGTCCCTCGTGGCGCCCCTCCCATGGACGAGGAAACTTTCAACAGGCTAAACGGACAAAGGCAGCGTTCTAGTTCATCGCCGCCGACGTCGAGGCAGAATACGATATCCAGCAAGGACCGAGAGGAAAAGATTCCCGCGGCGGAGCATACCGAGTACAAGGCCACCGAGCAGCCCACCCCGAGAAAGCACGCAACCAAGGAGACGAGCCCGGTTGGAGAGACGACCCCGGTCGGTATTGTCGGCAGGAAGGTGGACTTTGACCAGCCCCGGCTTTCGCCCTTCGAGGACAAGAGGCCCGATCACCTGTTTCCGGTACGAAAGGCACCTGCACCACCAGGGGACCCGTCGGCTACTTTGATCAAGGCCAATTCACTGAGTAAGAAAACTGGACAGGGATTTCGACCTAGCACGGCGCATGCTACGCACCACCATCATCACAACGCGGTAGATCATGGATACCACCAGCGACGAGTATCGACGGACTTGCGCGAGAACACGACTACCGAGAGGCAGACGAGGAGGCCGGCGGCCATAAGAGGAACCGCCGATGTGCCGTCGCCATCAGGAGGAATTGGCAGTTTGCTGATCAACATAGGTGGCCACCTGGGTGGCATCGGTCATCCAGTCGCCGGTGGTGCTCGTGCGTTATCACCAAACCGTGTTGCTTCAGCGCCCGTCGGGCATGGTAGCGAGATGAGTGAACAGCAAAGAGGTAAGGGAGCTATGTCTTTGGTCGACTTTGGACAGCGCAACAGATCGAGCTCCGGTGCCAGTGCCAGTGCCGGTGTCGGTGTCGGTGTCAGTGGAGGCGGCAGTAGAGGTAGTAGCCCAAAACGGCCGTCGAGAAGTGTACCTGGATCGCCCGGGGGCACCACCACCTGGAGCTCCAGAAATGTGCCCTTCCTGGTCCCAGACTACTCGCCAGCCGGGTCTCCTCACCCATCATCACTGTCACCACAGCAGGCAAGATCACACAACGGAATGTCTAGCAGTAGTTTCCGTGACCGTGCCTATGGCTTGCCGAGCTCTGATCAGCGAAGTCCCCTTCATGAGCATAACCCCTATCTTGAAACTAGGAGAGATGCTAAGATGCGTTACCAAGCAGCAGCTCGCGCGCCGTCACCTTCAGCTGTTAGTCCCAATGCTCGTAGGAGACCTAGTGAGTCTCATATTAGCCAGCAGCAGTATCAGCAGGGTTATCGGCCATCGTCGTCGCAGCAGCACCATCCTCATATGCAGCAGCAGCAACAGCAGCATCAGGCGCAGCAACAGTATCAACAGAGACACCAGCAGTCACAGCAGCCGCAACAACAGCGAGAAACCCCAGCTCAGCACGAGGAGTCCAAGCGCAAGTCTCATGGGCCGGATGTGGACTTTAGCGACAACGATGTGCGATTCACGCCGCCTCCTGAAAGCGAATCGCATAACGCTGGTTCAGATCATCAGGACTTTGCAGACGATCAGGATGATTCGGACGACTCGGATGACGGCCTCTTTGCGGTTCCGATCTCGAAACCCAAGGCGGCGGACACGGGCAAGGCGAAGGAGAACGATGACGGACTTGGTAAACGCCCAAGTTTGAAGCTGGCAACCGATCGCTCAAAGAAGAACTTGTCTGTGGCGTTTACCACACCACAGGCCAGCCCGAGTATGGCTACTTTTGCTGAAGAGCCTGAATCTCATACCAGCGTACCATCTTCTTCGAGCCACGGTCACGGTCACGGTCACCGGCAGTCAGCGCCTGTCCCATCTGGTTCCAAGGAATGGGAGTCCGAAGAGATGGAGTGTAAGATTAGCCGGCGCAAATCGTTCATCGAAAAGGATGTGTGGGCCAACCGTCCTCCGACCGACGCCCTTATCAACAACCTCGAGGACTTCTTCCCCAACTTGGATGTCGACCAGCCTGTGCTTGAGGAGGGCGAGACCACGGAGGTTGAGGCGCCGTCGCCGATTGCTGAGGTGGATGAGAGCCAGTTCCAGACACCGTCGCAGCAGATGGCAGAAACTGTGGTTGCTAGCAGTAGTAACAACGCTCCCATGATGCCGCCACTCAACCGGGTGTCTCAGTCCACCTTCAACGAAAGCGATACTCTGGGGTCTGACGAGTCTACGCTCAAGGCTTTGGAGTCACGTCCGTCGTCGATTGTATCAGGCAGTGTGCGTCGATCTAGGGGTCTCGGCCGCATGAAGTCTATCCGTGAAGTAGCCCGCGGCGCCCACGAAGCTCACAAACGATACACCCAAACATCGATGCAAATGAACGTGGCATCAGCCGCCGCACCAGCCGTTCCCAACGTCTCAACCAACTTGATGCGACGCAAGAGCACCAAGATGTTCAACGCCAACATTGTGCAAATCGAGCCCAAGCGCGGCTCCATCCTCTCCACCATCCCGCAAGAGACGCTTCCAACACAAGACAACATCAACACCCTGCCCAAACGCCAAACCACCTTCCGCTGGTTCAAGGGTCAACTAATCGGCAAGGGCACGTTCGGGCGCGTCTACCTCGGTATGAACGCCACCACAGGCGAGTTCCTGGCCGTCAAAGAAGTAGAAGTCAACCCCAAAGCCGCTCAGGGAGACAAGAAAAAGATGCAAGAACTCGTCGCCGCGCTCGACCAAGAAATCGACACGATGCAGCATCTCGATCACGTCAACATTGTGCAATACCTCGGCTGCGAACGCAAAGAAACGTCCATCTCCATCTTTTTAGAGTACATCTCCGGTGGCTCCATCGGTTCCTGCCTGCGCAAACACGGTAAATTCGAGGAACCCGTCGTCGCCTCCCTCACGCGCCAAACTTTATCGGGACTCGCCTATTTACACCGCGAAGGTATTTTGCATCGCGATCTCAAAGCAGACAACATCCTCCTCGACCTCGACGGCACTTGCAAAATCTCCGACTTTGGCATCTCGAAAAAGACGGACAATATCTACGGAAACGACAAGACCAATAGCATGCAAGGGTCCGTGTTTTGGATGGCGCCCGAGGTTATTCGGTCCCAGGGGGAAGGGTATAGTGCCAAAGTGGATATCTGGTCTTTGGGCTGCGTGGTTTTGGAGATGTTTGCGGGACGCAGGCCGTGGAGTAAGGACGAGGCGATCGGGGCGATATACAAGATTGCGAATGGGGAGACGCCGCCGATACCGGAGGATATTAGAGAGGAACTGAGTCCGGTGGCGATTGCGTTTATGTTGGATTGTTTTACTGTGTGAGTACCTTTTCTTTCTTCGAGCGGAGTGAGCAGAAAACATGGGGGGCAAGGGGGGAGGGGGAAAACAGAGTGGAAGGGAAGAAAGGGGAAGGGGAAGAGGGATAGAAAAGGGTGATGAGGGCTGACTGTGACGACAAAAAATAGGGACCCAACCGACCGACCAACCGCCGACGTACTCCTCTCTCAACACCCCTTTTGCGAGCTGGATCCTAATTACAGCTTTATGGATACGGAGCTGTATGCGAAGATTAGGGGGACTTATTAAATTCGACGGGCAAATGATATCGCTACCATTCAACTTTGAACGCATACGCAATGGACTTTGAGTGTTGAAGGGGTAAACGGCCTGTCGAAAGAAGAAGACGGAGGCAGGAGATGGAAGAGCAAGATAGGAGAGGAACAGTCGGACAGGAGAAAGTGAAAGCGAGAAGAAACCATAGGTAATAAGGTGGACTTCCCAAAGAAGGTCAGGAGAAAAAGGTTAATGGAATGGATAAGGTGGTGATGGCCAAGGACTCTGGCTCGCGGTTTAAGGCTGAATGAGGCTCTCGGTTCAGAGGGCAAAAACAAGTGCTTTTTTCTCTCGTCTTGTCTGTGTGTGTGTGTGTGTGTGTAATTGTATATATGCGCTGAGGGTGTGTGTGTGAAAAGGAGAGCGAGAGAAGTGTGTGTAGGTGTTGAGCTGGTCTCTCATGTCTACATTGTGTAGGGAAGTGAAAAGGGTGAATTGACTTCTCATCCGAATTCTCTACTTGTCAAGAAGATCTCTTTCGTCTGAAGGTGTTCGTGGCACGAGATGGGATGAATCCCAATTGGAGGGGCTTTAGTAAAGTGGCTCGGCATCAAACATCCGTTCCTGCTGCTTTTGGTGTTCACGATGCATATGTACAGTAGTATTTTAGCTGGACTTAATAACATGGTTGGCCGATACTTTAATGCAAAGGTGGAAGCAAGGCACAGCTCTGCGGCTCTTTTGAATTATTTCCCCTCGTGGCTTACTTCTTGGATTGGATCTCGGTGTTCAAGCTTCATGAATATCTTTCCACCAACATACGTATCTCAAATCTTTTAGAGGTTGAAAGTCTCGGCAGTTAGACATCCATTCAAGCTTTCCTCCTGCAAATCCTCGGTCTACACCGTCCTTGATCTGCCTCGGAAGATCACCCAGCGAGATCCCGTCTTTTGAGCTTAACAACTCCCAGAAACGCCAAGCCGCCAGGGACTTTACCCACCGATAAATTTGGGAGGTGGAGGTTCCTCTTGGCATGCATCCCTCTGACCAATAGGATTAGTAATTGACTTGGCAAATGGCACATGGCTCAGAATCCACTGCAATCCACTGCGCAGGGACAAGTCCACTTCAGTTCCACTGAGAGCGGACTCCGTACGGAGAGACACTTGACGATCCAAGGGGGTCCCGTCCTTCTTTGCCCCAAGCCCCAGTGTCTCAGAGAAAGCCAAGAACATGGCCTCCGAGGAGAGGAGGGGAGGGGTGACCAGCTGGACTGGGCAATCTCGACTCTGGATATTTCGTGGACAGTTTCATTTTTTTGGTCTTGACACACTCCTTTACAACTTTTCGCTCTTTTGCAACCTTTGCTTTGGGTCGGATTGTCTACCTACGTTCCTATCAATCGACCGACCGATCTGTCATCCCGTCGACCTTGAGCTCTACGAAGACTGGAAGCTGGGTTGTCTGGGACATACCATACCATACCTTTGTCACAGCTTCCCTTGGAGTCTTCGTTGTAGTACTCCTAGAGACTCGGTTACGACTTCCTACGACGAAACGCGTTGGAGTGGCAAGTCTTTTGGATATCAGTTTGTGGAAGAAGTTGCCGTGCTTTATATACGTTGTATAACTACCGAATACCTTACCCCGTCTCGGCAATTGTTGGTTAACGACGGACGAACGAGCGAACCGAATTCCCAATCTCGATCAGCCATGCCATGCCGTTGGATATCGATTGCTGCTGTTCTCCCTTGAATCCTTCGACCTCGATATCCTCCCTACCTAGTGTCTTTAGGTAGCTTCGCGAATACCTACAGAGATTCCCGTGAACGCGACACTCGAACGAAGGAACACGTCCCCTATTTTACCTACTCGACCGACGTTTATCCTCGACTTATTTTGCCCTAGCTGTACTTGAGGACAACACATCCACCTTCCACTTCCTCAGCGAAGCGGCCGTCCCTCGCTACGATGCTACGCATACGAAGATACCGCCCATTTCTCATAGGCGCATTCATCATCCTTGTGCTGCTATACCATGTCTCCCAGAACTCGGACTGGGAGCTCTCACAATCGGCTTTGTACCCTCCAAAGGCAGCTGCACCAGCACCAGATTCGGCCAGTAGCAAAGACGGCGTAAATGTTGGATACCGACCACCACAACAACCTCCGAAGCCTTTACCCACGACGACAACGAGCCATGTTGCTACATTGGTAGCATACGAGAAACAGACATCTAGTGTGCCGAAGAAAGAGACGGGAATCAGAATCCCCCAGCTCAAGACAAGCAATGAGGTCCCCGGCAGTTTTGGTTTGCCCACTCCCGCCCCCGCAGCCGGCGGGAACGGGAAGGCGCATGACCAAAGTGCCGCCCCCGAGGAATCGCACGTTGCCGTTAAGCTGCCCGATCGGCCGGTACCGGAAACGCATGACCACAGTGGGCATCACGAGGACGACGATATCAAAGAGGACGACGTCAAGCCAACCTCGACACAAGTGCACTGGACCAAACCTAGCGAATACTTCCCTGTCCCTAAGGAATCCATCATCAAGCTGCCCACCGGCAAGCCCAAGGCTATTCCCACGGTACAAGCCAAGTTTGGACCTGAGTCTCCTGAGGCCAAGGAGAAGCGTCTGGCTCGTCTGGACAAGGTGCGACAGGAGGCGCAACGTGCTTGGTCGGGTTATAAGAAATATGCCTGGGGTCATGACGAGCTTACGCCCGTTACCAAGGAGTCCAAGGACCCGTTTTGCGGATGGGCCGCCACGTTGGTTGATTCGCTGGATACGCTCTGGATCATGGGTTTGAAGGAGGAGTTTGATGAGGCGGTTGAATATGTCAAGCAACTTGACTTTACCTACTCTGCGTACCGCTCTGAGATTCCCGTGTTTGAGACGACAATTCGTTACCTCGGTGGTTTCTTGGGTGCATACGATGTATCCGGTGGTGAAAAGACTAAAGCCGGATACAAGATCCTCCTGGACAAAGCTGTTGAGCTTGCGGAGGTGCTTATGAGCGTCTTCGACACCCCCAACCGCATGCCGATTCTGTACTACAACTGGCACCCGGCTTTCAACGTGAATCCCAAGCGAGCGTCCACCAGCGCCGGTATGGCCGAGCTCGGCACTCTCAGCATGGAGTTCACTCGTCTCGCTCAGCTGACGGGGGAGAATAAGTACTATGACGCTGTGGCCCGCATCACCAACGCCCTGGAGGATCTGCAGAACCGCGAGGGAGGGACGGCGCTACCCGGTATCTTCCCAGAGCACATCGATGCTTCGGGCTGCAACCGCACTGCTCAAGCCGAAGCTAGCTTGGATAACCTCAGCGAGGCCGGCAGACAGCAAGTCGACGACGCAACGGACGTCAACGAGGAACCGCAGGGTTTCTCCCCAGGAATGACAGACCAAGACATCCAAAACGCCAAAGACCCGTTAAACTTTAACGGAATCACCAACACCAAGCGAAGTCTCGACCGCCGCACACCACCACCTCGTTACTCCATCCCCAAACACCAACCTCCTCCCTGGAAAAGTCCCAAAAGCCAAGGCTCGCCTTACAACGCCCAAGGATTCAGTGCAAACTGGGATTGCGTCCCCCAAGGTCTGGTAGCAGGCGGTTGGGGATCCGAGTCGTATAGCATGGGCGGCAGCCAAGATTCCGCGTATGAGTACTTCCCCAAGCAGTACCTCCTGCTCGGCGGTCTGGAGGATAAGTACCGCACCATGCACTTGAAGGTATCCGAGGCCGTCAAGAAATATCTCCTCTTCCGGCCCATGGCGCCCGGAAACCCCGATATTTTGTTCTCGGCCAAGGTGGTTAGTCCCGACCACACCGACCAGAAGTTGAGTTACGAGTGGGAAGTCACGCACCTGACTTGTTTCCTGGGAGGCATGTTTGGTTTGGGTGGCAAGATCTTTGATTCACCCGAGGATGTAGAAATTGGTCGTAAGCTAGCTGATGGATGTGCCTGGGCGTATGAGGTGATGCCTACGGGTATCATGCCGGAGTATTCCATGGTTATGCCTTGCGCCAAGGCGGATGAGTGCGAGTGGAATCGGACGGCTTGGTATAATGCTATTGATACGGAGGCAAGTTGGAGGGATCAGCAGCTGAGGCAGTGGGAGGTTAATCATGCGGAGTGGGTGAATGAGGTGAAGAGGTTGGAGGAGGAGTATAAGGTTGCGAAGGCGAGGGCTGAGGTGGAAGCTGAGGCTGCTGAGGTTGAGGCTGCGAGGAAGGTAAAGGGGGAGAAGGAGACGGAGGCGATATTGCAGGACGCTCAGGGGCAACCAGGGCAGGGTCAGCAACAGCAGCAGCAGCAGCAGCAGCAAACTGTCCCGAAGCCTGCCGATCACCAGTACAACCAACCCAAGCAAGCCCTCAACCCGGGAGTTCACCAAGGGATGAAACAAGACGTTGATTACCATCTCACCAGAAGAAAACGACAGGTTCCCGAGGTGGCGGCCAAGGTTAACAGGATTGAGGATGAACTTGATTTGAACAATCACATGGCCACTTCCCATCACCAGCAACAGCAACAGCAACAACAGTCTCGAGAGCAGCAACAGTATCAACAACAAAAGCCGCTGCTGGAATTGCATCTCCCACCTGAGCCGGAGAAACCAATGAGTCACGAGGAGTATGTCAAGGATAGGCTTGAGAGGGAGAAGATCCCGGAGGGGTTTGTTACGTTGAATGATAGGCGGTATATTCTTCGGTATGTCTTTCCTTCTTCCCCTCCCCCCCCCCCCCCCCCCCCCCCCCCCCTTTCTGCATTTGGTTGTCCATATCCCACCCCTCCCACCCTTTAATTCACATCCACCTTCCCAGCAACATAACTAACAGTGACAACACCACAGCCCCGAAGCAATCGAATCAATCTTCTACTACTACCGCATCACCGGTTCTTCCACATGGCAAGACAAAGGCTGGAAGATGTTTGAATCCATCATTTCCGCCGTCCGCACAGACGTGGCTCACAGCGCGATTGACAATGTCGCTTTTGTTGCCTCCCCATCTTCTTCCTCCTCAATCCGGTCTTATAACTCCCGATCCTCCTTCTCCTCAGCCACCAAGTACTCAGCCCCGGGTTCTTCGTCGCTTAGAGACGAGGAAGAAAAGAGAGCCACGAAGGGTGGACCCGCATTCACAGACAGCATGGAAAGTTTCTGGCTGGCGGAAACGCTAAAGTATTTTTATTTGCTGTTTGCGGAGCCGGAGGTGATTAGTTTGGATGAGTGGGTTTTGAATACGGAGGCGCATCCTTTTAGACGGCCTACTTGAGGACAGGAGGGCTGAAAATGGGGGATGGATATAGGACCTATGGAATGGATGGGAAAGAAAGAAAGAAGTGAGTGAGTGGGGCTTGGAAAAAGGGGCACAGCTGCACAGGGGGAACGAGAGGATAAGAAAAGATAAGAAAAGAAAATAATTTGGTCGCGGTACCGTATTAGGTACACTTGGGTAGCGTTAAGTTTAGTTGAAGAGACTTGATTGGATTATATGAAATTAACAAGAGAAAATCAAGTGAGGACTGGTTACCCATTTTTAGTACGTGATATTTTGTGCACTATGATACACTGTACGTACCTCTACTTGATCTGCATAAAGATGATTTGTATATAGCTCTCGCAGTGATTATCAACCTATCTAGGTGTCTCGACTCATAGTACCTATCTACCTATGGTATGGCTTGGTTCCCAGATTCCGTCTTTTAGTTCAAATTCAGCCCGATCAAATCCAGATCCAGTCCACATTTCAGTCCCACGTACATAACTCCCGTCCAAATGTAAGATTGATAACTGGAGTAATACATCTCAACGGAGTTTCATCTTGGACATAGATCCCAACCAGGCAGATAAAAGCTATAATGCCTTTTCTAAACAAACTCAACTACGTACAAACCTAGACTAGACAAGCGCGCAACATACTTAGTTCTAAGTTCTTGGGAAACCAAAATAATACAATGTATGTATACCCACCAAGGTGATGGGGCTGTATAACAGGAATGAATTATCTCCTTCTACCAGCGCGTTATGTATAATCCAGATTTGTAACTAACCGGAATTTTTGTGAGATTAGAATTATAGCGAGTAGCTTTGATTGGACCGTTATTGAGGTCACTCAGGGTCTTGAACAGAAAACACGGTTGTGGATGCCCATGTTCGTTCAGTATCTGGTGGACGGCTTTATTCTATCTTGACGAGGTTTGAACTTGATTAATTTTTTTGGGGGGTGTCAAAAAGGGTAAATTCGTGTCGTCTCGTGCCTAGCTCTACTCTGAGAAGTCAGCCTGGCGTTTGCCGCTCACTTTCCCCAGAGCGTCCTCCATCCCGACTAGACCTCGGAGTCCGACCAAACTCGATCCGCCTCTGTATCCTATCATGGCCCGTCTGTCGATGATGATGACTCTCCCGCTCTGGCCACCTTGGAGTCCTACTCCTCCTCCTCCTCCTCCTCCTCCTCCTCCTCCTCCTCCTCCTCTCTGATCCAGCCTCCTCTTCCAGTCTAACTCCCTCTCCCCCCTCATCCTCATCCTCCCCATCTGAAACCTCCTCCCTTGCCTTCCGCTTCCTACCGTTAACTTGTCTTTCCCCTTCCCCAAACCTCGATGATGAAACCTCTGGGTACCTAACCTCCTTATCCCATGCCACCAACGAATGCGCCGGACTTCTCAGCCAACTCCTTAGCTCATGCAGAAACAACCTCGCATGGTCTCTGCCCAAAAAATCAGCTAGCATGTCCTCTGCTTGGCCGGCGCTACCCTGGATGTCGACGGTTTTGAGAATGGCGATTATGTATTCGAGGAGGAATTCGGCGTTGTTGCGGCGGCGGAGTAGTTCCCGGTCTGAGGCGCCGCTGCTGCCACTGCCACTGGTGCTGGTGCTGGTGCTGGGGCCAGAAGTTGGTTTTGGCTCGGGGTTTTCGGAGAGAAAGGCAAAGACTTGTAGCTCGCGACGTAGCCAGAGACGGGCGCGGGTTATTAGGTGTGGTTGAGTAGAAAACTGTTCGGGTGTTGGGGTTGGTTTGTAACCGGATATGCGGTTGGAACCGACGTGTAAGGAGTAGAGTTGGTGTCGGTAGATGTGGCGGCGGCGGGCTATGGCATCGCCTGGTGTGGGCGTGGGATTATGGGTAGTAGCGTCACGATCGTGCCGTCGTCGTCGTCGCTGCTGAAGGAGGTTTGATAACGCTGGGTTTCCACTTCCGGAGTTATCGTCCTTGTTGCGCGGCCGAGGGGCATTGGGTACTCGGTAGAAGCTCTCGTCTTTCGAGGTCGAGTCGACGTATCGGACTTTATAGATGGCGGCTTTGCATAGCGGGCAGTTTGGATGTTCTTGAAGCCTTTTGGTTATGTCTTTGCGTTAGCGCAACGAAGAAGTACATGGAAACTTGGGATGAAAGACTGACCAGCTTACAAGACATACAAAGTCAAAGTGTGAATGCCCGCATGGCATAGCAGTGCAAGGTTCTGATATGGAATCCAAACAGACGACACAGCAGTCGTCTGCCGGCGCCGCTACCTCGTCATTGTCACCGTCGTCATCTTTCTCGTTGGTGGCACTCGCCCGTCGCGTTGCTGTGATCTCCTGGAGGGTTGTTTGCAGAACTTGGGCCTGGATGTCGAGAACCTCGTCATTTGTTTCCATGGGCTCAGCGAAAGAATCGTGGACGGTCGTGTCGTGATCACGGCCACGTTGGTGGTTGTTGAAGGAGTGACAAAAGATACCGAGTTGTCGGGTGCTGTAAGTGCTGATGTAATACAGTGCAGCCACTTGCACATGCTCGACATTTTTAGCGGACCTTGGGCCCGGGAGCCCCCTGCCGTCAGTGGGTTCTGATGAACGGTTGCCCCACTGTTTGTGCTTGTGAAGTGGGGTTTGCCGTACGGTAACGTAAGATCGAAACATCAACTAAGCGAAAGATCGCGTCCTCCCATCCACTGAGACGCGCCTGCTTGTATTCTTTTAATTGATTTCCGCTTTCAGTTGTTCTTCACTTGTGCAACTTCTTGGACGGACAAGACGGAGCCTTTTCACCAAGCGCCTCCAATCACTCTTTTTCTACCCAGACAAGAGTAGCGCCATCATGGACGAAGAGCGAAAAGCCAAATATGAAGAACAAAGTCAACAATTGCGCCTAGAGCTGAAGCAATGGGAGGCAGACTACGCTCAGAAGAACGACGGCAAGAAGCCGCCTCGTGAAGCTATCAAACAGAATCCCGATATTGGTATGTCATACGGACTGATCATAGACTAATCTTTGACTCTTCTAACATGACATCCCAAAACAGCTGAGAAGTACAAAAAGTACAACAAACTTCGCGACATACTCTCTGGAAAGATCCCTCCTCCCAAAAGCAAAAGCGACAGCCAAAAAGATCCAAGCCAGCAGCGCAAGCGCAAGCAACCAGAGACATCCCTTCCATCCGCCTCGACTCCCTCCAAGCGCAACAAGTCTGCCGCCACTCCCAAATCACAACACTATTCCGCCGTCGACGAAGCCATCACTCCAGAAGTTGCACGGAAACTCTTCAGCCCTGTTGTCCCATCCTCGATTGGCCCTACGCCGCAAAAGGATGGTCGTGTTCTTGGTCTCTTCGACCTTATATCCCATACCCCTTCCAAGTCGACAGACGACTCCAAGCCACGAGCGGCCGGTTTCACAGCTACGCCAAGTAAGCGGCGCCATGCTCTCGATATCGAGAACGACGACGAAGATGAGAAAGACGACAAGGAATTCGTAACCCCCAGCATCCCGCGACATCGTAACCTCGACCGAACCCCCTCCTCCGGTCGCAATCGCAACTTACTCGATAGTTTCCTCGGAGTCCGGCCTACTATCAATGCCACATCAACACCACTAAGCAAAAACATTGCGAACTCGCCGTCAAAATACAGCCTCGGAAAGACACCAACCGGCGAACGGTCTGTGTCCAAGTTACAATTCGCCACACCAGCTTTCCTGCGCCGTACGTCAGCGCCTTTGGCACCTGTAGACGAAAACAGCGAATGGATGGACATTGAGCCCTTGAAACTACCCCGAAAACCGTTCAGCATAGCCAAGGGAAGGGGTCTGAGCAGCATTGTGGCCGACCTACGGAAAATGGAGGAAGAGAAGGCAGAAGAGGAGCTGGAGATGTTGAGGGAGATGGAAGCAATGGAGCAGGGTGATATGGGTCCTCCACCACCGAAGAAACCGGCGGCTACATCAACCACTCAACCAGCAGCAGCAGCAACAGGATCAACAGGGCCAGAACCGGAAGAAGAAGAATTGAACGGTTTCGAAGATGATGAAGCAGCACTTATTGAAGTCGAAGCCAGCTTCCTCGAATCACCGTCCTCCAAGAGGAAGAAGGAAAGGAAGCAGCAGCAGGAGCGACCGGTTCTGCTCAGTGGCTTTGACGATGAAAACATCTATGACAGTCAAGATGACGACTTGGAGAAGGAAGGCCTAGATCGCAATGGACAGCCGTTGAGAGTTTTCAAGAAGAAAGGGCAGAAAAGGACGACGAGGAAGATCAATATGCGGCCCACAAGGACGAAACGACCTAGTAAACCTGTTGATGAGGATGATGATGATGACAGTGAGGGAGATGAGGATGAAGAGGTGGTGCCGGAGACGCAGTTTGATGCCACCAAGAACATCGCGGCTGGAGACGACCTGTTGAGGTCAGACTCAGAAGCAGGGTCAGGGTCGGAGTTTGATGGCTCAGACGGCGAAGGTGAAGATGATGAGGAGGCGGAAGCGAGCACGACAAAGGCTGCGAAGAAGAAGACGGCAGCAAAGGAAAAGAAAGAGAAGGATACGAAGGACAAGAAGACCAAGAAGAAGAAGGGAACGAAAGATGATGCTGGAGAAGAACCAGCTAAGAAACCACGCATGGTCAAGGCAACTGCGAATGCCAACTTCAAGAGATTGAAGCTGAAGAATACCGGCTCCAAGGGTGGACCGGCTCATAATAGCCGGTTTAGGAGGAGGAGATAAACTTTGTCAGCGGTTGAGCATATGAAGTTGCGGAGTTTGAGCTACGGCGTTAGGGAGCATAGCATATCTGTTTTTTGGGGCGTCACCCAGCGTCAAGAGGGCAAAAAGAAGAACAAATCTTTGATAATAGAACATTCGGGTGCATCAATACGTACCTGCATGGGTTACAATGCCAGGCGGCAAGCGTATCTATCCGGATAGGGGTATAACTCCCATATACAGGACTCTAACCATAATCGGAACAACTTATACTCTTATACTCTTATATATACGTAACTTCATTAAACCTTCTTCAAATAAACATGTACATCAGGAACAATTTCAACCTAAACAGCGCCTCGCTTTCCCTCTTCTCTCTGTCAATCCAATCCATTCCATTCAAACCAAACTCAGTCCTCATAAAACCCCATTACCCCAGAACTTCCTCCCTCCGTTCCCTCACACCCAACTCAGCAGTCTCCTCACGAACACTGCGAATAATAATCATTCTGCTTCTTGCAACTATACGGGCTCGCACAAGTCGTGCAACCCGTAAACCCAATCCCGCCACACTGCGCCCACTGCGCCGCCACACAACCCGTAGGCTGGGTGTTGACAGCCGTCGTGGTGCTCGTCTTGAGCGTCGTGCTCGTCACCTTGGTACTAGTCGTGCTAACCGGCTTAGCAGTAGTAGTCGTCCCCGGGCTGGGGTTAGATCCACCACCGCTTCCCCCGCAAGTAAACTTCGCCGGCCCCGGAATGGTATAAGACGAGGAAGTTCCCATGGAGTAGATGTTAACCAAAAGGCCGGGGTCGTTGGCCTTGTAGATACCGGGGATGGAGTAAGTGGTGGAGGGGAGGGAGCCGGAACCGCCGACGATGTTGATTTGGGCGCATTCCATGTAGAGTTGCGCGCCGGAGGGGGAGCCGGCGGCGTGGAGGGCGATCATCTCGGCGCGGAGGAGGTATTGGCCGGAGGGGATGCAGGAGGGGATGTCGCTGGGCAACGTTAGTATGGGTTGGGAAGGGGGGAAGGAGGGGGAAAGAAGAAGAAAAAACGTACATATAATGGAAACCACCATTCTCAATAACGGTGCTAGTCCCCCATTGACCATTGTTGTAGCCGTCTTCTTGGATTTTGAACCTGTTTTCTCTGTTAGTCACCATCTCCTTCCCCTCCATCCATCTCAACACATAGAACATAAAGGACACTACTAACCATCCACCACCAATCCCACTATCAGTCAACGCATTATCGACCTTCTTGAGGTACGCAAGCGTAGGCCCCTTGTGGCTAGCATCCATGACATCCCCCGGCCCGGACGTCAACGTGTGTCTCCAGATGGCCTTGACCGTGCTGCCCGCGTTGACGGTGATGATCTTGTCCGAGGGCATGGTCGGGTTGGGCCCGCCGTTGCAGGCCAGGTCGTTGGAGGCCACGTCGGTGATGGGACCATCGTAGGACGGGGTGCGGATGCCGTGAGAGACCGGGTAGGTGGTTCCGCCGGCTTCGAGCTGGACGAAGATGGTGTGGGCGGAGGCTGCCGAGGCGTAGGCGAGGAGGGGGAGGACTTTCATCTTGTTTCTTGTCGAAGTCTGGCTGGTGCTGGTATCACGCGGAGTAAACTGGGGAGGGAAGAGGTTGAAGAAGGGGATCTACAGACTTGAGAGTGGTAGGTAGTCATCCAAGAGCGGGAGGTAAGACGTTCATATACGATATCTGATGGTTGTCACAACACTTTCGCCAAGGCTGAACAAAGTTAAAGACCATATGATGTTCAACATACTGGACAATTGATTAAAGGGTTGTCATGATCCCTTTCTGGACACCGCATGGAAGGAAAAAAAGCCACAAAATGTCACCCTGGGCCGTGTTTCCTAGGCGCAAAACCGGGACTCTGGAAGCAAGCCCGCCCATGCGGCGCCGCGGACGGCTTGACGAGGGCGGAGGAAGGGTGTCCGGAGTAGCAACCACGTCCGGATCGGGATAGTCACGACCAAAAAAATGCTTCAGCGTGGGATTCGGTTCGTCCGCGATGCTGGATGTACGGAGCCTCATGGTGCCGCTGGACGGATAGGGGACAGTTAATAAGCGTGGGAACTGCAAGGACGGGTCACATAGCTAGCGTGTTGTTCCCGTGGGCTTATCTGTGTTAAGAGGATCTTTGGTGATCCAATAGCGCAGGAGTTGCGGTTGGTTCGAGCCGGTGGCTTTTTCTGTTCTGCAGCGCGGCGAGAGAGATCGATCTCACATACGTAGGAGGCTGAGATGGATGGACTTGGTGTTGATTTGCTACTATATGTGATATTAATCATTGACGACAAGTGAGTGACCGTATAATGGTTTATCAACTGAGGGTTCTTAGTCTCACTGTGTACGATGGATATATTATCGTGATGTTGTAGTCTCCGTCATGAACGGCCATATTGGCTCAATGCCACATTGGGAAAACAAAAGAGAGTTAAAAAAAAAAAAAAGGCATGCTGTGCTGGAAGACAGTGATAATGGACGTTGCGGGCTAAAGGGAGCATCTGCCGGCAAGTCACGATGGAGTGTCGTGGTTTTCGGATCATGACCCGATGTTTGTTGTTCCTGGTGTTGATCTGGCCCACCGTAGAGGGACGGAAAAGGGGTGCCGGCCAGCTGCCAGATCAGCGGGTTCCACCGAATCCACCTGCCGATCTCAGCTGACAGTTGCGTCGGGCCCGCTTTCCGATGCGGGGTGCAGTAGCGCTTGCCGGGTTGCGGGGGAAGATGGGCCGAGACAGGGAGGGTTAGGGTCTGTCTGACGTCCTTCAGTTCATGTTGGCTTATCAAAAAACACCAAACCGCCATCAAATATCGTGACTTCTCGAGCACAACACAACTTATATTTACTGAGCCATAAAGCCTCCCAAACTTTTTTGTTAATACCTATGTATCATTACCATACATTTTCGTCTCCATATGGGCCATCAGGCCAGCTCTTCGTTCAACAGAAATGTTGTTAGTCGATGATCCAGGGTTTTCACGTCGTGGTCGTAGCGATATCGATATCCACGATCATGGATCAATCTCTTCTTACCCGGGCCTTTCAGGTTTCTCGACGTCGCTAAGTTATGTCTAACTTGAGCCAGTTTTTCAATGAAACTCCACCGTATCCTTGTATCAACAACTGGACATCAACCCAGTTTCTTGACATCTTGAGCCTTCCATCCTACATCAAGGACTACCATACGCAAGCGCACTACGCCAACATCGAAATCTTTTTCTTTCTATCAGGTAAGCAGTCTTACACACCAGTTTGGCAAAGGTTGTTCTGACAACTACGGCAAGATATCACCATGTCACGTCCACATCTTCGCGAGGCAATGTTCCTGTATTCTCACGTTGCTTAGTTCTTCAAAAGACATCAGTACAGCCGTCATACAAAGCGCAGATCCGTAGTCCAGCAAAAGCGCCAAGCCGCCGTTGACCTGTCGGCCCAATCCACCATCCCCAATCCTCGGAAGCGTCCCAGTGAGGAAATCACCGATGTCATAGGGGATGTTTTCGTTGACCGCTTCGTTGATGGCGATGCGGCGGCTCCCCACAAGCGTCCGGGATGGCCTGCTGTTGTAGAGAGAAGCAAACGTCGTCCTTTTTATCCTCGAAAGCGTTCAAGTGACGAATTCGAGGAAGAAGTGCCTCTTGATGCGTCGCTTTGTCAATGGAGAGGCTCCTCCACCTCAGAAGCGTACGAAATGGTCAGCTACAGAAGACTGTGATGAGCCGGCTTTCAGCTTTGTCCACAGAGAATCCAGGAACATCACTTAAACAAGGTTTAAGCGATGTCACTCCTCTCCAAGATATGGACTCTTCCGACTTTGAGGAACTAGAATCCACTTCTAGTGCTTCTGGTCGCTTGCTGAAGAGGTTGCGGATGCCACTAGTTACGAAGAGAGTGAAGCCTTCGAGAAGTGGATGATGTTTTCTTCACCGCTCGCCTCAGGTCGCTCGCCGAGGAGCTTGCTGATGCACTTGCCAACGAAAGGAGCGGCGAGGTTGATGATGACGGGCAAGCTAAATTCCCCGGACACCGATTACTTGCTGACGAACTCAATGATGCCACTGCCAATGAATACGGGAGCCCCTTTTATGAAGAACAATTCAGTTACCCTATCCTCTTCACGTTGCTGACTAAAGGCACCATTGGCACCATCAATGTCGTGGCTGGTGAGCCGCCATATGTCAAGGTATGTCCTTTGCAAACTATTACACAGTCTGTTGACTAACACCATTACCAGATCACCCATGACCTTGCTCATACTTCATTTGTCTACTGTGACTCCTCTTCGCTCAGGCCTTCTCGATCACTTGCTAAAGAGCTTGCCGAAGGCATCGCCAACGAGGACGTTGAGCCCTTTAGTCATTCAGACGAGTTCTTGTTCGGTCTTGCTGAGCTTACTGATGGCAATGACCGGGTCTTCGTTGCTCAATGGGAGTGAATCCGTCACTCGGTCATAAAGCCGTGCTTCCTTCGATTCAAGAAATGAGAGTAGCTCTTAGATGATGTTCAAAGAAAGGTGACCCATGCGAGGAGGATACGAGTTTCCAGCTGCGATCCATCCAGTAGAAGAACATGTTGCCGATGCCATCTCCGACAAAGTCGGCCAAGGACTCAACGACGGCGGCTCCGCCATCCTGATGCGCCTAGACTCACCAGCCAAGACTCTTCTAGACTCCATCGCTACACGTGGATGAAGCGATTTACGGCACTGAACACGATGTCTCCTTTATTACTGCCCCTGAGACACTATCTGAAAACGGATCTCTGGCTGGAGATCAAAATTCGCCCTGTCCAGAGCGCCGCCGCTCAATAGTTGATGAGATGCCTGATGCAGCTTTGGGCGAAAGATGACCATCCATTTGATGCGAAAGAGAGTCACTCACAGACATCTTGGCTTCCGAGCTGTCAGCTGAGGCTCGCAGACGTCCCCTTTTGTTATGGGTAAGCTCCTGGGCTATTCAATGGGTCTCTCAATAGTCGGCTAACTGAAATGACACAAAAAAATTACCCCTTCGAGGCCAGTATCGCTACTGCGGCTGCCCAAGGCAGCAATACCTCGCTTACGAGTGAGTCACTATGTTCTCATCATTGAACAAATACTGTACGAGCAAAAGGCTGCCATTTTCGTGATGGCTTTCTCAATAGCCATCAAAACCCATCACAACCGAGGTCGAGATCCTTCCAATCCAGCCTCATCCTTCGACCTTACTGGCACATCCAATTCTGTCTTGCCGCGGCTCGCAAGCTTCAGCCAATTCTTGTATGTATATGTGAGTTGAGCACACCACAATGGCTGCACGCGGAGATCCTTTCGCAAGCCTGGCGAGATTAATCACAACATGTTTCGATATTTGGTGTGCTTGGTATGAGTCGCCAAGTCGAAGGGATGCCAATTATCTGAAAGAGCGAGTAACGCCCATATTCTTGGCTTCCCCAAGAAATTGGATCCTAAACAGAATAGCTTGCGAATGAGGAATGAGAAGACGGAACCACTCAAAAACAAATGCAAAGAAAAGGGCAAAGAAAATAAGACGGGAGGAAGAGAGGGGTCACATTCACATAAGGAAGAAGCGAGAACGGAACAAGGCCGCTTTTCAGGAAACCCTCCCCGCTGCACACCATCATGCAGCCACTACCGAGCGAGCCTTATGAGATGTGATGTTTCTGACTTTCTGGGGGCCTGGCAGCCCATGTGCCAGAGAGAGAGAAGAGAGATGCGATGAAGCACAGCAGGACGGAAAGTGATTGTCATGTCGGTGTCACTGTGGGAGTCAGCGCTCTGCATTCCTTCTTCCGAGAATTCTCTCACGTCGGACGGGGCATGGGAGGAACCACGACAAGAAGGAAGAGAACAAAGAAACTGACTGATCACACGAGATTTCATTCCATTCCATCCTTGCCTGGCTTCCTCGTGGGAAATCTGCCACCATCTGCCATCTGCCCGCCCGCCCAGGCCCGCTGTGCTCTGTACAGTAGCCTAGCGAGCGTGCGAGCCCAAGAAAATCTGTGGAACCATTTCCCCGGATTTTCCCATTGACGAATCGGACGTTCTCTTCGAAAACGGTTTAAGCTCTATCGTGGCGGACCTGGCGGACTCAGCTCGTTGGGTCATCCGACATGGTCCCCAATTCCCAAAGGCCTCGCAGCCGGTCAAGACTCGTATAGCTCCAACATTACTGGACGAGAGCGCAAAAGCCAAGTCTAGAATTTCCAAGACTCTCGTTACCCCAAATTCCATACAAGCTTCGGAAATTTGTACAGAAACGGTAAAGGACGCGAAATACCAAGCCGCTTTCTTATTTGCCGCCTCAAACGTGTTGCTCCTCCGCTCCTCCTCACGGTTTTCTGCTGTCTGTATCTCCCTTGTCCTGGCCCTTTGCGTCGGAGTGTCCCCCCCCTGCCCCCTTGTCAGTTGTTGTCAGAAACAAGCGGAGCCTATCATAATCCGGGGAAGTGGATTTGGAGCTTAGAGGTTGGCAAAAGATCCCAGATCACGCTAGTCTGTTACAACCCAAGCCTGTCAAACTAACCTCGGAATAGTTAAGCTTTCGTTTTCTTTTGTTTACCCCAACTTGAAGGCAAAATCTGGGGTAAGTCGGCACTTACCTTCCCTCGTCCGCTCTTTCTTCACTTCTCTCCAGCGTCAGTGCTAGCTCCTCGAACCAGTTCATGCCATTCACAACATCATTCACAACATGCTGTTCAGCTAAACTCTCACCGCAAAAAGCCCAATTGGGCCAAACCAAACCCTTGAAAAGTCCCCTAGAAAAAACAACTAAACCAAAAAGGCTTCATACATATCCCCTTTTTCCATTCCTCTCCCCAGACCAGACCGACAAGGCTCGGATCAACCCCTGGATGCAACCTTTACGAAACCGACACTGGCCTAGGTTCAAGAAAAATGGTGACGTGTGGAGGTAGGGGAGTCTAGGGAGTCTAGGGTAGAGGTATCCGCCTCCTTGGACACACCACCTCTTTGGCGTGCGGGGGAGGAAAGTCTTGGCTTTACAGCGCCCAACAATGAACGAAAGAGGGAGGGGAGAGGGGCGGGGATCTTCTTTAGGTTTAACACGGGTCTGGATTTCCAGAGCAGAGCAGAGGAGAGGAAGAGCTTGCGAGCTAGCTAGTCCTAGGGTAATGTAGCTGGGCTATCTGTTGGAGAGAGGCAAGGAGAGGAGAGGGGAGGGGGGAATCCTAGGAAAGAAGACTACCAGCCAACCAACCACAAAAACCAACCATTGAGGGCGTGGTCCAAGATAAGCCAAGCAAAAAGATGGCGCGCTTGTCAGTGAAAAATGAAATGTGGACCTCGGTTTAGTTTTCTTGTTGATGGTGTGTGGGTGGTGGTAGGTTGGGGTCTGTGGTCTGGCTGGTTCTTGTCTGTTGTTCTTGTCTTGTCTATTGAGAGGAGCCGGAGTTGTAGGAGAAAGAAGATGGATTGTGATGGTGGTTGAGGGAGGGGGAAAAAAGAAGATATAAGAGCATGATGATTGCCTTCTCGGACTGTTTTTGTTTTCGAGATATCAGGGTCTTTTGGGAGTTCACTTGAGGATAAGCACGAAGAAGTCTCAAAGTCGTACTTTGTTTTGCCAACTCACACACAGACGACACTATCTTCACCTTGTGTCGCCTTCCAAACCTACCTAGCTAGCTTCTCTTTATCTTGTCGCCCCCTTTTTTTCTTCTCCTCAACCTTGTCCTTCCCCAGGCCATACCAGCCAACCAGCCTCTTCCTCACCCCACTCACCCACCGGATTCCCTTCTCCAACGGTTCGGTACATCTCCCGGCAGCCTCTCCCCGCATTGTAACCTGGCTTGTCCTGCGTTGCCGACCCTGTCCTGCGCAGCCCTTCCAAGTTCGGACGGGACCACGCCAGATCGATTCTCGAGGAGGCTCATAAACATTAATCCCCCCATCCTCCTCCGACTCACTTGACCTTTACCTATCCCACCTCACCTCCTTAACGGGTTTCCCTTTCTTCCCGTCTTATACCTCTTATACCCCCCTTCCTCCCACCTCTCCTCTTTCCCACTCTTTGGTCCTTGACTCTTGAGTGTCCTCCTCTCTTCCACCTCCTCCCCTTTACCTCGGATCTCTCAACTCAACCACCACCACTCAACCCACCCGGCCTCACTCACCACAAGTCAACATGGCCACCAACACCTACCCCCCCGGAGGTGACCCCCCCGCGGGAGCCCTCGACATCGAAACCAAAGCCTCAGCCTACCACTCCGAAAAGGCACCCTCGGCCTCGGGCGCCGCCTCGGACGACATTGCCCCCCACGTCTCCGACGACAAGGCGGTGCAGCACGCCCGCCCGGAAGACTTCAACATGACGCCCGAGGACGAGAAGCGCATCAAGCGGCACATCGACCGGCGCCTCGTCATGACGGTCGGCGCCATGTACTGCGTCTCGCTCATGGACAGAACCAACCTGGGCGCCGCCAACATCGCCGGCATGTCCAAGGAGCTGATGCTGATTGACAACCGGTACTCGATCGTTTCGCTGGTTTTCTTCGTTACGTATGTGCTGTTCCAGCCGCCGTCGACGGTGATTTGCAGGAAGATTGGGCCGAGGATTCACATGAGCGCGTTGACGGTTTTGTGGGGGAGTGTGATGATTGGGATGGGGTTTGTGGAGAATTGGGGACAACTGGCGGCGTTGAGGGTGGTGCTTGGTGTGCTTGAGGCTGGTGAGTTATTCCCTGAAGTGATGATGGTGAAACGATGAGGTAAAAGTGCTGACGACGACGACAAATAGGTTTCTTCCCCTCCTGCGTCTACCTCCTCTCCACCTGGTACACCCGCTACGAAGTCGGCAAGCGTAACTCGGTCTTCTACCTCACCGGCTGCGTCGCCTCCGCCTTCGCCGGCATCCTGGCCTACGGCCTGATGCAAATGGACGGCCTGGCCTCGCTCACCGGCTGGCGCTGGATCTTCATCATCGAGGGTATCCTGACCTGCGTGCTCGGCATCGCCGGCTACTGGCTCCTGGTCGACTTCCCCGACTCCCCCCGCAAGACCTGGTCCTTCCTCTCCGCCCGCGACCGCGAGTGGGTGTGCGCCCGCGTGCAAGCCGACCGCGGCGACGTCGTGGCCCAGCCCTTCGTCCTATCCAAGTACCTCTCCTGCGGCCTTGACTGGAAGGTGTGGGCCTACGCCATGATCTTCTTCAACACCACCACCATCTCCTACGCGCTCTCCTTCTTCCTGCCCGTCATCCTGAACACGGGCATGGGCTTCAACATCGCCGAAGCGCAGTGCCTCGTCGCCCCTCCTTATGCCTTCGCCGGCTTCGTCATGTTCGGCGGCGCCTGGCTCGGCGACCGCTATCGCATCCGCGGCCCCATCGTCGCCGCCAACGCTCTGCTTGCCATTATCGGTCTGCCCATCATGGGCTTCGCTGCTAGCGCCAAGGTCCGCTATTTCGGTGTCTTCCTCGTCACCGCCGGCGCCAACGCCAACGTGCCTGCTACCATGAGCTACCAGGCGAACAACATCCGCGGCCAGTGGAAGCGCGCGTTCTGCAGTGCTACCTTTGTGTCGTTTGGCGGTATCGGCGGTATCGCTGGCTCGCTGGTCTTCAGAGAGCAGGATAAGTTGACGGGCTACAAGCCCGGTCTTTATGCGTGCATTGCGACGAGCTTGTTGACGCTTGTTCTTGTCGCGTGCTTGTCGGTGGCGTTCTGGAGGGAGAACAAGAAGGCCGAGAGGGGCGAGAAGGAGCTTGAGGCTGATGATGTGAGTACCACCTATCCTATCCTATCCGTACACGTTTGTGGTCGGTCACCTAAAATATGTTGCTGACAATACTGCTTTCTTAACAGGATGATGCCCAGCCTGGATTCCGCTACACCTTCTAAGTTTGCTGCATGTTCTGGGTTGAGTTTAATGTTAGTAATGATATGATTGATTTGGATGATGATACCAGTTGGGATATGGGGTGCTCAGATGATACCAGTTGGGATATGCAGGTGGCTCAGAGATGAATGATTGATCTTGGGATTTTGGAGTTTTTTTTGGGATACCTTAATGAGGGGGTTGTTTTATGATGAGGTAGTAGTGATAGGTGAGGGTATCCTGTTGATAAGGACAGCAGAGAGGCACTCGACGCTACTAAGCGGGCAAATGAACGAGTACATAACCACATCGAGACATTCCGATTTGCCTTCCTCCGTGACACGCACACGCACAATCTAACAAAGTGTAAAGTGAAGAAGTCACATACCTAAGATAGTCTTAATTCTCACTTCTCCTCAACTGCCTTTGCCAAACACAAAAACCTACCCCCTCCTCCCTAAATCCCTCCTTACCCTCCAGACTTTACTCCCCGCCGCCCTTCCCTGGCTCCCATGTAACATCTCGACCCAAGGCTGGGCCTCGGACGTACCATCATGTAAAGCCTTCACCCTCTCCCCTTCCGATTTATCTTCAACCTCATCGGCACCAACCGATTCCGCTTCATCACTCTGCTCTCCATCTTGCTCCTCCTCCTCATCAACCTCCATCTTTGCAACCCCGCCCACCATTAGTTTGCTCTTCGAGGCATTCTTCTCCCACTGTTTCCTGTGCAGATCCTCGGCATACGCCCAACTCGGTGTATCAAACCGTCCTGCTACCAGAACCAGGTCTTGGTCTTCGGTAGAGGCAAGGAGGGAAGCAGGTAAGGGCGTCAGAAGGTGCAACTCTCCTCGTTGCACATCGATCCCTCTTACCAGCACCAGGCCTAGCACCCGTGAATGTTGGGGACATAAGGTTTTGCCTTGCGGGTTAGGTAGGTGAGGGATTTGTTCGCGGGGGGTGTGGCTGATGTTTAACGTTGGTTCCTTCTGCGACTTCAAGTGTTGCTGAGCGGAAGCGGAAGCTGAAGTGGAGGGAGACCGAGACAAAAGGTCCGGGAATTCCCTAAAAGCACCGACTCGGTCTTCAATCTTGACCAGCGCCAAAATCATCCCGTTTATAGCTTCCGCCAACAAATCGGGCGCAGGCTGGTGGTCGTAACAGAGGACACCCAAGAAACCAGGACGAGGGCCGCGGTAGCAAACGCGCCAGGGTGGGATGTGGGTGAGTGGTGTTGGACACCAGGTTGGACCTGAGTGACCGGCTGGAGAAGAAGAAGTGAGAGAGGAAAAGTTGAGGTGGAAATAGGACATTGTTTGCATTGTGCGCAACTGGAGAGCTGTTCTTCCTCCTGCTGCAGCTGGAGTAGCCGTGGCATCGACTGAGGAAGATGCTTGAGCTTGTGGTTGTTGACTAGGGAGAGTGACGAAGGGAATCGTCTTCTCTTGGCAAGCGGCCTTCAGACCGTCGACGGTTTCTTCGGGCCCGTCTTGGGACATGTAGATCACTTCTGTCGGAACGGTCTGGCGGATTAGCTCCGAGAGGATGTCGAGACCGGTACCTTGAATCCATCCGGGGGTGTTGATGACGAGAGGAAGTTTGTTTAGCGAAGAGTTGGTTTTGTAAGTGTGAAATAGATCGAGGGCGCAGGCAACGAAGTGGTCTGGGTCGAGACTGGGTGTGACTGAGGCAACGGTATGCGCGCGGAGCTGAGCTGCAGCTGGGTCCAATGTCGGATGGCAGAAAGGAGGAGAGAGGTTTGGGCTGGTCAGTTTGTTGAAAGATATGACAGAAGGAGGTCCAAACTCGGGCTGACCAGGGTCGAGATCAAGAACAACTACCGGAGCCCAAGGCTGTCGTGAAACCCCAGAGCCGGTAATCAGGCGGTTGGCCATTAACCGTCCAAAGGTAGACTTTCCGGAGGACTTGGGGCCGCTCAGAAAAACAACAGGCGTGGCCTTTTTCTTGAAGTCTAGGACGTCCGACAGTTGCCTGTTCCATTCGGCAGGGGAAACCAACTCCTGGATCGTGGCCCTCTTCGGAACGTCATCCGAGGTGAAGATGATCTGAAACGTAGAGGCGGCCTTCTTGGCCTGACCTGGCCCAATATCGTCTGCCTCATTCCATAGCTTCCCAAACGCAGGGTTCAAACTAGCAAGCTGTCTCAAGCTCCGAGTTCCCGGATGGGGATGCAACTCGATGATAGCATCACTTGTAATGCGGATGACTGGGATAGCATGACACAGAGGAGCATGAACCCAATGGATAAGGTCCGATTTTGATAAAAAGGCTCCGGCAATGGTAAGCTCGCCTTCGCGGATCTTGATGCCGTAGCTCCCAATGATGACCAAACGCTCGCCGTCGAGGGGTTTGAGAAGCATGCGACCGTTGGCCTTGGAGTGGATAACATTGGGCTGGTTCAGTCTCGAGGATGAATAGTAGATGATCCTCCTCCGGCCTGTGGGAAGTGGTTCCGAGAAATGCGGAAACTGGGATTTCACTTGACGGCCTTCATCTCTTCCCTCGGTTGGGAGTTCGTCCTTGGGTCCCTGCTTCCTCTTTTTTGAACGTGCTGCCGCCGGCTTCTCCTCGACATCGTCTGAAGGCTCCCGTTTCTGAGCCTGTAGGGCCTTTCTGAAGTTTTCCCTCGTGAAAAAAGACTTGGCTGATGTGTTGCGGTCCAGAATATCGTCCTTCTTGTCGTCGTCGTCGGCATTGGGCGTAGTGGCGGCAGCACTGGCAGCCAGGCCTAACAGTTTTTGCCGAGCTGCGAATGCACTCATTTTGAATTAACTGTGCTCAAGGTTAGTGATCTGAGCATGAGCATGGAAATCGCAAATGGTACCTTCAAGCAAGAAGACGGGCAGGCATTCACGTGGTTGGACTTGTGTGACTGTCCACGAGTGGTGGTCTTTGGTTGCCATTTCTTCAGTTGGAAAAAGGTTGGGAAAGTGGTGAAGTTTCCAGCGAGAGACGTACTACGGCGACGAGGCTGCGGTGTGACTAGGTATGCATATAGACACGACTGTTGAACCCGATAATACCGATGAGAGTATTGTGAATGAGAAACCTCAGATCTATTCGGAGTCAAATGAGCGTTCACAAGTTTGATGAAAAAAGTGAAGTGACAACGATGATGTTCAGAAAAGGAATCACAGACATCCAAGTTCTAGAGGTATAATTGCACCCTTCACAGTCAACCCTGACCCTGACTGTACTTGGTGAATTCGTTTTATCTTTTGAGAAACGACCCTTATCGAGCAACACTTGCCCCACATTCTACCTTTACCATCAACCAATCAAGTGTCCCAATCTCCCAATTTTTCAACCTCGAGCGACCCTTGAATTTGAGTTCGCAGCACCTTCACTCCACTTTATCAATCCCGCCGCGCATCTGATATTCCAGCGTGTTTAACAACGCGACGAGGATCCTTCTGCTTCTGCATCTTTTCTGAGCAACACCTGAAGTGACAAGCAAGGGCAAGAACATACAGCGCATTTCCCTTTCTCATCACTGCACAGCACTGAAAAAGCATTTCAGAAGCACATCAACCCACTATAATATCCAAACCCCACATCACCACCAGGGACATCCATCCCTGCGCATACATAGAGTTGCACTCGATTATTCGACCGCGGCGCCTTTCCGTCTTCGATACTCGATCCACATAATTTTTCTTCCATCACCACTTTGTTATTTACAGTCCAGATAACCCAAACCGCCCTCCATGGCTGGTCCTCGCGCACCCATCGGAACCCTCTCCCAGCACGCCGAGAACGCTGCTGCCCTCAACCGCAACACCTCCACCAACGTCTTCTCCCAGCAAAAATCACAGCTCAAGTCCAAGAAGGGCAAGCAACCAGTAGAAGAGAGCGAGAGCGACTCCGATAGTTCATCCTCCAGCGACGGCGACAGCAGCGATAGCGATAGCGACGCCGAACCCAAGACCACCGAATCCAACGGCGACTGGACCAGCAAACTGAAAAAGACCAACATGGCTGCGCAAACGAAACCATCCGCCGCCACCACCACCAAGGCCACAGCCTCTCCCGCTGCGCCCAAGACGGCTGCCGCCGCGAAGGCTAAGCCAGTAGCCACCAATAAGGACCAAGAGTCCTCGTCGTCCGAGTCCGAAGCCGAGTCCGCGTCTGGATCTGAATCCGAGTCCGACACCGAGTCTGAGTCGGAGGCCGAGCAGAAGAAGCCTGCTGTCACCAAGAAGGCGGAAGAGAAGAAGCCAGTCGCGGCGCCAGTAGCCAAGAAGGTCGCGGCCAAGAAGGACGAGAGCAGCAGTAGCGAGGAGTCTGGCAGTGAAGAGGAGAGTGGAAGCGGTTCCGAAGATAGCAGCAGCGACGACGAAGAGGAGGAGAAGAAGACCACCAAGCCTGCGCCCAAGGCTACTACTACTACACCAAAGGCTGCGCCCGCCGCGAAGACAACAAAGCCGGCTGCTAAGCAACCCACACCCTCCGAGTCATCATCAGAGGAGGAATCAGGTTCTGAGGACAGCGAGAGCGACAGTGAGAGTGAGGAGGAGACGGCACCAAAAGCCAACACAAGCGCCAAACTTGCGAAGCCCGCCGCCGCCGCCAGCAAGACACCAGAGGCCACCAAGGCCAAGCCAGTTGCCAATGGTACCTCCAAGTCGAACGAGATCGTGAGCAAGTCCGACGACGAGTCGTCCGAGGAGGAGTCGGAGTCTGAGTCTGACGAGGAGATGGCTGATGCTCCCCAGCCTAAGGCCGCTCCCAAGAAGACTTCTGGGTATGTACTGTCGCAAGACTCTTTAGAGATGATATATACAATGCTAACACATCACAGTCCCCAACTCCCCAAGGTCATTGCCCCCAACTTCCACATGCGCAAAGCCGACGCCAACGCCGACGCCAAGGACGTCGCGCGAACGTTCCAAAAGGCCCAAAGCGAGGGCAAGCAGATCTGGTACTTTACCGCGCCCGCCTCCATCCCGATCGAGGTGATCCAGGAGCACGCCCTCCCCTTGTCCAAGATCCAATCCGGCGAGCCCATCATCACCCACAACGGCGCCGAGTACAACGCCACCCTCGAGGAAGGAACCACTCTCCACTCCATCCAGGTTTTGTTGCCTACCGAGACCGGCGACAAGTACGAGCTCATGAAGCAGCCCATCGCCCAGGCCCTGCACATCAAGCGCGTCACCCGCCTTAACCCCGCCGCGGCCGCCACCGCCGCCGTTCCTGCTCCCGCGGTCGGTAACGCCCCCCGTCAGCAACCTGCTGGTCTCAAGGCCCGCTTCTACCCCATCGGCGCTACCCCTACTACAAACGGTACTCCTGCTACCACCGCCGCTGAGTCCGACGTCGAGATGGCCGACTCTGCCCCCGCCAGCAAGTCAAGCAAGAAGCGCAAGACCACCGAGTCTACTTCCGAGGACGCTGCCGCTCCCGCGAAGAAGGCGAAGAAGACTAAGGAGCCCAAGGAGCCCAAGGAGAGCAAGACCTCGAAGAAGACTGCTGCTGCTGCCAAGTCCGAGACTCCTATCGCTCCTCCTGCTGTCCCTGCCGCTGCTGCGGCTGCGGCGGCTGCTAAGAAGACGGTTACGCCCAAGAAGGTGACGCCGATTTTGCCTCCTTCTATTCCCTCTGCTGCTAAGAAGAGCTCTTAGAAGGAGCCTGCTGTGAAGAGTGCGGAGGTGAAAAAGGAGGTGAAGGAGGGAAAGAAGGAGGAAAAAAAGGAGGAGGAGAAGGGAAAGAAGGAGGAGAAAAAGGAGGAGATTAAGCAGGTGAAGAAGGAGGTTAAGAAGGTGAAGGGCGTCAAGGGAGTGAAAGGTTTGAAAGTGAAGAAGCTGGCTTAGACTTAGTTGTCGCTGAAGGGGGGGTTGTCAAGCCTAGCAACTTTCAAGGATGGAGAGCCTTTTTTTCAAACGCGCATCTTCCTTGCTTGGGGGCAAGAGAGGCAACCTCGTGTTCACTCCCGCTTTCGATACACCATGTCAACATTGCATTTGCCACGGCGAAGGGTGGAATCGATATCGGAGTTAGGTCAGGGCACCTCATGGCCTCTGGAGCTTGGAGCTTATAGATGGAAAGTATCACTACTCATGGCTGGCTACCTCCGTCATGTTGGGGAGGAGCTTGCTGAGTGCGGGTCCCAGGAGGTGCTACTTGGGGCCCGCTTTGCAACCGATTTGAAGAAGTCGCAGACGGAGGATCTTATCGAGCTGTTGTGTATATACTTACCGCATCTGGGAAAATCATTGCGATCCTTTCGAGCCATGGCTTGAAGAGATATGGAGATGTACAAGCAGAAAAAAGGGATGGGAGTCACTTAGAGGCGTTCAAAAAGTATTCTATCTGTTAAAAGGTCATGTAGAGATATTTTCATTTTACGTATCCCGAAGGCTTCATGGCCCTGAGTAAGCAACTTACATGTGACGGCGTTACACACAGTTAGTTACACACGTGGTGACGGGCATGAGAGGACGGGATGAAAGATGGTCGGCATTCATGACTTCCTTTTGCCTCGAAGTCAAAGTTAACTTACTTTGATCAAAGCCCACAGCAAGGACAATTAAGGCTGACTGCGAACCTGCCTGTGACCGTTTCATGATAATTCAGTTTGGCGGCGCATGGGTGTTTTGTGCATCCTACCACCTACTGTACCGGAATTTCTTCAATGTAATATCGAACAGTCAAAGATGTCTGCTCGGTTGTGATTATGTTAAGGAGAACTCACAGTGTTGGACATCTCAAATCATGGAGAGAGACCCTCTGCTCTGCCCTCGAGACATAAGGATCTCCTCAACAAAACAACCACCTGGCAAAAATCAACCGCAATCCGTATCGAGTAGCCATACCGAACCTGCCTCGCTTGTCTGCGCACCCCATCCATCCCGCCTTTTCATCAATATCTCCCTCTCAACCCTTTAAAACCCCCAAGTACTGCTCACTACATTCCCTACCCAAAGATACTTTCACGACCGGCCACACCGTCTTGCTGCACGTTCTCTTTTTTTGCACTCCATCAACTTTCCCCAAACTGGAAGGGCATCAATTAGCGAGAAAGGACTCCCCGAACCCCCCATTTCACCAACCGGAGCCGCAAGCAAGTCATCGGACAATAACTTGCCGAGCCCAGAATCTTCAGATGCGGTGATTGGGGAATTTGTGAAAGCCCGTCAGCAACAAGGTTGTATTGCAGACTTTGGTGGTGGGTGTTTTTGGTTCTGGGCAAAACGGCAGGAAAATGGGTTTGGGTATGGTTGGGTACTAACTGCTTTTGGGGGTGTTAGCTGCGCGATCTGTTAGTGGGATATCAGGACTTATAGATTTCCCAGCCTTCCACCAAGACAGCATAGCATCCATTTGATGCTCCAAGACTCCCACCTCCATCCATCCATCCATCCATCCACCCATTCCCAGAATTCCATGTCACTCGTCCGGGACAGCGACGGCAATTCTTCATTCGGGTGCTCCAATAAAGCCCAGCCAGACCTCGCTTGTCAAAAGCCTCTTTCAATATGGGCGTTATTGGGCGTTCCGAACGGAAGTGTGAAAACTGAGAACCGAAAACTCCCACTCCCAGCTATAATTCTTCCAGCCACTTTCCTACACCATCCATCCATCCCCTCCAGATATGTATTTGATAACAACGGCCTGGAGGTTTCACAAAAACTCAAGAGTCGAGTTGTTGAAGGAAAATGTCCCCAGACAGATCATCATCTTCACTCCACAGTCCACACACTCCTCCGGATTGCAACCCTGGCTCGCCTAACCCATTCCTAATCCTTCCAGAGCCTAGAAAGTCTGGGCTCTATGGTAGCCCTAGAGAAGGCCCCCTCCCCTGTTCACGATCAGCAATGAAACCCGCATTTTCTCTCTCCAACAGTTCAAGTGCTGACTCCCGACTCCGAGCAAAAAAACACCAAAAGCAAATGATCTCCCTCATCCCGTCCCGGGTTTCAGAGTGCTTTTGATTTTCAATTCTTTCAGCAGTCGGTAATGCCAAACAACGACGTCGACGACAACAACAACAACAACACGGGCGAAGCCAACGGCTCCCGTTCCACCGGAATAGCGCCATAACAAAAAAAACATGCCCACCGTTACTACTGCTTCCATGTTCCGGTTGAATGAGAGAGAGAGACTTGTTGAGAGACCTTTCTAAGATTGAAGTGCCCCACTTCACTTCCTCGATTCCCCATTGCAGTCAATTAGGAAAATAAGATATCACTTGGCGGACTATCTATCCATTTTATCGGTCGCCCAGTCTTTGTCAAGCTACAGTATTCCGAGTTTCGCGGTTTGGTGCACTGAGCGTTTCCCCCTTATTCACAAACTCCGGTCTCAAGAGCCGCTCAGACAGATTCGAGCTTGGGTGCCTTGCGAGTTGGATTGCGACTTTGAAAGTGCGACCGCGACGCTCCTCCGGCGCTTTAGCTCCTTTAGGGGTGTGCGTTGTTGCTCGGTGGAAAAGTCGAGGGGAACAAAGGAGGGAAAATGATTCCCGCCCGGATGGTTGCCGCGCCCTTCCCCGTCTCCGTCTCCGTCGCCGCCGTCGTCCTTCGATTCACCTGGTATCTTTCGCTGGCGGCACTCCTCTACACAACATGTGTCACGTCGGCTAGCATCATTGCAGTTCGAACTGGTGGTGACGGCCACGGGGACGACAGCGCCCTCCCCTTGGGTAGCAGCAGCCTCACAGGCCTAGCAAAGCGCGGTCCCACTGAGCATGTCATCCTCTGCGACTGCATCTCTGCCAGCGGAATCCGGTCGTCGCAAATGGCCTACTACTCCGGGGACGTCATCGGTTTGCCGACGGGCGGTATGGGGGTTGTTGACACGGAGTTCAACACGACGGCGGCGTGGTACAACGAAACGACGTCAGCAACATGGCTTGACACGGGCGTTACTTTTAAGGCAGTGATCCAGTACCATGTGGCTGAGGGCGATTATGTGGGAAAGGGCAATAATGGGTACGGAGACTTTAGGTGTTGGCAGAGGAGCGAGGCGGGGTTTTCGTTCGATTACAAAGGTGATGGAACTGTGTGCACCATGAAGATTGATTGCAATAAGAGCCCTGCTCCTGGTGAGTTTTTGCCTTCTCTTTTCGTTGTCGCGGTAGTCGAGCGATTCGGTGATGTTGCTAGGTGTTGAAAATGAAGCATGTGCTAACTGTTGAGGAATATTAGCGACCGATCCTCCCTACGTGCCCTTGGAATCCACCACCACCCCTACCAACGACGACGACCAAGCCGCAAGATCTTCAGCCACTCCTACTCCCTCTGGTTCAGAGGGAAAGAAGGATAAATCAATCTCCACAGGAGCAGTAGTTGGCATCGCCGTTGGTATTGTCGGAGCCTTCACCCTCTTGGCCGGCGTAGCAGGCTTCTGCTTCGCTAGACGACGTCGTCGGAATAGAAAGCGCCGGCAGCAGCAGCAAGAGGAAGAGGCACAAGGACGAAAGAGCACGGTAACAGATTCAACCATGACCGAGGCATATGCCCCTGGTTCAGACTTTGTGAAGAACGACGGTGGAAACCCGAACGCGGTTTACGAGCTGGACGGAGGCTGGTACCGACACGAGATGGGCGATGATCCCGGCCATTATGAGATTGACGGGCAGGTCAGATGTGAGGCGGATGCGGAGGATGGGGAAATCAAGGAGAAGATGGATGACCTGTTTGCTGAGGCTGATGTGAAGGAGGTCATCACCTTGAGCGAGAAGACCGACTTGAAGAAGGGTATGTTGGACGAGAAGGCGGAGAAGAAGGGGTATGCTGTCGTCACTGTTAGTGAGAAGGAAAAGGAAATGATGAAAGATAAGGAGGAACGAGAGCGAAAACTACAACAAGAACAGCAGAAACAACAGGTGGAGGGACAGAAGAGAAGCAGAAACGTCGAAGAACCCTCACCAGTCTCACCTATCTCACCTATCTCACCTATCTCACCAATATCACCTCTCTCCCCAACAACGGCGTCGTCTTGGACGGAAGAAGGAGGACAGACGCCATTCTGCTTGCCAGCATTGATGCCGGAGCCGGAGAAGTTTATGGCGGAGGAGTTCAAAGCGGTCCAGAAGGAGAAATTGAAAGACGAAACGAACACCAAATTCCGGTTCGAGGGAGAGGAAAGAAACAAGTATGTGAAGGAGGAAGAGACACAAAAGTATCATGGGAACGTGAAGGCAACATCGTCGGGAGGAGGATCGGGAGAAAGGGGAAAAGATACCCCGTGTCCATAGGGATGGATGAAGTGGTAGAGATAGGAAGGGGGAAGAAGAGTGAGGCTTATGACTTATGACGATAATATACCCCGGCTTTTGATCTTAAAGATCCGTTGAAGATCCGTTGTTCGCTTTAGAGTTTAGTCGACAAATTGTGTTGCATGTAAAATTGCTGGAGAAAAGAAGCCGAGGAAAAGAAGACGGAGTCCCACGGCCGGAGATGAAAGGCACGGGGATTCACGGCCAGTCGCGGTTCCTATCGGTTACCGTACGTTGATGGGGCTTCGTTCCTTCCTACATAGTGTCTTTATAGTCCTTCCTGCCATATACTGTCTTTTTCCAATTCTGAAACGAAGCTACCTTCCCGTTTGCTTTGCTCTCTTCCTTCCCAATAAAAGATAGGTTCCTTCCTGAATCCTGAGGTGATCGTGGATTCCATAGCGGGACCATGGCGGGGTAAGTCTACACCCGTTGGTGCCGACGCTTTCGCATTAATGGCTGGTTCAAACAAAAAAATTGATAGCCGAGAAATGTGATAAACGGGAATAATATTTGGTTTATAATATGGATGGAAGCTGAAGACCTGGATCCATATCTTTGTTATTTCCATCTGCGGCAATGCCACTATCGACAAGTGTGGCTGACTGAGTTGCAAGGGGGCAGTGCAAGTATAAGTACTGACACCTCAGCGGCTCAGCCTACAAGATAGTCGTGATCAGACGAAGGCGTGACCGGAGTTTCGTCCGCATCTGACCGGACTTTGAAGGGGATCAGAAAAAAAAAACGAACAAGGATTCAACGGACTGGCCGATGCAGCCAGAAGATCGCAAATGCTGGGCGAGGTCGCAAGACATGTGAAAAGACTCCAAAAGGGAAAAAAGAACGAAAGCTGATTTGACCACCAAACGGCTTTGTCGGTAGGGCGGCTCAGGGCGGACCACGACATCTCACGCCGAGCCAGCGCCGAGCCAAGACGGCCCCACAGCCCCGGAGAAGAGTTTTTCTTGGCGCCAGACTGAGGTTGGACAAAACAAAAGGATCCCATGTTCAAAAAGTGTTGTTGTCGACGATACGATGCCGAGCATCCGTGAACCCTTACAGTAAAGATCCTAGCAGTTGCAAGCCCCCCCTTTTGCTAAAACCCCCCTTTTGCAAGGGAATTTGGCTGCCCGCATTCCCTCTGCGGGGGAGGACTGCTAACTGCTATTGCAACGGTTTCAAGGGCGGATTTGCAAAAGAAGGGGTCTGATTTTGGTGGGCGCGGACACTTATACCCGCTTACCGGGGGCTTGGCGGTCCGCTTTTTCGCCCTGGTTCCCCTCACCCAGTGGCTAGAAGGGTTAGAGTGGTCTGTGCATACGTACCCTCTTTTGCAAAACCCCCCCTTTTGCTAGAAATTCTGGCTGCCAGCCCCACTTGCAACTACTAGGATCTTTACTGTAAAAAGTGCCTGGGTGTGCGAAAAGGGACATGTGACGTCACCAAGAATTTGGGGGAGTGACGGATCGAGCTCACCACTCAGTCTCGTTTGGAGAGAGTTGGGGTCATCTGGCATGAACTGAGTCATTTGGAGGGATTCGGCTATGGGTGACCGGTTAAGTTAGTTGTATTCAATAAAAGAGAGCTTATAAAGAAAACAGCAGAAACAGGTTCCAGTCGGCTACACTGCCGAGGAAATCAAAGCGTAAAAAGCTGGTACATGGTACATAAAAAGGTGGGTTGCGTGCTCATCATTGTAGCTTCCCATCTTGGCACTTGCATGTCACGGGAAGGAGCTGAGCTCTCATAAAGTCTCAACGGCGACTGGGCTGTGAATGCCGAACCGAACAATGAGCGGCAGGCGCAGCGGGGGGAGAGGACAAGGAAGAGCTGCCTGGGAGAAACACACATTCCATGTTGCTGTCATCCGGCATCCATCCCTCCACACAATGATTGATCTGACAGTCTGACAGGCGACCTGACCTGACAGGGTCCCGACGTAGGTACAGCCGCGCTTGTGAAAAAGCTGTGCAGATATCTGCCCTGCTGATCCTCCCTTTCGGCTCCATCTAACTTCCTCAAGCCTTCTTTTTCTTATACCCGGTCTACCACTACAGTAGCCGGCTAATCATTTTGTATATCTTTCTTGTATACCCCATCATCCCGCACCCAGCAGCTGTTCTACAACATCCTCGACTGTTGGCTTGTCTTTGACTACGACATCGATAACCAGCTGGAACCACGCATCCGAAGACAAGGCTTGGACTTGAGGATCACAGTGTAATATGGGATTGGCCAACCAAACGGGCACAACAGAACAAACATCTCTACGACGACTGGAGCAGGCTGATAGGACTCGGTGATCTCCATTTTCACGCTGCAAACATGGCTCCCCCATCTGCGGCAGAGCACTATCTCCAGCAACCCACGTATGACGATCCTCCTGAGAACGAGTTACACGAGAAGAGTCAAAGCGAAGGTCAAGAACATCACGATAACCCGCCAGGTGGATTCGACCCAACTCCACTTCCCGATGCTCCTCCCGGATACACCATCAAGATCACCTTCCACAAGGCCATCAACCTTCCGGTGGCCGACATCCAGACAGTATCCGCCGACCCATACATACATGCTACACTCACTGCCGATGTCCCGAAGCGGCACCCCGAAGACCCTCCACTAACACGAAGGACGCGGACGATCCATCGGAGTCTCGAGCCGGTATGGGAGGAAGACTGGATTGTTGCCAACGTGCCATCGACCGGATTCGAACTCAAGTGCCGCTTGTACGACGAGGACTGGCCAGACCATGACGACCGACTCGGTAACGTCACGATCAAGGTAGACCATTTAGACGAGGAGTGGCCGGGATTCGGGCTGGATGGCAAGTTTTTCGAGGTAAAGAAACGTTCGGGCAGCAAACGGGCGTATTTCCACAAGGGCATAGAGGCCCTTTTAAACGGACTGAAATGGACAACACCCCAGATACACATCAGCGTCAATGTCCTCGGCGTCTCGGATCCTCCCCATGCTCAGATGTGCACTCTGGGCCCTACATACTGGGTCAAGCACTTTAGTCCCATGATTGGACGGCTTACCGGTGTGACGGCGGGCGGTCACGATACGTCAGACAGCGATGACGACAGCAAAATGCCAAAGAAATACGAGTAAGTTGATCAAACTCGACGTCCTAAAGCGTGAGACGGTCGCTGACAGACATTGAACAGCTTCCAAGCCAATGAGATCCAACTTGCCGGGCCAGTTCCCCCCAAATTATACCATCGATTTGTCGAGTTTCGTCCCATCATCGGCAAGATGTTTTCGCAAAAAGGCTTCAGGGGCCACGTCCTGAACAAGGTACTTCACAAGCAACACAGGAGAATCTACAACTTCGACTCGAGTACCGAAACTGGGATATTCGCACCATGTACCAAAGAGGCGTCGGTGCAGTTTCTCAGAATGGCGCATTATGCGGAAGGAGGTCGCATCTTTACCTACGTGCTCACCTTGGACGGCCTATTGCGCTTCACCGAGACAGGCAAGGAATTCGGTATTGATTTACTGAGCAAGCACACCATGCACTCGGACGTGGCGACGTACATTGCTTGCTCGGGCGAGTTCTTCATCAGACGCATCGCCAAGCGCCACAGACCCCATCACACTCACACGGGCTCATCGAGCCACCATCATTATCACCCTGAAAGTGGGGATGGTCATAGGAACATCTGCGAACACGGTCTTGACCACGATACCCACGATCACCCAGGCACTCCCGAATCATCTCGCAACCCAGAGGACTACGAGCTCATTATCGACAACGACAGCGGCACGTACCGTCCAGACAAGTGCATCCTGCCCGATCTGCAGGCCTTCCTCCAGCACCAGTTCCCAGGCTTGCACATCCGGGCCCTGGATTGTGGCGACGAGGAGCATCAAAAGGCCAAGAAGGAGCAGCTGGAGATCAAGAAGAAGGAAGGCCCCAAGGTCCGGATGGTTCTGAACCGCAGCCCCAGCTCGAGCAGCTTCAGCTCAGACGATGAGAGTCGTCTCGGAGACTTGGATGCGCTGGATGATGATGCGCCAAGGTATAAGAGTAAGAAGGAGAGGGCGTTCGATATGGTGGAGGATCCGAGCACTTGGAGGGATTGGGTGCCGGGTATGAACGGGGGTGGACATGGCCACGCGGGACACGCGAGTGGGAGTGGGCATGGTGAAGGAAGCGGACACGGCGGAGTAACCAGGACGGTCTAGGGAGCTGTCTCGGTTGTCTTTCGTAAGTGATACCATGAGATGAGGAATATGAGGTTCGATAAATACCAGGAGGAGCTGGCTAGTAACGATGGAATGGGTTAACGACCGGTTGTGTTTTGTATACCTTTTTCCTTGGACAGTTAATTATGGTCTCTGGGTCCGGGGTCGTATAAGTATTGGCTGGGAGAGGAAGGGCGGCTCGGTGCTTTAATTTTAAGATACCAAACCATATTATTTCAGTCAGTTATCGTTACGAAGTATTCGTTATATTGCTCAAACTCCAACGTCGTACTTGTTACACACGGTCTCTACCATTGTTCGAGGCTTCAAAGCCGCTATAGGCTCCTAAGAGGCACTGTACCCTATCTCATACTTAGGTAAGTATTTACCCCATGGGTTCGTCTACAGTCGAACTCCCATCTCCACCTGCAATTCTCTCCATCCGTCATAGACGGCCCCCATGCTGTGGGTCCCGTCAACTGCAGAGACGGAGATGATCATGTTGGTATTATTTCTGGGCGTGCCGGGGTTATCGGTCGAATAGTCCGTTGACAACAACAGGGTGACTGGACTCGTGATTCTCTTCTATTTGATACGATGTCAGGACAAGAAAAGAATTACCAGAGGTGATGTTATGTTATGTTTCCAAAAGGTGTCTCTCCCGAGACTTGATGAGGAGAGAGCGCAAATACCGTAGCTCGCTCTTATTGTTGCCCCAGGATGTGTAAATTACCGTATTATACTACAGCAGTAAGAAAGGATTGTCGAAACATGCTTCCATACCGTACGTAAATCTGCTTCGACTTTCAAACATCACGTTGAACTCGTCAGAATGCGAGTGATTCTTTACCTGCTTTTCTCCTTGTTTGGCTTTTGATAGATAGGTATTGGTTGTTTGAACAGTTTTATAGATCTATGAGTTCTTATCACGGCTTACGGTTCTTGCTGGGCTCTGTAGAAGGTAATCATTTGTTCTTGAATAAGGTACTCGAGCTTCTTGCCATTTTCTTGACATATGTCCAACTTACTGAGCAACATCAAATCCCCAAGACAAAAAACGCATAGAACTCTCTCCATCAAGCCGTCATGTCAACCGCGGCGACCACAACTACGGCCCCCGGGCCCGTGTCGTGGTACATAGTGGTGGATGACGGAGCGGGATGAGATGAGGTGCATGGAAGGCCCGAAGCGCAACACCTCCAGAACCTCAAGACCTTCTCCACGGCCACGGGGGCCAACGGGGACGCCTGGGGACGCCTACTGGAAGGGACCGCCCTGTTAAATGCATGCAGCTCCAGCTTCTCTGCATGAGTGACTTCGACGAACGAACGAGCGGTTCAGGTTGTTGTGATTGACGTTCTAATTCCCCCGTTGGACCCCGTTGGCTACCCCCGTCTGACCGGTATGGACCCCGGGCTTACATACATACACCAACCGGCCAGCTGGAATGCTAGAATGTCCCTGGGCTGGGAGGTGATAGGCATGTTGAGGCTACCAATTGCAGTGGATGGCTGGCAGCACGACGACGCGGACCCAGACTGTGAAGTGAAGGATGGGAAAACATGGAAAATGGTGATGGATGGTTGGTAGTGGGTTGGTGGGTTGCACTAACAGAGAAAGAGGAGCCCCAGTTGCTTGTGATGGGCAAGAGATACAATCATTGTGCCTTGAAACTATCTCCATAGACACGATCATGATGTAAGAGATGGTGTAAATATACGTCAACTATCTTTAGACTGAAGAGGATATACGGTAACGCTTCTCTATGTTTTGCAGATAACATCGACTTATGATGGAGTCTCTTGAGGTGTTCAAGTGTATAAAATGAAAAACGGTTAGTTTCGATAGTACCGCATCTGCTCATTCAACTGGGTTTTATCCCCCCTTGTCTTTTGCTAGCAAAATCTCGAGCAGCGTTGCATTTTGACCCGCAACATCGGCAGATCCTCCAATTTGGCAGATTCAACTGGCTCGGGTAGCAAAAAAGCGGGGGGAGATAAAACCCAGTTGAATGAGCAGATGCGGTATGAGCACTAACAGACCAAGGCCGGACATGTGCTCTGCCCGTGGTAATAAAATAAGCAGCCCCACAAGGCCACAGCTTCACGCCGGGTCCATCCTTCTCCTGATTTAGCGCTCCCCCAGCAGGCATGACACACCTTGATGTGTAGGTACGGTCTCCCGTAATTTCACATTGGCCGTGCCATTCCATTTGGACGTGTTCTTGGCGTGCGATTCTTTGAATCTTCCGGTCTCTCCCCTCGATCCCGTCCCATTCGAACCTCGAATCTGTTTCAAATTGGCCAGACCCTGGGGATTTCAAGTTGACGAACACCTTCCCCCTTGGTTGTTGTTTAGAAGGTGAAATACCTTTACCTACCTTGGCTACTAGGTAGTGCACCGTGATCATAGCTCTACCCTATTCAACCGGGAGCAATTACACTACCCATCTCCGGCCTGGCTACTATTACCTTACTCATCAAGCCGCAAGACAAGCCAGTCCAGTGGAAAAGGAACAAGCTGGGGATCGACAACAACCAAGCCAGCTTCCAACGGGCCTGGGCAATTACACAATTACACGCCCATTTCGATCCCAATCCCAATCCCAACTCTAATCGCAATTCCAATCCCAAATTCCCCCCGAACGTCCATCCCCCTTGTCGGCACACGGCGCCAGACTGACCGACCGACCGTTAACGAGACAAAACGAGAACGAGCGAGCGAGACTCCCACTTCCCACGCGCCCCAAGAGACAGACCCCGTCTAGAGGTATTACGTACTGTCATCCCGAAGACGTCTACTCTCTCCCGAGTCCCGTCCCGAATACATACATACACTACATACCTACCCGGACCTTGGCTCGGTAGCTTTGAGGTGGTACTGCGCGCGACAAGACAAGAAAAAAAAAAACAGACGAGTCCCGAACGTCACAATTCTCCAAGACCCCGACCGAACGAACATTCAGTCCATCCATGTTTGCATCTTCGACGACAGTAGTACCATCCTACGCCCACAAAGACGCTCTTTTTGTCCGCCGCCAATTCCCATAATAATCTCCTTTGGTTGCCTTTTTGGTCCTCCTCCCGCCCTTGTCGACAAGAATACTACATACCATCATCTCCTTCCCACCACTCAACCAAAACCTACCTATTCTCGCTTCGATAGCTTGCGCCTCGCTCCATAACTTGGATACAATCATACGCCCGACTCTCTCACTCTATCTACCAAGGTAGTAACTGCAGTCGTTGGAGGCCAGAAGAAGCGGATGCGGACCGGGTCCCGTCCCGACGGCGCGGAGTGATGCAGACGGCAAAAGGGAAGGCCGAGGCGCTTGGACGGAAAGCCAAGGTGTGTGTGTGTGTGTGTGTGAGAAAGAGAGATGTGATGCTTGGGTTGCGTTGCGCTGCGTTGCTTTGGCTACCTTCGATCGATCGAAGCCTTGCTTGCTTACTCCCCCCCACAACCCCTAATCCCATCCATCCCATTCATCCGTACGATTACAATATTGCAGGAATGGGAGTGCTGACACTGCGGTCCTGTCCACCACAGCTTGCGAGTTCATATCAGGAGTTGCTCGAGTAGGTTTTATCCCATCAAGTTTTCTTGGACGAAAGAAGTCGCAATTGGCTGACCTTATTCCTGTCGTCTCTTCCGTCGCGCAGCGAGTTCTCGAGCAAAGACCTACGATCGGTTGGAAACTATACCCTCGGGCGATTAATCGGCAAAGGATCCTTCGGAAAGGTCTACTTGGCCACCCATAAACTAACAAATGGCTCCAAGGTGCGTTGTTGCGCTGGTGGCTTGGTCCCTCGAAAGCCTCTTTTGTTCCTTTCCGAGACACTCGAAGCTAATCTTTGTTCTTTCGGTCGCATAAACAGGTCGTTCTCAAGTCAGCCAACAAAGATGACACAAACCTCGCTCGCGAAATCCATCACCATCGCCAATTCGTACACCCGCACATCGCGCGACTATACGAGGTGGTCGTGACGGAGAATCTGGTGTGGATGGTGCTAGAATATTGCCCAGGTACGAAAAACACACGCAAGAACCGAGGTCTCTTCCACCCGTATGCGCCCTCTCTAAATTACATTGATGTGTTTCACAGGAGACGAACTGTATAATTACCTTCTCCAGCATGGCAAACTGTCAGTGGACAAGGTTCAGAGGATCTTTGCGCAACTGGTGGGCGCCGTGTGCTACGTCCACCGACAATCCTGTGTCCATCGAGATCTGAAACTGGAAAACATCCTCCTCGACAAACACGAGAACGTCAAGCTATGCGACTTTGGTTTCACGCGCGAATATGAGGGCAAGGCCAACTACCTGCAGACCTTTTGCGGTACCATCTGCTACTCGGCTCCGGAAATGCTAAAGGGCGAAAAGTATGCGGGCGAAAAGGTGGACGTTTGGAGCTTGGGAGTCATCCTTTACGCCCTCCTCTGCGGCGAGCTTCCATTCGACGACGATGATGAGCAGGTTACCCGACGAAAGATCCTGAGCGAGGAACCAGATTATCCTGACACCCTTCCGGTCGATGCGCTGTCTCTTTTAAAGAAGTTGCTGTCGAAACGACCCCTAATACGACCGTCCCTACCCGATATCCTCGCCCACCCCTTTCTTGCCGAATATGCGCCTCAACAACAAGAGATTCTGAAACTCGAGCAACCGCCGCCGTTCTCGACACCACTTGAAAAGGAGACGTTACATCGGATGCGAAGCGCTGGTGTGGATACCGAGGCCGTGATCGAGAGCGTCATAGCTCAAAAGTGCGACGCCCTAGCTGGCTGGTGGACGTTGCTGATCGAAAAGGAGGAACGGAAGGCGGCGAGGAGGGAGCGAAAACGCAGGGAAAAGGAGGAGAACAGGAACTCGAGACGATTTTCCCAGGCGTCCAGTCGGCTCAATGCCTTGGCTACGGTGGAAGAATCGCAATATGCCCAGTTCGGAGACGTACCACAAAGACCACGAGGGCGGAGCGAGAGGAGACGGAGCGGACCCTACCCGACTTTGCTCATACCGGATATGCCCAGCATGGCCAACTTTCCAGACTATCCCAGAAGCGCGACTGAGCCTCGCAGTCCGATTGAAGGCGACATGCCACCACCGCCGGTTGATAAGGACTCGATAAGGGGCAGATCTACCAGCTCGTCACGACATAGGAAGCCGATTCCTCCGCCCAAGGAGGGTATTCTGAGGAGTGCGCGGTCAAGAGGATCTACTCTACATCTGGTCACTACGAGTGAAGTTCTGGACTTGAACGGCTCTCTGCAGCTGCCTGATGACCAAAATCAGGTAAAGAAGAGGCCGTCTAAAACCAAGATATTCTGGAAGAACTGGACCCATTGGCTCTTTGAGAGTACGCGGCGGCACAAAAACTCACAGAAGCGCGCCAGTCAGTCGACCCCTAACCTGGCGGATAAGGCGGCCGTGCAAAGTGCGAATAACGGCAAATCGAAGGATGGAGAGAGCCCACGTCCGCAGACGAGCAAGTATCCAGCAGCGAGCTCGCCCATCACAGCGGGCACGGCTGGCCTACCTAAGGGTGTGGTGGCCAACGGCTACGCTAGCAAGGCATCGCCGGCTCTCTCTGCAAGCTCTGCTCCGTTTAAAAACAGTAACGCTTCTGTTGGCCTTTCAAGCTCGTTACCGTCTTCACTGCCACCAATTCCACGTACATACACGTCAGGGTCTTATAAGCGACAGTCCCTGTCACCATCACCGCTAACACCGCGCTCCACCATGCGACGAGCATCCGGCACCGCCGGTCTTCGCGGCAGGAAGTCTACCTCTTCGTCGGTCTCCTCCATCCGCTCCATGCACCACACCCACCATCACTCCCACAGCAAAGCCAGTTCTACCTCATCCAACAACTCGGTTTCCACCTCGGTTTCAAAATCCGCTCTACAAGCCAGCCGCAGTCCGCACCACTCCGTCAAGGTCCTCCCAGCCACGCCAACAACCGTCGGTTTCCCCAGTAACATCCGCTACGTCCGCGACCGTACCGGTCCGCCCCTAGGCATCGGCAGCATCGGCGGTCCCAGTCTCTTCGCCAACCCGCCCAGCGACTACGGTTCTTCCTCCGATAACGGCCGTCTCAACGCCCCCTTTCTCGGTAACGGCGGCGGCGGCGGCGGCGGCGGTCTTTCGGCTCTCAACACCAACACGCAGTACTACCACCTCCCACCCGCCCCTGGCTCGCCTAACCCCTTCGCTGGACTCGGCTCAGGAGGCTACTTTGGTCCTAGAGGAGCAGGCGCCGGGTCGCCTGTCGTTGGCCCCGGCGGGCATGGCGGTGTCATGTTCGCCAAGCGGAAGAAGAATATCTTCAAGGGGCCGATGCTTAATTTTGGCGGCGGTGCTGGAAGCAATGCGGGTAGCAGGCAGAGAGGAGATGTTGGTGAAAGGAGTAGTAGCGGCGCATCCGGGTCTGGAGCTTCGGCGAGTCATTCTAGGAGTGCGAGCGCTAGCGGCCTTGGACGAAGGAGCGGGGAGATTACGATCCAGGAGGAGGAAGAGCCTGGTGAAGAGGAGGAGGAGGAAAGCCATCATACCCAGGGTGGATATGGCGGTGTTGGAGGAGGATATACCAGTGCGTGGGCCGGAAGCCGGACAGGCGCCGGCTGGGGAGGGCCGGAAATGGGAGGGATGCAAGAAGAAGACGAGGTGGAAGAGGTGGACAGTTTCAGTCCCATCATCAGCGGCCCCGGAGAAATTATTGAGGAGAGAATCATCGAAGATGGTGAAGATGAAGATGAAGACGAAGACGCTGAGGAGAGCGCAGATGAGGGAACGATTACGGATCAGCGATCGAGAAGGTCGAGACCTAGGTCGCAGGATCTGGATCTGGATCTTGATCGTGATCTTGATGACGACGAAGACCGTTCCGTCCATTCTATTCCTGCCAATGATGTCAGGTCACCGAACTTGATCTCAAACACATTCCCTACCCCGAACTCGAACTCGAACCCGACGCAAACTCAGACTCAGACTCCAACACGCCCGAATATGCTCCAGGAAGAGGACGAAGAAGAAGACGTAAACGAGGGTTTCAAAGGTCTTGGTTACGATGTCGGAATCGCGATAACTACCGATTCGAACAATCATCGTTTAAGCACTGGCGCTGAACCTTCGACCTCGACTATTCGTGTTGTGCCCGAGCAACAACAAGGTGGATCATCATCCTCACGCTTTGGTCATGGTCACGGTCACAGGAGGGGATGGAGTAATGGCGGTAGCAGTGGTGTAAGCCGCGGTGGAAGTAATAACGGAGGAGGAAATAATCATAATGGTGGAGAGGGTGGAGAAGGAAGTGCTGCTGGCAGTGGCAACAGTCCAACAAAGGTTAGCAGATGACGGTTAGTGAGGCGGGCCTTGCATATGACTAATAAGTAAAAAGTAGTAGTAGTAGTAGTAGTGTGTGAGTGTCGTGTATGAGGAGGTGGATAAGAGGAGGTTGGGCGACAGTAGGGCCGCCAAGCAAGGAACGAATTGAGGTAGGAACTGGGTTTGAGGGAGTGATTGATGGATGGATACCCCTGAAAGTTGATTTTTGCTGGCTGTTGAAATTAGGTGGGCAAGGGGGCGGGGGGGAAGGAGCAAGTCCTGTTGGCTGATACCACTTCACTTACGCTTACACTTTTTTTTTTTCTTTTCTTCTGTTAACTTATTGTTTATACAAACTTTGTACATATAACCACACATGTACCATACCATACCCATACCCACAGATAGATGATTACTTACTACTACTATATAGCTGGCCCCGCGGACTGAATGGTTGGACACGGGAAAGGGGAGGGGGGAAAAAGGACACAGGAGATGGGAGGTTGTGGAGGGGCTTGGGTCCTGTTGTTTTTTCTTCTTCTTATTCTGCGACACTTCACTTCACTTCACTTCACTTCTTCTATTCAGAGAGAGAGAGAGCAAGGCCCGCCTCACTTTTACTTGTTTTACTTTGTTCGGTTTGCTTCTTGTCTTGTTTAGAATGTTAAGATACCATTTTATTGTTTTGTTCTAGTCTTTTTGATACCTTATTTAAGTAATGACTTGTTAATTCAGCGGAGAGGGCTGGAAGTGCGGGAGAAGGAAAATCATGGAAAGTGAAGAGCACACGAATAGGCTCCAGGTGGACTGTCAGAGGGGTGTGGGCAGATAGATGGAGGTCTTTGAGTTGTTTGGGGAAAGAGAAGTTGATACTAACCGTAATTACTAACTGTTAATACCAACGATGGTTTAAAACTGTGGATCACAATAAATGGCGATATCAATGGACATATGTAGATTTGTTGTGCTGACTCGTCACAGAACTCATATTTCCCTAATCACACATGGCTCACCGGGCGTTTTTGATGTTGAGTGCGCGCTCTTCATTCACCATTTGCATTGGAGGGGAAGGCTTAGTAGCGTTGATTGCCTTTCACAGTCTGTCCTCTCGTGTCGCAAGCATACCTAACTATAAGCAAATTATAAGAATCATCCTTAAAAACCAGGCAAGAACGATGAGATGGTTGGTGACTTTGAAGTAATTGGTATATGCTAAACCGGCTATCAAAATGCAAAACTTCCCTAACTAAAGCGACAATATCCTCCCCGGTGGTATCAAACCGTTCCTCCCTCATACTCTCCAAACGCTAGATATATGGATATGTATTTACAAAAGAAATTTTGTTTTCCAAAAAGACAAACTATGAAATTAGATTCTGAAGCTGACCTATGCAGCTCCTCCTCCTCTCCCCTTCTCCCATGCTTTTCTTCACATTCCTCTCTCCCTCTCCCGCTTCCTTTCACCCACATCAACTTCTGATGTGTCCGAGTGAACTACCTAAACAGCACTAGCAACAGCCGGCTCCGCCACCGTCACCGTCTCCTTCACCGTCTGCGTTTCCGTCACCGTAGTCATCTCATTATGAATCAACGTATCCGTCACCCTCACCGTCTCCTTCTTCGTCTCGGTAACCGTCTCCTTCTTCGTTTCCGTAACCGTAGTCGTCTCCTTAACAACCTCGCCCCTGATAGTAGCGGTGACAGTTTGGAACTTGCTCTCCGTCTGCGTAGCAGTGGCAGTGGCAGTGGCAGTTTCCGTTACCGTGACAGAGACTGAGACGGTGACAGCAGGTTCACTACCGGAAGGAGCAGCAGCAGCTGCTAGCTTGACATGATTTCCGTTCAGGATCTCCTTACCAGAGTCAGGATGGGAGTACTGAGCCGGTTTGAACAACCGGTCGACGGTGGCCCAGTATTGCGCCTTTGTGTCAACCTCCACAGGGGCAGAAGAGGGGGCGGCGGTGACTTCGGCGGGAGCAGCAGCGAGCTTGATGTTGATACCCTTGACGCTAACAGCAGCATCGGGGGCTTCGGTAGGCGCGGGAATGGTTTCGTCGTCGTCGTAGGAGATCAAGTCGGTGATGGTGTTGGTGACGGGGATGATGACGAGGGGGTCGTCGTCTTCTTCGGTGGTGGTGGGTTTGGGAGCTTGGGTAATGCTGGTGCTCGGAGCGGAAGCGGAAGAAGTGGTGATGGGGGCGCTGCTAGTAAGGGGGGCGGAGGTGGGAACGCTGCTGATGAAGATGCTGCTGCTGCTGGTGGTTGTGGTTGTGGTAGGAGCAGGAGCGGATGATGAGATGATGACCGAGGAGCCTAAGGTGTGGTTAGCAATGATATGAAATGAGGATATGAAAGGCGACTTACTGCTACTGGCAATAGTCTCCGAGACGGTCTCAGTCGACAAAGCAACACTGCTCGAACTGAGGCTCAGAGTAGAGGTCGGCTCAACACTGCTGGCAGAAGACGAAGTCGAAGAAGAAGCCGAAGAAGACACAGCCCCCGAAACAACAAAAGTCGAATGCGCCGAGCTAGGAATAGTGAAAGTAACCGGATAAGTACTTCCACCATCCGTAACAGTGGCAATCACCGTGATGAGCTTCTCACCGCCGGTGGTGGTGGGAGGGGGCAGGCTCTCCGAGGCAGACGAGGAGGTGACCAAAAGAGGTGGCTGGACAGCAATGACACTTGACGAAGACATAGTCGTAGGCGCCACCGAGACAATGCTCGACGAAGTAGTGACAGGCTCACTCGACGAAGATACCGCCGGCGGAAGAGCAGGAGCAACAACAGTAACAGTCACCGTCACCGGCGCCACGCTCTGCGTAACCTTTGTCGTGCCAGTAACAGTCGTGGCGTATCCCTCTCCCTCACCCTCACCTCCAGACGGAGCAGCAGGAACCGTCATCGTAACAGTCCCCGAAGACTCCGTAACCTTGGCTGTGCTCGTAACAGTCACTTCGGATCCAGCTGCCCCAGAAGACGAAGCACCAGCAGGAGGCACCGTAACCGTCGTCGTCCCAGCAGATTGCGTAACCAACACAGTCGAAGTAACCTCCACCTCACTTCCTGCACCTCCTCCACCCCCACTGTTTCCAGCACCAGGTCCAACAGGGGCAGCAACAGGCGCCAAAACCTTGGCCGCCTCATCCGGCTCGTAGCAATCAATCACCACGCCCTCGACCGTAGTCATGGGCATGACGAAACACTTCTTTCCAGAATCGCACTGCCCGATGTTGAACTTCCCCTGGCTGTTGCAGTAGGCGCGGCCACCTTGGACGCAAGCAGCTTGGCCGGGGGTGCAGGGTGTGTTCGCGGTTAAGGAGGAGAATTGCTCGTTGTAGCGCCGGGCGTCGGCGATGTTGCGGGCGTAGACCTCGGGGGAGACGGTGGTGGTTGCGGACGGCAGGGCGCCGGTGACGGCGGTGGGGAGGTTGGAGAGGATGTTGCCGTTGGCTTGTGAAGGGGCGGTTGAGGCGGAGGCGGATGAGGCGGATGGGGCGGATGATGATGAAGCTGATGATACCGTTACGAATACTCCTCCGGGTACCCCTCCAGCGGATGTTGACGATGACTTTCCAAAGTCACTAGGAAAGTCGGTTGTGACTCCGATGAAACCTGGTATCGTGTAAGACACCACTATTGTTGTTGATCCATCACCACCACTTCCTGTCGTAGAATGATCCTCCCCATCATGTCTCCTCTCCACTGACGCCTGACTCTGTTGTACTGGGCGACTTCTGAGAGGACCAGCCTCAGCAGCAGTTGCCAGAAGGCCAGCGACGAGAGCGCCGAGCTTTATTGTTGTGGTAGGGCGCATTGCTCGTGGTTGTTGTTGTTGTTGTTGTGATGCTCGAAGCGGATATAGGTGTAACCTATGGTCTCAGACCAAAGGAAAACCACAGGTAGAAAAGAAAAGGAGAAAAGAAAAAACAAGTATACAAAATGTCGATATGTCCTCCGCGAAGTGAAGTCGTTGTCCAATGTATCGTATCCTCGCCAAAAGGTGTAAAGGGGAGGAAAGTCTAAACCACTTCCAGATGGTAAGACGAAGTATGGAAGTCGAGAATCGAAAATCGGAGTTGATCAACCGACCAGTCGGGTAGAAACCAAGGATCCTCGTTCCTGAAGGTCCTTGCGGGTAACAGATGATCTTGTGTGTAAGCGGGTAACTTTTGCAAAGAAAGAAAGATCGACTTGTCTTTCTTTGTGTCACAGCTTTGATATGGGTGGAAGGCGCTTAGACAGTGTTCGAAAGGTACAAATAAAGGGTATTGTTGAACGCTGGTATGGAAGAAAAAACAATATGCTTGTGATGATGAGTAATGACGAGTCAAGGAAAGATAGAAAAATATGATGATAATGCTGAGACACAGAAAGCAGAAAGATGGGAGCAAAGGAGAAAGGAGAAAGAAAGAGAAGAGGAAGAAATCCAGACCAGAGAGGAAGATATCATGAAGCCAGTGCCCAACTCCAACCAAGCCAGTTGGGTACCTCTAGTTGCCCAGAACTAGCAACTAGCAACTAGCCTAGTTAGCTCCAGGAAAAAAAACCACATGGTAGTCCTCGATCCAAGCCTGCGATGACAGGTAATGTCGCGTCACGAAACTCCACACGCACACACCATTCCCTCTTCCTTTCGAGAGAAAGCCGCCCGCCCTATGAAATTTTCCTCCAAGCCTCGTTCGAGATCTTCCGACCCTATGGTTCGGAAGGCCCCGAAGGACTAAGCAGCCAAGGGCGGGCCAAGGGTAGGGAAGAGAGAGGGGGTCCAGTCCAGTCACAGACGCTGCGCGGCATCGTGAAATCACTGGATGGGCGGCGGCCAACTTTCGAGGCCCAGCCAAACACCGCTGAAAAAAATAACGGAAGCCGGCATGTCATGAACATGGGGAGAATGTGGTCCTGCATGGAAAAGTATTTGTCTCGATTCTTCCACCTCCATGATTCGCAATCATCCAATGCAGTCCTTTTTCTGTCGAAAAATGTCCACTCGGCATATCGATCCATGGCTGTAAATCCGTCTTCTGTCCAAGTCGAAATGTCCACTCCCCGGTTTGCCATGAAAGGCATTGTCCCCCTCTCCCTCCCTAGTCAGTCAGCCATATCTCCGCGCGGGCATATGGCACCATGGCATTGTATCCCCCCCATCTTAACAAAGAAATCACTGGCCATGAAGCGCCTACTGAAATCTCATTCAAAATCAACTGGTGGTAGTTAAACCGTTACTTCACCTGCGTAAAGAAAAGGTGAGGTTACAAAAAGAGTCGAGTCGACCCCCTTTGTTTCCCAAAATAAGCCACTTCATTCATTCCACCCATCTGATTGGTCGGCTTCATCTTCGAAATGCTAAAACGGGTTACAGCCGCCAGCGCCTCAGAGCCAATCATTTTGGCATGACGGGGGTGTTCCTGAGGCTCTTTTAAGAAGGGGATAAAACCCCTGCATTTCGGGGTTTTGGCTTTTGGTGCTTGGTGGTGGGCGGGTGCGGATGTAACCTCAGCTGCCCGTCAGCACTTTCTCTATGGTCTTGTTTGCCGCCGCTTCACCTTGGACCTTGGACTTCACCGGCTACGTACCGGTCACCGGGACGGTCAACGGATGGATACCTGCTCTTCTCTAGGAGCGCGCTTGATGAGGAAGATTTGAGGATTTTCGGGAGGTCACGATGGAAAGGAAATGGCGACGGGGTTCTGGCCGAAATTGAGAACGCGGGCGGCAAGAGTTGGGAGGTTGAAGAATGGAGGAGTTGATGGAAGAGAGCCAGGGAGGTCAGGTATAAATATGTGCTTTCATCTGCATGTAAAATCGTTTGGTGAGATGCATTCATTCTTCTTAAACTGGTGATACCAACTTCTATCCAACCATGCCATGCCATGCGAATCAAGCAGCACGCCTGTATCCATCACAACTCCTTTGGTAGCTTTATAACACCATACCATGCTATGCTATGCTCGAAGCCATACCATGCTATGCCATGCTATGCTATGCTATGCGACCCATTGCCTTATCAAAACGCAACTTCCACTTCCACGAGAAACACAACTCCAAGATGCACCTCCGGTCTATTGTATCAAGTGCGCTGTAGTAAGAAATGCGAAATGTACTTTTTGTTGAAAAACGAGAACTCCGTAATCATGCTGCTTCCCAACCCCACCACCATGCCACATGCACCACGCACTCGACATGCACATGCACACATGCTACTCCTCCCTACCACACCCTTCCAGACTCCCCTCTCCAAAACACCCATAACAACAAGACCACGGAGATGAACAACAACCATCATCCTAAGACTTGGCAACCCATCTCTCCCACTCCTTTTCCCTTTCTCGCCTCTCCCTCGCCTCCCTCTCCTTCTCCCTTTCCCGCCTTTCCCTTTCCCGCCTCTCCCTTCTCTCCCTTTCCTTTTCCCGCCTTTCCCTTTCCCGCCTCTCCCTCAATCCTTCCCCATCACGTCTTCTACGACCCAAGGATCTCCGAGGCGTAGACGGTGATGCCTCATCGCACTACAACTTGACAACCGTCATACCATTGACCGTCGTAGTCTCGTATTCTTCCGGTCCTAGCGGTTCTGCGTTGTCATAGTCTTCTTCCTCGTCTTCGTCCATAATCTCATCGTCGTCGTCGTGGGGATAGGAGTTGACGCCGTTGCAATCGCCATCGAAACCTTCTTTGTCGTAAATCTCTTCGTAGGATTCGGAGTCTGATTCCTCGATGAGGATGGGGGAGTTGCTGGGGTTGGTGGTTGCGGGTGGCACGCGGGATACTTGGCGGGGGGACTGTCTGGATGACTTCGTCGATGCTTGCCGAGATGACTGTCTAGATGCTTTCTTGGAAGGTACCCTGAGGTTATCCATAGAAGCGTCCACCTTCTGCAACTTCCTGGCTCTTCCATCCTCTTCATCCCCAGAAGGTGAGCTCCGTTTCCTCGACACCTGTTTCACCTCCGTCACATCCGCCATCTCAATGTCATCATCATCATCATCCGACAAAAGAGAAATGGCCGTCGCGGGCGTCGTACTACGTGACCTCTCGCTCTTGGAGTAATCATCGCCCTCCACAGCCGTAGGAACAGGTGACTTTGAGGGTCTCGTAGATTCAGTCCCCGCCACTTCCAGTAGTCCCGGCACCGCAAGACCATTACTCCTCACCTCCCCCTCCACCATGCCCGTCACCGTAACTCCAGCGGGCATCTCATCATGAAGACCCCCCAACCACGCCTCCCTAAACTTCAACCCAATCGCCAACGCCATATGCCTACTCACACTATTCCCAATCAACCTCCACTGCTCCGACATCCTGCCCACCAGCACCTCCTCATCCAGATATCCCTGCGCCCGCTTCACCTCTTGGACCGTGTACGGGCGGTCCTCGTCCCAATGCAGACCCGCGCCCAACCTTGCATCACTAGGGTTACAGGTTGTGCAAACCGTCGGGAACAGAGTATTTGGGTTCAGGCGGCACCAGCCCTTGGAGTTCCCGCTCGTGCGGATGGTGCCCTCGGCGGGGAAGTGCTCACGGTCGCCGTCAACCATGACGCCCTTGCCCTTGTTCCACGCTTTCATAAAGTTCTGGCCGTACGGATGGGTGGGGATACAAGCGTACTGAGCTCGGCAGCTCATAGTCAGCCCGGCTGAGGTACGGTGGTCGGGGAAGGGTATGCATGCGTCCGGCTTGGAGTCGTAGATTGAAGGCAGGTCCGAGGTGGCTTCGCCGGCGGAAACGAACTTGAAGGCTGTCGGCGTAAACAATCGTTGGACGTACGACTCGCCGTTGCAGAGGGTGCCAACGTTGCGGTTCTTGTCCCTGTATTGAGAGTGAGAAGATAACGGCGGGTTAGGGAGAGGAAGGCCCGGCGCGGCAAAGTACAGGAATACGCGTTCACGGGATTGGGGGGCGCCGTGAGCCCAGGCGTCGCCGAGGATTAGCTGGGCTTGGTAGCCCATACCAACCAAAGCGCAGAAGAGTTGTGACAAGACGTCTTGCTTCCTGTTTGCGAAATTTTGCACGATTTGCGTGACGTTTTCCAGGACGCCGTATTTTGGTCGGTAGAAGTCGACGAAGGAGGCAAACGAGGCCACGAGAGACTGGTTCTTGATTTGGTTGAGAACCTTCTTGTCTTGGGTAAGGAGGGAGAAACCGGGGCAGGGGCTGCCGGCGGCGATGAAATCGACTTCACCTGGCCTAGGCACGTTGTCGGAGAATTTGCCCTAATCATCGTTAGCTAAACGGTTCGAAGTCAACCTCCTTCAAGACGAAAAGCTTCCTAGCTCTTCTAAGGCCAAAAGTAAACATACCTCCAACGCAAGCCTCAGCAAATCATCCACGCTCCCCAAAAATGGCTTCACTTTCTCCGGCTCCGGTGTATTAGCCATGTACGTATGGATAGCCTTATCCCAAATATCGTTGGCCCAGCGCATCTCCACGACACCACCTTCTTCCAGGCCTCGCCCGAAATTGCCACCGCCGCAGTAGAGATCCATTCCCCTCAGCTTGGGCTTGTCGAATTTCCCGAGCGGATTAAATCCCTGGCGCAAGCTGGTAGGGAATGTCGTCAAAGGAACGCACTTCCCATCCTCCTCAAGCCGATGAGTAATGAAGAACATGTTCCCCGTTCCTCCCCGGTCATACGGACAGGGTATCTTCTCGTCCGGCCGGAAGAACCGTACAAGACACTTTCCCATAAGTCTCCCGACTGAAAGCTGGATGAGGTCTTCGGTATAGACAAGTTCGTTGGCCGGTGCATCGGGTCGATCCAGCTTCTGGCGGCGCAACAACTTTCTGAGCCACAGGAATGGTACCTCCCGCTCATCTTGAAAGTACTCGACAACCTCAAAAGGCTCCAAGAACCGGTCCCACGGCGCCAGCTGCGCCAGCACCGTGTCCCCAGGCTTATACGGCGGTGTCTTTGGTTTTGGTGGCCGGTTGTGATAACAGGTTAAGTGCTCCTTTTGTAGCGTAACCCACCGGCGCTGCTCACTCTCGTACAACTGCCTGACGAAGAACTCGCCCTTGCCGGTTTCCGGGCTGCCGAACCAGTCGATCGGATGAACAGCGAGAATCTCATTTCCCTTGACCCGGGCCGGGTAGCCTTCGTTGCAAGTGCAGTGATTGGAAAGAAAGAGCTCGTTGTGCCATGGATATTTCATAGCGCAGCAGGGCGTGTCTTCCGGCCGGTAGAACCAAATGACATCGAAGCTCTTATGCCCCCCCAGTCCGCGGCTCTTGGGTTTGGCAACATGGACCTTTTGCACGAGGCCGAACCATCGGTGATCATCCGTATCCATGGGCTTCCACTTGGTATCGGTGTTTGAGCTGTCGTCTCGGGGTGTTGAGATAACATCGCCAACCTTGATCTGCTCGACCAGCTCCTTAGAAAGGTACTTAACATTGGCTGGGTGAGTCTGTTCGGGTTGTGGCTGTGATTTCGGCTTCGGTTTTGGTTTGGGTTTGACGTTTTCCTTCTTCGGCGATATGCTGGTTTTTGGTGGGAGAACGTCCGAGGATACAATAGATATAACGTCGGACTCGATGGTTATCGTCTCTGAAACCTGCACTTGCACCGGCAACGGCTGGAGCGGCGTCGGCAGACTTTCCGTCGCGGTTTCAACCTTGTTGGTGTCGGCTTCCGTCTCGCCCTTGCTATCGCCCTCGATCTCGACCTCGAAGTTCACCTTAGTATCTTTCTTGGCCCTCTTAGTCGCCACCTTAAACTCCATGTCCTTCTCCTTCTCCGCATCCTCGCCGGCCAACCTCAACACCTTTCCCAGAATCATGTGCCCAAAGCAGTCCTTGATATACGGAGTAACAATGGTCGCATCCACCGTTCGACTCCCCTCGGTGATCTTTGGCCCCGGCGGAACCAACACTCTCGTATATTCGCCAAGGTCGGTCACCATGAGCTCCCGGAAAAGCGGGTGTCTCGCGGCCCTCTTAGCTTCCGGCACACCGTTGACCTCCTTCCAGATAAACGCAAGGTTGGCCGACACAGACGTCCGGTAGTCATCGCTGGGGTGTTGCGCCTTCCAAGCTTGGAAAGCCTTTGACCTCCCATGAACCTTTGAGACCCACTGGATAAAGTCAGATTTGAAGCAGCTGAGGGTAACCTCCCTCTTCTTCTCCACCATGCGGGCGCAATAATCGACAACATGTTTTCCCAGATCGGCGATCCACAGAAACGGCCGGTAAAACCGTTCGTACTCCAACGCGGGCTTCTTGAGCATGTAGTAAATTTCCTCTTTGGCGTTGAGTACGGAGCGCACCCAGATCTGGCCGTTGACGCTGTGCCTCGACGCACCGTAATTGCCCACCGGCAGCTCGAATACCTCCACGCCCGTGACGTAGTGTTGCTTATTGCCGAGTTTTAGCGTCCCGTCAAAGTAGTAAATGTTGTGCCTCATCTTGGCCGATTTCAGCTGGAGCGGCCGCATTTCTTTTTCATAGCCCTTGTAATTGACGTAAAAGGTGAAGTCTTGAAGCTCGAATTCGATGTAATCATTTTTGGTTTTGCCAGCGGCTCTCGCGGCTCTCAACAGATCTTGAACCGCCACGCGCTCGGGGGTTGACGGGGGTGGGGGGAGGGGGTTGTCGTCTTCGTCGAGTTTTGCAAATGTCGACCGAGGGTTTATCAGGGTCGATACAGGCAGTTCGACAAAAATAGGATGACTACGTTCAGCCACGAAGTCGTCGCAGTCTGGACTCTCATCGTCGAAGCCATCTGGTAGGTCCGCCTCATCCTCGGACTCTGGCGCGGGCTCGATGTTGTTCAGGTCCGACTCAGCCTGAAGTTGCTGCTGGAGTTCGAGCTCTAGGTCCAGTTGATCGTCGGGGTTTTCTGGGATATCCGTCGCTACCCCTACGGGCTCATAGGGCTCCTCCTGCTCGGCTGTCGGGAGTGGTTGAACGTATTGACCATCACCGACCTCTGGTACTAAGCCTTGACTGAAGGCCGACGCGAACATATCGAGATAGTCGTCCTGGACGCCCATAGCGTCGGGTGGTACATCGATAAACATGGCTCGGTGGCCGTTATCCGGCGAGTCCATAACTTGCGAACTGGGCGTTTTACTTTCGAAGCCGTACAATATTCAAGCCAAGATGATGAGGTTGAAAGTCAACAGTAAACTTTTAGCGAGAATAAGGCGGCGGGGTGGTAAGGCGAGGAGGTATTCGAAGTATGTCCTGGCTAATACATATGGTGACTGGCTGGCTGCGATGCTGAACTTTCGGGATGTTATTCCATGTTGAGAATGGGTTTGAGTTGAGTGGGTGATGATGAGGTGAGAGAATCGAGAAAATAAAAAATCTGGAATTCCCCCGTTTAACGACGATGAAAGGCGAGGTGTACTGGAATGAGCATAGCCGGTTTGTATATAAAAGGGAAGGATACAAAATAAAAGCAACAATAAGTCGAAGAACAAGAGTTTTCTTATTCGTATCGTTGGTGGCCCCTGGTATGTGCAAGTTCGTCCTATTGTTGTATCTTGAAAGAATACCGTCCCTAGAAAGTGTTTTTGGCTGTCGCGTGGCCGTGGGGAGGGGGGGTCGTGGTAATGGTATTGATGAGAATGGCGGGCTCACGGGTGAATAAGTGAGATACGTTGGTGGTCGTGGAGGAGAAAGGAAAGGATGAAAAGCAAACCAACTCAGAAACCACAACGAATCAACATTTTCCTTTTTTTTTCATCCAGTCTCCTCCTCCCTTGCCCACTGCACCAAAATGGAATCCGCAACTTCTTTCTTTCCTTCCCGTTGCGGATTGCGACTCAAGGACCTGCCAGTGGCCCAGTGGTGGCTCCTCCCCAGTCGAAAAAACTGACTGGGATGTTGCAGCGAACGGAACTTCCTCGAGGAACGCGTTCTCCCGCGACTGTGGATCTCCACTCCAGTCCTTTGTCGAGGGTTTCGCAAGGGTTAGCAGTGCGAAGAAAACAACGCCAAGACGTGCCAATTGTCCAATCACAAACGGAGTGCGGTCCTTGCCGTTTGCGGATCTTATTCTCCAAACCTCAGGGACCCACCAAACGCCGGTGAAAAGACCCACTTTCATCCGGTCTGCTGCTCCGATGCCCGGACGCCCATCGGGAACTGAGACCGAATCGGAGCTCAGACCAGCTCATGTCGGGATTCGAAATCGGGTACATATTCATTGAGACCCTCCAGACGTCATCAAGACTTTCGAAATACTTCGGGACTATTATATGTTCAATAAGCTCTTTTTGAATAGCCAGACAACTCCGACATCAGATTGATAGGCACGAGCATGGGTCCCATCCAAGTCGAACCAAAAGTCCAAATCCACCTCGACGAGGGCTCCCGAACAGCTAGGGTCTTTTTGCATTAGAAAGTGACGCCCTGGGTCACCGGCAGCTAGAGCGATGGTCTATAATGTATTTAGATAGCTGTCCCACGTTCCTACAGTGTTGATTCGCAACTGAGTGTAAGCCATCAGTTCAGTCACTCGCAATGATTTGAGCTTTGGAAGATTATAAGCGAACTTAAAGGTAACTGCTGGGTTGAGAGAAAGAAAAGTTGAAGGTGAGAAATGAAAGAAAGGGAAAAAGGGAGAGAGGGAGAAACGGGAGGTAAGAAAGGAAAACATCGAAAAAGGTTGGTGATCTCAAGGGCGTGTCGTTCTGATGCGATTTGGCGTATACAAAAAATGTCGACAAAATCATCCATCCAAACTTTTTCTAAATTCCCCGCCATTTTTGTCCTAGCTCGCACTTGATTCTGGAAGCTCTGAATCAACTTGGTTTGGATTGAGTTCTCTTCCTGGTGGCGAGCATGATGGATTTCTCTAAAAGTTGTACGCCAGTCGTACGAGAACAAGCACGCCGCAACGTTCTTTCTAAAATGTGTCCGACACCATATGAGGTTATTCTTCAAGCGGACGAATCTTTCTCCTTGTTCCAATTCATACCATCTTTCTCTATTTTCTTCCCCATCCGTCTTTTCTAGTTCATCTTTCTGTTTCCTTCCCTAACCATTCCTAAAGTTGCCCTATACGGAGTTCAAAGCGTCCAACAGCAGAAAAGAAGAACATACGCATGATATCTCCCCGCGGCTAATCGCTGTGTCAAGCCAAAACGATAAGAGACTGTTGTTCCAGCTGGCCCGGGCCATCATTTCAGTTGTACCTCTTTGGACTTGACACTGAAACGTGGATCTATCCCGAGAAAGCATCAAAGGTTGGGTCCTGCTTGTGGTGGAGCTGTTGCAGCTGGACCTCGTAGACTTTGTGTTTGAGAGTCTTGACGAATACCATTTGGATTATTGATAGAAGCAGGTTTCCGTCATGACAGGCGCTCATCGATTCGAACACTCATATTCCATTACCGTAGTCAAACTATTAAATGTAAAAGTATTGCAATATTAACTCTCTTCGAACCAAAGCTCTAGTACCAAAACAGACATCTAAACAACCAACTATCCCAAACCGCTCCTGTGCTCGCTCGCTCTCTTGCTTGCTATCTATATCTAGGGTATCTTCCATCTCTAAGATCCCAACGTAGTAACGTACTGTATACCGTAATAGTTATCTGTTTCAAAGCCTCTGAGCACCATCATCGCTCATGCCCTGCCGTCTGCCGTTTAAACCCTCCTCCTCCTCAACTCATCTCCAAGCACGTCGTCGTCATCACTCATCTCAACCTCAGGGTCCTGTATCCCCCTACCAGTAGAGGTATCCGCTCCTCCCCCTTCACTCCTAGGCTCATTATAAACCTTCCTAAACATCTCCGACTTGCACTTCAGCCTAGGGGCATCACTCAACTGCCTACTTATCCACCGTTGCGCCACAACCGCATCCGTCCCCTTCAGGTCTCTGTCTCTGTCCTCCGTCCCGTCAGGCGGGAGATACCAAGTACACCCCTGCGTGTGTCTCAGAGCGGCAAGTTTGTTCCTCGTCCACTTGAGCATGTTCTTCAACTCCTCGTCCACGGGCAAGTGAGGCCACATTTCGATGAAATACGCGAACGCGAGGTTCAAAACCTCATGCTCGGTTTCGCCTGGTTCTCTTGCCGTTTCTAGAATGCGCGGGTCGGTCCAGGAGTCGATAACCCAGTTTACTAGGTTCAGCATCAGCCGGGCGTTGCCGAGACATCCCAGGGCTTGCATGTACCGGAGGATATGAGGTGCCGTTAGGGAGTACTGGAGAGTGGGAAGCTCGAAGCGCGCTGATGAGTCACTGGACACGACAGGCCTGGTTATCTCTTTGAATGTGGCGTGGAGTTTCTCGGCGGCTGAGCGAATGACTGGCACCATTCTTGGATCGCCGTTCTGCTCGGTTGTTGTTCTTGTAGCCACTGCTTTTCTCGTTTCAAATGCTAGTGTGGTCGTCGACTTTCGTACCATGCGGCTCAGCAGGTCGAACATGACAATGTCCAAGCCTTTTCTCTCTATCGTGCGCTCAAACACGTGCATGAACACCTTCAGCGTATTCAAGTGTGGTTGCTCGCCTTCCTTCAACATGATAAACTTGTCGGTGGCCAGCGCGCTGAGGATGATGTGCCACGGGCGCTTGTCCTTGTGGGCAGCCCTTGCGTTTCCCTTTTGGTACAGCCTGGCGAGCTTGATAGCCAGTGGGATGTGATTATGGGAGAACGAATGAGGATCCGGGCTTATGTAGTTGGAATGCGTTTTGCACAACAGCTTGATCCACGCATTAAAAACGCGAGTAGGGAGAGTGCATATCTGCTCAACATTTTCGGACCACCCCACCAAGGCTTTTCTCGCGCCTGCGCTGTACATGCCGTCCTTGATGTATTGTAGCCCAGCCTCAAGGGAATTGGCGTTTTTGAGCATCACCTCGAGGACCCGATCGCTTGGTCGAATGTTGCCATCTCGCATTTGCTGATACAAGTCCTCGGGAGACGGAGGAGTAAGTCTCGAGATCTCGTAGGCGCTGAGATTGCCGTCGTGAACTGGAAAGACAAAATACGGCGAGTCGCCCGGTAGCAGTTGGCTGCCTGGGGGCACTTCCGCTGCATACAGCTTTTCCAACATGGCAGCATACACATCCGCAATCGGCCGCAGGTTGGGTCGAGGAGGTCTCTGAAACTCTATCCAGGCCTCCCTAACGTTGCGCGTAGCCCGGATGGCTGCAATCCAGATGGCGTTAACATTCATGTGGGAGCTACTGGATTTGGGCGGTCCGTCGGTCCTGGTCATTATCGAGCGCTCTCGGCCGGGTATTGAGCCACCCAGAATGGTCAAAGCGACATCAGTAAGTCGAGAGGGTACCCGTTTTCGATCATCATGATTCCTGCTTTAGCGCTCCGGCTCAGATCTTCTTGACGATCGCGTTTCTCGTCCACTCCATCCCAGGCTAAACGGTATGGTGGCCAGGTTTTTGCGGAACGGATCGTGGCCTTTCTCTCCTCTGCTGTCTTTTTCAGCCCAAGTAACACTCTTCTTATTGACCGGTAGCCGTTCTGGGTGATCAATAAGTGAGGTCTCATTGTGACCGACGTGGTTAGCAGGACCTTTTGGGCTTCCCAGTTGTGACGGACGTTCATGTAAGGATTGATGGGCGACCTCTTTGAGAGACCACAAATAGCGCTGTTGAATACTCGGTTCCTTATTCTCTGCCATTTTTGTTCGTCATAACCTCCAACGCCACCGCGGCAGGTTTCGATGTAAGCTGCAACGAGGTGAGCAACCGAAATCAGAGCAGCAGGCCATATGGCCGCACAATGTTGCCTGAGTCGATTCATCATGACCTGGAAGGCGTCATCTCGGAGTTCTGGTCCAACACGTTCCTCTTCCGGTTTCTTTCTCGGTTCCAGGTAGTGGCGGGAGATGTAATCGAAGATGGCAGCGAGGCTATGCGCTTCGTATATCCTTTTGTCGCGGCCGAGGACCATGTTCATGAGGAAGAAGGGCTTGAAAGTGTCGCGAGAGACGAACCGCTTGACGATCTCATCTCCAGTCTCTCCTTGCAAAATCCACGACCACTCTGCAAGATCGCTGGTGCTGTACCCCTTATTTTCAAGACGCTTGATGCGCCAATCCCACTCATGCTCTGTTTCCAGATAACGTTCGAGTCCCGAAATATTGTAGAAGGAACGGCCAGTCCTGCGCAAGTGCGCTATCCGTTGCTTGAACATGAACTGTCCCAGTGAACCGGGCAGTCGAGGATACCTATTGCTGGCAAACGACCGGAGGACATGCCACTTTTCACGAGGAAATCGCCGCCCTTTTCGCCTGATGAAACTAGCAAGCACCTTGGACGGCGAATACGGGGTGAATTTTGCAGCAAAGGGCGTTTGTATCCCAGAAACCGGAGGCTCATCATGTCTCTTGCGGCGTCTCAAAGCTTCCGGACTGCTATGCCACAGCAGTGTTGACAGATCGTCGTCCGATGTGGTGGAGGCATCGAGAGACGGAGCGGGTCTGGCCGGGTCCGTAGAGCCCGGGCCGGTGGGGAGGACATTTTCGGCATCGGGCCCGGCGCCGGCGGGGGTGGCAGCGGCAGCGGCAGCGGCAGCGGTCGATTGTCTTCGGGAAGTAGGCGATATCGAAGAGGAGCACACGGAGGACCAAGCGGAGACGGGGAGGTGCTGCTTTTCCAATTGTGTCAGTGCTCAAAGGCCACGGACAAGGTACCCAAGGGTGAGAGAGTCATGAGGGTTCCACATGTTTACCTGGCAGAACCACGTCGATGTCGTTGTCGCGAGTCGTCGGCCTGTGGCTTGTACACCTCTCAGGGCGGAACCTTTAGTACCAGACATTGATGTAGGCAATCAACCATTCTGAAGAGATGGGAGCTGGCTGACGATGGGTTGGAGGGCTCTGCATTTGGCGATGTGCAACAACAACTTTTCGAAGGTTTTGGAGAAATGTGGCTGTTGCTGATTTCCCCCCCAATTCAATGGCCAAATGTGCAGGTACTTGTCCAGACATTCGGACCTGGACTGCACTAGCGGATGCTACCCCCTCATTCCCCCCTGGTTGCGTGCAGCAGGTGCCGAGGGGACATCGAGCTGGAGGTTGTTATCGATAAGACAGAGCAGTGTTGGGCTGCCTGCCGTGAAGGAAGGGCCTCAAGAGTGCATGCGGGAAGCGGGCAGCTGAGAAAGGGAGGTCTGTTCACTAACACGAGGACGGAAAGGGGGTTTAGCTGTGAGCTGTATTAAGGTACCGATACCTTTTCGATTCGCTTAAAAGGGTCGGCTTAAAGGTACTGATACAAAGCCTTCAATCAGCCTCCAACAGAGCTGAAAGTTCCCCAATGAACGGTGACACGAGATTGCATTCCCATTGACCGTTCGTCATCGTAACAACTCTCGAATTGCCCTTTTATCGGTGGTCATCCACGTCGACGATCCCCGACAAAAAAGAGCCCGCCACATCCATTGTAATCCACGGAATGGCCTCTCTGAAACGAAAACGACACCGAGGCGGAATCGGTACAGCAGTTACAGGTACCTCCACTACCCAGAACTCCTCCGGGGCTACGGCGGCGGCGGCGGCGGCAGGTGCTTCCCACTCAGGGCACTCGACCGCTGCTCCATTGGCTTCGGGTGGTTCCCCTGTAACAACGGCGCGCCGAGCAACACGCCAGACATCGACAGCCCCACAACTCCCCGCTGTTCCTCTTGCCGACCCGGAACCAGCCCGACGACGCCGACGCCGGGAGAGCAGCAGCACTGCTCCTGGGGCAGGCACTGGCACTGGCACCAGCCGGATTGCTCCTCCTACCCGCACCGCCGCCCACCATCCACCACCCCGCGACGCGCCGCGTCCGACCGGGCCTCCACCACCACCAACACCGACCCTCCGAGTGCGCGGCAAGGAAAACATCCCGATGCAGTCCAATTCCCATCATGGACATACTACCAGTAGTGCTCCGCCAGTCAATAAATCTCGACTGACGCGTCATACCGGCTTCGACTTTGACTCTCCAACAGCAACAGCAGGGCCCACGCCGCCCAGTTCATCCAACAATTCCACTTCCACCTCGAATTCCAATTCCAATTCCGATTCCAACTCGAATCCGAACCCGCAATCGCACCCGCAATCGCATCATTCACGACCGGGACCCCACGTCAGCTCCCACCACTCCAACAATTCGACTTCTTCCCATTCCGGCCACCCCCGTCCAATTGCACCAGCCCGATCAATTGTCATCAAGAGGTCAGGAGGAACAACACATCATCAATCACCGCTCGCACACCCACACCACCACCACCACCACCACCAGGCACCGACTGCCTCTCCCATACGAGCTCCTGCTCCTGCCCCTACTCCGACTACAAAAATACTCCCAAGTCCTACCGCCGGAGGACAGACTCGGCACGACTCGGCACGACAGCATGGCCATGGCCGCTCTTCGGCTGCGACACCAGTGGTACTCCCACATCACAATAACATGATGGGACAGAATAAAACCATGACGATGGCATCCTCAGTACCACCACCGCCACAGCATCATCACTACCAACAACATCCACAACATACACAACGCTCACCAATTGCGAGGCCTGGCCCGACCGGCGGCAAATCAGACAAACCCGAGCGAGCTCCCGGCGAGCGACCAGACCGTAACATCGATAAGGTCGTGTTGGGCAACACTTGCTTCCGAGCATGGTACCCTTCAGCTTACGGAAAGGAAGTTCTTGGTGAAGGCCCGCCTAGTATTGGAACGACGGCGCCGGTGACAGCAGCGACAGTTGGCCATGGGGGAAAGCCTTCGAGTCATCATCATCAAGGGGCACATGGGGCACATGGACACCACCACCACCAACCGCACCAGTTCCAGCAGCCTATGCTCGATCGTCTCTACGTATGTCCGTGTTGCTTCAAGTACTCGAAGGAACTTGTAGCCTGGAGGAGGCATGTTGAGCTGTGTGAGGCTCGGGGTCACATACCCGGAACCAAGATCTACGTGCACCCGAAAGGGCGACGAACAGTTTTGGTACCGACAGGACCAGCTCCCAAGCCCGGAAGGGGTAAACGGGGAAGTATCGGGCAAAAGATGATCGAGGAGGTGATCCAAGATGAAGGGGAATGGAGTATCTGGAAAGTAGATGGCGCAGAGGATACAGTAAGCACCGCCAGCAACAGCCCTGTAGCCATTTTTATCCATAAAGAAACAAAAGTTGCTGATACCTTCTTTGACAGCTCTTCTGCCAAAACCTCTCCCTCTTCGCCAAACTCTTCCTAGACAACAAATCCGTCTTCTTCGACGTCAGCGGGTTCCACTACTTCCTCCTCGTCTACACCCCCGCCGACCCTCCCACCGACCCCAACTCGGACCTGACCGAAGTCGTCAAGCCCCGCGGCCAAGTCGTCGGGTTCTTCTCCAAAGAAAAGATGTCATGGGACAATAACAATCTCGCATGTATCCTTATCTTCCCGCCCTGGCAGCGCAAAGGTCTCGGCGCCCTGCTCATGGGCGTCTCGTACGAAATCTCTCGGCGCGAGGGGATAATTGGCGGGCCTGAGAAACCCATCTCCGAACTGGGTAAGAAGGGGTATAAGCGGTTCTGGGCCGGCGAGATTGCTCGGTGGTTACTCAGCTTGGAGCCGTCAACCGGCAAAAGTCCAGATCAGGAGACAGTCATCGACGTGGAAGAGTGCAGCAAGGCGACGTGGATTGCTCCGGATGATTGTCTGGCGGTGCTGAGGGAGATGGCTGTTGCTGAAGACGCGGGCAAAGGTCCTCCCAAGCCGAAGATCTATCAGCCGACTGAGGAGGAGGTGGCCAATGGCACGGCGGAAGCGGCGGCCGCGGCGGCCGCGGCGCAGGTGGTGGAGGATGTGCCTAGGGTTCGCATCACACTGGAGGCTGTGCATAACTGGGTGACGAGGAACCGCATCAGTTTGGAACGGACTTGTGATCCGGCGGGGTTTATTGATGATTTTGTTATGGAGGAGCCGTCTTCTGAAGAGGAGGGGTGAAAATTTGCGAAAAGTGCTACCGGCGTCGCCTAGTTCATCTTCCTAGACGCTCGGCAACTTTCTTAAAGGTTCCAGCAAGAGCCGGATTCGTGGACACTCCTGCCTACTTACTCGATCGGAGCCGAGGTCAAGAATTCTGTTCGAGTATTTTGTAGGGCTGGCCAGGGAGCTTGAAAGTCAAAGAGACCGATCCACTGCCAGAAGGATCATTCCCACGACATGGCTTTTCACTGGGTTGTACAAGCGAGTGAGTCTACTTCGGATCAGCTCTATTAAGACGGCGAACATCGACGGAACACTCGCTAGTATGGCAACCAACCGATCAGCACGAACCACTGCCTCCTAAACAACCACAGTAGCCAGCTCAACGTAGCAGCTTCGGTGCATAGAACGGACAAGCTCAAGGGTAGGCCATGTGGATGACACAAGAAAAGGCGTCAATATCAAGCCAAGGGGGTTTGGACGGAAATAGAGACCTATCGCGGGAGCGTCAATACGATGGGGTCCAGTAGAGAGCTTTCGCATTCCATTGACAGTACGCTACGAATTGAGGGAGCGGACAGGAGAATATATGTTGAGGCTCCGATGGAAAGAGTGTCTTGATCTAGTACCTCATGTTAGGAGCTTATAATAGTACGAATATGATACCCACAAACTTCCACTTACATTCTCCCTCTCATAGTCGTTGTGCTCAGTACCATTGATTTCCAACAATGATTTATGCCTCTGCCGTAAGTCAAAAATAAAGAAAAGAACAAAAGAACAAAGAAGGAAAATCCGATCACACGTAAATGTGCCTGCCCCTAGGTAGCCACCAAGTCTTGTCCCATAATTCGTAGTAGAGAGACATACATGTATGGGTTACCTATCCAGTTATCTAAACTAAGTCTACCACAGTACTTTCTACACCGTTTTTGACACTCCCCTCCTGTCCCGTTCTGAACTCCTTCTTTTCTGTGCTGAGTTTTTGTCCAAGTTTCTGAACTGTGTGTCGTGTGAACATGTTGATTGCTGTGATTGATTCGAGTGATGATTGGAAGTGAGCGTCCTTGTACGTAGCTTGCGACAGTTCGATCCTCACACTCCTCTTCGTTATCTTATGCTGTAGAATGGTCATTCAAATTTCATTACTTTCTAACGACCCATGACCGGCATGTTCTTTGCTTTGTTGCAATGTTGATGATGAACAATAGAAGATGAAGCATATGGAAGTTCAATGGAAGTTCGCATTGCACAGGCTATTATTGACTTATGGACCACAGAAAGGTTTGTAAACCTCTGGGGATATTCAGATGCTGAAGTAAAATGTACATAAGCTGCTTGATGAAATCGCGTATACAGAAGCTATGTAAATAGACTTTGAAACACAACAGACACTTGCTGTTCACAAAGGAATGGCATGAAGATAATCCACTTGATTGAATACGGTCATCAACCGGTGTCGTGTAAGATATCGATGCTGCTACACACAAGTGTCTGCTTTTTAATGTGTTGAAAAAATGCAACACGTTTCAAAACAACTTGGACATAGAGATACAGTTCGATGTCCAATATCAAAACTGAACACTTTCGTTGCTATACTGAAGCACTGGGAATGTTGACCCTACAATTTTGTTTACTGCAGAGTATCTCACAGGTTCAGGCCAAACAACAAGACGAGGTAAAAGTATTAAGAAAAAGTATCACACGCTTTCCCATGATGTTGGGGATGTTCAATGTTTTTATACATCCCCCATACCGAGACTCCATTCGCATGACGGACCACGCAAGCGAAAATGGGCAAAATCCAAAATGCCCACGGGTCAAAATGCACGATATTCCCGCGCATTTACCCAGCACTGTGCGTGCGGGAAGCGGAGACTCCACTTTTGACTGCAAAGTGAATGTGAAGTCCCTTCGGCTGCGCTGTGCGGTTGTCGTTGATATCGAGCATTTGCATTGCCGTTTGTGAGCAGCAATACCCAACTGACAGCTTGACGTGAACTGCAAATGCCAGGGCGGCCTAATGCATAAATGTGATGCCCGTGACGAAACAACAACTCGAAAAAAGAGGGTTTGGCGATGTTATGGATGGGCCTTGTCAAAAGCGCATCCAAGCTTTCAAAATCTGGTGACAGCTCAGGTCCCGTTTCAAAACATCTCCATATCCGAACACAAAAAGCGCATCGCAAGCTCTCTTGTTTCGACACAACGATCGAAGCTATAACCTTACCGCCTATCGAGCTGAGCTCCCATATATCGCCACACATTTGTCAATCTTTCTGGTTGCCGTTATGCGCCATGTGTGCAAAGCCACGCGGCGTAAACAGTGAGGACTGAGAAGAGTGGTTTTCATCGCCTATTCGATCCTGTCGTCATCACTTTTGGTTTTCACAACCGAACACTGGCTGGTTTCTGTTTGTCCCAGCTCACAGTAGCTGTTCCCCCAAGGTGCACTATGTAAAAGTTTCGAGCTTCAACCAATCGTAGCTGTCCATCACAGCTTTTGCAGCTTTTGGAGGTGGGGGACACGGGTTGCTTACCCCTGTCCGTGTGCCGTAGAGTGAAGGGAGCCTCAGTGCCTCAGACATCCAGTCGAAAAATGGCGGGCAAAAACAGCCCAAAAATTTTCAGCCAGGATTTCACGGTGAGCTTTGACCGAGAGCTCTGTCGAGGTGCTGCGTGATGACCCAAAACCACAACATCAGCACCAACATCAGCTGTAAATAATCGACGGGGAGCTTCGTCTAGCTCAAGCCTGGGTTATTTTGCCCTATTAAATCGCAGTTAGCATAGAAATGGGTGTTCAAGAAAGTTAAATGTTGAGCTTCTCGAGCCAATGAGCTGCGTGTCACACACAAAAAGCTCAGACAGTAGTTCCGATTTTGCCCGATTACCCTGCTGTGCTCCCACATCTCATCAGTGAAGATTGCTGTGAGAAAAAAGAGCATCAACAATAGCATCACCAACAGCCAAAACTGCAGGCAAAAGGCTCAGCAGCAAGTCGTCCAAAAAAGCAGTGACCAGCCCGCCCCAGGTTCTGCTGGGCTGCCCACGTCTTTTGCCCTGCGTGCCACAGCAATTTTCCCCTTCAAAACGTGAAGCACTGGGCAAGCTGGGTGGTCCGACCCACAGAATGGTGGACACCAGAAAATGCCTCCGGCCTGAATTGACCAACGAGAGGTGGTGCTTGGCGGTTTGGAGCCGTTGCCCGGACAAGCCCGAGGTTTCCTTCGCTCGCTGACCACTTGTTCTTCCCGCACCGACGCACTTTTCCTCTCACCTCCTCTTTTTCTCTCACTCCAGCAGTCCAGCTGTCAACTCTCCCTCCTCCAGCTTTTTTCTCAGCCTTTCCCGACTCGTCCACCTAGTATCTCTTCGAGAGTATACCCAACCATAGACAAAATGGCCTCCACTCGTGTCCTCGCCTCTCGCCTGGCCTCCCAGATGGCTGCTTCCGCCAAGGTTGCCCGCCCTGCTGTCCGCGTTGCTCAGGTCAGCAAGCGCACCATCCAGACTGGTAAGCGGTGATTCGGAAATCTTTCGCGAGCGACCCTTTCCCATCACATCACGACCGAGAACCAGAACAGCGATGGGGAAAATTTTTCCCTCAAGTTGTCGCTTGCTGCCCGACCATCACATCCCTCATCAGAATCGGCAGCGGGATTATTTTGTGAACGCGGGAATTGTTGAGATTATGGGCACGAAAACACCAGAGTCTGACATGTTCCTCCAGGCTCCCCCTCCAGACCCTCAAGCGCACCCAGATGAGCTCCATCGTCAACGCCACCACCCGCCAGGCTTTCCAGAAGCGCGCCTACTCTTCCGAGATCGCCCAGGCCATGGTTGAGGTCTCCAAGAACCTTGGTATGGGTTCCGCTGCCATCGGTCTTACCGGTGCCGGTATTGGTATCGGTCTCGTCTTCGCCGCCCTCCTCAACGGCGTTGCCCGCAACCCCGCCCTCCGTGGCCAGCTCTTCTCCTACGCCATTCTTGGTTTCGCTTTCGTCGAGGCCATCGGTCTTTTCGATCTCATGGTTGCCCTCATGGCCAAGTTCGTAAGTAACCTAAATGCCGCATCCGCCGCAACATCATCATGGATGCCCAACTGCACCCCGCGCTTGGACGGCTCTGACGTAACGTGACCTCTTCTAGACCTAAATGCATCCAACCTTGGACGGGAAATACGGCGAATCCTAGCTGGAGCCATCGCCTGTACATATGGAGAGAGCGGACGAGCCGGCTTGTACGAAAAGGTTCATGGTCATATGCGGCATTATCCACACCGCATATCCATTGTGAGATGGGGTGAGGGAGTGCATTCGAATCGGCATAGAATTGCAGCATAGACGGAGGAAGAGGGCATATAGACCTTAGACCGTGGAGTGACGAGCTTTGGCGATCTCTCCGTCTCGTCGGTACTGCCGGCGAACCTGTAAAATAGCCCGGAGCACTCTCACATCGCTCTCAAGGGACATTCCATCCACAAAAAGAAACTCTTCCATTGTCGACCAAGACACGGTTCCCCTTGCATTTCTGACAGCGTGAAACGTGAAACACTGCAATGCATGACATATGCTTAACAGATTTCCAACATCGCATCTTGAACCTGCGGCGACGGCGGCAGCGGCAGTTCCTGGCTGCATTCCCGCAGTAGGCGCCGGAGAACGCTTGTTTAGACGTCCGCTTCGGTATCAAAATCTCGAAATTCCGGCCCGAATCAGCAAGCTCGATAACGGAAGAACAGCCGGGATTCGGACGGCCGGACTGGAATCCACACACAGGTACGGCCAGACGGGGGGCCACGGGGGAATCGGTGATGAACGACCACGGGCTCTCGTGGACGGCGCGGGGAGGGCGGGCCCACGGGGCGTCCAAGCTCCCACAACAACCGGGCAACGGAGGTTGAGCAACTTTCTTTTTCGGTCGGGCGGGGCTGCTGGTCTGGTCTGGCTGGGCACACACCACCACCACCACCGTCAACACAACCCCTCCGCAGCCCGCAACCATCGACTGGACAGCCGCCGCAACGAATCCGAGCTCGAGCTGCCAAGTTTTCCCATCCATGTTTGGCCACGACTTGCGACCTGGGAAGATGTCTCCACTCATCATCACTTCTTCAAAAACTTGGGATGGATTGCGGACGAGAGGTCCAGAGGCGGTCCGCGCTTTGATCATGCCTTTTTCTCGTTTCGTTTCTGTCTGCGTGCCACCTGCGACGTGCTGCTGCTGGCTTGCTGAAGCTGCCGTGCCCGTAGCTCCCTCGCTACAGTAGCTAGCTTCAAGCAGAGGCAGGCCAGGGTTGGTGATGCGATGTGCTGTGGTGTTGAGTCCCCACATTATTTGATGTGGCCCACTTTCGACCTTTCGTGGACTAGTGGAGTTCATGTTTTTTTTGGCGGCGCTGGCGATGTGACGTCCGATGATGTGTTGTTGGTGTTTTTGATATCGATTTTGTTGGAAGATGATTTGTTCGTGATGCGCGGATTTTGGTGTTTTGGAACGATGTTTGAAGAGGAGGGGATTTGGCAGGAACGAACCAATTGAATTGAAGCACGATGAATGATCAGAATCCAAAAGATCTAGATTTGAGCAAAAGAGAAGAAGGGTAATGATTTTGTGAGTACAGAGAGAAAAAGTTGATTTGCAGTTGAAGTTCAATTCGCGGGGACGTCAAGTTGAAAAGGCAAGGCAAACTTCTCCTCGTTCTTTCCATTTGAGCAGCAGCTTGCGGGCAGACGTTATAATTAAGTTTGGCAGGTGCACATGCTGCGGCTTTCTATGCGCTTGCCTTATAAGCACCCTCCTTCCCTTCAGCATCGTCCGATACACATAAAGCACGGGTTGCGCATGCGTCAAGTTGTAACGCTCTTTCCGACTTCAGGAGACCGGTCAAGCCAAAAGGGCACATCGAGCCGTCCCGTTCCTTCCTTCCTGTGGTGTAGCAAGAACCGCAAAACCTCAACTCGACACACCATGGTTTGGTTACCCCGCTCGAACAAGTGTTACACAACAGCACTTGCGAATGGAACGACCCAAGCGGCCAGCCGGTTGAGATGGGTTGCGCATATATTGGCATTTTCATCTCATCTGGGCGCTCAGACGTTCCATTATATTGGTGGAAGAGAGTCGAGGGTGGCAAAGTGAACACTAGGACTGGGTGTTGTTAATGAGCTGAAAGGGAACCAAGAAGTTGAACATTAACATACCAAGCCACAATAGATACCAAGAGGGAATATTGCTGACAACTTGCCAACATCTATCTCACTTTGAGGAAGAATATTCGTCGAAAGACTGGAAGCAAGTACAAAAAGTGCAAGAAACACAAAGCAAAGACCAAACGCAAAGCAGGTACTTCAAAGGGCCGTCTGAGCCCGAATCATCATATCGCTATCATTCCCGTCTATAACCCTGTCTATGCTACTTATTTCATCACGCCATCCAATCATTACAATTATATCCTTTAGTTCCTGACAAGAAGGTTCTGGCCAGTCATCTCCTCGGGCTGAGGGAGACCCATGGCCGCAAGGATGGTAGGAGCGACATCACCAAGGACACCGCCCTCCTTCTTGAGGTTCCAGCCCTCAGGGGCGTTGGCCATGATGAAGGGGACCTTGTTGGTGGTGTGGGAAGTCTTGGGCTTGCCGTCAGGGAACTTCATCTCCTCAGCGTTACCGTGGTCGGCGGTAATGAAGAGAATGTAACCCTCCTTCTTGCAGCCCTCGAGAATCTTGCCAATGGCCTTGTCGGTAGCAGCGCAACCGACGATGGCAGCCTCGTAGACACCGGTGTGGCCAACCATGTCGGGAGGAGCAAAGTTGTTCATGACGAAGGGGAACTCCTGCTCACCAAGACGCTTGACGACCTGGTTAGCAACGCCGTCGGCGCTCATCTCAGGAGCCTTGTCGTAGGTGGCGACGCTCTTGTTGGAGGGAACGAGATCCTGGGTCTCGTCACGGGTCTCGAGAGGGAAGACCTTCTCAACACCGCCGTTGAAGAAGAAGGTGACGTGAGCGTACTTCTCGGTCTCAGCAATGTGGACCTGCTTGACGCCTTGCTTGCCGAGCCACTCGGCGAGGACGTTGCCCATGTGCTGGGGCTTGAAGGCAATGTCGAAGGGGTAGTCGAGCTTGTACTGGGTCATGGTGACGAGCTTGATGTTGGGGAAGGGGAAGTCGGGGAGGACGGAGCGGTCGACATCACCCATGAGCTGAGTGATCTGGCGGACACGGTCGGAGCGGTAGTTGAAGAAGAAGACGGTATCGTCCTCCTTGATGCGGCGCTCATCACCACCGATGATGATGGGCTTGAGGAACTCGTCATTCTCGCCCTTCTCGTAGCGCTCCTTGACGGTCTGGACGGGGTCGGTGCTGGCCTCACCCTCGCCGAGGTAAAGGCCCTTGAGGGCAACCTCGACACGCTCCCATCTCTTATCGCGATCCATGGCATAGTAACGGCCGACAACGGTGGCAAGCTCACCAATGCCAATCTCCTTGATGGTGTCAAGGAGCTCCTGCATGTAACCAGCGCCGGACTTGGGGTCGGTGTCACGGCCATCGCCGAAGAAGTGGATGTAGACCTTGGGGACGCCAGCCTCCTTGGCAGCCCTGAGGAGGGCATAGAGGTGAGTCTGCTTGGCGTGCTATGGAAAGATAACTGTCAGCCATTGTGAAATCGCATGCTATCGTGACGAAGTAATCACTTACAACACCGCCGTGGGAGATGAGACCGCAGAGGTGGAGACGGCCGTTGCCGTTCTTCGCACGCTCAAAGGTAGCCTTGATGACGTCGTTCTGGCCAAGCTCGCCCTTCTTGATAGTCTGATCGATACGGACGACATCCTGCCAGACGACACGGCCGGCGCCAATGTTGAGATGTCCGACTTCGGAGTTGCCCATGAGACCCTCGGGGAGACCGACAGCGAGGGAGGAAGCATCGAGCTCGGTGAAACCGGTGGCGCTCTTGGAGAGCTCGTCCATCACAGGGGTCTCGGCGGCGGCGATGGCATCACCGTTCTTGGGGGACTCCTCGGAGGGGATACCCCAACCGTCAATCACGACTGTAGGAAGATCGGATGAGCATCATGATCAACCAGGCCAGTTCCAGGTAAACCAGCATGTAACACGCGACCAGCGCGTAGTCAGGTCGGCGGCGGGTAGACGTACTCAAGCAGGCCTTGTGGTCGGGAGCCATTGTGACGGTATTTATTGGGATTATGTAGGTAGGTTTATGTATAGAGGTCGAAGACTGGAGCTATCGACAGGAATCTGTTGGCGCAACTGGTATTAGACACGGCGATCAGAGAGTGGTGGAAGAAGAGTCGGACGGAGATGGGCGACGGATAACTACTAACCTTTCTACAGTTTACGGGATGGAAGAAGAGGAAAACAGGATCAGATGAGAGTAAGACCACTTTCAGTTCCGTGTCTAGGATGTTTGAGAGAATTTGAATGGTGGGGTTACAAACTTTCGTAATCTCAGCAATTGGTATCACTACTCTACGATTGACTGGACGGAAGGCTGCTCGGTGTTACTTGCCGTGCCTTGGACTGCAGAGCCGAACATTCGGTTGACAAGTCTGGATGTGTCTCCCGAATGCCCGCTTCCTTCCTCCTGTGACGGCTTCAAGTTCCCCTCCATTGGCCATTCTGCCCCACCTGACGTCGCTGGACGGAGCTGTCCCCAGCAAGCAAAACGCCCAAGCTCGCAGCAGGAAGGACCGACTTCGCACCACCTGGGCAGGGCCCCTACCGCTCCTACCCTGCCGGGCCTTGTCTAGCAGGGGGTCCCCGCGGCCGTCAGCATTGATCTCCCAGGCACGCCGCGGTATGGCGCCCCGGCCGCCGCAGCAAACGAACGTTACGATAAGCGCGGACCCCACCGCCCCGACGGGAACTTAAGGTTAGATTGCATTTCAAACACTAAAAAACATCCATTTAATCAATTTATCGCCGAACAACCCTCTGGAAGCAAGCCCTTTTTGAATGTCCACAATACCGCCGGCGTTATCATTCCGGGAGACTTCGCCATTACGTACACCGTGTTAGCTTGACACTTTAGCGTAAACAAGCTACGGCATTCGCAACCGACGACGACGCCAAAACACCACGACAACTATCACGACGACGACCATCACGACTGACGACGACAAGACTCGCGATAACTACCACAACCCACGACTCAATTCACGAGCGCAATCCACAACCACGACCCAAGACAATAACCACGGCCACCATTACTGGTAACCGTCACATGCACCAATAACGACCACCCATAACATCGAACCGAACCTCCATCATCATTACCGAACCAATTCACAACCTCCGATCCAAACCATATACCAAAACAACCCAATCCACACCACCCACAACTACAACACCAAAGACCGACGACAAAACAATGGCCCAACACATCCCCCCCACCCTCTCCCCCGACTCCATCGACACCCTAACCGAACTCACCCTCATCCTCACGCAATTCCGATCCGCCCAAGCCGCCGCGCGGGCCGCCAACACCACCACCGCTTCCAACCTTCCCACCACCGGCACCACCTCAACAACCTCTGGCCTCCCCACCTCTCACGGCGGTCCTGGCGCTCCAAATCCTCATGCAATCAGCACCCCCGCCCCCGGCGCCGTAACAGGCACAACCCCGCTCCCCACCACCTCTGCCGCCACCGCCAGTTTCACTGCGAAAGACCTGCCTCAGGCTACCGATAGCGTGAAACATAAACTGCAAAAGGCGAGACAGGCGGTGTTGACGTTGCCGGATGTGGGAAGGACGATTGAGCAGCAGGAGGAGGAGATACGGATGTTGGAGGAGAGGAAGAGGAAGCAGATCGCCATGTTAGCGAGGATAAAAGAGGAAGGGTTGCAGTTTGCTAGGATGGAGGGGATGAGGCAGGATGAGGAGGGTGAGAGGATGGTTGAGTAGACTGCGCTGCTTTAAGGGGAGAGATGGCGATGGCAGACCGGGCAGGTGACGCTCAGCTCCGGCCGGTCTGCCGTCGTACATTGTTGGATCATCATGTGGCTCGTCACTTTCGATGGCTCAAAAGAGCAGATATAGGCGGAAAGGGTACTTATGGTCTTGGGAGGACTATGTCTAGGGAGAACATCGCCATGGTTACGAGTACTATCAGGTCTATCCACCAACACCGGACGGCAACCATTTCTCGACACCATTTTGCTCCAACGAAGCCGAATCCAAGCGAAGGGAGACCACTACCAAGTCCCAACCTTGCTGTGGTGCCCAACCCACGAAGCCTTCCGAATAGCTTTCGCACTCGACGACCGCCTCGGCTTCTACGCCTCAGCAGTACCAACGCCAACCATGCTCAGTATATCATCCAATCCCGCCCCAGGATACCCAGGGACCTCCTCCCTCCACACCTCCTCCTTGATACGCTTCTCCTCCGGCAACACGCTCCAGTTCGGCGAGTGCTCCGCCTTCAGCCACTTGAAATCATCCACCTGGTCCCACATGTTCAGTTTCTCATCCTTGTCGGCCGAATGAAACTTGGGAGCCGGCGCAAACCTCAATCCTTTGCAGTCCTCAATAATCGGTCTGCTACCGCACCACAGATAGAAATCCACGTTTGAGCACTCGTGGATCCGCACCTGTCTGGCGACTACCAAAACCTTGGAGTCACGCAAACCAGTGATGTGGCAGGGCCCGTCGACGTGGCCGGCGACGATCAAGCTTTTCTCAATGTTCTTCAGCGCTAGACTGGCGAAGGGGGCGCCGCCGCCGCCGGTGGCTGTTGGGATTGACATGTCGACGATGCATCCCTTCATGTTTGTCAACGCGCCAGCGGAGGTCGCGCGCGACGCCGAAAGCGGGAGGATGATGTGCAGCTTTTCGTGGTCCGAGAGGGTGATATCCCGCGCGGTCGAGAAGCTCGGCTTACGGATTCGCGAATCTGCGGGGCCGTTTTCGATTTCTTCGTTGTAGTTCTTTGACGCACTGAACGAAGGCAAGTTGCTGAGGCCATCTCCCTTTTCTTCTCCTGGTGTGACATTGGCAGAAGCAGAGCTCACGTCTTGACCTCCCTGGGGAAGCATATACCGGGCATCGTTCTTTTTGTCGGCACCAGCAACGTCTCCTCCAGAAGCCAATGGACTTTGCCGCTTCTTCTTGAACTGGAACCGGCTCTTGGGTGCGAACTTAGCCTGGGCCTCGTTGAGCTGGTCCGTCAGCTGCTTGAGCGCTTGCGAGTAGGTGCGCTGGTCGTAGGCGGGGACGTAGTCGGCGGCGTCGGCGACTTCGTTGGAGAGCCGCGAGATGCCGGTTAGGATGTGTTCGATGGCATCGTGGCGTTCGCCGGCGACGGAGGAGAGAGTGGCGAGTTGGTTGATTTGTTCTTGGAGGTCTGATGTTTGTTAGTTAGACTCCAAGGCTAGAGGCTAAATAAAATAGAAGAAAACTTACTGGCTACGCTCCCCTGGAACTGACGATAGAACGTCTCCTTGGGTGTCTCTTTGTGGGCTCCTTGCGCGGACATTTTGGTTGTGGTGTCCTATCTGCTTGCTTGTCCTGTTAGCCGGCTACGCTGGTGAAGAACCAAAAGCTTGACTTTCCCATATTTCCAACAAGTTCACGATATATGAAAATGCCCCGACTGTTTGCTCCATGGATGAGGCTCAAAGTGGACAACAGATCATAGGCCAGCAAGTAGTAAGACTCGTGAAACATACAATTCCGTATTATGCCATTTCTATCAAGTGATCCAAGGTATCGACGTTCAACACAAACTGAACAGTCAAGGGAAACACACAAGTTTGATAGGATGGTACATGAACCCACGAAGAAAAAAGGAAGGGATGTTACTCACCTACTGACTGACTGGTGTGTCCTCCTTTTGAACGTCTGTGGTTGGCCCGTTCCAAGCAGTTGTTCGTATCCGTCTCCTTGGACTAAGTGTGGTTTGTGTGTAAGTAAAGAGGTAGCGATGTATTATTGCAAGCCGAGGCGTCCTCGCAGGAAGAAGAACGACCAACTGAAGGAGGAACAGGAGGAGAGGCAACTGAAATGACTGTTTAGAAAAGCCCAATACAAGAAGGTATGAGATACAAAAGATAAAGGAAACGAAATTGAAAGGTCGATATTAAAAGAGAGACTGGACCCTCCAGACAGCCACCCTAGCGTAGTGTAAAAGGTGAGGAAGAGAATGTATCGATGTAGAGATGAACTGTGAATTATAAAGGCAAAGTGTGTGCCACTCACAAAGGATGCGACGTTGAGAATGGTGCCGCGCACCGAAGAACGAGACGAAAGTGAGGAATTCGAAGTAATTGCCTTCAGTACTTAACTTACGGAGGTAAAATGGAAGTCGCAGCACAAAGGTGTTGTTGAGAAAGAGCTGTCGTGGAAGGAGCTGTCCTCGTCGTTTTGCGGAGGACAGGGGCGCCGCGGACGGACAGAAACTGGGGAAGCTAGGTATAGTGGGGCTACATGAATTAGGGGTCAGGCGCTGGTAGTAGCTACAAGCTCCTTCCATCTTGCCGTCACGATGCAGAGACACAAGTCAAAGTAACTTCCTTTCATACGCAAGACGGCATAATTGAGATGTCTCTCGTAAGTACCTAGTCAGATCTTTCTGTTTTCCATAACCAGCCAAGGAAGCTTAGGAATGAAAAGTTACCCTTAGGAAATGGGTCAAAAGAAGATCTTTCGCTAGAACCTCATAACATTAATCCAACAGAAAACCAATATATATATACAACTTAAACTACCAAAGCAACACCCCCGGCTTCAACTCTCATCATTTGCGCCTTATCCATAACTCCTCGCCCTCCCCCCACCATAATTACTCGGAAACCTTGCTCTCCCATTCGCCAATATCGGCACCTGCACCGGCATAACCTTTCTCTTTGACGCCGGCAACGAGTTGACAGCATCCCACATCTCCATCACGCCGGCTCTCTTGGCGGGTAACATGCTGTACTGAAGGCTGTAGAGGTTCTTCCGGTTGAGGGGCGGGACGAACTTGCCCGTTAACAAGCAAAGGGCGACGCGGGGCGAGAGGTAGTGCTTTGTGATGCGGTTGCCCATTTGGAAGTATTGGTAGAACATGGATTTGAAGTCTAGAGGGATGGGCTGGATGTAAAGGTTAGACGAAAGCTTGATTAAGGTTGACAGGAAGTGGAATACATACCTGAAGAGAAATCACCGAAGTCGAGGGGTGTTGCCGAAGAGGATTATTATCATTACAGGGGGCGCTCAAAAAGTCTTGGGTGTCCCGAAGTTCAAACCTGATGCCGCCTATAGTCTCAGTTAGTTGCAATGTTCCAAACGATAAAGACAACAACTCTTACCTGGAAGTCTTTTCGGATCTTTGACCCGTAACATCAATGCAAAAAGTGGAAAGTGGTTTAAACAAGAAAGGGCGGTATCGAAGCAAGCCTTGAACAGAATGATAGTCATGCGCGCAATCGCAAAGTTCAAGTAGAACACCACCACGGTGGGCAGGAGGAAGAACAAGACCGTGAAAAGAATAGTTCCCACTAGGAGCTGATCGAGCCCATAGTCGCACGAGTCGATACGGTTTCGCAGGACGTTGTGCTTCTTGCCGCGGAAGAGGTGGAAGAGTGAGGTGAGAATGTTGAGCTGCCAGTGGAAGATTCTTGCGGATGCCAGATAGAACGAGTAGATGTGAATCGTGAGTATCGACAGCAGATCCGAGAACAGCGCAAGAGGCATGCTTGCTCCCGCGAAACTCGAGAAGCCTATGATCCATACGATTCGTGGTAGAATGGGCCGGATAGTTTCGATACAACCTTTGCCAGCGTTAGCATGTTTACAAGAAAACTGGGAGAGGATCAGGAACTTACTAGCCCAGTACTCAATAACCCACAAGAAGAGATCGCCAAGGAAGGCCGCTAATTCCGTATTTAGCTTCAATCCTGCCGGCCAGCCCATAAGCCAGGATATGCTACTTTGCAATGCCTCGACGGTATAGGTGGTGAGCAGGCGGCTGATCTCGTCCGCCACCCAGCCAGCGTTGTCAATGATGTATGAACCAAACGCCATACCGATGATAACATCATTGGCAACCAGCCACAGACTGTTATAGAACCGTATGTAGTCTGGATGACTTGTTGTCACACTCGCCCAGTCGTTCTTCCTCATCCGAAGCGTGACATACTGCATCGGCCAGTAGCAAAACTGTTGAAGACGAATCTCGACCTGCTGAGCCGTGGCCGATATGTCCTTCAAAGCCGCATACCTAGGGCGAAGTCGCCACTCCAGGATGCGCAACAACACCTCAGCCACTACCCTGTGCGCCATCAAGCCCAGCACGAACAATTTCTTGATGACGGGCAACACATAAATCGTGATCATGTCCCAAAGCCATACCAAGATCATATCGCGTGCGGTTGTTGCCGACTCGACTACCCGTTCCGACACACTAAGAGCTCTCTTGGGACGGGTGCCAATTCGTGAGACGTTCTGCTGTAGTAGCTTTTCGAGTTCCCATGCCCAGTTGATTTGGTTGATAATGGTTGGAAGGGCTCGTTCCTTGGGCGACGGGGTTCGTTTTATCACGGAGTGCTGTTTGAGCTTCTCGACCAGTTTTTGTTTGTTTTCCTTCTTCAAGCGCTCTTTCTTCTCGTCGTCCTCTTCTGTACTGTCGGCGAAGTCTTGCCTAAATCCATCATGCTTGTCGCCTAACGCCAGGGCAATGGGGTTGAGTGACATGTACTGCATTCGTCCAGGCAGTGGCCGCTCGAAGAGGATGATTTGAATACTGGATGCTCGAGCACAGGTGACCGAAGGTGTCCGCTGCTTAGGCGTTATCGTGGCCCGGATCCATGATGAGTCAACCTCGACGGTGTCTGGCGTGTTCGAGACGCCCAAGACGCTTATGGACGATTTGCCGCATTGTTCGTAGATGCGGCTAACTGGATGAGGGGCGTTTCGGAGGAGGTTACCGAGCTTTAACGCGCTTTCAACACGTCGAGGCTATCACACAGCGTCAGCTCTTCTGTTCAGCCAGTCGCAAATTCCAAGAAGCCACAAACCTCAACCTCCTCCAATATTGCCACCACGAGAACATCCAAGGCCGAGTTCCTCCAGCCGACCACGACGCCTTTACAGTCCGATCGCGGAAGGTCTGTGGGCCAGAACACGCGCATCAAGCCATCATCCTCTGGCATGACAGATAGCTCAGTCGCGAGCAGCAGCCAATCAGAAAGAGCCTCTTCTTCTTAGTTGTTCCCTCGCAGAGATACCTGATCCTGGTGATCGCGGATGCTGGACCAGCATTATCAGTATATGGGGTTCGTATATCGACTATCGGTTTAGGGGAACAGCGCGGTGGGCGTACCAGGTTCGACTCCAAAGTCGCAAGATGTTGGACAGGAAGAAAGACGACGAGAAAGACAAGGCTTAACACGCAGAAGCCCTTGGCAGCCCGAGTCTAGAGAGGAGGTTTGGAGAAGGTTAGCCATCCAAGCTTCTTGAAGTTTCGGCGCAATGGTGTTTGGTAGGTGATTCCACGGTTGTTCTTCTTCTCCTTCCAACATCCTTCCCGGCTGCATGTGACACTCACCACCACTCCGTATTCCCAAGCAAATATGGCAAGCTCATATAGGCGAGTGACCAGGTCCCATCGGGCGGTGATATACCCAGCTACGAAGATGCCGAGTGTAAGGACGGAGAAAGGGTGCATAGAGGCGTGGTGCCCCTTACTGTTCGAGCATATGCGTCCGCAGGCAGAGTCGGGGCCGGCAGTTGTTGCTGTAGTCCGATGTCACTTTCCCTGGCGTGGAGAAAGAGATAGAATTATGGAAGTGCGGGTAGATACCGGGTTGCCGTTAAACGAGTGTTTGTTGAGCGGGCGTTGTAATGGGCGACAGAATTCGGCGATCCAAGAAGTTGAAGATGTCAAAAGTATAAGCTGAAACCGAAGCGCAAGGGAATGCCGAAATTTGTTGATCTGGGATCGGGAACGAATGATGCGAGGTGTCGTGTCGTTGGACAGAACATTCGCGCTGGAAGTTTATCGGAGCAGTTTAGGCGGTGTTACAGGGAGTGGGGAGTGTTCTAGCGCTCACAGCGTCACAGGGGCAGGCGAGAGCCCCCCGAGCTGGATGAACCGATTGGATATTGGGGAAGGACCCACTTAAACCTTATTTGGAAGGAAGGGGACATGGACCTTGAAGTCATGGCTTCGGTTCAAGCCGCGAAGACGGGAAGAAACAATTGTAAAGCAGGAAGTGGGAAGGTTTAAAGAACAGGAAAAACGGCTGAGCTTTCATACATGAGTTTTGTTTAACAAGAAGCATCTGGATGGAAGTCCTCCGGTCCACGAACGCCAGTCCCAGTAAAGATGGCAAAGAGACGGGATATAGAAGAAGAGAGGAGTGCAAAGCAGAGAGAGGTTCTTGATATGTTTGAAATTGGCTATTAAATGGGGTTCAAATGGGTTCTGATATAGTCAGTAAGTAATCAATGAACTTTTGCCAAAGGTGCCATGTTGGAACTTACACTTCTTCTTGCTCATATATGTTGAGTCGCTGTCCTTAAGTTCTTCTCTCGCCTCATCAAGTAGCTTGTCGATGCCGCGCTCCTTCAAAGCAACCTATCGGGGAGTGAGCTAATCGGGGCCTAAAGCGTTCTCTGACTTTGCGACTAACCTGCAGGCAGGCGCTGTATTCCTTAAAGAGTTTGGAACACTCGTTGTTCTGTTCGGTGCCATTGCCTCTTAGGTATTCTGTCAAGCATAAGTATTAACACATGCCCATCAAGTTGGCCAAGTTGAATGTCTGTTTCCAGAGACTTACTCTCACTGTACCACTTGAGAAAGCAGGTATCATAACGCCTGTAACCGGGTAAGCTGCTGTCATTGTGTTGTCTGTAAGTGGCTGACACATACTCCTTGAGCTCGTTGCATTCTTTGGCGAGTGACTGGGACATCTTCAACTGAAATACTCTAAGCCGTGGCTGTTGCTAAGGACTATGAAGGGCGGCTGATGACGTTGAGGATATAGTATTCGGTAAAAGATGGAGGATTTATGAGCAATCAGTGTGGTGCTCTATGTAACTGCGCTGGGGAAGTTGGGTGGGAAATATCAAATAAAATGCCAACGCTCGCCGAAGAGTCCGCTTGAAACGACAAGTGCTGGTATAAAACAATGGAATTGCGGAACCTTCGTCACAGGACGGATGGATCTCAAAGCCTGGATGCCGATGGATGAACGTCGTGGTCCAGCCGATCAGCACAAGCTCTTGGCAGGTCCCTTCAGTCTTATCTTATCAGCCTCTAGAAGTCTTGCTACTTCCATCTCGCCGCTGCTTGCCACGTGCCAGCAAGTACCTGTACTCTTTTTGCTTTCCGACCCACCGGGCATCCATCAGCTTTTCCTCCCGCTCACTTGGCACTTTCTCCACAAGCCGCATGCTGGGACTGCAGTGTTTGTTCGCAAAAAAAGTTCCTGGGCCAGCACGACAACCCAATTTTGGAGAAGGGAACTGCATCGGACTTCCACTTCCTGTGACGTCCGCATCACAACAACCTCCAAACCGACGACGGCCAAAATGGACGGCTCACTGGACTTCAAGACCTTCCGGGAATCGCTTCAAGCTGCCCTTGTTGCCACGACTCGTACCGCCAATTCGATCGCCAGCGAGGATCTCCAGTTCCAGCGCACCGTGAACCCGAGTGTCGGCAGCCAGCTCGACAACAGCTCCGGCCGTCTTCTTTCCCTTGCCAACGGGCTCCTCAAGTCGAGTGCCAATCTCACCGGCCAAAAGGTCTCCGCCCTCGAGGATGCCGACGATGTGGACATCCAATGGCGCAACATTGTCGACGTGATCGACTCGCTGCTCGAGAAAGCCGACACCTGCCTCGACGAGTACACGGGATTGATCAAGCGGAAGGATGCGCCTACCGCCGCCGACCAGGGTCGCGCCCAAAAACGCGTCAAGTCGTCCAACGATCGTCTTGACTGGTCGTTGAAGAGAGCCAACATCCTCAAGCCCCAAAACAACTTCGAGAGAAAGGTCGACAACTTTGCGACCGGTCCTTGGAAGCCCCTGCTGTCATCCAAGCCTCATGCCAAAGTGTCACTGGAGGACAGCTTGACCACCTTTGTCGACGAATACGACAACACACAGTAGGTTTTCCCTAGATCCAGAGATGATATAGAAGCATAATGCTAACATGAATGCCTAGATACAAGCATCCCTACGAAACCGAAATCAAGACGACACCCTACCCCGATCATGTCTACGAGAAGCGAGAACCCAAGGAATACCTCCCCATCGATCAGACATCCGCCATATGGGTTGATACCTACGAGGGCGTCTTGGAGATGTTGGAGGAACTCAAGCAGGCCAAGGAGATTGCGCTTGATCTGGAACATCACGACTTCAGGACTTACACCGGATTGCTTTCGCTCATGCAGATCAGCACCAGAGAGAAGGATTGGGTAATCGATACTCTTCAGCCCTGGAGACACAAGCTTGAGGTTCTGAACGAGGTCTTTGCGGACCCCAAGATTGTTAAGGTGAGACATAACTTCATGCTTTCATACTGCTTTAAACTAACGTGAAACAGGTTCTCCATGGTGCTTTCATGGACGCCATCTGGTTGCAGCGCGATCTTGGCCTGTACCTCGTTGGTCTCTTCGACACATACCACGCTTGCGCCGTTCTCGGATACCCTGGAAGAAGCTTGGGTTACCTACTCAGCAAGTTTGCCGATTTCGAAGCCGACAAGAAGTACCAGCTCGCCGACTGGCGCATCAGGCCACTTCCCGAGGAGATGTTCTACTATGCGCGGTCCGATACCCACTACCTTCTCTACATTTACGACATGCTCGTTAACGAGCTCATCGAGCGCTCCAAACCCGGAAACCACAAGCCTGACCAACTCGAGCTGGTTCTCGAGAGGTCCAGAGATGTCGCCCTGCAACGATACGAGAATCCCAGCTACAACGTCGAAACCGGCCAAGGACCTCGTGGGTGGTACAATGTGCTGCTCAAGTCCCCAACCCTCTACAACAGCGAGCAGTTTGCCGTCTACAAGGCGGTGCACAAGTGGCGCGACGACCTGGCTCGTCGTGAGGACGAGAGTCCCTTCTTCTTCATGACCCAGCAGGTTCTCGCCGACATTGCCCGGATACTTCCGACCGACAAGAAGGCTCTGTGGAGTATCCTGGATAGCAACGCCAAGGGCCTCAAGCCTCATCTCGACAACCTGTTCGACGTGATCCAGAAGGCCAAGGAGGAGGGTGTCAACGGTCCCAAGATGATGGATATCTTCAAGAGCGACTCTTCTACCATCGCCCCTGCCAAGATTGCCGCTGTCATCTCCGACGATAGCGACATTCCGGACGTGAAGGAGCTCAAGGCCGACCGGTCCCAGTTCTGGGGCGGCGTTACTTTGAGTTCGGTTTGGGACGGCACGGCTGCAAAGACTGCCAAGCTTGACGGCATGTTGGAGATCAATCTCCCTTATCCCGCCGACTTTATGGACGGAACCGCGACCGAGATGGAGGTGGACCAACCAGAGGAGCCTACGCCAGCGCCTCAGCCGGAGCCAGAGCAGGTGGTAGTTGCCCAGGAGTTCACGCTCCGTGCCGGAGGCAAGCGCAAACGCGAGGAAGAGTCCGAGGAAGAAGAAGAGGAGGAAGCCTCAGATGCCGAAATGGACGACACCTCCGCTCCCCAAACCGAGACCGACGCGCAGCAAACCGGCGGCGACAACTCCGACTCCGACGACTCCGAATCCGAAGAAACCAGCGACAAATCCTCCTCAAAGGAATCCAAGAAAGCCGCCAAAAAGGCCGCCAAGGAGAAGAAGAAGCAGGAGAAGGAAGCGCTCAGGGCTCAGCGAAGGGCAGAGAAGGCCGCCAAGAAGGAGGCTAAGAAGAAGGCTCAGGAGGAGGCTGCTAAGGCCAAGGAAGGTGGGGAGGAGCAAGAGGATAAGCCGTTTGATTACTCCCAGGCTGCGTCGGTGCTGCGGGCGCGCAAGACGCAGGAGGATGTCAAGAAGGCGAGTAAGAGGTTTAATCCGTATGGAAATAAGGGCGATGATGGACCGAAGGCGGCGAGGGCGCATTACTCGGCTAAGGCGGCGGGTAGGACGGCTACGTTTAAGAAGTGAGGTGGTGGCCGAGGGGGGGGAGGGACTTGAGGTAGTAGCTCATGCTGTGTTGGGGCTGCTGGTGTTGAATATTTTGTTAGTTTGGTATATTACCCTATTATGACTAGATCAGTGAAGAAGGGGAGAAATAGATGGTTAGAAGGAATTGATACCTAGCAATGATTGAGAGTCGAGACTTTGAAACTTAGTTTCTGTTGCCAAGCAAATGATGTCTGTTTACTTCAGGGGTTGCCAAGGCAAAGATCGCAGTTGTCCCGGTATGGCTGGACTGGGACATACGTACCGTAGGATTGGTTGAGGCTCTGGGAGCCTCTTTGTCATCCCATCTACCGCTGCATATAGAAACTTGCTTTCATCGCATGTATCTGGATCCTTCTTTTCGTTCTTTCTTTGGTTAAAATTGATCCTCTTCCCAATGTTAGTTCAAACACAAGCCTCCACAGGATGGAAACGTGACTTCATTTGGCTTTGTTAGTATTTCCCCGGTTGACTTTGTTCGTCTAGTTAGACCTATACATTTGATTCCGTTCATTGGGCTCGCAGATCTAGAATAACGACAAGAAACTTTCAACAGCGTCTTCTCCTAACAACCGCCTTCTATATCATAGGAACAGCAATCAGTTCAGCAACCAGTTTCGATAACCCGTGAGTAACGTGTACGGAGTCTTGTCTCGAGACAGTCTTATGTACTTGAACGAACTAGAGTCTTAACACATTCGAAAAAGCGAGGTTGTATCTTCCCACCCAAAAAATATTCTTTCTGGCCAACTGACCAGGTCAATGGAGTCAATTTACCTCAGGTTTCAATTTTTATTTCAATTTTTTTTTTTTTTTTTTCATTTATTATTTGAGATGATCTCGAAAAGGATCATGGTTGGTTTGACTGTCAGATACTCATCTTGTACTTACTCGGGTTGAACATGCCTCTGTATGTATATGGTGCTGACTCTACCATGTGCAGTTTTACCAAAAATCATCGTGCCCTTTTTTTTCAAGCGCGAGACCATTTTGCCCGCTTCTACATTGGTTTTGATGAGCCTATTCATTAGAGACACTCAATTCTTTTTAACCAAAGAGTATTTCATTCGTGCTCATCTTTCTGGGTATTGCCCATCAACCTTTTGTTGAGTCCCACATGCATCTTCAACCAGCCGGTGTTTACTGACTTGTGCCTAAGCCACCATTAACGACTCGCTAACGCGGACCATGACACAGTTTGAATTTCTCACCATGACACTATCGCATATCTCGCCCACTATGCAACTTCACACTGTTTTGTTATCGCTATCATGTTAACAATCTGCTAAAGTCCTCAACAGCCACTCGCTAAACACGAATTTTCGCCACCCCCCGTGCTCGTCGCCGCCAAAATGCACAGAGGCGCCGATCTCGTGATACCCTCACCCCAGCACACCACACCGCACAGAACCACATTGGTATTTCAACCCCGCGCTTCCCGTCTCCAGTCGCCTCACTCTTGCGATACCCCTCCATCCAGGTGTTTTCATCTGCAAGCTATGTTTCAAATGAGTTTACAATTGCTAGTGTAAGCAGCAACAGAGCTTGTTGCATTCGGTCCATTGCGGATGCTTAACAACACCCTGCCTGTTTACAGTCTCGATATATTTTTCCTTGATATGCTTTTGAGATCGAATGTGCGTGGTGCTTGTGAATTCTCAATAGCGCGGTGGTTATCAACTTTTTCTCGTGGATTGCTTTTGTCTGTAGCTTGATCTTTTACTTCGTGGTAGCGTAGTGAGTATGCAAGAAAAGAACTCGAATGTGATATTCAACTAACGAAGAGAAGAGTCGCGATGTAGCGAGGTGTGTAATTTACGCCAGTCACGGCGACGGGATGCCACCGACTCACTATTGAGTGCGCTATTGTAATGTAATCGCCAGTACAGGCTACAGCTACGCCATCATCAAATCTACGCGGCAGTGGTCAACACCAACAAGATCTAATCGAGAGGTAGTCTCACCTACGAAACGAGCGAGGATATCTAGAACGCCACGGAGAATATTCTCCGACTCTTGGTTCTCCCTATGTACAATTTTGGAAAACCGAATAGTGAGGGCATTCCCAGATCTTTCAACATGTGATTCCGATCTTGTCACCACGTGTGTTCCAGATCCGAGAACCAGGATGCCGGATCATTTCTTCTGAATGTTTCACGTTGTCTCCGTGGACGTCGGTGTCGGCTCCGGGACCAATGGGGAAAGTGAAAATAGCTACACCGCACTACACATGGAAAATACATCGGTATTCGGTATCTTGTCACTTTTGCATCTCCCCCAAGACAGGGAAGCATCGTGAACCTCAGCACGTGAACCCGAACGATGGGAACACCGAAAGCTATCGGCCCAGAACCCAAAAAATCCAGACCGGGCAGAACCGGATCGTCTACTCCGCCGTCAGCTCGTAGTTCACAGCTCGCTTACTCTAGCCTCCGCGCTCATCGACGCCAAAAACGTCGAAGAGACGACGACAAGAACAGTGACGATTCCCTCTACGACTTCACAACCCAGAGATCGAAGATCCCCCCCAAATAATAAACACCAGTCCGTCCTTGTCAGCTGTGATCAGCCACTGGCACCAGCTCGCTTGGGGAACTCATGACCGCGTAACCCAGAAACCCGGGATGATCTGGACCCCTTAATTAGGACCCTGAAGTCCACTCTTGGGACAACTGGACCTGCAGTAGCCTGTGAACGGAGTCAGGGAGTCACAGGAGGCTCGCTGAGCCGCACCTAGGGTTCCCCTCGGATGAGCTGGCCGGTCTAGCCCGCTTTGCTTGGTTGAAAATGGTTATCTTAACGTCTGTCGATCCTTTTGGTCGGTCGGCAACGTGCCACCAGGACCAGGGCGAGCAGGGCCAGTAACGACATGCCGTCGTCCCACGCTTTGCATGCCCACACCCACTGGACAGCTCGGTAAAGAGGGAAAAAAATACTGTGCAAAGACAGGTAAAGGTACCTCCCGAGTACTTCCCACCACAGTGCTTTACTGCTGCGAGAAAAAAGCCCATGCTGAACCTGCCATCCATCTATCCATGCATTGCTCGTTCTGACGGAAATTTGCCATTTGATATTCAGGAACACACACATAAGCATGTGAAATCCACACAGGACAGGCATGCAGGTAGCGAGATATTCGCCACCACACTCGCGATGCTAAGTTTCACGGCTCAGGCCGGGAATCAGGGGGGCGCTCTGCTTAGGCTCGTGGGGGACACCATGCAGATCTCAGACCGCACCCAAGAATGCCATGCCTTTGACAATGGGGTTTAAGCATCGATAAGCAAAAAAAAGAAAGGAGGGAAGTGGAGGGAAGTATTGAATGGATGGCATTGCCGCGCTGCTGTAACCGACGTTGCCGCCACCGTACGAGCGCTTCTTACACCGCCAACGCCAACTGCTCGCTACAGCTGCGAACTGCATCTGCCTCCTGCCACTCGTCGTTGCTCGTGCTTCCAACGGCGGACCCGACCGCTCGGTTGGATCCGTACTTCTTTCTTTGCTTTTCCCCTGCCGGCTCTCTCACTTTCCAATTTCCGCTCTTCGCTTTTTTTGCCACGCGACTTTCCATGCTCCGTGCTCCGTGGTCCCCGTCCCTGTGAAAGACCGGGACCCGTCTCTAACCCGTACCCACCTGCCTGCTACACTTGTCCTGTGAACTGTGAAGCTACTGCAATGCATGGTTCGTATGATTGACAGGAACACACATACACACGAGCACACCCGCGGAAATGTGGGGGGTTCCGCTTCTTTCTTTTTTGCTGTCTGCCGAGCGGACGGGCGTTGTGGTTTCTTTGAACGAGCGTTCTTGCTTGAGACGCAGGTGTACGATACCGATACCGATACCGATAACGATGGCGATGGCGATAGCAATATGTAGTGCTCTCCGGTAGGGCTGTAGCGTAGTAAAGCTCAGGAGCTTGGACCTGCTCGCGGTTTAATACCGCTGTATATTGAAAACGAGGTGTCAATCCCCACTTTATACGGGCACCCCCCTTTATAAACATATACGTAAAATCTATTCATACGTAACAACCCCAAACCTTCAAACTCTTATATTATTACTAAATTTGAGGGTATTTATATTCTAATTACTATTCTAAACTCGTATAAATACCCTACATCGTTTAAAATTAATATTAAAGGATCCCAATCAACTTACTAATCTATTCAAAATCCGCTTTATACTTAATACTGCTACCCCCGCTCCCGCTATACCTCCTAAAAAACGCGCCGTTAACGATAATAATAATAACGATAATAACCGCCGACGTTCAAAGCGGCTATTATAGCTTAACGTCCGTTTAAAAGAAATTAATACCGAATTTAAAAATAGAGGAGAATAGGAGTAAAACGATAGGGACGGGGATAGGGATAACGAAAGGACCTTAAAAAAATTAACGCTTATTCGAACCCCCCGTATTATTTTTAAGAATAATAATAAGAATAAAAAAACGACCGTTAAATTAAAAAAGAGTATTATTATTAATAAGTAGCCTATTTAATGTATTATATTTAATTTAAAAGTTAAATTTAAAGTATTAATTCCCTCTTCGACCGCCCCCCTTCCTCGACCTTAATTTCGTTATCTTCAATTAACTTCTAATATAAGCGTAAATATAATTAACAGTATAATAGAAGAAGAGGATTATAATAAATAGTAAAAAAATTAATAAGAAGATTAATAAAACGAAGTTGAAATTATTAAAGTAATATTTTGCGCCGCGCCCTCTCTTCGGTCCCTTTATATTATTAGAAAATCGCGTAAATTAGCTTTAATTCCCCTAGTACCGCTACCGATTTTAGATTTTTTAAATATTTTATTTATATATAATATTTAGTAGGTGGCGGATATATAATTTAACCGCCTATCGGTTAAGTTTGGTAAATTGCTTACTTTCGTTTCGAATAACCGGGTCCCCGTTGAAAGAAATTCCAATAATATTATTAATACCGATAACGATTTTAATACCTTTGGCTTTATTCTATTAGGTTAAGTGCGAAAGGTCGAGAATAGTATTATAAATATTATTCGCAACGAATACGAATTTTTAGGTATAAATTTTACTATTTTTATATAATATGTAGATTAGTTGGTTAATATATTAGAGATAATTAGGAATAGGAAAGGTATAACGCTATTTTAATTATACGTTTTATTTAAAAAGGATAATTTAATTATACCGTTTAAATTTTATAATACTATTAGAATATTACGTAATTTATTTAAGGAGCCCGTTAAGCGGTATTTTATTACGGTTATTATTTACTTTTATATAATTAGAGGATTTTAGTAGCGGTAAAATATTATTTCTATTATAAGTATATTAATACTTTTTAGAGTTATTTTTTTTATTAAAAAGTTCGCGTAATTATAATTACGGTTTTAGTTCCGTTAACCCTCTTCCTTACGCTAATCCTTTATACCCGCTACGTTTACCCTTATTAATTCTAATATTCCTATTAATATTTCTAAATAATTGGCTATACTTATTAGTATTTCTAAATAGTCTATTAAATTAAATAAGAAGAAAATTATAATTAATTCGATAGTAGAGGAGTTTATAGCGCGTTACGTACGCGATTATAAGGAGGCGCGCTAAAGTAAAGAATAGGTTACCTTAATATATAAAGATTTAGGTAAAGTATAGGGATATAATAAGGGTCGCGAATATAAAAATTACCGTAAAGGCAACGAATATTATTAGTATTTTCTTTTTCCTAATTCTAAATACTATTATTTATTAATATTAAAAGATTTTATGGATTAGGTATACGCTATTATTTAAAAGCGTATTACTATAAATTAATTTCTAATTTTTATTATAGGACGTTAATTCAATTTTAAGTACTATGACAGGACCAGGGTGCATATGCTGGCTCGGCCAAACCTATAAAAGATAGGACGATGTTCGCTTGCCAACGAACATCGGAATGCACCACTATATACCCGGAATAATCCTGTGACACTACTTTCCCCTTCCCCAAGGGGCTCCGCAACGAGAGGCGACTTAAAGCCGCAAAGTCGGAACAGGATATATTCTATATAGCACTACCTGAAAGGCGGACGTATCCCCCTTTCCAACGGATTCAATCAAGCCGGGCTTCGGTCGCTGCGGTTGCATTGTCTTTCCGGCGATTGGACTAGGGTTTACGCCTCTCTTGAGAACCCTAAACTCGTTCTTACTTCGTTAGAGGAGACGGTCGTAGCCGGAAAAAACCCGCCCTCGAAATGCCGCGGCCGGGAATTGAACCCGCCGTGGTAAGCGAATATACTATGATAGGACTAGGGTGTATATGCTGGCTCGGCTAAACCTATAAAAGATAGGACGATGTTCGCTTGCTAATGAATATCGGAATGCACCACTATATACCCGGAATAATCCTGTGACAAGTACGAATCCTTTTTTTCCAGTACGTAAATAATTTAACAATTAAATTTATAACTATTTTAATAATTTCTACTATATAACGTATTGGGGTCGAAGCGCGGTGGCGGCGGGGTGGGATATATATTTATACTTTAAATTTTTAATATTTCTTTTTAAAATAGTTATTAAAGTAGTAATAATAATAATATAATATTAATTACAGCCTTTATAACTTTTATTAACGTTAGTAATATAAGTATGGGTAATATAAGTATAATAATTAAATTTACTTTACTTATTTTGCCTACCGCGACCGCGATTGCGACTAGCTCCTACGCTAATAGTAGTCGAATTAGTAATAATAACCCTCTACCCTCTTCCCCTCTTCCTTTATTACCGTTAAATAAATTATTAAAGTCCTTTATTACCGACTTTATAAAGTAATTAATATTTCGATACGCACTCAAAACTAATAAAAACTAAGGTTTACGTAATACGTTATTTAATATCTAAAAATCCTTTATATCCGGCCGGCTCTCTTTCTATTATACGCATAACCTCCCTAAGTAATAATATTTTATTTATAGGGTTAATAAAGGTATTTATATAGTAATTAAGAAGGGGATTAAAGAATTTCTCTATTTCGAGAAGGATTATATCCAACGGTTATTATTATTATTATTATTATTATTATTACCGCGGGCGGTATTAACTCCTAAGTAATAGGCTTTAACGCCCCCACTACCCGAAATTATAAATCCTAAATTATTATTATAGGGTAAATCCTATCCGTTTATTTAATTATAGTCGTATTTTATTAATTATTATATTTATTAGACTTATCCCTCCTCTAAAATTCGCTTTAATAAGACGTATATAATTACTATAGCTTACCCCCTATCGAATAAAAATAAGAGGATAACGACGATATTATTTATATTAATTTTATTAATAAGAATAACGATAAAAAGATTAACCCGGATAATAGTTTGCGTACCGATTATAATAATAACGAAATTGCAATTAAAATTAATAATAATAATAAGTTTTGAGGGATTTTTTTATATAAGAGGGGGATTCTATACTTTAATTTATTATTATAAATAATAATATTTTTATACTTTTAATAGTAAATTTAGTACTTTTGGTACGTTTAGTATATTTTATACATTATAGGATTTTTTTTCGTAATTCGATAATAATCGACTTCGAGTATATTTAAAATAGTATATTTACTATATAAAATAATATCTTTATACGATTATTCCTATTATTATTAATTTATATAATTAATCCTTATATAATATAACGTAATTTTTATTATTATTAACGTCGTTACGGAAGGGTATATTTACTTAGTGGTAATATTTACGTATAATATCGATCCGCTACCTTACCTCCCGCGCAACCTTTTTTAAAAAACCTTTAAACTCTTTATTATTTAGCGTATTACTATTAGTATATTGGTATTATTATTGTATATAGGCTTTTATATTATTAAAGTATATTTCGATAGGGTTGAAATTTAGAGAGTATAGCGATAAGAATTATAATAATATATTTTTATTATTGTATACGGTCTTAATAGAGGGGTCTTTATATTATAATATATTATTTATTATTAATATATTATAACGATTAGGGAATAGATTTATTTTAAGTAATACCTCTTCTTTTAATTAAATAATAAAACCGGTCGTATTTATTATTCTTTTATAATATAATATATCGATGAGGCTATTTACAATTATTATTAGTAATAAATAGAACCGTTTCCTTTTAGTAAATATATTTTTTATAATTAGCGCTATACCTTTTAGTACCTATTTAATATAATAAGCGCTATCCTTCTTATTAATATTAAATTCGTTATAAAATACGAATATTTCCGCTAAAAACGTAAAAACTTTCCTTAATTAATTTAATTACAATAATTCATTATATTAAGAAGCTTTATACGCTATCCTTTTATTAATTTATTCGGAAGCTTTTAATTACTTTAATATAATGTTCGTTAATATATATATATTTATTTTAGTAATTAAATAATATTATATTTTATCGAAGTATAAATCGGGCTTATAGCGAAGGAATTCGAAAATTTTTTATATAATTAATAATTAAATACTTTATTAAGGTATTTAAAATTTATAACTATTATTCACTTCTATAACTGCTAGTGTTAATATTATTACGTTATATTTCGAATTATTCTAAGGGTATAATTTGCCGGTAGTATCGAAGTTTCGTTTTAACCTCTAGATTTGGCGCTCGTTTATATTAACGGATTACGCAATTTCACGTAAATGCTCGCTAGCCGTTAATATTATATAGATATTTTAACGCTGCTTCTTATTATTGCGTATTTTTATGGTTATACCGATTATATATCGCGAGAATTTTAAAATCCGACTAAAATTAGTAAATTTGGTAGTAAAACCGCGGAGATATTCAACTTTTACGATTTACGATGTCTATTTTGATGTGGTGTTGTGTAAAGGGGGGTGCCCGTGCAAAGTGGGGACTGACACCTCGTTTTCAACACACAGCGTCCCGAGCTACCTTAGCTATACCTAAGGTACCGCAGCCATGGATCATCAAATCCGACGACAGCATCAACAACAACCTCGGACTTTTTCCCTTTCGCAACCGCTCCCAAAACCCCCCTTCTCGCATCCCTTCCTCGCATCCCACATTCGCAATATCCATCCACGCATCAATCTATCGTTTGATCATCCATCGCTACTGCACAGCACATGCTGCCGCGCTGCACAGCAAAAATGCCAGATGCCTAGAAATCCCCGTCAAGTTCCTGATCGACTCCTTCCCCCCAAAATCGTAACCGGCTCGTCGGTCGGTAACTGTAAGCAACCAAACTCGGCAATCTCAGAAAAACGAATAGGAAACCTCGGAAGATGAGGCAAAGGAAGCTATTCGCAGATATTTTTTTTGCTTTGGCTTCGGTTCTTTCAAGGTGGCGAAAAGAAGGCGTCGTGATCGTCATGCTTGGCAAAGTTTTCTAGACTTCGGGGCAGGCATATGCATTTTGAGTTGAGGGAGGAGATGATGATTGGTTGAAACTAGACTTACACAAGGTCTGACTGGTGGCACGGAGGTGGCCACAGTATTCCTTGTGTGTGCAACACTCCCCGTCAGTTGAAGAGGTACATAAGCTCACCGGAGGAAACTGCGGCGGAATTTAACTGGTCAGACGGGCTCGAAAAAATAAGGAAATGATGGGACCGACCGCCGGCCGGCCGGCTGTACAGCTACAGCAACAGCAGTTCAACATCGAATGGGTCGGTTCGTACCACATGTAGAGGTATGTGGGCAGGGTAGATAGGGTACGTATCGTCGATTACTTCCATCTTTAAGAACGTTGAAGAGACTTGGGGATCTCAGTAGAAGCTTGGATATCTGGATGGCGAAAAACAGACCTGCCCTCGAAGAAGTGAAAGTGACGAGCTCCCACATCTGCCCACCCAGAAATGGTACCGAAGGAGGCAAATTCTGTCTCATCGAAGTGAGTTGGGTTTCACATAGCGAGAGGTGAGTGACAAGCATGATGCCCATGCCATTACCACGGGAAGTAAAGGGTTGGTTGGGGTGACATGATACCTCCCTGCTCTACTTGCCAGCCGTCAAAGCAAAGACGAGATGTGTGCTCCGACCGTTGAAGAGAAAAAAAAAAGAGTCGATCAAGGGTACAAATCAACGATGGTGACTGTACCCTTTGCAGATCCTGATCGACGCGTGCGGCGCGAACCATCGAGAAGAAACGACCCCGACAACCCCTACGACCTGACAACTGACGAACGGCGCTGCATCGAGGGACTGAGAGGTTCATCGACAGTCACCCACTAAGGAGAGTGGTTGTGCTAGGGACACACACACCTTTCAGTTTGACATGTTTCTTTTGTTGGCCGAATTCTTTTTCCAAACGAGGGTCCTCGGTGATCATCAAGGTACATTTCCTCTGTTCGTAACTTCAAGTTGGTGCTTTTTGTGTGCTCTCCCTGCGTTCCTCGGCGGCTGCGCAGTGGTGCAGTGTGCGGCTCCAAAACGGATCATGTTTGCATTTTCCCCCGTAGAAAATTTGAAGGGTGGTGGTCGCACAAGAAGCACGAAGGGATTTACCATTTTTGTGTGTTCTGAGTGCAGTTGTTGATTGAGCAACACTTTTGGACATTACATTGTCGTACCAGAGATGCGAATTATCGCCGCCGCTGTTGAGAAAATCAAAAGGTACATACATACCGTCCGCGTGTAAAGAGCACGTGGTATCCAACCCTTACCTTACTTACCTAATGAAGCTATTCGGAACCCACCCCGCCATATGAGCGGACACCCGGAACTTCATGACTGTCCCTGAAGCTCTATCCGACGTCGCTTATAAATTTTGTTTTTGTTTTGAACCCCGTTATCATGCACACCGGCATCTACGGCGCTGACTTTTTGACAAACAAAACAGAAAGTCTTGGAAGTTGGCTTTCAACCGTAGCGAAAAGTTGGCAGTAAGACATTTACTATGCCGCTTTTTGATCTCGAGTACGAGAAACTGAAAGGGCACGTGAGAAGAAATTAGTTGATATGGGACGATAAATCTGAAGCTGAAGAAGGGGAAGGGACCGAGACCCCCTTTGGGCTGTGAATGACGGGAGAATGATGGGATGAAAGAGCAGAACAGGAGGGGTTGGCAAACACTGGACACAGGGGGCACATCGTTGGGATCATGATCGTCCCGTTTCCAAAGTGGGAGTCGGGCCCGGGCTTCCCCTCCGAACCGCATCGCCGATGACCGTTCGTGGCTTGCCGACCGAAATCCCTGCATGTAGCTTTGATGTTAGTGTAGAGGTGTTAGCGCTTGATATTGAACCTCACTGGTCTTTTTCCTTCTGAAGACCTTATAACTCGTGCTATGAGCTTCGGTATGCGCTTTGAAGCCCACCAACGGCTACTTCATCGTTGTCCTATTTTCATATTCTTGAAGCACATGTTTCTCACGAGATTCAACCTCACTGCCGTCTCTTGACTGCGATAAGAAAGTCGAACGTGACGTCACGCATTAACACCGAGTATTCTCTTGGCATTTAGAGTCTGGACTGTTCCAGCCGCGATAGTGGATGTTTAGCAGTTTGGCGGAACACCTGTGCTGTGCATGGTGCTGTGAATAGCAAGTCCGTAACTGCTCACTAACATGTCTAACAGGGACCATCGCCGATGTGTAGGAAGCAACGGCTCCTTTCATTTTTTCATATTTTTCCAGCGAAAAACGTTTCCGAGTTGGTCTGTTGATCTCAATAATTGTTTCCTCTAGGTTTCGCGCAAAATACTTCTGACGAAGTGGAAGCTGAGCTGGTGTGATGAAATGACGACCGCCGAGGCCGCCCGGCGTCGCTAGTATGCCATCATTTTTATTCAGCCATCTCGATGATAAATTGAGGCTTGTCAATCTCGATGTCATGATATTCACGGCGGTGACAACAAAGTCTCATAACCCGAGGAAATGGGGAGACAACATCGAGATTCTGACCACCGCCCAGGCGGGTGGTTGGAAGGAAAGTGACGCGGGCTCCCGTCGGGAGACCTGGTAGAGGAAACTGCAGTTGTCACCAGTTGTTTGCGGCGGGGTTGCCACATGGACATCACAACTAAAACATTGCTGGTACCATCATCGCATTAACAGCCAAGTCTGACTCTGCAATGCACTTGCCCTGGAAATACCGGTATAGCAATGCATACCTAATATATGTTATCAGGGTATGCCGGCGCAATGCAGGGCATCTGTTAGCAGGGACCCAACCGCATTTCGTGGGCGACGAAGTTGGAAGAATTAATATGAAGCGACTCGCACATTCTGCCCGTCACTTACACCGGCATCTATGGGCATGACGGAGAGACAGCTGGGTTGGAGAAGCTGCTAAAAGCAGGTACCATCTGTACAACATGAAAAAAATTGGTACGATGGTGATTGAACGACTTCCGAGTTGTCGTTTATAAGGAAGGAAAAAGGCTTGGCGTCCAACTTATAGTGGCCTTCAATCTCACCACCACAAGTCCTGAGCAGGCTGAGACAGATACGGAATTTCATGATTTCCGGTTCGGGTTGCTAGGTCCCTAGAACCGTTGCAACACCACGGTCAAACTCTAACCACAGGGTTTTACTTACTTTCGAACTTTATTTTCAGACTATGCAAAACCGTTGGAACGATGGGTTCTCGTGGAGCAATGTTAATGGAAGTTAAGGGTTCAACTCCGCCGGGCAATGTGCTGCAAAAAGGGTTTCCCTTGTGGAACCAAAATGGTCGCATTGTCCAGGGAGGAGGTTGTACCGAGCGCAAACCGTTTTCCGCTGGGTCCTCGGAAAATGTGAAGGCATTCTGGGTTTTTTCGTTCGGTTTTTGTTGGGTTGCCGCGAGTCCCGTGTTAAGTTCTCAGCGAGGTTGTGAGTCGAGAGCGCGACTTTGTCCGGTTCCGCGGCTTTGTGTCCACCCCTGGAGGTTCCCATTTTTGACTTTGTCCGCGGTCTCGGCCAGTACGGTTGCGAGAAGCCATCCAGTTTGGCGCCCAAAGACCGATGACACAGCAAAAAGTGAGATCTGGAGGCTCAAGATACTTTCGGTCGAAGCCCCACCACGGCGCCCACCTCTGCCACCTTCCCGCCGGACGGTTTGTGGACAGTGGACAGTTTGGGGCCGCACCCCTGCGAGCTATGACGTTAGATTGTGGGACTTTATTCAATAGTCTCACCCCTCGTGGCGTTAAGGGTCTCAACCCGGTGGAGCTGCACACAATCCTGAGCCCGGCCTGTGATCCTGATAACCGACGAGATGGGTGGGAATGGAGGCATTTTTTTTCTTCCCCTTGCCCTCTGGGCATCCTCGGAGCTGCGGTTGTGTGGAAAAATGCCAAAATTTTTGCGAGTCAAAGGTTTACAGACCCTACTTCTCCTTTTTCCGTTGTGCTTGGGATGGCTAGCTTTTGCACGGCCATTTGAACAACTCGTATTCCGGGGGGCCCATGATGAGCAGCAGTCGGAAGAACCTCCGAGGAATCTGGCTGGCGGACTTGTTGAAAAATTTGAAACGAACCATGTCGGCAGAGTGAGGGGATTCCAGACACAAATGAACGGCGGGGTTGGCGACTTGAGCTCCTTGGGTCCGGGCATGTCTTGGTGGTCGATGAGCAAGTGCGTTCGTTGCAAAGGAGTGGAAGAAGAGGAAAGTGAGCCGTGGCATGTGTGTGTTTTCTCATGTCGCTCCCGTCGTTCCGTCGATGGCTGGACAAGACTGCTGATTGGAAGAGATATTCATGATATGGAGACCTGGACTGCTCAATATCGGTGACAGCGCCGACGCCCGACAAAAGACGAGAGAGAAGACTGGTCGTTGTTTTGTGTGTGTGTGTGTGGTGGATTAAGAGGGATTCAAATTTTACCCAGCCGGGCGGGGTGAACAAAGTGAGCAGAGATGTTCCTGGCTCCTACTGGGCTCTAACAGAAAACACTTGAGCTCTCTCCACACGGGGCTGACGACACCGGCCTATATGCTGACTTTCGGAAGAAACAGGAGGGGGAAAACGGTCAATTGAAGAAAGCAAGGACGAGAGCTCCTTTTCGTCTCCCTAGAACGGCTTTTAAATGAGGGTTTTGGGGCGGCGCGTGAGGGTCAAGTTTTGGAGGGCAGCGGGCCTAAAAGTATCACTTGTTTCTCCCGTGAGCTGGACAACAACGAACCAATCAGCAGCCCGTCGCAGAGGACCCTGGATTTTTCGATCCTCTCGATCCCCTGGAGCCTGGGCGAAGATGAGGATCGGGGCAATTCCTGTGCATCTGTGGGAAAGTGAGCAGAGCACGACCGACGCGTCGAACAGCGGCTTCCGCTTGGGGTCTTTTGGGTCTCATCTGCAACTGGCCTCGATTCGCAACTACTGAACCACCAAACCTAAGTACCTCTATGTGCTCCGGCCCGTCCAGTCCCCTAGGCTCCTTTTACCAGTACTAGCCCTCTTCACAAAACCTACGGTCCCCAGTTCGAGACCCTTAACAGTCCAAATGCAAAAACGGCATTAGATGAATGGGAATGGGAATTTGATGCTTTTCCACTCGTCGGTCATTTTGACATTTTGATTACACACCCCGTTCATACCCTACACTACACTACACTATACTGTACCTCATCCTCACCTAATCAATCACCTTACCGCCGTCGCGAGATCCCGAACCCGATATCGACACTTGCCTCGGGGTAGTCGCATCTTCGGGGTTCAAGTTGCCTTCAGACCTTCCACTTGGATCCGTCTCAGTCTCAGTTTAGTTTTCAGTTACAGTGTACTTTGTTAGTACCTCTCACTTCTCCGTGCTTACAGTACACTACCTCCCGTCTACACTCTATCACACATCTTGGCCCTGGCACCTTCCTCTCATTACAAGTCCCTCCCTCCCTCCTTCCTTACCATACCACCCCACAGGACCCAGAACGTAGCAGTGTGGCGGATTGGCAGGTCCCCCCATCACAGGCCTGTTAAGGTACCTGTAGCCCACGCCAAAAGAGGTTCAAAACTTGGCCTTTTTATTGTCATTTCTCGGTTTATCCTGCGATAACTGCAAATCCGTACAAAACCGTCCTTTCCAGGTTTGCTGCATCGCGCATCCACTCCGCGCACACCACAGCACGCAGACGCAAAGCCCTTTCCCCTCTGGCTGCCGAAAAAAGTGGCAGTTCCAACTTGTCCAAAAATCTTCATGTCAACTTGAAAGACGAACACCCGGTCCTGACCTCTCTCCATCCAAAAGCGAACTTTACACTTCAGGGGACCGCCGATCTTTCCCTAATTTTTGACCCGGCCCGTTGCGACACTACCAGCCGATTATCACGACCAAAGTCGACGACGGAGTCCCTTCCTGCTGTTTAACCCTTCACCACCGCACTCAAACAACCCAAGCCGACGACGACAAGGGAAACCAGTGGTCCACTGGCCCCCAAAGTGGAAGAAAAACCCCAAACTTTCAAGGTAAATCATGATCTCGGCGGAGTTAACTTGTTGCTTTCCCGTCGCATTGGCCCTCATTGGTTTCCCTTCTTCTCACCCCCCTCCCGTCTTTCTCTCTCTTCTCTCCCCTTTCCCACACATACCAGAAACAGCACATCCCCTTTCCTGAAGCAAGAACTTCCGGCCCCGACCTGTGTCAACCTACCTCTAACCAACCCACGGCACTTCACCTCGCTGTTGCCTGTCTTGGCCGGACCACCTGGTCGGCGTTCATGTCCGTCTCCGCGAGCTTCTGACTCGGCCTCTCTTTGGTCCCTTTCCGCCCTTCCCAACACACATCCCCTCCCCACCACTGCTCAACGCCCCTTCCAATTTTGCTTGTCGCTCTTGTCCGTCACTACCCGGCCCAGTTCGTTTCCCTTATCGTTCCTGCCGAATTTCCATAAGTACATCCAACAACAACACATCTCGCGGAGTCTAGCGCAAGCTCGCCGTGGTGCTTGAAACCTACTTAGTCTACCGCCAGGACCCCAAACATAAAAGGATCCTCGTTCCGCCGCCACTCTGCTCTTTTCACCGTCCATGTTTGTTGATTTTGGGACTCTAATCATCTTCGATCGAACCCCCGTTCTAGCGTCCTTCACGATGGCGCAACTATCCTCAGTCGGGAGTGTTTCCGAAATACACTCGGGGCGCTTCCTGCCATCAACCCCCCCAAAATCGATCATTAGTGCTTTTGACGGGGAAAATTTTGCAGACACCGTTGTTGTTCAGTTTTCTAACCTTGGCCTGTTAGCTCTTAGACACTCGACGAGACCAAAAACCACCCAGCCACCCCCCACACCTCCTCTGCTGCCTGCCGGTCTGCGGCTTTCATAGTCCCAGGCTTGTGAGGGCATCCGCCCAGCCAAGTGTCGTTAGGACACGCACAGCCGTATCATGAGAATACCCCACAAAGCTGCTCGAACGTGAGTAGCATCGCAGTCGCCTGACTGAAGCCTGATAGGGTGGACATGGCGGACAGTGGGGATCAACCGCAGGGCATGCGCCCGCCACCCTTTGACAGCCGTGGTCACCCCCTACCCCGACGTGCTTCCCCGGAAAACTCAATAACACTTCAAAACCACCGCCTTGCGCGAGATGCTAGCAGCAGAGTTACTTCCTCTTCCGCAGTGGGAGTGACCGGATCCACACTCCAGCCCACGAGCTCGCCCACACGGCGGAATTCGTCTGGGGACAGCAACGACACTGGCGTCAGTGACCCCAAGAACTGGTTCGACCAGTCCAATCGTAACCCGGTTGCCACCTTCAATGACGAGGACGACAGCCACCAAATGGAAGTCGACCCTCCTTTTTACCAGAAGGAAACTGACTCCTCCAACGAGGACACGAGGTATCCGCCCGCGGCACCCCAGATGCAACCCTTCCGCCCGGTTGCGCACAGCAGCAGCGCCGATGACTTCCGCAGCGTCATTGACGACCTGACGGTCGAAAACAAGCGGCTGAAGGAGGAGCTAAAGAGATATAAGCAATTTGGTTCGGACATGATGAGAAAGGAAAAGCTGTTCGAGATCAAAGTCCACGGATTACCCAAAAGAAAGAAACGCGAATTGGAGGCGACGCTTCGGGAGTTTGCCGCTAGTCTCGGAGACTCGAGCGAATCGACAGCACAGCGGAGGAAGACTGGGAGACATGGAAAGGCCGCTCACGGATCCGGGATATCGTTGTCCAAGCACGACTCGTCATCGTCATCGCGCAGTCGTCCCGTCGATTCTGCGTACGCCTCCATGTCGACCGGCCGCAGCTCTCACGCGGCGCACTCCTCTGGTCCATCGCTCGGCCGACCCTCACTAACTCGGGCAAAATCAACATCATCTCAGAAGGCTGAAGGTTACCTGCGTGACACGCCTGACGGTCTGCTTCCGCATCATGTCGTGATGACCGACAAGGAGAAGAAGAAGCTGGTCGTTCGGCGCCTAGAGCAACTGTTCACAGGCAAGATTAGCGGACGAAACATGCAGCGCAATCAGTCTATGCCCAGTATGGATGCGCCACTTGTGTCGGAGGATAAGGTCATGGCGCCTCCCAAGCCCCCAGCGGAAGGATTGCGCGAAGCTGCCATCCAGATACAGGATCCTGATAAGAAAAAATCTTCCTCCAAAGATAATGGATCTGGATCAAACTCGGGTTCTGGTAACACCGAACTCGGCGGAACTGCAACTGGGAGCGGAGATGGAAGTGGAAGCGGCAGTGGAAGTGGTAACAACACTTCGCCTCAGGGAGCCATTGCGCCGGATCAGCGGCCAACGAGGCCCCGCGATCTGGACCCCTACCGAGTCCAAATACCCTCCGAAAACATGGACTACATTCGACACTTGGGCTTGGTCTCTCCCGAGTTCTTGCAGGGGAGCCGGGCCAACTACCAAGATGTCGCTCCAGATGCCGAAGGATGGGTGTACCTCAATCTTCTTTGCAACCTCGCCCAGCTGCACATGGTCAACGTAACCCCCAGTTTCATTCGCCAGGCTGTCTCGGAAAAGAGCACAAAGTTCCAGCTGTCGTCTGACGGTCGGAAAATTCGCTGGCGTGGTGGAACTGACGGAACCAAGTTTAGCAGCGACAGCAGCGAGGACAAGTCGCAGAAAAGCCCCCTGACGGAAGATACGGAGGACGGCTCGGACAAAAATGGTCGGAGGAAGAGACAGAAGACGCGTTCGGATATGGGGAGGTTCGGTCCTTCGAGGTCGCCTTCGGACGGCTTCCATTACAAACCGATGTTTGTACACCGTCATTCATCTTCGGTCGAGACCTCTTTGGAGGAGTCCGCGTCGCAAGCCTCGGAGGAAGCTGTCGATGAAAGCAATCTGGGCAATTCGAAGTGGGACTTTAGCGGATCCGGAACAACGCAACAGCGGAGGAAGCGTCGATATGATGGTGCCATCGTGTACTACACGGGCGCGCAATTCTGCACCGATCTTTCGGGCGACCCTGGCGATGTGTCTCCAACAGCGCACATTGCTGCCGGCCGCGAACAGGAGTCCGGATCGGGCGATGAAACTGAACATGTGCTGCAGCGGACGTTATCCGGTTCTTCGCTTCCCGTGAGGCCGCTCAGTGACAGCCGTGCCAAGGTTGCGGAGGCATTGGATTTCAACCCTGAGAACCCGCCTGATCTCGTTACGGACGACGGCGCCTCGCCGAACGAGGAGGATTTTGTCTTCCCTTGGTGCGAGGAACCTGCAAAGATCCAAATTCAGCCGGTTGCCAAAGAGGTCATGGAGCCGTCTGGGCTAGGTGGAGTACTGCCTGATGACCATTTTAATATTTTAGTCACCACTCGTCGTGTCGTCAGACCTGGCCTGCACCGGGAGCTGTCACGTTCGACAGTGTCGGAAGACACCGCCGAGCTCATTGCCGAGCGCTTGGCTTCGTTCAGGACAACTTCGCCCTTGCCTCCTCGCAGTCGCAGCATTTCCGTTGCGCCCATGACAATCGAGTATGTCTCTGGAGAATTCCGACGGCTGAACCCTGCTCCTCTCCCACCGCCGGCGATTTTCTATCCTCCATTCAGTACCGATTCAAGCTGGGATGACGGCGACGATCTCGTTTCGTACGACGAAGAAGTAGAGGCGGTGGAAGAAGAAGAAAGTTCATTTTCGGAAGGGCAGATTTCGCGCCGCGCAAACCCTCACTTTTCGGACAACAACAACTCGTATAGGCGAGGAGGTGATTTGGCGTTTGATACGGAGAATGATGTGCGGATGGACAGCAGTGATGATAATCGAATGTCGTCGGACAGCGGACTCCTTATGCGATCGTCGGTGCCTCGGGCCGCAGTCGACGGTGAAATCAGCCCACTGACCACGACGGCCGTCGCTGCCGCCGGAAACGATGTGGACATGCTGCACACTGGCAGCTCGGTTGCAACCGCCGGTGGGGCAGAAAGCGGCTATAGTAGTTCGATGGAGGATGTCTCGTCTTCGTGATGAGCGAGCGAGTGAGTGAGTGTCGGTTGTTGAGTGGATTTGGATTTTTTTCCCTATGTCAGAACAAGACAACGAGAGCACACGAAAGGAGGAACGCATCGCGACTGGTGTCAGGAAAAAACTAAACAGGTACCGGTTATATCTTTCGAATTTTTGGCTTTAGGTGAGCGAGCGGGTTTTATCTCCAGCGCGCGGTTCTTTGCTTTTTGCCATTTTTGGGGGAGTTGCATTGTCGATTTTCGGGGACTCGAAAGGCGATAGGTATGGATATCCGAAGTGGTTCGGGGTTGGTTCCGGGTGAGGACATTGGATCCCCCATTGGCATGGTTGGGCCATGGGTGGAGGGAAGGGTGGGTGGGTAGGTGTTTGGTGGGTTGGGTTGGAGAGAGTTGAGTTTTGAGAAAGAAAGTTTGGGTTAGTTGTTATTTTGGAATTATGGGACGGACGGACGCTGTGCCGTTGGGGATTTTTTGCTTCGTCCTCTGTTGATCACAGTTTTTTTTTTCTGTGAAAACTAAGCACATACATACCTATCGTCTCCCCCTAATTATGTATCAACGGATTCGCAAGCAGTCTGCTCTTCTTCCAAAGGTCGCGGTGACATCAGTTCGCAAAAGAGTTGTATACACAACGTGAAACCACGATCAGGATTTGGTAGTGGCATGTCCGATTGGCGTTGTTTATGTAGGTATATAAAAGGAATTGGGAAAATGAAGGAATTCGATTAGTTGTTTCCAACGATGGCCTCGCTGCCGGAACGGTTTGATGATCGAGCGGCAGTCGTCCGGATCGTAAGGTCGGGCGTAGGACGTGCACCAGGACCCTCAGCGCATTATCGGCAGCGAGCCCCTGATTACCCTATCCATTCAACTGCTGGCGTCGGGTCGCTGTGTGGGTTTACCATACTTGGTACAGTATCAGGGTCTGCTATAAAATGTTACCGATCATTGGTGTTTGCGTTAGGTAGGGTCTTTGATGTCGAGGACTTTGACCACAGGCATCAGGATGACAGAGGACTTTGTGAGATGCTCAAAGTCCATATAACACTTGACTACATGACGCTTGCAGGGACTGTAATAGTTTTGAGGAATTCACATGAAAATGAAACATATGAAAGCCAAAACACCACTCTGTTGAATTCGATATGAAAGTCTCACCTTAACAGAACCCCCTTCCAAATGTGGACGGTACCTACCTAGAGGTACCTATTAGGTTGTACGTATGCACACTATGCGATATAGCCGAGCCCCACCTTTCCTAGCAGCCGGTTGTGAAATCGCGAACGGGATTCGAACATTGGCATGCCGTGGCATGCGGGCAGGCGGGGAGCTCTCAGCGCAGCGGGCGTGCAGTGCAGTGCAGTTGCGTCCATGGTGCGTGGTGCGATGTGCGAGGTGCCCAGGGCATGGTGCGGGCAGGCGGGGCGTGCGGGACAGCAACGGCCGGGCGGGAAACAGCGGGCAGCGGGCATTGGACGGGATCTCAGGAGTCAGGACAGCGGGCAGCTTCCAAAGTGGAAGTGAACAGCTCGGCCGGGGTCCCATCCATGACGGACCCCAACTGAACGGAGAACGAACGGACCAAACATACCTCTATCGGCATCCACACCCCTCCACCCTCCACCCTCCACCTACCGCCTACGTAAACACACGAACGAAGCTCTGCTTGCGTGGATCGGTTCGCGCAACGCTACCTAGCTTCTAGCTTCCCCCTGGACGTGATCGGTTCTCTTTTCAACCTGACATAAGAGACATGTGAGCGGGGGAATATCATAATACATACGTACGATAAAAAAATGGCAAGCAAAGGAAAGGAAGTTGAGGGTGGTGTTGGTCGGTAAGTACATTGTTCCTGTTCCCTTTTCAAGAGGTGCGATTCTATGCGATGGACATAGCTTGGCGCAATGAGCGATGGGAAGCTTTGGAAGCTGGGCAGGGTATATGTTTGGGGTGCATCGAGACATTGCGACAGCGGCGTTTCGACGACGACGACGACGATGATGACGACGACCACCCCGCGATCTCTATGCGAACACCTCCCTTTCTACCAGAAGCAAGCCCAATATGACACCCGAGAAGCATAGCTACCTAGCTACCTAGCTACCTCTACCTACCTACCTCCTTTACTCTGAAGCATCAACAGAGAGCTGACCTTGTCTCTTTCATACCCCTACAGCGATGCGGCCACCCCCTCCAACCCGCGCGGCATCCCGCAAGCCCCCTTCGTTGATAAAGTCGAGGACTACGTCACCTCGCGCGCCGATGTCGAGCCCACCTTGAGGCGCTTTCAGGAGCTGATTGCCAAGTACCAGTTCATGGAGCAGAATCTTCAGAGAAGGGTGGTGGGGTTGAAGGATAAGATGCCGGATATTCAGAAGACGTTGGATACTGTGCGGTTTTTGCAGATGAGGAAGGTAGGCACAAAAATCTCCTGGGACGAACATAAGAGGAAGAACAGGTGGAAGGAGGGGTGAACAGGGGGAACAGGGGAAAGAAAGGGGGGTTATGGATATACGACTGGCTACACGGCACGGCGGGCGCCTTATCATATGCAGCCGGGGAGAAGGGAGAAGATTGAGAGCCGTGCCGAAGGACTACGAGGGACAGACGACCTGGGATAGACGGGCGCAGGGTGGACAAGCAAGCGACATGGCCGGGCGAACGACGCTACAAGCACACACACAGAACAATCCCGCTGACAATTACGACTACAACAGGACGAAGAAGACCCAATCGAAACCACATTCGAGCTCAACGAGACTCTGCACGCCAAGGCCAAGATCCCGCCCACCGACGAGGTATACATCTGGCTCGGCGCCAACGTGATGCTGTCGTACCCGATTGAGGAGGCCGAGCAGCTTTTGGATTCGAAGCTCAAGGCTGCGACGACGAGCTTGCAGAATTGCGAGGAGGACTTGGATTTCTTGAGGGAGCAGATTACGGTACGTCTAGACTTGCCTGGTTGAGGACCGCCATAGCCTGGGTGGGAACGAGGCAAGAAAGAACAGGGGAAAAAAGGATGGTGGTTGTGCTTGTGGAGGGTGAAGCAGTGGTTTCTTACCGATCTTGAACCGTTTTACTAATCTGAACGATGTACCACAGACAATGGAAGTCGCCGTCGCGAGAGTGTACAACTGGGACGTGGTGCAGAAGAGGAAAGAGAAGGAGGAAGAGGAGAAGACAAAAGGAAAGAAGAGCGAGACGGCCTCGGACGGTTGAAAGAAACGAAGATTAGGAACTTAATAATACAGAAAGAAAGCGAGGATATAATGCAGCACCACGAACACGAATGCCCATTGGGACCGAACAAACGACGGTTTTAACGAAGGATGTCTTCTGGAATACCGAGGTCGACCCGAGGCTACTGGCCCAAATGAGGTTCACGATGTTGCTCGGTAAGTTGGGTCTGATTTGGGGATAGGGTTCTGATGACATATCACAGTTTGTCTTTGTTGTATTTGACACGCAACAAAAGAAAAAGCAAGGCTACGTAATCGGTTGCTCGTGATATTGAGCCGAAGTGGGACTGGCGAGATGAGGTTCGCCTTTGGTCTAGGTCAAGGTCACAACAACGAGAGATTAAAAGAGAGTATTTGAGTGCGGGCGGCCTCCCAATACTACAGCCTCATTTTGAGGGTACGATATGATGATGGCTCTCTTATATTTCTTACCTGGAGTCTTCTTTCATGGAAGTTGCCGTCTTCCCAGAACACACGCAAGGCTAGAAGAATGCCTCTGTGGGATCGTCATCACATCTACATTAGACCAAGACAGCCTTACAGACACAAGAGCCAATCTGAAGAGATCACGTAGCTGTAGTGAGGGGGTGAGTTCGCCTGGGGTCGAATGAGTTGTAGTCGCGGATCATCGTCATCGTTCATCAGGCTTGTCCTCTCTTGTCTATCAAGCCTCATCCAATACTTGCACTTCAGACTATCAGATGAGCCAGCCAATGCGCATGTAGGAATGTCTATCTGTAGGGCGCTCGGGCCGTTGTCGACGTTTTGTTTCAAACTGTCAGTTTCTTGTCAAGAAAAGTCAAATCTCAACGCACAACCCCTGAAAACTGAAACCCCTTTTGGAGGTGACGAAGCACACTTTATTTTTTTTGTCTTGACCGCCATGACGATGACGGGATTCGTTAAGCTTGTTGGAGACGAGCCCCGAGCCGAGTCTTTTGGAGTCTTGGAACGCGGTGCCGGGCCCGACCTGCTGGAGGTCCAGGTGCAGCGAATGCACGCCAACTGTAAACAGCGGATAGGGACCTCCAGCCGCCCCGTGCCAACGTCTTCCAGTCCCAAGCGGCCCAGGGGCAGGCGGAATCTCAGGGGCCCCGGCCCTCTGCAACGGAACCCCAATTAAACGAATGGATCTCCAGAATCACGGGCCCGGCCTCCTTCCTTCCCCTTGCCTGCCCGCCTTGACTAGCCTGCTGTAGATTGGACTGAGTGGTACCCTTTCCCCTTTGGAACCAACCCTTTTTGCCACGACTGCTGTCTCCTATAACGCAACCTTTACTTTATACAACTTTCCAAGATTGTTGCACATCATTTGTCGTCGTCGTTTTTTTTTTTAACTTACATCGTCGTCTCCCGTCTCTAATCCTCCTCAACCTCAAACACCACCCCGCTTTATCCTCAACACCACCACACCATCACCACCATAACAACCGCCAACATGGAGCTCGATCCCAAGTACGACGACTATGACTACCCTACCACCGCGCCCGTCGCGCAGGAGGGCCACCCCGGCCACTTGACTCCCCAGCAGCAGGCTCAGGTCAGCCAGCTTCGTCTGATGCTCGAGTCCGAGGGCTACACCAAGCGCCTCGACACCCTTACGCTGGTATGCACAACTATCCATCCCGGCGGGAGAGACGGAGAAGAAGCAAAAGAAGAGGAATGAGGGGATGGTGGGATAAACAGGGTGCTAACACTTCTCCGCGATATAGCTCCGTTTCCTCCGTGCCCGCAAGTTCGATGTCAACCTCGCCAAGCAGATGTAAGCGCCATATCTACCTCTTTGCAACCGCCGCCAGGTCCGAAATAAACAAAGTGCTGACTATTTTACTCTGCAGGTTCGTCGAGTGCGAGAAGTGGAGGGCAGAGACCAAGCTTGACGAGACCGTCCCTGACTGGGAGTACCCCGAGAAGGAGGAAGTTTCCAAGTACTACCCCCAATACTACCACAAGACCGATAAGGTACGGCTACCAGTTTTCGTCGAATTCGAGAACAGGAAGGAAACAAGCTAACATGACGTTTTCCAGGATGGCCGCCCCGTCTACATCGAGCAGCTCGGCAAGATCGACCTGAACGCCATGTACAAGATCACAACAGCCGAGCGCATGCTTACCAACCTGGCCGTCGAGTACGAGCGTCTCGCCGACCCCCGCCTGCCCGCCTGCTCGCGCAAGGCCGGCGTCCTCCTCGAGACGTGCTGCACCATCATGGACCTCAAGGGCGTCGGTCTGACCAAGGCCCCCCAGGTTTTCGGCTACGTCAAGCAGGCCTCGACCCTCTCGCAGAACTACTACCCCGAGCGCCTCGGCAAGCTCTACCTCATCAACGCGCCCTGGGGCTTCAGCACCGTCTGGAACGTCATCAAGGCCTGGCTCGACCCCGTCACCGTCTCCAAGATCCACGTCCTCGGCGGCGGCTACACCAAGGAGCTCCTCGCGCAGGTCCCCGCCGAGAACCTCCCCAAGGAGTTTGGCGGTTCCTGCCAGTGCGCCGGCGGCTGCCACATGAGCGATATGGGCCCTTGGCGCGAGGAGCAGTGGGCTCGTCCCGCCAAGTGGGAGAAGAAGGCCGATGCTGCTGCCAAGCCCGCTGAGCCCGTCGCTGCTCCTGCGGCTGCTACCACCGAGGCTGCCGCTCCTGCCACCTCCGAGCCTGTCGTGGCTCCTACCGAGGCTGCCGCTCCTGCTCCCGCTGCCGCATAAGAGGTGCAAAGTGGAAGTAGGTTGACGATGGCTTCTAGCATTCCGGAAGACGGTTCGAAGGGCAGCAAAGCGTTACCATGTAATCCGCCCAAGAGATGGCGACATTTTCGCCCGTGTGGGCAATGAAGGATATCATGGAACGGGGGGGTCTACTATATACGCTATGAAAGAAAGAGATATTCAGTTGTAATGGGATGGGGAAGAAGGAGTTGGTTGTGTTTGCAGGGTATGGTATATACAAAGTGCGAATCGGATATGCATTTCCGGTTTTGAGTTCAGCACTTGGTGATTTTTTACATTAGCGTATGTAGAAGAGAGAGTCCTGGCACCTTTTGTTCAAGGTGGTCTCGTTGGTATACACACGGATATACAATAGATTACTTGGTTGGCCGTCCATGTCTTGTTTCACGGAGGGGAATGAATTGAGATAAACTATAATGTCAACGCAAATGGCACTCATTAGATTCCTTCTGGTGCACTGTAGGATAATCAAATGTTGATTTTGATATGCCGGCCAATATCTTGGCCACAGTCATACGCCCTGAACTCCAATACCAAAGCTAGCCGCTCAAATTTTACACCGTAAACAAACAATGCCCTTTCAACAAACTCCAATATGCTTGCTCGAAAGAACCAATACTTGCTCCCCATATCACCAACACCAACACCTTATAACAGAGTCCACTGCACTGAACCAACCACCAACCAACTCACCGCCACCGACAATCTACCTCCCCTCCCCAGACGCACCAACAACATACCCCCCCGCAACCCTCGCCCTCTCCATCCTCGCCACCGTGGCCGGCATCTGGCTCTTCAGCCTCCTCAACGCCTCAACCGCTTTCCCAAACCCATCCTCTATTCCTTCCTGCCTCTCCATCACACTCCTCCCCCCTTGCCCATCCCCTTGTCCCTCTCCATCACCACCTATTTCCTCCCCTTGTTCCCCTGCGAGAGAGGGTAACAACCCCTCCAAAGCCTTTCTCCCACTCAAAACCCCCTCTTCAATAACCCTCTGCTTAGCAGCCTCCAACGCCTTCTGGTCTTCTTCGGCCTGGCGAGCAAGAGATTGGGCGAAGGAGGAAGCGGTGGAGGCAGGCACGCGTCGTTTGAGAAGGGCTATGGACCGTAAAAGATCTTCTTCTTCGCGCGCTAGGGATTCGAGGCGGGAGCGTTTGCGGGGGTCGAAGGGTTCGTATTCTTCTTGGGGTTTTTGTTTTTTGGACCTTGTGTTCTTTGTGATTTTGGATTTTGATTTCTTGGTGGTGGTGGGTTTGCGGCCGTTGGTTGTGGCTGGGGAATTGAGTGGTGAGGAAGGGAGGGAAAGGAACTCAGAAGGGTCGGAGACGGGGAGGCCGTTAATGCTGATATTTGGGGCGACGAGGGTGAAGGTTTTTGTTATGTACTGTTTTTTGTTTCGTCGTTAGTACACTGGTGAATGAAACGGGGGGAAGGGGGAAGCAAGCTTGGGGGGGAGGGGAGCGTACATCATTAACCAACCCCTCTATCCTCACTCTTAGTTCATCCTCTTCATCGTCCTCCCGAGCGCTGTCAACAGGCGGGAAAGCGGCGTTGATGCTATCGGCTGCGGCGCGGCGCACGTTGTCGATTAGGTAGGTGAAGTCTTCGGGCGATTGGAGCTCGATTCGGCGGTGGACTGTGGAGGATTCCATCTCCGTTTGTTGGGCGCGCGCGAGTGTGTGTCGCGAGTGGTTTGCGTTGGCGGTATCGCGCGCGATTGGGGGTGGTGACGGGTTGTAGAGAACTTCGAGAATTACCTCTACGGTGTCGCGAGCAAGAAGTTTGGTGTGTGATTGAAGCAGTCGACTTGTTGAATTGCACGGATCGTAGGTAACAAAAGCGACTGGAGCTCAAGCTGTCGACAATGAGAGATAGCTGGCGGTTGCGTTTTGGTGATCAATTGCGTCGCGAATTCGGGAGATTGTCTTTTCTTTGCGTCGCGGAAAGAAGGCGTCCTATTTCTCGGTCGTGATCGCTTCTCTTTGGTCGCGTTGATTGTTTGGTGAGTTAACCGATATATCGTTTGGTGAAGTGATGTTGAGCAGCTGCTGAAGTGTCTCGTGAAATGCTGATGATGATTTGTTTACAGTACTTTCACATTCAGTTCCAGAAGTCCCACGCAACCCACCTCACTTCAACCTCCCGTCCCTGCCCGCGCCGCGCCCGCACGTTGCACCCCATCGCATCAGATCAAATGGACCTCTCTTATCGATAAGAAGCTTCTAACATGAGTGGATCCGTGACATCGGCGGACACTAACCCGAATCTGGCCACCGGTCCTAAACGGTCCCCACTTGGCACCAACGCTTGGTGGATCCCCCCAAAGCCGAAATGGCGGGGCTTCGTTGGCTTGGCTCTGGGCGTCTGGGGCTGGTGTACAGTAATTTCCCCTGTTCGTGCATCTAATCCGGGACGGCAATTTGTATGCATTTACGAGGCTCATGCATTTACATTCCTATGCCAAGCCTTTGAAGGCCCTATAGCATAGAGTTTCCAGGGCGCTTTGAAGGTATTTAAGCCTAAATATAACCCTGAAAAGCGTCCTTATAAGTGCATACCCACCAAAAATCTCACCAATTGACATGCAAATAGCTTTTATACAAATCCTCATACTAAATAATTGCGGCCAGACTTTCTTAAGCATTTAGAAGGGTTTATGCATTTTCAGGTGCATGCACGAACAGGGGAAATTACTGTAAGTTGCGGTTGCAGGCAGGAGTGCCCGGCATCGATTCGTTCATTTAATGATCGCTGTTGGCCAACAAGGTGCCGCCGTCAGGAAACACCTTTTGAAACATCAGACAGCCAGGCTTTATGCAACTGCGAACTGCACTTTCTCGAGACAAGCGTTATGCAGCCGGAATTGCCTGATTGATTTGGTTTCTGCCTTGCTTAGTTTCTACATGCTGCTGCTGATGCGAAACCTTCAGTCTCATGGTAGATGCAATGTCAGCGTTCATCGTGGACCCTGCGTTTCAACATCAATTAGAGATGAAAAGATGCTGAACAATATATCTTATTACCCATGACATTGACAGAATATTTCTTTGTCTTCAAATACCATGGGATGGCGGTAGCACGGCAAAACACTCTCTCGAAGCATACCGGGATCAAGGTCTCATGGCCATGTGTAACAGAACAAAATCGAAGGAATTCTATGCAAGTATTCGAGACTTTGATAAACATACCGTAGAAACTCGCGAAACCTAGAATTGTCCCAGAGGTCTAAGGGTGCTGAAGTCTAGCATATAGAAGTAAATTACTGCCACTGTCGGCCCGCATTTCATACCTGCAAATGTATGTCAGTTAAGGTGGAGGGCGATATTTCTATGACAATGCTAATCTGGCAGGGTGTAATGGGCACATATGCGACTACATGCGGATGCCCCTATTACCCTACACAGACCTTACGCTAGACTTCTGAGGGAAAAGGACAATTCTAGGTTTTACGAGTTTCTACGGTATTTGTACGCCCAGGAGGCCTAGGCTCCGGCCGGTCATGTTGCACTTTATTCTGTCTTAACTTTTGTATGGATAACGTGCAATTCATGAAGTGAGTAGCTTGCACGGTCAAAAGGCCTATCATGTGAAGAGTGGAAAATGATATTTGCGAGGGATGATACCCTATAAGAATAAGTCAAAGTATTGCCCCAGGACTCCGTGAGGATCTGAAGGTAGTGCTTGACAGAGATGATTTGAAACCCAGTGTTACCGACGCCCAAGAAACCGAATACCATACCTGACAGAAGACACCCATGATAGATTATTCCCTCCTCCCAGCCCACGCTTCCCAATTTGACAAAACTCCGGCCATAACCTCCATGACTTGACTCAGTGACATCTGTGTTCGAAGTGTGTATCCCGACCCGACCACGCAGGAGTGTCATCTTGTTATCTCCTCGCCAGTGTATTTCACCCTATGGTAGAGTGGTCCATGGTTCCAATGAACCACTCGGGTAGTTTGAGACCGTGAGGTGTAGGCGCCAAAACACCTAAAACCGAAAATACATGTAAAAAGGAAACATGCCGTAAACGCCGTGATCCGTGGAAGAAAGAAAAGGTTGGAAGCCGATATCTCGTGAGAATGAGACAGGTCTATGTTGTGAACGACGCTTTGTAGCCGGATGATTGTTGAATTACAATGTGTGTTTGGTGATGATGGTCACTCGCTTGTCGAGTGCAGTTGTCGTGTGTCGCCATGAGTTTACTGGGGCAAGATCTTCTTGATCTCTTCGTCGGTCAGGATGATCTCGTGGATCGGGTCTCGACGGTTCTCGAGCGGGATGTAGTCGTAGTCGACATAGGATGGTAGGAAGATTTCGGGGTTCCATGCGAAACCTTGGCTCGAGGAGAGGTAGGAGATCTGCGTTGAACAAGGTTAGCTAAAGGTTTACTTGAGGAAATGGAACAGAATGCAACATACCAACTCTGGTGGCCCATCCCTATCCTCGGCGATATTGATGGTGGTGCATTCCTGCTTGGAAATGGCCGGACCTGGAAGCTAGTGTTAGCTACGTTCGTGATGCATATATGTACGACTATGCAGGCCGATGTCGCTATCTGCATGATAGTTCAACAAAATAATATACTTACTCAAAAGACTAGGACGACGAGCATGCAACAGTGTCTTTTTCGTCGTCGTCGAGGTAGGAGAGGAAGAAGGATGAGATGGTTCGGGTGAGGTGGAATATGACGACCCCGGTGACGAGCTCCCACCAGCGTTATCGGACTGGCGACGTTCAATATCCATGGCGGATGGTGGCGGTGCGGGGATGGGGATGGAAGAGGACATGGCGGGTATTTGAGGTTGTTGGTAATAGTTGACGGGGAAGAAGGAAGGTGAGCCGACAAGAGGTGATGATTTGGGACGCTTTAAACGGTTGGTAGTTTCAGTTGGGTCGGTGTTGTTGGCCGACACTCTGTTACACAAAGCGAGCCTGACGAGTGGGATCTGGAGCTGGCGGGGGAGAGAAGTCGCTTCAGGTAAGGTATGGTAATTGGTGGTAAGATTGTCTATGCTGCATAAAGTGTTGTGTCGTCGCCAACCAAAGTGCTGAAGGCGCAGGTGCACCGGGATAGAGGAATCATCAATTCGAGGACACTGTATGGGAGAAGGCAGAAGAGCGAGGCACTGTTCAAGATCAAGTTGGACAAGACAAGGTGAAGAGAGAAGATGAAGGCGGGATTGATGATGCGGCGGTGTCGAGTGTGAGTGTTTAGTTGATGGAGATCAGGTGAAAGATGAATGAGGTATAGGTAGGTATAGGTAGATTTCATAGGCAGACAAAGAAACGAGGGAAAGGAAGAAGCAGGAGGTAACGGCAGATCGGAGGAGGCGGAGGTGTACAGTGACTAATAAGGCGATCCGAAAGTGGTGAAAGTGGTGACTCTACAAGAAGATGGGGTTGTTGGGCGTTTCCTGGTCCGTACCCCCGGTTTCCCCAAATTCATCATCCATGGAATATGACACGCACGGGATTGCGCCCGGGAAGGAGTTGAAAGAAAGGGACTCTTTCTCCTGCGTAATAGGGGACCTGAACTACTGTACGTAACTTGACTTTCAGTATATTGCCCTGGATTCACGTTGTCTGGATCTTGGTTCTTATTGTTCCGAAGATTCACACCGAACCACGCCGGATGACGGGAGCCCTCACTTCTCCATATCGCAACATGTTGACCAGTCAAATTTACACTCTACAACTAGCAAGAACTATATCGACTTGAAACACCCCGCGATTTGCAACCCAGGTCTCTACTCACTCCCCTCTCACATCATATGCTTTTCAACTTCGCAATCTCTCTTCACCACCACCTCAACGGCGCTGGTGCGTTCAGACTTCAGACGGGCCCCGGCCTCGCAAGGATGTGTTAGTTAAACACGGGATGCAGGGTGGCATGGTGACCACAACAGCATATCATCGCCGCATCATTCGATCCGAAGCAGTGGAGAACTTTGTATCGGCCGTCTTCGGAATGACAACTTGATCCCTTATCTGATATGGAAACCTATCAAGGTCAAGTTGTTGGCTGAGAAGAAACGAGAAAGATCAGGGTCGATTTCCACTTATACGCCCAAAGAACCAGGCCGTAAAGAGTAAGTGATGCTGCCGATGACTTTCACGGTGCCAGCCAGTCGCAACAGGAGGTCTGTCATATTCGACATTCACAAACTGGCTTGCACCACATCGGACATTGCGATGGTATTATGCGAAGCATATCAACCATGAAGTTCACGAAGTTGATAAGTTACGACGGAGGACAACAGTCGACAAGCCGGGCTGGCCGTCAAGGTGACACTTCGTGACGCCCAGCAAGGGTCGGTACCCGTGTGCATGTGGGGTTGAAGGCTGGAGTCGCTCAACTGCGATGGTGGCACTCAAGTGGAGCTCAACTTGCATTGGGGGTGGAGCCACCAGCAAGGCTCCCGCTTCAATCCAATCTGCACTGTCCACCACTCATCCCTTGACACTGTCCAGCAGCCCCACTTGCAGCTTGAACGACCTCTCGCTCTCTCTACAAGAAAAGAGCTGTGCGTGGTGAGAATCTTCGCTGTTCTTATCAGTTATCTGTAACAGAAAGGCACCGTATGCCGTGCACGGTAACCCACTTCAACTGCCAGAAAGAGTCCATACAGCCAATCACAGTGCCCCTTGCAGCCCCCGGCAACCCAGGCTCCAGATGAATGACGAGCCACAGCCAGCCCAGCTTGCTGTTAGCAACAACGACCACTGCATCAGCGACTGCTAGCACCGACAACCACGCGCGCCACAAGCCCAGGCGAACCTCAACGACGACAACAGAACAACAAGGAACATCACCATTCAACCGCTTCCCCAAAGCCACCCGACGTTAATCACATCTGCGCAGCTGAGCGCCTCGCGACAACAATACACGGAGCATATCGAAATACCCATTTAATACCTTCAACCAGACAAATCCGCCAAGATGGGCGACGTCCTCGTCGAGACCCCGGCCAGCTTGCCCCAGTCCCAGAAGAAGTCCGCCCCTTCGGCCATCCCTAATATCGAGACCTTCGAGGGCGTATCAACAGAAGGCGGCGATGACTACATTACTCTCAAGAAGCTACAAAGGCAGCTCGAGTACATCAAGCTGCAGGAGGAATACATCAAGGATGAGCAGAGGTATGGCCACCGTAGAAGCTCCCTCGGCTGAGAGCTTGGTGAGGAGGGGCTGACAGACATGGTATCTTGCAGGAGCTTGAAGCGCGAGCTTGTTCGCGCTCAGGAGGAGATCAAGAGGATTCAAAGTGTCCCCTTGGTCATTGGACAGTTTATGGAAGCTATCGATCAAAAGTATGGCCTCCCAGTAACCAACCCCTTCTTCCTTGAGAACTGCCCAAACTAACCCTCCAACAGCACGGGTATCGTCCAGTCCAGTACCGGCTCCAACTACGTCGTCCGTATCCTTTCGACCCTCGATCGCGAACTCTTGAAGCCGTCGTCCTCCGTGGCCCTCCACCGCCACTCTAATGCCGTCGTCGATATCTTGCCGCCCGAGGCCGACTCTTCCATCGCCATGCTTGGTGTCGACGAGAAGCCCGACGTAACATACGCCGATGTTGGCGGTTTGGACATGCAAAAGCAGGAAATCCGGGAAGCCGTCGAGCTGCCCCTAACACACTTCGACCTCTACAAGCAGATCGGCATTGACCCCCCGCGCGGTGTCTTGCTGTATGGTCCTCCCGGTACCGGCAAGACGATGTTGGTCAAGGCGGTCGCCAATTCAACGACGGCAAACTTCATCCGCGTCGTCGGCTCCGAGTTCGTACAAAAGTACCTCGGCGAGGGTCCGCGCATGGTGCGCGACGTGTTCCGCATGGCGCGCGAGAACGCGCCCGCCATTATCTTCATTGACGAGATCGATGCTATCGCCACGAAGCGTTTCGATGCCCAGACCGGTGCCGATCGCGAGGTGCAGCGTATTCTTTTGGAACTGCTTAACCAGATGGACGGTTTCGACCAGACGGCCAACGTCAAGGTCATCATGGCCACCAATCGCGCCGATACCCTCGACCCGGCCTTGCTCCGTCCCGGTCGTCTCGATCGCAAGATTGAGTTCCCCAACCTGCGCGATCGTCGCGAGCGCCGTCTCATTTTCACCACCATTGCTAGCAAGATGAGCTTGGCTCCCGAGGTCGATCTTGATAGCTTGATTGTGCGCAATGATCCCCTCAGTGGTGCCGTCATTGCGGCGATCATGCAGGAGGCGGGTCTGCGCGCGGTACGGAAGAACAGGTATAACATCATCCAGGCTGATTTGGAGGATGCGTATAGCAGCCAGGTGAAGGGCACGAGCGACGAGAACAAGTTTGATTTCTACAAATAAGCTGTCGGCTGCGTGGCTGGGGTGTCTGGTGGGATGGATGCATGGGAGGAATATGGAGGCAGATTGCTAGTAGCGGCTGGAGCCATGCATGCCGCGTGCTTTCGGGGAATAGAGAAAGCGCCCGAATCATCGTATAGGAAAAAGAAGGCACGAAAACCATTCATAGAAGGCGAAGCAAATCTGTACACTAGCGGATAACGTCCAGGATGGCATCATCGTATATAAGTGCGTGCTTGTCTGGAGCTGCTTCCACTGAATATGCAGTGCTAGCGAATAGCAAAACCATAAAGTTATCCTGGCTCTCACTCATCATCTTCTCAATCGAGGATAACTGCGTGCGACAACAAGTCCTTATCAGTACGAGCCACAAACGCAACTTGTTGGCCTCTCCTCGTTCACATACTTCAACAACGTCAACGTTTTCGTCACCCTTGATGAATGAGAAAATGATGTTATAACTGAAATGATCTATGCTGGGGGTATATCCTCCCTCCCTTGCTCCATCCCTCCCTCCCGCCCTCCCGCCCCTCATCTTATTCTCCTTACACTTCCTTACACGCTTTTTCATCCTGGGACACGCACCCTGTGACACGATGACTGATACTCGTACTCGAAAACAAGGGGGAAATAATACATGCTGATTGCTTTAGAAAGAAAGGGAAAATCACACTTGAAGAAAACAGGGACTGTGAGGAAATAAGAGGTGATGATGATGGGTGGATAAGAAGGGTCGATGATGAGGCATGAAAATAGGAAGACATGTGAAATGTTTCTTACATGGTCAAGGAACAAACCGAAGGGAAAAAGGAAAACCCCTTCCTGTCCATCTATCCTTGCTGTTTCCTGTTTCCTGACTGTTCCTGTAATGGCCTGCTTTTTCCTCTTTCCTCTTTCTGATCCCTGTCGTGATCCTATAACCTGCCTGCCGGTCCGGTCCGTCTATGTTGGTGTCGGAAAAATGAAAACAGTGAAAAGAAAACAATACTCAAAGCTTGCTTGGTAAGCCTCCTTCTCTCTTACTCTTTTCACATTTGGCGCCCATACTGTTCGGCACCCCTTCGCTCCTTTCTCTTACATCGTGGTTCTTCTTCTCTTACACCTCGGCCTTTAAATTTGACACGCCCCATCCAGCCTTTGCGTGCGTGTGCTGCCTGCCGGGTTCATTAATTCATTACCCATTACTTCTTATGGTCTCCTTTCTCCCGTTCGTCGTACACAGTACCGCATATTCGGCGTTCTGACTTTGCTGCACTTTTGCTGCTTGTGATGCTGTCGTTGGTGGGGAGACTTCTTATGATGTTGAAGTCAAGTTGTTGTTACACACGGGCCGTCTTTGGACCGTTGTATGGTGGTGGTTTTGTGTGAGGTCGGGTTTATTGATAGGTAGGTTTGGTGTCGATCGTGATCTTTCTTTTCTCTGTAGGTCCACGGGATGAATGATACCCACGGCGCCAATTGCTGCCCATCCGAAGTGATGTAAGTAATGTGGTGGTTGTTCTCTGCAAGCCCTTCCATCCTGGAAGGCTCTCCCTCTCAGAGTCTTAAGACCCCAAAACAACCCTCAACTCCAACAAGAGCTTCACAAACCTAGCATGCAGCTCAATAAAGAAATCCGGCAACCCCACCAGCTCCGCCAGGCCTCTCTGCTTCAGCGCCACGCCCGACGCCGAAAACCCGCTTCCCATGCGTCTCGAAAGCCCACCGCCGCCCATCAAAAAACTGCTGCCACCGCCTGGCCCGCTGGCCGTAGGTATGTGATTCGCCGGTGGCACCACAGCTGATTCCGAGTGCAGACTTCCATATCCAGGACCGCCTCCGGGCATAACGGGACTGTTGGCCGATGATTCCTGAAGCGACCGCTCCGCTTCCTGCTCAGCGAGCGTTTGGATCCAAGTCGCCATGTCGCGGAACGCAGCGGCCACGAACCCGAAGGTCTTCATAGCCAGACGCTCGCGGTGGGTGCTAAGCGCCAAAAAGGCGTACACGCGCTTGTGCCCGCGGGCGTGAACGTCGGGGATGCGGAAGATGTAAGCGGTTGTGTAACCGGCTGATGGGTCGCCGAAGAATATTGGCCCGCCGGAAGCGGCGGCGCCGACGCTGTGCGTTGTTACGAAGGCGGGGGTGCTGGGGGAGGCGCTGGGGGTGTTGAGGGCTGGGTTGGCGCCGGAGGATGGGTAGCCTGTTGCTGGAGGGCGAGGAAGGGTTTCTAAAGACAGCGTCCGCAAGCAGGATGCGCGGACGATGGAGAAGGAACTTGCGGCTACTGGCTCGTGGGTGGAGGTGTAGTCGAGATAATGAGTATGTGCCGTGACGCCCTGGGCGGAGCTGCTACTAGACCGTGAGGCCAGTGAGGCCGTAGTCCCGGCACGACGGTGTGAAGGTCGTGACTTGGTTGTTGACGACTCATCCTCGGATGGGATCGACGATGAGGTTTGTGAGGTTGGCGGTGATGGTTCGTCCATCCCTCCGGAGAACACGCGGGCAAAGGGAGCACGTGTTCGTAATGTAGGCCCCTGCTCCGGTTTTGGTTCCGGATTTGCTGAGTCCTTGCTGTTGCTCTCTTGTCGTTTTGGTAGCGTCAAGGCGCAGTTATCGCACGGGCCGGCTCGACGAGTGACGTAGTCGTCATAGGTCCTCCGGAATCCTGAATCGCTACGTCGCTTTTCTTGCTGTGATAATGGGGCTCCGGTTTGAATCTGTGGACTTTGTGGAGGAGTCTCAACGGGCGCTGAAGCGCCACCAACAGTCTGCGATACCCGGCGAAGGGAGGCACGGTATTCCTGAGCTTGGTCTTCCGATACAGGCGCGGAAGAGCTCCTCAAAGATGAGCCACCACCACCGCCGAGGTCCATTCGTCGTAGCGCTTCGGCGGCAGCGGCCACAGCATGAGCCGAGGCATTGGCTGCGGTGGCACTCGGAGCCGGCTGGTCGGAAATATGGCTATGGTCGTGTTGCAGACCCTCCTCATAACATGTGCTGCATGGAACAGGGAGGCCTTCGGTGACCATCAAGGGGGTAGGCCCGTGAAGGTCGCAATAATGCGCCAGACATAGCTGGAGACGAGGACTTTGTGTTAGCATTCTGTCGAAATCAACGAGATCGAACAAAGGACTCGCGGTCCAGGTCTCAGACTCGAGATCCATTTTCCGCGAAGAAAATCAAGGCAACATTGTCTTGCAAGTGACGATGCGGTAATGCGCGCTTATAATCATGAGCGGTTGAGAAGAGGATAAAGATGGTGTGATAGGAACATGGTAGTGGTAAAAGGCGTGATGGTAAAGGTGGTGTCGGCACCTAGGGATTATCAAGGGATGATGGATGGGGGTGATTGGCATGGGAGTGTTCCGGTCTTGTGTGTATAAAAAGGCCGGAAGGGGATTCCCGTAGCCTGGAGACAAGAGAAGGATAAAAGAAGCGTTTCTGCGCCGCAAAATTCAGGATGAGACGGCAAGCATGATCATCATGTACTTGTGCACCCGCTCGGCTTGTCTGAACACCTGCTTTCTGACTTGCTCAATTTCCAGTACTACCACCTCTAGCCCATAGGTCTAGCCGTAAAGGATGCCAATCTCACATGCCCATGTCCGGCCACGCACTTGCTTGTTAGACAAGACTAGACTAGGCCAGGCAAGCACAAGAGGAAAGAAGCACAAGCCGTTGCGACCTCGAATTGCAAGCGCGCCAGCCAGTCGGTCCAGCAACGTGGGGGAACACAAGACAGTCCCGGTGAAGTGAGCAGGGTGAGGAAGAGATGGGATAGGATAGAAAAGAAAAGAAAAAGAAACAAGGAGGGTGAGCAACGGGGTCAAGGCGGTGAGCAGTGAGGAAAGGTAAGAAGTGAAGTACGATTCGATTTGTGTAGTGTCGTGATAGGATGTAAGATTGGGCTTGTGGTTGGGCCGGGTTGTAAGTGAGGACGGGTTGAAACACCCATCAGGCTGAAGTGAACATGGCACTCACTCGTAACAAAGGGGCCTGGGGTTGAGGGTGGTTTGGGGATTTGCGCTCGGGGAAATCTGTAACAAAGCTCACTTACAATCGACGTCATGGTGTCTGGCCCTCCCTATCTTATCTGGTGTATGTCCGAATAAGGCACACCGGGTATGAAGCCGTATGGTCGCCAAACAACCCCGTGATGGTTTTCTGTTTGATGCCGTTTGATATAAGCCCAGTCTCACAAATCCGGACTGACTCTTACACTCGAATGTGTGAATATCCAGTCAAACAATAGGTCTTCTTTTTTTGAGTGACCTGGGACTGTCCAAGCTGCACGACCGCTCAGCTGGGAAAGCCGAAGACGGATTCGCGACCTGGAAGGGGGAATCGGGCGTGGGGGAGCCAGCCCTCAAGCCAGGGGTATCTCTCTTTTTTGATTTCCGGTCGCACACACAACCTGAACCCGTGGCGATTTGCGCCTCAAGTAAGTCGTGTGAACGTATATAGAAGGGCTTGATAGGGCGTGGTGGTGTTGGTGTAAATTGAAGGTGTGTTGGTACACGCCGAGGTGATTCAAACAGAAGCAGACTAGTCCAGTATAGTCTAGTGGTGATGGCGATGGCGCAAGTGGAAAAAGAGAAACAAAAGTCACTAAAAAGTTTGAAGCCTCGCATTAGCCGGAAAAGTTTACTTGTTGGTATCGGGAGGGCTTCGAAGCTATTAACCTTAGAATAAGGACTCGCGGGCGGCGAATGCCCCACGTGCCATTGCCGTTGATGTGTGCCGTGTTTTAAGTAAAGGTATATGTATATTTTGATAGACCAGACGGACTGGTGAATGGTGAATAATCGGCGAGGTTCGTTGGGAGGCAAAGCCCGGAGACTCCTCTCTTTGGGGCGGCGTTGGCGGTTGGGTGTTTTTTGTGCTTCTTTAGCTCTTGAGCTTCACAATCTCCGGGTGGACTTTAGTCTCGGTTGGCAAAGTGGCTAGTGCCGTAGCCCGAGGATGTGTGTGTGTGTGTTGTCTGTGTTGGCCTGTTGACTCGGTCTGAGGACAGCGGGACGGGACGGGATGGGATATGTAGGTTGGTGAGGAATAAGTCAAGTGAGGATGGGATGAACTCTCTCTGTGTGATAAAGTATATGAGAGTAAAGAAAGGGGAGAGATGGTGAGTGAGGGGTGCCCTGAGATAGAGTCGTATAGTGAATGGGCCTCGAGTAGAGGTATGTGCGGAATATTGATCCGGGGATCGGAATTGAGGCAGACAGTCCTGGTTCGTATAGTTCTAGTATCTCCTGCCCTGGTAGACTTGGGGCCCCATATAAAATGACGAGAAGTGAAGATCTGTTGGAAAATGGGGAGCGTTGAGTGGCAGTGAGCCAGTAGATCGAGTAGCACTGAGAGAGTGAAAGAGGCAGTGAGCGGAAGCCTCGAACGTCAACAAGCTCTTTGGCAGATGCAGGGCAGGGCTGATCGCACCTGTTGGGTTGCTGCTGTTGGAGTGTTGGGTCCTTTTTAAAGAAGGCTTCCAGAAGGCCGGGAGTGGATATTAGCATGACCTTAGCACCGCTGTTAGTCCGCTGTTAGTCTGGTTTTACCTAACCACTTCAAGACGAACTCTCCCGGGCCATCCGACAAGGGGGCCGGGACGTTGTGAACTAACAACGGGCACCACACCTCAGAGATGCCCTGGGTGCCGATGTAGGCGATGGTGATGCTTTTCCCTTGATGCTCAGCGGTCCTTGATTTAGAGCTCGAGCCACTGGGGTCTTGCCTGCTGGGATGGCTGTTGTTCGTGTGCCGTCGCAGGCGTTGCAGCTTGCAGGTTGCCAGAAAAGCGTCCCCATCCCAGACGGACACCATCCCGGCCAGCCAATGCTGCGAATGGCATTGGTCAAGATCACACATTCTAAGGATCCACAAGACTTAGAAAGACCCGCTCCGATGCAATGGTGGGGCAGTCTTGGCAGTCGAATCTCTTTTGGAGAGTTCTGTCCTTGTCCTTCCTTATGAATGTTCACTTCTTCATTGCAACTTCCAGTTTTTTGGTGATTAAGACTCTTGGAGATACTTGGCTGCCGACACTACCGCACTGGTTTGCGGCCCGTGAAGAAAAGACACACACCACTCTCCAGGTTGCTTTCGGTTCTACTTTGAAACAACGGCAAGCGAAATGTCCTTTTTAGAGAACAACTAGTGCAGCGACACCATGTACAAGTGGCATATGTACGTGCTAAGGTATATGTATGCACACACTACACTCACTTCTCCGATATAACCACAACATGTACAGACACATACAATTTCACATGCTGGCCTTCTAGACTCCAAAAGGTATCCATGTTTACGAGCCATTCATCCATGATGATACTCCGCAAAACAGGCCAGTCTTGCGACGTGTTACCCACAACAACCCTCCTCACCACCGCAATCTAGCTTTCGTCCCGGTGTATCCTCTGGCACACCCAACATCGTCGACAACGTCGTCTCCAAAAAAAAAGGTAACATCCAACCACTCTTGATCCGTTCGGGTCTTTTGCTCCCTTCACCGCTTTCGTTCATGTGTATGTAAGTGGAAGGTAATCCTTCAGGACCTCTTGCATTTTCCTGACCCCCGGACTTCCGATTAATCATGCATTATTCAACCCACCAAAATAGCAACCAGCCCGTCCGTCATATATCAACTTGTTTCCAGCAAAACATTCAAGACCACCTGTCTTTCAAAACAATGCGTGCGTGGTCCAAAACCCTTGGATGAACTAAAGAGACAAGAAAGCATCTCGGTGATATTCATCAACAACAACACCTAGACTAGCGCCAGCCATGCCATGTCCATCATCAGCACTACCACCGTCTAATCGTCTATCGCTCATTTCCGGAGGCCCCCCTTGTTCGGCAGGGCTCCAACCTTTTGCCCAGGACACTTTGTTGTTAGTGCCAAACATTGCGGCCCGAGGTATTTTCCTCTTCACCTTTTCCCAAAGCCAACTGACAGATAGACACAACCGTTGACTTGTTTGTCGGGGTTCGGTAATTAGCAAGTGTTCCATGGTGAGACTTTGGCCGGTCTGTCTTGTGTCTTGTCCACGCCACGGTTACGGCACGAACGGCTCCGAACGTTGCAAACACCAACACGAGCTCTCATTCTCACTCGCAACCTCGCAACCTCGCCTGCAACGGAGGACAAGACAAGCCTGGGCCCAGTTCAGCGGTATTTCCTTTCCCAAACCGCGAATCCTGAATCCTTCCCTCTTAAACCCTTACCCGAAAGTACCAAGGATGGTCTATATCGTCCCACTTTATTATCCATAACCCATACTAGTATATAGTCCAGTCCACACATCGCCTCACAGAGAGCTGAGTGAGGTGATAGGTATAGCCGATGTTCGGCACCCGGCATCATTTGACCTTGTGTGTAGCAGGATGATCCTTCTTTCTTCATCTCGCCTCGTCAAACTGGGCTACAACAAACACACAAGACCGAACTGCAGCCCACGCCCAGCCGGCTTCCTCTTCTCAAACCAACGAACGGGCAGACGGGATTTACTGACTGGGAGTGGGACCGTTTTGACCTACAAAATTCGGCTTACGAAACCCGTTCGCCCGCCCGCCCACTTGCTCGCCGGTTTTTGGATGGATTTCAGCACATCCCACACTGCGCACCACATGGCAGACAGGGTTGAGACTGCCATCCAAACTTCCAAAGCGTGCCAGGCCCGTTCTCAAACGGAAGTCAGAAAGAGGTTTTTATTATAGGTCCGGTCTCCTTTTGGCTTTTGCGAATCCGAACGGAATGAACGAAAAAGGACCCTGAAAATAAGAACCGTGGCCCATGCCATGCCATGCCTTCCTCTAAAACTAGAAACCGCCCCCAAATCTCAATCTCGGGATCAACGAAAACTGACCTGTCTTGGGAAGGTAACTTTGAACTTTCTCGGACAGTTTTCTAAGGCAGTGTTTTGTTTTGAGTCCCTTTTGGTTGCATTCAATTGAATGACGATTGACGACGGGAAAAGAAAGACTCCACAGGTTGTGGAAGTTCTAGAATCTAGAATCTAGACCCTTTCAAAGGATTGTGAGGTTGTGAGGTTGTATTGACCCCTGAAACTTGGGGGGGTGGGTGGGTCTTGGCATTTTGAAGTGGAAGTTTATCCACAAGGGTCGGTCCTCGAAGATGTCAATAACATCAATGGGTTGTGACACTTCTCATTTCAAATCTCAAATCTCGAACATGAAGCTTCAAACTCTGTTCAACTTCATCCAGTCTATTTTTGAGGAAGCCAAATGCACCATCTCGGAAATCAATCTGAGTCTTGCGGCTGTCAACCTCGGACGAACTCTTATCACTGTCATTGTCGGACCTGATGTATCGATAGAACGGGATGCAAGTTTCACTCGCAACTTTCCCATGGGAAAGACGAACATGGAAACTTAGACAACACGACTCTCTCTTCCGAGACACTTTCCTGCTGTGTGTTTTGTCTAACGCGTCGTCTTCTTCTTCTTATCTTTCTTGATCACTTCTGCTTTCCCTCGTTTGTGTATACTTCTGCTCTGTATCTCAGTACCTATGATCTGATTTCTGTACTTCCTGAATTCAACCATCACGGGATGGAATAGGTACCGAGTAGTTGGACGCGTATATAGTATCAGAAAAAAAAATTATGTTTGGTTTCACGTAGGACTTACCTACCTAGACACAGACTCTGAACGACTAACACCTGACTAACCGGCCAATCGACCTACTTACCGACCGGTGAACGAACGACAAACTGATGGATGACCAAGACCAAGGCTTGAACAACGTCGGTCAACATTAAACATACTCAGGCCAGGTAATGTCACTTTAGCCACGGGCTACGGTCCTGATGTCCGACAGTGTCAAGTTCAGGCTGGCTGGCTGGAAGGTAGCAACCCGTTTTCCGGTTTGTGTGTGTTTTGCACAGACACACACTTTTCTTTCTTGGATGAGAGTCGGCTGGGAACAGAATGTCTCGGAAGGGTCGTGGTACATATACGCCTATTCCTACCCAGCTTTTCGACTACCTTCGATGAAGAAGTTGGTGGCATTGGGAGCTTGCGCGTCTGGTGTTCCAGTGTCGTCTAAGTGTCACCGATGTACACCCAACCATGGTCTATGTGGTAGTGGTTGTCACGTCCATCAAACCCACAAATCCATATTCACTCTTTTCTCGGTTTTCTGGATCCGGGGTGTCGTATCAATCCTTCCCACCCTACCTCAACATCAAGGTTGTGGTTGTGGACGAAGATGACGACGACGACATCAACCTCAACAACGGGCCAGAGACGGGAATTAACTGATCCGATCCGGAACACACTACACCACAACCACTTCGATCGATATCCTGGTGCCGTCTAATAAAGCAGCCAGGTACGGCTCAGTAAATCTGCATATACCCGCAAAGTAGGAGTGTATCAAAGAAGTGTATCAACAAACAGGCTATGATATCACTTTTTTTCTTTCCCGTGGAAGAACCATGGAACGCACGATGGAAGCGATGGAACAAAGGGATCATGCAGCCGTTGAGCCGTGGATCACAAGAAGTGGTGGGTGTGGAGGTTACTTACTTACCTTACCCTCCTATTTCTTTTCTCTTCCTTTTCGTTGCTCCTACACCACCTTTGATACCCTCCACTATCGGATCAGTTTCCGATCTGTCCATGGTGTCCACCATATATCGGGACCTGCATTTATACACTTCGGTATGACTTCCGCCGAAGAAAAAGCGAAAGCACTCATGATCTTCACCACCCTCACTCCGCTGCAGAGGTAGATAGATGGCTCTTGGTTTGACGGATCTTGCTTACCTCGATCCTTAACTTACCGCGCGAATCTACTTCGACTACACAAGTATACACAATAATAACTCTCAATGGGAAAAGTCAGCGGAGTGAAGCTAAAGTCGACATTTGGTTGTTTTTTGTTATAGAACAACAAACAGTCTTTATCAGACCTCCCTCCACTTCTGGAAAAATCACCACGCAGCACGCACCATGGCCGAGTTGGACAGACAGAATCCTTCTTTGTCTATAAAAACTGTTGATACTCTCGACTGGAAGGGTCGCTAGACAATTAGACCCATCTTGGATATCCTTTTCTCGTTTTTGAGTGCATGGTCTGGGGGTGATAACTGGGTAGCTCGTCTTGAAGGAACATAATAGTGTATCCGTTCCGTGAAGATATCCACTAGTTTCGCAGTCCGTATCCATGAGGTTTCAGTGTTATGTAGTGAATGGCGACGAGAAGACAGCACAGAGAAAAGTGAAAACAGAGCATGGTAAAATCTCCATTTGTATGTACCATAGACCTAAGTAACAAACGCAATGCAATAATTCCTCCTTCAAAATGCAAACAGGGGGGTATCTAACATGGGACGAAACGACATCTAGCGCGTGTGTCCATACAACAAGGAGAGATGGAGAAAGAGAGAGAGATGATTAAGTTGCTGGCCTCATTGCTTGCCCCTTTCCCCAAATAATTCCTCCCACCATCCTGAATGCTTTTTCCCTTTCCCTCGTCTATTACTCCCGTGCCATATCATAAAATTCCTTTCTTGACCAGTAGCCACATAACCAGTATAGCTGGTTGTCTAAACATCCCTTGATTATCTTCGTCATAAGTCTTCTCAACCCCTAGCGTCGGCTCCGAGTCGAAACGGGCGGGGCACCGAACAAGCCCTACTTCTTCGCTGCCCCTCCGCCATTCGTCCCGCCATTCACAGAAAAGAAGGGATCACCAGGATCAACCTCCAGCCTCTTAGCCGCCCTCTCTCCACCGTCCTCACTACCATCAGCCCCTCCATACTTCTCCAGCCACAACTTACGCATGACCTGGTAAATAAACTGATACTGGCTCTCAGCCTGTACCATCGTCTTTCGCTGCTCGCGGAGCATGTTGACAACCTGGAAAATCAAGTCGTTGTCCTCTAAACCGCCCTTGGTGCTGCTGCTGCTGCCCGTGGGCGACATGAATTCGTCTTGCGAGGTCCTGGTAGATGAAGCCGGGGATGACCCGTCTGTAGTAGTAGCGGCAGCAGCAATAGCGGCGCACCGCTCGTCCCAGTTCTCTAGCACGCCCGCGTCTAACTCCCGCATTAGGTGCTCTAGTGCTATAAAGGTACCGCTGCGACCGACGCCCGCGCTGCAATGGACGATGCGCGGGTTATGTGGCCCGGCGTTCTTCTCGCGGGATAGGGACATAAGGGTGAAGAAGCTGTCGAGATCGGCGAGGTCGGGGACGCCAAAGTCAGGCCATTTTTTGTAGAGGAAGTGCCAGATGATGCGCTCTTCGACTTCCTCCTCTCCGGAGTTGCGGCCTACTGTCTCTGCTGGTTCGCTGATCGTGAGGCTGGTTTCCGTCTCCTTCGCCATCTGCGTCAGTGGCGACGTGATGTTGGCTTCTTTGGTAGTTGCGGTTTCCGGCTCGGGTGTCTTCCTGCCACTGCTCTTGCTGTCTGTGCTCTTCCTGCTCTTGGGTTTGTGAATGCGGATCAAGATCTTGCGAAGCTCGATCGCGTCGCCGGCTGGTGTATCCTCCATTCCTACGCACCGGACCGTGGCGCGGAAGCCATCACCGAATTCGTCCCGCTCGTTGATTTCCAGTGGAGGATCCTCCGGCTTCTGGGGGAAATACGGGTAACACTTCTCGTAGTCGCCCTCGTGGGTCTCGGTCAACATGACGATCACGCCGGGGCTTTGGAGCTGCTCAACCGCCATGCGCCAGACGTGGTCGGTCGTACACTGTATGGGGCCTTGCATGGCAATATAGCGATCCGGCTCTTGTGTGTTGCTTGGCTCTCCCTCGGCCGCCGCGGTGAGAACCGTCGGGTTCAGGACAATGGGCGAGGCATTGATGTAGTCGATCTTGCCCTCGGGCACCTTGAGTTTGATTCGGTTGTTGTACCAAGGTTGTATGTTCCGGTATCGGTCGAGATCTCGAAGCTCTTTGCCTTTGACGCGGGCCCAGCGGAAATCTCGAGAGGGGTTCTGGGTGGCTTCTAGGACACGTTTGCGCTCGAGCCAGATGATTTCCTGGAACTTGTTTTCGATTTCTGCAAACGTAGTGTTAGTGTGTCTCAACAGAAGTTAGAAGAGCAGAAGTGAGGCAGGGCGCATACCAGATTCGCTAAGCTCCAAGAAAGAGGGCATCTTGGGCCGGCCATCACTCTTCAGTTGTTGCGCCGATGACGTCTTACTCTCAGCCGGCGAGGCAGGAATATCCGCGGTACCGTGGGGAGCCATAACGGCGGCGGCAGTGGGTGTCTGTTTGTGCGAACCGGGAGAGGACTCGCGGGCTCTCTTGGACGATCGTGAGAATACTCGAAAGGGACTAAGCTTATGGACTGGACGTAGTGACGGGATGGCGCCGACAGGAGTATGTAGTTCAGCAGAAGCTGGAGAATCGGTCTTCTCGGACGTGCTGTCAGACCTGGTGGTGTTGGCAGTAGGCGTGGTTATCAAGCTTGGGGCGGTGATCTCTCTTTTGCGCCGATGCGGGCGAAGTCGCGGAAAATGGTCCATGGTGGGGACGCTATAAATATGACGTCGGCGAGGAACGACTGAGTGGACGGTATTGTAATTCGATCCGGAAATCGATTGAGTGTGCCAGAGGCTACTACTGCGGTGACCAAGTCGAACTCTGGCAAGTGGGAGGCTTCGGACGAAGGCACAGGCGGCCTCGGGGACTCTGCCACGCAGACACGTCAAGGTCGGGTCCACTGTTGGATGCCTTGGTGTGAAAGCGAAGGTGGGATTCTGATTCTGTAGGCTGAGGGCTGTCGACGGATGGCGAGGGCGCGATGAGCTGGAAGGCTGCCGAATTAAAGTCAAACAGATGGCGACCAATCGAAGCGGGTGGGAATAGCAGTGGATGGCTCTTGTTTGTTGGAAAGACAAGGCTGCTCAACGACGATCTTTGAGGTCGCGGTTCGTTGGTTGCTTGAATGTTCGGGAAAGGAAGCTCGAGAAGGGTTGTTGGTTGTAGCTAAGGTATGTATCGGTTTGCGCCGTAATGTTCAAAGAAGCAGCATATTAACAAGTTACAAACAAGAAGGTGTGTAGTATAGTAGAGAAAATGGCGGGAATACAATGCGAACAATGTCGATCTTTCCAAAGGCAGGCGCCGCGCCAACAGATGCCGCCCTTTGTTCTGGCGATACAGGTAAACGGAGAGAGACAATGAAATTGTTCAAATAGGTCCGGGTTAGAGGGAAAAGTGGAAGTCACAGCTGAGCTTTTGTTAAAGTGGAAGGGTTCAAGTTTCGGGGACGGTTGCAGCGAGTGTACTTGAACCAAGCTGAAGCGTTGTAACTCTACTGTTGCCAGATGAGTGGCATCTGATGTTAGTGGAGAGACCCTGGCACGCGCCGAGTTTGAGTGGCACCCTATCTGAGGGCGCCCTCCGCAATTGCTCCGGCGGGAGGAACAAGCAGAGCTGCAGGTGCCGTTGCCGCCCTGCTTCCAGAGGATTGGGATACCAACTGCAGGGTAGCCAGGGGTGTTCCCCCTGACAAACTTGGACGAGAAACCTCTTATGACCCTGGTCTCACTAATCCTCACTCGTTCGATTGTTTCTTTTTGATCGTTCGCTTACAGATTTAAGAGATCCCCAACAAGCCCCCATCTCAAAACCCTGGTTCATTTCCCCCACGACACCATCATTCAATGATCGTCATCCTTGGCGCTAACAAGTAAGAATGGTCACCAACTTGCAACTTGTGAGCGAGTGCCTGGATTGCCTCATTCAGCACAAGCAAGGCAAGGCGAAGACCGCCCACGCGACATATGTCGCAGCAGCCAGCAGCCAGCAGCATGTCAGCATTCGATCAGTAGAGAAATCCTGGAACCTGGAAAAAAAAAAAAGCAAGATGCCATGCCACAATGGTGGCGCTTCGAGAGTTTCTGCTATAGGCTGCCTCGGTTCTCAGGGGTGAAGATACGTACATGTGTACATGTATATCCCCGAAATACAACAGTATCAATCCTCACAAAGTGCTTCTTTTCAACAAAAAGAAGGTTTTGGCCATTACGAACGCCTCCACAAAGGACCAGAGAGTGTTGCTGGCTGGATGCCGACTAGTCCCCATGACCACCGCGGATCCTTCTCATTCAACCTCGTGAGACACCTTGTGATACCATCAGATACACATAAAACTTGTGTGTGTGTGTTGGATATCAACAACTTGATATACGTAAGCTGAGACATGCAGGAGGTAAAAAGATATAAATAATTTCTCTCTCTCTCGCTGGTTGTGAGTGTTTGTATGCACACTGAAGACATGACTCTTTGTAGGACAGAGTGTTAGGTTCATTGAGTTGCGAGTGATATGAACAATGCTTGAAAAATGACAGGGTCACTCACATTTCTGATGATGTCGTAGAAATTCCCGTATGAAGCAAGTTGAAGAGTATACAAATACAAGGCTCTTTTCATCAAAAGGTGGTAGTAGTGATACACACAGCTTTTCTTGGCTGGCATACTAAGCCCATAACTCCAACAAACTCTTTTGCAATATAGTACACTTACGTACCCTATCAACACCTTATCAAACTGTGCTTTCAGGAACCCTTTCCTATACCTTATCATACACTCCCATCTCTCCCACCCATTTCTTTTATGTTTGTGCTCAAGCAGCAGAATAAACAGCACTAACCAACCTCCCACACTCCACCTTCTGCTCCACACTCACACTCCTCCCCTTCCCCCCATCCAACCTAACCGTCTTTCTCGGCGTCAACTGGAACCGGTTCGTCTCCCCTTCCCTCTTGACCAACCTATTCTCCTGCGCATGGTGCCCATGTCCATGGTGAACGGGCGTATCCAACGGAGCGATATAAGTAGGCACATTCACATTATTCCTCTTCCCCGTTCCCAGCTGATAATGCTCGTTACCGCCCCACCAGAGGACGTCAGCGCCAAAGTTGGTGTCCGTTTCGGACTTTGAGCCCGAAGAAGAAACGCGCGTGACGTTGTCCATGACGGCGCAGGCGTGGTCTGTCCCCACGCTTAGACGGGAAAGTCGGATGGGAACGACAGAGTTGGATTTTTCGTCGAATTCAAACAAGTTCGACAAAGCTTTGACTTTGGTCGGGGAGACGGAGACGTGCGTCCATTTGCCGGTTCCCAGGTTGCCGTGGATTCCTTCGCCGCAGGCCCAGGTTTCGACGTTGATCCGGCCGAGGTCTTTGGCGGGGACGAGGCTGGAGGCGGAGCTGCCGACGGGGGCCTGGAAGGCGCGGGCGTCGACGGTGAAGAAACTGTTTTGACCGCCAGCGGCGATGGAGGTTACCTTGGGACGAAGGCTGGTGCCGTGGTAGAGCTGGTTGATGGGCAAAGGGGTGGGAGAGTCGACGTAAGGGTGCTCGGTGTCGTTTTGGAAGCCGAGCTGGCCGAATGAGTTGTCGCCGAAGGAGAAGATGCGGCCGTCGGCGTCGAGGGCGAGGGAGTGGAAGTCGCCCGTGGCGATCTCCTTGATCTTGGAGCCGGAGAGACCGGTCACTTCGTGGGGCTGGTCATAGGGACCGGCCGGACGGTTGGTCCAGCTGAGACCGGGGATGCCGAGTTGGCCCTTGGAGGGGAAGTCTTCGGAGCTGGAGGCGGCGGAGAAGACGCGGCCCTTGGAGGTGAGCATGAGGCAGTGCTCGAGGCCACTGCGGACGTCGACGATCTTTTCACCCCATCCTAGGTTCTTGGGCTTGAGAGAGCGGAAGTTGATGGGTAACTGGCTGGACCAGAGAGACGAAGAGGAGGTGGCCTCCTTCTGCTGGCCGGCTCTTTGATCGGCGGCGGCCACTGGGACAGAGTAGACTTCTCCGTTGGAAGCAAGACCAATGATGCGGTCGCGAGAGATGGCCAGCTTGACCAGGTCCTTGCCCTTCAAGGTGACAGTCGGGGTATAGTGCTCCTTGTCAAAGGCAACACCCCACTGAACCAGGTTTCCCTTCTCGTCGATGGCGGCGCCAAAGTTGCGGTCCAGCTTGAGATCGCGCAGGATCTGGTCGTCAAAGTAGGAGATGCGCCTGGGGGTCTTGATGACGGGCTCGTCGGAGTCCGGGGCAACGACCTTGCCGGCATTAGAACCCCATGCGTAGACACCGGGATGTTCCCAGCTCTGCTTGACCTGGACATGTTGGGCGCTCAACTCGGAGACGGGCTTTTTCCGGGGCTTCTCAAAGACCAGCTCGGCCTTTTCAGGTCCGACGTGCTTCTTCTCGGGCTCGGCCGTGAGCATGGGGTAGGCGACCAGGGCGGCGCCAGCAGCTACACCACCGACAAGGACGCCGCCGAGGATGCGGAGGCCGAGATTCTTCTTCTCGGGTTGAGGCTCCGGCTCGGGCCTGAATCTTCTGCTAACGTTCCGCGCCCATTGTTTTGAGTTTCCCGTCATGCGCCGGGCCTGTGGCCGGAGGGCGGTCCTGGCAAGCATCATAGGAGACGCCATGGTGGTTGATACTTGATAGTTCAAGTTAGTTTAAAGGCGATAGTGAAGACATCCACTTGGAATATTTATACAGTACTTATAGTGCCAGGGTAGGTTGTTAGGGCGATTCTCTATCAGGACGTATCAGCTCTTCATTCTTCGCTAACGTTTGAGTTCAGATATCGTTCTACACACACAACTCTTGGTAAAATCAAATGATACTAAGATTCAACACCACAGCAAACTCTCACGATGAAAAAGAAGATGAAATGGTGAGGTCACCCGCCTGGATATTAAAGAGTCGACCCCGGATAGTTCTCGGTTTGAAGAGGTTCATGTAAGCTTCAGCTCGGATCGACAGCTGCCCCCAGCACTAACATTAGCTCCCGCCGTAGAGGGGCCAAGCTTTGACGCTTCAAGTTCCCCAAGCTTGACAGAAAATGCCCGTGCACTTCTCGGGTTAGGGTACAGTGTAAGAACCTTGACGGATTACTGTCCAAGTCTCCATCCGTTCCCCAAAGTGGACAGCTCACTGAAGGTACGTACCTGAATGACGGGATAGGGGAACAGGGGGCATTCGACACGCGCTGGACCACAACGAATTGAGGCTATCACCACCGGGCAGTTTGTCCATTTACTCAATTTCCCAGAAAATGTACGACGAACATTGGTACAGCTTTCAGGAGGTGCCTCAGAGTAGGCCATCGGGCGTAAAGACGCGCCACCGTCGAGCCAATTCTCTACTGCAACAGCCAGAGGTTTGTCTTCTCTTAATCTCCCAAATTCCTTCGCCAACACAACCACCAAACAGGAGTCGCTAACCCAAGCATCACCACTCGATAGGAGACGGCCGACAACAACATTCCCGAAGAACCACTTCCAGCACTTTTCGAAGACCAGGAAGACGCCAACGCGCCACCTGAAGCCACCGTTCTTCGCCGGGCAAAGTCATACTCCGACTTCTACGACATTGCGACTGCGCACCTTGATGGCAGCCATGGAGGACAAAAGAAGAAGAAGACAAGGAAGACCAAGGGGCGGCGCAACAACCACAACCTCTGGGACGCCTTGATGATTCCAGCGAGCGCGACATCGACATTACCGGTGGAAGAAGACACATACGACGATGCTCTGGACCAAGAGCTACTACAGGCTAGCCAGCAAGAGTATCTGCTCTACCATGACCAACTCGCCTTGACGGAACGACACCTGGGAACCTTGATCGACGATGCCAACAGGGCACTCAAGACCCTCGAGACCCTCTGCCAGTCTTTCCGAGCTGTCGAGGAGCAGACGACATCTTTCAAGGCACAGTGCGACGACTTGCTGGAGGAACAGAAACGTCTTCAGATACTCGCCGACGAGGTTGGAACCGATCTGCATTACTACGCCTACCTCGACACTGTCAGCCGACGCCTCAATGCTCTCGGCGCCGGTCGCCTGGTGGACGACGATGCGTTTGGCGATATCCTAGCCAACTTGGACTCTTGCATAGAGTTTATGATCCAGCATCCCAACTACAGGGACGCCGATACATATCTAGCTAGATACCAGGCGCTACTAACCAAGGCACTACACCTTCTGGAGGTCGGCTTCAACAATCGACTGGACCAGGTGTCTGGAGAACTTGCTCGTCAGATCACCAACACCCAGTCAGAGTCCGCACGACACGCCTTGGCTTATGGTCGGTTCGAGGAGATCCTGATGAACTCGTACTCACTCATTCCCAACATCCAGCGGGTGATATTGGGAGCATACGACCAAAACGGCCAGCCCAGAACGGGACCAAATGTGGACATCTTTGCCAACACAGCCAACAATTTGTTTCATGCCTACTTCGCTGTGAGAGACCGCGACCTGAAGCCGTTGACTCAACATGATCTCGCAACATTTCATCTCGAATGCAAAGAATCGTCGATCGACACAGCGGCAAGAAACTACGTCAAGCAGTGCTTCGAGCGTTCCTTCAGCGAAGCAACCCTCTTCCGCAAGATCTTCTCCATCGAAGCGCCGTATTCTCCCAATTCCAAGTCGGCGTTTGCAGCCCTCAACTCGCACCAGCGGTCACTCGTCACAGGCACCAACATCGCGCCCATTGCCACCAATCTCCAGTCGAAGCTGCAGACGTGTGATTTGCAGACTATTTGCAACCTTGTGGGCTGGGTCACGAACGAGTACCTATTGGTGGATTACGATGAGGACGAGACTCCGTTTGTTGCGCACTGCAGGGAACTTACTTCCAGGTTGTTGGCTGAGCACCTCTGGACTTTCACGGATGGGTTCTTTGATGCGGAAATCACAAAGTCCATCACCAAAGCCGTCGTTCCGCCAGAGGCTCTGAAGCTTGGAGTCACTGGTTCAGGTGAAGGCGGAGCATCATCGGGTGCCTTCCCAGTAGTCAAGCGAGCCATCGAACTTTTGGTCCTATTCGACCAATCCATGCCCAAAGAGCGATGCGTACGTATCCCCTTCTTCCCATCCCCCAACCCCTTTCACCCAACTAACACTTTCCCACGTAAAGCAACGCAACAGCCCCGTAATCTACAAACTCGTGCGCGAAACCATTTCCTCTCTCCAACGCGCCGAAGTGCGCATCCGCGCTTCCTTCAAAAACAACACCGGCACGGACCCCGATCTCTTCATGATCAAAAACCTGCTCATCCTCAAAAACGAGCTCCTCACGCTCGAAATCGGCGACGTCCGCAACGGTCCCTCCGGCACCAACCAAGGCGCAGCAGGACTGTTGGCAGGCAGCATCCAACACCTCTCAGGCCAAATCCTCTCCAACCTGCCCACTGCCGGTACCAACCTCCTGGGGTATGTATCCAGCTCCGTCTCAACTCTGGGGTCATACATCCCCGGCTCGGGCCTTCTTTCCCGCGCAGCTGGTATTGCCACCACTACCACTACAGCCACACCTAGTGCGGTAGAACAAGACGCAGGCGAACAACTAGATGAGTTACTCCGTCAGAGTATCTATGCCTTTACCCGCCGGTGGGCGGCCATTTTCAATGATGCCAAGACGAGGGGGTCAGTAGGAGGAGGGAAGAATTTGGGACAGTTGGAGGGGGAGTTGGATGGGTTGCTACAGGAGGCGTTTAGTACCCAGTTGGAGGTGGTGGAGAAGTTGAAGGAGGCTATTCAGTTGGAGATGCAGGGACAACTGTCGGGTGGGAATAATGGTGGTGGTGGAAGTGGTGGACAGGGAGGGGTGAAGATGAGTGGTACGAGAGCTAGTACTACTGGTGGTTCGAAGACGGGGAGGGAGAAGGTGGGGAGTGTGTATGGCGGGAGTAGGGCGAGTAGGGGGAGTAGTCGGAGGGTGTAGAGTTGGGTTGTGAAGGACGGTTTGTCTTGGTGGGATATAGTACTGGTAGGGGCCTGCTGGATGTCCTATGAGGTTTGAGAATAACAGTTATAAGTCTAAAAGAATCTATAATGTCTACATGGCTTTCGTCGTTGTCGATGTTGTCGTTCATCAGGTGTAGTGAACGTCCTCTTACAAGAATGTCCCCGCTAATTTCATACAGCTCAAGTCCACCGGGTCTGGACCCGTCACAATTTCCAAGCACGCCATCGACCGGGGCGCTTGCAATTCGGCCCCACTCTTACATTTTCGGGGCCCCGGTGTGCGGAGCGGGTAGCATTGGATAAGCATAATTACCCCATTGTCAGGGCGGACCTTAACACGGGGTACACTGCATAAAACCGGCGTGCCGAATATCGGCCCGTATGTACATGCCGTCTTGACGTCTTTGTCACTGGTGACCGTGTACCTGCAACGACGCAACTTCATATTCTTGAGTCTCATCTCATCTCCAGGGACGCACACAGACATCGCGAACCAAATTGTCGGGTCATTTTCACCGTTTCTAGACTTACAGTCCCGTTATCAGCTATTTTGATCGTCGTTTCGGATCTCATTGATAAGATAAAGGGAACGACTAGTTTAGTCATACATCTCGTACACTAACTAGACCGGGGTCTTCCTTTCTTTCAACACCACTTCCTGATTCCTGATTCCTCATCTCTCATCTCACTTCACCCCTTTCACTCCCGAATTACTTGGTTTGGGGACGGTGGTCAGATATCGGCAACGACACAAGACAGTTTCACAAAGGAATCCAGCCAGCACAAGAGAATTGAAGCAATGGCTGACTCCGCCGCCGATATCGAGTCCCACGAGGGTGGCCAGCAAAAGAACGCCGGTCTCCAGACGGCTAAAGATCTGTTTTCTGGTGCCGTGGGTGGCATTGCGCAGGTCCTCATCGGTAAGTACCTCTTGTCCACCTGGCACTCAGCCCATGCCTTACAAAGTATGAGGTTGAGGGCCACGCCCTCCACAAAGCAGTGACTCTCAGAACTAACGTGACAACAACAGGCCAACCCTTCGACATAGTAAAAGTCCGTCTCCAAACCTCCACCCAGTACTCCTCCGCCCTCTCAGCCGCCGCCAGCATCTCCAAAAACGAAGGCGCCCTCGCCTTCTACAAGGGAACCCTCACCCCCCTCTTGGGTATCGGCGCCTGCGTCTCGATCCAATTCGGCGCCTTCCACTCCGCCCGCCGCTTCCTCGAGCAACGCCGCGCCTCGTCCGACAAGTCCTTCATCCCCGGCGTCTCCTCCCTTTCTTACGGGGAATATTATGCGGCAGGCGCTTTTGCCGGCGTTGCGAATAGTGTGATTTCGGGCCCCATCGAGCACGTCCGCATCAGGCTGCAAGCCCAGCCCCATGGCGCGGGACGGTTGTATAGTGGACCATGGGACTGCGTGCGCAAGTTGTCGCAGCAAGCAGGCGGCGTCCTCCCCGGTCTTTACCGGGGCGAGGTAGTAACCATTGCGCGTGAAGCGCAAGCGTACGGCCTCTGGTTCCTGGCCTTCGAATGGCTTATGAACGCCGACGCCGCCAGGAACAAGATCGATCGCAAGGAGATCCCCAGCTACAAAATTGCCTTGTATGGTGGTCTGGCGGGCGAGGCGTTGTGGTTGGGCAGTTATCCGTTGGATGTGGTCAAGAGTAAGATGCAGACTGATGGGTTTGGGGCCACCCAGAAATACAAGAATATGAGGGATTGTTTTGGACAGACGTTCCGGCAGGAGGGGCTGAGGGGGTTCTGGAAGGGGATTGGACCGACGCTTTTGAGGGCTATGCCTGTTAGTGCGGGAACGTTTGCGGTGGTGGAGATGACGATGAGGGCTATTAATTAATTGGGGGGGCTGTTAAGTGAGAGGGAAGAAGAGGTGAGATGAAAGCCCAGGGGGAAAACAGAGAGGGAAACAGGAGTGATAAGGATGGAAATGAGAAGGGTATATATAGATGGGTTCACTCCACTTGAGCCTGGTGGATGAGGACAATGTTCGGGATATGAGAAGAGGGAAAGGAGAAAAGGCGCTTCCGCGGATGGAAAGATGGACAGAGAAAAAACGGGCTCTTCAACGAGCGGATTACAGAACTTCTGGGAAATATTCGGGCTTCAAAAGCATACGGTTCATATATAAGGGTTAAAGTTGCTTGTTTTCAGTATAGGAATGGAAAAGTCAAATGACAAAATAATCAAAAAGGTTTTCGAATTCATAACTCCCATGATATTAAGACTTTTTTCAACCTTACAGTCAGTCTGGGTATCCCCCCCTTCTTTTCCATCATCACTCAGCATTCTCCACCCTCCTCTGCAACACTTGTCTCGCATGCGGCGGACTCAGAATCTCAACCTCCAACTCCTCCAGCACCTTTTTGGCTTCGGTATTATCCGTAAACACCCTATCGACCGCCCTCTTCAACGTCAAAGTATTATTATCCCCTCCCTCACCACCCCCCTCGGGCGGCACATCAACAGGTAAATTCAACAACCTCAACGCCTCCTTAATACTCCCCAACGCACTCGATCCGTCGGGTATATACCGTTCAATAACAGCGCACAGGGCGTCAACGTCCCGTCTAAACTGCGCGGCGCCCGAGGCGGCGAATTTGTTGGCCATTAGTACGTCGGACCATAGCATGTTGTTGACTTCCTCGAGGGCTTCGCGGGAGATGCGGCGGAAGACGGCGGTGGAGAGGGCTTGGGAGAGGAAGGTGAGGTCGCGTTTTAGGACCTGCGTTCATTCGTGTTAGTAGGTATGTTGAGAAACAAAGGGGAGATGGGATGGACGTACAGTGAGCGGCTCATCCAGCTCTGCAGTAGGAGCCAGCTGGTAATAGGCTTCGCCAGAGGTAGGTTCATCGGAGATGGTACTCCACTGGGGCCTCTTCAAATAGGCGGCGAATGCTTTTCTTTGGTTCTGGATGAGGGTCTGAGTCAAGAATTCCTGGGCACGTTTGCGACGCATGGTGTAGGCCGCGATGGTCTCGTCGAAGAGAACGCCGCTGTCGTTGTCTTCGGTGCCGACTACCGAGGAGATGCGGTCCTTGACGTGGTCGTAGGACATGCCGCCGGCGAGGTTGGTTTGGTCCTCGTTGGCTTTGGCGCGGGCTTGGAGTTGTTCCCAGAGGGTTACGAAGAACTGCGGACGTTAGTATGTAACTTGATGGGGTTGGGGGAGGAAAGATGAAGCATACCTCCTCGTTGCTCCAGTCGTGTAAAGCGTTGATGATGTGATCAGCGCTTCCATACACCTTGCACAAAGTCTCAAGCGCTCCTGTGCCCTCCAAAGCCGCCAGCTGTTCTTTGCTAACGCCCACAAAGGCTCTGCCAACTGTTGATGTCATGGTCTGATAAGCCTCAAGCGTGCCCTTGAGGTGATCATGATAGTCATCCAAAATAGCCAACTGGATATCAATCAAAAAGCGAAGCTTATGAGAAAAGCGTCTGAGCCTCTCATACTGCGTCGTCACGGACCGCAACAAATCAGCAACCCTGACAGCCGCAAACGTGGGCTTCGTCTTCCCAGCAACCGCAAAGTCGTAGTCAATCTTCCGGGCGTCGCTAGACGTCATGATCCCGTTGAACCTGTCCAACGCAAACTTCTTTTCTGCCTCGAGCCATGTCCTGAAGTGCGTGTTCAGAACTTCACCAGTCAACCCCTCCCACCCGTTCTCAGGATCTCCTCCATCGTAGCTGTACCCAGATCGGATGTTATCGTCAAAGGTCATCAGCTGACCGAGGAAACTGCTGAGGAAGGCCGGATCCTTGACGGCTTCGGCCATAGTCACGTTGACCTTCTCACGCATAACCGGTAGCATCGAGGCAATGAACGCGCACCCGGGGTCCATGTAGACCATCTTGTTCGAGACCTCCGTCTGGCTGAACTTGGCCGCTAAGACAGGCGCAAAGTTCTCTCTGAAGAAGACCTCCCACTTATCGAGCAACGACAAGAACCAGGGGAAGCAGTGCGCGTTGATGCCCTGCGGGTTACTAGTCGGCTTGTCGCTCAGAAAATGGAACCGGAACTCCTTCACAAAAATCTGCGCCATGACGTCCATGGGCAAAAGCGTCACCAGCGTAGGCGAGTAAAGCACCTCGGGAACCTGGAGGTCAACCAGCTTCTCGAAGCACTGAATCCATTCGTCGTCCACTTCCGACTCCGGGTCGACATTGGGCCACCCGCGCTTCTTCAAGACAGCTTCCAGCTCGCCCCACATTGTCTTCTTCATCTCATCCCATAGCGCCTCGGTAACGGACTCGACGTGGGCAACAAGATGAACGGCAGCACCATCAGCAGCACCTTGAAGTTCCCTCAGGCGCAAAGACAGCTGCTTCAGTTCGGTATACGGCTCGAGCGCGGCCTTGGGGCTCTGCGGCAGATGAGCGCGGGCGGCATTGCGCAGTTCCTGGACGTGCTGAAGCAAAAGCAGGTATCGATGGGCGAGGTCGACCTTGTGAAGCTGCTTCATAGGCTGCTCCAGCCGGCGGATGGCCTCATCAGGGGCGTCGGAGGCGGCAACGATCTTGAGCCGGACGTCGATGCTCTGTTGCAGTTTCTGGAACTCGTCGATCTGAGCCGCTAGGGCAGCCTGACGTTCGCTGGAGGAGCGGCGGGCTTCTTCGAGCTCCTTGGTAGCGTCGTCGAGTTGCGACTGGAGCTGGCTGCGCTGGTGTTCGACGCTTTCGAGCAACGTGTCGAGATGGTCAAAGTCGGTCGTTGACTGGAGCTTGTCGTCGAGGTAGTCCTCGACTCGGATGTCGTCCATGGTGTGTCTGTAGGACACTGCAGTGGTAGTCCCCGGTGATCGTTGGGCTTTGCGCGGGTTGTTGACTTGAGAAGAATGTTGTGGTACCTTGCTGTCTATAGATACAGAATACATGACACAGTACGGATTGATGCTGGGGGAAGCTCCAGTGGATGCAGTACCCCTGGCATGACTCCGATAAGCTCCTTATCGCATAAGTGACGTAGCGCTTGAGAACATGCCCCTACCAAAAATTAGTTTTCATCCGAGCTGCCGAACCCCTAGTAAACACCACCACTTTGGAGTATAGTAAACATCGACATCAACACTGACGGTGCTCTTCTCCACAGCCTCTCTTTTCAGTTTCGCCTCGCCCTCCCGTCGCCGACAGGTCCTCGACGACAACTACCGTAAATCATACACGACACACACTCAATGGCCTCGACACTATGAAGTCCATAGTACCGATTCAACGACCGGCCATCCGAAGCGTCTCTGGCATCGCGGAGCTTGCTGGCCTCACTGCCACTGGCACTTCACGACCACCCTTCCACCTCAGCATACCAAGCAACCACCCACGACGACGCACATTCATTACCTCGAACAGTCTCCTAGCGCAAAATGGCAACAACAACAACGAGCCATCACGACCCTCCTCCTCTTCTCCCTCCACGACCACCACCACCGACGACACCACAACCTCTCAACAACAAAAATCCTCCACCTCCGCCTCGGCCCAAAAGCGCAAACTCCCACTGAAAAACTCTCTCCACCGCGTCGCCATCGTAGCCCAAAAGGGTACTCCGGCCGGGAAAGCGGCCACCCCCTCCTCCGCTGGTGCCCCGCCACATACCATCGAGCCCGACGGCCGCTCAACCATCTCAGCAGTCTGCATCGCCGAATCCTTTGACATGGACGTCGTCGTCTCCCTCCTAACCTCCCACAACTTCTCCCTCGACCCCGACTCCACCGGCTTCGACATCCACGAAGTCGTCCACGCGCGCGGCCTAAACGAAGGCGACATCTTCGTCTTCCCCTCCGGCACCATCGTCACCTGGTCCCTATCCCCAGACGTAGTCGACACCTTAGCCACCAAGCTCCTCCTCCCCGCCGCTGAATCACCCTTCGTCGAATCTAAAGAAGAAGAAGACCTCGAGTTCGCGACCGACCCCAAAGAAGAACAGTCTAAAGTCCAGGGCGACGTCGTCGTCCTCGGCACCTTACGCGAGGTTTCACACGGGGACAGACTAGACACAACCCTAGCGAAAATCGCCTTCTCCTCCGGCCTGGCCCGGTCGACTAAGCTCGCCGTGCTCGAGTCATCCCTGACTAGATACCTCGAATCAACGCGGCACATCCCCGACCGTCTCTCCCAGGGTCTCAAAGCGCCCCTCTCCCGGAACTTGATCCTGCAAAAAACCGGCGAACTTTTGAATCTCAGGTCGCAACTAAACCACTACAACGACCTCACCGACGCTCTACCGGATATATTCTGGGACAGCGAAGAAAAGCTAGAGACTTACTACTCCAAAATCGGCAAAGCGCTGGATGTGGGCGTGCGGATCAAGACGTTGAATGATAAGATGACTTACGCCCAAGAAGTGGTGAAGGTGGCGCAGGAGGTTCTTGATATTTCTGAAAAGATGTCAAGTGAGAAGCATAGCACGAGGTTGGAGTGGATTATCATCATCTTGATTGCGATTGAGGTGGTGTTTGAGTTGAGGAGGTTGTGGATGGAGAGGGGGAGTACGCATGATGAGGATGTGTTGAGGGAACTGAAGAGGATTGGGGACTCACTTGAGAAGCTTAAGGCTGAGGGTCAGTCGAAGTGAGCTAAAGCACGGAATAGTGAACGGCAAAGAAGCGGACAATTGAAGGATACAAAGGAAAAGAAGGGATTGATGATAGACAAGAGAGGAGGATTAGATAGATGGTCAACGAATGATACCCAACTCATATGTATATGCTGTTAGATAAACTAGATGAGCCAGACACATGAACGAAAGTAAAATTGAATGCTCAATTCACGAAGTTCACCCCAATATTCCGCAACCTAAAATGACCCATTTACCTACCTCTACCACTTGTAAGACGAAGTAAAAGCAAGAGAGCGAAGTCAATTATAACCTGAAAGTCAAGGTGAATTTCCCTCAACACGATGAGGACATCTCCAGACTAAGACTAAGAAAGAAGAGCAAGACGAAACGAATGGGAAATGGGGGTGTCACCCAAACTCTAAAACAAAAAAAAGTGAGGGAAGAAAGAAGAAGATGATGGTACACCCAATGACTGATTCCGACCAGCCATTCCCCACCTCTTCGATTATTTTGCTGATTCTGCTCTTCCTTAACAATGTCTTCGTTTTTGCTATCTTCACCCAGCTTTTCCGACTCGCTGACTTCTGAAGAGTCCCCGCCCGCTTTGTTTTTTTTTCCTTTTGCTCATTTCACTCCAGCCTGACAAAGCAAAAAGACCAGCGCAATAACAGTAAAAAGCGCTTTTATGTGCCCCAAATTGTAAGTGTAAGTTGTAATCAATGTAATGTAAGTACTAAACAAGCTTTCTTTCTTTCTTTGAATCTAATCCTTCCACTTCCCCTCCTTGACCTTTCCCATTCAACTTTTTCCTTTTCCATTTACTACTTTCCTGCTTTTCCTTGTTTTCTGCGGTCTTCTTCGTACACTCTTACACTATCACTTCTCACTTCTGCCATACCCACCTCCGATACACACATTTACCCACCTCATACCATCGGCACTTTACACAGCCACTCAAATAACGGACCAAAGTACGGTACTACCACCCCTTCCTAGCCTTCATAGCCATATAATCCGCCTTCATCTGCTCCTATGCAGAAGGAGGTCTAAAACCTTGTTGTTGTTGCGCGGGATTGGGAGAAGGGATCGGAACGGGACTAGGTCCGCCACTGTGCGGCTGTTGGTGTTGCTGAGTTTGTTGGTGCGGCTGTTGTGGCATCATATTCATATGCTGCTGCTGCTGCTGCTGTTGGGGCTGTGTCTGTACCTGAGACTGTTGCTGCTGAACAGGACCAGCAGGCGAGGGCATACCACCACCAGGTTGACCAGGGGCAACGCCAGGCTGACCAGGTTGTGGCTGCTGCTGGTGCTGGTGCTGCTGCTGTTGCTGGGCAGCAGACGGGCTAGGCGAAGGACCAGGAACCTGAGGGATAGGAACGGGAGTGATAACTCCGTTCACCGGACCCAAACCCGGGCTCGGGCTCGGTCCTCCGTGCATGGGGAGTTTAGGGCTGGGAGACATGTTAGTTCCCTGCCCCGGCTGCCCCTGTCCCGGTTGCCCCTGAGGAGGAACACCACCCGGACCGCCCATCTGCATGGCCTTAGCAGCAGCAATCTTGTGGACGTCAACGTTACCACCCAGTCCGATACCCGCTAGACCAACAACCTCTCCTTGGGCAACCTTGCCCATGTGGCCACTGGCACGTTGTTCGGCATCCGCCCTCGCCCTCGCCTGTTCCATCACCTGCCGCTGTTGTACCTCGGGCATCACGGTCGCGTAGCCAGTCAGACTGGGAGTCCGGTTCATGTTGTTAGCCGGCATCATGGGAGGAGATCCGGCTCCATACTGACGCTGCATGTTGTTGGGTGGCATGTTCTGAGGAGGCATGTTTTGAGGCGGCATACCTTGCTGGGGAGTACCATACGGTCCACGTGGTTGCATCTGCTGGTGTTGCTGATGCTGCTGATGCTGCTGCTGCTGTTGCGGCGGCGGCGGCGGCGTCGGGGTCGGCGTTGGGCCATAATGGTGCGGCGTCTGAGGTGGGACTTGCGGAGTGATGGCCCGGGGCATCGGCGCACCATTAGTGTAAGGCGGCGGCGGCGCAAACCCCGGTTGTTGTGGATGCTGTTGCATGTGGGGAGAAGGATGTTGCGGGGGTCCAGGGTGCGGTTGAACGTGCTGAGGGTGCATCGGCTGGTGTTGTGGGTAGCCCTGGGGCCCCGGATATCCAGGTGGGTAACGCTGACCGGGAGGAGGAGCCGGTGCCATGTTGTAACCGGGGCCGGGGTGCGGTGCCATACGAGGTTGAGGCGGGCTAGGCGCATAGCCGCCAGGCACGTGTTGTTGGGGGTAAGGAGCGGGCGCCTTAGCCAGCTGCGGCGGCTGCGGCGCATATCCATAGTTGGTCGGTGGTCGGTAGGATGCTTGTGGAGGAGGAGGCGCACGTTGTTGACTTTGGTGATGCACCACGGGGATAGGGACCGCCGAGGGTGGTCGTTGTTGGTACATGGGCGGGTTAGGGCGGCCAGGGGTCGGGGGGAAATGCTGGGCATTGGCGATCGGGCGGGCCGAAGGCGTGAACTGACCGGGATATTGATGAGCGAACTGGCCCGGGCCGGAAACGCTACCCCTCTGTTGCTGCCGCTGGTTCGTGGTTGCGGCTGTTGCCGCGGCCTGCCTAGCGAGCCGTGCCTGTTCATCCTCCTCCATAACACCCTTGTACTCGTCTGTGCGAATTTCGATCTTTGTGCTCACATTGAGCTCTCCAAGCTTATCAGCATTGAGGCGAGCTACCGCGTATGGCGGCAAGGTCTGAACAATGCTGGATAGCTGAGCTTTTAGTGACTGATACGTCATCATTTCCTCCTCGCTGGGCTGGTGGGATAGGTTGCCATTGCGAAGCATATCTGCGTTGACAGGATCCGCCGAGTACCGATCCTGGCTGGTAGGCAGCGTAAGGTTCCTGTTGCGCTGATAGGAAGCCAAAGTCTCGATCAAATCCGCCACCTCTTCAAGCATATCATCCATCTCCTTTTCTTCCTTGGTCTTCGTACCGCTCAGAAGCTCCTCCAAGCTAGGATCAACGAGGTTGTCGTCCCAATTCTCAATGGCAGTCTTGACGAGCTCCTCGTCAATTTCGACATTCTCATCCGTGCCAGTCATGGTCGTGTCCGCGTTTCCATCTTCCGGGCCTTCAACATCGACAAGCTTTTCGAAAGTCCTCCGCCCGATACGCTGCCACCAAATGCGGCCAACCTGGCCAGAAGGGATAATGGCTGCCGAATCGTCCTTGCACGGGGCAAAACTCGAGAACGCGCCCCTGAACATGGCCTCCATCTCCGAGATTTCGAGCTCAGTCGTAGACGGCCGGTGGCCCGCCAAACTCTGGGCTCGCTCTCGCTGCTTCGACCTCGCGGTAGTGGTCGGTGTCGCGTTGCTGTAATCTAGCCAATATCCTGTAGAAAGGTTCTGTGTAAAATATGTACCGCTTCGATACCTGGACTTCTCCGTAAGCTCTGGGTGATAGAATGTTAGGACGTTGCCCTTGATCATGCTCTTGGGCGCCTTTGGAGGCTGTAGCGGGGGCAGGTTCCGCGGAGATGGGAATAGCTCTCCCAAGGTCAAGGAGCGAGCATTCTTGTCGCTCGTTGCCGTGAACTCGGGGAGTATGCGAGTGGCCGTCACACCATGCGGCAGCAATCCCTCCGGCAGCGGCTTCGGAACTCCGCCGGGACCTGTCGCTCGTTGAAGGCTGGTGAACAGAGGTCTGACTGTTGGCGCGGCGCCGACAGTAGTCAACACAAGCCCACTGCCGCCATTCATCGCCTCCTTCAAGTCTGGTTTTGATGGCACATGTCGAGGGACCTGTGGATACGCCAGCTCCCGTCTGTATAGCTCCAACGCCTTGGCCCGGAATGCTGTGGTTTGCGCGATGGCCTCGTCATTTGAGCTGTCCTCGGCCTCGGAGGTGCTGGCAGATTCGAGTTCGACGAGTTGTGACTTTGCTGCCCGGACAACGTCGGAGACCAGCTCGTCCACGGTATTGTAGGCATTCTGGCTGATCTTGTCGGCAATGCTGGGCTGCGCGCTGCTTCCGTCTTCGGATTTCGGTTTCTTTGGCGGCGAAGGGTCGTCGTCGGAGTGAGACTCGGGTAAAGGGCGCTTGAGAATAGCATGGCTGCCTACATCGAGACTGTAGAGATATCGCAGCATTAGTGGTCCGAACTCAATGGCTAGCTGAGTAGAAGGAAGACATTATATTTCATGATCGCCATCAAGGATCCTGGGAGAACAGGGTCTAGTCTGTCATGTGTGACGAAATTCTTGGGGAAAAGTGCGTACCTTTGCAAAGTGGTGAAAAAGTCCTGGATGAGTATTTTGCTATCGCGGACTGTGTTGTGCAGACCATTGACGGTTGGTTTGGACCCGTCGGCGTCGGAGCCATTGAGTTGTTCTGGGCCGCTGTCATCGTCGACGTCGCGTTTCCGCTTGGTTGAGTTGACGGAGGCAGGGGATTGCGGCCGCGACAATGTCGTGACGCCGTTCGCCTGAGGGGGAGCGGCGATGGCGGGCGAAGCCATGTCGGTCCTCTTTATTTTTTTGTTGGCGGGCGGGCAGGCGGGGGAAAAAGAACTACCGTGGTGATGACGATGCTATACCACCAGTCGACAAAGTAGTAGGTAGTATAAAAAAAAGTCCAGTACTCTATGGTAGTCGACTGCTGCTGCTGCTGCTGCTGGGGTTCCCGTCGCGGAACTCTCTGTGGTGAAAATGAATGGTCGCGGCCGTTCCCTAGATTGCAAAATGGTTGGCCGGTGACGCTGTGCTGCTCTTGGTCGCAGTTTAGCTGCGGGCTGTCGAGGTGCCTGGCGATTGTCGCGCGATTCGCGTTGGCCGGTCGCGAAGGGAGGGAAAGTGGAATGCTGCGGTCCAACTTGCACACCACGCCAAAATGAGAGCAGTGCAATTGCTGCTGCGTGCTTGCGGTTCCAGGTTGGTGCTGTGGCCGTGGTCCGTGGTCCGTGTCTTGTTCTGAGGGAGGCCCGAGCCACTAGTTGGAGGCCGCGGTTTCTCTTTTGGCTGGCTTTTGAGTGCTGAAAAGCGCCGCTTGCTGTTCGCTGGAGTAGGTATGAAAGTGCTCCCGTCGTTATTATCCGCGGTGCGACTTGAACGTCAATCTCTCCAAAACTTTTTTGTCGTCAAGAAAAAAAGTAACGACTAGTTCAGAGGTGGTAAAGCATCCACACCTCAATGAACAAAATAATACTCGCAGTCAGTCTAGGGTCCGTCAGTAAAACGGACATCAAACTTCCAACGAAAATGAAAAAGTAAGTGCAAGAAATCGTCGCGTTACGAGGGAGAAGTTTGGCCCGGCTCTCAGATCTCTCTCTCTCTCTGTCAAGTCTGTCCTTCAAACAGAACTGCAGTTGGTAACGAAAAGCCAGCCACAGCCGCCCTGAGGCCAATCTTGCACTAGTGCACATGCGGGAATTAGTGGGGCGAATCAAAGGTCCCTTCACGTGAGAGGCTTGGCCCGTGCCACTCACGTCCAAGTCCGGCTTCTCCCTTGAGATGTTGGATCACTTCATCAGTTGGTTGTTTGGGTGAAGTGCTTTTCTATTTCATATCGTCGAAAGTGGTTTTAAATGCACCGTCGGTTCATCATGAGCAATGTTGTTTGTGTCCTTGATTCTGGCATCGGTTATGGCTGCGCAGTGTCATGAGCGTCACTCGGTCGGGGCCTTGGCGGTAGCAACCATCACAAGAGACACTGAATAATACTGTAACGAGACACTTGCATGTTACCAATTTCAATTGCGATATGTGTTGTGCAAGCTGACTTCAATGAGCCTTGGTCTTAGATACCGATACTGCTATTATACTGCATAAAAGAAACAAACCCAATCCCGCAGCGCCCTCCCAATCATCATACAGTCATTAAAGAACTACTAGTTGAACAGCGTGTCAATCTCGTGAACTCTTGCTCCCCAACTACAGGTTACCCAAACTTCCATCTGTCCCTCTTCTTTCGTCCTCAAGGCTATTTAGCGCTTGGCAGTGGCGATGCCGACAGTATCGGCACCGAGGTCGTAAATGGTGTAGTACTTGCGGAGGAAGGCATCACCCAGGATGGCCAGAGGACCGACTGGGGCGGGCATATCCATACCCATGAAGGTCGACAGGCAACTACCGGACGCCTCCAGGATATAGTCCTCAGGGCCGAGGGTGAAGTTGTAGCCAGCAAGGTTGAATGTGACTTCCTTGAGGTCCGACTTGCGGGCGCAGTCAATCGTGTACTGACCGTTCCAGCTCTTCTTGGCACCAATCTGGGCGTTCAGCATCTCAGCGAGCTGGCTGGGGAGAACGATAAGGGAAGTGCCGGTGTCGAGAATAACGCCATGGCCCTCAAGGTCCGCAACGTCATCTCCGTAGCCAATCGCATCAAAATCAACCTCCCAGTAAGCCTTGCGACGAAGAGGAATGGTGGTGATCTTGCCCGTGTACTTGTCCTTGTTGACGCCGCCAAATACAACCTCAGACTCGCCATCCTGGTCGGCGAGGTAGAAAGAGAAGACGGGCTCATCAACAAGCTTCTGCTCAACCATCTTGTAGAAAGGAGGGGTGATGCCATTCACGGCGATCCTCGAGTAACCGAGACCGAGAATGCCATCAAAGCGGCCAAAGGCGAAAGCCAGACCGGGCTCGCTGGTGGCCTCGGCAAAGAGCTGGTCATTGATGGTAATGTCACCAATGGTCATTCTGTCCTGAGAGACAAAGCCACTGAGACTACCAGAGCCGTACTGAATCTCAAAGCTCGTTCCGTTCTTCTTGTATGTCGACGACTCGGAGGACTCGTACTTGTTGTGGAGGTAGCAGGCGATGGAGCCGCACTGGGAAGAAGGAACCCAGAGGTTGGAGCTGCCGGTATCCAGAACTACCTTGAAGGTCTGGGGTGGCGTTCCGAGGGTGATCTCGGAGAAGTCTGCAAGAGGTCAGTTACTATGCCGGTACTAACATGAACCATGTGAGGGTATCTATGCTTACACTGAGCGTTCATAAAGTTGGAGATGGGAACGGGGTGGTTGCCGGTAACCTGGGCATCCGTGCCCTTGAACATGGCCTGGATATGGGAGTCGGGCCTGAGACCAGTGTACTTTTGTCCGAGGTGCTGGACCTGCATATCGATGGGAACCGTCTCCTGGTAACGAGCATCATCATCAACATGTTGTTCATGATAGTAGCCATCAAAGGAAACAAGTCAACACTTACAAGCTGCTCCGCAAGTGGAACCTTCTTGAGCTTCATCGTGTGAACTCCGGCCTGAGCCGAGCCGAGCAGCATAGCTGCCGTCAACAAAGCGCCCTTCATCGTGGGCAACGTAGCGACAGGAACGAGCGTGGAACGAAAGACTGGCGACGGATCTGGATGATAAGATGGTTTATTGTTGATGATGGGAACAAGAAGCACGGGTTGTTGGTGGAGAGCAACAAGTGGATGGATGGATGGGGAAAGAGATGAAAGAAGACGGGAAGAGAGATGTCGGTCGGAGGTTACTTATGGGTGGTGTGGGTGATGTTGCAGGTGAGTTGGTAGGAGGTATCGACCCGGGCCTGTTAAAGTGGCAGAAGTGGAGAGGCGCAGCTGCTGGCGGGTGCGGGTGTGTCCATGTGTGTGATGTGGACGACGATGGATGGCGAGGGCGACGATAAGCCGCTAGCTTCTTAACAGACTATATAGTTGATTATATACATGTTTTGTTAGGGTCTTGCACATATTCTTTCCCATTTCCCACCAGCGGCCAAGCTCCTTCTCCATGGGTCACACGAAACAGCAAGGGCCGCTGGCTGCCTACTGGGCGAGTTTTGGAGGGAATCGATGAAGCGACGATGGCACTTTGTGATGGTCCAGTGGCAGAAGAGGTTGCGCGTACCTTGCTGTGCCTGGTGACCCAATGACGTGTGACCCAAGACCAGGGCCGGTCGCTGCAGGCAGGGGCTTTCTGGGGACGCGATCGCTGACCCTATCAGCGCAAACTGGGTGCAAACAAGGCGCTCATCGCTTCCCGGCCGGCCATGGGATGATTGGACTGTTTGCAAAAGTGTCCCCACTTAAACCCAGACAAACCGGAGGTGGAGCCAGTGAGACGAAGACGGCTAGCCAAGACATGGATTACATAACGGCCAGCCATTGAGCCAGAGAGGTTCACCGTACCTTTTTCCTTCTCGTCACTGAAACGGCACGCATGAAGCATGAAGGGACTGTCTGGGGGAGGCAAGGAATGGAAGGCACTGAAGGCCATTGAGCACGGATGCGGACGGGAGCACAAGACAATGGTTGTCTGGGGCTCATCTGGCATCGAGACAATTGAGACGCGAAGCTCTGAGCTGAAGAGCTCTATGGAGGATACCGTGAGATGCTAGCTTCTGATAGTGCAGCCACTGAATGATCCAAGTTCAAGTTATCGCAACACGATAAGGCAAGGTACCCGTAACTCTCAGCTTGGGGTCTTGAGGTCGTCCAACATCAATGTGATTTGTGATATTCAGTAGGAACACTGATTCAAGGAGCTATCTCAATGGCTCAGCCAGCACGCGAACTTGACGCGAACATGTACGATGCTCCCGTTTTGAAGGAGTGCTTGTGAGTGGTAGAAAGCTGATGAGCACCTACCACTCCAGTCGTCGCCTCACTCATCGTCTTATAACACATGGCTGGGTGTCATGTGGATGGATGCACAGGTCCTCAGCTTGATCCAAGATGATATGATATGGTTCGTCTTATCTAATCGATATCAGAGTAAGCCAAACCTCAACGGGCTTTCATCCTCGAGATACCAGGCCTCTACCTAGCATCTTCGTCAGTCTCTGTATATAGACATGCAGATGAGATGAAGCAGTTAAACACAGAGTCTCTTTGCGCACAGATACAGAAAAGGCTGATGAACCGACAACGAGGAAGAGACCGGAGATGTTGACACCGAATCTCAAAAGCAATTGGACAATTCATGACCGGGGAAGAAAAAGAGTCATCGTCGACGCCCACAATGGACCGGTAGCGAACCCCGGTAATTGCAATAAACCAGGATTATTGGACGGCGCAAGTCGCAAATCTCACGCCAGTGACCAATGCTTGTGGAGCTTGGCGCTCCCTAATGCGGGGCCCAGACTCTGTTTCGAGGTCCGGAGATCGGGCCCCGTCCTCGCAGTGTTACGGCGGATTAGCACCTTCTGGTGATTTTTTGCAGCAGATTTGCAGCTGAAGGCGATTGCGAATTGGAGAGGAGCTGCACAATGGCGGGGTTCCAATTTTTCTTTCTCCCCTCCTCCCGGCCGCCGCCCGCGACTGGAAGGGAAAAACGAGTGAAACGACTGGACGTGGACCCGCGTAGCCACTCCAATTGAGAGAGGTTGACTCGTCAAGCAACACCCTGGAATCTCAGTGCCCCTCCTTGCTATATCTCAGTCATCGGTCCCCTTCATCTTCTCTCCCCGTCTTTCCTCCTCCCGTCTCTTTTTTCTTCTCTTCCATCATCATCATCAACCATCCTCACATTCGGCCTCTCATTCCCAAAGAAGCCAACCCCCTCAAATCAGTCAACATGTCTTCCTACGCCCTTTCCGAGACTCACAAGACCGTACGTTTTCCAGTTGCCACAATCCTGGTCCCTTCAATGGCCTCCATACTGGACAACATGTTGACTCATCATCTTGCTATGATATACAGATGCTCGAGCAGAGCTTGGTCGAGTCTGACCCCCAGGTCGCCGAGATCATGAAGAAGGAGATTCAGCGCCAGCGCGAGTCCATCATCCTCATCGCCTCCGAGAACGTCACTTCCCGTGCCGTCTTCGATGCCCTCGGCTCCCCCATGTCCAACAAGTACTCTGAGGGTCTCCCCGGCGCCCGCTACTATGGTGGCAACCAGCACATTGACGAGATCGAGGTTCTCTGCCAGAACCGTGCCCTTGAGGCCTTCCACCTCGACCCCAAGAAGTGGGGTGTCAACGTCCAGTGCTTGTCTGGCTCTCCTGCCAACCTCCAGGTCTACCAGGCCATCATGCCCCCTCACGGCCGTCTCATGGGTCTTGACCTCCCCCACGGTGGCCATCTTTCCCACGGTTACCAGACTCCCCAGCGCAAGTGAGTGTTACACCCAGTCACACAGTCAAACAAAGGATCGGTCCAGCTAACCCGCATGTCACCCCAGGATCTCCGCTGTCTCTACCTACTTCGAGACCATGCCCTACCGCGTCGACATTGACACCGGCATCATTGACTACGATACCCTCGAGAAGAACGCTCAGCTCTTCCGCCCCAAGATCCTCGTCGCCGGTACCTCTGCCTACTGCCGTCTGATTGACTACGAGCGCATGCGCAAGATTGCCGACTCCGTTGGCGCTTACCTCGTTGTCGATATTGCTCACATTTCCGGCCTTGTCGCCTCTGAGGTTATCCCCTCGCCCTTCCTCTACGCCGATGTCGTCACCACCACCACTCACAAGTCCCTCCGTGGTCCCCGTGGTGCCATGATCTTCTTCCGTCGCGGTGTCCGCTCCGTCGACCCCAAGACCGGCAAGGAGACCCTCTACGACCTCGAGGACAAGATCAACTTCTCCGTCTTCCCTGGTCACCAGGGTGGCCCCCACAACCACACCATCACTGCTCTTGCCGTTGCCCTCAAGCAGGCTGCCTCCCCCGAGTTCAAGGAGTACCAGCAGAAGGTCGTTGCCAACGCCAAGGCTCTCGAGAAGAAGCTCAAGGAGCTCGGCTACAAGCTCGTCTCTGACGGCACTGACTCCCACATGGTCCTCGTCGACCTCCGCCCCATCGGTGTCGATGGTGCCCGTGTTGAGTTCATCCTTGAGCAGATCAACATCACTTGCAACAAGAACGCCGTTCCCGGCGACAAGAGCGCTCTCACCCCCGGCGGTCTCCGTATTGGTACCCCCGCTATGACCTCCCGTGGCTTCGGCGAGGCCGACTTCGAGAAGGTCGCCCAGTACGTCGATGAGGCCGTCAAGCTCTCCAAGGAGATCCAGGCTTCTCTTCCCAAGGAGGCCAACAAGCAGAAGGACTTCAAGGCCAAGGTCGCCCAGGGCGAGATTCCCCGCCTCAAGGAGCTCCAGCAGGAGATTGCTGCCTGGAGCGCCACCTTCCCCCTCCCCGTTGAGGGCTGGCGCTACGATGCCGGTCTCTAAATGTGTTGAACACATTTGGGGCTGACTGTTTTGCGTGGTAATGATGATATACGGTTATATAAGCGATTTGGGGGCATTTTTCAACAGCGGATGCCAATTGGGTCAACGGATATGTTTTTCAACTTTGCATGAGACCCCCCGGGATGAATTGGCTTGGGAAAAACTAAAAACAGGGTTTTACGGAAAACAAAAATTTCACTGGGAGTCGGAAAAATTCACAGACCATCTATTGCATGGCATTTTCACACAAAAGGGGCGTTGCAATATTATGGTTTAACTTGGTCCTCAACATGATCATTTTTCAGGACTGCGGAGTTTGGTGGGATAACTAGTTGCTATAGACAACTGCTTCAACTGCGGTTGGGGGTTAAAAGCTTTTTTATACCCTGGATAATAATGGACGCACGTATTTTGTGTCGAACTGACGAAGATGTTCCATGGTGTTGTGGTGCTGTGTCTGTGTCCCATGATTTGCGATGATGCGTCCGGACTTTCCTCCGGGCTGTTCTGCAGATTGCTTATCGCCGTGCCGCTTATCGCCTTGTTGGCCCGCACCCCTGTCTGCCAGGGGCATGTTCTTTGACCTCTTGTGCTGTGTCTAGACATCCAGGACACTCGAGAATTAAGCGCTGCGAACATATGATCACGAGCTTTAGATTGGGAAATCGAAGTCAGCGGCGCATGGTGTCACTTGAGGACTTTTTATTTCACCACTTTTGCTCTAATTTTGCCCATCAAATTACTTGGGAGAGGAAGGTCACAGACCGGGATGACAATGGCACTGTCTGTTGGTTCTCAGCGCAAACCCTCCTTTCTTTCAACTTTCCGTTCCCGTGTTGCCTAACTCGACCAACACATCTTCAGTTGTCGGATGTTGGGACCAACGAGGTAAAATTGCCAACAGCAGCGGCTCATGTGTAAAAAATCAAGGGAGCTGAGGAATGGCCGGACTCTGGATGCAAGCGCTCAGACAGTCCAGTCGACAAAGTCTCCGGAGTTCGTATTCCCTGTTCGGTTTGGGTATATATCTGCGAGCTCTCTCACTCTTTACACACTTTTCTCAGCAGATCTCCGCAGTACTCCCTTATTCTCTACCTCTTTTACACCAAACAAAAACCGAAACCTCGAAACTTCAGTACAACACCAATCAACATGGCCCCCAGTCGCTCACCTCAATCAGCCGGGTCTACCCCCACGACATTCAAGCCCAAGCCCATCGAAATCCACCTCACCACCACCCCAGGTCCTTACTTCCAAACCTCCTCCTCCTCCTCCTCCTCCCAAACCGCCGCCCAAGTCAAAAAATGGAACTCCTTCTTCCAAAACCTCACCACCTCCCCCCGCTGGACCGCCACCACATCCTCCTCCTATCAATGCCCCATCCTCGAGGTTCCCACCCCCCTCTGCCCCTCCTGTCGCAGCCGCGCCCAAACTTCCAAAACCCCCGCCTCCTCCTCCCAGGCCCCTGGGGCTCTCGTCCTCTCCTTGACCTCCTCCCAGAGGTACAACACCAGAGCCGAAGCCCGCGCGCAGGAGGAACGTACCCGCAATATTCTGCTCCAGCTGGGATTTAGGGATGTGAGTGGGACTTGGAATCCAAAGATTGTGTTAAAGTGGGAGGGGTATCCGGACCAGGAATGGGTTGGGGAGAATTTACCTGGTGTGAGGAAGGGGTGGGTGGAGGGGGGTGGGTATGAGAGGATGTTTGGTGGTTATACAAATGGGGGGGAGGAGATTCCGGGGGAGGAGTGGGTGGGGTTTGTGAAAAGGTTTGGGGGTGTGAAGGTCCATGCTGGAAGGGAGAGGAGGGGTGAGGTTTGGGTTGTTTCGAGGCTTTAGAGAGGGTGGAGGGGAGGGGAGGGTTGGTTAGGCATGGGTTGGGATTTCTGGTTTCTTTTTTTCTCTATTTTTTCGTCATTCAGGATTATGGGGTTAGAGCATATTGGGGGAAGCATGTGGTGGACATTGGTCAAGAGGGTAGTGGCATCTCGGAGAAGTAGACGGCTGAGTACTTACAAGTGGAAGGGAGGCGTTTCCTTTGTTTTGAGAAGGCTCGTTGGTAGATATAGCAAAATAGATACCTATGGACGGTTTGTTGGTTAATTAAGGTTTTCGTGTTGAAGGCAAACGGACTTCGCTGGAGCGAGGGAGGCACTGCACCCACAAGTAGAAATTCCAACGGCACATTCCCCTCACAATTCTGCAGTGGTGTCAGGAGGCGACTGTCCAGCTTCTTCGGTGACGGTTGACTAACAATTTTTACCCTGCGTCGTTCCTGCCTGTCCGAATGTTGAGCTGTAGACGGATGTCATGCGGTAGGTGCATAGAGCGCCTGCCTTATTATTTCACACTTTCATTTCTTTTTATTCCTAACCTTCATCCTTCCTCTCATCCTTTCCTCCGGAGATTTCCATTCTGCCATTTCTGCTGTTTTTCTTTATTTTGTCACCTCTTCAGAAACCCCGGCCATTGCTCTCATCGACCAATCCTCGATCGCGACCGCCGGCAAAAACTAAGTCTTGATAACATCGACAAGCACGCCGCCCAATCGATCATATTCGATCAGAATGCCGTGCCTCAAGATGTTTAAACTGATTGGATAGCGTGATCGCTACGGTAAGTTTGAATGATACCGGAGAAAAAGATCGAGAGTCACAGGGAGACGATCACGCTTCCGAAAAGCTACTATCCCTAAAGACTTCGTTTCTTTGAGTTTGCATACTAATGCGACCAACAAACGTGTTGCTTCTAGGCACGAGATCAATGCAGAGATATTCACTTATGGCAAGCGCTGGGTGATGATCACGCCAGTGGTCAATAGTCATGTTGGCATCTAGAATAGCGATGCGCCCGGGAGTTAGGCGTCAAGCATCTCCAACAGGTGCGGATAGTGTCTCCGCTAGCTGTTTTGCGAGGCAGATACCTATGGTTTCTTTGATCTGAAGGTCGACTGGACAAGTGTCACGTCCGGATTGAGAGAGCCACAGCGTTCTGTTGGGCATCACTGGGGCGTTCTTTATCCAACTTCTCATGCTGGCTAGCTCGGCCAACGATGGTTTGTTGTTGAAGAAAGAAGCCAACAATTCACAACCTTCAAACAGTCCAATGGCAGTTGGGAATGTCGACCATGGAATATCCTCAAGGAGTTGATCGGGTAGGCAGAATTTGCTCATTCCCAGTTGGGTATATATGAATGACCTGTCACGCTTGATCTCATATCCTTCAACATCCTACCAGACTCCCCACTTTTTCACCTCTGCATCAACCGACACCCATTTAGTCTGCTATGACAGAAACACTGAGAAAAAAGAATTACTCTGTTGACGAGGAGTATGTTTACCCTAAGCCTATCCGTTTGCACGTTACGGATAACATGGGGAAAGGACTCTCGCAAACCCAACTGGAACGATGGGAGGAATTTTGGGATATATCCAGGAAAAGCGACGAGTACTGGCGCCTCCACAAAACCTATTTGTGTCTCTTCCAAATCTCTCTTCTTCCAAACGACCCGTCACCACCGGATAAATCATCAGAAGATACAGCAGAATCTCCAAACCAGAAGAAAACCTCACAGCAAAAAGAACCTCCTACCCTCGTCTCTTACGACAAAATGAAGAACCACCCCACATTCTCGCTCATGCCATTGTTGGGCACTGACATGCAATGCACCACCAGTGAAGCAGAGAAGAAGACCAATGAAGCCCAAGAAATACTCATAAATATGGGCTTTGTCAAATTTGACGACTCTAGATGTCCCCGTTGTGGCCCAAAAACCAACGATAGCATCTGCTTACAATCGGGCCTCCCGGAAGCAAAAGTTCCCGTCCTTTCTGAGCATGGCATTGGATTTGACAATTAACTCACCTGCGGGAGCTATTGACGACTTATCATGGGAGGCAAATATAGACTTCGAAGACCCTGTTTGGAACCAAGGCAACCAAATGATTAGGGGTAGGAAGCGCTGGAGAAGATGGGGAGCCTGGCACTGTATTCTCGAGGGAAAGCTTTGTTTTGTGGAAATTATTGTGTACTCCTTACACCGAGCCAAAGGTTGCCGTCTAACCTTCCATGACACCCAATTCATTTCTTAAAACTGTCCTTCCTGCGTCGGCTTTCTCTTCAAGGTACGTGGTTTCTCATTAACTCGTCATTCTGCTGTGGTCAAAACAATGCTAGTATTTTAACATATTTTGCAAGTGCTTTGCATTTCTTATAAAAGCTATAGTCTTACTATGCTAGAGAATATTGTCATTGTTTGACACGATTGGAGAAACATAAGTACACTTTTCGCTGGGTCTACCGTCGACACGGCCTTCTTTCCACTCTCTACTCGGGCTGGCTGACAAAAACATACATATGCTTTTGGCGACTTCCCCGAGTTTATGTCCTAACGTACTTACCCTTTCAAACATTGCAACCGCTTTTCTTTGCGCCTGGCGGTTACCAGTAGAGGTAGGCATTGAATGACAGCAACAACAAATTGATAGAAAGTACCACACGGTATTGACAGATAGGGGAAGGCGAGGCCGGTGTCGTTTTCGACATGAAAGATGTCGAGTACGTATACAAGTCCAGGCCTTCATTCACCCATCTACTCGTTCAACACATCTGCAATCACAACGAAGTTTCTTCTTCTCCCTTAAGAAAACACTCCACGCAATCCAACCATCATCATCCGGCCTACCTTGACATCATGTCCAACAACCAGCAACAACCACCTTCTCCAGAGTCATCTGCGGCTCAGCCGTCTGCTGGCACTGAGACAGCAACGGAGAATATCAAGCCTCCCGCCAAAAAGTGGGAAATCGAAATCTACATCAAAACCACCAAGAACGCCACCGAAGACTGGAGAAAACGCCTGGAAACCCTCTTCCAAGACCCCCGATGGATATCGCAAACAGGCTACAGTCCCATCAACGTGAAACCAGCCGAAAAAAGCACCCCAGCACCTACTTACACCGTCACGAACCGCACCGAGCCTATCTACCCCCACAAGAGCGGCACGTCACCTAATGACCGCAGAGAGACCCACCGTAATGCACCTTCCTACCCCGAGCGATTCACTATCGTTTGTAGCGGATGTAGCGAAGAGGAGGCATGTGAAAAGACCAGGGCTGCTTTGGAGATCCTCACACGCTTGGGTTTCAAAAGGGGTTTTACGGGAGCGGGACCTAGTCCTACCGGCCTCAGCAGGTACAACTACATGATGTGGGAGTCTGCGGGCAGAATCTTGCCGGACGTTACGGGGATGGAGAAAATCTAGCGGCGGCAAGGAGAAATAAGTGCCTGTATCGGAGGTGAAGACAAAGTTGGAGGAACAGGGAGTGGGCAGGAGATGGGGAAGAAGTTCGGTATAGCAGGTTTTCTTTGATCCGATAGACGGAGGTTACATAAGGTACATCAATATGGACGAAGTGCATTTGTGTTGGCCGTCACTAATATTGGTATCCTTTGTTCGACTTCACTTTTGTCCTGGTTTGATGAACCAACAGAAACTGGATCTTAGGGACTGAAGATGGAGGTCATGGAACCAATGAGGAAGCCGCCAACAAGAGCAACATGGAGAAAACTGTATGGTTCAAGTTATCGGTTACAAAACGTGGGAATACTTTCCATCAATGGTCTAACGCAAGTGTTGGGTATATAGTTTCTAGCATACACCCGTTGCTTCTGATTTTCCTTTCCCAAACTACCCACAATCAACCGCCATACAATCGAACTTGGGTGTGGAATTTCTTTAAGTAGAGATCCTTGAAGTTTGGTTTTTGTTTTTATACATCCCTTATTTTTGGTGAAAGCTCGAATCATGTGATTTTAGATTTGCAAACTCTGATGACTCAATCAGTTTGAGTCAAACTTCTTCTTGATGGAGAGCTCAGCCAAAGCAATGAACGTGTCTCAGCAAATCTTGTAGCAAGCTCTACATCGGCCATTGCAGTCACCGATAAACCATGAAATGCACCAAACATGCAAGCATAAGGCGGACTTTTGTTTGGAAGATAGAGGGACACACTTATGTGTGTCAAACCTGTATGTCCAGGCATCACTAGAGACGAGACAACTATATCCATAAACAGGATAAACGCCAGCTGCGCATATAAACCTAGGCAACCACTGTTGCTTCAGCCTCCTCGGTCCATCGACAATTGTTAATCCCTGGTTTACTCAAAAACAACACTTAAATCTCACTTGGCCCATACCAGCGATCGATTCAAAATAAAACAAAATTTTTTTTCGGCCGTTTTGTTTTGTTTTGTTTAAATGACTATGGTTTTGTATAAACTACTACCTATTTTGTTTTGTTTTATATATTTTGGATCGGGTAACATATTTTTCCGGTCCCGAAATATACGTAAATACACACTTCTATCAACTAAACCGGTACTATTATATAATAAATACACGCGGATAAAATACACGAATATATTATTGGGAAATATATTTCATTACCTACTCCCTATCTTCTTCTAATTAGGTTAAATCGAATCCTTCCAACCGACCCTATAATTTCAAACTTAATAATTTATTAATAGTATCGTCGTTCAACCTATACCTTTGCAATAAGAAGATCAATTTAATTAAATTAAATACCCTTTTATATTCGTTAAATATAAATAGGATTAATAAATAATTAAATATTATTATAATTAAATAGGAGTATTTACCTTCGTTCTAAATTTATTAAATAAGAAGATTAGTAACCGGTTAGGGATCCTCCTTTAAATATTAGGCAAATTCGTTATCAAAACCGGGTCGCGATATTAGGGTCGAATAATAATTTAGAATTATTAATTTATATAAATTGTCGTTCTTTTATAAAAACGTCGGCGGGGAAGAGGGGGGCTTAATAATAGTAATAGTAATATTATAAGCGAATTCGCAATATTAATACTCCTTACAATAAATATTCTTTATATTATTAATAATTTTCCCTACTTTTAATTTAGAAATATTCTTTTCGATTTACTTCCTTTTATAGCCGGGGTAAAAAACTATAGCAATTTAATATAACGTTAATTTACCTATAAGCTCTTTATATTTTTCGAATTTAATAATCGTATAATCGAAGTTATACCGGATAAATAAGTAATTAGTAATTAAAAATTGAAGAAGGGGGGGAAATTTAATTTAGCTACTATTAATATAATTACTATAATTAGCAATACGTTAACTACTAACTGTATTAACCGTACGTTAAGTATTAAATTAGTTACTAAATTAACCGCTAATTATACGTTAAGTGTAAAATAAATTGGTAAGAGGAATTCGACCGCTAATAAAAGGAAATAAAATTATTAGTAAGTAATTAATACGTTATAATAAATTAAGCAAATTTATATTATATCCTTTTAAATAACGTAATAGAATTTTAGCGCGGGTAGGTCGCTATAATTAAAATTGATTACTAATATTAATAGAGAGTGCGTAGCGGGGTAGATCGAAGGCGTTATCCTCTTCTTCCTTTTTTTCCTCCTTTTTATTAAAATTCTTATTCGCTATTTCCTTATTATTATTAATTTTATTACCCGCCGTAATCCGTTCGTTAAATAATTTTCGATAATATTTTAAATCCTTTAATATTTAATAGAGCGTCGTATATATTATAGGGAAATAAAATTTATATTATTCGAAAATTTTAATCGTTTTTTTAAACGGTTCGAAGATACGAACAATATAAGTAAATATATCCTAATCTTCTTTCGTTAATATATCCTCCGTTAGAATACATTTCTTTTTATTAAATTAATATAAATTCTATTAGTAATAAATATCTATAACCGGTCGTAATTCGATAGCGCGCTAAATTATAAAATAAACCGAATTCTATCGGGTATTATTATTATTAATAAGAATAGTAGTATTAACGTTAGAATCGAAAAGAACGTCGCTATATTTTTTCTACTTAGTATTTATTAGTTTATTTTTAGTAATCTCTTCGAAGCGGTCCCTACGTTAAGGAGAACGGCGAACGAATATATTAATATTTCGATATTTACTAATAGCGCCCTACTTCCTCTATTCCTTAATAACGGTATTTTCTTTTTAGGTAGTAAAATATTTATCCCCTATTCGAATTATAATACGAATATCCCCCTCGATAAATATTTTGGCGGTAAAGTTAAGGATATAGTCAAAATAATATAAACGTAACCGAGCCTTTAATTAATCGAGGGTATATTAGTTTATTAGGAAATTGTTATTAGAATAGAGCTTTTTAACTAGAAAATTTATATAAATATCGTTAGAATCGACGTTATTATAATTGAAATAATTAATATGCAATTAAATTTAAATTTAATTATAGTTAGTATTAGTTAACCCCTATCGATCGAATATACCGTATAATTCGGCGCTGATATTTATACCGTTATACCCCCCTTTAATATAGTAAATATTAAGTAAATAATTACGTAAGACCCGGGTATTATTAATATAATAGATATATATACCTAAGAGGGTATATTTATTATTAAAGGTTTAAAGGTCGAAGGTAATATACTTCTTAAAGGGAAATTTAAGTAGTTTATTTTAGATGGCTATAGAAGTAAGAATATATTTATAATCGACCTATTTTTTAACTGTAACTCCGTTTTATAGTAACGATTTAATTACTAAATTTAAGTTAAGAAAATAAAGAAGTTAGCGGAAAACCGGATTAGAAATAATAGTAAAAAGTATATTATAATCTACTAGTTAATTAAGTAATAATTCCCTAAAGGTATTACTAACCGGCTTTATAACGGAAACCCGATTAATTTTATAAGTTATTATAATTTAATTTAATATAATCTAGATTATAGTCTTTATATATTTAGCGGCTAGTCCCTCTACTTTTTTATTAATATTATAAGTATCTTTAAAGTAATCGATAGCGCCGCTAGTAGAATTGCCGGTATAAATAGAATCGTAGCTATTGTACAATTAAACTTGGCTAATAATCTTGCAATTGCTATCCCTATCGATATATTATTTAAAGAGTTAAATACCGTATTTGCTAATAGAGGAGGTGCGCGGCTTCTTCTTATTAAGCTACGATTCGATGGTATACTCCCTATTCTTATATTTAATTCGAGGAAGCTTGTTAATTTGGAGGGGTAATTAATAACGAGTTAGTTTGGTACTTTAAAATAGCCGTAATCTTTATATAAAATAACGTATTTGGTTAGCGGGAGTGCGGGCTATCTCTTTAATATAAGAAAAAATATTAGTATTATAGGCTTTGATAAAGTTAAAGGTAGGTCGAAGAGGGGGGGGGGGTGATAGGGGGAGTTGTAGCGCTAGTAGTGTTATTAATAGTATTAATAGGGGGAGTTGGGTTAGTTATATTGTTGTAAAAGTAAGGTGGTAAGGGGGAGGGGGAGGAAAGAAAGAAGGTAAAATATTTAAAAGAGTAAAGAATGGGAGGGTGTAATGAGGTTATAGTATAGGGTGTAGGGTATAGTATATAATAGAGTATAGATTTATAATACTAAGGGAGATTATTAGTATTTAACCGAGTCGATTAATATAGAGATTAGCGACTAATACCCTTGCAAATCCCTTGTAACTCTATGAAAATTACCCCGGTACGCTACCGGGAGTAGCGTTTTCACAGCTCATTTGAATGTCCTCATTTCGAAGTCTATAATATGCGAATAGCCGGTTTGTATAGGTAAAAAATACCTCCTATTATGTTCAGAGCCGAAGACTGCTGGTTTTGGATATTTTGGTAAAATTACCCGAAGCCGTTTTGCTGGGATTTTAGCGGTTTTGTTTTGTTTTGTTTTGTTTTATTTTGTTTTGTTTTGAATCTTTTGTTTTGAATCGATCGCTGGCCTATATAGACATTGAAGCGAGCCTACACACGCAAGATATCCGGTTATTAGCAACAGCAGCCTACCTACCCCGACGGTACCTATCTACAACCCAGTGGCTTCTCCTCCCACCGAGCCCGAAGAAAGTACCTAAACAAAAATGCTGGACTTGAAGACATCCCCGAGATCCATAGAAATTTTTACCGGCGAATCTTCCGAAAACCATCCTTCGGAATGGGATTCCTTCTGGAGAACACTCTTATACGACCCACGATGGATATCGACAACAGGCTACATCCCCTGCAACCCGAACCCGCCTTATGACGCCGATTTAGGTCCTCTTGGCACCTGGTGGCTCGATCTTCGATACGTCAAAGGCGGTCCAGGCGAGCGGGAGGTGGCAGACAAGACCAATGCTGCGCTTAACATCCTGGAGGGTTTGGGTTTCACGCTCACACGTACCATTAAATGGGTGAATGATAAGACACGTCATATAATGGAATGGGACACGTATCACTTCGAGAAGCAGTATTCATCCCGTCCTAAGGGTTTACCGGACTTGAAGTTGCTGGAGAAGATTGAGTGGTAGAGGGGGAAGCGCCCGAACCAGTGGTGAAGACGAAGTTGGAGAACGAGGAAGAGCAAGTCGGTGATGAGCATTTCGAAGACAGGATGGAGGAAGCGTCTGGGAATTGGATATCTACCTAGTTTTGCGTCGCTACAGTAATGACCGGAAGTTCTTGCCTCTCGTCAACCTGCCGATGTGAATGTCTCCTGCCGGCGTCAAAGTTTTTCCACGTGATGAGAAGATGCAAGGAGAAAGTCAGAGGACCAAGTGCTGATGTTTGTGAGGCATTGTGTGCATGATACATGTCGTCGAAAGAACTTCAGCTTTGTAGGGTGTTTGAACATAATCTACCTTTGATTGACCTTGACTTGATTTCTTGCAGTGACTGAAACCCAGATTTTCGATGACCGTGCCAGAAAACCTGTAGTTGTTGCTGAATGGAAGCAACAAATCGAGCTCCAAACAATAGGATAGAAAAGGAACATAGAGGACCTCTTCTACGAGACATACAAACTCTCCAGCATGTAGACCTGAGAATAGAAGATTGGCATCTGAGACATTCTGTGATCAGCGTGTCTACATATACATTCAGACTGCCCGCCAGACACTTCCCGTCATCTTCCTTAGGCAGCCTAAAGAGAACCTAAAATTTGGTCCATTCTTCAGAATAGTAGTCACAGAATCCAACTGCAAATAGTGGACAGCAATCGGCAAAATGTCCGACCATCGAAATCGATTTGTAACACCTGCTCCATTACTGCTGTCCGACTCTCCAAGTCCCCCACCCTCCGAACCTCGCTCCATCACTCCAGATGACGAGGAGGAAGAGCCTAGAGTAAGGTCACTTAATATCTTTCTTTGGAACGACAAACTAGAAACACCGGGCGGCATCCCTAGAGATGAAGATGGCCAAGTAAACGGTTCATTCCGGCACCTCGTCTCCCAGCGCTACTTCCAATGGAAGATATTCTTCTCCACTCTCTTCCACGGCAAAGATTCTCGATGGGAAGACTTTACATGCTATGATGAGCATGAAATTATCTTTCATAAGGACGTCGATATACCCGGGGTGCGTTACCCAATTGCGGTCGTGTTCAGGTCCACCGGAATCTACATGTTTGAGACCCAAGAAGACGCGAGAGAAATGGAAAATGCCGCCAAGAAGATTCTAAAGGCGTTGGAGTTCCGAGAAGGACTGATGAACACAAAAGAGATTTCGGATTGTGAGATGCATTGGGGGTATCCTGAGGGACGACCGGTGGCGGATGTTATGTTGCTTACTGAAGAGTTCTGGAAAAGATTCGAAACACCTACAACGCCAGAGGTGGAGTAAGTTATACTGGTGAAGAACGGGAAGCAAATGGTACCAGGTGTTGACGGCAATTGGGATTAATAAGGATGATCCTCCCTCTATGGTGACTGAAGAATAGCATACAGGATGCATGAGGTGGTGACAGCGTTGCCGTTGTCGGCGTTTGGGTATCTTGCAAGAAGGATGGAGGATTTCCTTTGCTCTTCAAAAAGCGGATGATGGCCATTTGATGTACAAAATCGAAGTGTCCGTTGGTCAAATTAGTTCACATGTTGAGTCTACACCAACGCACTACCTGCCGCGTAAAGACAGAACCCGCAGAGATATACGTCAACCACGCACGATGTGCATACTTCCACATATCGCGAATAGGTACATTATGTACCTTTCCTTGCCGAGGTTGGTTGAAGAAAACTTTGAACGCCTCTGTTCTCGATGGCTTACTTAACCACCACTCGGTCGCCTTCCATGGCTCAACACTCAGAGGACACTCAACACTTGAACCTTCATCCCAAGCAAATCTCTCCGCCAAACAACAATCTCGCAGTTACCTCTACGAACCATGATCATGCAGAACCTGCAATGTGGCGGCATCCGGTAGTGCTACTCAACGCAGCACTCCTTCTTCTACTCCCCAGCTACATCAACCTGGAAGGCGAGACGGTTGAAGAAGAGGAAAGTCTGGTCCAGAAAGTAGAGATTTCTGAAGGCTAGGTGCGTGGCGATCTTGTGGTTAGCAGGAGCAGATTTATGACAGAGAAAGTGAAAGCTGGTCTTTTGTTGTTATCATGGCAAGTGTCAGGTTGAGGCAATTGCTTAAACACATCCCGTTGGTCTTGCAGTTGACATGTTGAACATCACCCACATCACTAACGCAACCTTTTTGATCGGACCAGCAAAACATATTTGGCCGAAACGAAGACAACAATTACATTCAAGCCGTGTCTGTGTTAGGTTTCGCTTGTATCATCATTGAACATACATTGCAGGTAAGTTGATGGGAAAGAGGATACCACAGTCGCATGTCCAGTTAGCTGATACAACATCTTTGGACAGACAGAAATCATGGAAGATACATCTACAAGCTGGTCCAATAGCAGTGAAGAAGAAATCGAAGAGTTCATGCCGGATATTCAAGATTTTATGGACTTGCTCATCACCAACAAGTTCAACCGTCGTTCCGGTCCATTCCGCCATGGCTCATACATACTACGAATGGGCACAACCAGGCGCGAATCGCGCACTCGGCAAAACCCTCGACATAGTCATCGCCGGAGAAAAACCCATGGACCCTGCGCGATTTCGACAATGGACACACTACTTCGACACCCTCATCTCCGCTCCCATGTGGCAATTCCTTACAGGCTACAGTTCTCGGTATCTGACACGCGATGAGGGTTGCGACGATGATGCAGTACTTCAGCAAAACCTTACTGTCCGATTTCAGCAATCAGACTGTGATGTCGCGAGCCAATACGCAGTGGAGCAGAAAGCAGGCGAAAAAGAGAATATTGCATCAAAAATCGAACAAAAAAAACCTTCTTTTGGGGTATATATAGCCATTGTTCAGCACCTGTCATCAACCAACCACGGCAGCTCAATCCGGCTGCCCGGCTAGCTCAATCGGTAGAGCGTGAGACTCTTAAGGAGACACTCCGTAATCTCAAGGTTGTGGGTTCGACCCCCACGTCGGGCTCAATTCCCGATGTTCGATAACATCTCTTTTTTGCGTTTTTTTTTGGGTCTTGCTTCTCATCTGTTCATCTCTATCTTCTCCTTGGGGTCGTACTTGCTGTTCCTGAACCCCCCCCCCCCCCCCTTTTTTTTTTTTTTTTTTTTTTTTTGTGTTGGATAGAACCGCGGCTTCGTGTTTGGTAGCATTTTGGATTTGGTATAAGGCACTTTTCAGCATGCATGAGGAGGGAATTTGATGGTGTATGATGAGGAAGTAGCGTTGAAATTTTTGGATGAATAAAAGATGAACTTGACAGAAAATTTTGACTCGATCTCTTGCCGGTGATATATGTGAATCTCAAAGCGTCTCTTCACTCTTCTCTGACTTCACAACTCATAGTCATAAAGTATGTGTTGACAATCTTGTATCAGCTTGGGTTTGACACCCGACGGGGCCTTTCGACGGCGAACATCATGGAAGTGTGTTGGCCAAACTCGTCGAGGACGCCTGGTATACAACCGCTGCAGAATGATAGCAAGTGGTTGCGATATGTACACATATGTATGCATTACCCGGCACGAATGGACATGTTACAACCAGCAGGTTGGACTCCTGAGGGAAATGATGGTCATTGATGAAGAGATGAAGCAGGTGGTAAAAGCACGTAAGAAAGTGGTACACAGCGAAGGTTGGATTTATTTGATTGAACTTCTTTCAACCCCCTTACCTCTATACATACATGCGCCTCGTGTATGTCAGGTAGACACTGCTCTATAGTCTTTCCCAAAAAGTGGTATGATCTTTATTTTAATGTTTCATACTCTGCTGCTTGACACACTTGATAAACGCTCGTTGATTAACCCTCGAGGCCGGTGGTTACGTTGCGTCAGGTGTGTCATATGAGAAGAGCGGTTGGCTCGTGAATTATTCCTCGGGTCTTTATAAATGCGTCGGTGTTTCTCTGGGAAGCCCACTGTTCCGCTTCACTCCTTGAACAACACGGAAATACTTTCCTACCCCATTCACAACATGAGCTACTACTACCCATCCCAACAATACCTGTATCAACCGGCTATACCTCCTCGCCTACGCCGCGCAAAAACCCTCACCATTTACATATACGGACATGGCAGTCTCAGCATCGCAGAATACCACGCTTGGAATAATTTCTTTGATGCCCTTATTAGTAATCCCAATTGGCAAGCGCTCACGTCTTACAGCATTCGTTACTCTCAGCGAGAGAACTCTTATAACGAAGATGCAGCACTTCACTCGACGCGCAGGGCCCGGTTCCAGTCAGAGAATTGCTTTTGGACCCAGAATGAGGTGGAGGAAAGTGCAGATTTTGCACAAAGAATTTTGATTGAACTTGGATTTTGTCAACCGCTGAGGTTTGAATCGACGGGGTATAATTTGGATATGGCGTGGCGAAATGCTGGGACTGTTCCCGATGCGGGAAGGTTGGAGAGTGAGGACTTTTGGAGGTTGTTTGGGTAGTAAGATGACCGGGGGTAAACGGTAGTTTGGTGCGAGAAGGAAATTATCTTTGTTCTCGAGGAGAGTGTTTTTTGACACTTGATAGACACTCAATCACACAGTTCTGTTGGTTCGACGGTTTCCGTGTTCACTTGACAAACAAACCGTTCGACCTTTGAGGATGGAACCAACATCACTTCCTGACAATAGTGGATGATGTCTACAAACTTGACAACCGCTCATGTGATACTGAGTGACATATGTGATAAGTGCTCACTCTTAACCCATCCAGCGCTTAACTGGGATTTGGACAGTTTATAAGACACCTTCTTTCCGATGCCTTCGACATCCTCCACTTAAACACATCCTCAACCAGAACAAACGCTCTCCTCTATCGCATTCAAATTTGCCCAACACCCATCCAGTCCCAGCAAAGGTTCATACACGATGTCACTTCCAGCAAAACCCGAACCCAAGTATTACTCTCAGCGCCACAATGCACCCAGCCGATACTATCCCGCAATAATCAACATAGATCTTACTCAGCGTCCTCTCCACAAACAAAAAACTGTGAATTGGAGTGGATTCTGGAAGGCGCTGGTGTACGACTCTCCTGAATGGCGTTCCCGAACAAGTTATGATTCTGGAATCCCTCCATCTCCCGGAGGAAATCCGAACTTTGAAAGGATGCCCCAGGCCAACCTCAGTTCCCTAAAATCATTTATCGCCAAGGAAGACGCTGAGAAGGAGACGAAGGCCACGCAAGAGATACTGAGGGGGCTAGGGTTTGTGGACAACCCTGGCCGTGGCACACCCAATCGTGCGGCGGAGGTGGGCATTTGGATGATATGGGGCCGGCCAAATCGTGAGAGGTTGGAAATTATTATGCCGAGGTTGGTGAAGGCTGAACCGCCTGTGCTGTGTATTGGAAACTGGCCTATCGATGTGCCCGACGCAAGATGGGTCGACTACATTGAGTGGGAAAAGTATACAGCTCATGAAGCGGAGGAAGTAGATAAAGAAGCGGAGGGACAACCCGGAAAGGAAGAGAATGGGGAGGACAACGGGGAAGGAAGTGTCTGAGCCCTGGTGGGTGGAAGTATCGTAGCCGCTTTTGTTTTCTTAGGAGGCTCTTGTGAAGATGGGTTGGTGTTCTTTGTTTTGAGAGATAGGTCCTGGGTATAACAGATAGAGAACTACACTGTTCTGTTGGGTCGATATTTTCCTTGTTGATGCGCCCAACGGGCCGCTCCATCTTTAAAAATATACAGCCAACATTCACAACCCAACAACACGCAGCTGGAGGTAATGATCTCAATCAGGCGGCTAGGTCCCCTGATCCATAGTCTCAAAGTGTTCATCTTTGACTCAGTCCATCTCGCGCTCGGGTGCACTTTATGAAGCAAGCAGCCCCAATCTCGATTGAGAATTTCACAACTCATTTTTCAAGGTGTACACTGTTCCATAAACTGAGAATACCAGGATATCAACCTTCCGTCACAAATCCTCCACCCATCAAAATGTCCTCCAACCAGCAACAGCAACCAATAGCTCAATCTGCCTCAACACCAGCAACCCCAACAAATTCCAACCCACTCATACCCAAAACTCTCGACATCAAACTCGACCAGAACAGCTCCCCCCTGCGCGATCGAGACCTTCTCCAGAACTGGACCGAATTCTGGAATGTTCTTTCCCGAAACACCCACTGGAAGACCCTCACGGGTTACGCGCGACGTATTACTATTAACGACAATAAGGTCGAAGTCCGCATCATGCATTCTTCCTGGGGAAGTGGCTACAAGACCAGCCCGTACAGATGCAACACCCCGGAGGAAGCCTTGGCAAAGACCCAAGCTGCGGTCAACATATTGTTACAGTTGGGATTCAAGCTGTCGCCCATCAGCAAGTCACGAAATGCTCACCCGGGAAATGTCCATCTGTATTGGGGGCATCCGAGCTTGGGGTTGGTGAAGCGGAATATACCTGCTTTGGCGAGGGCTATCGAAGAGGATGAGGATGTTAAGAAAATATATCGCAAATGGAGTGATAGATACGAGTTTGATTGTTCAGGTCAGCTTTGGATTTTCTATTTGGAGTATTTCAGGCAAAAGAAGGATGGTGAATCGGTCTCGCAGAAGGAAACGAAGAAGGAGACTGATATCAGTGTCAAGCCGGACAAGGAAGAGTCTGTGGACGGTGAGGCAAAGGACTTGAGGGTAAATGGGGAGGAGGAAGGGAAAGTGGATGAATAAATGCTAGGGTTGTGATGACGAGAATTGAGAGAAGGAAAGGGGATGAAAGTGTCTGAGACTCTGGTGATTGTATCATAGCCGCTGTCAGATATCATGCAAAGACGTAGGAAGATTTCCTTTGTTCTATGACGGCTCGTTGCTAAGGTTCACGATAGACAATTACAATGTCATGTTGGTCTCCCAGTTCCCGTGTCAAATGTACCAACGAACATGCATCAGTCTCTTTGATGACAATGGAACCAACGTGAAAAAAAAGAAGGGCGCTTATACCTATCTCTAAAGTGTGAATATGCGCCCGAGAAGAGGGACCTGTGACCCGAGAGTCCTCGTGCAAGTACCCATATATTTCTCCCTAGATGTAGTTATCTCATCAGTTGTCTCCCATATTTATGTTCGATATCCCGGTCCCAAAACTCATCAAAGTCATTTCATCTAGCCTTGTACCACGAAAGCAGAGAGGGGAGGGGAGACGCATAGTTCACAAACATCATCAAATGTTCCATCATCAAAACCACCAAAACCTCCCCTCTCCAACCTCACCACCACCTACTACCTCCACCACCCAACACCCCAACCCCCCTTCCCCCTCCAAGGGCGGTCCCCCCTTCGGCTTCGAACCAAAACCACTCAACCTCAACATCTGGCACGGAAACCGCGGATGGATCCCCATCTCGCTAGACTTGTACCTACAATGGCGGACCTTCCTCATCACCCTCACCGACAAGTCCTCGCCATGGACCGAACTCACCACATACACCTGCGAACGTCATCACCTTGAAGACGATTTCCCAGATGCTTCCCCTTCCAGTCTCAGAGAACAAAAAAGGAAGTGGATAATTGCTCGGCTTGGTTCAATCCACGAATTTGAGACTAAGAAGGAATGCGAAGAGAGGGAAAGGGTTGCGGAGGAGATTCTTACTGCTTTGGGATTTAGGAAGAGGGAAGGTGTCAAGGGAAAGAGGAGGGGGGAGGGAACGTTGGAGATGGTTTGGCCGGAGGAAAGGAAGGGGGAGGTTGCTGATGTTAGCTGGCTGGAGGATGAGTATTTTTGGGCGAGATTTCGGAAGCCGGCTGTGGCAGTGGCAGGGGAGGGGGAAGAGGAAAAGGAGGGGGTGGTTCGAGGGATGGCAGAGTCCGAGCCGGAGCCGGAGTCGGATCCAAGCCCAGTTGCTGGTAAAGAGGAGGAGGGCGCGAGACCAATGCGGCAGGTATATCACGGATTCACAGAGGATCTCGTGGCAGTCCAAGGAACGGGGGCAGCCGCGGCAAAACTTTTTGCAGCCATGCCTACGCACAACTTGTTGGAAAGTGATAGTGACAGCGATAGATATTAGTTGGCGAGGTCCAGGTTAAGCAAGGTCAGAATGGACAGATTGGGAAGACAGTGTATCAAATGCAAATTGTTAAATTCTCTGTCTCTTCTTCTTTGACATCGTCCATCTCCGTCTCTTTGACTCCCTCTCTCTCTCTCTCTCTTTCGTCTCTCCCCTTCCCGCTGACTCTCTGTCTCAACCGTCTCTCTCTCTCGCTTATCTCTCGCACGCGCGCGCGATCAGGGATATCAATCAATCAATCAATGAAACCAATCAATGAATCAATCACACCAAACCAGTCGACCTCCCCCTCCGCCTGAAGAAGAAAAAGGTTTGAATGAAAAGAAGTGTAGAAAAAATGGTAAAAGGCTGGACGTTCGAAGAAGCCTATAATCCGATAACCAAAACATGATGACAGAAACCGAAACAAATTGTTCCTGTCCAGTTATACACAGACATACAGACCAGACGGTCCGTCCGGAAATAACCCAACCCAACCCAAACCTTTCCCTTCCCAACCTAACCTAACCTAACCCGACCGGAAACCGAATCATCTTCGTCGCCAGTTATACACAATGAATGACCTGGACAGTGAAAAAGGAGTACAATAGAAAACAGTGAAGAAACGCTTTCATGCTTTCGTTTTGCTTTTTTTCCTTGATGACTGAACCCCCGTACTACCCATTCACTTCACTGGTCCACCTACCCCATGTTCTCTTCTTCATCTTCCTGTTTCCCGCTTCCCAAACCACCTCCATTAATAATCCCACCACGCCACCCTCTCTCTGTACTTCGCACTTCTTCCGTTGTTGATGTTCTTGTTATTGAGCTGCAAGTTCTACTTCGCATCAAAACTCTCCGGGCTCATCATCCCCGTAGCCCCCGCATCATCTTTATCGGTAACGATGCTTGCGTTCGTCTGGCTGTTGACGCTGCCCATTCTTTCCATGGGCGGAGCAGTTAACCCGCCTGTGTTGCCGCCAGTACCGTTGATCATAGGATTGTGCGGTCCGATCTTGGCTTTCTTGGAGGGCGTACCGCCTCCTGCTGCACCGGCTTTTTCTGGGGAGGCATTGAGGCCCGCCATGGCCTCCTTCTTCCTCTTCTTCGCTGCGGCGATTTGCTCTCTAAGCGGTCGCTTGGCCGGGGCCGTGATCTTGCCGCTGGCAGCCAGACGAGGACGCGGCTTCCTCTGCTTGACTGGCAGGTCTTCGTCTTCGACGAGCGGCTGATCGTTGTTGGCGTGCAATTTGGCGAGGAAGAAGTTTTTGACGAGACCAATTTCTTCCTGGATACTTTCCTTGGTGACAGGGTCGGCGGGCGGGAGCTGCTCGAATAGGTCGCTTGTTGCTTGGCCCGTTGTGGAGGTCTGCATTTGGTACTGGTTTCTAACCCTCGATTGCAGCAGGTGTAGTGGCACCGACAACATTTCGAGACCAAGCTCGCGGTCGAGACCGAGAGCCTTGAAACCGAAGAAGTCATCGCCGAGTTCCTCTGCGAAGTCGCCTCCCACGAATTGTTCGCTACCGTCTTCGAAGGATCCGGACCCGTCGCCGTTATTGTCGGTAAGTGCCGGCCGAAGTAGGTCGGCAAGATGTGCCTTCATACGATCATGGATTTGACCGAGCTTATTGCCCAGGCGGTCGATGTCGTCCTTGGCGTAGGCCTGTAGCGCGTCCAGTTCGATGCCGCTTTCACTTAATGTGTGCAAGAGGACTTCTTCGTTTGTGAACCTGGGGACATATTTTACCCCCTTTTCCTTCCATGCAGGCGGCGCCTCCTTCCATTCAGCTTCACGATAAACATTGTATGACCGGACGATCTTCTGAAAGTAGTCGCCGGCAATGTCGGTTATCGTGTCCAGGGCGGAGGGCTGCAGTTCCTCAAATCCCGCATGGTAGAAGATCTTCGCAACAGATCGCTGCAATGCCGCTCTGCAAACCTCAGGAGCCATGACGGGGCCTTCGCCAGCGAGAAAGGTCGGCTCAATATCGGCTTCAACCATTGGTTCCGGGTTGTACTTGGGAAACTGGTTCGTGTACACCTATGCGCATGTTAGCATGCAAGTCATCAATAACGGCGAAGTCCTAAAACTTACCTGAGTCTGGATCTGCATCTGTTTGATGACGCTGATCTTGGAGCACAGTTTGCGAGTCTCTTGCATTTGTCGAATGTTGGCATCGAACTTCTTAGTTAATCGACTTTCAGGGGCGGTAAATTGCCCAGGAGGAACGAGCCGAAGGAACTCTTCAAACTGGTTGATGACTTGTCCCTCGCCATCCTCGACCCATTGCAGCTTTTGAGGGATATCCGGGATGATGGTTTGCGGTTCGTAGTAGGCAGGAATATTCCGAATCGTCTCGTCCTCCATTCCCTGGGCCAATGTCTCTGCCACCTTGTTGCCATCTCCGCCACCAGGAGCATCGCTTTGTGACGTTATCACGCCCATGGCCTCTGCCTCCTTGCGGGACTTCAGAAATCGACGCATACCGGCTTTTGTTCGTAATAGTGCGGGCTCATCCGGATTCAGCTTGTTGTCCTTGAACAGCTGAAAACGCTCCTTGGCTGCGAGAGCACGATCCTTTTTCGTGACTTGTTTCCAGATCTTGTACTCTTCGTCCTCATATTGCTGCTCCTCTGCTTCCCTGAAGGCATGATTCAATGCCATTCCGTTGAGTGATGGCCCATCAAGCTCCATGGCATCGGCATTGCTGATTCCCGAGAGTCCACCGTTCATGTGGCCAGGCGTAAGGGATCCGGCGATAGGCGTCCCAAAGCCATTGCTGCCGTCGACCTCCGAACCTTCTCTATGACCCTTGGCGAGGATACCGTTGAGCTGTAATATCGGCTTCTGGTCGACGCTTGGTGTCCCTTCTTTCTGGTCTGTTGGAGCTTTTCGTGACTTGTTGGTCCCTTTGGTACCGGCCTTTCGTCCTCGAGATGACATTATTGGCTCGTCATCACTATCATCGCCAGCCTCGTCCTCGCCACCATTTTGTTTTCGGCGTTCCTCGGCTTCTACCTCTGCCCTTGGCCTGATCACAATGTCCGGTATTAGGGGTATTAGTTTCTCGGCCTCTTTGCGCATGCCATTGGCCATCCGGCGGAGCGGGTTAGCCTGATCCTGGTTGTACCGAAGACAGTTATCCCATATCAAGTTGAGGTCCGTGACGAATTCGGCCTTGGACTTGTAATGAAGCGTCTTTAGCCTTTTGGCCATTGTACCCAGGTCCATTGGTTGTTTGATGACTGACCGCGGTGTTAGCCTAAACTGGGCGAACAAGTCTTCCACTTAGTAACCTCATCAACTCAAACTCACTATTGTAATAGTCGTGCGCATCACGCTTGTTCACTTTGGTCAGAAAGGGAGTTGAGTACTCGGTGTGAGCCTTGAGCTCGGTCAAGACCTTGTCCAATGCCTCGTATAACTCTTCCTGTCCAACATTTTCCTCGCTGGCCCATTTACTCCTGTTCTTCCTAACCTCATTCATAAGCGATCGTAGCTCAGCGTCCGATGCCTGCACGCGGTCGCGCTTCATGTCTATTCGGGCAATCAAGTGTTTTAGAGTAAGACTCGAAGCGCCGAGGTTAGCGCTGCTGAGGGAACCATGGTTGTTTTGGCTTGGAGCTCCTCCTTGGCTGTGGTTGGTTTGCCCCGACTTGTCCATCTCTGCTTGTAATTGCTTCTCGGATTCTTCGAGCTGTTGTTGTTCAAGCATTGCTGTCCTGTCGTTCTCGAGCGTGTAAAAGAGGGTATGAAATCCGCGCTTGGCCGCCTCCTCGGTCGCATTGCGCGCCGCCTCCAATTCCCTTCGGGCATCCTCGGAGGACTTTTGTTGGGGTTGCGATCCATCTTCTTTGGTCGTGTGCCGGTCTGGCTGGCGCCCTGGCGAGGGTATAGAGTGTACGGGAGAGCTGCCGGACTTGGATGGAGAGAGGAGCGCCCGAGCGGCGGCATCGTTGGCGGCATGCTTGGATGTTAGTGATGTGTCTAGCTTGTTATCAGTCGCGACGGCATGGTCGCTTTGCTCGTCCTCATCTTCGTCATCGTCGTCGCCGTAGTCATCTTCGTCGATGACGCGCTTCGCTTTTTTGCGGGGGGGCTCCTGGATCGGCGCGTGATCGGTCGTGGGAGGGAGCAGGGGTATGGGGGGTGTCGGGGCGCGCTTCAAGGCGGCTATCACGGGGAAGTTGTAGGAGCCGTCATCGGCGAATAGCATCGCAATGCGCTCATCGGCCTTTTGGTACCTGTCGACGAAGTGGGAGCGGCGATGGTCGTCGTCCGGGTCGGATGAGGGTGCCTCAGGCATCAAAGCGGTATTGGAGTTGGAATTAGTGGTAGTATCAAAGGGAGTCTGGTTTCGCGGTGGTGGCCCCCCATCGTCCTGCTGCTGGCTGTTGAGATGGGAATGTTGCGGCATGGCCCTGAAGCCGTTCATGTGGGCGGCGGTGGAGGGCGGAGGCCAGGCATGCTGACCGTTGGTGATGGACATTTTTCGGACCGGAGGGGACCCGGGGCTTGGTTGGCTGCGCTGAGCGCTGTGTGGTCGGCTACCTCTACCGGGCGTCTGCCTCTACCGTGGTGTTAGATTAAGGAACGGGGCCGTCGGTCGGTCCGCCATGCGCCAGAAAGTGCGCTCGTGTATATCCGGCACCAAGGCACTTTTCGGCGACGTGGTCACATGGGGAGAAAGAGCGGCATCGGTCGAGATGGAAGATCAATTGAGAGCGGAATAGGGGTCGGTTTGGTGATGCGGCGATGGATGGCGTTGCGGCTGTTCTTGCTGGGAAGTCGGACGTGAGGTCAAGTTTAGAGTGGGCTCGTGCCGTTTCTGGACAAGGGGCGGTTTTGGTCGCGATGACAAGGAGTAGCGATTCCTTGCTGTTAGGGGAGAGGTAGGAATTGACGTGGGCCGAGGTGCGAGATGCGCTCCGAGCACTAACAACGTGACCTTGGAGGGAGACAGGCACCTATTCTAGGCGCGGCAGGCTAGGTAATCTGCTGTTAGGGAGAGGTCAAGGTACCGGCCCGTTACCTCTACACCTGTACCTGGCGCTGGACTGGCTCTGGGCAGGCGATGCACTGGTACGCGACTGCTGCAAAGCTAGTGACGGGAGGTGGTGGCCGCCGTGGGAGTGTGTTTGCGACCCGGACGCCCCTTTTCCGACCTGGGACCCAATAAAGATTGTATGAGGTAGTGGAATGTTCTTTGCAGGTAATCGCCGAACACCAACAAGTCGAACAAAGCTGTTTGGAGCTGTGGATGGGGGCGGCTATCCCAGGGTGGATGACTGTGTTTCTCTTGAGGGAGTCCGAGTTGAAGTCGAAACATGCCCGTGGCTCAACCTACGTCGCTGTTCCAAGTACGGTACCCGCCCTGGCGGAGTGAGAAGTAGCGCTCTGGGGAAAGGGCCAAGTCACGTGAGGGACTTTTACCCGTGCGGCCGTGCCTGGACGGATCATTTCAGGTGTCTTTATGAACTTGAAGCAAAGAACGGAACCGCGGCTAATTTGGATTCCGGAAGCGCAAGAGGCAGGAGCTTATAACTGCACTATAGTCTTTTCCTCAATATTCACAGCATTGGTTTCTCACTCCTGGATATATGCCGAGAACATTGGGATTGTTTAGAGATAACATCTCCAAAAAAACAGTCAGCAACAACCAGCGGCAAGGCAGGGATCGTCGTTCTTCTTCCCCGGGTCCATGTGAAGTCCAGGGGCATGCCTTTCCCACCGCCCTAGTGCTCCTCACCTCTCCTCTTTTCTGGTGACGATGGAAAGTCCCGTCACTCCTTTTCCCTCGTGGAGTCGTGCCCGTTTCGCGGAGAAGCCCCCAGAGCCCCGCCCACGCCCCGTTCAGGTCCTCCCGTCTCGTCTGCCCATTCCCCAATGCCATGCCCTGCCAATGCCCACCGAAGCCCCGTTTTTACGTAGTCAATGGCAGTGTAGAGCACGTGTTGGTAGAGGCAGGTACATGCCCAGCTGTGAATGTCTATGTGACAGTGTTGTTTCCATGACAAGTGAGCAAGTCTGTAACGGCGGACTGGGTTCCTCTCGACGTGATTTGTTATCGTCTTCTCGATGCCATCATCCTCTTTTTTGAGCAGTCCAGCAATGTGGTTTGCCCCAGTCCCTGTCATGTTCAGCTCCAGTCCGTCATGATCCGTCTGCATCCCGCCGAGATCCGCGTACCTTAAACTTCCATCCGTTATCTCTTATCAGACTCCCGGCGGCTCCTGCGCCACAGCTTCCTTCTGCACTAACAATTCCATCAGCCCTGCCGCCTCAACGTCCCTGCACACCCCCCTCGCAACGGTTTCAGCCCTGAATGCTTGGCTTGCGTCGCCAGACAGCTGCTCCCCGAACCCCCCCTTCCGCCCCGCTTCCCGAAAGCTCCGACACCCTGCCTCTTGCGGTTGCCCTTGCTCGTCGCAGCTGCTGTGCTGTGACACTTTTTGAGACTTTCTGCTTTCGGTTGAAGTTTCTCAGCGTGCTGGATTGTACTTACCGACACGAGCCTCTTTTCTTCGAAACCTCTTGTACGACGACACTTCAATTTCCTCAAAGTCGCCAATTGCTTCGCTACATACCTTGCCTTTGCATTGTCCATCTCGAATCGATTTCCGACCGCTACAGTATACACTTTGCATGCGACAACATTAAACACCAGCAGACAAATCTCCAGGACAACGACGATGACCGCATCAAGCGCGTAGTGATAGCCTTGCATACTATATATACCATCTCCACGACGACTATACCAAACCACAACCGAGACGAACGCCTTCCGCGCAAACCAAACTTCACAATACACCCGAGAAATACATACAACATAACACATTTCTAGTATACTAGACCAAATCTAGCCCACCATGAGGATACGCATGCCCTTCGCCGGTTCGTCCTTCTCTCTTCCCAGCTCAACCATCTAACCCACCATCCATTCAAAGTACACAACTAACAGCTATCCCCTAAACAGGCATCTTCGCCTCCCTCCTCCTCCTCTCCGCCTACGCCGGCTTGTCCAGCCTCCACATGCCCCAATCCACCCTCCTCAACGACAAAACCCTCCACTTCCTCGTATTCTTCCTCCTGACCATCTCCTTCTACTGGATCCTCGACACCACCCGCCGCCGCATCCTCCACCTGACCTTATCCATCGTGACCCTAGGCATGGGCGTCGGCTCCGAGTTCTTACAAGCCGCCATCCCCAACGGACGCGAATTCGACGCCTACGATATCCTGGCGAACCTGGTGGGCAGTTTGATGGGATTGGGATTGTGTGGGTGGTATCATAAACGCATGTTGGAGAGGAGGAGGGTGAGGAAGTATACTGCTGTTCCTACGGGCGAGGATGGGGAGGAGGTGCCTCTGCCGGGGGAGGGGGAGCTGGATTTGGAACTTGGTGAGGGGGTAGTAAGAAGGAGTGGGGAGCATGAGGAGGGGGTTGTTGCTTCGCCTTCTGCTGGTGTTTCCCCGGCTGCGGCTGCGGCTGCGGCACCGGTGACGACGGCGCAGGCGAAGAATATGTCGCTTGAGGAGGAGTTGGATAATTGGGATGAGAACGCGGTGGATGCGTGGGATGATGAGGATGACGGTGATGTTGGTGGTGCTGGCGCTGGTGGAAAGAGTGCGGAGGCGGCTAAGGATATTGCACCTGCCAAGAAGCGGAGTGATAAAGATGATTGATGAAGAAATGATTAGACGAAAACAAAAGAAAAGAAAAATGATGGGGAGCAGAAAGAACTCTACATGGATCGTTGGAAGATACCAGGTTGGTGTCTACGGATCATTACTTTACTAGGCGTTGGTTTCAACGGGTTGCGCGATGCTTCTGGGTTATTCTTACAGGACGGACGGACGTAACAAATGGAAAAACTGGAAAGCGAACTTGGCGAAAAAGGGAGGACGGAATGGCAGATCATTTGCTACTCTTGCTTTGATACCAGTCAGTCTACAGTCCATACTATATGAACACTACCAGACAAGATTCAAACCCTTAACGAAGTTCACGTCTGACGCTGGGAATAGTTTAATACTACCCTGGAAGTCTATGGTAACGCTTTTAATCATCCACTAACACGCGGGTTTCCAACACCTCCAACCGAGTCTACGTTTAGAAACCGAAACCCTCATTATGAAACCAAACCTCCCTCCCCTCCTTCACATACCTCCCCACCTGCCTTCTAACCTGCTTCCCCATCTTGACCGGTCCACAAACCAAAACCGCCACTCTCTCCTCCTTTCCATGGGCAAATACCTCATCAACCACCTTCTTCAAGTCCGGTCTCCTCCTTTGATGACTCCTCACCCCATTCTTCCCCAAAGTCCGCATCTCAATAGCCACCGCGCCACCCTCACCAGACTCAACACCGCTACTAACCCCCTCTGTCTCACCAGCTTCAGCTTCCTGTCCACCCTGGCCCGCCCCAGGTCCGGTCAAATAAATATGCACGTTCGGATCATTGAGGATGTCCCTAGCATCACTCTCCACCACCGCCCACGTCGCCTCACCAGCCGTGCGTACAGCCCAGACCATCTCCACTTTAGCCTCGGGGTTGGAAGAGATGATGGAGCGGTACAAGGGGATTGTAAACGTCGCTCCTACTCCGCCGGCTATTAACAACACGCGATCAAACTCGGTGCCTAGGGAAAGGGAGGGGAAGTGCCTCGCGGCTCCGTAGGGTCCTTCAATATTCAGCAGCGCCTTCTTCCCTTCCACGCGAGAAGATGGGGAGGGGTTAGAGGTGGCGAAACGGGCGAGGGAGGTAGTCATCGGTCCTGATTGCTGACGGGCGACCAAGGTGAGTGTTCCAGAGGAGTGGTCGACGTGCGCAATGGTGAAGGGGTTGAACATGAATTCGAAGAGGACCTCCTTCACATCGGTAGCTGATTTGGTGAAGGAAGAGCGGGTGGAGGGGGGCACGTTGACGTAGACGTGACCACCGGGTCCAGCACCCAGGAACTGGTTCTGCCGTTGGCGAGGGACGGGAACGTCGATTTTAATTAGGGAAGTACCCGGGATGGAGGAGATGGTGGTTTCGACGGTTATGGTGTCCCGCTTGCGAAAACCGATGTCGAGGAGGAAAACGCCGAGGGATTGGAGGAGGTATTTGCGGGAGGAAGAGGCGTGGAACCAGAGGACTGCGGGCAGACCCAAGGCGATAAGAAGGTGGGTGATGAAGAAGACGCGGTAGGAGAGCTTGCGGAGCGGGCGAAGGGCGGTGGTGATCATTAGGTTTAGTCCGGCGAAGGATAATATGCCGTAGAGAACCACGGGCGATTGGAGTTTCTGGAGGAGGATGCTGTTTTGGATGAAGTAGTTGTAGTAGAAGATTGTGTGCAGGCTTAGCAGGAAGGTGGTGACGCGGGCGAGGACGCGGTGCCAGCGGTTGGTTTCCTCGTGCGAAAGCTTGAGTGTCCATGAGACCGGGTTGAAGGATTTGCAGGTCAACAAGTACTGCATGGGGTACTGGCTGATGGCGACGATGCCGAATCGTTTGGTTAGGTGCATGTAATCGGTGCCGGTGCCGGCGATGCAGAGAACCAAAAGCCAGAGGGACCAGAGGAGGCCAAAGACCCATTGGCCGCGTTGGCCTAGGACTTCTCCGAAGGCGACAACATCTTCGCCTAGCCACCAGCGGAGTTTGGACCAGGTGTTGCTTTGGCGGCGGTTGTTGAAGGAGTCGGGGTCTGAGCTGGGGATGGCGGTATAGTCTCTCTTTTTCCGAGAGGAAGATTTGTTGAGGGTTTGGTAAAGCCAGATGAGACCAATGGGAATCAAGGCGGATAGTTGAGCGTAGAGGGCATATTTGTCGAGAGATTGGCGGCGGGCATGTTTCTCGGCCTGGGAGAGGTCGAGGAACTGGTAGGGCCAGCTCATTTTGGCTGGTATTCTCCTCAGATGAGGATGTTGACGTGGATGATAATCACGTTTCTGGACTTCTTGAAGCGGGGGAAGTTCAGCTTTTAGAGAATTCGGACTGAAGAGATGGTGGTCCACGGCTGGGTCCCGTCCCGACCTGCCCGAAGTTCGAGGCCGGCGGCCCGCAGCGTGGGGGAAGGAATGGACCCCTGCCAAGATGGAAATGTGTAATTCTTTGAAATGTGATTGGACCGGAGCAGGAGCAGATCATGGTTGGGTAACAACAATCCCTGTCTAGAGGTAGATACGGAACCTAACCCAGACTTCAACTCTTCGTCCTGTCTGTCTTTTCACCATCAATGCTGAACTGTCCCCGAAAGGAATGATAATGACTGATATAGAATGATTCCAAAGGACTAAGATGGAGATCTCTGTTGAGCCTAGATATATGAAAGACATGACCCATGGGTTTGTCACTTATGCCTTCCCCAGAGGTGGTCAAAGTGTGCATCTGTACCTGCATTTTCAGCACGTGGATAACCTTGAATGGCCTCGCGAATCTCGAGATCTTGACCCCAGACTTGATACTACGGCTCGTCATCTGACACCTCAGAACTTCTATTTCCAATGGTGTCGCGACTCAAGGGCAAAGCTGGATGTCAGTGACCTCAGGGTCAGGATCAGAGACCCCACAAGAGCTGCATTAGAACTGACATGGGATGGTGGGCGGTTGATAACGTCCAATGAGTCCGCTTTGTACGTTAGAGATTCATCCGGACAACAACAATTCCTGACGGCTACCATACACTGTTAAGTCACTCCAAATCATCAAGACAAAATGGCTCCCGCAAAGGCAGTTTTGACCACCAAGGCCCCCGCGCCTATCCCGCAGCTGTCCCAGGCCGTGGTATACAATGGCATGGTCTACTGCTCTGGTAGTCTCGGTATCGACCCCGCCACCGGCAAGATGGTTGAGGGAACCGTCAAGGACCGGACGGTATGCCATTATCCATAACTGATGGCCCCTGAAGCCACGTGCTAAGACGTTTCTTTCTCCGATCTAGAGACAAGTCTTCAAGAACCTTTCAGCCGTTCTCGAGGCGGCTGGCAGCAGCCTCAAGAACGTTGTCAAGGTGAACGTGTTTCTCACCACCATGGACAACTTTGCTGCCATGAACGAGGCTTATGACGAGTTCATCACCTCTGCGCCCAAGCCGGTATGTAGTTGCATCTGGAAACATAAGATGAAAAGAGTGGAAGCTTACAGACATGTACAGTGCCGTACCTGCGTTGCTGTTGCCCAGTTGCCTTTCGGCAGTGATGTTGAGATTGAGTGCACCGCCTATCTCAATGCGCCGTCCGCGAAGCTCTAAGTTGGATAGGTACCTCTAGTCAACAATGTCAAGTTCTACAAAGTTGAATTTGCTTGTCTTGTCCCACGTCTTGCTGAGCCCAAGTAGTACGGGCGACTTTTACTCACTGAATACAGGATCTTACAAGTTTACCATTCAAACAAAACATGAAGTTCTCAGTCTCGGAAATCTTCATCCCAAGCGCGCGAAACACCACACAGACAAGATGCGGAGATAAGAGAGAAGCTCGGGCCACATTACTACACTGACGTAATTTACGTACCTTATCGTCCCCAATCGGTAAAAAGTGCGGTGCACACTGCAAAAAAGAGGACAGCATTTCCCCAACTATCCTCCTTTTCTCCTCAACATCACCACCGTATACCTGTCGTTCAACTGGATTACAGACACCAGGGAATGCAATGATATCCAGGATACCTCTCAGCGCCCGGAGCGCTTGCCGCCATGTTTACACCACCTCCTCTCGACTGAGGTCAACGACGGGCCTCCCCCTCTCCTTCACACAGCAGTCGCAGAAGCAGCCTTCGATTCCTCAACTCTCCTTCAGCGCTCGCTCGTTTTCCTCGACAACCCGTAACTCCTTCAAGCAGACCTTCCCCCGTCAGGATGAGCCTGATCAACAGGCAATCCTCGAACAACAAGCTCGCTCCGGCGTCAACCCACCTTACACCACCCGCCCACCACCTCTGAACCTCCCCGAGCGGCAACCCGACGCCTCGACCTTCTCTCACTTATTTGCTACTGGCAAGGCCTACCTGACCTTCTACAAGACCGGCCTCCGCCAGGTCATCACCAACTACAAGGTCCTACGCGCCGTCGGCAATGGCGGCGAGGGCCCGATCGGACGGTCCGAGAACCCCGCCACCGACCCGAACGCCATCGACGGCTACCTCCGCTTCCGCACGCGCGGTGCCTTGCAGCTCTACAACCGCGTCAAGCACGACCTCCAAAAGCTGCCCATCTTCGCCCTTCTGCTGCTCATTACCGGCGAGTTTACTCCCTTCGTTGTTCTCGCCGTCCCGACCATCGTCCCTTACACCTGCCGAATCCCCAAACAGGTCGACAAGATCCTGCGAAAGGTTGAAGACCGCCGAGCGCAAGCTCAGGAGTCGCTAGTAGGCGAAGTCTACGAAGAAGACGACTACCACGAAGAACTCCAAAAGCAGATTGAAGAAAAAGCAAAAGTCGCAGAAGAAGAAGACGACAACGACGGCATCGCACCTCTCCGCATCCCCGACATGACCTTCGAGAACCTCGCCGAATGGCGCTACTTTGTAGAAAACGAAATGACGCCCGCGCAGCGCGCCCAGTACGAGGCCGACATCGACGCCGCCGAGGCTTACTTCAGGGCCCAGCGCGACGAGCTACGTGCCGCCGCGGCCAAGGAAGGAAAAGCGATCGACGAGTCGGACGCTGAGGAAATAGACCCGCGCCAACAAGCCACCGATTTTGTGGACATGATGACTATTGATCTGAACAACAAAAATCCCGCCGATTCAAACAACGAGGATCTCGCCGAGATAAACCAAAATCTCGCCGATCTGCACAAGATGAACGCCGATCTGGACATGGAGCCCATCGACGCCTTCCCCATGACGGCCGAGGAAGCGCTCGAACATCTCGACCCGCTAAGCGAAGATGGCGAGCAGTTTAACATGCTTGACGTGCTAGCAAAGAGTTATGACGTCTCCAGCTGGCTTGGTCCTGCGGGCCGCGAGAGGAATGTTCACAAGCACCTGCGCTACTTGGCCATTGACACAGAGTTGCTCGAGAAGGATGGAGGCGTGCAAGCGCTGGAGGACGAGGAGGTGGTGTTGGCGTGTGTTGATCGCGGTATTGACGTGAGAGAGCGCGAGATTGGTGACCTCAGGTATGCCCTTGAGAAATGGGTCTTTTTGACGTATGTGCTGGCGAAGAACAGGGACGATTGTCTGAGGAGGATGGCGGTGTTGGGCACTTGCGAGGAGATTTTGTGGCCGGGGATTTCGTGGCCGGAGAGGTTTGGTGAGGAGTTGGAGGGGTTGGAGGGGGCGGCGGAGAAGAAGGACTGAAAATAGAGGTTGAGAAGCACCTAAGAATGAAGATGAGGTGGTGGTTTAGGGGAAATGATACCCGAGAGACAGAGAAAGACGTACGTATAAGCGCACTGGCCTGGTGCTTTAGAGAAGAAGATTGTTTTATATACCGCAAATTCTCGTTCGATTGGGATACCCCTTAGCGGCGGCAAAGTAGCGGCAACTAGTAAGCGAGCATAACTAGCCCACATCTACGAGCCCAATGTAACGCCATACAAGGGTGTTAACTACTTAGCAAAAGAGGGGGTTTCTAGTCACCGCCACCCTCCTATTCTTTCTATTCTTCGTAATATTTTTCTTTTCATCAATACCAACCAAAACAACCACGATTTTCACCAGAGAAACCATACCTCGAATCCACATTAGGTCTATTAATATTATTTATATATAAAAATCTATATAAAAAATATAGGCAAGCCTTTCTAACCCCCTCTACTTTTCTAAATATAACGTACGACTTCAAAAATACTAAAGTTTTTACTATCGACTACGAATATAATATCGTTTACCGGAAACCTTCCTCCCGCGGCTTTATTTATATAATTGGGCTATCATTAGAAAAAAACGGCTATTATTTTAATTAGGTTCGAGAGCGTTATAAAAATAACGTACAAAAGTATATACTAGATAAAAATTATCTAATTAAATACTTTATTCAATTGAAGGGTAGAAGGTAGCGGCGGCGTAATTAATAAAGAGTCGAAAGAGAATAGTAAAAAGGCGTTATTTACATATAAGTAAATAACTTTATTATTATTAATAATAATAATAATAGGGATAATGTAAAATTAATACCAACGGTATAGAAGGAGGATAAAAGGGAGGAGGATAAAACGAAGGAGGATAAAATAAGGGATAAGTAGAGGGCCCGATACAAGAAGCTTCGAGCATCGAAATTCTAGTATAATAATTAATAAGATTATTATTATTAATAATAATTAAGGTAGTAAAAACGGCGTTAATTCTATTCTATTACCCTCGAGTTTAATAATAACCTCCTCCTTATCTACATTTACGCTAGCCGTAATAATAACTTCCTCGTTCTTTATTCGTAATATACCGATTAACTCTACTTTATTTAATTTATTATACCTATAAATACCTCTAATTTTATAAAAGCCTTTTAAAATTATAATAAAATAGCTTTTATATATTATAATTAATTCGTTAATAGTAATTTCGCCTTCCAATAAATCGGGCTCAATATAGCTATTAATAATTTCATTATTATCCGCCGTTTAGAACCCAAAAAAATCGATATCCTTCTAAAGAATACCTTTAATTCGGATCTTATAATCTTCTACGCCGTTAAAATATATAGAAATATTATAATCGATAAAAAATTTAACGACTAATCTAGGATTCTTTTCGTTAAATATTTCGATAACCTAAATAACAATAAAGGTAAATATAACCCTTTTTTTAAAAGGGGTCTACTTATCGAAGTTATTATAAATAGCCTAATTTTTTTCGAGGTATTCGTCGTATATTTCGGAAAGGTAGAGCTTAATAAATTTATTAATATAAATATTAAACGGTTATAGAAAGGGGGTAAAACTATTAGGGATAATAATTCTATTAATATTATATTTATTAAAGGTATTAAATATATCCTTAATTTTATAGAAACCAATTATATTTATAACTAAAAGGCCTTTATTATTATTCCCTATAACGGTACTTAATTCTTCGTTAATTTATTTAATTATAAACTTTTCGTTATTATACGCCGTCTCGTTAAATTCGACTATAACCCCTAAATAATAAATATTAATTTCATCTATCCGGAAAAAAAATATTAAAAAACTTAATGAAAAAGAAATATAACCTAGCGAAAATAATTTTAGGCTTAGCGAAAATAATTTCGAGCTTAGCGAAAATAATTTCGGGCCTAGCGAAAAGAAAATAAAAGGTACAAATCTTAACTTTTTCCAATTTATACCTTTCTTTCCTTTTTTTCAATTACTCTATTTAATATAATATTATATTAATTTACTTACTTCGGTTCGGGTTACTATTTGCCTATAAATAATAGTAATACTATATTGGTCTCTATTTAAATTTTATATACGATTTATAATTTAAAGGTATAAAAGGATAAAAGAAAAAAAAAGAAGAATAGTAAAAGTCCTATTTTAATATAATATTACGCTAATTTACCTACTTTAATTCGAATTATTTATATACTCGCGGGTAATGAATAATGTAGTATTGGTCTCTATTTAGGTCTTATATACAATTTACGGTTTAGAGGCGTAAAATAGGGAGGATAAAAGGGAGGATAAAAGAAAGTAGTAATGTACCCTATATAATCCTCCTTTTGCTTAGATTTAACGTACCTTTAAAGATAAATTTAGGCTTTAACCTCTATACCCTATTTATAAATATATATAAAATAAAGGTAATTTACCGTTTATTCTAATTATTACGGTCGGTTTTATTAATAATAGTCTTATTACCCCTTATATTATATATCGTACTATTTAAAAATTCGAAAAGGATAGGGGTTTCGTCGAAATTAATAATAAACCTTTTATTAACCTATTTGAAAGTAAAATTAATTAATATTAATAATAATAATAAGATAATATAAAGGGGCTAAGTTAATTTTATGCGGGGTAAGTGGGTTGTATATTAAACGGTTAATTTTATTCTCTATAGGGATAGTAGTATTGCGGTATATAAATTTAAAGAAATTAATTATTAAACGAAGGTAATCGGCTAGTAATTTCGAAAATTATTGTATAATCCGACGAAGTATAATATTATAGCGTTGTATAAACTTACAGAATTAACCGGTCGAAAATTAAAAATCAAAATATAATTAACTAATTTATTTATAAAAAATATATTTAAACTTTCATCGAAATTAGTTAACGCGTATAAATTCGCTTATTTTCTATTTAATAAGAAATTCTTCGAATAATTTTATTTCGAATTCTAAAAACGCTAATCGAAATAGAAATTCTATATTATAAATAATTTTATTCCTATTGCGCTATTAATTTGAAATAATCGTTTTAGGGATTATAAAATAGCGGGCTACTTTATAAAAGAACAGGCGCCGCTTACCTTACAATAATTAAACTTCCTCCCCGTTGAAGTAAATACGGAAGCTATAATTAAAAGTACGCTTATAATTAATAAAATTAAAAAGAAGGTAATTAAAAACCTCTAATTTTATTTTTCGAATATAATTACGTTTAATTTTCTTCTTAAGGAATAAGTACCGGTATACCTAATAATTATATTAATAGTAGAGTAATTTAATTTTTTTACCCGGCTTAATTCGTTTAGTAATAAAGTCGTAAAATTAGCGGACCGGTTTTTCGTTAAAATTGGTCGAAGAAAACAAAGTATTAAAATCCGTAATATTATTGAAAAATATTAATAAAAAAGAGGAAGAAAAGTTATTATAGAATAAAGCCGTTAATATTTTATTAATATAAAGGGTTTATATTTAAGGAGGGGTAGGGAGGGTAATTATAAAATATAATATAATAGAATATAAAGTAGGGTAATAATATTAAAAATAGGAAATAAACGAATAATTTATTTTATAGTCGGTCGGTCGCTTTTTTAATAAATTTTAGGAATTTTAATAGTAGTAAATTTAGGAATTTAACACTTTCTTCTTTAATAGTAAATTGTATTACGATCGATAATTTTAATATTATAGCTTTATATAATTGAATTTAATAAATTTGGTAATTTTAATACTCGAATTAAAATTGAGAAAGGTGGTTGTAAGAGGAAGGAGGAGGAGGGTGGGGATAATTGGGTAAGATTTTAGAAGATTACTAGTACGGGGAGCTCGGCTAGCATGGGCCACCTGCAGTCGGCTAGTAGGGTCTATGCTTGGCTGGCAGGGGAGTGGCAGGGGGCTGGCAAGGGTGCCAACTGTAGGGCGCTCGCTTATACTGCTGTATATAGTAGAAGGTAGGCCTTGAGGGTATCCCAATCGAACGAGAATTTGCGGTAGTGTATATGTTGTGATGATAATGATAAAAGCTGCTGCATATATTAGGCCCAAGTCACTCCAAGGCCTGACCTTCTCAATAATGACGATACTCTACTCTTTGATCTCCGTTTGATCTCTTTTAAGTTTCCTCTACGTAACAAGCTACGTAGCAATGGTATCCTCCCCGTCACTCTGTTATCGTAGATAGCCTCATGTCTCCTCAGTCTCCTTTCTTCTCTCTTGATGCACATTATGATGGGGTTTGTCACTGTTGTCTGCCTGCCTGTCATTTCACCTCTCTCCTCGCCTCTTCTTCACTCTTCCCTTTGCTCACCCTCACCTCTATCGTGCCTCCATCCATATCAAAATGACAAGGTTTCCTTTACTATCTGCGGATGATTTCTACCGTAATTCACTGCCAGAGTTTGAATCTCCTTAAGCTTCAAGGTCCCAAAGCATCCTTGTCAGACTGAAGGTCTCTGTTGTTGTTACCTCCTGTGTACTTGGCTGTACCTGGTTGACCTGCTGTCCGGTGTTTATACATATTCGAGTTCGTGGGCATATCAAATTAGCCAGTGATTCTCGCATCATCACAGCTGAAGCCTGCTCTGCCAGCCCTTGGTTGTTTCATGGTCATCCATCGATATTTGCGACTCTTTACGATGTTTTTGGCAGGGTTTGGCTGTACTAAATATCAAAGACAATTGTTGTGGTGTAAAGGAGAACTTGGTATTGGGATGGTATGGTACAGTTTTTCCCATTGCTCTTTGGCCCTTCATCCTTCCACGTAGCCACATGCTGTGTCCATGGATAGAGCAAGCCAAAAGAAGCCCATCCAGTTCTCCCCCTGGTGTACTGTTCTCTTGTCCTGTGGGTTCGCCTCCAGGGCCGGTCCTGTTTTTCCGGGCCGCGGGGCACCTCGTTTATCCTGCCTTGTGTTATCGATCTTCCACGTTTGTACCTCGACAAACCTTATCTGCCTCCGTCTCTCGCTCGCTACCTTCGCTCGCTCAAGGAGAAGGAACGTTGGGGTCCGCAGAGACGGGCTTGATCTCGACTCCGTACTTCTCAAAGAGGCGCTGGCGACGGCGTTCTTGGTAGCCGGGTGGGTAGATACCTTTTTTTTGGGTGCACATCATGGTCAGCAGTCTGACAAATGCAAGAATTCTGGGGGAAGGGAGACACGACATACCACGACCCTCGCCAACCTCCGCCAGAGTCTCCTCCACCGGCCTCCTCCTGTTCAGGCGCATGGCCTCTTTCCTCTCGTACTCGTCCACCTCGGGGTCCTTCTTGTGGCCGCCAAAGGAGCCGCCCGTGTAGGCAAAGGCGCCGATGAGGGAACCGGTCATGGCGCCGATGCCGAGGACGACGGGGATGCGAAGGGCTGTTTGTTGTTTGTTTTGACCAAAAGTTAGTTATTGTAGGTACCAAGTTACAACCTAGAAAGCGAGCGAGTGCATGAATCGTGTAATCTGGGGCAAGTGGAGTTCCCGCGTAAACGGGGTATGGATATAAACAGGGTCCGGGTCCGGGTCCGGGTCCGTCCTCCTTCGTAGACTTTGTACGTACATCGCAAGCCGTAAACGCTTCCACCGATGAAAGCACCGAGCGCATGGTTCCAGGCGTCATCCTTCTCGCGCAGGTTTGCCGAGGCTTGTTGGGCGAATTGGTAAGCACCACCGGCGAGGGCTGTTTCGAGATAAACAGAAGTCAGTCAAATTTGGTGGTTATTGTTGTCGCAGCCTTGCCACACAGCGCCCGGCGCAATTGATGTCATGCCGTCATACCAAACTGAATGATGGTGCCTCCGCCGTGGGTGAAAACGTGCATGCCGCCGACATTGTTCTTCTTCATCGAGGTCTGGAGCGAGGAGATCAAGAGACCGGCTCCACCACTGTACATGGCAGCCGTCATGCCGGACTTGACCGAGTCCTTTGGTTGGAACTTCTTGGAGTCCTCCTGAGGCGCCATCTTGAAGGACGTCGGACCGGTTGTGTGTTCGAGGTTGGGTGAGTGTGGTGGGCTGGGCCTATGGTGATGTCGCCGTCGGTGGCCTTGGTGCCCGTGATGGTGGTTTAGATGTGATGTTGAGACTCGAGATGGGAGCTTGCAATTGATTGGTGGTTCCGTCCAATCCAATGCGACGGGCTAGCCTCACAAGGGAACGGAGGAAGTCGAAGTCACAGAGCGCTGCGGTTTCCCCGGGTACTTTTGCACGCGCTACAGCGGACAGAGCCGCAGTTCCCAGCGAGCTTTTGGGTGCGACTGCTCTGACTTTAGGCTGCTGAATACATATGGCCCGTGCGTGGTACCTACACCAGGTACTGTAGCTCTTGACCATCTCGTACCTGATGTAAAGGTGGGGTCATGTTAGTCTTATTAGCATATCCTTTGCTTTAAATACTATATGTAGAATGCAGGTAGGGAAGGTATACATAGTACGTACCTTTATACAGCTCTTCTCTCTTCCCTCATCATCTCATCTTCCACGTCTTTTATTGACCGTGATAGGAGTCTGTTCTTCTGTTGTTTCATATATCCCTTTCGTTCTGATAATTGATTAACCTCCTCCTTCTCGATCTGGTGACTCAGCTTGGTTTGTTACGAGCTTGGAATTGTCATTTACTGTACGGGGTGGACTGCTTCCTCGGAAACACGCACGTCACCGTTGAGACTTTATAAACGTACAAGTGGAAGGAGCTTCAAGAGCTGCAGTAGAGGTACCTTCTCAGCTGTCAAGCTTCCTTTTATCCCAACAACACCTTCCCCTCCAGCTGTTTCATTCATGGAAATGCCACCTGCCGTCACTAGAGGTATCCGTTGAATTTGAACCGGTATGATAAAGAGCGCTTGATTCCACATCGTTCAGTTCAACAACGGGCATCAACGCGCCGTCCGTGTTTGCTCCAAGTCTCGTTCTTTACGCCTAAACACCAGCAACCGAAAGGTAGGTACCTCCATCATTCACAGCAGGTGTCCACCCCCTCCGCCCGCCCCTCCAACCAAGCAACGAACAACAACTTCAGCACTCAATTGCTGGGCCTGTGGTGATCATCTCAACTTAGTACTCACCATTTCCACACACAGCCCAGTCCATCCCGATTCATCATTTGAACAACAACAAGACACTCTCACGTCCATCGATGACTGATTACCTCAGTTCACCAAACAAATAATTGAAAACGCCGGTCGTCTTCAGCGTTATCAACACCCACCTCACTATCATCGGATTATCGGTTTGATTCACAACCACATTGCATCATCATCGACCTCAACATCAACCTAGCCTGCCGTCCTGCCCGGCACCAACCCCGTTCGTTACCTATACCCCGCCACACGGGTCTCCCTTCTTCAACACTCGCAGACAACCACTGCTTGTACGCAAACGAGTTCGTGTCATCGCATTAGACGGTGTTTGACACGCTGGTCTAGGAGCCCCCCAAAAAGTACCATACTCTCACCTCCCAATCTGCTTCTGCTCCAAGTTCTGACCCCTGTTATAGTGGAATTTACTACTCTCCCGCCTCCTCCTCCTCCTCCCCCTGGGGCAGGTCGTCTGGCTACACGCTGGCTTTTCGACTTGTTGAGGGGTGTTCTTCGGGAAGGCGATCCGGTCTTTGATTGCTATTCTTTGCGGGACCCTTCACGCCGGGACTGCTCGAAATCCAAGCTTCATGATCTCATCATCATCGGCTCGCAAAGCCATGGCGCCGACTACGACGGCCGAGCCCAGCTCGCCCCCCTCGTCGTAAGCTGCATGTGCAAGCTTTGCCGTCACCATTTCGTCGTGAGATACAACGTTCCCGAGAACGCATGCGGCCAACAACATACCGCAGGTGCTCACCATTATATTGCCCGCGCTACGAATGACAGGCCGGCATCCCCGGAGGACTCCAAGTGGTATCCCCGTGCCACCCCTACCGTTGCTCACGTTTGCTCCCTCTGCGGCCAAACCATTTCTGTCGATGTTCTGCGGCCGCACCTAAAGTCAGCCTGGATCAACCGAATCATGGACAAGGACAGGATAAGGAGCGCTCTGGCGGCTGCCAAAAGAGAAGAGCCAGAACGCTACGGCGACCTCACACCAGAAAAGGAGCAGAATTATGCAAACTCTCCTTTGCAGACCCTCAACATGTATCTGAAAAACATCCTCGAGGACGACTGGAAGGCCCCGCCAAAGCGCATTGCTGGCCGCAACAGGACCTTCTCCGTCCAGTTTGGCCCAGCATGTGCCGACATATTTATCTACCTTGGATTCGCAGAAGAAGCGGATATTGCAACTGGGGATAAGTTCTGGGTGCCGCCAAGGCTTCCTATCGTGACCTTTCGCACACCGCTGGGCTCCGAACGTGCTTTCCTCGAGAACGTCAGAAGCGAGGTGCAGAGCTTCCTAGCCGAGAACCCTCCGAGACCTGACATGCCGGTCGTGGGGGCAACCATTGATGCGAGAGACTGGCTCGATAAGGCCCTCGTATCGGACTGGCTTCGTAGGCACGAATGCTCATCCGCGCGCAACCCGGATGAAGCTCAACATTTCCGCATCTTGGGAGCACACGAAAGGTCGGATGAGGAGGCCCTCAAGTATGCGTACTGCCAGCAAGTGGCAGTTGATCCGGCTAACCAGCACATTTACAAATCTGCGCTTGCCAACTTGGCTGGTTTCAGGAGTGAAGAATTCCAGATGTACATCTTCAGTCTGGATGAGAGCCCTGTCGCCCCCAGCGGTCCTCAGACTCAGGGGCCTCTTTCAGACGCAGACAAAGCGTACAGGCACTTCAACATCGAACCAAGAACAAACGCAGATTCCCGATATTTCATTAATGTCTACAAAACCTACAGAGCGCAGTCACCTGGACAACTGGCTGCTCACAGACTCGCGCTTCTGGAAATTGGCAAGGACAGGAACGACCCCGTTATCCTTGATGAGGTTTTCGATGGTGAGATGGACCCTAGCGAAGCGTGTACGATTCTGGACTCTCAGCCCGATTGGTCCCTGGAGATTGCTGCCGCCGGCGCACGAGAAGCCGTCAAGAACGGTGTTGACACTAGGCTGCTCATCAAAGCCTGTGAAACGCTCGCGGAGTCAAAGAGGAAGGATAATGTAGTAGACGAAGGTTGGGCAGAGTTTGATATGCTTCTAGCAGAACTCCGCGGTTCGGAATTCCCCCTTCCACCTTACGCGGGAAAAGCCCCTCAAGCTAAGGCTGAGGATACAACGGAGTTTATGTCACTACCTGTTGGCCTCGACAACCTTCGCAACACATGCTATCTGAACAGCATCCTTCAGTATTTCTACTCGGTCACGGCCGTGAGAAACTTTGTCCTAACGGCGAACCAGACACCTCTGGAGCCGACCCAGGAGGCAATGCAGGCTCTCCTCGATGGCCTGGATCCATCCGAACTTGACCCCGGTAGGGCTTATGTGGGATCTGAATGTGAGTGGCCGCCCTTAAAGAATGTGTAGACCAACGCATGCTGACACTCATCACAGTTTGTCGTGAGCTGGGCTCACTGTTCCGTGACATTCAAAGCGCGGGCACTCGCTCCGTCAGACCCAGGCAGCGTCTGGCCAATGCAGCTTTGCTCAGGCCGGACAGGATACGCAGTGAGCCTGTAGAAAGCAATGAGCCCAAGCCGACCTCGGTGGAGGCTCCTCCACTTCCACCCAGATCAGGCGCTGACGGCCTACCTAAGGTCACGGTCGATGCGGTACCAGAACACTCGGAGGAAACGGATAGCAACCTGAGCTCCCAGACCTTGGTTAACCAAACTGAAGAGGACCCAACCTTTATTGTTGTTGACCACAAGGCCGGCAAGGGTGATAACGTGGCCGACGATATCACTATGACTGACGAACCTGCTCCTTCCACCCCTGTCGCCGGTTCCGCCACCAATGGAACTGACAGGCCTAGAAACTTGAAACTAACAGTTGTAGAACTTAACGAAGAGCTTGACAAGCCTAACGTTGGTTCCGATCAGATGGACGTCGACGAAGTCATGGGCAACGCAATCGATCATCTCCGGGCGGCCTTCAAGGTGGAATCACTTCGGAACCCTGGTACCACAGGGCCCGACCCGATCAAGGAGGCCTTCTTTTCGACACTCGTCGACAACCGAAAGAAAATTAGCGAAAAGACCTGGAACAGCTCTACAAGATCTGAACGTTGGGTGATCGCCTATCCTGGAAAGAATGAGCGGATTACATTGTACGATGCTTTGTCCAGGTCGTTCGATCTGGAAACCGTGGGTGAGGAACTTCTGACTTACACGACCATCAAGGATCCGGCGCCCAACTTCCACATCTGCATTTCCAGGTCGGATGGCCGTCAAAAGAATGCCAATCCTGTCGTGATTCCCGAGGTCTTATACCTTGATCGCTTCATGCACACTGACCAGACTGACTCGCCACTGTTCAAGGCCCGTCAAAGAAGCTGGAACATCGGAAACAGGCTCCAAGAGCTCATGTCTCGTGACACCAAGACCAAGGACAATGAACCCGCCGTGGCCATTCCCTTCGTGGCAAGGGAGAATGAAACCAACTCTGACAGTCTCGTAGACTCCTTCATTCACGTCGATGCCGAAGACATGGACGGGGTTGAAGGGTTCGATCTCACTGCAGTCTTGGATCCCGAGCTGGACAAGATTGTCGATAAATATTCCAGTCTGCCCAAGCCTGAGATGCTCAGTTCTGAGACTTCTCAGGCAGAGAGCACACCCGAAGCGCCAAAATCGAGCCAAGACGAGCCTGATCTTGGTCCCGCCGAAGTCAGGGCTTTCGTCTCCAGCATCGAGGCCGAAGCAGACTGGGAAAAGCAGAAACTGCAAGCCGAGCGCGAGAAACTGTTCGACGGTATGCAGCAATACGTCTACCGTCTCCACGCAGTCGTCTGCCACGCCGGCACCACCGCCGCCGCGGGCCACTACTGGGTCTGGATCTATGACTTTGAGGAAAACGTCTGGCGCAAGTACAACGACACGACGGTATCCGTCCACCCAGCCGAGGAAGTCTTCGAGCAGCTCAACACCCGCGGTGAGCCGTACTATGTCGCCTACGTCCGGGCCGAGAACGTGAAGGACCTTGTTAGTATCCCGCGCCGGCAGTTCGTCGGGCCTCCCGTGACCGGCTCTGATGAGCAGCAGGCCACGACGGTGCATGCTGAGACGGTTGGCGACGGCGATAAGATGGACTTGGATGGTAATTATGGTGATGTTAATTGGGTTCGGAAAGCTTAGTTGGCTAGGCAGCGCATGATGATTTTCAAGGATCGGACCAGGAGTATGAACACTACTGTGTTTGAGGATAGCGAGGATGATGAGGTGGAGGATCTGGAGGATCGGAAGGTGTTGGCAAAAAGATGGAATAATATTATGGGTCCTAGTGGGAGGGGGCCATATCAGCTTTAAATTATGGCTTCGCTGAGTGTGGTTTAGTATGGTTGTATGTCTATTCGTGTTGCCGAGGCATGTAGTTACCAACATTCTTTTGTATGGATAACTTCCTTTGCTAATGTCTGTCTAGCGATGTTGGCTATCAGCGTCGTGGTAGTTTAGTGTAGCTCTGGTACTTTCTGAGGTCCTTTTTTTAGCTGTGGAATAGGACATATCCGATAGCCTTCCATATCCCAAGCTGAATCAATAACAGCGGAAAATATCAACTTTCTCTGCTATATTGCTCCGTCTCCCATCATCAACCCTCTTTCCTTAAGAACCTCGCTCATTGCAAACCCCTTTTAAACTGCCATCTGCACTAACAGCCCTATTACGGAGTTCGATGAATGACGTCTTGATCAACAGAGTCTCAATGTCAGAGATTTGCAGAAAGAAAAGGGGGGGGGGGCGCCCGGATCTCCGGCTACCGGGATGGACAATGTAGATGACGATCAACGATGAAACGGAAAATAGCTGTTTTTTTCTCCACGTTGCACGTCAGGAGTTAGTGGTGATCGCCCGCTCAAAATATCGCCTTATACCTCTAGTCTACCATGGGAGACATATCAGATACGGTTGGAACGGGGTCCAGAGAGCTAGAGAGAGAGCTATGTAATGGGCAAAGGAGCGGCTATGTACCGGAAAAGCTGGGCATGGGCATGGGCATATTTACCTATATACATACCCACTGGATATTGACGTGGAGAGATGGATTGTTATTCTGTTATGGACTTTTTAATGGTCTATAAGTCGGGCTGTTAAGGTCATAGCGAGAAGTCTGGCAGTTGCCTAGCTCCCGTTCGAAGCAAGTTTGTTAACAATTGTCCTACCTACTTAAGCATGCTTTATCTCCATGGAGAAACTAGCTTTCAACGATGTTGATCAAATATGGTTTTGTGTTCTCTTCATGATTCCACTTATCATAGATATCACAGCCGGTCGGTCACACGCGGATGAGGAATTTGATATGGGGTGGAATGGACGACGTCTGTCTGGTTTTGTTATTTGGATTGGGTTTCTTGGGTCCCGTCCTTTCTCATTACACTTTCTCATTCAAGTGATATTATCTCTTCAGCCTCTCAGCCTCTCTGCCTCTAAGAGTTCTATCTAGACTTTCTCTGTCTAGGTACTCCCGACTCCTGGTGAATGCCATGATGATGACGAATCTCCTATCCAAACCCTACAGCTCTACTGTTGACCATTAATCCTACTCAATCACATAAACATAATCATTATCCAACACTTCCTTCTCCTTCTTTCGCCCTTCTCATCCAAGTCGACGACGAACAGAACCCAAAAGCTGAAAGATGAAACTCGAGGTGAGAAGAATGCATGCCACTTCATTAAAACTTTGTTCTCTTTCTTCTCTTCTCTTCATTCATCATCCACAATCCGCTTCCAACAAGCTGGTATTAGATCCATCCATCTTCTGATCCCACTTCATAATACATCTTAGCTTATACCATTAAAAAAAGAGCTTGGATATTACTTCTTGATTCGGTATCCATCCGTCCGTTCCCATTCCCTTTCCCGGCATGTCCGCTTTCTCCTACCCAAAATTATTAAAGCGACCACTGCATGTAGGTCGTATGCTTTTCCTTTTTTTCCCTTCCGCTCCCATCCTTTGTCCTCTCCCTTGCCTTGCCTGCCGCTTCCCTCCATGTCTCCATTGCCCAGTACCCTGAAAGAAGTCGCCCCTGTCTGAATGCTGCGTGGTATATATGTATAAACGAGAGAAATGGGGTATCGCCGGTTTGTCTAATACGCTTTGAAAACCGCTTTATAGAAGAAAACCCGCTTTGAAAACCGCGCGTGCGCCTTGGTGGATCATGATAATTATCCAAAGGTGGTGTGTAGATAACCGTAAAATAGATTGCCCCGCCGTGAGTTCCCCAATTGAACGCCAATGTGTCGTGAAAATGGTTTTAAACAATGTTGTAAAATGTGTGAAAAGGTGTGTATGGCTTGAACGAAAGTCTCGAAAACGTGGGGTCATTACAACGTACAGCGACAGAATACGCGTTCTGTCGTGTGGGATTTGGAGGTGTGAAATTGGAAACGGGAGGAACTTCGGAAGCGATGGCAAGCGGCTGCCTCTGACTTTAACCCTACGCGTCCGCAAAGGCGCGAATAAATGGGTCGAAGCGAGTAGTGTGCTTGCTGGCTGTCTTCCGAGAAGTCGCCGGCTCACCCATGGAGTCATCGAAACGAAGTGATGAAGTGCCATGATAAGCGGGAGCCACGGGGCGACCCTAGGAGTATTGAGCTAGAACGTGCGTCAGGAGCTTACTTGATTCAGCTCAAAGACGATCATCGCTCAGCTCACTCTCTCATGACAACAACATCGCTCAGTTCGCTCTCACGGGCAAGCCTGCCTCCGTTCCAAATATCACCCTGGGGCGTCAAACCAAGCACGACATGCTTGAACTCGTCATTGGGCGTTGTGGGGCTCAGGATATCGGGGGTGCTGCTGCTGCTGCCGCAAACCGTGTCGCCGCGGCTGAGGGAGTCGAGGCTGGAGCTGCTGCCAAGGGTCCACTCGTCGCTGTCGCTCTGGGTGCGCCTCTCGAGGAGTCCAAGGCCGTAGGCGCTGGCGCTGCCATACTCCTCATCGTAGGTCTTGGGGCGGTCACCGAACTCGACGTACTCATACTCCCAGCGGGTGCGCTTCTCGAGTTGGGGACGAGGAAGCCACCTAACGCGAGAGATGTAGTAGGCAATAGCAGCCATGAGACCACCACCAACAAGATCGACGGCGTAGTGGTGGTTGAGGTACATGGTAGCCCACCAGATCCAGCCAACGTAGAAAATGAAGAAGTACTTGAACTTGGGGAAGCAGTACTGCATGAACAGGGCCTCGAGGACGGCGTTAGCACCGTGCAAGCTGGGGAAAGCACCGAATGGCAGGGGCGCGGTGGTGAAGCTGGTGGTGTACATGTCGACGCCGAAAAGCTTGTCGATACGGGCAAGACCAGCGGGAGAGCCCTCCATGCCGTAGTGAGCCGGCTCCAAGCCGTGGGCCTTCTCGTACCAAGGAGGCGTGCAGGGGAAGATTAGCTGGATGGTGACGGCGAGCATGCACATGTAGCCGAAAGCACGGGCAAACACGGGGGTGGTGCCGGGGGCGGCAAAGAGGAAGAGAATGGCGCTGCAGATGGCGGGGAGCGCAAAGTGGCCGATTCCATAGGGGAACCAGGCAAGGAGGTCGAGAACGGGGTGGCTGTGGGCCGAGAGAATGTTGGACAGGTTGGCACCGTAGAGGACGTTCTCGAGCGCAGGGAGGACCTTGACCCAGATGTGAGGACGGTACTCGGGGGCGATGAATCTGCAAGGGCGGGTCAGTTGGTTTCCTTTCTTCTCAGTCTTTGCGACATGACTTACCGGCTGGCAAAGAAGTACAGCAAGTACGTCCAGATGGGAAGCGAGGGCAGGAAGAATTGCTGGGTAATGGGCATCAGGAGCAGACCGGCGAGAGCAATCAGGACGGCCGTCTTGATGATGGGTGCCGAGGGCAGGATGAACAGCGAGAAGAGGATGTAGCCGAGACAGACAAAGTGCTGGAGGTCATAGATCTTCCACTTGCGCGTCTGCAGAGCTTTTATGCTCTCCTTCACGTCGAACGAGGTCTTGAGGGCGGCGACATTGTCCTGCGAAGCTGTCGATTTCCTACGCAACCGGCGGCGCTGAGAAGGTACTGGGTTGAGCGTCGAGAGCTTGAGGGCTGGCGGCCAGCCGAACGGAAGCTTCTTCTGCTTCGGCTTGGCCGGGGCGAGGATGGGTTCGAAGTCCTGCATTTTGGCGTTGACGGACAGCGGGGATCACCAGCGAAACTGGGGAGGCGCTAGCGATTGGCGAGAGGGAGAAGCGAGTAAATCGAAGGGTTTTCGGTGAATCTCTTATTGTTGCTGCATGCGCATGACAGGCTGGGACAAGGTCGTCGTTGTCGAGGTCGTCGTCAAGGTCGCTAATAGATACTAGGGTGTATTGTTGTTCTCGGTTGAATTGTTGTTTTTCTTAGTATTCCTCCTTTTTTTTGTTCTCCTCCTTGATTTCAAGAAATGGCCGGTAGGTGATGGAGACAAAGGGCTGTAGGTTACGGATCGGCCGGATCGCGGAAATCGGGGTTGGGAGGAGTGTTTGGTGGTTGTGCGACCTTGGACCTTGGTTGGCGGACGGGAACGGGAACAGAAGGACTCGTCGTTGCTACCAACGAGTTGTATAAAAGTATGTAAAGAGGTGAGGAAGGAGCGGCGACGGGAGTGGTCGTGTGGCAGCGGCTGGTTTGTGGTTGGCAATTTTGGTCAGCAGTCGCTGCAAAGGGCCCTGCTGCGTCCTTTTGGTGCGGTCGGGAAAGAAGAGTGGGTGTGAGACTGGCAGCCACGGCGGGGACGGTCGAGTGGGCAAAGGGTCATTCATAACTTCCAGCGGCCAGTCAGTGCCAGTGACGCCCACTCCAGCCCACTCCAGTCCACTCTTGCCCTGTGAAATGATGCCAAGCCCTTGGAAGGAACTCGGCAGCGCTGCTTGGGTGCTGCTTGGGTGCTGCTTGGCCAGGCGGCACCCACAGCTCCCGTTTTGGTCAAGCCGGATGGATCAGGGACGGGGACATGGACATGCGCATTCAACGAGTCGCCCGACACACTTGCACGTTTTGCTGACACCGACACAGGCCTCCCGGGGGAGCATGGGGGTATCAGATTACCGCCAATATTGCATATTTCCCGCGCAACAGGACATGCATGTAACCGGTTGCCTTGGTTTTCCCTCGATCTCAATTCCAAAGCATTGAAGAATTGAAGGGCTACGAGAATCGACAAGATCCAAATATCAAACAGTCTTCAGGCAGAAATGACACTCTGTCAAATGCTTATGAATCCAACTCAATGCTGACAAGCAGCAGTGCCAAAAGGCCAATACAGACACTGGATCTGATATCATTTTCTCCAACTTTTTCCCCAATACCAATGACAGACACGGGAACTTGCTGCACTCCGGGCTGTGTAACGGAAGACACTCCAGCGACTCTGGACAAATGATGACGCTGATAGGCTTCTGTTTCGGGTCATCATTCATGTAGTCATGTTACCTGTATGAGGTCCCCATGAAATTGCGGCGCATATCTCACCAGCAGCAAAGAGAAGGAGAAAGAAGAATGAATGTCCAAGCCACCCGCATCTTGAACCAACGACAACAACGACAACGACAAGGCCGAAACGAAAACGACAATGGGACGGGACAGACAGACAGACCACAACGGTCTTCTTGAACCTCTTCTTGAACATATGTAGGGGTCCAATAAACCGTAGCATTGAGCTAAACCAGGTGATCCGTGCTATCCGCTACCAGCCCTCCAGTTGCGACATCCAGCCTTCTTTTGACAATCGCAACACCCTCGCATCTTCTTCCCACTGGCCGGCCGGTTCCAAAAGGTGTGATAACTTCGGGATGCTCATATAAGCTATTATAGCACCACCAGCTAAGCACAATCTAGCTACGATACCGTCCGTTCTTCGGTACGCGGATTGTCGTTGATTCCATATAGCCCGAATCCGTCTCTCCGCTGGGCTGGTGGGATGCAAGGGTTCTTGTGTGTGTATGCCTGGTTCACGTTAATTTCCCGTTTTCAGGTTCCCAACCACAAACTAGAAACAGGCCCTGTCCCAAGTTTCCCAACAGCGAGCGAGCGGGAGCTTTCTGGTCGCGAATAACGCGAAGTTCGCGTCGTGCTGTGCTACAGCTACGCCGCAACACTTGCCCACTTGGCGTCGTCGCATCACCATCACCGGAGGCGCCTATCCTTCTGTCCCTGGTTCTTGGCAGGGTGGTTGGTTCTCATTTTGAGAACTGAATGTCAAGTCAACCTCACCGAACTTCATTTTCAATGTCAGCGAGTGTCTCCGGCACCGCAGCAATGGTACCATTTTTGTAAGTGGTACCACCTGCAGGTCTTGGACATTCCCTTCCGCCTTCTTGTGTCCCCTTTGTTACCAAGATTTCTGGGGAAACTCCAAACTCCGTGAACAAATGGAAAGCTTTGTCTTCCTGGGAGATGTGTTTATTTCTTTGCCAAGTTGCCAACCCGGTTTCATGCCTCTTGTCAAGAGCGAGACTGAAGATCGAAACAAACCCAATCTATTCATATGCAGACTACGATCCGCTTCTGGGACATCGACGGGAGGGAGGGAGGCTCCCCAGGGGGTAAATGGATGTGAAACTGACCGCCCGCTGCTCATCAACGAGAAAAGAAAGAGACACAAACGATTCCATGGAGCCTCGTTACTCACCTCACTCATCTTCTACGTTTCTCCATACGTTCTGAAGATGATCATCTCGCTCTAGAAAGAGTCGAAGCGGCGAGGCAGATTTTATATGTACGTGTCCCAGTTTAGCAAAAGCTCTTGCTCGCGGCTCGCTCGTACGCCTGCTGGCCTGCGCCTGCTGGCCGACATCGAAGATCAAGAAAACCGGACGAATCAAAGCAAGCATCCAGCAGCAAGCAGCCAACCCACAGCTCTGTGATGTTGTTGTTCCTGCGTCGCACGTGGGTTTCCACGATTTCCAGTTTTGGGCCTCTCAATCAGTGACCTCGTGCTCTTTCGTGATTCTGCACAACATTGCGGATTTCCATGCCATGCCATGCCATGCCCATGCCTCATGCCTCCTGCCAGCGGGCGGCGTTTCTCTGAAACACGGAGGCTTATTTTTCGTCGAGTTCGTTGTTCACCCCGTCGGCGGTTAACCGCGTGCCCCGTGCTCCGTGCTCCGTGCTCCTGTTCCAAAGATCCCGTCCGTCTCCGGTCCGGTACATATTCGGGATCAAGTTTTGGAGCTTTCAAAATCTCGGATCTCGGTTCACTGATTCGGTAGCTTCGTACCAGCCAGCTTTTTTCAGCTTTTACCTAAAAGCCTTCCACCTCCGAAAGATCATCACCGAAAGACGGACGGACCGCTTTCGTTTACTTGCACACCGTACTTCAAAAACAACCTGCATGAGAAAATCATAAGGCTGTCTTGTCAAGGTCATTCCTAAACTCCGACTTTTCTTAGCTTCTTTGACAAAAATGCAACTCCCGAACAGCTCGAAAGCTTTGGCCAATCTTGAAGTCAGAAGTAGCGGGTACGCATCGTTAGCTGCATTTTGCTTTTTTCCCTTCAGTTGCCGACACGCAGCCTTCCGCGCTTAACAAAAGCTCTCGGAGTGGAGAAGGAACTTTTGCAAATGGGAAGGGAATGGGAGGTTTTCATGCGGAAAGCTTGGCAATGGGATTTTTGTGTAATTTTCAGTTTCCGCGTTGTATCTGAATTCTGATTGGTCACCTTTCAACAGACAAGAGAAAGGGATTTCAGTTTTTATGTTCGCGGAAAACTTTGATGCCGAGATCCGCCGTTCATAAGGTTGGGAATAGGTACAACGGTACCTCTACACAGCGACAGTTCGCCGGCGTGACCCTGTGAGCTTTGCCTGGCTTGCAAAATGTCAAATTCGAGAACCGCATGATCTTCGTTCTCCTTGACGGGTGCCTCCCAGCTCGAAGTTTTTCTCAATATCAAATTTTCAAATGAAACCGTACCACTTCTGGTTGGTAGACAACGGATGGGCTCATAAAATGGCACCATTGAATTGCCTGTCAACTTGCTCTACGATGTAGCGTCTGAATATCTTCATACGGAAGTGTAAGAACGGAAGGCTTGGATACCCCTTTTGGCTCTTTGTCGACCACCGAACACAATGAGAACGCCACCTCCCTTTCCTACCTACTTCACATATTCAAAGAAAACAACGGACAATAGCCCGCCCACGTCCCGAATCTCCTCATAATAAAAGAAAGGGTCAAGTTAAAGCCGACCCCGACTCCGACCAGGCAGGCAGGCCAGGCCAACAATCAAACATTGCCGACCGGCCACCTCCAAAGAAAAAAAAAACCGAACCCCAAACATTGCCGGCGCTTATTTTGTGGTGAACCTCGACAAGCAACCACGGGCAAGTTTCACGGTTACTCCCACCTCCCGTTGCGGTTTAGTGTCATTCCATGTTTAAAAGAGAAAGGCGGTCACCGTCTTTCGTCTCGTCTCGTCTCGTCTCGTCTGTTCCCGCTCCTCTCAGCAGCATACATCGGCATCGCATCGCATGTTTCTTGTTGACCTGGCACTTCCGATCGATCACCGTTCGGTATCGCCTTCGGGTCGGTCAGTCAGTCAGTCAGTCAATTAGCTTTGATATCCCATCCCTTTCCCCTGCCGTTCGCCGAGCTGATGATGGGACCGGCTTCATGCCTCCCTGCCTCAGATCTGACATCTGACTTCCTGTCCTTCGTTCATTCGGCTTTTGATGCTGGACAAGCAACTCCGCCAAGTTCATCGATAACCATACCCATACCCATGGCCCTGTGCCCTTGTCGTTGCTATCGTGGGGGAACCTCGTCCTGGTCTTTTCACAAGGGGGACTCCCCTCACTCTCTCTCCCTTTCTGGCTTTGGAGAATGTTTCTATTTCCGTATCTCTTGTCAAAAGATGTCATTGACGCCCTTCCTCGATCGAGCATAGCGGGCGGAGGGGACGGGCGGGGTTTATCAGATGAACTCGGAACCCGGTGACCTTTTTGTTGATGATTGATGTCGTGAGAACTCCGCAGTTGGGTATCAATTCTCGCGATGGGGTCTTGGGATTCGGTTGTAAGGAACATCCGTGAGCTTTTCAGGTTTCTGGAAAATGAAATCGAAAGACTGGAGATCTTTGAAATGGAGATTGATGGTGATGTCCTCTCTCCAGTCTCCTTTTCAGAATCCTGAGAAGGAAATACCGACGCCGCCCAATCAAACATGGAGCGGAACGGATCTACAATGTACGAAGGGACCACTGTCGTAACCATAACCACATCAACATATCATCAACATCCATCCACCGCCGAAAATACAAAATGCAACTGAACTACAGCATGCAGCCAACAGCCGAAGAACCTTTGTCGTCGTCGTCGTCGGGTGGATGTTGTCGAAAGGAAACGTGGTTCGGCCTCTTCCTTGCAAATGCATTCCCCGTCCGCACTCCGCTCCGCTCCGAGAAGAAGAACCCTTCCGGGTAGCTCCACACACCGAGAATCCCCGTTCCCCGTAACTGGTACCACCGAGGCTGGTAGCGTCTCGATAGTTGCATACCCGTCACCAAACTTTAATGCAGAGATCAGGGGATGCGATGGGGCACTTCTGAAAAGACTTTTCAGATCTGTCAAAGAAAAAAAAAGTTTGGATGTCGAAAAGGAGTGGCTGGTGATGACCCCTGTCTATAAGTTCAGTTCTTTGTACCTAACATTGAGGTAAAGTGGTAACGCCGAAAATTTCAAGGTGAAGAGCTGGCCGGAGCTGTCATCCAATTTCAGGGGTTCGCGGCAGAACTTCAAAGTGCAATTTGATCTTTTGTTGGATTTGTTGGGACGGCGAAGATCAAATTCACATGCCAAGATATTGAATGCTAGCCAGCAACTGAACGGCGAGGTTGACCTTGGATTCAACCTCGTCCGCTGTGCCACTGCCTGCTTACATACGCGGAAAGCTTTCTCTTCCAATAGGGATGCCCAGTGGGAAGGTTCAATATTGCTGCCTTCTTGAAATGTGAAATTGCATTGCGATGAAAATGTCAAAGCCTCAACCAAGGATCAAACACCGAACATATTGTACGCGTACCCTCAAAGCGATAAAAGTAGGTTAGTGCTGACGAAGGTTGACAGGTGGTTGTGGCTGAGAAGTCATTCGCAAACTGCTTCCTTGGCGAGCTTGAACCCGCGTACTGTATCTCAAAAGCCTTGGGAGAAGCTAAACGGGCGGTGCAATCAAGTGCAACACTCGAAGCGATGAAGTCTTCCTCGATATCCTACCGTCATTGAATTGCGGACAGACTTTGTGCAAGTGGTTATCCTGAACCTTCCATCCAAAGCTCATGCCAAGACCCAAACAAGTCCGTGCACGCCAAATTCAGAGTTGCACTTGCCCGTATAGGCAGGCTTAGCGAAGACACTAGCACCGAACAAGACTAGCGGCAAGATTTCGCAACGGTAAGTACCCACACTCCATAACTCCCAACTAACCAAGAGGTCATCAGTTCAACTCCAACTTTCATCCGAACAAAAACAAATTTTCGAAAACACCAACCTGGAACTTCTCTATGGGAGAGATGTCCGGGTGCGCCCTGGGCACTCTCCCATGGTGAGCAAACTCGCCATAGCGAACAACAAGCGGAAACAGCGACAACTAGCGAATATAATTATCAACAGCGACACTCAGCGACATCAGCGAACAACAACCAGCGACAGTATCATTATCACTAGCGACAACCAGCGAACAACCTAGCGACACCACCAGCGACAACCAGCGACACCAATAGCGAAGACAACCACCAGCGACTATCTAACTTAACATATATCTGCCATATAATCTGCCATATAATTGCTATATAATTCGCCATATAAAAACATATATCTACCATCTATCTACTATCTAAGCAAGTGCTCTGGGTTTTCACCAAGCGGTTTCCTAGTAAAGTATCATTATTTTTTTATTGTTTTCTCTTTTTCCATTGTCCAAGTTCGCTGGGGAGCCTGCAGCGACATCAAAGATGACTCCAGCTTATTGAGAAAGGCTGACCGCCGAGTCGTGAGTAGCTGAAGCCAGGCTGAATAGGACAAGAGTCGCAACATGATGCCAAGTTGACGGGAATAGCAACATCGAGGGGGGGAATGAAACACTTCCTTTGAGGCAATGAAGTTGGAGAACCAACAACGATGGGGTGACGAGAGCAAACTTGAACAATGGACGCCACCAACAGGGAAAAGGGCGGACAAAGGACGACATGGGGAAAGACAAACTTACCCATCTTTAGCATACTCAGGGATGTCAACGATAGATAGATAGCAAGACAAACTCGAACGTCATCCATGAATAAGCTGGAGAGAAAACTCTACCCTTACACCACCAAAACCTTAAACCTCGAATGCGTAACGATTTCCTTGCTCCCCTCTTGAGTCTTTCGCCCGAGTCCCGTTGGTATCACATGTCCGTATCCCAATCCATCGCAGCTGAGCTCATCAAGTCATGACCAACCCTTGTCAGCATGTGCGCTGTCATCATCATCATCATCATCGCCACCACCCTCCTGATTAGCCACCAACGGAAACCATCATGTAAACAAGTGATCATATCTCATGAAGCCAAACGCCCACCAGCTAGCTGTTCACTTTGGTATAGTAGGCCGGTCCCCTCGAGAGAAAAAGATATCCGTAATAGTAAGAAGCAGAACCCGCTGATCAGATAATTATAAACAACATAAGAGAAACCAACCGTCCTTCCGGCACCCCTTCCAACCATGTCCATCGCTCATCCTCTCAAACCGAGGAAGAAAGAAACACAATGAATCATCCCCTACCATTCATTACCCATCCCTAAACCGACATACAGCCAGCCGATCATCGCTTAACACTAGTCCCATTCCACAGTCCCTTCCCAGTCTCGACAACCTTATTCTCGATACTGCCCGGCCGTAGAATACTCGGGACACCACTCGCCGGACCACCAACCGGGGTAGAAGTATGCGCCGGCACAGGCGGCGGCTGTGCTTGCTCAGACGCTGATGTTGACGAAGTCGAAGCATCCCTCATAAGAACATCCTCGTCTCTCGATCCTCCGTTTTCAGGCTGCGTCCCATACCCACTATCCTTGGTCACATTACTCTGGCCGCTAGCCGTCGACACCATGCTCGCCTCCTTTCCTAGCGTTGGACCGAGTGCTACGGCCAGGCCGTCATCAACACCTGGTCCTCCCAGCACCTGACCCGCTGGTGTCGCTGCTGCCGCGGCAGCTTTCTTCTTTGCGGGCTCGCGACTCCTCCCCCCATTCATCAACTGGCCCTCACGAAGCTTGTTAATAGCGCGCACCGTATCGATAGCCGCATGGAGCGTGCGCCTGGCATTAAAGTTCTTCTTGACGTTGGGGAGCAGGTTGGCGCCCTTGTCTTGCTCCGCACCCTCCGCGACGCCGGCGGCGGCTTTGGCGGCCCATCCCGCAACGAAGGGATGCTGGAGCGCTTCGTGCGCCGTCATGCGCTTGGACGGGTCGATGGTCAGGCAACGCTTAATAAAGTCCTTGGCCGAGTCGGAGACGCCGCGCCAGTATTCGAGCGGAGTGAAGCTATAGTCCGCGTTGAGGATGGCTTGCATCTCTTCGAAGTCGGAGTCGCGGTCGAAGGGGGTGTAGCCGCAGAGAAGGAAGTAGGTGATTACGCCCAAGGCCCATAGGTCGACGGGTTTGCCGTGCCCGGTCTTTTTGAAGATTTCGGGCGCCATGTAGCCTGGTGTGCCGCATGTCGTTGTCAAGACGTGGAATTGCTCTTCGTCCATGATTCGCGACAGACCAAAGTCGGCGATCAGCAAGTCGGCGTTGTCCTCGGGGGTGCGAAACAGCAGGTTTTCGGGCTTGAGGTCGCGGTGAACGATGCCGTGGTCGTGAAGGTAGGCGACGGCGGATAAAGTGGCGCGGATGAGGTCGGCGGCATCGGATTCGTAGTACGAGCCTTTGCGACAGATGCGGTCGAAGAGCTCACCACCGAGCGCGAGGTCCGTAACCAGGTACAGGTTGTTCATGGTCTCGAAGTAGTCGACGAGGGTCAGGATGTTTTGGTGGCCCATGGAGACCTTTTTGAGGACGGCGATTTCGTTGCGGACCTGTGAGTTCCTTCTGGTTAGCTTGCGCATTTGTGTCTCTTGATGACAGTGACGAAGGCGTACCATGTGTTCCCGACCGGCCATCAGGCGCTTGTTAATCACCTTGGCCGCATAGTAGCGGCCGGTATCAATGTGTACGCATTCCTTGACGACCGAGTATGAACCGGCGCCCAAGGTCTTGCCAACTTTGTACCGACACGGCTGCACCGCTGGTTGTTGACCGTTGGCGGAAGTCATGGTCGCAAATGTATTTGTATGAAAGGGCTTTGTTCTCGAGCGTTGTCCCGCAGGGGGTTGCGTCGATCAACGCTTGGTGACCGCAACGGCGCGTGGATCTACTTGACTAGACCGTTGTCGTAAGAAAAGGGCGAACTCGAGGTCGAGGTAGTTGTTGTTCAATGATACTGTTGAATTGCCAGATGGCGCTGTAGAGATCGCAGTATCGGGAGGGAAGTCGAGAAGGAGAGAAGGCTGCGCCCGTACTATATGCGGTCACCGATATACTATCGCTGAGTGGGATAGAGTTTGAAAGGGTAGCAATCGGGCTGCCGTGGGCTGACCGTCGGACTCGTTCGTCGTTTCGCCAGGTATATAGTTCGAGACAAGTGGAAGCTTGGTAGGTCGGGTATGTAAGACAGGAGCCCTAGCAAGACAAATCAATTCCAAGGCTCGAAGTGTGACACGAAAAAGGCCGTTCGCCCCCAGACTGTTCACTTGTCCGTTCGTTGTTTTTCTGTCACCGTAAGCCAACCGATCAGTCAGGATGATAAACCTAGCGGTAGCGCGGGGGGCTAGACCCCTCAATGTAATCAGTGGACGGGAAGGGGTTCATTCAGTTAGACGGGCGGGAGGTGTACCTTTTACACTTATCGATAGCGGCCATGTGGAGAGCCACACCGAGATTCGAGGCGGGCTTGGCTGTTCCTTGTCCAAGGTAGGTACCTGCCTCGTCCTCGTGATTCATTTCGTGAACTGTTTGACAAAGAATTGAATTTTAACCAAAGTTCCTTACTATGGCTCATAATATCATCAAAAAAGGCAGTATCTTCGCTATCTACATACTAATTTGTGCAATGTGTTGTTGTTGTCTCATGTTCTCTGCAGTCAGCCGTTCCTTCAGCTGCCCCGCAATCTCCTTACATGGTGGGTATCTCCTGTGTCTTGGCACCGTTCTTTCCAGGTCCCGTCCGGGGTCGGGGCCGATCAACTTCCCCACTTTTTCAACAACAAGCTCCCGTCCCCGCGGAAGCATATCCGCGACAGCGGGCCCGTTTCCCGGAGTGTCCCTGACAGTGACATCAATCATCGGCTTAGGCCGGAGCTACTTATGAGCTCAGTCATGATGTGTCTACAGGACTCCGTCTAGAGCTATCACCGTCCGCAAACCACAAGGTCATATCCCACCTTCCACTCAAGCATTGCTTAAAAGGAGCTCAGCTTGGTAGAAGTATAGTGCGTCCATATATGCAAAAGGACCCAGTAAACATACTAGCCCTGTTGAACTGCGGACGGCGCGTGGAAGCTCTAGGAACCATGCCCCAAGACAATCCCTTCTCTTAGAAAGTCTGTGTTCACTTCCTCTTTTCATGCTTGGGCTTCTTGCCCTTCTTATCACCCCTCTCCTTCTTCTCGGCCTTCTCCTCGACATACTCGGGCTCGGCCTTGCGCTTCTTGGTCTTGACACTGACAAGCGGGTTGGACTTCCCTTCCTTGGTAGCCTTGGCGACCCGCTTCTCGGCCTCCCTCCACTCATCATCACCACCCTCGATCTCGTACTGATCCAGGGGAAGGGAGTCGATAAGCTCTCTCTGCTTGGCCCTGATGGCCTTCATGGCCTGGTCTCCGCCCTCGGCGAGCTCGTCATCCAGGCTCTGGTCAAGGGGAACAAAGGTGTTGTTGATGATCTCATCGTCGTGCGCGGCAGAGGCGTTCTCGGCCGAGACGCCGATCTGCTGGGGCATTTCCTTGGCGATGGCACCCTCAACGAGCGAAGCAAGATGCGTGCTAATCTTGCGCATGATCTTGATGAAGATAGCCAGAAGCTGAGAGGAGGGGAGGGTGAGCTCGCCAGCAATCGCATCAATCTCCTTGCGCTGGAGACCAATAGCCAAAAGAATGGCCTGCTGAAGACCGCTGAGCTGGATGTTCGACCTGATGCGGCCCTCGAAGAAAAGCTGAGCAATGTTGGGGATCAGATCAAGAACGACATGGTAGTCGAGAAGACCGTTAGCATAGCTCTCAAGACGCTTGTGGTCGAAGGGCGTCAAGAGCTTGTCCAACTCGGCCTTCTCCAGCGGTGTGGGCTCGTTGGAGGGGTCCAGCTTGGCGCCGGCACTGGCAGACTCCTCGATGGTCAACGCCAAGATGGCCGGGAACTCGCGGAACTTGTAAGACAGAAGAGAGAGGAAACGGCGGTGGAAGTCGTTGGCGAAAGCGCCCAGCCAGCTGGGGTCGGTACCGTCGCCAAGAGGGCGCAACATAACGCAAGTGTGCTCGCCCGTCAAGTCGTTAGGAGTCTGCCTCAAGTAGACAGGCGCGAACGAAGCACGCTTCCAGAACTTGTGGAGCGGCTGGGTAAGACCGTAACTGACACCAATGTACTCGAGGGGCTCAGGGCGACGCTCGGAAAGCTTGGCGAAGAGAGGTGGGAGCTCGTTCATATCGCGGACCTTGATGTCGTCGAAAAGACTGGCGTTGGCAAGCTCAGCATCGGTCACGCGGGGAGCGCTCTTGGGAACGATGATACCGGCATCCTCGGAAAGGTTGGCGAACTTGCCCTCGTAGTAATCAACAAGCAGCTGAAGCGCCCTGGAGCCGTAGCCCATAGACACGTAGTCGGGGTTGGTAGCGATTCTGACAACGCGAGCACCAGAAAGCGAGGCGAACTCATCGTCCTGGAACTGCTGGCTCACAAGCCAGGGAATCAAGTCACCGGCAGGCTGAGAGCCCCTGCTGAGACTGTTAAGAATGCTTTGCTTGCTAATCTTACCCTCCAGAGAGACCTGGATAACACACAAAGGCTCGGGCAACCTGCCCTCAACAATGGGAGCAGTAAGAACGAAGAGCTCGTGGGCAGGAGCATCGCTCATAAGCTGCAAATCGTTGGGCGAGTTCTTGTAGTGACTGGCAACGTAGAGCGCAACCATCTGCTGCAGGAACTTTTCGGAGACGGGGTGGAAGGAGAAGAGGGTGTCGCGGTTAACGTGGAGCAGCTCGCATTGAGAGGGATCGGGGCATCCCTGAGTGTTAAGCTTGGACCTGGGAAGGGTGGCGTCCAGGCAGAGGAGAGTGTTCAACCACTTCTCAACCGGATCTCCCTGGGCGTAACGGATGGGCTCGGAAAGAGTGATCTCCTTGAGCGACCGGCCACCGGTGAAAACGGTCTCTGTGTCCTTGGCCTGCTTGCCGCTTGTCCTGTCAACCTCGACGGCGTCCTTAACACCAGCACCAGTCCTGGACTGCTCTCTAAGCTGCTTGATAAGCTTGAGGGAGAGCGAACGACCGGTACCTTCGTAACCGCTGATGGTGGAAGCCATAAAGACAAGGTAGGGACCCATAAGCTTCTTGACCAGGGGCAGAGGAATAGCAGCAGCCTCATCGATGACGAGCAGTTCGGCCTGGCCAAGAACATGGGCGTCCTGAGGGCGGATATACTGAATGGTCTGACGGTGGTTCCTGTGGATGTTGACTCTGACGATGGCCTTGTTAAATTCGGGGTTCGTCGACTGAATGATGGAGTAGTCGGCATGGTCCTTGTAGTCCAAAGCGTCGAAACCCTTGAAAACGAACTCGAACAAAGTCTTCAAGTTTTCGGGCGAAGGAGATGTGATGAAGATGTTGCTGTAACCGTAAGCGACGGCGGCCGCAATGGCGACACCCATAGCAGCAGATTTACCACGACCACGAGCGGCAGTCAGCGTAACTGTGTTGCGCAGAGTCTTCTCGGCAATGGCGTCGACGAAGGTGAGCAGCGCCTTGGCCTGGTCGGTTGTACGGGCAAGCTGGACGAGCGAGCCAATGGGCTGGGTATCGGCAAGCGAGTCCTTGATCTTTTCCAACTCCTTCTTTGCCGGGTTGACCTCCTCGTCGTCGGTAGGGCGTGGTAGGGCCTTGACGGCCTTGCCGCCGGAAATGGGGAGCACGTTGAGCTCGTCGTCGACAACCAAGCAGGACTCGCAGCTGCCGAGGGAAAGAATGAAACGCTCGTTGAATCTCGCAACAACATCGTCGTGGGCTTCGGTTCGGTATCTCGAGTGGACGTCCATGGAAAGGGTGTAAAGCTGCTTCAAGCTGTTCATGCCCTTCAAGAGCAGAATAACCAAGCCGCCACCTTCGACAGTTTCGATCGTGCGGGCGAGGATGTTGGGCGTCATGGCCTCGAAATCTTGGAGAATGCACATGCCGTATGTGTTACCGAGAATCTTCTCGGTCTCCTTGTAGTAGACATATCGGATATCGTTAAGGGAGATGAAGAGTTCGAAAGGGTCCTCCGAGTTGGCCTCGCGAACGCCACGCTTGATTTCCTTCTTGATCTTGTTTTCGCGCTTCTTGCGATGACTTGTGAAACCGAGGAGCTTGCTCTTGTATGCCCAGAGAACGGACTTGTTGTGCTTCATGTTGGCATTGGAAAGGATGTAGTAAACTGGAAAGCCGGGCGTCAGCCATCATCGGTAGCGTAGCGTATCGGGGAAGACTAGTCGCGATCGAGGACAAAAGGAATCTTTGGGAAGAGTCGACATACGGTGGACAATGGCCTCCTTGGAGTGGTCGCCGACAACGACGAAGAAGCTACGCTTCTTCTCCTGCATGCCATTGCGAATGAGCGCAGGAATGCGCGAGTCACTGTAGGAAAAGAAAGCGGTTGATTAGCCTGGAGACACAATGACGGCAGTACTGTTGTAAAAACATACATGACTTTTTGTGACATGGTGAAGACTGGTGGCAGTGATCCGGACTGTCACGCTTGTCGAGAGGAGGAGCAAGAGAAACCCGGTTCCAACTCGAGACGGACTCGGGGCAGACAGCAGCAGCGACCAGACAGACGAGACGGCAGGCCATCAAGGGCCCAAAAAAATTATGCCCACCGAATTATTCTGCCGGGCGGTAAGCTTATCCAGGCTTGAACCTTACCACTTTCAGTCAAGCGTCCTGCGGCTCTGGCAGGGACAAGGGGTGCTTAAGGGCGACGCACGGATCACATACGTCAGGTACGGGGTCGAGACGATGGACAGTGATAACCGATAAGAGACGGGACTTGGGCTCATCTTCCGCTCAGCTTCATTCAGTACCTTTGCATTCACAAGGACTTTGATCAGAAAGTTGAGCCTCTTTCATCCTTTCACATCTCGTCCGGTCTTCTACATTCCACATGGCTGGGGGAAGTTTAATAACCTTAATTTCGGTGTATGTTCCCCACGCGCCACAACATTTGACTGCTGTCGGGGCACTCTAAACTCTAAACTCTAGTAGTCACCCCCTCCACCCTTCCTGGACTGCTTCTTTGCGCTGTGAAACTTTTTCTCCTTTAGTCGAACTTCTTTTGCTGTTTTCTTCCTGTAAGATCCTTCAGTGTTAGAGTCGACTGTTAACAGATGGACAGGTCGGATAGAACATACAGTGCTTCGTATTTCCGTGCTTTGTCAGGACTCGACTCTCCTGGAACAGTCTTCTGATATAGGCTCATGAGCTCGTCATACAACTTTTGGTGGTTCTGGGCTTGATTGGCACTCCGGTTGCGCTCGGTTTGTGCCTGGATAGTTATTGAATCGTTGTTCCTGGTATAGTATTTCGACTCCCGGAGCTTGGCATGTAGGAGCTTGGGAAGGTGGCCTAAAAGTTTTGAGACGGGCCATATGGTTGTTGCTTTTGTTTCTGTCCTGCTCAGTGTTAACTTTGCGCCACGTGAAGGGGCAAGGCAGCTAACTGGAAGATGTGACGGACTTGTTTACATGTTGGCCTCCGGGTCCGCTGGAACGTGAAAAGGAGGTCTCGCCTTGTGGAAGAGTACTTGGCTGAAAGGACTTGTGCCACTTGCGTGCTTCGGCTAGCTGATCCGGATCAAACCCAGCATCAAATGCTTGATATCGAGCCAGCCGTCTCGTCACCAACACCGGGCCTGGTTTTATGGCCCAAGTAGGGCGCATATGGGCCATGGGCATAAAGCCGGCAAGCAACCTCATCTTGAAATTGTTCATCTTGACAGGGCAGATATTGGTACTCGGTAAACCTGCATCTACGGCTGGCCTGGAGGAACCAAGCATTTAGCACTATATTAGCAGGTTGATCCGAGACAACTTCACATGCTCTGATGACCTTCAGAATAGTCCTCTATCTTTTCGTCCGAACTACAAGGTCATCTTGACGTTCTCACCTTACAAGTACAATATATGCGAGCCCGATGTTCAAGAGCTTCTCACTCTCAGTCGGGTGTAAGTGGTGGTTTTCCCCCGACGGGAGACATGCAACTGCCGGGGGCACTGCACTAAGCACACGGCAAGCCCCACTGCCCCCCACCATCAACAGCAGTCCACAGTTGCTTCCGTCGAGAAATTTCTTTGGCTCAGCCTTGCAGAAGCCCCACCCAACCTTAAATGCCAAGACACAGCGCAAGAGAGCTTCCACTTTCTGGTCTTTTGCTTTCTTTTGCGTCTCCTCAGCCTGTCGCCGTCATTCACGCATTGCACTGCGCCTGAATCAACAGTCTCCCCGTCCTGCTGCACCTCAAAAACCCATCTTCTGCCTTGAGGTTTCCACGTTTTGCAGATACGCACGTCCAAACTATTTCCAGATACCACTTTCAATTTGCCTTTACTCCTCCTACCAAAATAAATTGAACCTCTGCACATATTTTGTCTTTTCTTCCCCTCCCATCGCTCGTTTTACTAGCAGCTTCACCAGCTCACGCTTCCTCAATCGGACATTGCGATTGAACGCTCCACAGCCTGGAAGCGTGTCCCTCATCCGACACGTCCAGATAAGACAAAGAGGAACCTCAAGTACTTCTATAACAAACCTCACTGGAAGGGAAGCTCCGTCCGCCGCTCGCCGCTTGTTCCTCCTCCGCTCCCTCCGCCCCGCAATTGGAGAACGCGATCGACTTGGTTTACCGTGACTTCTTTTTTCACCTTTTCACGGCGCTCTTCCACTTCTTCAAACTCTTTTCCCCATACACGGGTTAATTCTTGCATTTTCCGTTGCAGCTCAACGCAACTTTACTTTCCCCGTTTCTCGTGCACATAAGCTCACCTAGCAAGTGTACCTCGCAACGAATTATCGATTTATCTCAGGTCCTCAACCTCGTTGCCCTTGGGGTACTGCCCTCTACCGCCATATCAAAATTTCCACCAGTAACCAGTTCCTGTCTTCTCTCTCACTTCACTTTCAGTTTGGTGATCTAGGCGAAACGAAACCTCCAAACAGCGTTGCAAGTCTCAAACCGATTTGTTTCAATTCACCAAGAACTAGCTTGAACCCGACTGTAGCGACGTCCACCACCAAAAAGCAAGACCTCTCACGATTCCGCTACCCTGACCGTCAGTTTTGTTCTACATCAGCTTCCACTCACCAACCACTCAACAAGACTTAGACTTCTCTTCAGATCTTCCTGATATCAACTTCCACTTGATGCCTGGGCAGACACCGGAAGTTGTGGCCTCTGCCGACCTAAGCCCCCTCTCGCCAAAGCCAATTGCCCTTGCCAGCACCTCGCCGACCCTGGTCCCAAGGCTACAAGACCACGCCGCCGCCATTGACGCTGTCGTCGAGGAACTAACCAATCAACTGACTAATCCGGCCCCTCCATCTCAGCCTTCGTACACCTCTTATACCTCGCCTACCATGCCAGAGCCGGTCCAAGAGTCTTCCGATGTGGCCGACACCATAGTAGTTGCCGGCGAGTATTCGGAAGATGATGACGACAGCCTTGATGCGTACGACGAGGATGGGCAGGAACAGGGTCAGGAGAAGGAACAGAAACAGGACGACGAGCAAGGGAACGAGCCGGAGACGGGCAGCGATGACTATGCGCACACCTTTGATTCGCCCACGGACCAAGGTGACGAAGGTGAGGCCGACGAGTCTCAGCCAGATGTATCAAAGGCTTCAGAAACTATGATGAATGATTCTTCCACGCCTGACCCTTCGAAGACTCAGCCTTCCACTGCACCTACTTCTGATCCTTCGTCATCTCCTCAAGCCAAAGCCACGGGTCAACCTCAGCCTCATCCCGAGGCCGACAAGCCCACAGCCCAGACCAACGAATCGCTTCAGTCTTTAGATGCGTCATCTGATTCCGCTCCCGCCGTCCCCCAGCCGCATCTCCAAAGCTCAAACCCCGACCCTGTACCCGATGCCGCCCCCAACGGCAGCTCTGCTTCCACGGCTGAGGTGCCTCCCGCACTAGGCTCCGGCGAGATACAAATGCCAGATGCCCCTCCTGCTGATGTCCAACCCTCTACTTCTAAAGACTCTGCTCCCACTTCGATCAGCCCGGTACCGGCTCATGAAGATGATGATAATGCCGTTGACATCCAGAAGCTTGTGGACGACATCACTGCGCGAGCTGCCGCACCCCCCGCCACGGCTTCTGCCACACCTGTAGCAGCTGCTTCATCCAAACCGCCTGCAACCCAAACTTCCCAGAACGGATCAAGCACCCTGAATGTTTCCCATTCTGCTTCGCTTCCACCCAAACCTCAAGGCGGCCTGCCTACCATCCCACCTCAGGCCCATCATTTCCACCCCCGATCACATAATTCTGTACATGCCCAAGGCTCCTCTCCCAGCGTTGGACCTGGGACACCACGCACCGCATACATGGCTACTGGCAATGAAGCCATCTCCTCTCTGCCTGCTATCCCGCCAAATTCCTTCAATGCTGCCCAAAACCAACCCTATGCTTCTGCGCATAACTCGCGGCATATGCCTGGGCCTGGTAACTCTCAGATAAGCAACCTCTTTGCGCCAGCTAGCGACCAGGACTACGAAAAGTTCCTCGCCGATGAGAGACAGTATACCTTGGAGGCTCGATGGGAACAACGATTCCCAGAAGGCTCCCGTATCTTTATTGGTGAGTGAACCCCTCGCTTGCGTTTTTCTGTGGCACTTACTGACATGTAACATAGGTAACTTGTCCTGCGAGAGAGTTTCGAAGCGCGAAGTCTTCGACGTCTTTAGCAAGTTTGGACGCCTAGCACAGATCTCTCTGAAAAATGCCTACGGCTTCGTGCAATACCATACCATTGAAGAAGGTCTCGCTTGTATTCGCGGTTGCCGCGATCTTGAGCTCGGCGGGCGTGCAATCAGTAAGTCGAATAACAGTTGTTGACAACAACTCCAACCCCGATATCTGCCTTTCGTCTTGTATATGGGATTATGGCGTCTAAAATGCGGTTGAATAGACGGCTAACATTTCTGCAGACCTGGAAATTTCTCGTAAACAGGATAGAACTCGGAAAGAACATCCTGACCCGCACCGCGAGCGTGAGCGCGAACGGTCGCCGGACCGCCGTGTGCCACGTGATAGCCGTGTCAGAGACCACCGCTATGAGGGAAGGGACGCGGGCTGGCGCAGAGATGACTACCGCTCAGGACCCGGACGCTCGCCCTCTCCTCGTCGAGGAAGCCGGGATGGCCGATATGCTCGCGATTCTAGGGACCGTGATTTTGGCCCTGGATATGACAGCCGTCGATCCCGATCGCCGCTACCAACCCGCTACTATGATAACGGCTATCGACGCAGGGATGAAAGCCCGCATCGGCGCGCGCCATCTAGCGAAGAGCTTGACATGCCTTTCCGCTATGGAGCCGATGTTCCAGACGTCCAGCTCGTTCTCCTCGGAGACGTATATAAGGATTACGTCTCGTGGGTTCAGAGTGTCTTCCACGCGCACGGGCTGAGAACCAACGTCATGTATGTGAACCCGCGCTTCTCCCGAGAGCCCCTGGTACAGCGTCAGATGGTGGAGGGTGTTCTTGCAGTCAGTTTCTTTGAACCCAGTTCTGCGGGCAAACAACAGATCGACATTCGCGTATTTACCCGGACCCCTACCAGCATCAATTTTGACGATTATAAGGTAACGCCGCATCAGGCTGCTGCGTTGGTGTTCGACAAGAAGCGCACGCAGCACCCACAGGCGCAGGCGCCAGCTGCCTACCCTCCAGTCCACAATTATGGTCAGGTCCCACCTCCCGTCAGCTATCCATACCAACAACAACCACCTCACTACGCCTCTCCTCCCGCTCCGGTGCCTCAAATACAGCCAGCAGCTCCGGCGCCGGATATCTCGGGCATGGTTGGCCAGCTTAACAACGAATCCCTCAGCGCACTCCTGGCCAGTTTGACACAGTCACAGGCTGCAGCTCAGCAACCGCCTCATCCAGCCATGCCTTATGGCGCGGCGCCGGCTCCCGCAACCCCTCAAGCACCCCAGATCGACATCAGCGCTTTGCTTGGAAACTTAAGGAATGCCGCCAACCCAGGAGTCCCGGCCTACGGGGAGGCCCCAACCTACGGAGTTGGTGCTGCCCCTCAGCTCCCGGCGGGCTACGATGCTCAGCACGCGCAGAAACTTCTTGATCAGCTCAGACGCATTGCTCCATAGGGTCTGCAATGCTGATCCTGATGCTTTTTTAAAGACGGAAAGATTTGCTTTGGGATTACATGAACTCTCGAGTGGTGGTTGTGGACTCTGATGTCAAATCCTGGTCCCTTACGGAAACATGAAAATAGGGTTAGACCTCAAGGGTTGCTGTTTTTTTTATTCTATGGCTCACGGCGGCTTCTCTTCTCCTCGTCATGATGAAGAAGGGCCATGAATGTTGCTACACACGGATAACCAAACTCTTGCGACACAATGTTACGCACCTCTTGCATTTTACACGAGTAATGAGCGGATGAGCGTATCACCAGTCACAACAAAATTATTGCTTCATGTTTGTACGTATCTATGGTTTGTGTCGTTTTATTGCAAAGCCAAAGCTGCCATCATGGATGGGTATGATAGCACTCGTTGCTAGGAGCGCAAAAATCAAGAAAGAATGAAGGATAGTCGTTGTGGTTGGAATACTTTAAAGACGGCCCCACGGTCGTGAAAAGCATGCTGTTTTAGGGAGTAGCGAAAATAGAACCACACTTTGTGCTCACAGTACTTTGAAGAACCCACTGGGTTGTATAACTGCAGTAATTCAAAAAGATAGGTGCTCAGACTCGGCATAGTGAACTTGTCGAATCACGGCATTCTGTGGGAAAGGCAGACGGTCGAGCTTAATGGGACTTATGTTCATGTATGGGAGTCACTTCAACAAATACAAAGAACACTGCCACTTCGATCGAATCAAGCGAACAATTACCTGTAACTGCAGCTGTATCTAGCAAGCTATCTGTCTGTAATCATACCACATAGAAGTACAGTGTAAGATAAATATATGAGTATAAATGAACTCATTGAAATAGAACGAATATGCCAAACCCCATGAACCCCAGGATGCTTTTTCCAAAAAGATATCACAACACAACATTAAACATCACTTCCTCCACAAACTTAAAGCTTCATACCAGTCATCTTGGCAACGCGCAAGCTCTGCCTTATGCTGAGATCAAGCATGATCTCCTCAGAACCACCAGGGATGGCATAAGCCCTGACATCACGATACAGCCTCTCGACCTTGCCGCCCTGGCCGCCGCGGGAGTAGGACAAACCGCCAAAGATCTGCGACGCCTCGCGGGCGCAGAACTCGAAAGTGACGGTGGCCTGCGCCTTGAGCGAGGCGATGGCGCCACCAAGACGAAGCATGGCCTCGGTCTCGCCCATCTTCTCGCACTGGTAGATGAGGTTCTCAAGCCAGTTGTAGCTGGCCTCGATCTGGCGCGCCATGTGCGCCAGCTTGAGGCGGATGACGGGGTGCTCAATCAGCTTCTTGCCGAAGGTGCGGCGCTTGTTGGCGTACTTGACCGACTCCTCGTAGCACACGCGCGAGAAGCGCAGGCACTGGATGATGATGCCGATGCGCTCGTGGTTGAAGTTGGTCATGATGACGCGGAACCCCTGGTTCTCCTTGCCGATCAGGTTCTCGACGGGCACCTTGACGTCCTCAAAGGTGATGTAGGTGGTGCCAGAGGACCAGACGCCCTGGCAGTCCATGCGGCGGGTGGAGACGCCGGGGAAGTCGCGCTCGATGAGAAGCAAAGAAACGCCGTTCATTCCCGGACCGCCGGTGCGCACGGCCGTGGTGAAGTAGTCGGACCAGATGCCGTTGGTGATCCACTTCTTCTCGCCGTTGACAATGTAGTGCTTGCCGTCCTCGGAGAGCTTGGCCTCGCAGGTCAGGTTGGCGACGTCGGAGCCGGCGTCGGGCTCGGTGATGGCCAGGCAGATGCGCTTGTCGCCGTTGAGGATGCCGGGGAGGATGCGGTCGACGAGGGACTTCTTGCCGAACTTGACGAGAGGGGGGCAGCCGATGCCGAAACCGCCGATGACGTTCCAGACGAAACCGCCGGAACCGGTGCGGGAGAGCTCGTCGGTCAGGAGCATCTCGTGGAAGAGATCCCACTTGTCGGCGGGCACGGACTTGATGGAGTTCTCAACATATTGGCTCTGGTACTTGGTGCCGAGCAGACCGGCGAGGTAGCCGCGATTGCCCATCTCCTTGTAGATCTCGGCGGGAACCTCCTTCTTCTCGTCCCACTCGGTGACGTAGGGCTCGATGGCGGTCTCGACCCACTCGCGGATCTCGGCACGGAGGGCGGCGTGAGTCTCGTTGTAGTAAGGAGAGTGGTACTAGTGAGAAGCGATAAAAAAAAGTGGATTAGCCGAGGCACTTGATAAAACAGATAACGCCAGAGAAACCGAGGTATAGACTCGTGTGAAAACTTACGCTCTGGTACCAGCTGGGGTCAGCGAAGGGGATGAGCTGGCCGAAGGGCTCGAGAGCCTCGGACTCCTCGTGGGAAGAAGAGGCAGCGGCAGCAGCCTTGGGCTTGGGGCGGGCTTGGGAGCAGGGGCGGCAGCGGGAGCAGGAGCAGGAGCAGCGGCCTTAGGCTTGGTGTCTAGGGAGCCGATCTGGAGCTTGGCCTGGTACTTCTTGAGGATGCCCTCGTTGTGGTACTTCCAGAACTGCTTGGAGGCGTCCTTGCCGCCGACTCTCTGGAGGATCTTCTTGCCGCCTATTCCGGGTCACGAACAATGGTCAGTTTCCAGTCTCTGTAGGGTATGCCTCGGGCTTTGTTCGATGAAGAAGGGATTTGCGCAAAGACATACCGGGATGCTCATCAGCGAACTTGGTGACATCGTAAACGTCGCCATCAACGACAATCCAGAGCGAGTCAGGCTTGTTGTGCGACGAGACGTCGGCCTGGGTGAAGGTCTTGGACATGGTGGTGGATGGATGAATAGGGTATAAGAAAATGGGGTATATGGATGAAAGAGAAAGAGTTCGAGGAGAGGAAGAAAGAATCAAGATGAAGAAGAGAGCAAGCAAAATAAAAGTACTTGAATCAAGAAGAGACCACGAGGGCAACCTGGGCTTTGAAAGAAATATGGGGGAGACTGGAGAACGCCGAGTGTGGGGGAGAACTTGACTGGGGAGTGTGTGTTGGTGTCTCCTTGTCCCTTGTCACATCCATTCAGTCCAGTCCAGTCTCCATTCCAAGCATTCTTCCAGAGCAACACCCCTGGCTGTTAACCACGGCACAGTATGGGTTTTGCGACACCATTGGGAAACTGGCCAATCTCCGTCGTCGTAGGCTTTGAATCTGCACGGTAAATGCGCCGAAGCGGACTTTCACATGTGATCATTATGCCCACGCCATGCCATGCCATGCCACGGGAAAGCTTCCACACCGATCAACAACAGCGACGAAAAAGTTGGAGCACATGTGCATGACGGATCTGATTTAGGACACAGGATGACAGATGTCTGTCGGTGGTTGACGTCCGAGAAGATTGTAAGTTTTTGGTCGCGACAGTTCACTACTGCCAGTATGAGTCTGTTCTTTTGTAATGTCTCTGAAGAGTCGCTGAAGAGTGACACTGTCGAGAGAATGATAAAGAGCCAAAGGTCCGTCGACAAGAAGCTGGTGATGACTTGGTTACTGAACTTTGAGCCTTCGGAATCTTATCCATCTCTGTTGAACTCCGATTCTATGATTTGGAGACATCCTCATCTTCCTGTTCAAGCTCCAACTGCGGCACACTGTCCTCTTCACGTTTCCTGCCCATGGGGAAGACCCCTGCGCAATGCACTTCGACCCACCTCTTGCTTTTCGCATTCGACATGAAACTTCTTGTTCGAAACTGTTTCCGAATCCAACATCTCCAGCTCTCGAGTCTTCTGTCTTCCAGCTGACAACAACAACGACGAGGCTGACCACCGATCTGGAAATTGAACTGGACTGGAATACGGGAACAATGAGCATGTGACACCCCTTCCCCCAATCCGCCGAACAACGAACTCCAAATTTCCATTTGCGGTATCGAGTGTCACTGTTCAGTCCCCACGTTCGGCTGATGTCATTTGTTCCAAGTGGTGGCCCGGTGGGGAACCAATTGGAACGGCTGGGATTACCACTCCAACAGATGCCGAGGCACGTTGCGTCGTGCTGTGCTGTGCCGCGGCGACAGGTTGCCTGCCACAGGCACATTGCACTGCGCAAAATGACAGGAGCCGGCCGAAGTGCTGATTACACCAACATGCTGATGACAATTTGGCATTGCAATGCAACTCCCACGTTATACATTAGCATAACTTTTAATTGCAGCACAAGAAACCCCGTGATAGCGGTCTGTACAATCCCATTATCATCAAAAACATCAACGTTGTCGGAGATGATGGTAGATCTGTGAAAAAGCAGGCAGTCGCCGGATGAAAGCGATGAAAAAGATACACATTCCCGAAACCTTTGGTTTTCCCACGGATTGCTTGATGCACGCATCTCCGTATCCCGTTTTCCTTTCCGCCCTGTAAACTCCAAGAAACTCCTGAAACGCCATCGCAAACGGTAGGTAGGCTTTCGACACTGAAGACCTAAGCACCCCTTGGCTTCGCCTTCAACTTGGCCTTCTCCTTCTTCTCCTCCTTCACCTTCTTCCTCTTCTGCTCCGCCTGCTCCTCCAACTTGCGCTTATGCGCCTTCTTCTCTTCTTCGGTCTTGGGCAGCACCTTAAAGAAGCCCTCGATTCTGGCCTGCTGCGACGTCTTCAGGTTCTTCTCCAGCTTCGTGCCCGCGCTACGGACACGGTCTTCCGAGAACCCCTTCTCGTGAACCAGGAACTGCACCAAACCCTCAATGTCGGGCTTCTCCCACTTGAAGTCGCAAAGCGGGTCGTCGGCGGGTCTGACGTCGGGCTCGAAGAACAACGCGCGCGCGTCCTCGAATGGCCAGTCTTCGGGAATCTGGTAGCGGCCTTTGGCGTCGTCGGATTTCATCCACTCTACGACTTTTTCGAGGGTGCCGTGCTCGCGGATGAGTTTGAGAGCGGTGGAGGGACCGACTTTGGGGATTGGGTCGAGGTAGTCGCATCCGAGGAGGATGCAGAGGTCGACGAACTGTTTTTCCGTCAAATATTAGCATGTCGTAAATCTCCTCGAGAAACAAGACCAAACCAAAGAAAAAACTCACCTGCTTCCTCTCCATCCCCAGCCCCTCCAACACCTTCTCCAAATGAATCTCCTGAATCGGCTCCTTCCTCTGCTCGCTGAACGTCAAATGCCTCAACAAAATCGGCGTGTTAAAGCACAACGTATCCATATCCTCACTAGCAGCCGCATACACCTTCCCCGCCCTCGCCAGAACCGCGCACTGCGCCTCCGCTTCCGTCGGCGCCACAATGTACGGAATTCCCATCAACTTCAGCAGCTTCTGGCACTCGGCGTTATGTTCCCTCGTCACGCGGACCGTTCTGCGCGAGAACTTCTCGACGTCTTCTGCCGTGCCGGTTTCTTTGGCCTCTTCGAGCCCTTCGGTGGCTTCTTGCTTGCGCTGGAATCGCTTGGCGAGTTCGCCGGACTTGAGTTTGGGAGGGGCGCCGTCGAAGACGTAGAGCGGCTTGATGCCGTTGTCGACCATGCGGAGGGTGCGGTAGAACATGCCCATCAGGTGGGAGGTGGTCTCGCCGGCTTCGTTCATGAGTTGTTGGCCGTCGGAGCGGACGGCGATGAGGAAGGAGTAGATGCTCATGGAGCTGTGTATCGGGAGTAAGTGTTAGAAGGTATTGAACGGTAAGTTTGGGATATTGATGGTGTCGAGAGAGGAAGGGAGGGAGGGTTGAACGTACGCATCCTGTTAAGAGAAATGTCAGCATCGATTGGAAATCGTAGGTGAGTTGATCGGAAAGATAGGGGGAGAAGAACTTACAATAGCAACCTTGCGACCAAACTGGTTCTTGATCTCGCCCTCCTTGACGGCGTCCGGCGCCTCATCTTTGATGATGGAGAAAAGCTGTTTAATACCCATCTTTGCGGTTGTCGTTCATGCGACGATGCTCGATTTCGATTTTTCGGGTGTTGGTTTTGGAAGATTGAAAAGCCGTATGTCACAGCGCAATAATGGACCGCAGGAACCTCGAACGAAAGTGGTTGTAGATGGGAGGATCGATGGTTGGTGTCTTTGGGTTTTCGTTTGTAGGTGATGTCACTTTGCGACGGGAAAAGAGAAAGGAATTGGAAGCTTCAGTTTCCGCGTCCGTCCAGTGGACTTGGACGCGCTGAAAGCTGGAGTGTGGAGGGGGGTTCGATTTGCCTGCCGGGAGACGCACCTCTTTCGCGACTGGTAAATGTGGGGCACTTAGAATCCCTGCGCAGTTGAAGTGACGACTGGCGGGTTAGGGTTGGATGTGTTTCGAGCACAGATATTAAGACCAGACATCGAGGACTTCAAACTGACGGTCTTGATATTGGTTTATTAAACTTTCTCGTTTAATTAGGACGATGTTTGAGGCTCCCAGCGACAATGCGGGAAATGGTATCACCTTCATACAATCTTAACCAGAGATTCGAGAACCAGACTCAAGGTGTCTAGCTGCCTCGAGCTTCATGGGATTTTGGAAACAAAAAAGTGGTATAAGTGGTACAAAGGTGCAACAGCTAAATATCTAGCAAATTTCGTAATCATCTCCATCCAAACATGCTGATATTCTGTACTAGAAGACAGAGGAACGACAGCTGGTGAGCTGCTTCCCCAGTGATGAGGTTGTTGAGTGAAGTTTGTCGAACAATATTGAACAACGGTGGGTAAGCAAGCATAACAGCTTAGAAGTTCTCCTTGCCCCAAACAAAGTGGAATCTACCATCTCACGTTAGCAATCTCCCTCCCATTTTTCACGTTTCTCGGGGACAATCACTTACCCAGGCTCACTATACTTGTTACAAAAGATATGCAACGAGCTACCCAACCCTTTCGGTCCACAGAAGAAAACACCCGCCTCTCCGGGGGCATGCAACTTCCTGATGCCCCTAAAGATCATATCCCAATTCGGCCTGCCAAAGTTCGTCGGCGACCTCAAGCCCGTAATGGTATCCTTATCGGCGTTCGCATCGTTAATCATGATGTTAGTCGCATCATCGACTTTGATCTTGGCCGTCAGGTAGGTATGGATTTCGATCCTGTGATCCACATCCTGGGCCTCGATGGCCAGCAGCAACGAGCGGAACCACTCGAACGAGCCAAAGTCGCGGCAGATCCAGAAGAAGTAAACCTTGCTGAGACGGGTCTTCTGCTGCGGGTAGTTCATCCGGTACCAGATCGATTTGAGGATCGAGGCGAAGGGGGTGACACCGATACCGGCGCCGACCAGGACGGAGACTTCGTACTTGAAGACATCCTCGGAGGCAGAGCCGAAGGGCCCGTCGACGTACACGCGCGGGAGGACGCGGCGGAGGGCCGGGTCGACTTCGTCGTTTTCCTGGCTGACGCCGACGACCTTGGAAGTGTCACCCTTCTTTTTGCTGTCGAATTCGCAACCGAGTGTCTCGGCGAGTTGGCGGGTAAAATCGCCGACCACGCGCATGTGGATCGAGATGTAATCCTCCTCGGGCGCGCTGGTGAGGGTGAACGGGTGGTACTGCCACAGGGAAACGGCCGGGCAGCAGAGAAAGATGTACTGGCCGGCGCGGGTCTTGGTGTTCTCCTTCTTGATCTGGATCTCGCACACGTTGCTGGGGTGCTGGACGACCTTGGAGATGTACGTCTTGTGCTTGCCGCGGACCTCGCGGGCGATGCGCTCGGCCAGGTAGGCGAAGCCGCCGTACATCCAGTACTGCCAGAACACACCAACGGCCTGGGTGCCGATGGAGATGCAGAAGGGCGCGAAGTCGGGCTGGATCATGCAGAAGGCGCCGTGGATGGACCAGAAAAAGAAAAAGACGATGAACATGTGGTGCGTGTACCAGAATCGCTCGTAGTTTGCGCGGCGCGTCTTCTCGACTGAGGTGATCACCATGCCCGTCAAAGCGATCAACATGATATAGCCAGTCCAACCGGGGCCCGAGACGAAATTAGCCAGAAGCCAGCCGTAGATGCCGAGGTTGTTCTTGGCTGCGATCTGGGCAAAGTTGTTCCAGTGGGCAATCGTATGCACCCACGACCAGAAGAAAATGGACCATGCTGTCGTGATGTGGAAGGTGATGTTCTTGTCGAACTGGATGATGCCGTTCAGAGGAGTCTGTCTTGCGAGGGAGATGAGCGTTCGGCAGACGGGGAAGAGGACCAAGGCGACATCGACGTGCAGAACCAGCGCTGCTGATCTGGCAATCATGTATGTCGGCCCAAACGTATCTCGCGCTACTTGTAGGTTGTCTTTGACGGCGAAGTTAACGAAGCCAAAGGCAAACACGATGGCGTGAAGAAGCATAAAGACGAAGACAAAGCTGTGACCGTTAGCATTGCGTTTCCTCCCAGCGCTTCAACTACCCCCAACGCTGGAAGAGAGGGTGAGATGATATGCTTACATTCGTCGATAGCCTTCGTTGACCATCCACCGATCAAACTTTTCCCTTGGGCTCAGCTCCTTTTGCCGTTCCTGGGTCATCTCACCCGATAATAGCATGCGAGTGAGTGGCGTCCATCTTGACCTTTCTGACGGCTTCTCAAACGACGCATCTGTGTCTGACCTGTACAGGTCATACCCCCCGTAACTCATCTTGTGTGTGTTGGTTCTGTTGTCGTCGTAATATTTGCGTATGTTTGTTCGTAATCCTCCGTCGAAGTTGAATCCCGCTCCTTTCTCAGCCCTTCAGTTGTAATCTCCTTTACCCCCTGGGTAGGACTTCGTTCTCTTTTCGATGCACTCTACTCGCAAAGTTGTTGTTGCTAATTCGATGAGGTGGTCCTCGGAAGTCAGAGCCTGCTGAGCTAGTCGAGAGACACAACGGATATTAAGTGAGAGTCGAGAAAGATAATAGATAGTATAAAGCTGTATGTAAAAGAACGTAATGGTGATGGACCTGTATAGCTGCCACAGTCAAGTGGTTGTCAGTCATCGATTACAAGCCCAACTAGATGGTGAATGCTCTGCAGCAAAACGGGGAAAGGAAAGAGAAAGGAAATCAAAGAGGGCTAGACGGAGTGAACGGGACGGGAGAGGAGGAGTATGGTTAAGAACAGAGTGACGCCAAGCAAGATGTCGTCGGAGAATAAGAAACATGAGGTGATTCCTTGTAGATCATACCTGTGTACTCCAGATGAATGCCTGCACCTGGCGGCTGCTGTTGCTTCTCTCTTCACCTGTCGATTGGAGAACGGGAAGCCTCTCGAAGTGTAGGGAACGACGTCGTCCACCAAACTGTGTCAACTCGGTAAGGTGACAGGAAAGGGAAGAAGAGAGACAACAGAGGGGTGAGTGTGGTACAGGCAGAAGAGAAAATGAAATGACTCGACAAAGTGTTTGAGGCACAGACTGAATTGCCCAGAATGTAGAGTCGTATGGGAGGCTTTCCCAAGTCTGGAACCTGCCAGGGGCTACTTTTTCTCAGCAGAATGAAATGAGGAAAAGAGGCCGAGAAAATCGAATGACCGAAAGCGTGGGATCCTTTGCAACTTCAACCACCCCCAGGTTCTTAGTCGATGTTGAAACAAGCGACCCTGTTGAAGGTGTCATTGGCGTTGTTAGGGTACCATAAAGTGTAATGGGTATCACCAGGTACTCCCAGCAACACTCTCGGCACATCACCGAAAAGGACGGACAGACAGGGGGAAGTAAAAGAGGACAAAAGTGCCTATATGTACAGGTAGACTTTTAGTCGCCTGCCACAGCGAATGAAAAGACAGAAGTTGCTTGCCCATCAGGACAAGACGGCCGTTTGCCGTGTCGTGTCTCTCCAGTCAAGTCGCTTAACGCCGCGAGATCTGTTTCGGTGCCGCGCCTCGTGGGGCGTTCCAAGGCTATGGGGAGAGACTGTGAGACATTGTTCACTTGAAAATCGTCTCTTTTACCGCCGAGGGATAGATATGAGTTGAGCGAGTGCCGGAGAGCCGAGGAATCCCACATGGATGGCTTCATCGGTCTTGTAAACTTTGTCAAGAGCGGCAACGGAAACTATCCTTCTGAGAAGCTGTGAGTTACCTCATGAGAACCTCAAGGGCGTCGCGGCCTCATAACCAAAGAAGAATGGACTGCTCCTGGCGTCAATGGGCAGACCAAATAATGGCGCCATTTTGGATTCATGACCATGTCTTCTACTGTTTTGAAACGATGCCGGCTTCTGACGCTTTAAGACTCTGGGCGGATGGGATCAAGGGACACTGAGTTGTGTTGCGCGGAGATGGAGAAATTGAGACGACGGGAGACTTAAAGAAGACCGCAGATTCTTGGGATTTGGCGGCATGGGCTAAGGTGCTCCACAATAGTTGCCATATGACTTCTATGATTGGTCAGATACTCTTCATTCGGTTCAGCCCGTGTTGCAGTCTCCGTTTCGGCCAGGATCCTGACACATTCGACAGGGGACTCTTGGGAGGTCTTAGCGTCGTACTTTTAGGGGCTCTTTCATAGCTCCAAGAAAAGCGTCCAGATGGAGATTGTCCTTAACGTACCTATTCAAGATCCATATTCAGATTGCTTCATTGCCGGCCAGTACGTACTTCTGGTGTCTGATATTATTCTCGGGTGAAAGATCCGGTGACCATAAGATCTCGCCGTCATCCGGGTACTGTTGTGCGGGCTCGATCCTGTGCGACCTCAGCCCAGCCTTTAAGCGCCGAACTCTCAAGCCAGCGGTTTGTCACCTGGGCTCAGTCCAGGTTTGGGATTTCAGCGCATGGTCAGTTTTCAACATGACCACGAGGAGTGTCAGCCTGGTTAATCGGGCATATAATATCCCAATGCCGGCAGGTCGTTGCCATCTGGGCAAACCATCCACTTCCTGTAGAGACATCCCTCTCTTCTATCTCAACTCTAACCCTCAAGACAGCTTAGGAACCTACAGAGTTATCAACACGGCATGTGATAAAAGTCGTTGTAACGTTATTTACACAACATACAGGGGACCTACTCACTCACCTACCGGATTTCTGGACAGCCCACTGGGCTTGTGCACTATAGGTCGATGAGACGACAAGTCTCGTACAGCATTCGCGTAGAATTGTGGTGCTTCTATAACGACCATCAAGGTTAGTAGCGGGACACTTGGTAGCACATCGCCCGATCCAAACTCGTACATGGAAGACGTCATTCACGGGTAAAGCACAGGCCAGGTATCAGAACCGAAGCGGTAGAGGGAAAGACAGAATGCTATTGTACTGGAACCCCTTGGTATTGCAGACCTTTGTGAATAATGTGATGCGAGTAAAGAAACTTGAGTGCCGGTACTCAAATGGTTGCATCTTGCACCTGCTGATTCCGCCCCGTCGTGACATTGAAAGACACCGCTTGCTGTGCCACACTCACGTCCTCCGCTGTTTCAAGCCGCTCGAAGGGCATTTGCAACTTCCGCACTGAAGAGAACTGGGAAATCCCGCTGGAGCCTAGAGGCAAATAGGACGTGAACCGGAACCGCAAGACACGTGTGCCCCCATGGTGAATATGTGAGTACCCCTCCTGAAGAGGGGCCAAAACGTTGAAGAAACGATCCAGCGCTGCTTGTCGGCCATAAAATCCATCCCATTATCTACTCTAGATAGCATACTTCCGGGTCCACTCGCGAGCCGTCGCCTCGTACCTGGCGCGGTCTGTCTTGTACACGTGCGCAATCTCGGGCACAAGCGGGTCGTCAGGGTTGGGGTCCGTCAACATCGAGCAGATGGAGAGCAGAACTGGGGTATTGTCAGCGGCCAAACAAACATGCATGCTGGGGGATTCAGGGCAGGGAAACGTACCCTTGGAAATCGTCAACGCAGGACTCCACTGATCCCTCAAGATATCGAGGCAGATGCTGCCGTTCGAGTTGATGTTGGGGTGATAGATCCTGGTGGTAAAGCTGACTTTGGGGGGCTTGAAAGGATAATCGGTAGGGAACTGGATGTTGAGGAAGAAAACGCCGCCGGTATAAGGGGAGTCGGCAGGGCCCATGATGGTCGCTTGCCAGTGGAACTGTTCAATCGTAGAAGGTCAGTAATCTGATCCTGTTCGCGAGCACGATGCCACGGTTCGACCCAGGGCAAAGCAAAGGGCCATGACGCGATGCCGGGGGCCGAGCCGTGCTTATCGAAAAGCGGGGTGGCTTATCCATACAAGATCTTCACCCTGAGGGCCAGCAGAGCAGGAGGAGGGCGGATCGCTGCGAACAACAACACGTTAGCATCAACTTCAACAACATAGACGGGATGCATCGCCAGCATCTGCGGAAAGCGGTCGGGACGGCGCGAGGTCGGCGGCGGCGATGGCAGCGGCTTAAACCCCGCCAGCGCGGCCCCACCACTGAACCATGCGCCGGAATGACGCTTTTGCGGCATCGCGCGAAACGGCAAAAGGGCTAGCGGGAGTCTTGTTTACGTACCGGCCGAGATCAGCGAGCTCCTTGTTAATGCGCTTCAAAGCCATTGTGTGATATTAGTTGTGTAAAGGTGGGTTGTGGTTGTGGTTTGTCGTAAGCGCTGTTGTTGCGTTGACGACACGAAGGGTGGCTGCAAGATTTAAAAGGGTTCAGGGTCAGCGGTTTGCGGGCGGTGGAAGAGCAAAGAAGCGGAATGAATGGGCAGCGGGCAGTGGGCAGTGAATCAGGCTGGGATGAGAGTGAACTGGCTGCGGCGATAATAGGCACCTGGGGCTGGACGTTCGGTCGTGCAAACGGGCAGAAAAAGTCGATCACCAACGGCGGCGACGGGAGGACGGCGGTGGACTTACAAGATGGAAATCAAAAAGCACTATATCGCTGAGTCACACCAGGGTATTGGGGTGGATTTCGTCAACAGGTGAAGGAAGATGGTGACGGGATGCAAACTAGTCGATGTTGAAGTTGCAGGTCGGAGACTGGAGTAGGATGGAATGGCGGAGGGGGGGAAATGGATCAGGATCAGGCGAACAAAGGTGGGTTCCCGTTCAGGTGCCAGCGGGCGGGAGCCTGAGGAAGCCAGAGCCAGTCCCCGGCCCAGCGAAGTTGTCCCACCCGCCCTTCCCAGTCGCTGGGCTACGGCGCGCTTCCTTTCGCTGCACCGCCGATGGCACTCCTGCCCGTCGCCGACCACTCAAGGCTCTTGCTGCACGACCGCCTGCCGACAATGGCGGCATGGGCGGCTGGCAATTCAGATGGCAGGGTGGATTGACGCCCCATATATCTGACCAATCATTGAGGCCAAAAAGGGCAGCGCCACTGGCTTTCCTCGTCATCGTCAGTGCACCGCCACCGCATTGGCGAGCTCTTTCCGAGACGAGACTTCCACCGGCAACCGTTACCGGCCGGTCAGCCCGGTGTTGACGGAAACCAACGACGACCGGATGAAATATCGTGGAAGGCTTCTTCATTTCAGTGAACTCATGGTTCGATTTTCAATTGCGATTACCACCCCTCGCTCGGCATCTCTTCTCAAGTTAAAGTCCGGTAGGCAGGACTGTTTGCTCGAGTGAATTGCCCTTGGAGAGAAGATTACTAGGTAGTCATGGTAGATGGAGACTATTCGAGTTCGAAAACAAGCCAGGTTGAAATGGAAGTAGAGGGAAGAGGAAGCCATCATACATCTTGAATAATGGTTTGGTTGAGCTAACGATACACATCGACTGGTTTAATGATTGTCAACACAATTGGATGCGGATTTACTCGGAGTTGAGGTTCACACCTGGGACGGTGCATTTTTCGGTTTCGAAAGGCTGAACAGGACGGATGCCACTCGTACAATACGAAGCAGAAGAAGCAATTATCAATGAAATCATGGCAAGGTTGGCAGAGCAGATGGAAGGGGATCATATTATGCATGTCTTCAGCGCAAATGTATTGCCTCTTTTTGGACTTCGCCGGGCCTTTGTCGCCATGCCTTCGACCACCTTCAAGAAAACAAGAACAGAAAGGATGAGCATCACGCTCGCTTTCACCGCTTAACTAATCTACCTATATGCTTGGGTGGATGATTTGGTTGTGCACAAGAGACGTTTGGACGCTCTCATATGCAACGCGCAGTTGACTGCATCATGTTCAACGCCAGATTTTCTTTTATTCTTTGCATGCACTTCGAGACCTTGGAACAAATAGAACGGAAATGCGTCCGCAGAACGCTGCTGCATGGCCACAATTTAATTATCATTTTGTGGAAGGATAAATAAGCGGCCTCCCCGTTCGTCCTTGGAGTCATTTTTTTAATCTTTCATCTCTCTTTTCACGCCAGATGTGCTATTGTTCTGTTCTTTTCTCGTGTAAACACTCTTATTCAACATACATCAGATATGTTTTGGAGGCCAATCACAACTGTAGTGAAGGATCACCAGGCCGCAAGACCTGAGAAACATATCGATTCTCGACCCGAGACCACTCACGACACGACAACCGGACGACAACACATCAAGGTTCACAGAATACACAAGCCATGGCTGTTGATAACTTATTGTGTGGGCCTCCACATGACTCCGCCTGGCCGTCAACTTCACGTCCTCCTCCATTCACTGCCCTGATTCTCACCTTCACCTTCTAGGTCCCCCATTCACTACCATGGTTATCGTTTTCACCTCCTCCTCCCTTCACGGGCTGGCGGCGGCCTCCCTCATTTGCCTATTTAACCGCTCCAGACCAACCGCTTCTCTCTTTCCTTTCTTACTCAAAATAACTTACACCTGTCTGTTCACCTGAATTCAACCGACCAGTGTTACCAATGTACGATCAACGAAAACACCACCACGTCTCGAAAATGATGCCAATTCCCAACAAGACGTAGGAGCAAACAACAGAGTAGTCGAGACTGGAACTCTTCGGCCGCCACCACAACATCGCAGAAAGGAAGGAAAATATCAATACTAGGCACTAGACATCGACTCAAGGAGATGACTACAAACACCACTCATGCCAACTGCGACGACAACACCAAGATTGACTGACCCAGGAATTATCTTCCTCACTTCGCCAGGACGATAAAACCCATCCCAGCGAGAGCAACGAAAAACAGGCAGTGCGCCTTCCAACGACAGACAACACTTGCCAACTTCATTCGATCATATCGAGAATTATGTCATCGCCGTTCCGACTCATCTGACATCCAAGGAAATAGGAAAGCGTGAACATTCCATCTCAGGAAGGCACGACAGAATGACAAGGACAGCATCGCACGAAACAGCGGATCGCACCTCGTGGGTCTCCATCGATACCAGAACGTTCCTGCCATGGAAAACAATTTTTCCCGACGATACCCGATGGGACATGACCCAAAAGTGAATAGAACCTAACCGGCAGGTGCCTCCGAACTCTGTTCTTCGACAAGTTCCCGAGGACGGAACAGATGTTCCCGAGGGCATTGTTCAGACCCAAACTTCATCAGCTGCCCGGATCGACGATAACTTGAGGCAAGCACGCCATGGTCACAATGACAAAGGGAGAAACAACGACCACCCACGGGAAATGAATCGAACCTCAGAAGATCCTCCGCTATGGGGCAAAGCAACCACTTGACAAAAAGCAGAACAAAAACGGAAAGAACAACTACATTAACCCGCCAGAGAAGAACTGATCTAAATGAGTCCGACAAGGAACTCCACAACCTAAGTGGAAACAACAACAGGATACCAGGATAACGAAGGACGGAAATGAAAGAACGAAGTGTGATCGACCGAGTTGGACCAATCCACGGAAGTAGGACCTAATGTATCAAGAGCCATAACAACCAAACGGAACACAAAGAATCTATTGGATATACAACAGAACAGACCATCTTGAACACGTCGGCCATAGGACCCAACTCCATGGTGCGGACTAATACGTCGGCCAACGGCTTCATGCTGAGGGTGCGGATTGACCCAACGAAAAACAGAAACAACTACCGACAACGACGGCAACTACCGACGAAGACTTCAACGCACCTGGAACCACACTTATTCTGATGCGCGGTTGGGCTGCGAACGGAGCAAGTCATACCACCGGGCAACAGGCATCGTCCTTCCTTGTCACGGCAACCGCGGGTGGATGGTGGGATCAGTTCAGCAGTATGGTTCCATGGTGTTGAGATCACTTACCCGAATCATTTGAGCCACTGGGGGAAAAAAAATACGACAACAGCAGTCACACACAATATCTAGAGACCTACTGAGCAGTAACAATTCGGGATAGCTATAAGGAACAAACAGAATCACACATACTTCACGGACGATGGAAATCATCCATAACACGTCGGCCATCGGCTTCATGTCATGGTGCGGATCGAGCGATAAACAGCGGGACATTTCCTGCAAGAACAATAACAGCGAGGGCAAGAGGAGAGAACTTGGAAATGGAAGCGAAGAAGAAGAAGAAACAGTCCGGGAAAGCACAAAGGGAAGTCAAGTAATGGAAGCGGGAAGTTATGAGAGAAACAGGAAGGAAGGTCTTGACAACACATGGAACAACACTTGATCTGATGAGCGGTTGGGCTGCGAACAAAGCAAGTCACACCACCGGGCAGTAGGCATCGTCCTCGTCACGGCAACCGCGGGTGGATGGTGGGATCAGTACCTCAAGTGTGGTTCCATTGTGTTGATGACCTGGCAGTTGCGGAGCTGGGCGGGTTGGCGTTACTGCTAGGAGGTGAGCTGTTAGGAGGTGAGTGCCCTGACAGGTGAACTTGCTGGTTAGTATTCAGAAAACTTCCTCCTTCTCTCTTCATACACCGCCACCGCCCACACTTACACACTTCAATCTCGGCGTGGTCCTCTTGCCCCTGATCCAACCACCTTTTCCCTTCAACCCATCTACCTACTCTGTCGCCCAACGCCCCCGTCGATGTCTCTCCCTCACCCCACCTCCCATCCCTTGTGCAGTTTTCTTCCTCATGTCCCCACCCTTAGGCAGAGAAGCACAATGAAAAAAAAAAAGTGTGTGAAAATCAGGCAAAACCTGAAGGTAATGGTGCAACCAAAAATTGTGCCCGGACCTCGACTCAGGGAATTGGACCCTGGGAGCGGAGAGGTGCAAGCAACTTCGCCTGGCAGCAAAATTGCCTACTGCGAGAGATCCTTGAGCCTCTCACAGTCGGGCAAGGTTATCTGGAGGAGAAAAGAGAGAAAAAGAAACGAAAATATGATGGGGGGATGGGGAGGATTATATAGGCGGAGGAACCGGGCTGTGACAGGCATGGATGGTTGGATGTGCTGCTCTTGCCCACACTGCAGTGAGAGAGGTGGAAAGATCAAGCGGACGGGTTGTTCTGCTGATGGATGTTGTTCTGGGAAAACGTCACTTATCTCTCTGTGAAGTGGCTCACTTGCAACTCTTCCTTCCTTCCCGGTCGAGGCAAGAGTCTTTCTTCATGAAAGAACTGGAAGGAGGTCTCCCACGTTTGTTGGTTGGGAGAACCGGATGATGTGGGAAGGGGACATTCAAGAGCAGTCAAGTAGAGTACGGGAGGTACAGGTAGTCGAAGAGCAAAATGCAATGAACGGAAGCGGTGAAAAACCTAACCAACCAACTTTTGTGGTATTGTTTCACACAAAGTGCATACTCACACATGTACATAGAATATGACGACCTTTCCCATCCTCTGACAGCAATCCTCGCATGAGAAGATGAACTACCTTTTCGTCGTCATTTACACAAAAGCCTGAACGCCAGTGATAGCCCTTCCCAGAATAAGACCTACAATCAAACAGTCAGCATCGTCTTCGTCTTCGCAATCTCACTCATCCCAAGGGTAAAAGCTTACTGTGAATATCACTCTGCCCCTCATAAGTCTGCGTGACATACAAGTTGGCCACCACCCGACCAATATGGTACTCATCCGACACCGCATTCCCACCAAAGATCTCCTGCAGCGTGCGAGCGTGATACAGCGCCCTGTCGCAGTTCTGGCGCTTGATCATGCTAATCATCTCCGGCGTAGCCTTGCCCTCATCCTTGAGCCGACCAACCTGAATAGCCGCCAGCGTGCCGTACGACACATCGGTCGCCGCCTCCGCCAGCTTCTTCTGGATCAACTGGTACTTGGCCAAGGGGTTGCCCTTGAACTGCTTGCGCTCGAGAGCGTAGGTGCGGGCTCTAGCCAGCGCGTCCTCGAGGGCGCCCATCATACCGAAAGCGATTCCGTAGCGGGCGCTGTTGAGGCAAGTAAAGGGGCCCTTGAGGCCTTCGATGTCGGGGAACATGTTTTCCTTGGGAACAGGGCAGTTGTCGAGCTGGATCATACCCGTGATGGAGGCGCGCAGGCCGGTCTTGTTGGAGATCTTGGGCGTTTCGAGCGTTCCGGGCGGGCAGGCGGACCGCTCAACCAAAAAGCCGCGGATCTTGCCCGTCTCTTGCAGCTTGGCCCAGACGACCAGGACGTCGGCGATGGGCGAGTTGGTGATCCAGGTCTTGGCGCCGGAGAGCAGGTAGACGCCCTCCTTGGACGGGTGAGGGCGGGCGACGGTCTCCATGGAGCCCGGGTCAGAGCCGTGGTTGGGCTCGGTCAGACCGAAGGCGCCGATGATCTTGCCCTTGGCCATCCCCGGCAGGAAACGCTCCTTTTGCTCGGCGGTGCCAAAGTCGTTGATAGGACCCATGACGAGCGAGGACTGGACGGACATGCCGCTGCGGTAGCCCGAGTCGACGCGCTCGACGGCGCGGGTGATCAGGCCCGAAGCAACGGAGGAGACGCCGGCGCAGCCGTAGCCTTCGATGGTGGCGCCTAGGAGACCCAAGGAGCCCATCTCCTCGAGAATCTTGGGGTCGTAGTGCTCATCGCGGTAGGCCTGCAGCACGCGAGGGAAGAGCTGGTCCTGGCAGTAACGCTCGGCGGTCTCGCCGATGGCAATCTCGTCCTCGGTCAGGAGAGACTTGTGGTTGAGAGGGTCTTCCCAGTTGAAGGAGGGAGCGGTGGAAGTGGCAGAGGCGAAAGTACGGACAGAGCGCGGAGCCGAGAAGGTCTGACGCAAGAGCCCTTGAGGGCATCTCCTGGCGAGGATCCGAGACATGATGAGAGGAACTATGATGGGATGAGATATGGGGTATCAAACAAATTGAACAAGTCACCGGTAAACACTTTCAAACGGACTTTCAGGATCAAGTTACGTCAGCCTTTATTTATAAGAGTTCAAGTTCACATTCCCCAGAGTTTCCGAATAAAGACATGAAGTCCGGCTTCGGTGCATCTCCGCCCGGGTGAGAGGGGGTAATGTTTTCCACTATTGTCGTAGCACTCAAAAGGGCCCGAGGCCGCTATTTCTGCTATCGTTTCCCCCGCTGTAAGGTCGCTGTGAGGAGTTGTGTGAGGGACTGTGAGGAGCTATGAGCCACTGACCTCATCACACAGTTGGAGACTTTGGAGTTGAAGCCGGTCCTTTTACGGCGGCCCCCCTGTCCTGGACCGCCGTTTGCCGAGCATCCCGATTCCCACTTTTTAAGCTTCCCGAGGCACTTATTGCATATATTGGGTTAGGGTTTTATACGCAGGAATGGAAAAGGGGTAATCAAAACAATGGCCAAAGTCGGACAAACGTTGAGCCAAGAGGTGATAGGGCTGTGACTAGAGTTGGGAATATTTCTACGGATATGGGAAAGTTGTCCGCGAAACTTGAATTTTTTTTTTTGCGTTTCGAGGCGCAAAGTCCAGGCTTTGGAAATTGTGCTTGCTATTCGAGCGTTGAGCATCAACAAAGAATGGCCGACTGTTGTCACTTGTCACTCTGCTCTGTTTTGGAAACCCGAGAGTTTCCGCTTGAGCTTGAAGAAAGTCAACATCGGCTCCCACACGACAGGTACCAGATCATGTTTCAGGAAGACGACGAAGGTAGCGCACTACATAACGCAAGCCGAAGGCAAAAAAGTGAACTAAATTTGTGGAAACTTACTCTCAAACTCGTTTGATGATTTTTTCGTTGTTTGTGGTGAGCATTCGTGGTAAGAGTCGAAATGTGTTATCCGATGATTTGGAACCGTTCTGTCACTCACTGGCAGTCCTTGCCCGAGATATCTGCGCTCCTGACAGCTCAAGCGAACAACCATTTTGAATTTGAACAGAAAGTTGATGTTGGCTGACCGGGTTATTTCACTCAAAATTTCTTCTTAGGTTACACCTGTCCTCGTGTGGTTATCGGATAAAAGGCTAGACCCGACAGCTTCTGTTGATGTTACCAAAACTGCTGCCACACCGCGATCCTTCTAACATTACTTGCACTAGGCCTCATGGACCATGGATGGATTCAAATCGGGCCAAACTCCCTCGATGGTGGTGGGTGAGATAAGGTATTGCAAATCATGTACAAAACAGTTCCCGCTGAACAAACGCGGTCTTTGAAAAGATCCAACCTGAACTGAGTTAACCTGGCTTGTCTCAAAACTGGCACTATAAGAGTTGAACATAAGATGTAGGTAATCATTGCCTGGCAATGATGGGAGCGGTACCTGCATCACTTCCACTTTGTTTCCTGTATTTTGTTGATGACCCAGAAAGATGCTTGACAGACCACGTGTATCAACTTATGGTATTTCCCAGCAACTTTGTCACGGTGAAAGATCGAATAATCTGTGCTGACAGCGGATATACAATGTCCTACAAAATTGAATAGTTGCGATATCTGGGCATGAGGGTCTCGCTAATCATTGGGGCCCGGGGATAACATAACAGAAACAATCTGTTCATCTCACTACTGCTTCAATGTGGTTCTCTTCTAAGATGAATCCATGTAGCAGGTCCGAGGCCAGAAGGAGCAGGCCCCAGCCGGCCGCAACTGCCCTTCAAGGGGCGCCGTCTCTCAGTTGCTCCTTCCCCCAACCAGTTCGACAGGCCAGGGCATACACCAGGGCACTGCACCTCCCTTTATAACCGTATCCTTCGTCCCTTCCTTCCACCACAAGACAAACCACGTTGCCCAACCACCTCGTAGCGTAGCGGTTTACCGTTCGGCCGCTATTAGCTACAAATACTGGTGGCTCGCAAGTAGGGGAGTTCGATTCTCACCTCAAGCACTTGTTTCTTTCGCGAGTATAAACCAGTGTGGTTACGATCTGGGGGCTTTGGAAAAGGACGAAAGACAGGAGAATTAACCACACTCCTGCCTAGTGTGGTTGGCACACACTAGGCACATAAAATCCCTACGAAACGCGATTATTCTTCAACCTCTCATGACGAATAAAAAAAAAGCATGAGGGGAAAAAGGGAAATAAAATATACAAGAAGTGTCCGGTATGTTATACTGGGCAGGGTGATATCACTCAAGTTCCACTGGGGGGAAGAATAGAAGTTGCGTTTCGGGTTGGGCAACTGGTTTCGTCACCATCTTTTTTTTGGGCCACTTTCTTTTTGCGACATGCCTGCTGCCCTCCGACAGCGTGAAGCATAACATGTTTGCAACTATTTGCATTTTGACGATGATAACAACTTTTGATTTACTATCTTGCTTGCGTATAGCTTCGAGCATTTGGCAGTTGAACTCATTGTGCCGATGCGGCAAAGCAACCTGAAAGCAAAGGGTGAGACGACTCAGGTGACACTTATCAATCGTCCTTGGGAAAGTTAGGTAGAAGAGAACTGAGCACAAGCGGCGTCAAGTTCCGAAGATTGTCGAGAGACTACGACGGGAGAACTCGCGATAATAGCCGGAGTTGAAGGATGCTCGAGGTTAAAGAGGCGACAAGAATAAAAGACACGGTAGCCCGAGGTAAACACCAAGATAATGGAAAAGAACATTGCAATTAAATGACTCCAACACGACTCGCGCTCTTGGTGATGTACATATTGTACGGCTTGGTTTGGAGTGCCATTCTGTCGGCGGGATTGCATCCGTGGGCGGGCGACAAGAGGGTGGCGGAGGTTGACGGAAGAGGATGGCAGCGGGCATGTGTGCTATTTCCTTCGGTGACGAATTAAAAAGTGGCCAAGAAAGCAAGAGCAGAGATGCCTTCCTTCTGTGAGTTGGATGCGGTCCAGAATGGTGTCCATCTGGTTCCAATCTAACCCGTCCAATTCCACTCACTGTAACTAGCGAGACAACTTTCTCTAACCAACGCTGAATCGACGAGCATCCCGTCCCCGTTCCTGTGCATCCTCGGATCATCATTCATATCCAACTTTATCAAACTCGCCTACACGCCCTAGAGCCAACACCCACCACTCGATGCCTCAAAATGGATGACTTTTCCTCTCCTGCTGTATCCGCTTCATGCTCCTCCGAGAGCTTGACGTACGCGGAGATCATCAGGATCCGACGAAACCTAGATCGCAACACCGATACCATGTACGACGACCTTCGCAAGAACGAGCTCGACACCTGGAATCTTCCTAGTCCGCTACTGTATCACCCTTATCCCAGGCCGTTGCCTCCGTTGCCCTCGACCCTCTCTCGACGCGGCGCAGTGTCCGAAAACAATTTACCCGCCGACGTACCATACATGGTAGGCGGTATAGCCAGCGTGGCAGCCGTTCAACTTCTACGATGCTGTCTCAGAAACACACCCGAATTCCACAAATCTCAGACACCTACGAGTCTCAACAACGCAGACATCAACCGCTATCTTCTTCGACAACACGAAAGCGCACAATCCGATATGGCCGCACGACTCGCCACATGCGTGTGGACTTCCGCTCCCAGCCAGTTGCCCACAGACACTACAGAGAAAATAACGATCTGGGGCACCAAGAGCACAGGAACAGATGGGGCTTTCAGCAGCCGCCCTGAAAGCTCAGATACACAGGACGACCGATCACCTAACCGTCGCATAGTCACGCCCGACATCACTTCGATACTGCGCCGGGGTTCAACCCCAAAGTCCTCCAAGTCTACCAAGTCCCGAAGACGCACGCAGTCCAACGCTTCTCCGAGCAATGGTATGGGAAGAAGAGCAACATTTACCTTCAACAGCGGCTAGCAGACGCAAGATGGCATCGTCAAGTGGAACGAGGGTATCTATGACCCCGAAAGCCCCGGCCGGTCAAGGTCTCCCGACGACGATCTTGGAGGACCCTCCTCACCAGGCCATACATACAGCTACAACAGCCGCAAACAATCGCTCGACATGTGCTCTTGTCCAGATCTAGGAAGGGAAGAGGACGAGGATGGCGAACGCCCAGGTCTACCACGACGGCGAACAGACGGGCCTCAAGTTCGCTGCCCGCACCATCCGTATAGAGGTCTCTTCCAACGCTCCAATTCCGTCTGTCCCGGTGAGCTACACCACGATAATCACCGGATCCGGGACCCTCGAAGCCGCCGCCGCTTGAACCGCGAGGATGTCGAGTTGTTACACGACACAAGAACGGGCGCATCTGGACCACTCGTCAACGCTCCGGCGCAAGAATACTCCCCTAAGCTGCTCGCGATTGCCGGCGTCATGATTGCAACAGGCGAGCTTGACCGGCTGTCGCTAGGGAGTAATCACAGTCGCAGTCAGTCTCTGTCTCAGATTTCACCACTCAGCATCGGCGGCGCGGAGGATGAAGATGAAGAAGACGAGGAAGAGCTTCCTCCTCTGCCACCTATCAAAGCTGCCGTTGCTAGAAGGAAGACCCGTTCCATGTCGATGGTGGCGCCCCTTTCGAGGACACCTTTTAACTTTGCGATACAAGCAGCCAAAAGCGGGCTGTCTTCCGCACCGACAAGAAGGTCTTCAACCGGGAACCAGCTTCTGTCTCCACGAGGAGCTCCCCTTCCACCCGTGAACTCTCCTTCCGGACAACAGACGGGTGGACGGGCAGGCATTCCGCCTGGCATAGGAACGCCTATGGCTCAAGGCCCGTTTGGATCATCATCGTTTCCCCCAAAGCGGCCCGCCCCGCGCCGTTTGTCAGAGATCTGGAACGCTTCCTGGGAAGATCCAGAGAATGACGATAGTAGTTCCTCCGATAAGCGCTCAGACTCTCCGGGTCTATATGATATGGACTCTCCTAGGTACACCGGCCCTGGGGAAGATAATGTCAGTCCCGGAGGGGGAGCGAATCCAGGGACCCCTCGGCTTTCGTGGCCGCCGAATTTGGACCGCGTGGATCAGTCTCTGAGAGAACAGGATGGATACTTTGGGGAGACGAACGAGGAGGTTAGTCCGCAGGATGAGGAGACAAGCCCGGGATTAACGGAGACACAGGAGAGAAGAAACAGTAATCTCACTCTGCGGCCTGCTGTTAGGCCGAATGATGGGAGCCCAAGCGATGGAAACCCTTCAGACTCTTCACCCTCCACTTGTGAATGCACACACTGCGAGAACGCAGGGTATTTTGTCAAGGTTGGCGATGATGCGGCTGGTCCTTCTGAGCATAAGGTGCAGTTGGACGAGGAGGAAGTGGGAGACGTGCTGCAGCGGTCAGGGTCAACTCATACTGTTATACATACACCTACGAGATACCCTAGCCAGGATCCGGAAGAGTGATGGGTGGCTGGCTCAACTATTGGTTAGTTGGTGAACTGGTGGCGAGGCTGGCCTTAGAAAGGAGACTGTATGTTATGGGAAGAAAGACAGCTACTGGCTGACGTCTGGATATAGAGGATACGTACCTTGAATAGTCTTTGTAGACATCCATATAACAGCATAGTAGATCTCGACATCTTCACCAAAATCTCTTTCAACCTCGAACAGAAGGCCGTACGGGTAAGGAGAACCCGACTCGACTGGTGCCAGAAAACAAAGGTCGCCTTGAATACCCAACAAACAAACTCAAATTAAACGCCTTTTCCCATGCATGTATACGTACACCAACTAGACACTATCTTTACACCGGCCTCGTTTTTTTTTTTTTTTTTTTTCCCCAGCTGCATCTGCACGTTCGTCCTTTTTTACAGTTCGGACAACGGACATGACTCGAATACGGTTGTGTTGTTCCCGTTCTAGACCGAATCAAAAAATCGACTGGGGACTGGGGAATCGGAACCGGATAGGTAGAAATCGTTTACTCGCGGGCCTTGAAGTCGGTGTTGACGTCCATCTTGACGGCACCCTGGGCCTCGAGCTCCTTTAGGCGAGCCTTCTTCTGGATATCCTGGACGCGCCACTTCTTGAAGTATGTGACCTGTTGGAGTGAAGATATGTTAGTTCGAATGTCTCTGGGATAGGTATGCGCAGTGCTGCTGTTTTTGTCTGCTTCTCCGGTCTCCGCCAAGCCAGCCTGTTTCGTTGTTTCCATGGTGCTCCTGAGATTCCGGTGACGTATATCGGACGAGAATCTGTCTTTCTCTTTGGGAATTGAGGAAGTTGAGGGTCGTCGGGTGCTCACGGCCGTTGGCTCAGATACCTTCCCCTCGCACCTCGAAACGTATCCTTCCACCTCGTTTCCCCCCCCTCTCCGATCCCTTCTCTTTCCACATTTCGCTTTTCTTCTTCTTCTTCCTCCTCCTCCTCCTCCACCTCCTCTTCCTTTCTCCGTCCTATCCATCCCGCCCTTCCTAAACAGTCCATCCATCCATCCATCCTCCACCTCGACAGCCCTTTCTTTCCCAAAAGCAGCCCAAAGAAGAAAAGTAGTATCCAAGTACTCACCCACTGCGCAGCACAATCCTTTTCAAACTCGGCACTCTCTGCCTTGCAAGCCTTCGCAGCCTGCTTCTCGTCCTTCAAAGCGTCGATGATGTTGTTCTTGTCCAGGCACGCAAAGTAGGCGTCGCGCGCCATCCAGCACTTTTGGCGCTCGGAGCGGGTTGGGGCGACGGTGCCGGCGCGCACTTCGGCGGCGCGCTTGTCGGCTTCGGATTGGGAGAAGATGCCGAGGACCATTGTCGCTTTTTGTGCTCTTCGCGTTGAGTGTTCGGGGTTTCGGTGGCGTCGGCGGGGGTTTTGGGTTCGGGCCGGATATCTACTAGGGCGCCGGGTAAGAGAATGGACGTGGGGGTTGAGGTTCGTTGTTGTGGTTGAAAGCAAGAAAGTTGGGATCGAATTCCAATTCCCGAAGCCGGGACACTGGAGCTGGGATGGAAGCTTATCGAGCTTGTCCCGCTATCAGTAGTGTCAGTGTCGTCAATTGGAGCTTGGGAACTTGTCCCGCGGCAGGCAACTTTAATTTCAATTCCTTGGCAATGAGGTACGTACCGTTTCCCCTGACGAAACCTGTTACAATACTGGGTGGCTGGCCTGCAGGGATAACAGGAGTGTACGTAACCTAAATAACCGAGGTCTGGAGTCTGAGGGATTTTTATACAATAGCTAGAGATTTGTACGTTTGCAGAATCTTATACAGTTATATACAATTAAGCTTTCTTTACTCCCCCAATATTATTACTATTATAATAATTAAGAATCTTATCGATTCGCCTAAATTACGGCATTAATAACGTTAATAATAACGAAATTAGTAATAACGATAATATCTTTAAAGATTAATAATATTCGTTTTAATTCCCTTAAGGATTGGCCTGCTTAGGAAGATACTTTTATTTTTTAAATTTAGAATTTAGGCCTATAGGAATATATTAATTCTATAAATCGCTAGCTTTAATTAACGAAACTTTTTAAATTTAATATTTTCAATTATATCGGTTAAAAACCCGAGGGAAAGATTGCTATTAAGAAGAAAATTCGTTTTAAAAAACTATCTAATATTATAATTAAGTATAGTTTTTATTATAAATGTAATTATTGCGATTATATAATTGAAAAAAACGATTAATATATAAATTTGAAGGCAATTTTTAATTTAGGGATTAAGAAAACCCAATTAAATTTATAAATAACCGAAACCGTTGGAAATCTATACCGCGAAATTAACTTTATTAAACGCTCTAGTATTTATAAATAGTATAATAATTTTACTAAAACCGTATATTTTAACGATCGAGAAATTAAAAAATAAATTAAAGCTTAATTAATTTCTATTTTACGCCTAAACCGTATTATTAAAGATTGGATTACTTAATTATTCTATTAAGAATAAATTATAGTTTTATACGAGGCCCGTAAAGTTTTTAGATTTAATAATTTAAATATTTAATTTATAAAATTTAATTATATAATTAAAGGAAGTCTTTTCTCCTTATAAGTAAATACGTACTAATTTTAATATAATAAAGAATTAGAAAAGGATAATTATATAGAGATAGGATTCTATACCGTTATTAAGGATTTTTATAAAATAATAACGGTAAATCCTATTTAAAGTAAAGGTTAGTTAACCCCTTTATTAAAAGGTACAGTATTTATAATTACATTAAACAGAAAACCTATTAAAGAGGATATTCTTAATAACGAGGAAAACCTTAATACGGATATTAAAAAGGGGCGGGGAGAAATTATAATATTAGTAAAAAAGAAAGGAGGTAAGAAAAATACGTTTTTTAAATTTATTAATAAGAAACGCGCTTTTTCCCCTCCTTAATAAGTTTGTAAGACGAGACGTCCTATTTATAAGTTTTATAATTAATTCGGTTATAAGGTTGAATTATACTATTACGTACGTTTATAAATTACTTTCGAAAGTTAAGTAGTAAACGAAGATATTAAAAAACGTACCGCTATTAATATAAAGAAGGATAAAAAGTTTAAGGAAGTTATTCTTTAATTGCGTAAATAAAAGGAGGACGAATTTAATTAAAAATAATTTTATAATCGTTTAATAAATAAGAGTAATTTTTTAATATTTACGGATTATTACGTTATATATTTATTAAGAGATTTTATAATTCTCGATTTAAGTACGATAATCTATATTTTTAATAAAGTTAATCGATTTAAAGACCTTTCCCCTATAAATATAGGCGATTATATATAGGTTAGTAATAGCCGTATTTTTATCGAAAGGTATAATACCGTAATAATTAAAGTTTAAAATAACGTAGGGTTAAGGGAGTTAATCTTCCTTAGCGTCATTTTAATACCGAATATAATTTATAACTTTATTTCTTTAAAATAATTCGAAGATAATTATATTTTTTAAGATTATAAGAACGGGTACTTATACTTTAGCTTTACGAATTTTCTAATTTATTACGTATATTCTATTAATAAGTAATTTATATTAGAGTATATCCCTTTATTAAAAAATAGTATTAACGAATTTTTTTTTATAATATATATTACCTTTAATTATTCTTAACGGAAATTATAGGAGGGCGTAACCCTCCGCTAGTACTTTCGATTTAGCTACTTAAGATTAAATATATTTATTAAATTAATTAAATAGGTCTATAAGGTTCGATTTAAAGGTCTAGATTTAATATATTGCGAATTATATATTATAATTAAATTAAAGCGTTAAATACATAGAGAATTTCGCAATTACTTAGAAGGTTTAGGATTACGCTTCGCTATCGATTTCTTCTTTTATAATAAAATTAAAATACGAAGTAGAAAATATTTAAATTTAATAGTAATTATAAATCGATAGTCTAAATATATTTAGATATATTATTTAAATAATCGAAAAGCCGATTTTATATTAATATATTTTTAGAACCTTTTTATAGGTTTGTAAACCTAATATAAAATCCTCTTTCGTATTATAGAATACGATAATAAGATAAATAATAATTAAAAGATTACGATATAATTAATTGAATGTAGTATTATAATCGAGCCCTTTATACTTTATATATAAGTGTAAAATAGCGGCGTAGAACGTTTAAAGGGTATAATTAAGATTAAAGCGGCGTTAATATATATAAATGCGAATTTACTCGAAGTATTTTAATTAGAAATTATATATATAATTACGTATTTTTATAATTTAACGCCTAAGGTAAATTATTATTAAAAGGTTCCTAAGGAGAGATTCGAATCGTATTATAACTTTAAAGATAATAATATATTATTAGTAAATCCCTCTTCTATAATCGTATATTTAAAAATCTACGGTTATAAAGCCTTTACTTTTATTACCGCCGTTATAAATAATAAAAAAAGGATTAGAAAATTTAAAAAACGTATATAGATTAGATATTTAATCGGTTATTAATTAACGAATTAATATAGGGTTTAGAACCTTTATATTAATTAAATTATAATAATACGAAACGTTATATTTAATAAAAATAAGGTATTTCCGGGTAAAGTTAAAGAAATTTATAAATCCCTATAAATTTCCTTTAAAGAATTAATTATATAATTAAAAACCCTTTATAATATAGATACTACCGAAATAAATTAATTAAAATTATTATAAACTCTCCCAACGCTTAGTTTTATAATTATAAGCTTCCCGACCGACGCGAACGAAACGATCGATATAATTAATACTTTAAAGGAGGGGAAATAAAAGGAGGAAGCGATTATAGAATTATTAGGGGATTAATACTAAATATAGATAAGCTAAATCCTATTAAATTAATATTACGAATTAATAAGTTAATTCTTATTATAAATATAGGGGTTGGAAATTTTAACCGAATTTTTGGAGAAATTAATTCTAATACCTTTATAATTAATTATTAATTTTTAGAATATAATTATAAACCTAGAAGATAAAAGGTACTATTTTACGTCCTTAGCCCTAAATAAAATACCGGTATTATTCTTAGTTAATAGATTCTTAAAATCTAATAAAAATTTATAGCCAATTATAGATTAATATTTTAATTAGGCCGCATCTTTTTTAACCGGACGGGGTAACCGTCCTATAAATCTTTAAGGAAATTAGATTATCGATTAAAGTTTCTTAGAAAAAATACGAAAGAGGGGTATTAAAATCGATTTTAATTATAACCCCAAATTAAAATTAATAAAGGAAAAGGTCGACCGGTTATAGAAGTAAAAATTCTTAAAAACCTTTTATCGATTTAATTTCCTACTATTTTTAGAATACTATTAAACGTTTAATTTTTATCCTATAAAGGAATTATTTAAAGCTATAGAAAAGGAGTATTTAATTAAGTATAATAAAATAAAATTTTAGGAATAGGTAAATATTAAGGATATAAATAGGAAGGAGATCCTAAAGTTATAATAGGTTTACATCTATAAATTTAATTAAAACGGTAGATTTTAAAAATATAAAGCTCGTTTAATAGTACGAAGAAATTAATAGATTAAGGATAAAATTCGCAAAACCTATATAATTACGTTAGTAATTAAATCCTTCTATATTCTTATAACAATTATAACCTATTTTAATTTAGATTTAACTTAGTACAACGTTAAAAATACTTTTATTAATATTTTACTAAATAAATTAATCTATATACGAATTCCTCTTAAATATTAAAGGAAAGGTTAGGTAATCCAATTATTTCGAATATTATATAAATTACGTAAATTATTACTCCTATAGTAATAAGAGTTTACTAAGACCCTTATAATTATAAATATATCCTCTATCCCTTTTAAACCTAGTATTTTAATTAAAAATAATATATTTTTTTTCTTTTACGTTAATAATATTATAATCGTTTATTTAAATAAAGATAAGGAGGTAATTATAATTAAGGGGGTAATTATTACCCTTAAGAAGAAATATTAATTAATTAATAAAGAGGAATTAAAATAATTTTTAAGAATTAAAATTATTCGTAATTATAAGAAACGGCTAATTTAATTATTATAGTGCGATTATATTAATAAAATTATAAATAAAGTTAAAAGAATAAAGAAATTCTTTTAAACCCTTATAATTAAAGAGGAATTAATCCCCTACGAAAATAAGGCATTATTATACGAAATTACTATCTATTAAATTAAAATTAATTCTATCCTTTATATTATTATTATTACGCGCCTAAATATTACCTTCCTTATTTCTAAATTAATTCGTTTTAATTCGAACCTTAATCCGATATATTATAGGGTTATAGATCGCGTCCTTCTATATTTATTATTAATCTAAAATTACGCTTTTTAATTAAATAGATTAAATTGTTAGGATTTCTATATAATAATTAATTCCTTCTTTATAAATAATTTCCTTAATTATAAAAGTTTTTAAACGTTTATTTTAAAGCTTTTAGGCGTAATTGTAGATTAGCGAGCTAATAAATAGGATATAATAATTACTTCTTTTATAGAAATAGAATTATTATTTTTAAATTAAGGCGTTAAAAAAATTATTTACGCTTACCATTTATTTAACGAATTGATAATGGAATTCGATTAGGAAATTACGCCTATAAGTTGCGATAATAAATAAACGATCCGTTTCGTTATTAAAGAGGGTATATACTTAATAATTAAATTAAAATATATAGATATTTATAAGTACTAATTATATTAAATATAAAAAAAGAAATTCATCGACGTTATTTATATTCCGATTAAGGAGTAGATTACCGACGGCCTTATAAAGAGTTTCGGGCTTATAAATTATTACGTATCGATAGAATAATTAGGATTCGTAGAGCTTTAACGGCTACCGATTAAGCTACTAAAAATTACGAACGCGTTTATTATAGTAAGGATATTTAGAAAGGTAATAGATTTAAAGGATAAAGATTAGGAAGAATTAGAGGATAAAGAAATTATAGATAGATTAGATAAGAGACTTTATAATTTATTTAAAAATTAATATAATAGATAAAGATTCTAGGGAAATATTATTATATTAGGAATAGAGGTATAAAATTCTTAGAGGATTATAAGGTATTTTTGGGTAGATTTAATACTAATTTATAGTATAAATTTAAGGGGGTGTATTATAATACTAGGTAGCTAGTTTATAAGGATAATAGGAGTATACGTAACCTAAATAACCGAGGTTTAGAGTCTAAGGGATTTTTATACAATAGCTAGAGATCTGCACGTCTGTAGAGTCTTACATAGTTACACACAATCAAGCCTTTTTTGCTCCCCCAATATTGTCACCATTGTAATAAAACCCCGGACTTTCGTAATTTTGGATTCAGATCCACCCCATTCATAACCCTGTAATTTTGCGGCGCCGCAGCAGCGGACGCAGGGACCAGGGTCTGCCCCTGCCCGTGCGTGCGTGGAACGGTGGAATGAATGGAGATGCGACGGGACAAGCAGTGACAGATGACGGCTTTTGCTTTTCGTCTGTTAGTTTCTGGGAACCTAAACTTTTCATCTTATTTTCAGCCTTGCTTGCTACCCATCCGAGCTACCCCAGATATTATACTGGAACGTCTAGACTTTTAGAACTTTATACGCGAGAAGCACTACGGGGAACGAAAAGAAGGATACCTTGCGGCCTGACGACGAACTGAAGCTCGAAGCAACGCCGACGCATTTCCGCCCGTCCTTTACAACGAGTAACGCCTCGACATAGCTCCCTTGAACCGAATCTCAAGTTCCCACCTTCGACGACATCTTACACGCGGTCGAACAGACACGGCATCGAGAACGACGAGACATCCACTCCCAACACTTTCCACAGCTTAAACACAACCGACAACAAAAGACAATGCCCCGCCGCCGCCGTCCCCCGCGCTCCGGCGCCCTAACCGAGCTTCCACCCCTCAAGATCCTCAGCCAGATCGCCGCGCTACAAGCCATATTTTACGGAGCTGCTTTCATCCTCATGTTCTTCACGGCGGCTGTGGCCGGAAACCCCTTCACGCTCGATTTGGTATTTGGGTGGGAGGCGGTAAGGGGGGATAATACCCAGGGGTGGTTGAATGGATTTATTTGGTGTTTGGTTGGGGGGTTGGTTTTGTATGTCTCTTTCTTTACTGTCCTGCTGTAACTTTCCCCCCCTCTCTGTCCGAAGGTTTGGTTCGGTATGGCACGAGCGATGCGCTCTGCCGAGCCGGCCGGGGGCGTTCGTTTCTTTCATCCCTTCTCCCTCCTCCTTACCCTTTGCGCCCTGCCCATCCTGTTTGATCCAGACACTTTTGCTAACATGGAACGAATGGCGGCAGACCCCTCTCCCTAACAGCCATCGTCCAACGCTCCAAACTAATCCTCGACTTCGCCCTCACCACGCACTTCATCCACCTCGTCGTCGTCACCCTCTACACCACGCCCGAGTGGTCCCTCCCGCGCCACACGGCGTGGTGGTTAACCATGGGTATTTCCTCTTTGGCTTCCTTCTTGCTAGGGTCATGGGGGTGTCGATATCGCGAACTTCAACCTATTGCTTTCGGTGGCCATGGCGCCTCCAGCAACACCAACAACAATAACTCGAACGGCGGAGAAGGAGGCAGTGGGCAGGGGGATGAAGAGCAGGGATTTATCATGGGAGGAGGACGTGGCGGGAGGACAAAACGCGGGTCGAGGGGCGATTTGGCGGGGGAGTATGAGATGGTTGATATGGCTGGTGCTGGTCCCAGCGGGAGTGGGAGCGGGAGTGGGAGTGGCAGTAAGGGGGGACATACACGATCACAGAGCACCGTGTCACAAGTAGGGGGGCCGGCACATAAAGCCGATTAGAAGTTGTCGCCGGCGGTGCTTTGGGTGATCAAAGTGGTGTGTATGCTGGTGGGGGTTGGAGCGTCGGGGGCGGCGGTGGCGTGGTGGGTGGTGAAGGCGAAGGGGTCTCTTCGTTGATGGTTGACAGCCAAGGCGGCGAATGGAAGGACTACGTCGCTTGGTCATCCTGTCCTAGAGGGCTTGGGACGAGGGTCAAAACTAATGACGGAGACTAATGGGGACTGCGCCTGAGACTTGCCAGTCGCTGCTGCTGTTGGTCATGCTATACTTCTCTTGTCATCATTAGATCTCATTCCTGGGATTGACCTAGTTGGCATCGGCATTGGGTTTGGCGTTTTGGTTTATCTTGGGTTTTGATTATCACCATTAGTAGGGGGCAGTGGTTAGACGCATCTCATGAGAACTGATCTTGTAAGAGCAGGAGTAAAACGGGCGGACGAAGGAGACCACCTAAGGCTCATATGAGGAAAAGAAGGTCCGACGAGGAGCAAAGTAATGGATGGGGGGAGGTATGGACACGGGCATAGCATATTTATTAGAAGCCGTACTGAGGCACTGAGGTAGACCTAGACGGTACGCTTAATACGAGATCAGGAACATGATATCAATCAGGTACCATCTTACGGGTAGACTTCTTCCTTTTCCTGGGGTGTTAGCTTTTCTATGAACAGCAACGATGTAGAACCGGCGGGCCATACAATTTTTTGGGACATCCCTCGAGATATCATCATCATCATATTACAACGAAGCTGCTTGCCCAAAGTAGTATCGGGATGTTGGGAAAAGGGCATCGTTTATATCATGTCCTAAGTTCACTTCCCCGTGTTTGCTTTTCATCCAGTATCTTCGCTGTAGTGGCACTTGTCCTGGCGGGTTTAGCTGCTTTTGGCCTATTACCTATTACAGGCTCCAACGTCACTTGGACACTTGATCAGGAGAGTACAGGGGAGTGAACATACCCACTACTGACATTTGTATAATTCTTGATAATCTGTCTTGTCTTGTCGGTCTGATCTGATCTGATTTTTGGTTCTGGCTCTGGGATAAACATCAAATATCCGCCTTCTCCTCTTCTCATCCTTCCTCTTGCCCCCTCCCTATTCTGCGCACTCAACTATCCATCGTCCGCACTTGACACTAACCCAATGAACAAAAGAGAAAAGAAAATAAAAAAGAGCAGAACAATAAACAAGAAGTAATCATGTAGTGATAAAAGAAAAAAAAAGTGACGAGAATATGTTTTAAAGAAAATGAGATAACCAATGCTTCCCGCATGCCTCCCCTCTCGAATGCTTTCCCTCTCCGAAAAAAAAAAAAAAAGACAACGCCAAACAGTATATGATTGTGGTATCATGTTGATATATGAGTTGTTGTATAATTTTGGTGCTAGAATGTTTGTCGTTCTTGGGTCGTTGTTGCTTTGCCGTCTCTTCCTCCTCTTATTTTCTGCCATGCACTGAAAACAGTTTGAACCAGGAGAGCAAGAAGGAAAGTTGACACAAGGAGGGAGAGAAAGGCAAGGAGACCGAGCGAGGGTTTGTAGAAGAGATCTTGTTGAGAAAGTTTTATAAAAGGAAAAATGTGGATTAGGTGGCTTTCTTCTTCGTCTTTCCGGTATCATCTTTCTTCTTTTCCTCCATACTTCCAACTCAACTCGGGCTCCCTGCACTCACTAACCTCTCTCTTCTTCCCTCCCCTCACCTCCCCATCCGTCTGTCTTGTCTTCTTCCCCTGAACAATAAGTGTAAAAAGAAAAGAAAAATAAACAACACGCCTAAAAAGCGCTGCTATTCACACTCGCTGAAGGGTATCGAGTAGTAGTAGTAGTAGTAATCAACCATTGGGGCTCTGCTCTTGTCTCCTCCTCTGCTTTGTCTAACACCTGCAAAAATCTCTGCCTCGCCGCTTCCCATTTCCGTCTCGCGCAACATTTCGTCGGGGACTCCTAAGGATCCGACGAACCATCAATCCACCCTTCCGTCTCCAGCTCCGACTCCAGCTCCGGCGTCGTCGTGTCGCTCTTCGTCTCCGTCATAGTGTTGTCGTCCTATGACACGCCTTGGGGCCGAGTCGGTGCGTCGCCGAAGGGGAGCGGAGGAAGGGCCTTATCCAGGCTTTCCCGACCGATGATCTGGTTGTGGCCGCCCTTGTTGGACCTGAGCGAGCCGCTGGAGCTCTTGAGGTCGACGGATTTACCGTTGCTGTTGCCGTTCATCAAACCAATGCTATACCCGCTATCAGCGCCGTCCTTTAGGGACTGGGGTGTTCCGTATCCATACCCTGTCTTAGGCGGTGTAGGTGGTGGTGGCCCATGGTCTCTCTGGTCGCGAGCGTGGCCTCTCAGAAGTGGGTTGCCAAATCCCGGCTGCCTCTCCTCGCCGTCCTTGGCAGGGGTGAGAGGGCGGTATTCACTGTCGCCAGTCAGGTTGCTGACCCGGCTGTTGCGGGCATTTTGCTCGCCGGATGATCGTCCCTCTGCGGCCTCTTCGACCACCGGTAAAATGCTGGCCTGGCTAGCAATGTTGTCCCTGCGCTCGATGCTGCCAGGAGAGAGCGTCGTGCGGAGCGTCTTGGTCGGCGCGTCCTCTTCTGACACGCCAGTCTTGTACGCCTCACGCTCCGCCTTCTGTACCGTTGCCTCGGCTTCTGGTGACTGAACACCAGAAGGAAGTGGTGGTACTGACGTTGAGTTTCGACCGTTGCGTGCGCTAGACCAGCTGCCCACACGCTGTTGCTGCTGGTCGGCCAAGGCAGCCTCTGCTTGCATCTGTGCGTCTCTTTCCTGGCATTGGCGAATTGCTTCCTCGCAAGACATGGTAATGCCTGAAATGAAGTTGATGAACCGCTCGCCATACTCGTGAGGGGGTAGGGCGGAAATCTGATCACGATCGCCCGACAAGCCCTTCCAGAAGTTCTCAAGCTTCTTGATGATTCCGTACTACAATCACGTTAGCATATGTCAGAAAAAAACATAAGCACATGGATGGACCTACGTGTGTCAAGCAGTCAATCACTCCGAGGTAGTAGATCTCATCCGCCGGGGTGTTGTCCTCATGGGTTGCGCGGAACCCTCCGTCATCCTGGTTGAAAACGAAGCCCACCCGGCTCTGGTTATGCTCGAGCTCGTCAGGCATCCGGCTGCTCGTCTCTCCCATAGGAACGGGCCGCTCGGACTTAACCATCTGCCGCAGTTCCCTAGCCTTCCGCGCATTCTCCAACTTAGACGGGGTCCGCATCAAGACGGAGCTAGGGTCCTCGCGGGAGTTGTCACCGCCAGGGTTGAAGACACGCAAGGTCTTGTCCCGCAGGTTCTCCTCATTGCCTCTCTGCAGATCATGGATACCCACGAGGAGAGAGTAGTCCATTATTTGTAGCCTCTGGAGCAACCGCACGTCCTTCTGGAGCTGCTCTAAGAACAACTTCTTCTTCTGAAGACCGAGTTCCAGATGTCGGTTTCTCCGAAGCCAGTTGAGGTCCTTCAGTGTTGCCCTTGGGTTCTTATCGAGATCATCCTCCTTATAGTCGCGACCAATCGTTGAACCCTTCAAATCGAAGGTCTGGTGGATGTCCCGGTGCGGAGGGAAAAGGTTGTTCATGACAACAAAGTGAATCTTCTTGCCATAGGGCATCTTGACCCGATGCAAGCCGTAGAATTGCGAGAGAAGAGTGTTTGGGTTCTCGGTGACATGCTTGAAGTAGTCCTTGAGGATCTTACGAAGGAACTTATGCTCGGCATGGTGGATGGTCTTGATGATGTACTTGTAGTCGCGGGAGAAGTAGAAGAAACTGCCGCTCTTGCCCGGAGAACCAAGTTCGGATAGTATATACTTGCCCGTCAGTGACATGAGGTAATCTGCTGGATCCAAACGGAAGCGTGCGCGGAGATGGCGGAAAACCCAAGGCGCGTAGTCCTTGAACTTGAAGTCGTACTTGGCAGAGGGAACCAGCTCGTTCCCGGCACTTCTATGATGTTAGTCCCCAGGCCGTGAGCGCTTTGATTAATGGTTAAGCACTTACATGTCAAAGGTCGATTTTTGCTTGGCCTCGAAGTCAGCGTCTGTAAGGGGACGGTCAATTTTGGCATTCGTTCGCGACACCGACACTCGGATGCCAGTCAGCATGTTGTAGGCTGTGACCCAGTTGGCATGTGTCTCGTCGACCTTGGTTCCAACCAAGACCCGGTCGTCGTCCTCGGCATCTTTCCTCCTCTTCTTGCTGGCCCGTTTCTCCCTGTAGACTTCGGCCCATCGCAACGCGTCGTCATCAGGCATAACTTCGTCGCGAGGCATTTCCGAGTGGAGAGATCGTGTGTTCCTCCTAGCAAGACTTAGCGACGCCCTACGTACGCCAGCAACGCCAGTTGGTGAGAAGCGGCCGGTCGCGTAAGCGCCATCGAAGCCGTCCTTGGATCCGCGAGGAGCCGAGGCTTTGGGAACATCGAGGGTGTGACGTTGTTTAATACCGGGAGCGGGTGGCGGAGCGATGGCACTGGTGGAGGCTGAGGAGGTTGCTGCAGGGTTGTACAAGGGCGGCGACGAGTAACGATGCGGTGAAGGAGGACTATTAGGTGCCAACCCGCGCTGCTGAGCTGGCGGTGATGATGGTGGAAAATATTCGTTGGGCGTTTGTTGATGAGCAGGCGGCGTGGGTGTCCCATTCTCGACGGTGCGAACGTCTCCTCTGTTGACAGGACGCAAGGGCATCTCGGTGGGTGATGGGTGGATTGAAACACTGTTGGCAGAGCCCAGGGAGGCGCGCGAGAGAGGACCTTTTTGGTCGTGTGTCGTTTGACCGTCTGGAGTTGGACGAGCCGAGTTCGATGACGGGGCCGTCCGGTCTGGAATTGCGATGGGAAACCTGCCGTTTGGGTGCGGCTTCCCGCTTCTTGTGATCTCATGCCTGGCCGGCCTGCTGTCGCTCCCGTCGGCCCTGTTTGTCCCGTTCAACCTAAACCCATCTAGCTTCCCATTGATGCCGTCCACATCGCCATCGAGACCTCCATTTGGCGAAGAGGAGGTCATATTGGGATGTCGGCGCAGACTGTCCCCATTCAAGTGTGTCCTAACGTCCGAGTCGTCTGTAGAAGTGTGCGTCGATTGGCTTGAACCCTCGTCGTCGAAGGTGTCGATTGACGTGTGAGAGTGCGAATGGCGAGGAAGCGGGTGGTCATCGACCTTGCCGTTTGGTAGCCCGTATTGGCCGGCAGGGTTGAGATGTACGACGGCGGGGGAGCGCTGGTAGATTGGCGAGTTTTCGTCGGGTACGAAGGAGGGCATCTCGGGTGGATAATGTGCACCCGGAAACTGGGCAGCTAATGGCTACTCGGTGAGCAATGTTTTGTTTTTTCGGTATTATTGTCGGCTGGCGGTAGCGGCGCACATGCTTCGACGAGGCGAGAGAGAGGTCAACGGGATGCCAACTGCCAACAGCGTGCCAACTTGTTGGGTGATTGATTGTCGATGGTTGACCAAGTCGGTTAAGGGGGTTTTCCGAGATTGGCGCTGTTCGCGGTCGGGCCCGTTCGGAATCGAGAAAGGGGGTCGAATTAAGATGATGGATATGGCAGATAGGGAAGGAAGCGAGACAGGAAATGACGAGAAACGGCGGAGAACAATTGCGTCGGGTTTGGAATCGAGTGGTGGTGGTCTTGGTGTTTGGTGTTGATGTTGTGTGCAGCTCGGCTGCCCCGACGTTGAAGCGGGTGATGGTAGGAGGATTGGAGGGTTGGGATGGGAGGATTGGATGTGTGTGTGTTGGTCGTTGCTGGCTGGCTGGCTGGCTGGGCCGGGGCTGAGTGCGTGTGTGTGCTGCTGCCGCCGCCGCTCAACTGCTGCTGCTGACAGTGACGACCAGCAGCGATGACACCTGGGAACGGACAGACTCCAGGGGAGAGAACCAGGGCAGGGCAACTGAATGCTTGGCCTTGGCACTACGCACTCCGGACTATCAACGGAAAGCGAGAAGTGGAAGCGACAAGGGTCGTCGGCTTGAGTTGGTCTGAGTGCCTGACTATGTAGCGATGATGGTGATATCAATGGAAGTCGTGTTATTATGAAAAAAAAAAAAGTATCGTTAGGTCGTGTGGTCGTTTTTCATTCAGCAGCGTAGTAACAGATGTGAGTGAGTTAGTGAGTGAGTGCCGTTGATGAGTGTGAGGTCGAATCCAATGTGTGAGTGCTTCAGGTCGGCGTACAGCGGGCAAGTGAGTGCGACCAGAGCAGGAACTGAACCAGCCAGAGACGGGACAACCCAGACAAAAAGTGGAATGTCGCGCAGAATCGCAGGCGGCACTGGCAGTGACAAAAAGGCGGACAACACGGGCCAGAGAGTAAGAGCGATGTGGACCTGCAAGGAAGATGAATTCCGCGAGAGAAAGAAAAGATGTGAAAAAAGAGAAAATGAGTGTTTCTAATCGGAGGACCCTTGAAATTTCGGCACGATACCTAGGTCGTGTGTGGGCAGCGAAGGGATTCCCCGGTGGTGGTCCCGTCCTATCTTTTTTCTTTTGTCGCGCAATTGCAGAACAGGAAGGACGACAAGAATTGAAGCTGGAGATATCGGTCAATTGGAGTGCACAAAAAGGAAGGACACAGCACACACGGCAGTGCAGCTGACTGAATGCAACAGCAGGGCGACACAGCAATTGCCCTGGACGACGACTGGAACAAGCGGAGACCTGGGACTCACCTGGTGGACTGAGGCTGCACTCCAGAAAAAAGTGGACTCCACACAAGCGAGGAACGATGCAAGAACGGTCCACGGATCCACGGCAACACGGCTAGACTCCTGCAGCCAGTGACAGCCAGTGACAGCCAGTGACAGCCTCTATTTCCGCCCAGGGGAAGAATGCCAAGACCTTTTTCAAGACTCCCAAGAAAATCCCAAGCCACTGCCACCGACGAGACGAAGAGCATGAGAACGAATTGCACCATTTTGTGCAAACCCATTTTGCAGACAGGCCAAGATTATTGTAACAGGTCAGTGGAGAGAACTGAAGCGTCGGGGATTTGGATGAAGCAGTGGCACAGCAGATGGATGACAATCCAACAAATGATTACCGAACAAACGACTGGATCAAAAAGTGGAAGAAATGGAAGTATGTACAATTGGCTTGGCGCTCTTCCTGGGGGATTCCTTTCCACACATTGTTGATTATATTTAGAGTTTGCATAATTTATATGAGCTTTGTCTGTTTATACTTATGCATCACCTTTCAGATCTTTTTACTATCAACTTCTCCATCTTCAAAGTATGTTATCGATGCCTTCACTTCTCATCCCATCCCCCGTCAATCATCCGCATGACCATGATGACCTGGCCCATCGACCGGCAAAACCCGCGTGAGAACATCTCAAACTCGAGTCTCGAACACAATACACAAGCACACGACAAAACCCACCTCGGCTACGTCTTCATCTCAGACACACGAGAAAAAAAACTCTGACCGAAGATCCCATTTTCTTACTCTCCCGTTCTCGAACCGAGAGTTTTCGCCATCAGAAGACAACCCCTATCCATCCATCCGATCTCCAACAACGGCAACAGGCCACAGCCCCCAAGACTTTCAACGAGATTCAACCACAGATGATGCCAAATCTCAATCTTTCAAAAAGTCCGATTAGGTAGTTTCGTGAAATCCCCGTGACCGATCCGGTGGGTAAAGCTTTGCTTTATTAAATTCGAGATGCGAATGATCTCCAATCCCGTCTCTTCGCTTTTGCGCGTGCCCCCATGCTGTTCCAGCTGGCTGTTGCTCCCTTGTTCCCTTGCCTTGCAGTCCCAACCCCAAAGTCACAAGGGATCGTATCGCAACCATTCAGTCCGTCTCAAGTTCCAGTGCGTGTGCAGTTCCGCGCAAAGCCACGTTCCCACCCGCTTTTCAGGGCTCCACATCTCATTTAAAGCACCTGCGGCGGAGACGGGCTGACGGGGCACGGGGCACGGGGCGGGCAACTTCGGGATTCTCCCATTTACATATTACCATCATGCCCTGCCCCTTGCCTTGTCAACACGACACGACGGGAATGAACTTTCTTATGTCATGGGTATACTGTACATAGGTAACTATTTGATCTTCTGGGGAAGCGTGGGAAAGATGACGATGTATTAAAAGAGACTTCTAAGAACAGCGGCGGCGGCCTCTCGCTTAGTGCCCGTGGTAAGTTTGATGATCCCGCTGTTTGATAAGATAAGGATGAGTGATGGTGCAGTGGTCGATGATGTCGTTTGCATTCCACTTCCAATTCCAGTTTTGGGAATCTATCTGTCGTCAGTGAGTTTCACGATGCTCACCGAAACTCACGAATATCATCCCTTCACGGGATTGATACTACGGAAAATCGATTGTATATCATCTGTGAAGCCAATAACCGCAACGTAGAAACCCCATACTATGATCATAGCACCTATCAAACACTACCACTAGCCAAACTCTACTAACTTGACAGCAATAAGAAAAGCAAGACAAACAACAAAAGACAAAACAACCACAACCCCGCTTTCTGATATGTAATCGTTCTGATCATCAAAGGATCGAAGACTTCTGAAACGGTAGTCAAGTATGACAAGTAACAGACTATCACACGGCATTGCCGCAGACTCTTTCTTCACCACCGAGCTGCGGTGCCATTCCAGGTTTATTTTATATAGATGGAATAAGGAGCCGAACACTCGATTGCAATATCTGGTCAATGTCTATTTTGTTTGTTTTTATGAGTCTTATTTTGAAGCCTTGAGTCCCATGAAGTTGAGAATCGTGTAACAACTCGTCTCCGACCTTGAAGTTGGTTACCCCATTTGGATTGAAGACGTTGAGATCATGTGATTGAACCCCTCCTTCTCTCCTCCCTCTTCCCTCGCGCCTCCTCCTATGAGATTCTGAAGAAGATTGAGAAAAGCGGGCAACATCTGGGCTTCAGGTATCACGAAAATGACGAAAGGGGAAATTGATTGGCGCGCGGGGAATGACAGTGGGAAGTGTGTCGTGGAAGTGAGGGAAAGAACGAACGAACGTCCTGCATAACCAAAATGCATATTGCATCCCACATGTCGGGGCAGGCACGGGCGATGGAAGATTTTGATCACGACATCCATTTCGGGATGGCTCAATCCATCGCCCTTTGGCCTTCGATCATTTACATGAAGCTGGAATCAGTTCGTCTTTCGAACAACAACCGACTTTGTCAACAAATGCATCGGCCGTACGTATGACATCCATGGCCTTGCGCTCGCTCGAGACACCGATCCAGAATATGTGCAAGCATCTTAGAACCCGAGCCTCATGGCACGCGATAACTAATGGAACGAGAACGAGAACGGTTGACGATTAAAGAAGCGCTTCATAAACGCCCCCAAATTCAATTCAGTGGTATAACCCGCGAAACTCGCTATGATGATGACCAGCCAGATAACCAGACCAGAACCCTGACACCGGAAAAAACAAATATGCTAACAGAATGCAATGCAAATCCTTCATGCCCCTTCATCTTCACCCTCATAACCATCTACCCTTTTCTCTTCCCATCCTCGACCCTTGCCCTAACTTGATCTCATCCCTCTCGTTCAGACCAACCTCCTCTCAGTAATAGCCTCACCAACCGGCTTCACACTCACAAAACCCCCATTCTGTCCCCCAAGCGCATAAACCTTCTTACCCCTCAACCAAGTCTCCCTGACCCTGCCCTTAAACTGATGTCCCTCCCACGGACTGCACTTATTCTTCCACTTCATATCTCCGGCCCTCAACACCCACTCCTCCTCATCATCAAACACGCACACATCACCGTCCATACCAACCTTCAGACCACCCTTGCGGTGCGACAAGCCAACTTGCTTGGCCGTCGCCTGGCAGCACAAGCGGACGATATCGACGATTGAGAGGGGGGCGTTGCGCTTGCTGGCGGTTGTGTACAAGATGGGCAGACCGAGACCGACGGAGGAGATACCGCCCCAGGCGGCAAAGAAGTCGCCTTGTCCCTGAGGACCGGAAAGAGCGTCTTGTTGGACGTGGGCGAGCTCGGCGGCGTGTTCACCGGAGTGGCCGGAGCAGCAGGTGTCGGGCTTGGTGGACTTCTCTTCGGGCAAGGTGACGTCGATGCCAGAGTCAGTGAAGCGGAGGCTGGGGCGGCGGAGCATGCCGCCGTCTTGAGAAGAAGATTCGGGCTGGACGGCCAAGTGGTCAGGCAAGAGCTTGAGTTCGGGGGTGCAAGGCGAGTGGTCGGATACGACGGTGCGGATGCAAGAGTCGTCGCCGGCTGTGAGCTCGGCCCAGAGCTTGTCCTGGTTGGACTGCTCGCGGATGGGCGGGCAGCACTTGTGGCGGGTGTCACCGTCTTCGATGTTGTCCGAGGCTAGGCCGAGGTAGTGGAAGCATGTCTCGGCGGTGATGTTGACGCCGCGGGCGCGGGCGTTGCGGAGGATGGGGATGGCTTCGGTGGCAGAAAGGTGGACGATGTGGAGGTGCAGCTGGGGAGCGAGGTCGGCCATGGAAAGGATCTCCTCGATGGCGTAGGTCTCGAAGGCGGGCGGGCGCGACTCGAGGAAGGTGGAGTAGCTGGTGAGCTCGCCCTTGGGGGCCAGGGGAGGGTCGGAGCGGGTGACGCCGTCGCCGACCGAGTCGGTGATGGGCGGAAGCATCTCGGCGTGGAACATGAGCGTCGTGGGCGTGTCCTTGAGGGTGGTCATGGCGAGGGCGATGTCGCTGGCAGAAACAGCAGGGAACTCCTCGACTCCGGACTCGATGAGGAAGCCCTTGAAGCCGCGAACACCGGCCTCGACGAGGGGAAGAAGCTGGTCAGCGTTGCCGGGGATGACACCACCATAGAAGCCAACATCGACCCAGCACTGGCCCTGAGCAGCAGCAAGTTTTACCCTGAAGCCTTCGAGGGTGGTGGTGGGAGGGATGGCGTTCAACGGCATGTCGATGACGGTGGTGACACCGCCCGAGGCAGCCGCCCTCGTGCCGGTCGCGAAACCTTCCCATTCCGTGCGGCCGGGCTCGTTGAGGTGGACGTGGGCGTCGACGAGGCCGGGAAGTATGAGCTTGTTGCCGTAGTCCACATAGGTGCTGGATTCGGGGAAGGATTCCCGGGGGAGAATGCTCGGGGCCACGAAGACGATCTTGCCGGTGGTGGAGGAGATGGCGACGGTGGCGGGTGTGAGGAGGAGCGAGTCATCAGGCTGAGTGAGAACGGCCCTGTTGGAGACGAGCACCACGAGCGGCTCGGATGCCGCGTCCGGGAGGAAGGTTGATACCGTCATTGTTGCGTTTGGAGTTTGAGTGTTGTGTTAGAGTTGGGGTAGTAGGAGATTTGGCTTGGTAGGAGCTCCCTCTGTGAGGAAAAACGGCGAGTCTTCTGCAAGTCCTAGGAAGAGGAGGAGGAGAGGAAGCAAAAGCCAAAGGTGGTGAAAAAAGAGTGAGAGTGGTGTTCTCGTCTTCTTTTTTCTTTCTCCCTCTTCTTGTTGCGGTCGGTTTGTGGTAAAAGCTCACGAGCTCACACACACAAAATGAAGTTTCACCGGGATCTGGGGATAATACGGGAGCTTATCTATCGGTGTGTTCGGACTTTATGCTGCAGGTGTGTATGTATGCGTGTGTGATGGCTGCTGGGAAGGGGGTGGTGGTGGTGTGCCGTGCCGGTTGTATGTATATGTAAGATGGATGTTGGTAGATAAGAAGGCGGGATACGATATGTAAGTCGCCGTTTCGGTGAACAATGTGTTCGGGGTATGTAGCTGATAAGAGAAGTAGATGATTGTTTGATCTTATAATATATCAAACAAAGAAAATGGAGTGTGTGATCTAGGTGTACTAGGGAAGATAGACCAGAAGAAGATGGGAGAGAAAAAGGAAAAGAAGAAGGGGAGGTGAGAACAGACTCATGAGATGGAAGCCATGCCCTTGATAAAGAAAAAAGCCCACAAGCGAGAGAGAGAAAGCCCCAGAGCCGGACCGGACCCGAGTGATGGGTATTCGGGTTTCGATAGTATCCATCACGATGGGAAAAAGCCCTTGGAAGGAAATGCCGTTTGCCGCGAGCAAGACTCCACCGCCCTACTGGGACAGCCGCTGAGTTGGCCCCCGACCGAGACGAGACCGATCGAGAGCATCGTGGATGTGTGGATATTCTGAAGGGACATGGATCGTGAAGGTTTTCTTTTTGGGCAATGAGAAAGACGGACGGGCAAAAAAAAGGAGGCTCCACCACCGTCTCAGCTAGAAGCTATACCCTTGCCTAGCTAGCTGTGGCTTCGTTCGCCGCCGCCAACGCCGCGTCTGCGAGTCGAGTCGACGGTTCGCCGAGGACTGTGAGAGGAGCGTTTTTTGTTTCGAGAAGGCTATTTGTTTAGAGCTTTTTCCCCATGCTGCCCCATGCTTTTTCAATCCCGAGGGGTCCGTCCGTCTCGGCTGCTCCGTTATGGAGACGGTTTTGACCAAGATTGGAGGCGAGGGCTCAACTTGAGCCCTCCATGCCCCATCCCGACCCGAAGAAGGTCTTGAGACCAACGTCTTTTTCCCCGGATATTTCAAGATGTGTCAAAAGGCTGTCAACAAGCGAGCCGTGGGCATGGGCATGTGGTGTGGGTGGTGACAAGGCAGAACGGTACCGATGGACCGCTTCCCCCATCATCACCCACACCAAAGACGAGACCACTACATCATCGGCCGGCGCTCCTTTCCCCGGAAAGTTGAGATGAAGCTGTCACGCCCCCATCGAGCTTTCATCTTGGTTTCTTTCCCCGGTTCTACCGGTCATGGAGATAAGATAGGGCAGGCGAGGTAGGTAGATCTTGGATTTGAGAAGCCGATTGCTGATCGGATTCAACACAAGGTGAAGGTGTTGCACGGGGAGATAAGAGGATACACCATATGATATCAGACCGTGACACTGAATGTGGTCAAGGGCAAGAATGTTTTGCCAGGACAAGACGGGAAGATAGATAACTGATAGTGATAAGTGTAGCAGATAGGGTACATGTCGGAAGGGGAAGGCCAAGAAAGATTGAAGGAATTGAAGGGAGACAGACAATCGTGAGAAGAAGCGAAGATGGAAGTGGAAGTTCGCGGTCTCTTGCAGCCAACCGCCATTCTAGATCTCTGGCCCTTATCCAAAGCCTCTGATTGGCTGAACAGTCAACTTTTCCCTTTGAGGACTCGAAACTTTTTGTTATGTAGTCGGAAACAGCCGTAGTCCGATGCAAGCACGCCCCACCAGATATGGTTCCAAACACGCCCCTCCACTAGGAAAAAAGAAGATCGGCCAATGACAGTCAACGGAGCTGGGAGTGGCTTTGTCAGGGTCTAGATGCCCTGGGGAAGTCACCGCCTGCCAGGATCCCTTTTTCATTCGAATGCCACAGTGGATCTTGAGTTTTCGACAATTCATTGACTGGAGGCCGGAAGTGCCACTGGCACTGGCAGATATTGGTTCGGTACTTTTGTGACGGGAGTCGGTGGTTGTGGCAGATTGACAGTTGCAGTGAGGATCTGAGAGGCTGCAATTGGAAACGGGATGGAATGTGTGGTGTTTCTCCAAAACTTCAACTGCGTCACTGATAGATAAGGAGAACATGGGAAATCAACATGACGACAACAGGAGCAGAGCCTCTGGCAAAGAATACGACCATTTCCCCAAACCATGGCTTCCAGCAGGTAATCAACAAGTTGGGGAAGACGACGATGACCTCGAAGAACTCATGGCTCGTATCGGAGAGAAAAAAGACCTCATGAATGAGTTTCCGGATTTGGGAGGCATCATCCGTTCCGAGGTTATTATCGAGTTATTGAAATTGGAAAAAAGGCGGACTTTGTTGTGGACATCGTCAAGAAAATCTAGAAGAAAAGTCGGAGCGGAACCTTCTGGCGGATAAGGGAGGGAGGGAGGGAGTTTGAAGTTGGAGTTTTGATCGAGTAAGAATCGAGTAATCGAGTAAATATCGAGTAACACTTTCCCACCGCCTGGCTCTTGATTCGCTCAAACCGCAACGTTCCCTTGACTTGAATTAGCCTCATGCTGCTTTTTTTTCTTCACCTCTCCGTTTTATTATCAACGTCACACGCAGACGCCGCCCTTCGCTTCTTGCTCGCTGTTCCATATTGTTTGTCCCAGTTTTTGTTGTGAGGTCGTCGTGGCCCTCGTTGTCACCGTTTGTCCGGGGTGAGGCCATTCATACCCCGGCCCGAATCTGCCACCACACCCGACTGCAGCTTCCGGCTTTCATCGTCTTCCACCATCGTGGTTGCCCGTTTCCTTGTCCGCAGTCTCGCTCGAATGTCGGCAATGCTGCGGGAATGAGTGACTGCAACGGCAACTGCGACCTCGACTGCAGGAGGACAATGCATCGATGCAGAAAGAGCGAACCAACGCAAGGGGCGCACCTGCAACTTGCATCAACTCTTATATAATCATTGCGTAGTCAAATGTGGATATCACTTTTGAGTTCGGGTCATGATCGTGAGAATCCACATCTCTCTCTCGGCTTCGACTCCAAATTGAACCACACCAACACCAACGACGCATCACGCTAGAGGTAACCTTGACCGCGAGAAGCCGGCCTCGGGTGTGCTGTTAGTTTGGGCCCAAAGTGCTTGACCGACTCAACCATCTTCGTCTCCGCTCTTTTCCTTCCAAGCCATCACCGACCTTATGATCACGAGAGAAAACGGACAGTCAGACAGCAAACCAGACACTCATCATGTGGCACCACTGCCGTCTCTCGAGCCTTCCTCAAAAACGGCGCATTTCTGCGCTACAATGCCCAACCGATGATGTGAACAGAAACCAACAAAACCGAGCCAAACCGAACCCATCATCCCCGAGATCCAAATGAATCTAGAAGCTCAGGGACAGCCCGGCATTCGTTTCCCTACCACCCCTCCCCCTGTTCGCAAGTTTAAGCTTTGTTCGTCTTCTGCCCTCTTTTGCATTTCCATGCAGCGGTGTCCGTGCCCAGCTTTGACATGCTCACAGAAAATCTCAGACGGGACTCGCGAACGAGCGACCGAAGATGTGGACAAAGCGTTCGTCTTTCGTTTTTGCTCGTTCGACTTCGCGCGCCGTTTCGGCAACGGCGTGGGCGTGGGCGGCGGCGACAGTAACGGGACGGCAAAGGCGAAGGCGAAACAATGAACAACTCCCAACTCCCAAACAAAGAAACTGACAACTTCGAGCGAACACAAAACGGACGGCGACCCGAGGTTTTGAACGGATTACCTAAGAGTTATTGCTTGTTTCCTCTGTTCCCCTGACTGGAGGAGCGGCCCAAACCGAGAGACGATCCAGACCTTGAAGGACTCTGGGCCCCGAGTCGGGGCTCGTTCCTCTTACATAACGGCTTTCGAGGATGAGGTGTCGATCTGCGGTGTTCCTGCATATTTCCTTTACAATGGGTACAGTGTTTGGAGACAATGTACACTTCATCCACTCGAGTCCTTCCACCCGAACGAAACGCACGAACAAGCAGAGAGCAGCTGAGCTGGGCTGGAGCAAAGATGCTGGATGCCATGTGTCGAGCCGGCGTTCTGGCACAAGTCTTGGAGGAACGTTCTTCTAGACACTGAGATTGGAGCTCAAGTGGCCAGGAGGACTAAGGCTTGTTTCTTTTCTCTCTTTCTATGTTTTCCCTGCGTATCTCCCGTTCACTTATGCTTTGTCGGGTCGTTATTTGTGTTCGAGATCCGCAGAGAAATGGACTGGGCTTTGCCCTGTTTCGTATGTTATGTCAGCCAGGTTATATAAGCAAGTTGCTGAGCGAGGCTGTGACGTTGACGATGTTGTCTCCCTGAAGATAAACCAAGTGGAAGCAAGGAGAGGTTGCATACGGTTCAGGCAGTACGCCATCGAGTTATGTGGTATATCAACCGCATCGGTAATGATTCAAACCTCTTAACATCGCACTCGTCATTAGCCTCTTGTGAGGCTTTGGGAAGGAAGGCATGGGTGGAAGTTACTCTTCATGATACTGCAAACATAGAGTCCATGCTCCGGACGAACCAGCTTCTTGGCGTATCAGAACGGAGTGGGCTTCGAAACCCATAGGGCTGTGACAAGGACAAGGGCATTTTGCAATATCCTCGTCTCCGGGTGGAACTGCCCTGACTAGTCGTCTCCATGGCCCGGAATTGAACCATTTTCGGTGTACTCTTGCTAGCACCGCTGTCAGATTCGTTGTCTCTTATTCTTGCTTGCTCTCGGTGTGCTGTGCTATAAGAGCCAACATCCCAAAGTCCGTTCGGTCATGGTGTTGATATCGCCATCGTTTCCCGAGGAAACGTCGTCATCTTCGCTCCTCACAATGATGGCGCTTTCTTTGTGCGGTTAGTGCCAACGTCGGATAAAAGCTTATGGTTGTATCGTTGTGGTCCTCGTCGCTCATCTCCTGGTTATCGAAACTCAAGGGGTATTCCTCGTCAGGGACGAGCAGCGGGGGACTTTCGCCATCTGCGTATGAACTCGAATGTTTTCGCTACATTAAACCCGCTGATATGAGCTATTTAGTGGACGTGGGCGGGATGGAGCTCGCGGGCAGACGGTGGATGGCTTCTACATCCCACAAAGGGAGCTCCATTCATCGCCTTATTACCACCGATAAAAGATTATGAACGTCGCGAGGGATTGGCTTTATAGCTTATTATAGTTGCTGCCTCGAATGAATCTCTACTTGAAGATACCCTACTCATTTACCAAAAGAAGTCTTATATCTGTCCACTGCTTTTCTCCCGCTCCAAAAAGAGATAACACGCCGTCGAGGTAGAACCAAACAAAATATTAATAAAAAGATTGTGCGGTCCGGGATTCGAACCCGGGTCCTTTGGCTGTTCCATGGGCTTTCAGGCCTTCCCTCGTTGTATGCTAGATAGGCGAAGACCTCACCTAGGAATCTAGGGTTAGACGGTGCCTGTGACACCGTGGAGATTGCCAGCCTCATTCCCTTTTGGAAGCCAACGCGCTGACCACTGCGCCAACCGCACTTTTTTCTTGTTGAGATAAGGACCTAAAATTCTAATACATATACCCCGAAGGAGGTACGTACCCGTCTTAGGGGCCGGCCGGGGGGCGACGGCATGGAAGTGACGGGAGTTTGGCAGAAGTCTGGCTGGATGGAGGAAGGCACGGCCGGTTTGAACTGCCCTTGATGGCCAGGACACTCGGGGCAGAGCAGGTTTACTGAGGTGGTAAGTGAACGTACATTGGATCTCTTGTTCCCTGGTTGTTGGAAGGTCCCGTCCTTCACTGCCATAGCCTTGCCATTCACGGGCACCCTTCCATGGTATTCGGCCTGTCCTAACTTCCGTTTGCCCTCTTTCCCTGACCCTCTGACCTCAAGAAACACCACCTTCTTTCGCCATCGCAATTCAGCCTCCATCACTGCTTCTTCCTCAGCCATCAACACTGATTCTTCCTTCTGCCTCAGTCAACTCAAAGTCACACCCACCTCGTTTATTCTCTCACAACAGTCAGGCACCTGTTCAAGACCAAGTCACAGACCACCATCAGGATGCCGGAATTCTGGTTCGCAAGACGTTTTTCAAATGAGGTAGCTCATTACAGCCCTGGCGTAATCCCACCCCGACGCATGGGCGATGTCTGGATCACGAGACATACCTACGAGACACTCACGCCGACTCCCAACAACTACAACGCAATCCCACCGCGACGCGAGCCTGAATCTTCCCGTCACCCGATTCTGCTCAAACTCAGGAAGATTCTGCGAGGAAAACTGGTCCTAGCCATCCTGCGCACTTGTTTTTTCCTCTCCATCACCATGGCCGGCGTACAAGCTTGGCGCTTCCTCGCCACTCGCTCAGCTACCTCTGAGCTGTGACTGCGAGCAGGTTAAGGGCAGAGTCATCGGCTTTGGCAAAGAGCAACAGAGGGTATCGCGACAAATCAGTACTGCTTTGCTATCATCAGCAGCGTTAGTCAACACGCGTTGCGTCAGTCGTCGTTCAGAAGCAAGCAGCAAGTTTCCTACCTTGAGCAATAGGTGACATCACCGACATGGAGACTGAGAGGAGTCTTCTTCTCCCTGTAAGTCTGACTATTTTTTTTCTTCACGTCCTGAAAGCACCTACCTATATTTCCGCTCGCCATCTCTTTTGTCCCAGACATCTTCGCCGTTCAAATTATTTGAGCTACTCTATATGCGCGCCTCGTTACCACTACTACCTACTAACTCTTCCGCAGCTCGCAACGACCACCCGCTTTCTGCCTAGACCTCTTTTCACGAACGAGGTTGCTTTGGTCCTCGTCCATCCGCATGCGACGAAGTCATCGCACGTTTCCCCCCCTTGCCGTTGAATAAGACACTACGGGCGAGATGCTCGAGCAGGACGAGTCGTGACGGAGAAGGAGGATAAGATTACAAGAAAATACACACAAAAAAAAGTAGCGAGTGCGATTGCTCAAAATCGGCATAGGCCGCGATAGTCTTCTGCCGGCGTGGAGATCCAAGGACGAGGGATGGGAAGGTTATATTTGTTCAGGTCATGATACTCAGATGGTTATAATTGGAGGTGCTGGGACAAAACCACCGGTTGGTGATAATAGGCACAGGCAGAGTTGTAGTAGACACTCTGCTATTTCCAAGTGGCGAAATAAGTTTCTCTCTCAGTCTTATAACTCTAGTGGAGTTTATCGTCTCTTCGTTCATTATTATATTTCTTTTCCTCCTTCTTTGACTAATATGTGCTCTTGATTTGCGTTGTGACCGCTGTCTATTCTCTCGCTCGTCCCATGCGGAAATTTGGAACAGAGGTTGCTGATCCGAACCTGGGTCTCCGTGCTCAAAAGAGTAGTTCCCAGAGGGTACCGATTGAGCAATTGACTGCCCAGCCGAATCCGAGGGCATTAAGATGGCAGTCGTGGCATTTCTTCTCTGGCGACCCTTGAACTATTTATTTGTTCCCGCAGGGTTCCCACGAGGAGGGAGGCGCACGAACTCCTTAGTAGACACTGGCTCCGCACTGAGACCGTTCGTAGACTTATGGTCAACTTCTCGAAGTTTCATGCCGGTCCTTGCTCGATCGCCAACGGGCCGCCGAGGAAGCGTAACAGAAAGTCTGTGAGCGTACCTAACCTGGAGGGGTCTAGTACTGGCAAACGCTGTGTTAGGTCTCCGTGGGTCGAAGAAATCCTACTGACGGGTCTTGACGAAAAGGGAAGGCACGCGTCTCGAATCAAGGTGGGTCGAGCTCTGGCACCTTCCACTCCAAGCCGGTCGTTTGTTTGCTGAGGGACGCACAAATTCAAAACTTCCTTCTCTCCTTCCCCTCCTTCTCTCCATCCCCTCCTTCTCTCCTTCCCCTCCTTCTCTCCTTCCCCTCCTTTTCTCCTTCCCCTCCTTCCTTTCTCCCTCCTCCATCAACTGAGCCCCGCGCAAAATTTACCTTTCTCTCACTTCTTGCTCAGCCAAGTCATCTTCCTTCGCGACTTCGATCTACACCACATCATCGGGCAGAGTCGTACATCTATTTCATTACCTGCAACCATATCAAAAGAGCCATTACACAATCACCGCGGGCGAAGCGAGTGACTGGGCTGAACTGACTGGAAAGTGATATCGCCATCACCAATACCAGCAAGACGCATCATCACAGGCTGTGAGTACCTTTATATATTCAGATCGACATCACCTCTTCCTTCCCCTTGTTATTCTTCCATCAGCAACACCGCTCTGGCGCTCTCTCGCGCGATGATTGTTCCTCTATAGCAACGAATCCTGTCGCGACCAGTCACTAAATCTTGCCTGCCTTCAGGCCCTGAACCTGCAGTCCCTCAATCGCCGCGGGTTTCTTTTCCTGACCAACAACCTCAAGATGTCGCGTCTTCAACGGAACACACCGGTGAGTCAAACGTCCTTCGCTTCTCGCCCACTTCCATCTTCCCCCACTTGGTTATGATGAATCAACAAAGCGCTCGATTTCTTAGAAAGAGTCGCGACTGTTTTCTTCCCCTGATCCTAGAGGATTGATGTCTTCGATGACAGACAACTACCGGAGCCTGGTTACTCTGAACCAATGTTGAAAGCTTTCACTTGGTTATGATGATCAAACAAAAAGTCCTAGAGGATTGATGTCTTCGATGACAGACACTCAACCAGTGCACGGTTATTCTGAACCAAAAATACTTCCACTCCATGCGCTCGTGCTAGAATCAAAAACTGTCTTGAGCAACGAAGCTAATTATATCGTATGCCTTCTCTACCTACCTCTAGCTAGCTTCTTTCTTTGCCTTTGCATCGGGGTCCAGCGCCAATAAAGCCCTGGCTGAGCTCCCCCAGATGAGGTACAAGGTTGAAGCTGACAACGACGGCTTGCAAGAGCCAAATGACGACGAAGAAATGGCCGACGACGAGGAGGAGCTTGAGCAAATTCATAAAGCAGAGGACCAGCTCGACCATGATGAGGTCCTCAACATCTTGGATGACATTTTTGCTGGCGGATCAGAAGCACAGGAAACTTTTCGTCGTTGCTGTGCTCTTTTTGCTGGATGGTAGAGGGCTGCTGGACGTGGGTTGATACTTTTGGAGGATGATTACGAGAAGAAGCATACCGAGAAACAACGAGAGAAGTGAATTTGGATTGGCAGAACTTCCAAGTGGAAGAATGGGAATTGACTGCATTGGATCTGAGTAGCTAAAACTACTTCCGGTATGTTATCTCTTACTACTAGTGGTAAAGCTTGGCTCAAAGCGTTCTTCTTCATGATAACCGAGTGTCCGTACAAGTGTTGCATGTCGAATGCTGCCCATTATTGATAGAGGTATCCAAATGTTTTTCAGCCGTTTCATAACCCCGAGCATAGTATGAAAAGGCTTCTCTTGGCCTTTTTCCATTCCTTTGTCGAGGTGGACACGGATTGTTCTGGCCCTCTCGAGCTGTGTTCGAAGCTGGTATGGTTGGTGCCACATTTCCGACATGGATGGAGTTTATTTTCGGTGACGGGATACTCCTGCACCAGGGGTAACCGCATGAGAAGCTGAAAAATTGGTGTAATTTCGCTGTCGTCCGCCGCCGGGAAACGTTCCTTGCCTCCGACACGCATGTCTGATGGCTTGGTTATCGAGGAAAGGAGCTTAATGCGTTTGTGCGCTTCGGGACGCGAGACGCTCTAGAGCCCAGACAATGAGGCGGCTCGACAGAGGCATGGCACCGCGGTGAAAAGACCTCGGAGGCACGGAACAAGGCCTGGTGGCGCCATGTTCATCAGTCGTGCTCCAACGGTCTCGGTGTCATCACGACCAGCTTGCCGCCACGCTCTGCTAGAACGCGCGATGGCAGAGCGGGAGGCATCGAGGATCTCCGGGACGTTGGCGATACGGACTGGAGCTTCGAGGTGTCGTGGCACAGGTGTGCTAGAGGTTGGAGTTGACTGGAAAAGATAAACTGGTGGTGAAAATGTACATAGTCGAGAAATCAAGCCTCGGCAAGGCATGAAATCTTACTAACCTTGAAAGAGACTCTCGAGAAACCGATTGAGAGATGATACATCTCGTGGATCTCTTTTTGATCCAGCAACTTTGTAGATCATCTCATCTTTCCATCCAAAAGGGTGGGACACTCGCGAAACGATTTCGTCCAGACCGTCAATAGTATTGAAGTTGTCGAAAAACTGGGGGTAAGGTAACTTCTCTAACAGCCTCCTCCACGGATTGGAATGGGGGGAAATCTCATCGGACTCTCGCCCGGAATAGTTGGCGTCGGGTCGTTTGCCTCGTCTTCCTCGGCCAGCTTTGATCGCTTAGCCAGATATCTCGGCCTTCATGTGGGCTAGCCGAGCCGCGTGGTATTCGGCAAGCTGGGCCTCCGTCATATTGTGAATGCCCTGTGGGCGTTCGTGGAGCGGGGTGTGGGAATTTGTAGGCCGCCTCGACACTTGACGGCGTGGTCATGGCATAAAGCCGGACCAGAAAACATCCATATTGGAGAGGATTCAGGTTGTCTTAAATATTACGAGGGGTTGGTTGAATCATAATGGTATGGGAGGTTTGGACACATATAAGGGCCCCGAGCTCCTCGATGCGGAGTGCATTCTCATGTGTAGAGGTAGGCTTCTTTCTGGGGTCGTAGACAGCCACTCCGACTTCAGACAGCTTCTGGAAGGTGGAAAGCTGGGGCTCTTTATAAGGGTCGGCTCGGATGTGGTGGGAGGCCTGTTGTTGGTGTTGACCATGTGCGCCAACGCCTCAGCCAGATTGAATATAATTTCACGCTGGCCACTCAATACATAAAGAGGTTACACAACTCTCGTCGCTCTAGAATGGAGAACCTGCCGCAGTTCCTATGGCGGATTCGGACCATAGAAGCATATCCTACAACCGTTGTCAAAATCAGATGAAAGCGGAGTATATGTTTCTGAAAGCATTCCCTTTTCAAAGTGACTTTCACTTGTCCCAGGATGAGCTCTTGGTTCGGTGACCTCGGTTCCCCTGGCCGCAGAGGTGATGGCCCCAACCAGAAAGAGCCCCTGGCCTACACAACCAACATTGACCGGGACATCCAAAAACGGCCCTTGGTCCCAAATACCGTGAGGATCCTGCAACGACCCAAGAATAAATCGAACGAACCGAAGAAGCCCCCCATGCAGTCCGCAAAGTCCAGGGTCAACCAGAGAGAACCCCTAGCAAACACAACCTCCGAGGACAAGGACAAGGGCATCCAACAACGGCCCTTGGTCCCAGGTATTGTGAGAATCCTGAAACGGCCCTCTAAGAAGGACTCGGATGACCTGAGGCCCTTTATGAAACCCGCAGAGGACGTTGCAAAGCCTGCTATCCAGCAGGTTTCCCAGCAACCCGAGTAGCGGCCCAGGGGCAACCAGAGAGAGCCTCTCGCCCTAACAACCCCAATTGGCCGGGACATCAAACAACAGCCCTTGGTCCCAGGCTCCGTGAAAATCTTGCAACGGCCCAAGAATGAGTCGAGCGACGTGAAGACCAGGACATGAAAGGAGGATCAAATCGTCCCACATGCTGTCCAAAATGATTCTTCAGGAAGATGGTAATAAAATAGCTCCCTGGGTTTGGGACCCTGCACAAGAGGCCCCGATGGGTGATGGAGCTGTTATCGACCTCGTGCCCGGCCTGGAGTGTCCAGATCGGCAGGGCACTCATGCCGCCGAGTTTGAGACATAACGGGCGAGACTGGAGTCTCTTATACGAGCTTTGTTCACCAGATTAACAACCTCTCGCATTAGTTGGAAAGTGAGCGTCCGATCAATTTGAATGACTTTGTGTAGACCATCATGGTGTGGCAACGATGATAGACTCAACTGGCGCGATAGTTGCGCGCAGGATTTTAGGTCCTGAGTGTACGAGTTCGACTCCCGTGTTAGTGTCATCATTATTGTCTAGCACACACGGTCAAGGTGATCCGCATGGACAATACGGAAAGGCTTATAATTCGTCGTAGTTTCTAGGTGGGTATCATCGCGCTATGTTTGAGGTGGTTACGGGCAGTTACGTCCTCGACCACCAACACCAACCTTCAACATGCCACTACTGGCTGGGACTCAAGGTTAGCTACCTTACTTCATGGTTGTCGCATCATGAAGAAGACCAGCCATCATCTCCGAAGGGGAACTTTGTGTTCCCTTGCGATATCCACTTTGACAGCATTGGGTAGTGGACGACGTGGTCACCTCCGTGCAGGTGATCACCCGCACATTGACCGTGTTAACGCGGGTGGTGATTCGAGCCTTTCCGTTCTCTCCCTGTCGGGTGCATTACGACCTCTGATTTCTGGTGGTCTCCTGGCGGGTATGGCTGGAAGTGCCGAGGAAGGTAGGGGTAGCCACCTAGCCCGAGAAAAGTGCCGGCCGATGAGCGCCGGAGTTTCGCTCACCATTACCGATCCCAACACTGCCCGCTTGCGCAACCGTTGGACAGGTCCAGCACTTCAAGGCGGCAGCTTGCTGGTGGCATAAGGGATACATCCCTCCGGATATAAAGATCGTCGACAACGATGATGAGGACGAGGACGGTTCCGAGGACGGCGACGAAGATGATGATGAAGACGACAACGAGATGGGTTGGTGCCTGGACGCAGGCGTGAGAATCGCGGGCCAACCGGTGCACATGCACATTGTGAGATGCACGACTGGATCTGATCAACTGGTTTGGAACTCTTTGCGACGCCTGTGAAGGCCAATCACACGGTGGAACGCGGACGACCAAATGCGGGCTTTGGAGTTAAGCCAGCATAAACACGCGTTTGACTCTTCTAGAGGTATTCTATGTAGAAGTATGCAAGATTGTTAGCGGTGCCGTCCACGTCAAGGCCATGCAGGGTCTAGCATAAAGGCGCTGTGATGCTGGGAATTTTATATTGACATTTCTCACCACCTACATGGAGTTTTATTCACCGCTTGCACGTCTTTCGTCTCGTTATCGATTAACTTACGTTTCCTCCTTGCCACACCACATGTACTCATCGTTCTGTTAGCACATGCAGTCATCAAGAAGCGGTCCTGGCCAGCTGGTAAAGTCTGTGGTTGATGTGACATACGAGCGTCTTTGTGTCGCTTGCTGCGCGCCCCTCCTCCAGCAGTCTGAACAGATGCAACTGGCAACTGGCAACAAGGCAGGCTTTAGGGCATGACCCCAGCCTCGACCACTTTCTACTTTCTGGCCCTTTGCTTGCTGATTTTCTTCCTTGCTCTTGGATCTGGCGGCCTTCTCCAACCAAAAACAAAACAACATCTTGTGGACACAGCCAGCTCTCGCTCCGTTTGAACAAGAAAAATTGACGACAACAGCCAGTGACAAGATCAAGAGACTTTGACTTCATCAAAGCTACCAGATAACGGTACCAACAAGTCCACTGGCTTTCTGATCATCCACCTTCTAGTCCAGTCACTATCAAGATGCTACGCACCTCGTCCTCTCTGCACAAGCAAAACAGGGACTCTTCAAGCCTGGGACGCCATTCAGACATCCCAAACAGCCAGCGACAGCGTTGCATCAAAGCCTTGTACCGGTCCATGTACAACCGGTACAAGTTGTAAGTCGGCCTTCTACCCTTCCCCTCCAGTGACGTCTTGGCTTCTCCATTTCGCTCGCCCCCAGAAACACATTGCTCACACTTCTCTGCTTGGTTTGTAGGACACCCTTCCAGCGCCGTATGAAGGCTCACTTGGAGCCCCTCGTCGAGAACCGCTACAACCAGCTCAACGGTCTGAGCAGCCCGCAACGCCCCCACGAGCCCCACATGGAGCCACAGATCACAGAGCCCAGGGGCAGCCAGAAAGAACCTTTGGCTAACATAACCCCGGAGGACAGAGGCATCCAACAAGAGCCCTTGAGTCCAGTTCCCGTGAGAATCCCGCAACAGCTGTCTACGAACGAGTCGTCGAGCGATATGAAGCCCCCCATGCAACCCAAAGAGCTCGGGGTCAGCCAGGGAGATCCTTCAATCTCGGCACCTCTGGAGCGCAGGGGTATCCAAAAACGGCCCTTGGTCCCTGGTTCTGTGAGAATCCTACAGCGGCCCAAGAATCAATCGGGCAATTTGAAGAAGCCCTTCGTGCAAACCACACAGCCCAAGGCCAGCCAGAGAGAGCCGCTAGCCTACACGGCACCGGAAGACAAGGGCATCCAAAAACGGCAGTTGGTCCCAGGTTCCGTCAAGATCTTGAAACGGCCCTCCAAGGAGGACTCGATTAACCTGAGGCCCTTTATGCAACCCACAGAGGACGTTGAAAAGCCTGCTATTCAGCAGTCTTCCCAGCAGCCCCAGCAGCCTAAGCCCCAGCCGGCCACAATGTCCCAGCAGAATCCTCCCCCAACCCGCTCAGCCATCGGGACCTCGCCAGTTGCCGAGGCCCTCAAAGTTGTCCGAGCCAGGGCAGCAGCTAACTCAGGTTCCCAACTTGAACCTCTCCAGGGGCAGGCTTCTGCAGCTCCTCCCAACCCCGCTGCCAGCCTCCCCTTATTAAGTCCTCCGGCCCGCCCACCCCTCCCAGCTCTCCCTCGTGCAGCTTTCGAACTACCCCCCACCCCGGCCATCTCCCGATCCCAACTGTCGTCTTCATCCACTGCTGGCTCTGCTGCCCTTGCCGGCCCTGCCGCCCCCATCGCTGCTTCAATCCTCGCCAAACACGACAGCCTCGTCCTCATCTACAACAACGAATACATCCTCTTCCCCAAGCCTCCCACCCTCGAGGCGCTCAAGCACCTCGTTGTCGTTGGTTTTGGTATCGACATGACCACCCATGATTATAGTGACGTACGGGCTTATATCGCCATGCCTTACCCGATCAACCTTTGGGACTTGGAGGTTGGGATGCCTGAGTCTGTTTATGAGGGGCTCGCAGATGGGCAGATGGTTTGGTTTGAGCTTAGGGACCGGAAGGAGGAGGAGGCGAGAAAGAGGGATGAGGAGAGAGATGAGAACAACAGACATGGGCCGTCTCAGGAGGGCCGTGGAGGAGGTGCTGCTGGAGGACCTAATGGAAAAAGGCCTGCTGGTGGTGGTAACTCTGGTGCTGCTGCTACTACTGCAAATCGTTCTGTGTTCGGTTGTTTCGGGGATTCCCTGTAGACTCTTCCCGTACAAAGCAGACCTGGACAGTGGCTCCCTGTTGCGATTGTTTTGGGAGTGTAAAGCTCGTTGAAGAAGGAGTGGTGTTTGAGTGTCCCGTACCAGTACATGGAGGAAGGGAACATTGGGAAGATGGGATACAAAAAGGGTACAGTGGTTCCACTGGGTGCTTACCTGGAACAAATCGATTTAAGGCATCATGATGTAGATAGACAGCTCTGGGCCCGATACTCTGGATTGGTATGCGGTGGAGTGAGCTTCATTCTTTACCGGGTGATTTGGGAAGGGGAACTATGAGTTGAAGGCCGGATAACAGGACGGCCGATGATATTTGGATACAGACATCAATTCCGCCATCATTTCGCTTAGATCGCGGTAGTTCAATCGACTTTTCATACAGTATTGTGAATGATGTGCTTGTCGTCGTGTGGTATTGTGTTGTAGTCGGCAGCCTCTCCGGCGCGTCATGATCCGGACGACGTCACGGCTGCCCGGGGTTGTAGTCTGAAAAAGGAAATTGTTGCCGGGGGCCTCGGTCCAGGCTCTGCCCCGGCAGTTGGGGCCTTCCCCGTGGGTGGTCCGGCAGGAAAAGTGGGGCCATGCCCCGTAACAGGCCCTAGCGAGCCACTAGAACGAACTGGACGAACCGCTGGGCATGCGGAGAACTACAGCACAGCTGACGATGTCTTCCTTGTCACAATGTCACTTTCATCCAAACAACAACAACCTCCCCTCACTCCCACCAAACAATTCAACCTCGGCCGAATATCGATTACAAAGCCGGATCTGGAGTAGCTGTCCGTCAATTCCGCACTCGATCGTAAAAGATATCTTGATCTCACATCATCCACTTGAAACAACGGAATTCTCGACCTCCCTTTCTTCAACGGCAACCCCCTATTTTGGCAAGCTACATAAGCGAGGCCAGCATCTTGTGAAACCAAAGGGAGCTAGATAGTACCAGGGACTCGATCCAAGCTGAAGCTGAAGTAACAAGTCATTGGACACTATCGAATACGCCAATCAACAAACACACCGTTGATTTACCAACCACCTCTGATATAAACTTTGTTTCAACCTCACCTCTTCTTTCTTCACCCCATCTCACCACACCAACACCACATCTCACTCATCACCGCCACCACAGAAAACAGCCGCCAAAATGTTCCACCACACCCACGGCTACAAATCCCACTCCCTCCAACTGGAGCTCGCCCACCGCCCCGTGGGTCCCATCATCCCAGGCCACACCTTCCGCGTCGAGCCCGTCCCGGCCCCCGTGCCCTCGGACCTCAAAGAAGGCGAAGTCCTTCTCGAGACTCTCTACATCTCCCTAGACCCCGCCATGCGCGGCTGGCTAGATGATGTCCGCTCCTACGTGCCCCCCGTTCAAATCGGCGAAGTCATGCGCGCCTTCTGCATCTGCCGCGTCTTGGCCTCTCGCTCCCCCAAGGCTTCCCCCGGCGACGTGGTAACCGCCATGAACGGCATCCGCGAAATCGGTATCCTGTCCGATAAGCACATTGAGAAGCCTGCATTCCTGCCGCCTGGTGGCAAGACGACGGATTTGCTGGGTTGCTTGGGCATGACCGGCTTGACGGCTTACTTTGGCATGATGAAGATTGGTAATGTCAAGAAGGGCGATACGGTGGTTGTTAGCGCGGCGGCCGGAGCGACGGGATCTGTGGCGGTGCAGATTGCAAAGATTCAGGGAGCCAAGAAGGTGATTGGAACGGCGGGAAGCGATGACAAGTGCAGGTGGTTGGTGGAGGAGGGAGGTGTGGATGTGGCGCTTAATTACAAGGATCCGGAGTTTAGGAGGAAGTTCAAGGAGGCGACGAGGGAGTTTGTGGATGTTTATTTTGATAATGGTGAGTCTTCCACGTGGATATGGCATGGGTAGATGGAAGAAGAAGGGCTAACGTTCAGTAGTCGGCGGTGAGCAACTCGATATGGCGCTAGCTCGTGCCAACAAGGGCGCTCGCTTCGTCATGTGCGGTGGTATCAGCCAGTACAACGCCAAGGACAAGCAAGGGCCAAAGGTCAGCCATTCCTTTGTATGACCGTATCAACCATTCACTAACACGACTACAGAACATTGCCAACGTCATCACCATGAGAATCAGAATGGAAGGCTTCATCGTCTTCGACTACGTACATGAGTACCCTACCGCTCTTGGTCAGCTCGCTCAGTGGTTGGCCGAAGGCAAGCTGAAGAGGAAGGAGACCATCCTCAAGGGAGGCATCAGAGTTGCGGATGAGGGCATGGTCAAGCTTTACCAAGGTGGTAACATTGGTAAGTCCATCCTATCGTGGATTTTCTACAGTATTCGTTCATTTCACTGACGTGCTGTATCACAGGCAAACTGCTGGTCGAGGTCAAGAACCCCGACGAGGAGCAAAAGTCAAAGCTCTAGGCTACGGCGTGTGACAGGCGATGGAAGTACATTGTAAGATGAAAAGTAGAGCAGGTGTGAGATCTAAAGCCAAATATTCCCTTCTTTTCCCAAGCCAGTTGCTCTTTTCCTTTCTAACCAAGCCATTGATTCCCGTTTCCTCTCTCCAAGTGTTTATCCAGGACTTTTACCGACCCATATCCAACCTCAAATCATCCTGACGCTTGCGTGTGCCCCCTGAAAACCCGAAATTGACCTCTACACCCTCAAAAACCAAACAGCTTTTCCCAAGATATCCCACCCATCAAAGACCAGACCAAAGCAGACTTCTCAATCCTCACCCATATCATCCACATCCGCCATCATATCCCAAAGCCCCACCAACTGATTCTCCACCCACCACCTCCTTTCCCTCTCCCAATCAATCCTACCCCCCGTCTGCTGCCGTCCCAGGCCCTGCCGGTCGCCAAACCACTCCCTAGCAACCTCCTCCGCCTCCTCCGCGGCATCCTCCGCCTCATCCTCCGCCTCATCCTCCAACCTATCCAAAACCCACCTCGACCCTACAAACCACCAAACCTCCACCACACCCTGCACCCTCCTCCTCCTAGCCCCCATCCTCAACAATTCCTCCCTAACCACCCGGAAATTCCGTTCCGTCAACTCCACCATTGTGCTACTCACCCTCCCCCCACCATTGGAAGTGGGCAACCGAATGCGATGCTCAAAACGAAACCGCACCTCGCGGCGGCGGGCTGCGAGACTGCCGCCGCCGGAGGAGTAGGAGTAGTCTTCGAGGTGGAGGAGGTTGCTGACGGAGGAGAGGAGGTGGGCGAAGGAAGACGGGAAGGGGATGGGGGTGTGGTAGGGATTGTGGAAGGGTTTGTGAATTTTGAGGTGAAGGCGGGGGCCGAGGTTGGGGGGTTGGCGGGAGGACATTGGTGGTTGTGTCGGGGACGGTCGGGGACGGTCGGGGGTTTGGTTGGGCTTGGGCTTGGGCTTGGGGGGTTGGTTGCGATGGTCGAGTTGGTTGATGGCCGAGCCGATGTGCTGGTGGGAGACTGGCTGTGGGTTTTATTCTTTCTGCTTGGCTTGGTTGTTACCAGACCCGGAGCTGGTGGAGAGAAAGAAGTTAGGATTCATCTGTTGGATGGAATCGAGGAAAGCTGTGGATAGAATGGAAGTTTGGCAGAGGGGACGTACTATTTAGGAGGTAAAGCGGGGGTATAGGCAATTACTGCTTCTTATTCTGAAGAGCGAGAGCGGCACCCTTGTTATTGTTGTTGTGGTTGGATGCACGAATTGGGTAGTCGACAACCTCGCCAATGAAGCTAGAGGACTTGTTCTCCTCGAGCTGAGATTTAGGACGTTTGGGCTAATCAATTTGGGCAAGTTGTTGATGGTTGGTTCAGTGAGATTGGAGAATAAGGTACCCTGATCTTAAATGTAACACCAGTAGGAGTTGAGTTGGGTTTGGTGGAAAAAGAAAAAAAAGCGAAAAGGAAGGATTTACCTTAACCCAGAACTTATCGGCAAGAAACCTCGTTGGAAAACATAAAATTCGAATTTCCTCACGGCAGTAGAATTACAGACGGAACGGCTTGAGGTGCGGCGATTCATTGCACCTGCCTACCTCTACCTGAACATAGTGGACGAGGAGTCATGTTTGCAGCAGACACACGTAGGGACCTTTCCACAAAGACTGGAAGCTGTACTTCAAGGCATAGAAATCCGACGGTCCAAACCCGGAGCAAGTGTATGCGAACTCATTTGTGCCTTGTAATAACATGCACCCTACCAGACTGCAAATCCGCTGGATATTTTAATTGGCCATCCATTTCCCATCCTGCACCCTTCATGCAATGGAAGCAACCGACATTCGGCATACTATAACAGCTGCATTCTTTGGAATTTTCCAAGCATTGGTGGTGCTCGAGGTACATGTACCCTCTATGCGTATACACGTGTTGCCAGCACGTTTCCACGTGTTTCTCTTGCTTTCACTTCATCACTTCGAGAGAAACTCAAACCAGCAACATGAAGCCACTTCAGGCGTTCAGCACCAGGAAGAAACCAGTTTGGAGGCTAGAGGTAACAGGCACGCGCAAAGGGCTCGAGCTCGGGCAGATTCACATGTCTCCTCTCATTTGCAACCGCTGTGCCAAGCGCTTTGCATCGCTGTCGTGCTTGGTGCCCGCTGGTGACCTACATGTACGTGACCCACGGCGGACACTCGTTTGGGTCACGACCAGGAAAGCTCCAGTCCGGGAACAGAACCCGGTACGCTAACCGGATAAGTCCTGAGATAGACTGGACGACTTTCTATTTTGCAACGGTGTGGTGTGTCGTTTTAGGGGATGACGAGCTCTTTCAGAGTTGAGCGCCCCCGGGCATCGGTCCAGTTGGGAGTCAGTCACTTCCCTTCCTAAGGCACCTCTACATTTCTGTACATCTGGGAAACGATTTGGGGGTGGGGGTCATCTGCAGCACTCATGCTTCTCTCGGTTAGGTAACTCAAAAAACACCAACAAATCACCCAGGTCATTTCACCACTTCCCAGTTGTTTCCTCGTTTTTTTTCTTCCCCTTTGATTAAGCAAATTACTTTTCTCTGCTTGTTTAACCGGATCAAGTCTTGACCAACTCTATTATCATCTTCTACAAAGACCTTCACTAACCCAATCCTCCAACGAACAACAGAATTACCTGTACTTCTCAGACCAAGGTTTCTGTTACTTTTTGAGGAAACCTACTTGCACCCACCTAAAACCTACCTACACCCAGTTTTTCTAAGTCGAACCTACTAATACCCAGTTCTTGGCAGGGGTCTACCCGAAAAGTGGGACAGCCAATTGGATGACACCTAATATTGAAATCCCCGTTTTTACCCGCTAAATTTTATAATTCTAATATATTAAAACATTACGCTAACTTAGTCAAATTTTTTTCGAACCCGAACTTAATACTTTGCACTTTCTTATACTAACACTTCCCTACACCACCTCCTTACACTATACTATACTATATAATACCTAACACCAAAAATACTACTAAAATACGTAACCTTATTCAAATTAATTAATTATAATCGTATTCGAATCCCTTCGATTAAACGCAATCGCTAATTATTACGTTAAATATCTATTAACGCCCCCTCCTCTACCTAGCCGCACCCTCGTAGCAAATCTATTTCCTCTACCTCTTCCATCGATTCGAACGCTTTATCCGCTACCTAGGTAAACGTTTCATCCTTTAATAATAATATTAAATAAGAGGTACCCGCCGACGACCCCGCGTTTAATATATTACTATAGCCCAACTTTAATAATATTTTTACTTACTTTATTTTAATATACCGCTGCTACCGCTTTAGCCTTACGACCGAACGTAACGATTTATTCCCTAAAAACTATCCTCTTCGATTAATTAAATTAACTATTACTTAACGCGCCGTTATAAAATGCGATTTTACCCGCAAAAAACCTAACCCGCCGGCAAATTTATATAAAAAACGTGTTACGCGAAGAGTATCCTCACAAGTGGTAATAAAATAAATAAAGAGTAGAATAAGATAAACACTGAACTGCTAAGACGGGTAGTAGTGTATAACGATGAATAACCAAGAATAATAAAAGAAGTAATAAAGATATTTAAAGTTAGGACTTTATAGGAGCCTTATACATACGTTTAAAGATAATATATATAAAATATAATAATAATAAATAAATAATTAATTAATAATCTAGACAGTTTTAACGACGACGGTCTAAATAAGCCCCTTTTATAGATATAACCTGCCCGGATAAGCGGGTTATAGTATAAATAACCATAATTCGAAACGAATTATATCAATTCAAATAACGAAGAGACCTTCCTATTATTAATAGGAATATCTCCTAATATTTCCCCTTCTTTAAAAGAGATATAGGCTTATTATTTAATAATAATTATTTATATATTTTAATAACCAAATTCCTATACTAAATGCGTCCCGTTGTAATCGAATCCCTTATAATATTAACCGTCCTAATTAAACTTCCCAATATATTTAACCAATAATTTATCCTAATATTCCTTAATTTAATATATTAATTAATAATAGCGAAATTTATTATCCTTATCTTTATAATCGATATTTTTATTTTTAAGAACCGAAAGAGCGTTATAACGAATACGTTTACGAATCGAGAGAGGAAACTCATTAGTACGCCAATATTACAGTAGGGGAGAATAACGATTAATTTAATATAAATTAATAATAATAAAATAGCGCGATATAATAGAATTACGCTTTAAAATTAATAATAATATATTTAATTCGCGGGTATTAATTATATTTAATAGGAATCCGCGTAAAGTATTAGCGCGGAATAAAAAAAATTAACGCTAAGGGGTTATATTACGACGTAAAGTAGTAATTTTATCTTTAAAACTTATAATATTATACTATTAATTTTTAATAATTAAATTAAAATCCTCCTATAAATTTTAAATCTCGTACTATATATTTTTAATAGTATTAAATAATTTTATATCGGAAGAAGCGTTATATATAATAATATTTTTATTATAATTAACCTTATTTATAGTAAATTAAACGCGATATAAGAAACCTATATATCCTAAAACTCCTTTAATAAATTTATTAAGACCTATTTTATAATTATAATAGCGAAAAGCGAATAATTTAATACAATTCGGGATTAAATTAATATAAGAGGAATCGTTATAATTAAATTTATTAATAATTTCGCTAAATTTAATCTTTATATTATAATATAGGCTAATTTAGGCGAAGTTGCGGCTTTTATTAGGGTTTTCGATTTTAAATTAAACGATATTATCTTCAAATTCTTAAATATATTTCTCAATTTCCTTACGTAAAATACGTATATTAAAAATATTAGTATTAATATTAAAACGTTAATACTCCTTATTGAATAATTTAATATTTTTACTATATTAAGGGTATATTTTATTAATAAGGATATCCTTCTTATTTACGTATCCGGTACGAACGCGAATTTTAACCGTACTAGCGTTTATTTTACGAATCGTTTTATATTTAATAGGAATAATAGTTTTAGTATTAATTACGTTTTATAATAATAAAAGATTACGGAAATAGGCGATAGTTTTATTAATTAAAAGCTTTAATTAACGCTATAATTAAATAAAAGAAGGTTCGAAATCGGTAAATATAACGACGCGGCCAATTAAATAAATAGATTATATACTTAGAACGATACCTTTTAAAATTAAAGTATAAATTTCCTTAATAATATATTCGACTTTATATATAAAAATACGGCCAATAATAATATCGCTGTAAGTAATTTATAGGGTATAAATAATATTATAATCGTTAATTATCGAATTAAAATATATAGCCGTATATATTTAATTATCGAGGCCGGTATAATAATCCTATTATATATTATATCCAATACTAGGAATATACTTATTTTTAAAAGTAGTAAAGATATTAATAATAGTATAAAGTTATTTACAAATAGTATAAAAAATAGCGAAATTAAAATCGATCGGAATAATAATATATTTAATAATATTATAAAGGATAAATAGTAATTCGTTATTATAGAGGATAAAGAGATATTAAATTATTATCGGCGGAATTTAACGATAGGTTAAAGCGCGTACTTTAATATTTTTAATTATAATACCGTTAAGAGCGTAAATTTTATCGCGAGCCTTTAAATAAATTATATAATCGTAATTAAATTTAATAGTACTTATATTATTAAAAATATTAATAATATATATATAGAATACTTAGTTAAAGAAGGTTAATAAAGTTTAATCGTTTATTATAATAATTTTAACCGCAATAAAATTAAATATAATAATATAAATTTAATTATAATTAAAATTAATAATTTTATTCGTATTATTTTCCTTAATATATTAATTTAAATATATAGTATTATTATCGAGAGTAGGGAAGCGAATAAAAGATTTAATAGCGAATATTGTATTCTATAAATTTTAAAATAGTTTATTCAAATCGCCGTTAAGGTTATAACGATTAACGATTTAGCGTATTAAATTAGGTATAGGTAGTATAAAGCCAATAGGCGGCTATATAATAATAGTAAATATAAATATAATTATATTAAATATTAGTATAATATTATTAATAAGGTTAATAGGAAAATTACCGCTAAATCCTTCTATTACGTTAATAAATATTTATTTTAATATAATAATAGGGTAAAATAAAGGAATATTACCGAAAAAAGCGATAAAGCCGAATAATAATTAGGATAAGGCTATTTATAAAAGGGTTAATAGAGTAGAAGAAATTTTTTGGAAGGAAAGAATTTCTAAATACCTTTTTAAAATTATATATAAGTATTAATTACGCCTAAACCTCTTTAGAAATTTGGAATAGATCCTTATTATAATTATTTACCCTAAGTGACCGTTTATTACTTTATATAACCGTTTAATACTAAGGTAGTTATTTCCTTTAATTACGCGTATTATTTCTCCGAATCTGTTTCCGGATAGAATATTTATTTTATTATAGGCTATAATTCGGTCGAACCGTTATATTAATAATCTTAATAATATTTTATAAAGAAAGGCGGATATTTTAGGGTAATTATCCGTTATATTATATTTCTTTATTAAATTCCCCCTTTTTTCGACGAAATATTTTTAAAGTAAACCCGAAGACTGAATAACCTTCTTTAGTATTTTCTATATTACTTTCTTTCTTATCCTTCGGAATAATAATTCGAATAGGTATTTTTTTTCGAAATTTATTATTATTTACTTTAAATTCCTTATAAATTCGGTTCGGAATTCCTATGTATAATTTTTATTTTAGAAACCGGTCTATTTAATTAAATACTAAATATTTTTAAATCCTTAATTACGAACTACCAACTTTTCGATTTTTTATTCTTCCTAATTATTAATTTTAATAGGCTTTAATAGTAATATATTACATTTAAACGGATCCTATCCCTATTTAAGTTTTTATAAATACGTAATCGAAATAACGGAATATATTCTAAATTTAGCCGGTAAATTAATCCTATATATTAAAGGGCCGACCTTTTTTAAAATTGTATATAATTTTATATAAATTGCTAATTATTTCTTCTTTAAGTTTTTAAGTAAATAATACCCCTTACCCAATCGAAAATATATTTTATTACCCTTTTTGAACGTTATTAAATTATATTTCGTATTATAGCGTTTTTTTATTACTATTTTTATTCGATCGATTAATTCGGCCGCTTCCGATTAATATTTTTAACGTAATAATATTAATAATTCGGCCGTCGCCGTTTCCTTTCGCTAAGGAATTAGTAAATTAATTATTAAATAAAGTTTAAAGTTATATATTAATTCGTTAAATAATAAATTAATCGTCGACTATATTATATTATTTAAATAGTATTATAAGACGGTTAATATATATAATTATAAACGGTTATTTATAATATATTATATACGGATAGCGAATTTAACCGTTTAATTTATTTATTCCGATTAATTATCGGTTTAAATATAATAAGTAATTGAGAATAGTAAATTAATTACTAATACTTTAAAAATTTCTTTTTATATTACCGAAATAAATTTAGGGTCTTTATTATTAATAATCGTAATAAATAAACCCTAATCGTATAGCCTAAGTATCCGTAATAATATAATTACTTATTATATTATTCTAAATATCGAATATCCTACTAATAATAATATTTTCTTATTAAATTTATAGGTAATTATATATATAATATTAAACGTTTTACAACTTTTAATACTCTATATAATTCCGGTTAATAATATAGGGGGTATATCGGTTATAAAATTTATAGTAATTATATAGAATAATTTCGGTAATATCCTAATAGGTATAAATTCCTTTAAAGTAGCCTACTTATCCTTTTAATTTTAATAGTAAACTTCGCAAAACTTAACGTATTTACGCACTATCTACACCTTTTAACGAATATAAAATTAAAATAAATTATTTATTATTCTATTAATATTAAAATAATATTTTTAATCGTAAATTATTTCCAATAGTATTTATACGTATAAACGAAGAATATACAACCTCTTAACGTCCTAATAATTTATATAATATAAAAGTCCGTTAATATATATATAAAATCTAATTAGTAAATTAGGGCGCTTCCCTATCCGTTTTATATAAATATATTTAAATTAATTCGCTTTTTAAATTATATTAATAATTCTACTATATTTTAGATTATTCGGGTACGCCTCTACTAATTTTACTTTAAAAACGGGAGTAATAATAAATTTTATAATATAAATATCGCTATTCTTATTTTAATTAAAGAAAATATAAATATTTATATTTTCTTATTAGAATAAATATAATTAAATATCTACGAATTCGTTTAATGTATCGTCTTCGTTAAACGGCTCGTTAATAAATAGTTTTAATAATATATCGGGTATAATATTTAATTTTCTAAGGATATAAAAAATATTAAATTAGAATTAAAAGGCTTAATTAACCGTATTAATTAATTTTAAATTCGCTTTTAATAAATCTATTATTTTTAGCGACGTATATTTAACGATTCTAACCGTAAATATATAATTAATAATAATATTAACCGGATGCGTATTAAATTGGACTATTTTCTTCAATTTCCGTAATACCTAAATTATAACGGCTACTTCCGCTTTTATTAATCCGTACTTCTTCTCCGCTAAAATCGTTAATTTTAATAAAAAATAAATAAGTTTAATAGCTATTAAAAGGATTTTACCTATTCCGGGGATTTTCTTCTCATTTTATTCAATTTTTAATTAAAAAACGTATATATTATAAACGTTCCTATTAATATTAACTTTAATAAAAAGTTAATTAGTCTAGACGTAATAATATAAATATATTTAATTATATAAATTATTTTATATTATTTTAAACGCCTCTAATTCTTCTTTAATTGGGATAAATTTAATTTTTAAGGTATAAACTTTACGGGTTTATTTTATTTATCCCGGCTTTAAATCCCTAATTTTTTAGGTTCGCTATAATAATTTTATTTTACGGCGATTAAAAAACTCCTTTTTAATTACAAATTATAGTATTCCTTTCCGTAATTACCCTACTATATTTAAATAAATCTTTAAAGTATTAAATATATTAGGGAAATTAAACTTCTTAAATACTTTAATACGATTATCCGTATAACGTAATCCTTTATTATCGACGATACTATTTAATAATTATATTAAAGGGAACGTTACAAATAATTTATTTACTCCGATATATATTTTAACCTTATTAAGTAAATTAAATATTATAATTATATATTTTAAATATTCTTTTTTCGTATTATTAAATATAATAATATTATTAATATATATTCGTACGAATAAGCGGTATTTAAAGAATAATCTATTTATAAATTTTTAAATAAAAGTAGGGGAATTTTTAAATTTTATTAAAATTATATTTAATTATTCTAATCCCTGTAAGTTAATTACTACTATCCGGTTATAATAGCGAATTAAAATAAGTAATTAATAGAAGAATCCTATTATATTAAATATAGAAAAGAATTTTTTACCGATAATAAAATTAATAATATCCTTTTAATCGGGTAAAGGATATACGTTAAGTATTATAATTCGATTTAAAAATCGGAAATTTATTATTATATAACCCTTTTCGACCCTATTAACCTTTTTCTATATAATAAATATTAAATAAACGATAAGCGTTAATTATAATATAAATTTAATTTTACTTTACGCTTATAATTTATTATATTCCTTATTAAAAAATTCGTAATCTTTAATACTTAATAGGTACGCTTTAACGGTTCTTCGCTAATTTTATTAACCTTCTATTAAATCGATACGTATTTTATCTTTTTCTTTTATTAGGACGATCCTTCAATTTTTAAATATATCGATATATTTATTTAAAAGGTTTTTAAATTTCTAAATAAATTTTAGATTATTATTGCAAATATTAACGCCTATTTTTAATAGGATTAATTTAACGTTATTAAATTTATTAAATCTATATAATAAAAGAGAAAATATTTCTTTATATATAATTTCTTTCTTATTTTCGGCATTTCGATTAACGTATATCGTATATTAAGTAAATATTAATCTTACTTCCACTTCTATAAATAAATAAACGATATCTCTTACGTTAACGAATATAATTTTTTTACTTAAATAATAAAAGGGTTTTATAATTATATTAATTCGAATACCGGTTAAAATAAGGAGCGCTTTATCGCTTCTATTAATAAAAAGTATATATTTTTTAATAGCGTTATTAATAATTGCGTTTAATAAATAAGGGTATTGCGTATAGAAATTATATATTAGTAATTCTCCCTAATATTATTTTTCGCCCTTCTTACGCTATAAATAATTAAAGGGGGCGCTATATTTAATAGGAATAATACTAAATTAATTTAAATATAATATTATATTATACTTTATATATACTTCTATAAATAATATTTCGTTCTCCGCTTCCTTTCTTTTAAAATATATTTTTCCTTATACTTTTATATTAAAGATTAACCTAATTAAGTAAATTAACGAATTAAAGTCAATTTTAATATTATAATTTTTAAGAAAATCCGTTCTTAATAATATATTCGGGCTAAGGTAATTAATTATTAGCGTTAAAATTTAAAAATATTTATTAACCTTAATATTATTAACGCGTCCTTTTATATAGAAATTAAATTCTACGCGAATATCGATTATAATTTTAAAAATTATACCCTTTATTATATTAAATTCAATAGAAGTATATTATATATTCGGTGAAAATTAATTAATAAATATTTTATTTATTATAGTATTAGAATATTTTGAATTTAGGTATATTATAACCGATAATACGTTAAAATTTAGTTTAATTTTTATTTAATAATAAGTAATATCCTTTTTTAAATTTAATTCGCTATTACGTAACGTAATATCCGGAATAATTTTAATCGTTTAACCTTCTATAAAAATTAATATATAATATTAACTTTTATATATTATATTAAATAGAGTAAATTAAATCCCTTTAGCGGATACGGGTAATTTTAATTTAATATTATTCCTCTAATCTATATTAAACCGGATTATTATACCGAATATATTCCGTTCTATTATATTTAACCCTTATCCCGAAAGATTAAACGACTTATAAAAAATTTAAGCCTTTTCTAAACGTTTAAGCATAATAGCCAAATTAAAGTTAAATAATAAATTTAATTACTATATAAATTATTCTACTATAAATTAAATACTTCTTATTTTAATTTTATTATTCTTAATAACCGATAATAATAATACCGTTTTTAATTTAATAATTTCGGTTTCCCGAACGAATTTAATTTTTTTATTCGTACGAATAAAATTAATAAAAAAAATAGAACGAATATTATTAATTTAAGAAGTAATATTATTTATATTAAATTTATTAAAATTAACTTCGAAATTGTAAATAAAAGAATAATTATCCTTCTTAAATTTTTCTACCTTATTATTAATATCCGACTTATCGTTAAAAATATTAATTTAATTAATATATATATATTTACTATTTTAAAACGGTTATTTTTTGCCAAATTATTTATTACGACGGTAGAAATAAATAGGTAAATTATTAGAACGAGAATTAAAACGATTATTCGAACGGTCGTTTCGATTATTATTATTTAATTTATTATTAAACCGAAAACTACCGCTTCGGTTATTATTAAATTTATTAAAACTTTTATTATTTCCGCGAAATTTATTATAATTGCCCTAAAATATTAAATTCTCCCCTTCTTTATCGCTAAATTTAGTATTATCTTTATTAAAATCGTCGGCCGTATAAACCGCTTAATAAATAGAATAATTATTCTTAATTTTATTTAATATTTCTTATTTTAATATTATTGCCTTTTCGGTTACGCTATTAATATAAGCGGCCTTCTTAACGGAATTTTTAAAACGAATATAAAATTTACGCAATTTTGGGTAAAGGTTATTTTAAAGTTGGGTATAGAATTGGAAAATTATTAAATTTCCTTATAAACGAATATATTAGAATAATTAACCCGCGTATTTACGTAATGCGAACGGGTTTTTTTTATTTATTTCAATAGTAAATAAATAAATATTTAATTATTTCTAGGCTTTATAGGGTTTAATTTTAAATTCGTATTATAAAATATATTAAATTTCATTAAGGTTGTCCTATAATACCTTTCTTTCTTTTAAGGATAAAATTTAAATTTACTATTTTAAAGCTTTATTATATAATAATTATTAAAAATTCCTTACGATAATTTCCTTACGTTTAAAATATCCCTTATAAATATCGTTAATAATGTTGAGGAAGGTTTAATAATCGGGGTAAATAATAATTTTACCCTCGTTATATACCCCTCCCTCCTTTTTTAATTTATTAGCATTAGGAAAAAATACTCTTACGTTAATAAACTTCTACTAAATAGTTTTATTATTATTATATACCTTATTATCGTTATAATTAATATAGAATCCTAAATAATTAAATTAATTATTATAATCGGTTTAGCGATTTAATTAAGAGTCCTATTTATTCCTACTATTCTTAAAGGCGCCGATTTTAATAATTAAATTTTATATTATAATTTATATAATCCGATATATTTCTGTATTCTATATATTTTATTAAAAATTAATTCTTTTCGGCGGAATTAAGTTCGGAGTAATTAATCGTCCTATTAAATTAAATATAATTACTTCCTTAGCCGTATTAATTCCAATTCGGCCGTAATAATTTTAACTTCGAATAAATATACTTTATAAATAAAAAAAATAATTATTAGTTAAATTTATTTTATTAATTAGTAAAGTTATTTTATATATAATATTAAGGACGAATATTTTAATAAGTATTGTAATAGGGACGAATATTATATTGATAACGGTTAATTCGCTATATATCCGTATACGGCCGATAATTATTATATTAACGGTACGCTATAATTAGTATTATTATTAGCGGGATTAATTATAATTAATATAAACCGGGTATTTATTACCGGTTACGGTTATATAATTTAATAAAATGGGAATTAATATCCTCCTTCGGATTTAATATTCGAATCTCCTTATAAGGGCGATTTATACGCTTAATCTATTAAGAATTTTTAAAATAAATTATTAATACGAAATTACTTTAAGTCCTTATAATTAGGAATTATATAAAGCTATCCTATTATAGCGTTATAAATTAATAATTATTAATTTAATATTATAATACGCTAAGCCTAACCTATTTAATAAATTTAATTAATTATAGGGATATATAATTTAACGTAAGTAAATATTTAAGGAAGTATTTTAATCGGATAAATTAAACCCTATTTAATTTACCGATTCTAAGGCTCGAATTATCCGTAAATTTATAAATATTAATTTATAAACCGAATATCCTAATTCGATACTATATTTCTACTTTAAGTTTAAATAGTAATTTATTAAATCGGGTTTATTTAAGCTAACGCTATAATTGGATAATTATTAATTATAACCGGTTAAATATAAAGTACTTTTTAATTCGTTCGTATTAATTCCTATTAATATTGAAATGCGGCTCGTTAAATTAAAATAATTTAATTAATTATAATAATTTAGTTTTAAATTATACCCTAATATCCCTAAATTGTAATAAATTAAGCTATTTATTTCTAAAGTTATTTAAGGGGCGAATTTAAGTTTATAATATTCGTAATTATATTATCGTCCGATAATGAAGTATCGAATATAAAGAAGGCTTTATTTAATTAAAGGGCGTTTGGGTTATTTTCGGGTATTTCCGAATAAAGTGCGTTAATTATAATAATTAAATTATTATATTCGATTTATATCGCTAATTACTTAGATAAACGTATTATAATATTTAAAATTACCGAAAGGGTACGGTTTACTTTAGAAGGTTGGGCCGATATTTTATTTCCGCTAATTTTTAATTATTTGGCCGTTCTAGCTTCCTTTAGATCCTTCTTAATTTAATTTAAAAAGGTCCTATAATTTGCCTTTTTAAATTATTAATTTTATTTATCCTTTTCGAATAATTAAATTTAACGAAATAATAATTTAATTGAATTAATTAGTTTACGGTAAATATATAGTAGAAAAGCCAATTCGGCGTTAGCGGCGTTCAAATTAACGATTTAACCTTCGTTAAATTTATTATCGTTTTAGTTAAATTAATTTAATTCAATAATAAATTAACTATTTTCGTTAATTTTAATTTAAGCGGCTTTATAAATGAGCGTATAAATAAATTCTATGAAACGTTCTTTATAATATAAATTATAATTAACGTCGGCCTTAATAAAATTGACGATTCGTCGCGCTTTTTAAGTAATTTAATTATCCTAAAATTTAGGAATAATTATAACTGAAATTGGTTATACTATATTTATCCTTTTACTAGGGAATATAAAAATAAAATTATAAAGAAAAGGGAAAATACTCTTTTAGAATTTATATTGGTATTTAATAGTAATAAATTTAATTAATTATCGTATTAATTTTATCGAATATTTCCCCTTTATTAAAAAGAAAGAGATAAAGCGATAATAAAATCGTTTTTAAAATCGATTTAAATTATAGGTACTATTTATTATACGAAGAATATCCTTATAAGTAATAATAAAATAAATAAAGAATAGAATAAAATAAATACTCAATTGCTAAAACGGGTAGTAGTACGTAACGATAAATAATTAAGAATAATAAAAGAAGTAATAAAAATATTTAAGGTTGGGACTTTATAGGAGCTTTATATATACGTTTAAAGATGATATGTATAAAATATGATGATGATAAATAAGTAGTTGATTGATGATTTAGATAGTCTTAACGACGACGGTTTGGATAAGCCCCTTTTATAAATATAACTTACCCGGATGAGCGGGTTATAATATGAATAACTATAATTCGAGATGAGTTATATTAATTCAAGCAACGAGGAGACCTTCCTATTATCGATAGGAATATCTCCTAACAAAACGTAAAACCTTAATTAGAAAGTATACGCTAAATTACCCTTTCTCGGTTATTTTCTAATCTATAAAGAAGAATAACTACCAATATATTATTAGAACTAAGAATTTTACTTATAAGGGTTATCCCCTATTTCGTTACTTTAATAATTATATAATATTTCGGTTCTATTCCCTTAATAACGAATATTAGGATTACCTTTACGACCTCCTCGGCTAACGATTAATAACTGTATAAGAAACCTATATCCAATTTAAAATTAAATACCCTTATATCCTCTTTACGTATAAGGATCTAAATAATATATAATAACAATTTAGAAGGATAAAAAGAGGGGGTTATTAAAATATATAAACCTTCGTTCGTTAATTTAAAATTAATAGGTCGGTTGTAATCTACTATATAGAATTTAACTAATATAATAATCCAAAGGAGGAGGATAATAATAATAAAGACCGTAAACTTACCGTCTTATAATACGCGTTTTAAATAATAACGAAGTAATGAAGGATATAGCGGTATTACTTATATACCTTCCTTCTCAATGCCACTTATAAGATTAATTAATATTATATATTAATTATACAAGGTATTATACTAATACCCGAAAAAACCTCGATACTAATCTTTTAAGTAATTATTAATAATAAAAGGGATAAGGGATTTGGGTAATTAATCGAATAAATTAAAAAGACTATTAATTATTTTAATATCCTAGAGTTAGAAGTAATTATAACCGATAGCGATACTTAATTAATTAAAGTAATTAATCGAATCTTCCCTAATATTTAACATTAACGTTATATTTAGTATATTAATTATAATATTGTAAAATACTTTAAGGATAATTAAATATATATAAAATAAAACGACAAATACTAAGAGGAGGATAAAGGATAATTTAATAATAGGTTAAATAAAGAGGAGAATAATAATAATAATTCTAATAACGAAATTACCGCGGATTAATTATAATAGGAGGCTATAAATTAATAAAACTAAAATAATATCGCAAAGCTCCGCTATATATATAAAAAAGTTAAAACGGCTATACGAACCTAGGCTAAATTAAGCCCGCTTCCTATTAAGGTAGCTAATATTAAAGTAAACTTATTTTATTTATAATAATATATAATTTACGCCCTAACGGTTATAGAATTTAAAGAAGTATAGGCTTTCTTCCGCTAATAATTTAAAGAAGTATAACCGGCTATTATTAATTAAATTACTAACGATTTAATACTTAATAAAATTAAATAGGTTAAATATTATACGAAATATTACTTTAATTTAGGATAAAAAATTACGTCGCCGATTAAATCTAATAATAATTTTATTAAATTATATAAATTATTTATTCGCAATAACCTTATAAATTTCTAATATACTATTTACTAATATATAACGCAGCGCTATACTTACTTTAAAGAGAAATTTACCTCCTTAATTTTAAGAGTGCGTATAAATTAGCTCGGTCGTCCCTAAATTAGTAATATACCCCTCGATATTATATTATAGGCGTACCGGCTTTTAAAGGGTTAATATTAGTAATTTTAAATTACCTAACCAACCTTACGTTTATTTACTACCCGCTTTCGACTATATACTAAGCAATTTAAATCCTAATATAACCTCCTATACGTATACGAAATAGAAGAAATTAAGGAAAAAAATAACGCGGTCTTAATTATTAAAATTAATTATTACCTATACTAATATTTAGCCTAACGTCGAATAAATAATTAATAACACCTTCCGATCCTTCCCTATATTAACTACTATAATAGGACGTAGTAAATAAATATCTATAACTTCGATTAGCCGTTAAAGGTATACTTAAGGGTCGCTTACCTAAATAGGGTAATCCGTTTAGTAATAAGGCTATTTTTCTTAATAAATTACTTAAGTAAACGATTTAGGGTAAGAATAAGGGTAGGGCTAAGTATATTAAAGTTCCCCGCGGTAAGTTTAAAAATATAATACCTATTAAAGTATTTATATATTATAATTACTCTTAATACGAATTTAGGGATAATATTAAGTAATTAAATATTAGGGATATTATAACTACCGTTACCCCAAGTAAAGCCTATAACTATATCGAAGTTACTAATAATAAGGAGGAAGAAGAAAAGGAGGAAATAAATAAAGAGGTGGCACAATACTAAATAAAAAAAGCTCGAAAAGCAAAATAGAGGGAGGGAGGATAGGGGGAACCGATCGAAATATTATCTATAATCTCGACCCTCACCTCTCTAAATAATCGATATAATAGGGTAAATAAATTAAAATATTAAATAGAGTAATCGATTTACTATATTTCATATTTAATATTATAAAATTATTACGAAATATAGTAAAATTACGAATATTAGGAGTCAAGGTTAAAATTCTAGGTCATTTGGCCGAATAATTCAGATATTTATAATTATATAAAACGGTCAGATTTATACCAAAAATAACGAAATTTATATAATAGCTGTTATGGGAAAGAAATTGGGTGTTAGTAGGTTCGATTTCAAAAAGTGGGTGTAGGTAGGTTTTGGGTGGGTGCATGTAGGTTTCCTCTACTTTTTCACTAGAAGTACCTTTAATCCGATAACCTATGAACTAGGCAGGTACGAGTTTCCAATAAGCTCCGTCAAGACTTTCATCCCAGCTAACTTCCATCAGTATAACCGTCCCCTACAAATATCGAAATACAAGATGTCGGACAACATTCACAACAAGGACAAAGCCCGCAACGGGAGACGCGCGGCTGCTCCTCCGATGTCTACTTCCATTGACATCATATTATCCCACGGGCTTCCTCCGCCGGCCGCATCCGGAAATCATACCACCGTTACCACGCCGTCCACGTCCAGCGGAGAGTCCACCAGCACCAACACCAACACCAACACCACAACAAACGGCAATCAAGGGACTTGACATTCCCATGTCTTCTTCCCTCGACATCATGCTATCCCACACCAACACCACCACTAACAACAACAACAACAACACCAACAACTAACAACACCACCATAGTAACCAACCATTCCACCTAAGAGCCGACCGAAGCGGGCATATGGGGAGGGCCTCTATAGTAGTAAACGCGAACTACCTTACCATTGATAGCACCGTTTTGTAGATGAGTTTGCGGAACTATCATAGTTGCCATTTCTATTAAAGTTGCTCAGGGAAGGGTTCTGACTGGCCAATTCTGCTTGGTCCCTGGCCTACCTACTATAAGATCTTGTCCGCTATCGAAGTCGCTATCGAAGTGGAAGTCGCTGTCGAAGTTTGGGGTCTTGGCCTCAGTACCTCTGTTGTACTTCATCAACTTCAATGAACGACAAAGAAAACGACAACGACAACGACAACGACCAAAACCGCCGCCGAGGTTGTCGGCCATTCGCTTCTTGCAGGGCTCTGTCTCGGGATAGTGGCTCAGGGGTAGGTCCAGGCACTTTAGGAATGAATGGCACTCTCGTGTTTCTCTAGAGGTATCTTGAATAGGAGAATATCGAATAGCTGCCCCTGGGTACCCGAAAGAGACAAATCCGGCAGGGCGCGCACGTCAAGGAGGTTGTACTGGCCGTACTGGTATGTAGCGGAGGGTGTAGAGCAGCAGGGTTGTGAAGGTCTTGTGCTTTTTGGTGGTCTGTCCCGTGGCGGGCATGATAACTTTTGCCGGGGTGTGTGGTAGACTGCATCGTGTACTTCCACGGGCAAGTAGGTGGCCTCTACGTGTGATTAGTGTATGTTAATGCGGCGATGATGTGGTTAGTGTTCAGAAAAAAGTAAGATCTGTCATACCTAGGGAGGAAGTTCAGCCTTTTCCACTCACCATTTGAAAGCCTTGAAATTGTTGCTATTCGTGTTTGGTGTATTGAGTGATGCGGTGATTGCTCAAACGTGGACGTGGAAGCAGAAAAGGTATTTGAGGTGTAGTTGAGTCAAGGAGGAAAGTCGGAAGAGGGAGACGGGAGCCAGATATTATGCTCGAGACCACGACTTTTAGGATCCAAACCCGAGGTAAGGCGTGTTGTGAATCCCATCCTTTCGTCGAAAATGGTGAAAGACGAAATCGTTCGCTGCTGAAGCGATGGGACCAAGATTCGGTTGTGGATGAAGCCGTTCGCCATGGTGGGTGCCACTCCCGTTTACGGCGGCATGCCGGAGCCTGGATGTCATCTCAACTGGACAGAGACTGAAGAGAACACGTCCAGAACTTACCCGCCCATTTGGCAGAGGTTGCTGTCATATCCCCCCGCTTCCACCAGATTCCTCCCTTGCCAGATTTCTCACTTTCCCATCATCCTCGTGGGTCGTGACACCCACCACCAAACCCAGAAAAATCACAAAACTCCCGTCGATCGAACAACAACCCACTTCCTGATATATCATATCTGTCACCAAGCTCTCACTGGCTTGACAAACGATCAAGCGACACCTCATAACCTGCCACCGATCTACAACCCTGCCGACGACATCGTCAGCAACGAACAGTCATCGAAATCTGCTTAGTACCTCCAACAGAAGGTCACAAATATCAGCGAGGTCTCTAAATTGTGAGTATAAGAAGCGTCCCTCCCCTTCGTCTCACCCATAATTAACCCTCTAGAGGTAATCACCCCGCTTTCAACGACCTTGATTCACACTCCTTTCTACCTGCTTGCACATTATAGACCTAACCAAACGGAAACCGTCCACAGAAACCAGACACTCTTCTTCCAGTCCGTTTCCAACCATCGAGGCCACTCTTCCTCACCATCCCCAACTCTTAAATACCTCCACGTTCGTTCGGCTTTCATTTTCTTCCGGACTTATCCCCGCACCGTGAAAGTCAACAAGTCAACAACAAGTCACGATGAACGCCCCCACCGCCAACCAGCAGGCAGCCCCAGGCTACAGAATCACCGTCAGCTCCCTAGACGGATCAACGTACCACTCCACCGTGGATGGAGCCACCGGCGCGCTTACCGTCGCCGGAAACATCAATGTGACTGTTGCTTTCACGCCCTCCCCCAACATGAACCAGCACCAGGCAACCTCCCGCTCAACCTACAGGATCACCGTCGCTTCCCTAGGCGAGCCCATGCATCCCTTCGCCTCCGGGACTATGGCCAGTGGTGTGTTTGCCGTCGAGGGGAATGTGGTTGTTACTATTACGCCCGACACCAGAACCCCCGCTGGAAATCAAAATCAACAGCAGGCAAACGGACAGGATGAGCAGGCTTCTGGTAACCAGCAGCAGCAAGAGGCTGGCCAGCAGGCGGATACCTCTAACCAGTCGCATTCGGAGCCGGAGGAGGGTGGTTGGGAGCGTTATACCCCCCCGGGTAGTCCTTCTTGGAGGTGGGTTTCCGACTCTGGTAGTACTTCAGAGACTGCCGATGTGGATGAGGGACAGGAGCAGGATGCCCCTGACTTCCTCGACTTCTGCTAGACACCAGTCATGACGGGCCCAGTATCGTGGACATGGTTCAGAGCATTAGATGGAGTTCATGAAAGGAATCTAGGCTGCGACGGTGGAAAGTGGAAGCATCCATCGGTGAAAAAAGGCCGCGACGGCGAGCGAAATGGATGACTAAAGGGTGGTTAGTACCTGATGAGATTCAGATTGGGAATTTAGCGGACTTACGGAGGAGTGGCGAGCGACGTACTTGCCTAGTGTAGTTACCTAACTCTAGCTAGGTACCTACTACATATACCCACATACCACTTCTTAGTTCTTGCCTCTATATACCCAACACCCATTTTCTCTCTGTCTTCCTCTCTACCAACATGTGCACCTTTACCACTTGCGTACTTACCTCTACCTAAGAAGGCAGGAAGATAACCTCCCTTTCTCTATGGCTTAATCATGGTAGTGTTTGTTTCCCCACGATCTGGCGTAAATACCCCCTTTTTCTCACGCATGCGTAAATAAACAACCGCGTTTGTTTAAAAATCGTAAATAAGGTATAATATTGACCCCCCTCAAATAGCCTCGCTGAGCCTTGTATACTTGGCGTAAATTGTTTCTTTTTGTATGGGGAATTTTGCGCTAAATTACGAAAAGTGATATACGCCCAAAAAAAGGTAAATTGGCGTATAAAGCATCTATTGCCATTATCCCCGGTCAAAAAAAAAAAAAAAAAAAAAAAAAAAAAGAAAAAAAAAGGAGAATATCTAGACACACACACGGTCGATTTTACACGCACACACGGTCCACCAATGCTAACTGACATATAATCTTGGCCGTTTTATATAGTAAAATCGGGTTTTCTTATATTATATAATATCTTTAGTAAATTTAATAAGTGCGCTAAGTCTGCTAAAATCGTAATAATTCTATAATATTGAGTATAAATAACGCTAAAATTTCAATAAATATAATTAATATTATGTACTCTATAATATTTATAATTCCTCCTCCTATTATTCCTCTTCGTTATTATTAATTATAATAGGAATGTATTTACCCCCTTCCTTATTATTATTTTCACTACCCTCCCTATTATTACCTTCCCTATTATCCTTTTCCTTATTATCTTCTATTCCCCCTATTTCTTCGTCGTTGTTAATTATAATAGGGTTTTATAAATTACTTTCCCTCTTCCTTTAAATAAAAACCGGGTCCTCCTTTTCTTCTTCTTTGAAATTAAAATAACCGAAATCTATTACGCAATTATATTCCTAACTTATAAAATTATATTACTATACCTTCCGTTTATATTTCTTATATTCTTAAGAATAATGAACGTTTATTATATAGCGCGAATACTCCTCCTGCTTAAAAATAAAAGGCCCGTAATAGGAAATATAGGTAGGCTATTTTTAATAATAGACTATATACGGTTTTATAAGGCTAATCTCCTTCTTAATTTTAAACCAAAATTTTAAATAGCCGTAATAACCTTTACGCTATTTTACCTACTCCCTATCCTTCTCGAAAATAACGTTATAAAGTAATTCTAATTCTTTAAATAATTCCCTATAAAAATAATATAATAAACCGAATAAAGTATAAATAGCGGTTACTTTTTATTATTCTATTTCCTAAATGAATTAAATTTATTATTATTCCTTTATAAATATAATAAGTATAAATACTTCTTCTTTATAATTTATTACCCTATTTTCCTTTAGTTGTAACGGTTCCTTTATATTCAATTTTATTAAATTATAATTGAAATAAATATTATTAAAATAAGCGTTATTATTTTTAAGGATAACGGGGGTTACTTTTCGTTAATTAGGGAAGGAGGGTTATTATTAAAATTAAAGTACGAAAAAGGGGGAAAAATAGTAAGAAAAGAAAAGAAATTATAAAAATAGGGTACGGTTATATATAAATAATTCGAATACCGAATTATATTCGTTATACCCCTTTATACTTTCAATTATAATATTAAAGCCTTTTAAATTTAAAATATTAAAACGCTTTAAAATACTCTCTTTATTATTATTAATAATAATATAATTACGTATTAAAATCGCTAAAGTAAATTCTTTCTATTAAATCTATTAATTATCCCCCTATTATTAAGCGCGCCCTCCCCTCTTCTACTTTATTTAATTAAATTATAATACTATAACGGTAATAATAGTAGTAGTATTTATAATATCGAAAATTTTAATATTATCCCCTAATTTAAATTATAAATAATTATACTACGCTAAAATTCGTATAAAGGTAATATTTCGAAAAGTACCGCAGAAACTAATTACGGTCTATAATTTCGTAACCTTTTAATTCTATAATTAAAAGGGACCGGTTTACGAAATAAATAATTTAACGATATAAATATTTTTATTATTAAAAATACCCCTCCTTTGTAGGCGGCCCTTAAATTTAATTTTAATAGTTAATTATAAAATTAAATACTTATTTACTAAATCCTTATAAGTAAATTAATATAGGAAAAATTGGGAAGTAAAATAGGGAATAATTTATTCAAATTTAGTGCAAATACTAAAAGGGGTAATAATTATCTTTTATTACCAATATAATTAATCCCTTTTATTTTTTTGTAAATATATCGTATACGTAAAGTAAAGTATACTACTCTTTAAAACGATTAATATATTTAAGGAAAGGAATACCCGTATTTTTAACCTCTACTTTATATTTAATTACTAAAAGAGTAAATAATATTTATTAATATTGATAATCGAATAATTAAAATATTTAAGAGGATATTTCTAATAGGCACCTCCTTAATTAAGGTAGGCTATACTATATTATACGTACCCGGGTAGTAAATTTATTACTAATTAAAACGTAATATTCGTATTTATTATCGATATATTAAATAAAAATTTTATATAAATTAACGAACCCGCTTTTAATAAATAATTTATACAATTTAATAAAATTATTATTAAATTCATTTAATAACGTAATTTTCTATTTATAATTGAAATTATAAAAGGTATAATAATTAATTTAATTTTCCTTACTAAAAATATATTCGTTAATAATATAATTAACGAACCGTTTTTAATTTTAATTAAATTTACTAATAAGGACTTCGTATACTTCGTTAAAACCTTATTTAGATAACGCGTATACTATATATTATTATATAAAGAAAAAGGCGGCGCGTGTTATAATTAAGTCTACGGGGATAAAAGGGTCGAATTTAATCGCAATACGCGCCTTCTTATATCTTTATACTAATTCGTTAATATTGCGGGTATTTTTATTTTGAATTTTATTACTAACGTTTTAATTAATATCCTCGTTAATATTAACTTTATTGTCGTTTTCGCTATTTTCGCTATTGGAAAAGAAGTTATTATCCTCTTTATCCTTATCTTCTTAATCGGGGGTATCCTTTTACTTAGCGCGCCTCTACAACTTTTTAATCTATTTAATAATATTATAATTAAAATACCAAATATAACATTATAATATAATATTATTAGGGAAATATTCCTAGAAGGCACTAATCTATTAATTATTACCATTAATAATAATAATATTAGGGAGGGGGATTTCGAATAATTTTATTAAATAGATTATTTATTTAATTAAATAAGTAAACCCCTCCTTCTTTCTTTCGTTATTAAATACTATTTAAAAGATAAGTATAAATAATTTTTTATTAATTAAAATCATTCCCTATACGAATAGTAAATAATAAAAATTAATTTTATATATAATATTAAATATAATCGTAAATAGAAATCGTAATTATATTTTACGTTAATAACGAATAAATTAAATAATATTAGAAAGTATAATCTTTATATTATCCTCCTAATCGATATAATAATATATAATCTCTTTATCGGTTTCTAATACCCTTACGAACGCTTATATATTTTTATACCCCGTGTAATTAATTTACTATAATTGCGTACGTATATTATAAAAATCCTTCTTTGTAATTAGGTATTATAGGTACTTCTTCTTAACCGACGAATAAATAAACCGAATCGAATTTTCCCTTTTATCGAAGAAGGTTATTATTCAAAATAACGCTTTATTATCCAAATTCAATATTCTCTCCCGTAGAAAAAAATAAGTATTAAAATTAATAAATAACGGATAATTATTATATTCGGTATAATTTCCCCTAATAATTTATTTTTAATTAGCCTTAGAATTAGCGTTAATAATTATTCGAAAAGGGTAATCCTTAATAACCTTCTTAAATATATAACGTCGTTTATTATAAAGATTTATAACGGGAATAAAACGGTATAAAGCGTAATTGTATTAATAATAATATTAAATAATTTTACTAAATATTAAGTAATTTAAATTCTTAATTTAATATTTATAATTATGTAGGATCGTAAAACTAAAGCGGTATTAATAATATTATTCAACGAAATTGTAACGAATTTCTTCGATAATCTCCTTCGAGGGTAATATATAGAGGGCGTCGGTTAAAATATATTAAAGATTGTAATAAAACGAAGCTTAGGATACGAAAATCGTAATAATATTGAAGGATTTACTATTATCGCAACGACGGTGGGGTATTTAAATAAAAAATAATTAATAAGCGTAATACTCTAATAAATAAATTAATATACGATTAATTATATTAGTAAATTTAATACGGGTAGGGTAATATTATATTATATTAGTTATAACGTTACGACCGTATGCGGGAAATTCGCTAAATTCGTATGAACTTAGAAAAATTCGTAAATATAACGTATATTGAAATTAGGGTATTTATACGAGGAAAACGGGGATTTTATATATAGCTATTATGGCTGGCAGGGAGCTGGCAGGCTGGGCGCGGGTAAGGGTTATATATAGACCGTGTGTGCGTATAGAATCGACCGTGTGTGTGTCTAGAATTTCCCAAAAAAAGACGAAGGGGGGTGTAGATAAGGATACGCCGTATAAACGATGTAGCCCGAGCTTTTTTCGTAAAAAATTTACGCCAAGTTTAATTTACGCCAAATCGTGGGCAAACAAACACTACCTATATTTCTGTCGAGCGGGCGATTATCCAGCCCACCACCATCAACACACCACCCTCCGATTTTAACCTATCGAGCGTCTCAGCGCCGCCAAACACTACAAAACCTTTACGAGGCTAGGGCATTAATAGGTATATAGTGGATGGATTGGATGGAGGAGATGATGGCGTTCCGTCGCCGCGCCTTCCGCCGCTCTTATAGATAATAAGTATCGTCGTCGTCGTTTAATAGCACTAGGTACTATATCTAACTTTTTCTTTTATTACCTACCCCTATTACTACTATATTAAGTAGCGGTATAATAAAAAACCTAACTATATATAAGGGTATCGTTAGGAAGGCCTAGGGGGACTTGTACAACTAGGGTACAGTAGCCCAGGACGACGGATAAAATAGTAGATAAGATAAGGATAGTAGGATATAATATGGAGGAAGGGATTTCGGAATCTAGGCGCCGACCGTTCCGGATTTATAGGGAAGCGTATAAATATAAAAGAGGATAATTCCTAGCTAAAAACTTATATTTAACCAAATTAAAATCTTCTTTCCAAAATAGATTTATTTTATATAACCTATTCTTACCCTCTCGTACCTATAATTTTATAATTCTTTAGCCTCTATAATTCTATTAATAAAGGCCGTAAATATAATTAATATACGTAAGGAAAATTTATATAGAAAAGGTATTATTAATTTTCGCTATAAAAAAGCGTAAACCTAATATAAAAAACGTATAACCATTTATATATTATTAATAATATAATTAAAAATCCCGCCGATAAAGGGGTTATTAATAAATATAGGGAAGATAATCGCGAAGCGGCGTCCTACGAACCCGAATATAATACCGCCTAAAAAGATTCCGGTAATAAATATAATAATATTAATAATAATAAACTATAACCTAAATTTATACCGTAGAAAGAATTTAAAAGTAATTCCAAATAAAAAACCTAAATATAAATTAAAGAATAGTATTTAATAAAGAATTTACGTACTTTTAACCGCTACTATTTTAAGAGCCTTTATTAATAGAGGGAATATTATACTAATAAGGCGGAATAATAATTATAATCGGAATTTCGTTAAAATAAAAACCCCCTAAAATTCGATTAGCGTAATTATTCTTTATTTATACGTAATTATTTATTAAATAAGTATTCTTAATCCTATTTTTATTTTTACTCTTAATCCTATTCTTAATTTCGTACCTATTTTTATTCCTAAATTTACTCCTATTTTTTATCCGCTTAATCTAATCGATCCGGTTATTTTAATAACCTCTCCCCTACGTAAAAATATTATAAATAGCGAATATCCTACGAATATAAATATATAAAACGGCGTGAACGCTAAAGATTTATAAAAATAATATTATAATTCCTATAAATATTATTATAATTTATATAAAAAATTACGGGTTAAAGAAATAAAGAATTTTATTTATATCCCCCTACGTATAACGTTCGTAATTTAACGATGAATAATACGAATACTAAAATTGAAAATTAGATTAATAATATTAAAAATAATAATTAAATTCGTAAAAGTATTAATATTTATTAATTTATTTAATAGGCCCTCTTTAAGGCCGATAATTCTATAATTACTTTATAGCGTATATACTCCGTTACCCTCTTCGATAATAAAGGTTAAAAGCGATTTATAATATAGGAAGAATTTTTAGGGTTTATTTATAAAGAATATATTACCCCCGAAATTTACGAATTCGATATTAGAGAATAATTATTCTTTATACGTTAAAATAATAATAAAAATTTATAAAAATTATAAGACCGATATTAATATAATTATCGATAATTTGGTAAAAACGTCGTTACGGATAAATAATTAGTATATAATTTCTTTTTTTAATTAAAAAAGGACGTATATAATTACTTCCGTACGTATTAAATCCTTATCGATAATTTAATAAAAATTATTTCGAAGGTAATAAATTAATAGACCGAATTTAAAAATAAAAAATAAACCCCGAAAAATAAAATAGGTAAAAGTCGCTATAATAAATAGTCTTTGCGCTATAAAAAGTCTTCGAATAATAAACGTTCTAATTATAATAAAGATTATAACCGAAATTATAATTAAAACCGTAATCGGGATTACGATTCTAGAGGGCGTAAAAGCCGTAAGAGGGATTAATCCCCTAATAAGTAAAATAGGGGTAATAATAAATCCGGTTTAAATTATTATAATTATAGAAATAAAGGATATTATATTCGCAATTATACGAAGTATAGAATAATAAATAATTAAGATTAGCCGAAAAAAAAGGTTATTATTTAAAATATAATTACTAAATAAAATATTAAACGTAGTAATAATAAAGAAAATAATTATATTTCGGATATTAAAAAATTAGTAAAAAGTTAAACCTTATAAAAGAGCCGTTATTTAACGGGATTAATAATTTTAAAACGGCCGGAAGAAACGGGCTAAGTAAGATTTCTATAATATTAATTATATTAAGGGGTCGCCGATTAGAAGAATGTATAAATTTAAATTTAAGAATAAAAGTTAATATTATATATAAGAATTTTATAAAGAAATATAAATTAAAGAAAGTAAAAACTAATATTTTATTTATTTTAATAAATATAAATAATAAAAAAATATATTATTATAGAATATACGAATTAATATTTATTTTAAAAAACTAGAGGGGTTAAAAAAGAGAATTTACCCAATTATTCTACGCGATCCGAAGAGATAGTCGGATATTATTATTATTATTATTTATACCGGGTATAAATTCTAAAAATATTATTATATATATTAATAAAAACGAATTTAAATTTAAAAAGATACCCTTTATTAATATTATAATTCTCGCTTATAAAATAATATATAGTAACCGAACTTATATTATTAATTTAATTTTAATATATAATCCGTTAAAGCCGGACTTTAAAAATATAAACGAATATAAAAAGCCGCCCGAAAGCGCGGCAAATAATATTCCCCTAATATTAAAAGGGTTTAAGGATATATTTTCTAAAAAAAAGGCTAAAACGTTACTGTAATTACCGGACGCTAAATACGAAATTATCTTTAAAAAAGGAGAGGAAATATTTAATATCCTTATATACCCTTTATTTATTACGTAATTAAAAATACTACGCGAATATTTAGAAGAAAATTTACGGATTAATTACATTTACTACTCTTAAAATTCTATTAGAATATTAATTTTATTTATATTTAAAAAGGATAATATACTACGATTATATATTAATTATTAAGGATTAAATAAAATTATTATTAAAAATTAATACCTATTATTATTAATTAGTAAATTAATAAACCGAATAATCGGCGTTAAAATATTTTCTAAAATTAATTTATACGAAGCGTATTACCGGATCCGAATTAAAAAAGGGGATTAATAGAAAATTATTTTTAAAACGTAGTATAATTATTTTAAATATATAATAATATTATTTAGGCTTATAAACGTACTTATTATATTCTAAATATATATATATAAAGTATTCGTAAAATTTATTAACCGTATTTATATAATATATTTTAATAATATTTTAATTTATTCGAATTTTAAGGAAAAATATAATAAATATCTTTATTTAATCTTCGAATATTTATATATTACTTAACTTTTTATAAAAGTATTTAAATACGAATTTTATAAAGATTATATCGATTTCTTTAATTATTAAATTATTACGGAAAGGGTAATAATAAATCCCGAACGGGTAAAAGCGGTCTAAGAGTAATTAACGTTTAAATCCTTCTATAATATTTAAATATTTTTAAAATTTATTAATTTTTACCGACGGTTTATATATTAATACTCTTATATAATAAGGCCTATTACTAATTTATTAAAGGGGAGTAAAAACGGGCGGAAATTAAACGTATTCTATTAAATTAAAGAGGCCGATAAAATATTCCGGATTTTGAAGGAAATATTTATAACGGTACTAATCCTTCGTTATTAGGACTTAATTAAAAAGATTAAAATTAAAACGAATATTTCGTAGAAAATTATTTCGGGAATTTTATCCCAATTTATAAGAGATATTTAATACCCTGTAGTATTCTTTTTTAAAAAATTAATAAACGTAAAATAATGGTAATATACGGGCTAATAAAAACTATTTACTATTATAATTAATTTAAATTATTAAATATATTATTTAAAAAGATTTTTAAAACTATTTATAGTATTTATAAATTATAAAGCGTTAAAGAATATTATAAAATCGCTAGTGAACGATTTATATAAAAGGCTAATTCGTTAAATCTACCGATTATTTTAATTTAATTTTAAAATAAAATACTAATTGGAGAAAACGAATTTAACGGACGGTTTATTTAGGAAGTTAAATTATATAAAGGGGAATATAATTTACGGCGACGTTTTACCGACCCTTTAAAAGAAATTAGGCTTTATTTTAAAATTATTAAATATAATTAAAAAGTAATTAAACTCTAAAATCCCATACCGGTATAAAAAGAAATCTATAATTTACGCCTTCGTTAAATAAATTCAATAAATAATATAATCTATTATTATTATAAAAGATATTTTATTAATATAATTAATAAAAGGAACGTTCCCTTAAATTTTATTATATAAAATCGTAAAGAAAATAATATACCGAAAAATCCCTTAAATACCCTTAACGAGTTGGGAATTTTATACTATTATAAAGGGATTTTAGTTTAAAGATCCGGATTTAATCGAATAAATAGCGACTATTTAATTTAAAGGGATTATAATTAAAGAATATAAATTAAATAACTAAAAGGTTTTTTATTTTAAAGAATAATTAATAATCCTTAAAAAAAAATTATTCCGTAAAAAAATTTTATACTTTTATTATAATAATTTAAAGGTTAATTATATAAATACGCTTAAAACCCTAAAATTTATTAAGAGGAAATTCTATTAAAAGGGCCTTATATAAAACGTTCGGGAATATATTATAAAGTATAAATTATATTAAAGGATTTAAAAACCCTAATACTAACCCTATAAAAACCTTTAATCTTTATTAATACCCGAATAATTATTTTAAGAAATTAATATCGATTTTATTACCGGCCTTCCATTAAATTAAAGGGTTAACGGGAAAATATATAACGTTATTTTAATAATCGTAAACCGATTTACTAAAATAATTTTATATACCTATTATTAAAATATTTAACGTAATCTTTATAACGTCTTTATTATATAAATATATAAAATATCGATTCGGTTTACTATTAAAAATTATAAATAATAAAAATAAATTATTTATTAGCGAATTTTAAAAGGAATTTACTAAAATATATAAGATTTTATAAAGATTATTTACCGTATTCTACCTATAAACGGATAAATAAATAGAACGCTTATATTAAATTATTAAAAAAATTTTATATATCCGAATTTTAAAAGGCAATCTTATATTTTAAAGTAGGGAATTCCTAAAAATAGAATTCGCGTATAATAATTTTACGTATATAATTATAAGGGTCTTACTATTTAAAACCTTATATAATTATTACCTACGTATAATTAAATATATTAAAGGGCGGAATCTTATTAAAATTTAAAGTATAAAGGAGCGATTATAAAAATTAAAAGAAGTTCGTAAAGTAATATAACGCTATTAAAATTAAACGATAAAAACGTAGAAAAAGGGGTATAATAAAAAATATACGCTAATCGAATTTTAATCGGGCGATATCGTAAACCTATTAATTAAGAATTTCCGATTTAAAAATAGGAAATTAGTACCTATATATATTAAAATTAAAGTATTAAAGAGAATTAATTCTTAAACGTATTAAATAGTCTTACTAATATAATATAGCCGGATATATAACGTTTTTTTAATTAATTTATTAAAATTTTAAAAGAATAAAAAAAACGAAAATTACAAAATACTATTATTAAAGCTATATAATAAGTAAGAAAAATAGGAAATTAAAGAAATTATAAATTATTAAAGAGTAGGTATAGATTAAAGATTTTTAATTAAATAAATAAAATAGCCCGTAAAGTATAATATTTAAAAATTTAAAAAATACTTTAAAAATGCGTAAAAGGCGCTCTCTAAATATTAAAAAATTAAATAAAAATATTATAAAAAATAAAATAATTAATATAAATAATATAATAAAAATTTACAATTCTATAATTATAAAGAATAATAAACGCCGAATATAATACGAAACGTTATATATAAAATTTAATAAAAGAATAATTATTATATACCCTAATGGAAACGGGAATTAAAAACCTATTTATTAATAGGAAAAGAAATATTATTACCAATAAAAAACTTATGCAACGGAATAAATTAAAAGTAATTTATATCGAAAATAAATACCTAAAGACTAATAATCTAATTTTAAATATTTTAATACAATATTAATTAAAAAATAACTACGCTAAACCGCGAATTAAAATTACGAAGAGTTTAAAGAATCCGAATATTAAAACCGGAGGAAAAACCTCTTTAATACTTCTATTAAACCGGGAATTCCCTATTTAATAAAAATAAGCAATTAAATTAAAAGGACCCAAAATAGCCGGCAAATTCCCTATTGAAATTATAAAGAATTTAATATATAAAAAGGAGAACCGTTCTAATATTTTCTAATAGATTAAGGATTTTCCGTCCAATAAAAATAAAATAATTAAATTAAAAGAACCCAAACTAGCCGGCAAATTCCTTATTAAAATTATAAAGAATCTAATATATTAAAAAGAGAATTATTCTAATACTTCCTATTAGATTAAAAATTTTCCATTTAATAAAAATAAAATAATTAAATTAAGAGAATTTAAATTAATTAGCAAATTCCTTATTAAAATTATAAAGAATTTAATATATTAAAGGGAAAATTACTCCAATACCTCTTATTAGACCGAAGATTCTCCGTTTAATAAGGACGAAATAATTAAATTAAAAAAATTTAAAATTAATTAGTAAAATTCCTTTTTAACGTTTATTTATAAATAACGCTAAAAATTACCCGGCCTTAAAGCGGCTATAACGGCCTAAATTATAAAAAAGTCTACAACCCGGCCAATAAATACAAATATTAATAAAATTCCTTAAATTAAAAAAATATAATAAATTACCGGCTACATAAAGTAAATAATTATCGGTCGATAATATAACCTAAAATACTTCTAACCCCTAAAAATAATTAATATATATCGGAATTTATTATTAACTTAATTAATTAATTAAAGCCAATAAATCCTTCCCTATATCCTAAGGATTATAAAGGTTTAATTTTAAAAAAAAGAAAAATAATTTGGGTTAAATCTTAAAACTAATTCCGGACGAAATTCTAATTCTAATTCGGGATAAAATTTCTATCTTACTTCGGAGCTTTTTCGAAATCCTTAATTATTTAAAGTAAAACGCTTTCTATCCGGGGAAAGGATATAAAAAAAAAAGAATATTAAAACAGTAAACGAAGCGTATAATACGTAAAAGTTAAACTATTTCGGAATTAATTTCTAAAAACCCGGTAATAACTTTAAAAGGCGAATATTAACTATAGAACTAACCGGCTATTATAATACCGCAGCCGGTAAGTGTAAAAATATTAATATAATATAAATAACCGGGATAGGCAAGGATTATTACCTCGTTTAATATATTAATAAGGGTATCGCCGGTCGGTTTTTAAATCTTTTAATAAAACCGTTTAATATAAAAGCGTCGCCCTTAAAAATATTATAATAATTACCGTATAATAATATAATTTAAAAATTAAACCAATTAAAAGGGGGAATAATACCAACGTATAAAATAAGAATAGATAATTAAATAATATAATAAGACTAAAGCAAAACGCAATATACAAACGGAAAATAGGGTTTTCTAAAATAGGAAATAAAATTTTCTACGGAATAATAATTAATACCAGAATTATAAAGGATTATAACTTTTAAGGGGGGGGATAATTATAAAAGTATCGTTAAAAAGGCCTAAGGGGACCCGTATAATTAAGGCACAATAACCTAGGACGACGGATAAAATAGTGGATAAAATAAGGATAATAAAATATAATATAGAGGAAGGGATTTCGGAATCCGGGCGCCGACCGTTCCAAACCTATAGGGAAGCGTACAAATATAAAAGAAGATAACTCCTAACCAGAGACTTATATCTAACTAAGTTAAAATCTTCCTTCCAAAATAGACTTACCTTATACGACCTACTCTCACCCTCTCGTACCTATAACTTTATACTATATAACCGAAGCGCGAGATTAAAGTACTTTAGAGTAATCTCAATTTTTAGACCTACCTACCTCCGAAACGGCACCCCCGGGCGCTACCCCACTACCCCCACTCTAATACCTATATAATTAATTAGCGTTTAAGGATATTATTTTTACGGTAATAAGTTTAAGGCGATTTTATACGATTTAACTATAGGCGACAAAAAAATACTCCTATAGGAGTAAATTATATTACTTTATTAAATTTATACTTCCTTCCTATAGGAATAAACCCTAATACCTATCCTATATTAATATTATAATAATATTCGGTTCGCAATTATTTAATTATATTATCATTTCCAAAAATTATTAATAATTCCTTTTAATACTTATTACAATTCCTATTAATCCTACCGGACCGGTTAATATCTATTTTTTATTTATTTAAACCTATATCCGAACTTTCTATTCTATATAATATATTGCTATTATAAATAAAGGTTTATTTACCCTCGTCGTCCCTTACGTTATATCCTATAAATATACTTTTATTACCGAATTAGGTATTAAATTTTAACGGAATTAATAATAATCCTAAATATTTTATTCGTATTATTTAAATGTTTTAATTTAGTATTTACCCTAGGGGTATTTTAAAAAATTTCTTTTATAATTGGGTTAACGTTATTCGGAAGGATAATCGGTTATTTAACCCTTATATTAAATAATTAGTTACCGTACTATAAAATTAAAATATTCGTAAAGTTTTCTATTATTAAAGCGTTATAATATAATTCGAAGACGAAAATAAATTGTACGAATTTACTATATTCCGGAATAAATTTATTAACCTATTTAAATATATTAACCTTTTTTTATCCTTTATTAAATAAAACGGCGCTTCCTATATTAATAAATTTAAATTTTATAATATTATTAATTTAAATAACGTAAATTAAATTATATCGGTTATAAAGGAGTATATTAGTAATTTATACCTTTATACCCCGCGGTTATATTCCCTCCTTTTTAATTTAATATAATATTCTCGTATATATTAACTATTATTTATATAACGCTCGGATTACGTTTAATATATATCCCCTAAAATTTATATAATTTTTATTATTATTATAAACGTAATAGCTCCCGGGAATTCGAACTTCTTCGTATAAATAATCGGGTTATATTTACGTAATAACGGGGTAATTAAACGTATATAAAATACCCTTATTATATTTAACGTTTTTATATTTTATATATAAATTATAATAATTATTAAGGATTTAATTATTAAAGGGATTATAAATTTAATTATTAACCTTTCTTTTTAGGGATTAAATTAATCGGGGTAAATTAACTTTAAATATATAATTTCTAATTTTAGCTTCATTATTATTTATAATAATTATAATTATTTAAATACTATTTAAAATTTTAGGTTAGGTCGGAAAGATACGATATGCAATTTTACTATTTATTTATTGGTTAATAGCCCTAATATTCGTAGACTTTTTCATCTTTAATAATTTCGGCCGTTTATCCTATTCTAAAAGTAGTAAATAATTCCTACTCTTATTTGGACGCTTTATATATTCTAATCGGTTATATCGTTTTTAATTATTAATAAATTGTACGTCCTATTTCCTAGGCTTTATAAGGATCTATATATATCTTTCTAATATCGCTTCCTAAAAGTAGAATAATATCGAACGAAAAAGAATTATATCCTTTAAACTCTTATTATTAACGAAAATAAGGGAAAATTCGCTAATATTTACCGCCTATACGATAAATTATTCCTAGACCTTTTAAATATAAACCTAGCCTAATTTGGAAATAAATTTTTCTTTATTTATAGTAATTAAAAAACGATTTCTTATATACGTAAAATTATATCCGCTTAATTAAATGCCTAATAATTTTATAATTATAAATAATAGATAATTCCCGTCCTTACTTTCTTTTATATTAAAATAAACTTTATTAACTTTATTTTTCGGTACTTTTAGCTATTAATCGAGTAAAATATATATAGATTCAATATATTTAAAAAAATTAAAAAAATTAAAATTAAATTCTATTATAGGACATAACTCTTCTATAATATATTTTATTTTAAAATTATAACCTTTTTTATACGCAATTTTATTAATATTCACTACCTTTAATTTATTAATATTAATAGTAAAAGTATTAAAATTATATTTAAAACTACTATTTATATCGAAGGTCCTTCTTATATTATAAATTAAATCGTTCAAATTTATAATAAAGTATTTATATTACCGGTTTAAATTAGGAAATACCCTAATTACAATAAATTTAATATCAATATCCGCTTCCGTAATATATATTAATATTTATATATTATACGAATTTTAATCGTTTTTATTCGCGTAATTTAATTTAACGATTACGGTATACTCCGTTAAATAATTAATTATCTCCCTTTTTTCTTTTATAAAGAGAAATTTATTAATTATAAACTTAAAATATTATATTTTTTGTAATTCTTATAATTAGAAGTTATTAATTAAAAGCTTTCTATTATTATTTTAAAATCGGGTTTCGTTTAATATATTACGGCCGGTAATAATTAGAAAGAGATTAATTTAATTATAAAATACGTTAACCGCTCGTTTACTATTAATATTAAATATAATAAGAATTTTATTTACGATTATAAATCGACGTTTACGGAAATATCTATTATTAATCTATTAATTATAACCGTATATAAAGCTTTAGAATTAGAATTTAAGAAATTTAGCGGAGGCAAATATATTATACTATTTATTAACGTAAATATTATTAATTACGCGTATATAATTTATAAGAATAATTTTATTATTCGTCGAAACGGTAAATTAAATTCCGTCGATTTCGATACGCTTAACCTCTAATATAATAGTTTATTTAAATTATTATTTAATATATTAGAATAATTTAATCATAAGGAGGTCCGACCCGAGCGTAGCGAAGATTATAAATATTTTAGACTTTCCGATAATAAAAACGAGGATAATATAATTGTATATAATTAAAATAAAAATTCGGAGGATAAAAATAATATATAAAGCTTAAATAATAATAATTTTAATTTTAATTCAAATTAATATATTTTCGCCCCCCTATTTATATAATTATTAATATTAAAGGCGTTTATCCCTATTTAATAATATCGATTATATAAGTATTTATACGTATATATACTATTAATTCCCGTTATATCTTATATATACCCGCTATATTTAATTCTTATAAAAATTATTAATTTCGTAATCCTAAGATTTAAAATTTCGTATTATAACGTATAATATAAATATTAAAATTTACTCCTATAAGAATTATTTTTAAATCCGGCCGGTAATAGGAGCCTTATATTATTGAAGTTCGGATTATTATAATTATAAATAAATTTATTAAATTTGAAAAATGAATTTCGGGAATCGAATACGGATTATTACGCTAAAAAAAGTAGAATAATATTATTTAAAAATAGTAATTTAATTAATTAAAAACCTACGTTAATTATATTATAATATTGAATTTAATTAATTTAATTATTTAATAGTTACCGTTATTTAATTATTACGGCCGCCCTAAAAGTAAATCCTTTAACCGCATAATTAAAATACCTCCTTCTTTAATTTTCAAACCCTTTCCTATTTTCCTCCTTCTTCCCTCTTATAATTTACCTTTTTATAATATACCCTTCCTACTATTATAATAAACTTCGTAATTTTTATAAGAATAAACGATTAATACTTTTTGCAATTATATTGGTAAAACGGTAAAAGTTTAAAACTTATAAAAATAAAGCTAATAAAAAATATTTATTCCTTAAAGATTTTATAAAGGTTAGTAACTTCTAACCGTTATATTATACGCCCGTATTATATATTTAAAATTTCGATTTATATTCGAATAAATCAGATAAATATATAAATACGACGATTATTAAAACCGGTTACCCAATAAACGCGGAGTACTATAATTTTAATAAAATTATTATTATAATTCTATAATTCCCTAAATATAATAGTATAACCGATTTTAAATATATTCTTATTAAATTATAATTAATTAATAAAAATTCGGAGGGTTTTAAAAAGTTTAATAGGAATTAAATCTCCGGTTAAATATTTACGTATAACCTTACATCGATATAGGAATTTAATATAGCGTTTTTTATTAATATATTAGGGTATAAATCCGTTAAAAATTATTATTAATATATCGATTATAATTATAAATACCCTATTACTTAATTTTTATAAGAATTGGGAATTATTATTTTAAATTTACTTTAATTGGAATTAATTAATTAATTTTAATAGGAGTAAATTATATTAGCTTAAATAATTTATACTTATTTATTTTCTTTACTTTAATAAAAATAAATTATAGATCCTATATAATTTATAATTTATATAGTATTTATCGTTAACGGAATTTAATAACCGATTAATTCGGACCCTTATTGGATATAAAGAATTAAAACGGTAATTTACCCTTCTTATCCTTTAGGGCAATACTATATAATATCTTGAATACGTTTAAGAACTTTACTATTATACGTATTATAAAAACTATTTAAAATTATTTATTCGCTAAATTACCTATTTATATAATAGTAATAAGAATTAAAAATATACTCTAAATTAATTTTAATATAAACCCGTAGGTTATCCTATAGAAAGAAATTCTATTTATAAACTTTTTCTTAATTTTATAATAATATTTAGTACGATCCGAATATTAAGGGGCGGTTAAATTTATATAATATTAAAATAAATTCGCGAATAATAATAAGTATTTAATCGATAATTAATTTTAAATTTTATTTTTATTTAATTACTTTAATAATTAGAAAAAGGGTACTTAAATATTTAATTCTATTAAAGGTTATAAATTAAACGGCGAAAAATAAATAATATTAATCTTCTTTATAAACGTTAATACCTAATTCGTAAAAAACTCCGAAGAAAATAGGGCCGAATATATATAATAAAACGCTTTTATAACGCTTTAGTAAATTATTTATATAATTTATATAGAAATGCCCGAATTTAATAATAATAAGGGTATTATAAACCGTTAGACTTAAACGGTATATATTTACAATATTTTAATATTTAATTAAACTCTATAATCTATTATTTTAATAAGCGCTAAAATTAGCGCCGATAAAACTAATTTCGAAAAGGCTATAAATTTTAATACCGGATTAAACGATATTACCGAACGGATAAATATACAATCTCTCTAATTAATTATATAAATTTATAGTAAAAAGTAGGAAAAGCCCTTAATTTAAAAACTATTCGAATAAATAACCCGTTTTTTTCTTTTTTATAATTCGGGTAATATTATTACCTAATATATTATTTAAGCGGAGGATATAATTTAACGTCTTTTATATATAATAACCGGGGATACGCTATTTTAAGACAATATATACTTTAGGTTAAAATTATAAATAAAAATAAGCGCTATAATTAAAGCGTTAATTATTTAAAGTTATTCTATAAAGAATATTATAATAAATAGTAAATTAATAATCGAAGGTACGCGGGCCTTCGGATAAGAAGTTAATAAGGAGAAAATTATTATATAGGATCTACCGCCGCCGTTTAAATTAAAGGAATTTTCGGAGAAATTTAATTAAATTAAATAGGAGATTAATAGGATTAATAATTATATACTATTCTTTTATTAAATTATAAATAAATTTTATTTATAATTAATTTCCGCGGGAATTAAATTCCTAATTCTTATAAGAATAAATAATACCCGGGCTAATATTTAAATAAATATTTTTATTATTTATAAAATAATACGTAAACTCTTTAATAGGGCTATTTTATTTAGCGAAATAAAAATTAGTAAAATTTTAATTTATAATTTTATTTTATTTATAGAATATTAAAGGCTCTTTAATTTAGAGTAGAAAAGTAAGGTTATATAAATTTACCCTAATATTATAATTTTCTTACCCTCTTTAATCCTTTAAACGTTTAAAAAACTATATAATATATTCGGCGATTTTAAAATTTATTATTAATACGCCGAATTTAATAATATTCCGAAGGATAATCTTTATTATAATAAGACTTTAAATTAAGGCCAATTCGACGAATTGATAATTAAATATATTATAGGCCGCTATAAAGCGGATATTACCCGGGTTATTATTATTACCGCGTTTATAATAATTAATTAACGTTAAGGTTATAAAAATATAAAAAAAATTTAAATACCGTATGGGAGCCGGGCGTTTAATACGGACGGGTATATATAGAAGAAGAACGCTTTTATAAATTAACGTATACGAAATTAAACTTATTAAAATAAAAAAATTAAAATTAAAAGGAGGACGGAGTATTAGGGTTCGGATTTTAATACTAATTTGCTTAAAATTAATAATAATAATTTAAACGAAGAATTAAATTTTAAAAATAAAAATTACAATTCGGTATAAAATAATACTATTATAATTAATTCTATTAAAGAAAACGTATAAATTTACCCCCTTTAATATAATATTATTTTTTCTTATAAAAGTAAATTAAAATATAAGTTAATTCAATATAATTTTAAAAAAAAGATATAAATAACTCCGCTCCATTTAAAGATAATTATAATTCCTAACGCTAAATTTTGGGCTATTGTAATCGACGAAGTTTAATTTATTTAAAATATATTTATTAATATATTTAGGATAATCCGGCTATTATTAATTTTAATACGTTTAATATATTCGGTTACGCTAATATTAAATAAATTAATAAATATACGAATATTTATTATATTTATATAATAAATTAAATTTAATGAATTTTTTAGGCTATTTACGTTTATTATCGGCGACGAAACGGCTACCGCTTTTAATTTAGCCCGGGACGAATTTTTTATTCCTTCTTTCGAACCCGGTAATCCTAATAATATTATTAATAAAAAGGCGTTAATTATAGAGGTTAATAAATTAGAGGAAATTTATTATAATTAGGGGTATTTATAGTAATTCCTCTATTTTAATATTTAAAAGGCGATTACCGATTTAAAAAAAATAATTAACGATTTTATAATGTTAATTATTAAAGAGATATAAATACTTATAATTAATAAGGGAATAATAACCCTATTAACGTTATTTAATAATATAACGATATATCCTTCGTCCTATATCTTATTAATACGGATTAATATTATTTATTTCAATTATAATATTTATATAAAGGCTATTATAGAATATACTAACGGCTTCTTATAATATATTATTAACGCGCCTATAATCGATACTAAGGACGGTAAATTTACCTCTAATAAAAATAATAAAATAATAAATTTAAATATAACGTTAATCCGTTTATTTTAATTCCTCGCTTAAAATATATACGGCTATTCTATATTACTATAGGATTTAAACGTTTAATTTAGTAATAATATTATTAAAAATACTTTATTCGATATTATATAACTAATTAGTAAAAATAAGAAGGAGATTTTCGAATTAATTAAATATACGGAATTAATTAATATTAAATTAAATACCAACGTTATAAATCGATTCGTTAAATTCAATTTCGATAACGGCTTATCGTATATATTTGCGTATTTAATATAAAATAAAAATATATTACCGCCCTCCAATAAATTTAATATATTTTATTAGGTTTTTAAGTAATCGCCCCTATTTATTTAAATTATCGAAAAATATATAAAAGTTATAATAACTTATAAACGTATCTTCGTAATCGCTAATTCCTTATAATTATAAATATAAATTTATACCCCTTTATATTTATTCCAATTAAAATAAAGAATAATCTACTCCTATAGGAGTAAATAAACGTATTTTATTAACAATAAATAAAATAATTTATTTTATTTTATAAAAAGTTAGATTTAAAGTTTAAATAATTTTTTCTAATTAATTATAAATTAAACGTTTAAAAATCGTCTAAAATTAAAATAACCCTTCTAAATATATTAACGTTTTAATTTTAAATTCTATAATTTACACTATTAATTTAAACCTTTATTATTAATATTATATTAAAATCGGTTTCGGATTAATTTAGAATATAAATACTATTTTATAATATTTAAATCGTTTATATCGAATTAAATAATAATAGCCGGTAGAATAGTTCCTTCTAATTATATATAATACTATTTATAATTAAATAAAGGAATAAATCCTCTATAAAATAAATTTCTATTGATTCGTTTAAGAAAATAATACGTTAATATTCTTATTTAATAAATTTACGAATTTATATTTAACCTCCGATTAAATTTATTAAGTATTTTCGACGCTATTAATTTATATTTTAAAACGTTATATAAATACGAAGTTACGAAATATTTCATATCGTATATTTTTAATAAATATATTTGGGTTATTAAATTTTTATAAAGTATTTTCGAATATTACGATAAAAAGGCGATAATTATCGGCGAAATATATTCGCATTTTTTATTTATTATTATAAAAGTTATAAAAACCGGATATAAAATCAATTAGGACGCTCTTAACTCCCTTATTCCCTTTATCGGTACGTATTATATTAATTCTGAAAATTCGTTTAATACGGTATAAAAGATTTTTAAAATATTTAAACGAATAGAAAAGGATATTATTATATATTTTATTAAGCGGTATATTTAACCCGCTATAGGAGACGTAAGGTTTAAAATTAAATAGCGGATCGTAATAGCGTACGCTTTAACGAAAAGTAATTAAACGTTTAAAATAAAAATCGAGGATAAAGAAGTTAAAATATTAAATATTAAAGAAATTAATAAAAGGATTAGGGGAAAAAATAATAAGGGTATTAACCCTTTAATAATAAACTTTATTTACTTCTACGATATTATACTTACCTTTAAAAATAAAGAGTTTATCGATCCGAATAATAATTTTATTATATTAAAGCGATTTCTACCGGGCTTTAATTCCAATAATAAAAATAATTATATAAATTTTAATTTAACGGCTTAATAGGGCTATAAATATTCTAAATCCTAATTTCCGATTACTATCCGGGTATTATATATACGTAACGAAAAACGAATAAGGGGTCCTAAAATTATTCCTATTGGAAATAATTCTTAAGTATTTAATTTAATTAATAACGGATTTATTTCAATTCCTATAGGAATAAACGCCGAAGGATTTAGAGATTAAATTAATAATAGGATATTTAATTTAATCGATACCGGATTTATTTTAATTCCTATAAGAATAAACGCCGTAGGATTTAGAAATTAAATTAATAATAGAATATTTAATTTAATCGATAAAGGATTTATTTTAATTCCTATAGGAATAAATACTAAGGGATTTAGAGATTAAATTAATAATAGGATATTTAGCCTAATCGATAAAGGATTTACTTTAATTTTTATAAGAGTAAACGTTAAGGGATCTAAAAATTAATTTAGCGTTTTCGAAATCGAGGATATCCTTAGCGAATATTTAATTTATATAAAAAAAGTTATAAATATAATCGTTAAAGACCCCTTATTTAATAAATTTAATAATTAGGTTCCTAATAATTCGAAGGGAATCCTAAATAAGGTTATAATTTAGGCCTAGAAATATATTAAAGTTTTTAAATTATAAATTTAAATGCTTTATTTTATAATTGTAATCGCGCGCAATATTTAAAACGATTCCGATATAAATATACTCCTCGGTAAATTTAAATAATTTATAAAAGATTATATTTATATATTATATATATAAATAACCGGCTATAATACCGTAATTATAAAATATATATTAATTGTAATAAAATTTAATACCGATTAATATTTCGTTACTATTAGAAAAATACGTATTCTTAAAACCGGATATTTTTAATTAAATTAAATATTCGATAAGGAATATAATTTATACAATATAAATTATTATCGCGAAGTTTTAAAGAAACGTTTTAACCGGATAATAATCCTTTTTAAATAATAAATTTCCGCGGGAATAAATAGCGAAAATTGCGAATTAAAGGAATTAATTCGGGTTATTATAAATTATATAATTCAATTACTTTACCCCCCTTTTAAATTACTTAAAAGAAAATAATTTAAAGGTATTTTTAAAATAAAAGAAGTTAATACTCTTTATAACCGTATTTACCTTCCTAATAATAATAATACGGGTAGAATCCGTAAATACGAATTTTAATTAAATTATAGGAATATATATTATAATAACGGATATAATTCTTTTAATAAAGACGAATATTAATTTGTTTAATAGTTCGGTAAAGCGGTAAATATATAGGTAATTTATAAATTCTTAAGTAATAATATATATAACGATAAAGCGATAATTTGGATACTTAAAGCTTCGGTTAAATACGTTCGCGATTATATTATTATTTACCGGGCTAATTCTAACGATAATTAATAAAAGCGCCCTATAAATTATAAAGAATTTATTTTATTTTATTTAAATTATTCTTTTTATAATTAACCTTTATAATTTAAAGGAATATAAAATTAAATTAAATAGGGGCCGGGCATTATTAAAGGCTATAAAAGTATTAAATATTTAAGGTTTAAAGATTTTAATAATTAATTATAAATATAATTTCCCGCTTAACGTTAATAATTCTATATAAGCCTATAGTAATTATAATCGTACTCGGTATATAATAATATTAGAATATAATAATAAAATAATTAAACGAATTTATAATATATAATAAATAAGAAAATAAAAGTAAATAATTATTATTATAGCGAATTATATTTCTATTTATATTTAATTTTCAAAACGGATATTAATAAAATAATATAACCGATATAAGGTCGGGTTACCTTATTTTATTAAATACGAGAATTTAATCGATTCGTTCGTTTAACGGTTATATTTATAATAATATACGGTTAAGCCCCTATTCAATATATTAATTAATATAGGGTAAATATTAAATTAGGAATTATATATATACGATTAGGGTAAATTATTTTACGGGTTTATTATTAAGGATATATAATACTTCGATTAGTAATCGGTTATAAAATAGGAGAGGCGGTAAAATAAACGAACTTTATTCGGTGAATTTAGCGCCGATATTACGGATTAATAACTAAATATCGGATATATTCTAATTTAATACATCTATATACTTACGCGGAATTTCCATTTAATATCTATTTCCGGCGCCTTATATAGCGTCCTACGTAAATATTATTATTTCGATAAAGAAAGTCTTTAATATATAATTCATTATTAAAATAATATAGAAAATATATTTTAAAAAGATAATTAATAATATTAAAATATATAATAAAGTTCGTAAGTAATATAGTCCAACGGAAAATTTAGGAGATAAAACGAAGTTACTTCGCCTCCGACTTTATTTCCTAAAATTTCTTTCCTTCCTAATTTTAATTTATTCCCTATATTCTTTACCCCTTACTATTCTTTACGCTTCTAAATACAATTTACAATTACTAATTATTACTATATCTTTTTATATTTAGTTATTAAAATATTTTATTTAGCCTTTTATATATTATATTAGTAAATACTTTCAATCTTTATAATATATTACGAACGGCCCTTGGGTCTTTAATTTATTATTCGTTTCGCGGGTAGGTTTCGTTTTCCACCTTCTATTTACGCTTCTAAATACAACCTACGGATATTAATTTATTATTTTATATTACTATTTAATTATTAAAATACTTTATTTAACTTTTTACTAATTACGTTACGGATATTTCAATATCTTTAGCGTATTACGAACGACCCCTAAACCTTTAATTTATTATTCGTTTCGTAAATAAGCTTATTAAACGGAATAGTAAATACGTTATTATAAAAAATACCTCGAGGGATAATAACGTAAATACCATTATCTTTAATATATAAATATTCTATTATTTATATTTAATAAATTCGTTTAATTTATATATTTAATAATTAAACGATTCTAATAGCTATTAATCTTATAAAAATATTAAATTTAATAATTAGGATAATAAATTAAAAGCGTACTTTATTACTTAGCGATTATTTAAAAAGAGGAAGATAAAAACGATATACAATAATAAATTGCCCGTAAGTAGCGTTAAAATTCGAAATTTACATCCCCCTCTAAATTATAACATATTAATTACTAATAAGAAGCGCTTTCAAAAGGGAAATAATTAAATTAATAAAGTAAATAATATCCGGCTCGTTTTAATAATTATATTAACGCTTTAAGGATAAAAAAACCCACTCCTACTTTTCGATAATCTAAATTATTTTCCTTTCCATTATAATATAAAAAGGGACCCGCCCTCTAAGGTTTTTAACGTTCGGATTCCTATTAAATATATATAGGTTATTTACGAAATTCGCCTTTTATAGGTAAAACCCGGCTCCGATATAAAAGTTCCGTATTATTTAATTTTAAAGCCCTTCGATTTTTAGATATTAAAAACGAATAACCCTAATTAATTCTATTAATTTACTATTTTAATAATTTAATCTTTATTAAAACGGCTATAAAATTATTATTTATAATTATAAATACATTTCGAAGCCAAAACGTTTAACCTCCTTTACGTTAATATATTATCTATATAACCGGCTTCGATTAAATTACGCCCCATTATTTAAATTCTTTTACGAAAAAATTAAATAAAATACGTAATTAATTATATACCGAATATTATATTACGTATATCTAGGTTTTTACTATATAAAGCCTTTATTACCCAACCCTCGTTTATTAAACGGGTAATATAATTTAAAATTAAAATTAATTATATAAACGGTAAAAAAATAAAATAAAAGGAATTAATAACTTAATTTAATAATTATTTAAAATACCCTATTATAAAATTATTCGAAAAATTACTACCTAAGGAGGTTATAATATAGGGCGAAAAGCGGCTATATTTTAAATAGATATCTCGAACCCCTCCCTTCAATTAAGAAAAGTATATCCCGGTTTCTACTTCTAATAATTTAGTTTTATAAAAATCGTAATATCCGCCGGACTAATATAAAGGAAAAGGAAATAATATAAAGGTAATAAATATATTTCGCTTCCTATTTACCCTTTTACCCTAATTTATATTAAACGACGAAGAAGGTAAATCCTCCCTTATAAATAAAATACTACGTATATATTAATATTTATAATATAATACCTATACGTTATAAGGATATATTATCGGAATTTATTTACAAAATGCAAATTTTAATTACGTTAAATAATATTAATTAAAAGATTTACTATTTAAAGAATACGTAGCGTAACGTACCAATTAATAATTTAAATAAATTAGAGCGCTAATTTAAATATATAAAAGCTAAAATTAACGCTATAAGGGTACCTATTTATTTTATTAATATATATTTCGAAATATTATATTTAAAAATTAATAAAAATACCCTTATATATTACGCGGAAATATTTTATAATATAACGTATATTTTCGAAATTAAATTAAACGTAAAAATTCTTATTATATAAGCGGAAGTTAAAACGGTTTTTAAATAATATATTAAATTAAAGGCGGGGATTTTAGAAAAGGGTAAAAAAATACCCAACCTTTTAAATATAATATAAGGTAATAATTAAAAAATTAAAAGCGTATTTTCTATATCTATTATATTATTTCGATATTATTTAATCTATACGTTAATAAAATATAAGGGATTTATTTTAAATCCTATATTAATAGTGCGTAACCCTTGCGCGGATATAATATATACCATATCTTTCCTTCGTTTAAATTCTTTAATAATTATTTATATTTTCCTCCCCTTTTATAACCTTTATACGCCGTAATAATAACGTATATTAAAGACGAAAACTTCCAATTATTCCGGTTTTTATATAACGAATATATTTTTAAAATTAAAAGGTAAATAATATATACTTAATATCGTTTAAGTTATTTTAATAATTACGCCCCTAATTCTTTACGCCGCCGGCCCTATACTATTTTAATATAAGCCGTAATTTAAATATTTTTTACTCTCCCCCTAAAAGCGAACGTTAAAATTATTAAATTTATTACTATATAATATATTTACGTCCAATTCTATAAATAACCCTTTACCCCTATTATTTTTAAAAACGTATTAACCTTTAACTATATAACGGGTATAAAACCGAATAAATAAACCTATTATCGATAATTTAATATAGGTAATAACGTTTATAAATTCCCCCCCGGCTTTAGTATAAATGTATTCGAAATGGTCTTTTAAGTAAATATTACGAAAATATATAAATAAAAGGCGGGATTAACTACGGAATTATAAATCATAAAAGATTTGCAAAAATAGGTTAAATATTTATATTACGTTATATATCGTTTCTTTAATAAGATTTGCGAGGTTATATACGATCGTATTTATATTTATCCTAAGGATTATTAGGATTTGGGTAGGTTTAATATTTCGTAATTAGAATATTATAATTTCCGGTAATTAATAAGCGGATAATAATAATATAATGCTTCGAATAATAGGTAATGGATATTAATAAATTAAATATAAATAAGTATATATTAATTCTAATAAAAATTAAAAGATATTTACGTATATTAATTTTAATAGGAATTGAAATAATCCTATATACTTTAATTCTTATTAAAATTAATTAATTTAATTACTATTTTTATTATTTTAATCCTACGAAAATAAATTACGTAAAGGTAAATACTTTTTATAAGAATAAAATATAAAGGGATTAAATTAAAATAAATAAATTGCCGCAAAGTTGAAATTTAAAATAATTTTATTAATAACGTTTATAATTATTACCGGCGGTATAGCATTTAATTAATTACGGCTCTAAAATAAGAAGTAAGGCCGACGGGTACGTAATATATAATACGGCCCTATAAATTATAAATAAAGTAGGTTGCGTATTATATTCCTTACTTACTATTATTTTAATAGTAATTATATTTCGTTTATTAATATAAATAAATTTAATATCGGATATAATTTTCTTATATTCTTAGAAAAAGTCCTATTTATAAATATTTAGGTATTCCTATTTTTATAATAGAAGAATATATTAAATAAAGTTAAATAAATTATAAATTATATTTAACGCTTTATTTACGATTAAAATACGAATAATCTACTATTAAGTTTCGGGTAATATAAGGACGATATATAGTAATTAAAAGTCGATATTAAAAGGATAATTTAACCCGAAGCGGTCTATAAAAAAATTATTTAAACGAAATAGAAGTAATTTAATTTATAATATAAGTTTTAACGCTTTGGGCGGTAATTTAACTTTATTAAAGAGCGCCTCTATCTAATTAAATTAACGGTTATAAATATTATAATAAATTATATATACTTATTTTTTATTTATAAAATCGATTTAATTTTAGAAAATCCCGAAAATAACGGACCGAAAGTATTTTATATTAATAACCTTATATATATTAAGGTAATTGATAATTAATATAACGCGTTTATTAATATTCTCCTAGGATTATTTTTTAGGGCGAATATTATTAGCGAAAATATTAAATTCGGAATTTATATTAGACGAATTACCGAATTTAGTATAGCGAAAAGGTTAAAATTAAATTATATTATAAATATCGGTAATTATAAATAACGTTTATAAAAATTCTAAATCGGAACCGAATAAATTATTATCCGCTTCTATTTAACGCGAAATAATTAAATTAAAAGAATATCCGAATTTATCGAAATATTAATAAAGCGTAAAGAAATAAATTATCCTTAGCCTACCGCTATATATAGTACGCCCGAAACGCTACTATAAATTAATAATATTTTAAAATACAATTTCGCTATATTATATTATATAAATAACGTTAAATATATTTATTCTTATATTTAATATAATAATAAAAATAATAATCCGATATTAGGAATCCGGAATAATAAATTACTAATAAAACCGCTCCTAATCCGCGGGTCGGATATATAAATAATAAATCCGGATAATTAAAATGCGGTAATCGGGGAGCGAATCCTACGTTTAATTAACGTTAAAATAAAATATTTCCTCGCTTTATTAATTAAATTTTTATTATTAATATAAATAATAATTTTTAATATAATTAAATCGGTCGGAATAAATAAAAATTTAAAGCGTTCGAAATACCGGGTTTCGTTAAATAAAATACGGTCGAAAATAATACCGATATTAGGCCGATCGATTAACGTACGGATAATACAAAAAGAATTTAAAAAGTTATTAAATAATTAGAAGCCGGTATACGTCTGTACGTATATTTCGGATTTTTTAATTAGTATAGCGGTATAATTAAATTATAAGATAGTATAAGGGTATCGCTAGGAAGGCCTAGGGGGACCCGCACAACCAGGGCACAATGGCCCAAGACGACGGATAAAATAGCGGATAAAATAAAGATAGTAAAATATAATATAGAGGAAAAAATCTCAAAGTCCGGGCGCCGACCATTCTAAACCTATAGGGAAGCGTATAAATATAAAAGAAGATAACTCCTAGCCAGAAACTTATATTTAACTAAATTAAAATCTTTTTCCTAAAATAAATTTATTTTATACGACTTACTCTCACCCTCTCGTACTTATAACTTTATAATTTTTTAACTTCTATAATTCTATTAACGAAGGCCGTAAATATAATTAATAAGCGTAAAGAGAATTCGCGTAAAAAAAGCACTATTAATTCTCGTTATAAAAATAACGCAAACCCGATATAAAAGACGTATAACTATTTATATATTATTAATAATATAATTAAAAATCCCGCCGATAAAAGGGTTACTAATAAATACGGGGAAAATAATTACGAGGCGGCGTTTTATAAACCCGAAAATAATACCGCTTTAAAAAATCCTAATAATAAATATAATAATACTAATAATAATAAACCGTAACCCGAATTTATATTACGCGAAGAGGCCGAAGGCGGTTTTAAATAAAAAACCTAAATATAATTTAAAGAATAATACTTAATAAAAAATTTATATACTTCTAATTATTACTATTTTAAGAACCCTTATTAATGGAGGGAATATCGTATTAATAAAACGGAATAATAATTATAAATAGAATTTCGTTAAGGTAAGAGCCTCCTAAAGTTTAATTAATGTAATTATTCCCTATCTGTATATAATTATTTATTAAACGAATATTCTTAATCCCGTTTTCGTTTTTACTTTTATTCCTATTTTTAATTTCGTATTTATTCCTACTCTTAAACCCGCTCCTATTCCCCGTTTACCCAATCCAATTAATCCGGCCGTTCTAATAACCTCTCCCCTACGTAAAAGCGTTATAAGCGGCGAACGTCCTACGAACGTAAATATATAAAACGGCACGAACGTTAAAAATTCGTAAAAATAACGCTATAATTCTTATAAATATTATTATAATTTATATAAAAAATTATAGGTTAGGGAAATAAAGAATCCTATTTACGTCCCTTTATATATAACGTTCGTAAATTAATAACGAATAATACGAACGCCGAAATTGAAAATTAAATTAATAGTATTAAAAACGGTAATTAAATTCGTAAAAATATTAATACTTATTAATTTATTTAATAAACCCTCTCTAAAATTAATAATTCTATAGCTATTTCGTAGCGTATATATTCTATTACCCTCTTTAATAATAAGGGTTAAAAGCGACCTATAATATAGGAAAAATTCTTAAAGTTTATTTATAAAAAATATATTACCCCCGAAATTTACGAATTCGATATTAGAAAATAATTATTCTATATACGTTAAAATAATAATAAAAACCTATAGAAATTATAGGACCGATATTAATATAATTATTAACGGTTTAATAAAAACGTCGTTACGAATAAATAATCGGTATATAATTTCTTCTTCCGATTAAAAAAGGATATACGTAATTACTTCTATACGTATTAAATCCCTATCGATAACCCAGTAAAGATTATTTTAAAAGTAATAAATTAATAAATTAAATTTAAAAATAAAAAGCAAACCCCGAAGGATAAAATAGGTAAAAATCGCCGTAATAAACGGTCCTCGCGCTATAAAGGGTTTTCGAATAATAAACGCTCTAATTATAATAGGGATTATAATCGAAATTATAACCGGGACTATAATTAGGATTACAATTCTAAAGGGCGCGAAAGCCGTAAAAGAAACTAATCCTTTAATAAATAAAACGGGGGTAATAACGAATCCGGCTTAAATTATTATAATTACGGAAATAAAAAATATTACGCTCGTAATTATACGAAATATAAAAAAATAAATAATTAAAACCGGCCGAAAAAGAAAGCTACTATTTAAAGTATAATTACCGAATAAAATACTAAATATAATAATAATAAAGAAAATAATTATATTTCGGATATTAAAAAATCGGTAAAAGGTTAAATCCCGTAAAAGAACTATCGTTCGACGGGGTTAGCGGTTTTAAAATAGCCGAAAGAAATAGGCTAAGCAAAATTTTTATAATATTAATTACGCTAAAGGGTCGTTAATTAGAAGAACGTATAAATTTAAATTTAAGAATAGAAATTAATACCGTATATAAGAATTTTATAAAAAAGTACAAATTAAAGAAAATAAAAACCGGTATTCTACCTATTTTAATAAGTGCGAATAATAAAAAAATATATTATTATAGAGTATACGAATTAATATTTATTCTAAAGGACTGGAAGGGTTAAAAAAGAAAATTTATTTAATTATTCTATATAATCCGAAAAAATAATTAAATATTATTATTATTATTATCTATACTGAATATAAATTCTAAAGGTATTATTATATATATTAGTAAAAACGAATTTAAATTTAAAGGGGTATCCCTTATTAATATTATAATTTTCGTATATAAAATAATATATAGTAACCGAATTTATATTATTAACCTAATTTTAATATATAATTTACTAAAGTTAGATTTCAAAAACGTAAATAAAAATAAAGAGCCGCCCGAAGGTGCGGCGGATAATATTCCTTTAGCGTTAAAAAGGTTTAAAAATATATTCTTTAAAAAAAAGGTTAAAATACTATTATAATTACCGGACGTTAAATACGAGATCGTTTTTAAAGAAGGGGAGGAAATACTTAATATCTTTATTTACCCTCTATTTATTATATAATTAGAAACGCTACGCGAATATTTAAAAAAGAATTTACAAATTAGCCGTATTTATTATTCTTAAAATTCTATCGGAGTACCGATTTTATTTATATTTAAAAAGGATAATATACTATAATTATATATCGATTACTAAAAATTAAATAAAATTATTATTAAAAATCGATACCCGCTATTATTAATTAATAAATTAATAAACCGAATAATCGGCGCTAAAATATTTTTTAAAATTAATTTATACGAAACGTATTATCGGATTCGAATTAAAGAAGGGGATTAATAGAAAACCGTTTTTAAAACGCGGTATAATTACTTCGAATATATAATAATATTATTCGGGCTTATAAATATACCCGCTATATTCTAAATATATATATATAAAATATTTGTAGGATTTATCGACCGTATTTATATAATATATTTTAATGATATTTTAATTTATTCGAATTTTAAGGAAGAATATAACGAATATTTCCGTTTAATTTTCGAACGTTTATGCGCTATTTAATTTTTCGTAAAAGCGTCTAAGTACGAATTTTATAAAGACTATATCGATTTTTTCGGCTATTAAATTACTATAAAAAGGGTAATAATAGACCCCGAACGGGTAAAGGCAATTTAAAAGTAGTTAACGCTTAAATCCTTTTATAATATTTAAATATTTTTAAAATTTATTAATTTTTACCGACGGTTTATATATTAATACTCTTATATAATAAAACCTATTACTAATTTATTAAAAGGGAATAAAAACGAATAGAAATTAGGCGCGTTCTATTAAATTAAAGAGGCCGATAAAATATTCTAAACTTTAAAAGAAATGTTTATAATAATATTAATCCTTCGTTATTAAAATTTAATTAAAAAGACTAAAATTAAAACGGACGCTTTATAAAGGGCTATTTCGGGAATTTTATCCTAATTTATAGGAGATATTTAATACCCTATAACGTTCTTTTTTAAAAAATTAATAAACGTAGAATAACGGTAATATATAGGTTAATAAGAATTATTTATTATTATAATTAATTTAAATTATTAGGTATATTATTTAAAAGGATTTTTAAAGCTATTTATAATATTTATAAATTATAAAACGTTAAAAAATATTATAAAATCGCCGGCGAACGATTTACGTAAAAAGCTAATTTATTAAATCTACTGGTTATTTTAATTCGATTTTAAAATAAAATACTGGTTGGAGAAAATAAACTTAACGGATGGTTTATTTAAGAGGTTAAATTATATAAAGGGGGATATAGCCTATAGTAACGTTTTACCGACCTTTTAAAAAAAATTAGGCCTTATTTCGGAATTACTAAATATAATTAAAAAGTAATTAAATTCTAAAATCCCGTACTAATATAAAAAGAAATTTATAGCCTACGCCTTCGTTAAATAAATTTAATAAATAACGTAATCTACTACTATTATAAAAAATATTTTATTAATATAATTAATAAAAGGAACGTTCCTTTAAATTTTACTATATAAAATCGTAAAGAAGATAATATACCGAAAAATCCCTTAGGTACCTTTAACGAACCGGGAATTTTATATTATTATAAAGGGACTTTAATTTAAAAATTTAAATTTAACCGAACGGGTAGCGACTATCTAATTTAAAGGGATTATAATCGGGGGATATAAATTAAATAATTAAAGGATTCTTTACTTTAAAGAATAATTAATAATCCTTAAAGAAAGATTACTCTATAAAAAGATTTTATACTTTTATTATAATAATTTAAAGGCCAATTATATAAATATATTTAAAACCTTAGAATTTATTAAAAGGAAATTCTATTAAAAAGGCCTTATATAAAACGTTTAAAAATACGTTACAAAGTACGAACTATACTAAAGGATTTAAAAACCCCGATACTAATCCTACGGAAATTTCCAATCCTTATTAATACCCGAACAATTTTTTTAAAAAATTAATATCGATTTTATTATTAACCTTCCACCGAATTAAAGGGCCGATAGGAAAATATATAATGTTATTCTAATAATTATAAACCAATTTATTAAAATAGCCTTATTTATACCTATTATTAAAACGTTTAATACAATTTCTATAACGTCCTTATTATATAAATATGTAAAATACCAATTCGGCTTACTATTAAAAATTATAAATAATAGGGATAAATTATTTATTAACGAATTTTAAAAGGAATTTACCAAAACGCGTAAAATCCTACGAAAATTATCTACCGTATTCTACTTATAAATAAATAAATAAATAAAACGCTTATACTAAACTATTAAAAAAACTTTATATATCCGAACTTTAAAAAACGACCCTATATTTTAAAATAAAGAATTCCCGGAAGCGGAATTCGTATATAATAATTTTATATATATAATTATAAAGGTTTCGCTATTTAAAGCCTTATACGGCTATTACCTATATATAATCGAATACATTAAGGGGCGGAATTTTATTAAGGTTTAAAGCGTAAAGGAACGATTACGGAAATTAAAGGAAATTCGCAAAGTAATATAACGCTATTAAAATTAAGCGATAGAAGCGTAAAAAAAGGGGTATAATAAAAAATATATACCGATTAAATTTTAACTAAGCAATATTATAAATTTATTAATTAAGAATTTCTAATTTAAAAATAAGAAATTAATATTTACGTATATTAAAATTAAAGTATTAAGGAGAATTAACTCCTAAACGTATTAAATAATTTTATTAATATAATATAACCGGATATATAATATTTTTCCAATTAACCTATTAGAATTTTAAAAAAATAGAGAAAACGAAAACTACGAAATATTATTACTAAAGCTATATAATAAATAAAAGGAATAAGAAATTAAAGAAATTATAGATTATTAAAAAATAAATATAAATTAGAAATTCTTAATTAAATAAATAGAATAGCCTATAGAATATAATATTTAGGAACCTAAAAAGTACTTCGAAAATACGCAAAAGGCATTCTCTAAATATTAAAAAATTAAATAAAAGTATTATAGGAAATAAGATAATTAACGTAAATAATATAATAAAAATCTATTATTTTATAATTATAGAGAATAATAAGCGTTAAATATAATATAAAATATTATATATAAAGTTTCAATAGGCGAATAACTATTATATACCTCAATAAGGACGGGAACCAAGAATCTATTTATTAATAGGAAAAGAAATATTATCGCTAACGAAAAACCTACGCAACGGGATAAACTAAAAGTAATTTATACCGGAAGTAAAATACCCAAAGACTAATAATTTAATTTTAAATATTTTAATATAATATTAATTAAAAAATAGCCGCGCCGAATTACGAATTAAAATTATAAGGAATTTAAAAAATCCGAATATTAAAACCGGAAGAAAAACTTCTTTAATATTTTTATTAGACTAGGAATTCTCCGTCTAATAAGGATAGGTAATTAAATTAAAAAGATTTAGAATAGCCGGTAAATTCTCTATTAAAATTATAAAAGATCCAATATATTAAAAGGAAAACCGTTTTAATACTTCCTATTAGACTAAGGATTCTTTGTCTAATAAAAATAAAATAATTAAATTAAAAGAACCTAAATTAGCCGGTAAATTCTTCATCGGGACTATAAAAAATCTAATATATTAAAAAGAAAACTATTCTAACACTTCCTACTAAACTAAAAATTCTCCATTTAATAAAGATAAAATAATTAAATTAAAAGAATTTAAACTAACCGGTAAATTCTTTATTAAAATTATAAAAAATCCAATATATTAAAAAGGGAACCGTTCTAATATTTCCTATTAAATTAAAGATTTTCCGTTTAATAAGGACGAAATAATTAAATTAGGAAGACTTAAAGCCAATCGGTAAATTCCTCTTTAATATTTATTCGTAAATAGCGCTAAAAATTACCAGCCTTAAAGTAATTATAGCGGCTTAAATTATAAAAAGGTTTATAATCGATTAATAAATACGGATATTAATAAAACTCTTTAAATTAAAGAAATATAATAAATTACCGGCTATATAGAATAAATAATCGTCGATTAATAATATAATTTAAAATACTTCTAATTTCCGAAAATAATTAATATATATTAAAGCTTTATTAACCTAATTAACCGGTTAAAATTAATAAATCCTTCCCTATATCCTAAAAATTATAAAAGCTTAATTTTAAAAAGAGGAAAAGTAATTCGGGTTAAACCCTAAAATTAATTCCAAATAAAATTCCAATCCTAATTCGAAATAAAATTTCTATCCTACTTCGGAATTCCTTCGAAATCCTTAATTATCCAAAATAAAACGCTTCCTATCCGGGGAAAAAACGTAAAAGGAAAAGAATATTAAAATGGTAAATAAAATATACAATACGCGGAAATTAAACTATTTCGGAATCGGCTTCTAAAAACTTAATAATAGTTTTAAAAGGCGAATATTAACCGCGGAATCGATTAATTACTATAATACCGCAATTAATAAATACGGAAATATTAATATAATATAAATAGTTAAAATAGGTGAAAACCGTTACTTCGTCCAATACGTCGATATAAATATCGCTAATCGGTTTTTAAATCTTTTAATAAAACCGTTTAGCGCGGAAACGTCGCCCCTACGGGTATTATAATAATTATTATATAATAGTATAGTTTAAAGACTAAATTAATTAGGGGGGGGAGTAATGCTAATATATAAAATAGGAATAAATAATTAAATAATATAACGGAACCGAAGTGTAATATAATATACGAGCGGAAAATAGGGTTTTTTAAAACGGGAAATAAAATTTTCTACGGATTGTAATAATTAATACTAGAGTTATAAAGGATTATAACTTTTAAAGGGGAGGATAATTATAAGGGTATTACTAAGAAAGTTTAGGGGGATTCGTATAATTAGGGTATAATAGTTTAGGACGATGGATAAAATAGCGGATAAAATAAGGATAGTAGGATATAATATAGAGGAAAGGATTTCGGAGTCTGGGCGCCGACCGTTCCGGACTTATAGGGAAGCGTATAAATATAAAAGAGAATAGCTCTTAATTAGAGATTTATATTTAATTAGGCTAAAGTCTTTCTCCTAGAATAGATTTACCTTGTACGACTTGCTCTCACCCTCTCGTACCTGTGACTTTACAAATAGAGAATAAAAGCGTACGCCGAAATTAATAAAAGTCCGCGAATTTAAATCGGAAATTACGCTATTAATATATAATATAAAGTTCGTTAATAATTATAAATATTATATAATTAACGAATTCGGAAGAGTGAAAATATTTAAAAAAGCGGTAATATAAGGCTTATTTAGGACCGAAAAGGATATAAATATAATATTTAGAAATTATACGTTTCTAGAATTTATTACTTTTATAGAAATTAAAAATAGGTTAAATATAAAAGGGGATTTTTAAAGGTATAATATACTTTATAAAGGTTTTAGTCGATAAAAAGTGGTTTAATACTATAATACCGGGTAATAATATCCTTCTATTTTTAATTTAACCGATTTAAAGGGATAATTTGGATTATAATTTTATAAAGTAGAATAATTAAAATAGTTTAGAAAATAATACTTTTACCAAATTTAATAGTTATAATAAAGATAATATCGTTATATTAATAAATAATCCGACGGATATATTTAATTTATTCTACGTAGGGGCGACGAATAATATCGTTAAATTTTATTAAATTAATCGGGTTAAATAAAAGACGGATAATAATATAAATAAACCGATATTATAATTTTTAATATTCGTTTAAATTAATATATTCAATAATTATAATTATATATTATTGGGAAATCCGGTTAAAGTATAATAAAATGGCGAATATAGTAATAAATTCGAATTATTCGATAAGATATAAAATATTATTAGAATAAAATTTAAATTATATTATAATTTTTATATAATTTAATAGTATTTGGATAAAAGTTAATTAATATATAATATATAATCCTTAGAAGTACGTTTCGTTATTTACGAAAATAACCCTTAGGTAACTACTAATTAAGAATTATAAAACGTATTAAAGAAAAAAAAAAGGAAGAGAAAAGTTGAAAGGAAGATAAAATACCTAACGCCGTTAGATTATAAATATCTATTATTATTATAAAAATATTTAAGAGTGAATGTGAGATTATATCTAATTTAATTGAAAATTTGTATGGGAGTTTTATCGCCCATAGCCAAATCGCACAAAATCGACACAAACCTCCTCTTACTTCGTTCGCGGAGACCCACCCAGTTCCTAGGGTGGGGTAGAGTGTCGTTGTGGGGTGGTCTGTGCTCAGAGACTACTTTAGAGAAGTTAAATACCTTTAGGTTACTTAACGAGGGTAACGACTAAACCCTAAGGCTAGCGAGCGCCTCTTTAAGTAGTGGATAGTTGGCTAGCTTTAGCCAAGGTATATGCATTGATATGTAGTAGGTCAATTGGATGGAGGAGATGATAGCGTTCCGTCGCCGCGCCTTCCGCCGCTCTTATAAATAATAAATATCGTCGTCGTCGTTTAATAACACTAAGTATTATATCTAACTTTTTCTTTTATTACCTACCCTTACTACTATTATATTAAATAGCGGTATAATAAAAAACCTAACTGTATAACCGAAGCGCGAGACCAAGGTACCTTAGAGAAGCCAAATACCTCTAGGTTACTCAACGAGGGTGACGACTAGACCCCAAGGCCAGCGAGCGCCTATTTAGGTGGTGGCTGGCCAGCTTTGGCCAAGGCACATGCACTGACATGTGGTGGGTCAGTTGGATGGAGGAGGTCATTGCGTTCCGTCGCAGCGCCTTCCACCGCGCGCTGGCAGGAAGTGAGTGTCGTCGACTCGTCGTTTCATTTGGTAGTACGAGGTATATCTCGCTTTTTGGCTTTTTGGCTTGTGCTGTTGAACGGGGGTGATGAACTGGAGGCTAGCAGTGAGCGAACGGCTGTTCACTTGGTGGTTTGCACGACTGGACTTTGGGGACAGTCCTGTAAGATAATTGAGTGTGTATCTGTTCGTTGGCCGGGGCTTGAGGTACCATTAATAATCCATCAACCATTTCCTACGTTACTACTTCATTTTGAGCAACTACACTAGGCATTTGATAGGGGTGCACCAGCCTTTGGATATAGGTGCACCAATCCTACACTAGCAACTTACTTCCCCTTCCCAACCTCACACAACCTCCCCCTAACCGGAACATTCTCCTCCCTCCCAATCCTCGGCCACCCCTCCATCTTCTTTCCCACCTCCCCCCTAAAGATCAAACAGTGCGTAGACCCCCCAAAATGAAACATGCCCAACTCGTCCCCCTTCTTCACCTTCTGCCCCTCCTTAACCGTAATCTCACACGACGAGACTTCATCCATCCCGACAGCAATAAACGCCATCAAACCAATCTCCGGCGCCGCCGCTTCGATCAAGAAAATCGCCCTGGTGGCGAGCGCGGTGAGGTATCCCTGCGATTGCGTAATCCCCTTTTGCAGGATCTCATACTCGCCTTCTTTGCCCGTGCGATCGATGGAGGGGTCATCCGAGGAGCTGGCGGAGAAGAGCGGCTCGGAGAAGTAAGTCCCCTGTTCGACAAAGGCGCGCTTGATGGTGCCAGAGACGGGGGAGTGCCAACGGTGGTAACTGAGAGCGGACAAAAAGGCCTGGTAGACGGTTCCGCCGGCAAAGTGTGACGACGAGGGGTCGTGAGCGAGCATGTCGAGAACGGAGTAAGGCTGGCCCTTGATCCAGAACTTGTCGCGCAGTTTGACGTCATGGCTCAGAGCGTAGGGCTTGGACTCGCACGCGTTGGCGACGACGAGGTCGTTGTCGGGGGAAGCAATGGGGCGGGCGGAGGGATGGAAGCGGCGGGTGAAGAAGTCGTCCCATGATTTGAATCCTTTGTTAGGGGCGGAAGGGTCGGGGCATTGGAAGATATCTTCGAACTTGGTGTAGTTGGTGGAGGCGGCGGAGTTGGCGACTTCCATCAGGTCTTTGGTCCCGATTTCGCCGAACCAACCTGCTCTGTTGTTCCCCAGGACTGAGGCGGACTCGGGAGACTTGAGGTAAGCGCCCCATTCGTTGAGAATCTTTTTGAGCATGGCGTTCACGTCCGGATCCAGAAAGGCTGCATGGCCCGATGGGGTACCGGAAGCGTAATCAAAGATGGCAGCCAGCGGAACACCGACCATGCCCACGCCCGCTGCGGAATCGGTCCATTCGGGGGCTTTACCGAACACCTGGTTAAGCACATCAAGCATGTGCTTATAGTCGCGGATTTGGCTGCGACCGGTCACGTCTTTGTTGTAGGGAGGCTTGTGAGGGACTTCGTCCCACATGGAGGAAAAGTACATGTAGATGCGGGCGTTGGATTCGATTAGGTCCTGAAATTCCTTGAGCACGGAGACGAGCTCACGCTGGCGGTTGGCGGCGCGGTCGGAGTCGACTTGCTTGATATGGTGCGAGAGCCAATGTTTGAGGATGCGGTGGTCGGTTGGGAGCCAGCCTCCGCGTCTGGGGTTGTTAGATATTTGATCTGTGAGTGGGTAAGAAGATGTTCGTACCTATGGATCCGATGCTCATTGGGAATGTCGTGGTGGTCTCCGTATTGCCAGACCATGTTGTCGGTTTTGGCATGTAGTTCCTCACGTTGGATTATAATCGTAACAATCAAGTTCCAATGTCATTTATTTTGACAGAGAGCCACCACGATCCTTTTGTAACAAGTCCGCAGAGGTCTGAACACCTCAAGTTTACTGCATCAATGATGTAACCGTTCCGAAGTGGTGATGTGTGATGACATGAACCGGTTCTTGGCAGGGAGTTTGATTCTCTGACCAATGATTATCCACCTGAAAAGGGGCATTACGAGATCCCGTCCAAGCTCAAGACTGGATTGGAGATCTGTCAATGATTGTACGTAACAACCTGACTACATGGTCGTTCCTCCTCGTCGTATGCATTGACACTCTGCTGGCCGTGCCTCACGTATCGTTGTTGTCTTCCTTGTTTCTGCTCCGACTCCGGCCCCGGATATAAGCCGCGTGTACCCTCTTGTGGTCTCGTCTGTCCTTGTCGTTCAGGTGGTTGTACAGCATGCTGCATTCTTTGCAAACGATGAAGCCGGGTTTCGGGTCGCCGATCGTCAAGCTCAGTGTGGTCTGGACCATTTCCTTTGTTGGTGTTTTTGTACTTCGTTTCTTTTTGGCAGCACTTTGTCCCGTAGACGTAGAGTCGGTTTCGATCTGAGAAGCTGAAGGTGTTTCCATTGGTGTCCCATCTTCTGTCACCGGTGTCTCGTCCCCGTCTTCTTTCCTCCTCTTGCTGTCTTGATTTTCCACATCGTATTCGTCGTCAAAGGTAGGACGAGTGGTCAATCTGCGGCGCTTCCTCTGTCCGGTGCTAGACGGCGGTGGTGAAGGAGGTGTCGAGACTACCTCTTCTGTAGTAGTTGGTGCTGGCGTAGCCGCTTTATTCGTAGTCTCTTTACTCTCTGCTGTGGTCGTCTTGGGCTTTGCCTTGAAGTAGGATAGTATCGATGACTTGGGCGCATTCGGCTTCGGGCATTCTATAGACGAAGAAACAGTCTCTGGCGAACCAGGCGGAGGTAACTGTGGTGCCGGTGTGTCTTCTGGGCTCAGAGGTCGCGGCGTCGAGGGCTTCGAGTCTGCTTTGACGACTGCGGCCGAAGATCGTCTGCCATATGTTCGAATTGGCTTTTTGCGCGGCTGCGTGGTTGGGACCGCGTCGACTGGTTCCGACGACATTGTCGATATCGTCGTCTCGTTCTTTGATGTCGAGGTTGAGTATGTGAATGACAGCGGTCTTGAAGGAGGGAGATCGAAAAAATGGGTTCGGAACGAAAGACAGTTCGCTATTTTATCTTGTTGGGAAATATTTGGCAAGTGGAAATGCAGTCTGGCCCCGCGTGAACCTTCCGTCTTCGCAGGGATTGGAAGTGGTAAATTACGTGAACCGCGACGCGTCTGGTGCGCGAGTTCACGCTGCCAAGACAGAGCCAAGCACAGCACTCTCTCAATTGGAGTGGGCCCCACCAACCACGAAACGAAAGTAAACAAACCCCCTGAATCATCTCTGCCCTGTCATTCTCTGACATATCTGTAGTAGTTTGATTATATTGACAAGTTGCTCGTGACTCCATCATCTACTTCTTCCGTCTTCTCAAGTTCGTATCCTCACCCACTGACTCCTTGCTCTCAATCGCAATCGGCTTGTCCTCTGCTGCCTCCTTCTCCCCATCCGGACCAACCACCCACGTCTGCACCACCTCCTTGACTTCCTTGAAAGTCTTGTCTTTCTTCTTCGCCTGACCAAGGTGCCATACGTAACCCGAGTACAACGCAACCTCAGCAATACCTGCAATGATACTGCCACCCATCGTAAGGAAGATTCTCGCCGGAGTACTCCACCACCTCGCCAAGATCCAAAGAGTAGCCGCCACGCCCAGAATGGTGACCATAAAGTTGAAGATGAGCATCAGTTGGCGGTGCACCTCGTCGTAAGTCACGTCATCTTCGCCTATGTCTTCCTTGCGGGTAGGTCTGTTGGCTTCGGCGAATGCTCGTGCCATGCCGGCGCTTGATGGGAATCGTTGGGAGAAGCTCTCCATGGGAGGGACGGGGTTGATCATGCGTTCGTAAGCTCGTTCCTCCTCATCACGGCGAAGTTTGGCCATCAGTGCTTTGTATTCATCGGACTGTCGTGAAAGTTAGCCATGTCCAACACGCCGGTACCAAGTCACATGAGTGGTGATGTCAACTTACAGGCTCAGGCTTGGGTGGTGGCGGAGGCACATAGACTCTGGAACCTCTCAACAATATCTCCAAGCTGTACTCCTTGTGGTCTCCGGCTTTGAGCAAGTTCCACAAGTCCACGATTTGACCATGTGAGATGGGTGCCCCGATTTGGGCATCGTCGAGTGATGGGTCGCCATCTCGCTGTAGTTTACTTGGTGCATCTGGAATTCTTTGAAGAGCTTCCAAGATGGAGGACGTCACTGTGAGGAGGACCATGAGTCTGTATGATCTTGATTCAGGACGACCAAGGATTTGATGAAAATAGTGCTCAAATGAAATGCTCAGTCACAGACTTCCAACCTTGGATACGGATGTCGTTGGTATCGGTGATGACGGAAACTGTTCCTGATGCTGTCACTCGATGAGATTCAGTGGAGTCGTTCACTGAAAGACCCCAGGCTCCACGTTGACGGAGCTCGGATGGAGCTCAAATCGAGCTTACCCAGAACAGGAAACGATCTGCGTCACCAGCCTCAACTAACTCCAAACTTCCCCAGCTTCAGCCTCTTTCAGCCACAGTAGATGGGACAAATGCCGCAATGCCAAGCTTTTGGACCTGCAGAGAGGGGCATCTGCTGAGAAAGGTGATGATCCGAGCGCCAAATTTTTGGTGGATGGAACTTTTCGGGATCGGAGGAGAGCAGTCGCAGTTGGAGTGATCACAGCGTGAACGAGCTGCTGTGCTGCCCACTCCGGACGGAAGACCATCAGTCCCAAACACCGACCACCAAACATCACACACACCCACTCGCCCGGATACTTGGAGATTTGGACTGAGCAGCCGAGTACTATAGTACCACCACACCACCACCATACACAAATCTACTGCTCAACCAGTGACCCGTCACACCCGATTGGACTAACAAGAGCTCTTTTTATTTACTTTCTTGCTCCAAGTCAACCGGTCCTCAACACCTCGACAGTCGCATCCCAGACGCCAAAAACACCCCTACATGCAAGAGACGCTTGCCAGTCACCCTTAAACAATCAATTGGTCCTTCTCGACAAGAAGGACGTGCGTGGGAAGAGTAGTAGATACACACGGGCAACATGCAGCTCCGGACGGGAGCGACTTCGGTGGTTCGGACCGGTCTTGGTCTTACACAGTCGAGATGTGCTGCTGCTGTACCATCAAGGATACGGCACTACCACTCGACCAAAAAGAACGACTCGGCATGGGGTGCTGCCGTCTCGGTCGCCGGCAACATTGTCAACAATGCCGTCAACAAGGTTATCAAGGGCACCGACAACCTGCCCACCATTGACCCCCTCCGTCTTGTCGCCGGCGAGATGAAGTTCCTAACAGGCAACATCCGCAAGCTCCTCGGCTCCGGCCACCCCTCGCTCGACCGCGCCGCCAAGTACTACACACAGGCCGAGGGCAAGCATGTGCGCCCATTAATCGTCCTCCTCATGTCTCGCGCCACGGCTTTGTGCCCCAAGGCTCCTCAAAGGCAAGAATCGACCCGCCAGGCCTCGGCCGCCATTGACACCTCCATCTCGCCTCTCAACATCCTCTCCGACTTCAACCCCTCCGCCGACACGCCCGCCTCGACCCCTCAAGATACCGACATCCTTCCCTCCCAACGACGACTTGCCGAGATCACCGAGCTGATCCATACCGCCTCGCTCCTGCACGACGACGTGATCGACCACTCCGAGTCCCGCCGCGGCGCTCCCTCGGCCAACCTCGAGTTCGGAAACAAGATGGCCGTCCTGGCCGGCGACTTCCTCCTCGGCCGCGCCTCCGTCGCCCTCGCCCGCCTGCGCCACGCCGAGGTCGTCGAGCTGCTCGCCACCGTCATCGCCAACCTTGTCGAGGGCGAGTTCATGCAGCTCAAGAACACGGCCCGCGACGAAAAGAACCCCAAGTGGTCCGAGGAGACCTTGACCTACTACCTCCAAAAGACGTACCTCAAGACGGCTTCCCTGATCAGCAAGAGCTGTCGCGCGTCCGCGCTGCTGGGCGGCGCCGATGCCGCGACTGTTGATGCGGCGTATCTGTATGGCAAGAATCTGGGTCTGGCTTTCCAGCTGGTTGATGACATGCTGGATTACACGCGCAGCGAGAAGGAGCTGGGCAAGCCGGCTGGTGCTGATCTAGAGCTGGGGCTGGCTACTGCCCCTTTGCTGTTTGCGTGGAAGACGATGCCGGAGCTTGGGCCGTTGGTTGGCAGGAAGTTTGAGAGGGAGGGTGATGCTGCTAGGGTAAGTTTTCGGGTCTGCTGGTTTTGATCACACGAAGAATTGCTGACATGAGTGATGAAACAGGCAAGAGAGTTGGTTCTCCAGAGCAACGGTATCGAGCAGACCCGGGCTCTCGCCCAGGATTACGCCGAAAAGGCCATCGAGGCCATCAGCGGGTTTCCCGACAGCGAGGCCAAGAACGGCCTAATAGAAATGGCTGTTAAGACGTTGAAGCGCAACAAGTAAGCGGCCAAAATAGAAAGAGAGAGAAAAAAAGACACCAAAAGAAGGAACGAATGAGCAGCTACTGTACCACCTCGTGAACGATACGCATCGGATCGGAAAATAGCATATATACATATACACCACCATGTATAAGCCTGGTTAGACCAGCGGCATAAAGGGGTCGAGATCGAGCAAGCTCAGGCTGTAGCCGCAAACTGTTTGGTTACAAGTGTACAACATATGGCTACCTCTACGGATGTACAACAAGGAAAAATGGGAAAAACGGGCAGACAAAACACACCGTCACCGCAGCTGGAGCAGAAGGCTCTTTTGCGGATGGGTGGACGGACGGACGGACGGACGAAACAATGTACATGTATCATTCATCAACATATGGTCTTCTTTTTTATAGGGCGCATTTGCGGGGAGCAATGGGAATTGTGGTTAGAGGCAAGAAACCTTCGATTCAGCTCAATACCATGGGAATTTTCAAGGCAGTCAGTCGGTTATAGCTCGATTTGATGCAGTAAACTCGTGAAATACTCGGATACGGACAGCCTTCAGATCGGGTATAAAGCAATAGCTAGGATATAAAGCGAGTGCATTCGCGAGGGTATCTCTAGGTAAAACAGCCCCAGTTAAAAAAAGAAAGTCCCTACACCGGGCTTCGGACCTCCACTGCTGCATGGCATAGTCTCTGGCTGGACTAACCATAAAGGTATCCCTCCCTCCTCTTGGCATCACCCTCCTCATGTTCTTAACCTCCCATCGTTATAACATCTCGCTAACCATTTAAACCATTCTGCAGGTCAAATCCGTGTTGCAAACCAAACCTCGATTCCACTCCCACCTATACCTATGCATCCGCTACGGCCACCGCACGATTCCAAATTCTTATCGACAGTTAAAACTGCCCACTCCCCGCGTCCCACAACCTGTCTCTTGTCTTCTTCGATGGGTAAGGCAGAGGAAAACCATCGTCCCCCAGTTGTGCCCCCCAAGTGTCTGCCTGGATATACTATGTGTTAGTTCACCGTTGGTCCTTCCCGTCCACTTCAACTTGATGCCCGTGCAGGGTAAACGTACGAGAGAAACAAAATTGCCAACTCGACAACGGAATATGGGTGGTGGTGTTTTGAAGTAATGTCGGGAGACGTAATACGGTAAAGGGAGTATCCAGACTGGATTCAGGCCGTAGCAGGCGGCTACTCCTCTTCTTCCTCATCCTCGGCAATAACACCGGCGTCTTCGTCTTGGGCATCTTGGGCGTCTTCATTCTGAGAAGAAGGAGAACCGGGAGAAGCAGGAGGAGGACCTGGAGGAGGGGGTGATGGAGGAGTGCCATTAGGGGGAAGGAGGTGGACTAGGAGGAGGTGTCATGTACGACAGGGCCGCAGCCAACAGCTCCAGTCCTCCGGGTTGCTGCTGACCCTGCTGCTGTTGACCCTGATGTTGCTGGCCCTGCTGTCCAAGCTGCTGTTGAGCCTGCTGCCCAAGCTGCTGTTGAGCCTGCTGCCCAAGCTGCTGCTGCCCTCCCTGCTGTTGACCTTGCTGTTGCTGCTGTTGTTGCTGGCCCTGCTGCTGCTGGGCCTGCTGGTGCTGAGCCTGCTGGTGCTGGCCCTGTTGTTGTTGCTGGCCCTGCTGCTGACCGCCACCATCACCATCACCGCCGGCAGTGGGGGCCATCATGGTGAGGGAAATGTCAATGGTGATTACGCCGGGGATGGAGACGGTGATGGTAGCTGGGAGGCCCGAAAGCTGGATGGAGAAGTGGGGGTTGGGGTTGGCGGCCATTTTGTTCTTCTGTCTGTGGGTGCACACATGGTTTGTTAGGTACATGTATGGTAGGTCTAGGGATATACAGATAGATGGAGCTTTGTCGATGGAGTTCTCGGTGCTGGTGGAGGGGCTGGAGGCTGGAATGGATCTTGGGTACATGTAGCGTAACGCTGGAAGAAGACTTACGATTTTTGGCAGCTTTTGGTGTGTTGAGGTTTGCTTCGAACGCGGGAAAGGCCCTCTTGGGACTGGAGGTATGGCGGGGTTTTTGGTCAGCGCGGCGTTGTCGACGATAGTTGTTGTTGTGATTATTGTGTTGATGTTGTTGATGTTATTATTGTTGATGATGTTGTTTTGGAGGTATGTGGATTGCTTTCTGATTAGTCCACACTTTGTGGCAGATTTGTCGAGCTGGACCAGCAACTTTTTCATGTTGGGACGGTTTTGTCGAGGTCGAAACCTTGGTGCCTGGACCAAAACAACAACGAAGACGGGATGGAAGAAAGGGGAATTCTCCCAGAGGAGACAAACAGTTCCAGGCGGTGTTCTTCATGAGGAACCTTAGGTTCACCCACCCCTTTCCTTCAATACACTCGCCCTTTTCAAAACTTTCTAATTTTTCTTCAACCCCTTCAATCTAAATCCTCAAAAAGCTGAAGCCGTCTAATCAACAGACGAGGATAAGGAGTTTCGTCGCTTTTTTAGTAACATCCTGCGCAATTCAACTTATTATACGAGTACATTACACGATTTGGACACTACAGTTACAAAATTCAGGAAATATCAACTCCATTTGTTTGGAAGGCTTACAAAAAGATGTTGAAGGGTGGGTATATTTAGGGAAAAGGATGGGTGAACCTAGGGTTTCTCTTCCCTTCTTCATCTGGGACTGGGAGTGTCGAGGTTCAAAGTTTGGACACGAAATTTTCACCCTCAAGTCGGATGAAGATTTGAAAGGAAGTGCTATCAACATTCAATATGGGACGATCCAATCTGGCTAACACAAGGAACAGGACCGGTACAAGTGTTCGTTTGCATGCTGATTTTGGTAGAGACGGCATCATATTTCGGTCTAATATCAAAGGCTCCGCGCCCAGCTTCCATCTACACAATCCAGTCCGTCTACGGTCCAAAGCTTTTGCAAGCACTCGCTCACAGTTCCAGACAACTACTTGCAGCAACATCCATTCCACCTCCTTTATGTTCCATCCCATCTTGATGTTGCAAACAGAGCCAAACCTCATTTATACATGGCAGCATGCATTCAAGATGTGCCTGGATGCGTATGTAGTACTGATATTTTATTTCTGCAAAAAAGACATTTTCCCAAGGTTTTCCAAGGCTATATTTAAAATTCAGTTTATTCCCGATCACTTCCCGTTCGTATAAAATAACCTTCCTCTCCCAAAATTCGAAACTTTCCCTTTTTCTTTTCTCCATCTCAAAAGTCACAGACAGAACTTGCTCTACACATAATCTGACTTTACTCTCACCTTTCTCTGACTCTCATTACTATACCGTCGAACAACAATATCGGTATCAACCTCGTCAACGACGAAAAAATTCCCCTCACCAACGACCACAACAACAGTTACCTCTGTCGACCTTGTTCACAGGTAGAACGAAAATCCTGAGATAACTTCAGTGACTCGTAAGTCCAAGACTTGTCCTCGTATCCCCTTGTTGTTTCTTTTCTTTCGTTGTTCCTTTTTCTTTTCTTCTTTTTCTTTTTTGTTCTTCCAGGAAGCATGATTCTAACCCTTTTTTTTTTCCAAATTCTAGAAAAAAACATCAAGATGTCTCTCTCAGCAAGAGATGGCTACAATCTCCATCACCGACCATGGCGTGTTGGTAAAGATTGGTGGAACTACCACTATCGCACAGAAGGAGCTCGACGGCGACCAGAACACAGACGAGGATGAGCACATTGGGGATGTCGACAATTGCACGGACATCGACTCCGAGGGCCCTGCTTCCCTCGACGAGATGTCTTCCCCCTTTGACAACATCACCATGAGGCACGATGAATTCGGGAAACAAGACCCCACCACCACCACCGCCGCCGCCGCCGCCGTAAACAGTCATCACGGCTTCCAAAACCGCTTGTGGGCCCCCGAACAGCGGTACGTCCTCTTCTTCTGGCGCAACAAGTACCGCGCCCGTAGTCGCTACGCCCACTTCATCCCCGGGGCTCAGGAGAACAACGCGGCCGCGGTGTACGCTTTTTTCCAGAGGTTGTGCTCGGAGGATGAAATTGAGGGTATCGATCAGCGGTTGCGGGCCATCAAGGAGGAGATAAATGAGAGGGGCAGCTGGCCCGGCTTGATGTGTCGTGGTGTGAGGGAGGTGTTTGTGGAGTGGGAGAAGGAGGAGGTGCAGGACGAGGATGAGGAGGATTGGGATGTGATGGAGGTTGAGGAGGAGGTGGTCGAGGATGAGGAGGTTTATGCTACCATGACCTGAAGAAGGAGGGGAGAGAAATTGTGGGCACAGGGGGGAGCATACCTTGACCACGCCTGTGTTTGGGGATGAAGGTGGAGGACTTGGCCGTGCTCGTGTCATGGTTCAACCTCGGAATACAGGAGAAATAGGTCCGGCGTTAACGGAGTCTGGGTTTTTGTCGGTTTGGCGTAGGACTCAGCATCTCGGATCTGGAGGAAAAGGAGTTTGTGGTTGTGTTCGTTAGCGTGGGTTCATTTTCACTCTCAGCAGTGGTGCTTTGGCAATGATGATGGGAGTCAAATGAGAGTGAGATAGACAAACAGACCTACTAGTCATCGGAAAGGCATGAGAGACTTGAAATTGCACAGCAGCATGCTACTTTCCGTCAGCCTTGATTCAACTCGTCGCGTGTGTGACTAGAGGTATGTTCTCTTCCATCATGCTAGTGTTACTGCTGGCATGGCCTGTTTAGGTACTACAATGGTAGCTTAATCATGTTTCCGTGCGCTCAAATGTTCAAAGAGTCGACGAAATTGATGAAGCAGTGAAACAGCAAGGAAGGTGAGGAGAAGATTGCCTACAGGGAGAAGAGAAACTCGGACTGCGATTTGGTGATGGAGCAGAGAATATGAACTCGCTCAAGACGGATTTCTGGTCAAAATTTTCATGCAGGCAACACCTTCCCTCCTCTCTTCCACCTTCCACTTTCCCCATCACCATCGCCATTCTCCATGATTGCTCCTTCCCCATCAACCGTCCAATTCCCACCTCCACACCTTCCACCTCGCTCCTTCCCCATTCCCAATTACATTCCCGATACTGGCACAAGTGGCATTTTCCCTTGCTCATCACTCCTCCCCCTCCCAAAACACCGCATCCCAACTCTGATCTCTCCCTCCCACCGCCCCATCACCCCCATTAACACAAGGTAAACAAGCCATGCCCACGTCGCCCACCAAACACGGCTTGTTCAATTGTCGATACCGCAGAAAAGAACCCCAACATGCTCGTCCCATGCGGAGAGATGGATCGGAGTATTGGTAGGGGTGGATGTGGAGGCACCAGTAGGTTCCGGGGCCTGTTGCTGGGGATGGGGTGTCGGGGGAGAGGGACGGTTTCCAGAGGCATTGGCCCTGGCAGCCTGTTGTCAGATTGGAGGAAAGGCAAGTTGGGTCTTCTAGCACCGCAGCCTCTTCTCTTGTCCATATCGCGTCTACCGCCTCGGTTGATTTTGGTGTGCGGACGCCTTGCTCGCCATTTGGCTTTATGTCACGGTCTCTCATTGCCCTAGTACCGTTGTGCTTTTCTCCTCGCTTTCTCTCTGTGTTATCCGCTTGTGCTTCATCGAGTTTTGATTCACTTGAAGTCGACTCAGCCAGACCACAATCACCACAACCAACCTCTCCCATACTCGCCGGCAGATATATCCCCGTTGGCCCAGCAGGGTGAACAATCCACGTATTCTCCGTCGTCACCACGAAGCTCGTCACCGTCGTTTCTTCCTGTTTCCGAATCCCTCCTGACCCGGTGCCCTGATCCAAGTACCGCCTCCTCTCAACCCAAGTAACGCTACTAACCACCTCTTCCAACACCGTACTTGACCATGTTCCTTCCCCCTTTTCCATCCCCTTCTCCAAACCCGGCCCCATCCCCAACGAAGCAAAAGAAGGCCAAGGCTCATAAGTAGTAACAGTCATAGTCGTTATCAACTCCAGTATGTGCGGCGAAATATGCAAAACCGGTGAGGAAGTTGTCAAAGTCGTGGATGAGATTTTGGTTGAGATGTAAGTTGTTGGCGTTGGTGCATCACTCGGGATATTGGCCGCGGCGGTTGGGGCGGGGATGGCATTGACGCATATGATAAACAGGCACCCTGATAGTGCTATGAGATTTCCGATGTTGGAGGAACACCGCTGGCGGATATGGGGACGAGGTATTTGAGACATGGCGAAATGTGGCTTTGTTGTTATGGCGGAGTGTCGCCGTTAAGTTGTCTGTCACGGATGAGAGAATGAAAGCCTTTCGAGATCTTGCACTTCGAGGAAAAGAACCAGCGTCAGTAACATGAAGCAAGAAGGCGGCTCAAGCCGACCGTTTAAAGCGTCGATACCCTGGAGAGTATCATTCCGCATTCCTGGAAATGGTCTGTTTGGTAGGCCAGTTGTGCTACACATCTGGTTGCATTTAGCCGGAGGTTAATCAACGGTCTTATCATCATGTCACCGTGGAGATAACCACTGGAGGTGTGAACTTAATCAGGTTGAAGCGTTGCTGACAGCGGTTGGGACCAACTAGTGGCGAGAAATCACATTTGTGGACAGGCAGAGGAGACATGATTGTTGATCCAACGAGAGAAGACCATCATTTTATTTCATTTCATGTCACCATACTGTGACAGTGACGTATCTCAAGTCAGCGAGTGTTTCCCGGGCATCTTCTGCCAATCCATGCCCCCATCCATGCCAAATTCCTCCCATAACACCTTCCCATGGTATATGCCAGCGAGCGTATGTAAACATCCAGAAAACGAAGAAAAGCGCCTGTGGCAACCCGCCACTTGAAACCATGGCCAAATGTTTTTGAAGTCAAATCCTAACGAGAGAACGCCATCACCTTTTCCATATGCGCTTGGACCCCATCCCCTGTCCCAATTGCCCCTGTACCTTCAACCAAAATCGAACTCCTGAACCGGCTTCCGTGGTCTCTCCTTTACCCCGCCGTCCCCTTGAATGCTTTTTGTGTTTAATGCTGGGCCATCTCCGTGTCTCCTGGGGAGGCTGTTCTGTTTCTTTGATGCTTGTAGTTTCCTGATCCAACCAAAGTGCGCCGTCGTCCTTGCCTACATGTTAGTAACTTCCTAGAACACCTTTCAATGCCATCTCCAAATTACCAAGTTGCCATGAAGAAAAGTCCAATAAAAGAAACCAAGAATGTCCCAGTCGCTCATGCTCAAGCGAATGACAACAGGAAATACATGATCCAGTAACCCAAGTTCCATAACACCAACCTACATGATGACTGATGAAAAGTGAGAGAGAAAAGCAAAGGCAAAATGGAAAACATGACGAAACGGAAAGAAAGGAAGAAAAGAAATAGACCAAGCGATAGCAATCAAGCAGGAATGAAGTCCAAGCCCAACCCCTGAGCAACACGAGGCCAGTCCCAGACCGCAGCCCAGTCACCAGACTCCATGAGCTGCCACACATGCTCCAAAACTTCCAAGGTCCGGTCGGCATTCCGAAGGCTGGTGTATCCCTTGACAGTCTTAAGAGCAGCGCGCACCCGATCCTGATGAGCGGTCGTGAAGCATGCCGTACCAACGATGAAGCATGGGAGAAGGAGCAGAGTCTGGCATGGGTCGCTGGGCTTGAACGATTCCATAATGGCCAACGACTCCTGGACAGCCAGGGTGATTCGGGGGTCGTGCTGTAATGGCTTGCGAGAGGGCCGCGGTGATTGGGCCCGAGATGAAGCGGTACTCAAAACGGGAACTGAACCCATTCCATAGTCCATACCTTCCAACTTGGGCGACGAAGTGCAGCTAGGTGACGCTGACATCGGGGGCGTGGTAACTCCAGCCGCGCCAGTTCCACCATGGATGGACAGGGTAGAGAATGGAAGGACAGAGGTGCCTGTTGAAGGCAAAAGAGCCGAAGGGGTTGGAGGGTAGACGGTCCGGACAAGGTAGATCCACATCATGTGCTTGTAGAGAAGCCCTACCCGGTCACGGTTGTCTCCCCTGGGCCAGTGAGGCGTCCAGTCCTTAATGGCTGCGTCAATCTCGGCCGCCCGATAAAGACTGACGTAGTCAACAACTGGATCGACTTGGGCCACGATGTTGTGCCGAATAGTGTTTCGAATCATGCTGATTTGAGGAAGATACTCCAAAAGCCCATCAGCAACACCAAGTAGTCTTGGAGTGTGAATAGCTGGTGTATGGTTGGCATCGTTCGGAATTGCACGGTGATGAAGAGATGAAACAGAGTGAATCAACTCATCAGCAAAGATATGATACTGGAAGAACTCGGCAATGAAGGAGAAGAAAGCCGAGTCCTCCGGCGGCGAGCTTGAAATAAGACTCTTGTATGCCGAGAGATGGAGCCGGTGCTCACCCCGAGGGTTCCCCTCAGCCAATGCCTCGAGAAGGAAGCAAAGCATCTGACCGTAGCGAGCAGATACGCGGAGCTTGTCTTGAGCATCGCTGACCTCCACATCCTCATAGAACTTTTGTCTAGCCTGGTCATGATGATACAGCGACCGCTCATGAAGTTTGTGGACAGAAGTCGAGGGATTGTTTTTGAGAACGTTGACACCGTAGGGAGTGTCGTAGTCGATGTGCTTGCTTGCCAACGAAAGTATGGAGTGCATGAGGCCTTGGTGCTGGACGGCAATAGGAACCATCATGTCTTTGAAGGCATTCTTGTGCTCTCCCTCAACGGTCAGCACCGTGCTGAGATGCTCGTTGTAGTGCTTCCAGAAGATCCGATCCTCGACCGTCTCGAGCCCGTGGAACAGTGGCTGCATTGTAATGGGCGGCAAACTGTGGGACTTGAGGCGCTCTGCATGCATGGGCATGTTAGACTGTCCTACCACGAGAGTAGTTCTGTTATGCTTACCCTCCTCGGCCCTCTCCCTTCCGCTCTTCCAGATTTGTTTCTCGGGATAACCTTCACAAACTACGGCGTTCTTTTCGCAGTTCATGCCTATATGGCGTTAGAATGGACTCTGAACTGGTGAATGGGACCTCAACTTACACCGCGGCTTTGCCTCGTCACACTTCTTTTTGCGCTTCCGGCAGGTGAGGCAGCCTGTCTTGGAGCGGCCTTTTGTGACCTTGTTCGCGGGGACAACCGGCGCAATGGGGTGCTTGCGGGGCCGACCTCGAGGACGCTTCGTCTTTGTTTGATCAGGCATCGACCCGTCACTGCTGGATAGTGCGTTTGTTGGTGCTTCCTTGATACGGTCCATGCAGAAGTCGTCGTCCAATGGCTCTAGCTTGGGCAATGGCAGCATGTTATCCTCCGAGTCTGGGTCCCACGACAGTTCATGATGGTGACCGTGGCCATGGTGACTTTCGTGTCCCATCTCCCAGTGCCCGATAGAAGATAAGGAAGCCGCCGAGTGAGCCAGATCAGGCGATGCCGAGGCGGAGGCGGAGGAAGAAGAGCAGCAAGAATCCCCATGGTAGGATGCATCCATACCATTGCTGATAGGCGAAAGCTGGCCAGTCTGAGCAAAGCTCATGGCTGAAGACATTGAAGCAGAAGTTGAAGTTGACGAAAGTGAGGTGAACCAAGATGATGACTGAGGAAGACCCTGGATATCATCCGAATCCGTGCTGTGACTATCCGACCAGACAAGGTCTCCGTCATCCGATGCGGCAGGAAGTGAAGAGTCCATAACTCGTCACTAACGAGACCATACCAAAAGGGTGAAAACAAGGGTGGGAGGTACTTGGAGGGGAGGGAGGCGCCCCGAATGCTTTAAACAGTTGCTGAAAGATGAACGGGGTGAAACAAGGCTAGCCGATGAGCGGGCAGCCAAGAAAGGCCGAGATGAGGAGTGGATTTGGGGGTTGAAGTGACAGCCAGAGCAGAGACGTTTGGCACTAGTCAGCCTGGTATTGAGCAAAACGGTCGATCAGTACACTGTTCAGAAACATTTTCGCGGGGAAGCTCATGCATACAAGATTGGCGTATCTTCTGCACAGTCAGACACGGAGAAATGCGGACAAAAGATACGGACCTCGAAAGCACCAAAAGGCCTTCAAGGAGGGGAATAGGGAGACGCCTCGGACCGGCGAGGAACAGCTAGTGTGTGTAGATCAACGGCAGCGGGTCGATCTTGACCTGCCTTTCAGATGTTGTCGCAATGGCCCTTTTGAAAAGAAAAGCGTCAGAGGTAGAGGTGTAATAAGACGAGGCTAGATGACGGTGAGGAGGACGAGTAGGAGGGAGGGAATTCCTTCAGATCTGTCGACAAGGGTGTTGGCGATGTGGGTGACAGGGTGACGAGAGACACTGGAGGACATGAAGAACAGGGGGAGGCAAAAAAGTGGTGGATAGAGAGTTGTCCTTATTTGCTTCCGATTCGACTTGTTCTGGCGGGCTGCAATGTACGGATCGGGTGGGTGTGGACAGAAAGTGGGTGTTTATCACCACCACCTTTTCCTCTGATCCAGCCGAAGAGGACCCATGTCGTTTCCCCCAAGTTTTTTTGTTGGTTGCCGAGTGAGTCTGCCATTCCACTTTGTGCAACCTCACCATCGTCCTAATCTCTGGGGAAAAGAGAGGGGGTACGGGTGAAAGCGTAGCACTCGGCTTCTCCACAGCTCTGGTAGTCCCGTCTCTGGGTGTAAACGTGTGTGCGTGTGTGCGTTTGAGGCTATCTCTGTAACAGTGGTCATCGCCTCCACTTGTGAAGTTGATGTCCGACTTGAGGGACTTCAGCCTCAGAGCCCAAACTACTGTAACCAAGCAAGCTAGGAGATACTGAAGACGGCTATCCGGTAAGGTACCTCCCATGCCAAACAGGCAGCTGTATAGGAAAAAAGAGAAATGGCCATGTGAGCGATGTCTACCTGTCCACTAGTTGACTCTAGCGCCATCTTGACTTTTTGATCTTGGATAGCTTCCATGCTTTCGTCTAGTGTGGTGTTTTAGATCGCTTGACTTGGTAACGTAGTATGAGTGGAGGAAGATGCAGAAATGGCACGATTGATTGACGCTGCGTCGATGCCAAGAATGAAGGGGAAAGAGATCGGGATATTGGGTGGTGGTGATTGAAAAAGTGTGGTGTAGTGGGGAGGAAAGAGTGGGAGGATGGACGGGACCGATCATGGGGGGTCCTCGAGGAGGCTGGAGGGACTGGGGAGAAATTGGAAAGCCAAGAAGGACAGCATGACTGAAATTGATTTGGGACCAAAAGTCCATGATGATGGCCGGCAGCTCTGAGACGACAAGACGGGAGCTCTTTCCAATGGTCGGTGTATTACGGGGTTTCCTTTTCAGGAAACTCCAGCCAAGCGCAGTGCTCCCTTCCAGTCCAGTATCGTGCCTGCCTTTTCCATTGTTGCTGTTGCCCTCGCAGACTTCGTTCAGTCGCAGTGCAGACTGCAGAGTGGGAGTGCAAGAGCGGGAAACGACGGGGAAACAACGGGCAGTCGCGATGGATTCATCCATGTCCACTGAAGTTGAGGTTCCTTCGGTGGTCCGTCGGCCACTGACCGCACGACGGGAAAGTGATGCGAATTGGCGAGGAAGGAACCTCTCACGCGTGCAAAAGTGCTGCCACTTCCACATTTGCGATATGAGAACGTGCATGAGTGATCGAGGTTATCCCGCGGGCGCTAGAGAGGTACGTACCGCACTAACGCTTTTTCGGGCTGGTCGCTGCAGAATCGCCGAACAGCACCTCGCACTCTTTTGTGCCGATTTCCCTTGAACTTCCTTGGTCCCAAGCTTTTTTTCGGCGGGGATTTTTGTCTGATCAAAGAGCTTGCAGCAAGAGAGCTCCAGGCTCCAGCTGAGATGCGACGCAGTTTTCTTTGGATTCATGTAACCGTGACCTCCTCTCGCTACACCGGAGGTTGTCTTTGAAGCCGAGAGATGGAGCGGTGCGGAGGGGAAGACGGCTGGGGAAATCTCTTCATCGACTTTCAATCAATATGCAAGATACGTGCAAGGTGCAAGTGCCCGATGCGACTCCCTCTTACATGTCAACTCTCCCTCATTGCCAATCGTTGCAGATGTTAGACATCATGAAAAGCTTCATCGTCTGTCCATTTTGGGCGGTTTACATGGAAGGAGGAGACTTCCAGCTGTTAATTGAGTACATGCCCCGCTATAAAAAGGCACTGCAAAGCACGAGCCAAAGAGCAATGCAACCGTGGGGCAGCCGATTGCGCGTGACATGATTGGCTTGAACACGAAAAGAACCCTTTTGCTCCTCTCTTCGACAACTCCTCTCATCCGTGGCGTCTCCAGGCCATACATACCTTATGAACATGGGATTCCGACAGCGACACAAGAAATTGTTCATCATCCACTTCATCAAACGGAAAACGGCTTCTTGACTTGTGATAAAGCGTTGCTTGGCAATGAGATCAACGGCCCAAGACACCGCCGGGCTCCACTGGGGTTTCCGAGCCTATCGGTATCGGATTGCGATCAATGTCTGGGTGGTGATGGACACGATGGGGAAACATGAACGGTGGAGAAGGGATAGGCAAAGAGATGGGCGCTTCGATGGCAGCCATGTCCCCGTCATTCGCCAACTCTATCCGTATCTGGCCTTATTCCGTCATTATGTACCGGAGTTAGAGGAAGACCGAAGATGAAAAGACGATGGACGAGGGGGCCATCAGATAAGGTCGACTCAGCAGGAATGGGTCGAGGGTCAAATTAGCTCCCGAAGAACCTCGCAAGCAAGGACCCGAGACGGCTGTGAGTTGTGGGCTGTGGGCTGTAGCCTATACTGCATCCAAAAAGCCTCTTCACGCTGGCAACCATGCGCCGCCGGCGTCTAAACAGGCCGCCAAGTTTATACCTCCAGGACTTTAGAGATTTTCCCTCTCTGGATCGTCAGTTGGTAAGCTCAGTTGGAACTTCTGTTGGTTCGATATGTGAGCTATCACTACAGAACCGCACTGCTGATCTTCCATCCTCACTCAACTGACAATAACCATTCTATATCTTTGGCGATCAAGACATTCTCATATCGAAAAACGGAGAGGAAGTCGGGAAAAACTTTGGCAAGGATAGCACAACACTCGCTAGCGTCAAAGATGGCCGGGAATGTGGGCGGACCCAACACTTGTACAACCGAAAGACAGCAAAGAGCCAAGTCGGACCGCTTCCATTGGCATACACAATATCTGCACGAGGATTCCATGTGCCATGATATCATGACAGTTTGATATCCCACGCACCGCTTTTTTAGCTCCGGAGCCCTTGATGCATATGTGTTTCTGACAGAGCACCTGCCTGAGCAGCATGAATCGACGCCGTTTTGACACTGCAACAGCAACTGAGAGCCGGGAATACAACCAGACTGTGCTGCCCTGCCCGAAGCCGACGAGATCGGACTCAACCCCATCTCCCCCGGGTCCCTCGAAATCACTAAACTTACAGCCTAATGTACGCAGTATAACGTGATCATCTTGGATCCATCTTGCTGAAACACAAGCCTCGACAATCCCAAATCTACCGTGGAGACGCACTAGCTTTGGCATGATGGAGTAAGCCGAACACATCGTGTGAACCCTTACGAGGCTTGGCAGTCAGATAGTCCGGTCAGCACCAGCTCGTGATATTCGCGTTCAAAGCAGATGCTAAATTTTTTCTCCAGATATTCAAACATGGTGGTGAGTTTCGACGCGCCATGGACAAGGGACTGAAGCTGTCAGTCGCCGGCTATCAGAATTTTCAGCCCTCAACACCCTCGACATAAATCCCCAACATCCTCGACCTTGCTGTCGGTGACTGCATGCTAGCCATATGTTGTGTCACCACCCTTTTGGGTCTGTTGCACACAGACAAGACATGGGGACGCTGCCAGACTCACGGGAAGAGATGAACACTGCAGTGTCTCGAGTCAGGTAGATTATGCCACATGTATAGGAGCAAGAACAAGCCCTTCCATTCTTGCGCAGTGGCTGTTGGGCACTTACACATTTGCGGGGTGAACGTTTTGTTGGTTTCATGTCTCATCTTTCTGGTCGAAGGCGGCTGTCATTGCCCCATTGCAACCTGATCAAAGTCTCGGCATCAGACCGAGTCAATGTCAATGCGTTCATGATCGGTCTCGAGAGAAGCCGTTATCCGGATGCTCTGTTGTAATAACCAACAGAAAATTAGAATGGAAAATTGGCATGCGACACACCACTGCCCAGAATTGGGGTCCATCATCGGAAAAGGTATTTGCGACCCAGCTCAAGAGAGAAAAAAAAAGCCCGACTCCAGCTCCGCCAGCAAAAGTTTACCCCTCACTGCTTTATCTTTTTGGGTATTCCCGAAGCTCAACAACACCATCCTTTCCTTGGCACACTAAGACACTTATGTGAGGTACCATGTACCTGTCAAAGCAGCATTGGACACTGCAAGCTACTGCAGGAAAGTACAATTTAACAAGTACCTTCTACCTGCAGCTCTTTCTGAGCGTGGGGCCGACGATGTTGTGCGCCCAACTCTGGCAGGTGCGATCCCCCATCCTTCTTTCCTCTCGACATCTTTGCACTTTCCTCACTATCGCCGGCATTCTCTGATCCGGTTGCGTCATTCTCAAGCTACTGAAAATTTTCCGGCTGGTCAGCAATGAGACGGATGCCAATGATGCCAAGAGGGAGACAGCAAGAGGAAGGAGGCATTGGACGATGTTGGTTGCTGCTCAGCCTGCTCCTTGCTGAACTTCTTCGCAATCTTTTCAACAGTTGTTCGTTGTCCACCGAAACGATACTTTGCCAATTCACCGCCTCAATGACCACACGACCACCACCACCACCACCACCACCACCACCACCACCAACCATGTCATGATATCTCGCAACACCACATTAGGCTTCCCGCTGCACCACCACGTCCACGCCTACGAAGGTCTTGCACACCTCGAGAGCTCTGCAGCTCAGTCCTACACGGCACATGCTTCAACCAAAAAGTCCCGAGAAAGCCGAAGATGGAGGGCACGGCAAGGCCAGATTACGGCCCAGCCTGCTCTTGCTACCCCTCAACTTTAGACTATTCTTTCCTATAGTCTCAAGACTAAGCATCCCGCTTATACCTCAACCCCATCTTTAGTGCTAACCGCCAAGTCTGCGTTCCAGGAGCGCGCTCCGTCATTGACTGGAGCAGAGTCGCATTCTGCATCTTGATAACTGGCATCCTTGTTAGAGGCAGCAGCACAAGGCTCATCTTCAACCTCACGAGACGACAACCGACTGGACGGAGACACGTTGTAGCTACACCCGTCGCCCCGCTCGTGAGATCTTCCGGCAACGGCTCTGGTCATCCGGTAGGACCATTGGATCATGGTGGTTTATGCTCCGGTTTCAACCTTTTACTCTAGCGAGGACATGGCATTTTGTTCGGCACCCCTTGTTCCATGCCTTTTCCCCCCCTCTTCCCCACCTAGTCGCTTACACCCATGCTGTACAGCCATGCCTCCAACCCTCACCACTCATCCTCGTTTTGGATATTCTCAGAATCACAAAACTTGTTCCCCAAGTGGTAGCTCCAAGGGTCATCACGTGGCCTGTGGTCCTTCGTGCCCCCGAGTCCTATGCTGCGCTACCATTGACCATTTTGGTGTGCATGATGGCGCGCATGTGTTCTTCAGGCACAGGACCTGGTAAAACATGACATCTCACATCACTTCAACGTTCCTGGTTCTAATGCAATTCTCGAGAGTTTCTGGCGCGGTAGAATATGATTGGAGGCTCTCTTAGAAGGCTAAGTGGCCGTCCATGAAGAGGGCCGTTCATACACTGAAACAGAGATCACTAGAAATACTGAGTATCAGCTGTGCAAGTGCATGGCACAGGTTGTTTCGAAACTCAGGACAGCCGCTTTGTAATTTCGACAAACATACCACGAAGTACCAGTACCTCAACGATGCCGAATTCATGATGTGGCACAGCGGCTGAACTTCCTCTGGGCTTTGTGCCTTCGTGACTTCACAACTCCTTACCCCAGCTTCAAGGAAACACCCGAGTCGGGCCTCGAAGCAGACCCCTTTTTCGAACCCTCTCCCATACTATTGTGTTTAACTTACGTATTCATGACCGATCTCTCAACCCTTTTCTTGCGTTGGTCTCCTGGTTACAATCCGAAAGGCGCCCGGATGTCCGTTCTTCCACTTCGATATATGCACAGTACGGTTATGAAGACCCCCGGCATGGCCCTCAGGAAACAGCGAATAGTAGTTGCTAGACCTGACATTGGTCAAAGCCGCTCATGCCATCTTTTCTTCTTCGTTCCTCATTTCCCCGGTCCATCGTGGAAAGTTCGGAATCTCGCATGAGCTCAGCCCCAGATACTCCCAATACGTCGCCTGTGCTACTCAGTGGCTCGGCATGTATTGCGCCCCAAGTGCGCCACAAGTGCCAAGTTGTTCGTATATGGCTCTTTCCCACTTGGTCAGTTTGAAGTCCAAGTTAATGCCCTTCTCATGAAAAGTGCTCGAAGGACCGGCATGCTCACTAGTCTCCCTCGATCTTCAGAGCATCGAGTTGCGGAAGAACAGGTTGCGGTCAAGCACTTGGAAAGGGGCATGGCTAAACAGTTCCTCTTCCTACCTCTAGTGCAGGTTGAACTCGATGGGCAAGAACATGTTGGGGCACATAATTTCATAATGAGAGTTATGAACGCTGTACTGGGGGCTTAAGTCGGTGGTCTGCTGTGTGTCAAACCTGACTCAGGCCCCCACGCTGTCAAACTATCCTGTGCATGGGATTTGAGACAATATGCGGCAACTTGGTATATGCTTTCGGCAAGCCCCGTCTTCCTTATCTGCGACTCGAAGTGGACATCGTTGGAGATTGAACAGCATCGAGGATATAATTATGGCGTCTCTCGCAAGTTTATCTTCTTTTGGTAGCGATTCTCCCGCTCTGTCACAGCTTGCTAACGTCCATGCACACGCTTCTGGAATTGTAACGCCTCCTATCCAGAAGCCTCATGCTAATACCTCGGTCCTTTGACCTATCATTGCAACAACCGAAGCGATTTCCGAAATTGTTTACTAGCGCACCATCCCGATCCAAGACGGGGGACGGCCCGAGAACCTATTGCTGGACAATTCACCGGTCTTGATGAGGATGAACATGCCCAGTAACAGGTTGGGCATCTCGCTAACCCGTTGAGCGCTTCTTCAGCCCTCATGGAGAGCTTTACACGCAGAATCAACCTTTGACTGTCCTATGAAGTCACGCTGGTGGCAGAATTAGCGCCGGTTTCAACCGCCTCAAGTGAGACATACAGATATTGAGTTGTGATAGGTTGGCCGGTCATCCTTTCACCAGGCCGGTCACTTACACACATTATAACGACCAGCCAGCAGCTTGATGAGCGAGGCTTAACTCTGAACTGGGGGTCTGGCATGCTGGATTCCATGGCTGGGACGAGCCGAGCTAGCTCGAGCTCTTCTTGAAGAATGAGGCTACAGGAACTTCCACTCTGGGCGATATCGTCATTGTCCAATTATATCACTTGCAAGCAATCTTCTGAAATTACCCCTGGCAACATTGCTTCTTTTGTCTCTTAGACATTTCCTCAACCTCTAGGAAAGCTCCTTCGAGGCTACCTTCATCCGTCAAAAGACGCCGAACAAGCCGTATGTCCAGCGGAATCCGCAATACCGGCTCAAATAGTCAAAGCAAGTGCATCTCGCTCAGCACACCGTGGCATCCTACGACTGTGTATAGATGCCCACTATCGAATGCGGCTCGGAGAAGAACTGCATGTTGGAAATTGCATCGCGATTCCTGACTGCTTTTCCATGGACAATGAGCATGCCGATCCAGTTGTGTACAGCTCGTTGCTTTGTCTTTTGCGGGTGTCTCGATGCCCTCCCCTCCCCATTCCTTGCTCATCCCTACGGCATCCAGTATCCTTGTGCGGCTAGTCCTTGCCGTAGATCCCCCGCGCTTCTTTTGATCCCGTCCGGTCCGGGCCTTTTCCCGCATCTCTCCCCTTTCCACCTTGCTTTTGCCTCATCTCGGTCAACAGACCGGGCAAGGGACTGGCCCGGCAAGGTAGTATCCGTATGTACCATGACCGTCCAGTCAAGCCTCACTTCTATTAGTTTGTCGAGAGAGGTTGACATTTCAAATTGCCCGGGCCAAGAGAGACCATTTCACAAGCGCAAGGAAAGGACAGCCAGAAAGATGAGAATGAGAGAGAAATAACAAGAACAGATGACTCAAGAGGCTTGTTGGCGACACAGGTGTGGAATACCGCAAGTCCCGATCCACCTTCTGACGGGTTCCTGCGTTTCGGACAAACTTTCACTGCTGCCAAACTTCGTTCCTGCCCATCAGAGACACGCACCTACCCAGACCAGCCCCAGAAGGTGGGATGACCATCCCACCCAGCACCTTCCCACACATGCCCTTCATAAGGTCAAACTTCCAGCCCTCCTTCCAACAACAGCCACTGGAATCTCCCATATAGTGCAGAGGTTTAGCATATTGGATTTTCAATCTTCCACATTGAAATCTCCAAAGACCCGGGTTCGAACCCCGGTGTGGGAATTGGCAACTTTCTTTTTGGGAATTTTTGCCTTTTTTACGCTTTCGGTAAAGGCATGCGTTCCATTTTTCATTGGTGGCAAGTTCATACGGCCCTCCATATCGTTGATGCGTGTCTGCTTTGTCTGCTTTTGCAATAGAAGCCGTTCGCGATGTTCTTCTTGCTCGAATTGAGGCACGTCTCGTGAGCTACTGCGTAGAGATATGGCGGTCTTGGTGGTAAAAGCATGATTACATGAGGGAGTGCGGGTAAAATGCATGAACTTATTGAGTACCATGTTCTCTCCTGTCCGTCTAATCTGCTTTTGCGAAGTGTCGCCTTCTTATTGAGCCTCAAGAAGCATCTGCACTTTCCCAAACTCATCAACACACTTTTCCAGTCGTGATTGACCTGCGATTAACGCTCCATTTCGCAAAGTTTATTCCCCTTCCTACAAGTCTGGCCAATGTGAACCATCAAAATGCCCACAGCTTCCAGAAAACTCACGCCATACTCGGGAGGAGTATTAGTGATGTCCAAAAGACCCAGCCTTCCAGTCAAAGCCTGGCCTTCCTCCAGCAAGTACTCAAAATGCCACAGAAAAGAGGTTCTTTGGACAATACTTCGACACAACTCCCGCGACAACATGTTTATTCCGGGCTGGCTACTCCTGATCATCCTTCGCTAGCTAAAAAATGACAAAGAAATGTTCTACACTGCACATTTTCTCACTTCCCAATCTTGTTCAGAAGTCTCTTGAATCCCCGCCGCCAGAGTCCTAGCAGACCACTGAAGATCTTGGCTGCTTGGCGTGGTGAGTTGCCCCGGGCAGTTCCAAGGCAACAGCGAGACACTCGCATTGCACGGAAAGAGCTCTACACGAAAAGACCGTGTAAATTGAAAGACTGGAAAGAGCGATCATGAGAGTTGATGATTTTGCAAATCACAAAACACTCCAGGTTGGAAGTGGCCGTGGGCACGGACGGAGAAAGGGAAGGTGCTGCTTGCACGCCCGTGCTTCATGCATCGAGGAAGTGGATCAGTACCTGCATGCCCTCCATTCTCCCCAAATTTTATCATCAAGTTCACTGCATCTCACCATCATCGTCGTGATCACCATCACTGGAACAGAGCTTTTCACAATTGTGTTTTCCAACTAGCTCTACCTCCTTTGCCCAAGACTGCGTCTGTTCTCGAACTGTTCCTTTTAACATTGAAGTACTTGATGGGACCTTGCACTCTGATCCAAACACGATACAAGACTCTTCCTATCGACCACACTACTACCAGTCTCCCTCCCTCCCTCCCTCCCTCCCTCCCTCTCCGCGCGTCGGCCGCCCCGGCCGCCCTGCGGCGGTAGCAGGGCGGGCGTTGTCCTTGGGGTCCTCGGGGCAGTCACGACCTGGATGAACACTGTCAGTCATTATGTTCTCCCAGAAAATTATGTTATGGAAGCAGAAGACTTACTCATGTGACCCTCGTTGCCACAGTTGTGGCACTTGGCAGCGCCCTTGCTGCCTTATCTATGGGAGAGCGGACGGAATCCGTTGTTCTGTAGCTCACCCGCCAGACGCTCTGGTGGTAGAGCGCCTGGCGGCTGCGCTCCTTCGAACCGGGACAAAATCCTGAATTTTCCAGTGGGTATGGTCGCACGCGTGAGGAAGCTGTGTCCTGGTGCAGCTGCATGGTTGCGAACTGGTCAACCCAGCCGTGAGCAGCGGCGCCGGAGGAGTGCATAGTGGTAGCCGTGGCCGGCGCACCTCCCCCGAGCACATGTCCTCGGGTTCATCGTCGGCTTCGGTTGACACCCCAAGACTTCCTTGCGGTCCATCATCAGAGGAGTCCAGCCGCGAACCAAGTCCATGATTATCGACCTCTACGATATCAGAGAGCGCTTCGCTCCAAGCTTTTCTCGGGACTATCGCTCAGCTCCACATTTGCTTCATGGTGATGCGCTGCACTGGGTTGACGACCAAGATTTTCCGGGGCTGGCTTTTGGGCCCGGAGCGATCGCTGTGGCCGCCCCTTCCACCTCGGTTGCTATTCGTGTAGGGCGTTTGAGGGTGTGAGGCGTGGTGGGCGCTCCAAGGCTGGGGAGGATGACCTTGGTCTTGATGGCCCTCGTCTTCTTCTTCTTCTTCTGGTCCTTGGCGGACGGCTTGTTGGTGCTAGCCTGAGGCCCAGAACGGGCGGTGGGCAGAACACAATACGCTCCTCCGGTGGGGTCGGCACCCACGGGCAAAACCAGAGAAATGAAGAAGGCAGGCCTCCCAGATTCCCCAACAAAATGACTCCCAGTTCCAAAACCCAAGTCCTTGGCCAAATTGGACTTGAGCGAGAGCTCTTCTCTCCATCCTGGGCGTGGTGAAAAAGAAACCATTCCTGACTTGATGCAGCCGTCAAAGCCTCCCGCCCAACGGAAGCTTGCCGCCCTTTCTGACAACGAGATGCCCCAGTCCCAGGCGTTTTAGTTCGATGAAAGGTCCAGATTCCAAAATCACCAAGATCGCCAAGAGCAACAACAAAAACACACAAAAGATTTGCGGGGCATGCACCCTGGAGGGCGAGGCGGAGGCGAACTGGACAAACTGGACGAAACCGCAGCCCTTTCCCGGGAGCCAGGAGGGAGGGATCTTGACATAGGTGATTTCGCCGAAGCCCTTGGAAGAAGGAGCGGAGCTCCGTCCCTCGTCCTCAGTAACGTAGCCGGAGAGACCGCCGCCGACCGCCACCGACCCCAACGAAAACAGTAGTGTTGTTGGGGTCGGTGAACTGGTTCATGGGTTGCAGCGGGCGGAAGCCACAAGTTCGGATCTACACAGGGTCTTTTTAGGCCTGGAGAGAGCCTAATCTCGATGTGGTGCTCCTCGGTACCGGGTTACCGGTGATGGTAACGAGCCGCTCGTTGCTGTTGTCTTGCGGCTCATTGATCTTGATAACACTTCCAGAGAGAAGCCAGCCGGTTGGCTTGGGGGCCGGCTTCTCTCTGGCATCTTCGCGAACAAGCAAGCCGCCCGCTCGCCAGCCGTTCCCAAACGAGACGAAGACTAAGTCTCGATGTGGTGCTCCTCGGTACCGGGGATGGTACACCCGAAAGAAGCCGGTGTCGGGGCCGATCCAGTAGTAAATCAGACGGTCGGCCCCCGCCCTGGTACTATTTCTTGTTAGGTTTGGACCCGTAACCATCCAGATTCCATCCCGGGTATTTAGAGACGGATGATGAGTCGTTCGAAGCCCTCTGGCTGCGGTGGAATGTTGGGAAGACCCGCTTCCGGAGTCCACAGTGCATGGGTATAATCGTTCAAGCGCACGGAGCTGGTGTCGAGTCTCGAGGCAGAAAAGAAAAGAAAGAAGGGAAAGTATCGCTGTTCATGGGAGACGAGGCTCCTGGGTCACTGGGACCGACCGCGGCAATGGAAATGATGGCAATGGGTGTCCTTCTTCTTGAAGTTTTTTTCCCCCCCTTTTTTTTTTTTTTTTTTTTTTTTTTTTTGGATGAAGAAGAAGAAGGACACCAAGCCGCGGCCGGCCCAGTAGTGGTCTCTGGTCTCTGGTTCTGGGAATAGAAACAGACTCGACACGAAAGTCGCTAGCAGACGACTGGGTCGACACCCAAAAAGGATGTCATAGGATGGAGCCACCAGGGTATTCCAGTCTGTCTACTGGTACGACAGGAACATAAACTCCGGGAAAGGGACGTCTCTCCAAGTGAGGGATGAGCCAGTTGGGATTGGTTGAATGCGTTGAGTTGTCAACCACAACAAAACTTCTCAGGCCCCCTCCTGGTGAAGAGTGCGGTCGCGGTCGGCGTGCGCGAGGAAGATTCTTGGAAGCTGTTGGACAGAGGGACCAAGACCAGACTGGGCTGGGCTGGGCCGTACATGCTATCCGACATCTTGAGCAGCAGCAGCAACAGCAGCAGCAACAGCAGCAACAGCAGCAACCACCGTAGTTGGGCGGGTACGCTTGACGAACTCGAAGTTCCTGCCTCGTCGACAAGAGTCTGTGGTGGGGCATGTTGGCCATGCTCGCCCTCGTCCTCTCTGGGTGCCATTGCTGCTGCTGCGGCGGAGTGGTAGGCGCCGGGCTGAGACGGAGGGGCAGCGTATGGTGTGGCGGGGGACGGCTCTGGCGCACGACCAAGACACAGATGGAGGACGACAACCACTTCTTGACTTCTTGACTTAGTTGGTCGAGGACGTGGCGGCTGCTGACCGTATGGAGCAGGACTGTTGGCCATACGGATATGAATGGCCTTGAGACGGAGCACGGCATGGTAGCCGCCTCGCTCAGAGACCACCACGGCTTCTTGGGCTTGGTGACCTCGCCCCATTGCCGGCAGAGAGAACAACAAACTATCTGGGAAGATCCTGCAGGCGCTAGGGAGTACCCCATGAGGGCCAGGGCGTTGGAGGCGGATACGTATAATGCAATCCCTCACGCCGCAAGGCGACGATCGGACTCGGGAGAGATGGAAGTGCTGCCAGTGCTCCGGGACGGAACTGGTCGAAAAGGAAAAGACAACTGCGACTCGGTGCTCCACGAAGAAGTAAAACCTGATACTCTCCGGAGCGCTACGAGACAACTCGACACACCCGCACCGCAGTGCAATAGAAAAGTTCTTTGCGGTATGGCTCCAGTCCAGTCCTCTGGGTGAGGCTTGAATTGCGGGAACGGGCGCTGCCTCGGTATGAGGCTTGATCTTGATATCGAAAATCCCACTTCATGTTCTCCAAGGTAAGGAGAGGGTTGTGCTGATAGCGGACGAGACGTGTCTTCCAATCTTCTGCAACCACGAGAGGTGCGAAGACCAGACACTTGCGAAGAACTGCACCACCTGGCCTCCTCCTGCCCGTGGAAGCCCGAGGACACGCTCTCTGGTATAGCGTCATTTACTATGTTTTTTGTTTTGTGTTTTTCTGACTTTTTTTTGTTTTTTGTTTTTTGTGAGTTTTTTTTGTTTTCTCATAGGCGCCTTGGTCCTGGAGGTACTGCAGGGCCTTGGATCACGGCCAAGGTCCTCTTGGTCCTTGTCGTTCAGGACTAAGCGCTGTTGGAGCGCCGAGCGACACGGAAGCTTTCCTCGTCTTCTGCAACCACGAGAGGTGCGAACACTTGCGAAGACTGCACCACCTGGGTGGCAATACGCCATACCCCAACGCCGAAGCCTTTTTGTTTTTGTTGTTTTGTAATTTTTTTGTGAATTCTTTTTTTTTTTTTTTTTTTTTTTTTTTTTTTTTTTTTCGTGTTTTTGTGTTTTTGTTTTCCGCTTCCAGCTTGGAAGAGCGCTCTGGTGAGCGCAGTGAAGGTGTCGGCATCTTCAACCACTGGAGCAACGCATAGCAACAGCAACAGCAACAACAACGACCTTGTCGTTAACTTCGCGGGCACCCACGCCACGGCCATGGGCCTGGGTGGTCTGAGCAGTCTGTGCCTTGCACCGACAGCCTGCTTCCTGGGGGTCGTCGGTCTTGGCCAGGAAGGGGTACTTGGCCTTACGCTCGGCGATCCAGGCCGAGCCGCACCCTGGCTCCGGAGCAGGCTCCTCGACAGGTGCTGGAACCTCGGGCTCGGGTTCAGGTTCGGCCTGGACCCCGGCGACAACTCCTCCTCATCGTTGATCCTGGATTGCAAGAGGTCAGTCAGATGCTTCATCGGACAGTGTTAGCTGAGGGAAAGGAAACAACTTACTTGATGGGAGGAGTTGTCGCTGACGGTACACTTGGCGTTGGACATACTCCAATGGGTAAGAAACATACCCGGACTCTCCGCCTCGGCATTGACCCAAACCTCAAAGAAGCCCAGATCGCCGCTGCTTGGGATCGGAAAGCAATGTGACAACAGCCGCCTGACGACGATGACCCGTGCGCCGCAGGAACTGTCATGCAGTTTGCTGATGTTTGGCTGTGGTTGAGCACACCGAAAGGAGTCGACTCCTTTGAGACAGTCCCGCGCGTGTTCTGTAAAAGTTCGAGCGATACAACGGTAGCGCGATCAAGGCCCATGGTGTTGACATGGAGCTTGGACGTGTGTTGCGAGTGAATGGAAGCGGGTGTCGAGTTGGCTCTGAATGAAGTTGATGGCCTGGATGTACCGTGATGTTAGCTGACGATTCTTAGAGGTATTTGAGGTGATGACGAGGTGATGGGATACTTGCCGCAGAAAAGGCACACCGCGTGTGTAAAAGTGGCCTTCAAGGCCGGTCTGTTCTTGACGACAATGGTTTGATCCATCCACAACTTGAACCCGAAGTGAGACCAAACGGTATGGTACAATCCAGTAGTCAGGGTTTATATTGACCTTGGTGACACGGCGGCGACTGAATCAAACGCACACATGGGGTTAGTACACGTACTTGCTCGGATCAAAATCGCAACAAAAAAATGAGAACCATGAGAACAAAAAGAAGAACAACAAATTGAATGAAAGTAACACAAAAGAAAAAGTGTGAATTGTACCTTTTTCTATCAACGACGACGACAACACTCACTGTCGGCGAGCGCGGCGGACGGCACGGCGACGGAAGGCCATTACCTCCTCAATCCAAGTGAACCACCACATATCGGTGCCCTGGCCGAAGGTGGCCAGCCACCACCTAAAGAGGCGGTCGCTGGCCTCCGGATGGTCACCCTCGTTGAGGAGCCGATCGGCCTGCTCCGCCTGGGCGGGGGTGGGAGTAGTCTCCTGCTCCCTGGCTGTGGGGTGGGTGGCGGGAGGCACAGGGGCACGAGACGGGACGGACGGAAGTCGAGTGCTGGGAAGGGCACTGCGGTGAGCTGCCACCGTTGAGGGCTGGCCAGCGACGGCGATGCAGTCTTGGATGATTTCGTGCTCATCCTGGTGGTGCTGGCTGCTGCTGCCGTTGTTGTCGTTGTTGCCGCTGGTAGAGGGAGCGGGAGTGGTGCCCGGGCAGTCGTTGGACTGAGCGGTAGGGCTGCTGTTGCTGCCGCTACCGCTCGCCCTGACGCCGCCGCCGCCGCGACTCATCTCTTGAAGCGTGAGGACGGCCTCGAGATCCTCTTTGGTCAGGTTGCCGCTCATGTTGGGGGACATGGAACGACGACGCGAACTGGATTTGATTGAGAAATGTTAGAAATCGATGGGAAATGTCACTTGACGATCAGGTGAGATTGCGCGAGAGCAAAATGGAAGTGAAACGTGAGAGTGGCTATTGCGAAAGGAGCAGACCAGGGGCACGAAAGGAAGCTGAGAAAATGATGAAAATGAGGGAAGAAGAGGAAGATGACCTGAACTTACGTTGAGCTTGGTGCTGCGCTGGCCGCTAAACTGCTTGATTACTTTGACGGCACCGGTCGTGCGGGTCCTATATTTGGTTCATCGGATCAGATATGTGTTCGCGACTTGACACTAAGGTGGGGCAACGAGACAAAAGGTGTTGGGCCACGATGAAAGGGGTCAGGAGGGGAAAGAAGGGGAAAGGTTTGAAGGCAGCGAGGGGATATTACTCACGAGGTACGATCGGTAGCCGCTTGGAAGTGAAAATTGAGGGCTCAGGGGCCGTGATGGCCTTCGAGGATGGGGCCTGAAAGGTTGCGAGGAGAGCGAGCGAGCGAGAAAGGGTTCGGCTGAGCAGCTGAGCCCGCGCAACGAAGAGAAGGAAGAAGTTGAAGATGAGGTTTATCTTTTGCTCTCGTCGAGAGGTGGTGGTGGTGACAAGAGGAGAAGAAGAAGTTGGTGATGGTGGTGAGGGGAGGAAAGAAAGAGGAGGAGAGAGGAGGGGAAGAAGAAGTGAGAAGGAGTAGGTGCTGGTGGGAGGGGTGGTTTAAATAGCTGAAAATTTGTGGGCCGCTGGTCAAAAGTTGTGCGTTTGCTCTCGAGTGGACGAGGTGGGATAAGGGAAAAGGTAAACGAGAGTGGGCAGCCTGGTAGGGCTACGGGTAGGGCTAGAGGTAGGGCTAGATGGGCAAGGCAAGTTCTCGAGCCGGACGGTCGTAGAAGGAAGGTACGCGGGGGGGTGGGACCAATGGGAGATGGAAGGCTGGGCAGTTTGGCAGAGCGGTGCGCAGCCCGGGATGGCAGAGGGTACCTCTACATGTATCTCTTGCGGAATTTCTATGGGGCAGCGGGGAGATGGAAACCAAACGAATGGGAGGGAGGGCGGGGGGAGTCACGAGAAGGGAGAGAAGGGGGTGTACACGTAGCAGGTACCTAGGTACGCTAGGTATCTTTTGCTCGATCGGTCCCTGGCAGCCCTGCCCGTGAGGTCACTGGGCGTTGACGAACCGTAGAAGTGGTGCTCGTAGCAGAAAGTGGTTCTCCCTGACTGCCTTGTTACGGCTCATGGGTACTCGCGAGTAGAAATAGCATTAGATGTACGTAGCTCTTTGAGACGTGATGTGGCTTTCCTCACTGGAAACCGAAGGCACACTCGAGCCAGGCTAGGAAATCACTTGCAAGACTTCCGCCGACCAACCGGGTTGTACTTTTGGCTTCCTCTATTACATGTACCTTTGAATTATGCTGTGTTCTGGTATCTTGAGACTGAATGTGCCCGTAGTACACTTTGTAGTTCAAGTTTGACACTTCGGTCTCAACGTAGGCAGATGACAAGGACCATGATATATATCTTTGCCAGTTCATCTCCTGTCCTAGAGCTTTGGAAACGGATAATGTAATATCCAGACCAAATCTTTGGGATAAGATGACCGTTGGTGCGGTCTGGGCTAGTTTCGTTGTTTGGTCGAAATGCTCACACTGTTGGGATTGATGCAGACCAGAGACGAAACCAGACACCAACGGTTAGATTCCTTGTACCGAACCACCTGTTCGGATGAGCAGAATTATTGCCCAGGGCGTTCACAGGTTCGCTGGATTCAGCTCGACAACCTTGAAGTTTGCAAGGCACCTAAGAGGTATCTGTACGTGAAAGTTTAATGTTCGGTTTTAACGGCAGAGAGTAATGTTCAGTTCGACAGGGTTGTTTATCTAGGTAAAATGGTACTTGCCGAAGGTTTAGGAGGACAATTATGCTGGAGGAGGCACAGATATACAAAATGGAGATGATGTGTTGCATCATGAAGATAACCTGTTTATTTCTACCGGATATCAAAACATGAGAAAAGCAGAAACATTTTGGAAGAAGCTATGAAAAGTATCAAAATGCCGAAAAAGAAAAGAGACAGAGAGAGTGTGTAGGCGTCGCTCGCTAGCCAAGGTGGCCCTCGAGAACGCCAACAGAACCTTGCGAAACCAGAAAGGATGTACAAGAAACAAAAGAGTAATAAAAAGGAAAAAAAACGTATGTGGTAGCTAGTGAGCAAAGTGAGTGTGTGTAGTGGCCCGTAACACTTATAGTGTGAGCCATCGTATCCAGTCCAGTTAAACCCGCCATCTCGTCATAACTTTTTGCTGTTAAACGCACCAAATGCAAGAGTTTGTACGCTTTTGATCTTTCCCCAGCCTTGACTCCATTCGCATGCCAAAGTGGTGTATCCATCTCTTCCACTTTACTCCTCCTCTTCTGCCTCCGCCGGCGGCTCCGGCATAACCAACTTAACATCAACCCCCTTACCCTTCTCCGCCCTCCTAATCTCATAATGACCACCCAGGACCAGATCCTTGGCCACCAGCTCTCTCGTACGACCCAAACTCTCGATAGCGGCGATCCTGTCAATCGTGGCCTGGAGGTGTTCGCGGAAGTTGGGCTGGGCAACGATTTCGCGGAAGGCGAGGTGCATGGGCACGGAGCTGGCGCGAACTTGGGCGTCCTTGGTGATGGAGAAGAGGTTAAGGCGGTCGAGGGCACGCACAAAGTCGGCGCGGGTCATGATCTGCTGGGCTTCGTGGAGGGCGTATGACGGAAGAACGTGGCCGATTACGGGATCGTATGTGGAGCCCATTTCGGATTCTTTATCGACGAGGGCAGTGGCGAGGACTACTGCTGCGGCCTGTCAAAGAGATTGCGAGTTAGTATTTGGAAGAAGGAGAAGGAGGGAAAAGGGGAAAGAGAACTTACAGCCCACTTCTGCTGATCCATCACATCATCATCCATCTCCTCTCCCAGAATCCAGCACTGGTTCAAGAACCACGTCTTCTCCACTTGCTTAATCTCGTCACACATCTTCAGCATGTCGCTGCTTTTGGCGACTCGGTTCAGAAAGTTGAGGCGTCCGCCTACGCGATCGTAGATCTGCTCGAGCGTCTCGTTGCTCAAGTTCTCTCCAAAGTAGCGTTGGCGATAATTCCTCAGCGCTGCGGTGGCCAAGTTCTTGGGCAGGTCCGTAACCGAGAGGACCTCCATGCGCGTGGCCAGCTGCTTCAATCGTTCGTACACCCAATAGTCATCGCTGTTGAACACCATCGTCACCAAGTTGCTCGCCGCCCACTGCTCGGCCTTCTGCTGGAGCAGCTCGATCAGGTCCTTGCCGTCCTCGTCATCGCGAATCAGGTGCATCTGGTTGATGATAACTATCAGGGGCCTCCCAACCTTTGCTCGGCGCTTGAGCGCGACCTTCTCCAACTTGTTCATCGCACGTTCGATATCCAACAACGCCGTGGTATCGCGCGGGCCGCGCTCGCTGAAGTAGCTGCCGATGTAATCCTCGTGGAACTCGTAGTCAAGCGCCTTGCCCAGGCGGATACGGAAAATTTCGAGGTCGGCGTGCGCTTCGAACATGGCCACACCATCACCGTCGATCTTGCGCATGGCCTCCAACAACATGCTGCTCTTGCCTGCGCCCTTGTCTCCGATGAACAAGTGGTAATGTCCAACTTCTTTGCCAGCCACAATATCGTCGACGATGTCCTGCTCGGGTCGTGGAATCCAATGCGTGGCGGCGGCGGTCTTGGAGAGAGGAATGTTCTTGCCAATGGCGGCTAGGTCGAGAACGGGGTCACCGGGTTCAAAGGCGTTGGACATTTTCTGGAGGACAATGTGCTTGTAGGTCTTGTGGTAGGCGTAGGCGGCAATGCTGAAGCCGGCGCCGAGGACGAGTATAGAGGCGAAGGAGGTGGCGGCTGCTTCGAGCATCTTGTGAAGGATCGAGGGGTTCTCGTGAGGCGGGCAATGATGGTTTTCATCGGAGCCATGGCGAGGGGCGGTGCGAGCTGGTGAGAGTTAGTTCGTTCTTGGTTTCATCATCTCAGGCAAGATGGCTGAGAAGGTGTTATGGCAATAGCATAACGGAGGTGTCTGTTGATGGGCTGGGTTCGGGCAGTTGTCTCGAAATGGGGCTTGCAAGATGTAGCGATTATCACGATATGGACTGGCTGACGAGACTCCTCGGTCATTTTCCTACATTAATCTTTCCAGGCACGCAACATAACCATTGGAAAGATCTTTTGCCGGTAGCTCTGGGCAAGTTGTGTAGTTGATGATTCGGAACAATGACCTCTGTGGGTTTGTTTGAAGCGTTCAACGGGGCTACGTGAAAGAGAAGACCGGTGGCAGACAAAGGCACTCGAAAGACAATGACGTTCGAGCCAATGTCCCATCATGGGTTACAAAGTCTCAAAAGTCCAAGCCCGAGTCTCGGCGTGGACATTGGTAACCCCATAGAGCCTTGCAGACTGCATGTATACACAGCAGGCTTTGGACCCTGCATAACCAAAACCGACCTTCCGGACCTGAGTTTTGACGGTCGAGGCCGAATCGACAAGGCATGCCGCATGCCAAATCCCTTCAACATGACACTTATCATGGACAACCCTCGACCACAATTGGACTTCCCAAAACCCTCGACATGGATAAAGATCATCGTCATACCCATACCAGATGGAGTAACAACATCTCTAAATCGCACATGTTGACATTGCGAATTCCACTTCAAGGGCATATGCCAGCATGCCAAGCCAAGCCATGATTAATCCGGGGTTCTCGGCGGCTGAGGTCAACAACGTGGCAGTGGGCCGGGGCCAACTGGGCCGCAACGCACACCAAACAGAAAGCCAAGATCCGAATCTCCTCAACCAACGACTTTTTGATCCCTTCCATGCAGCAAAATTGGCCAACGGCCATTGTTGGGAGAAAAAAAAAACACCAAGTGGGGATGCCAATGTTTGAAGAAATGCTTGACTGAGATGAAATGCAACGAGAGACAGGGTGGACAAATGGTAGGATGACACATGGGAAAAGGAGAGAGAGAGAGAGAGAAAGTTGAACCCACCGAATGATCTGCGCTGCTGCTGGTGGTGCTGGTGACGTTGGAATAAGGTTCTCGCCAAAGGGGCAGTCCCTGACGATCCCAGCTTCAGCCTTGGGGGCCATGCTGATGTCGCGGTGGATGATGCCGTGATTGCCGGTGTGGATGGGGTGGTGGATCGTAATGATGTTGACGCTGCTGATGACGATGTTGAGGTTGTTGATATTAAAGCGGATCCGGCCCGGCTACCGGAGCTGACAGGAGTCCATTGCGCCAGCGCGGGGATGGACTTGGTGACATGGTTGAAGTTGAGATGACCGGTAGTGGTGGTGGTGGACTTGCCGGCTCCGATACGCCAGGCCGCCGATATCCTAGATGCCATGGTGGCTGATGACGTCTTGAAAGTCTAAATGTCTAGAAATGTGTTGGGAAAATGCAGAAATGAGAAATAAAAGGGGCAGACCAGGAGAAGCGACTGACGGGAGGTGGAAAGGATAGAGCAAAAGAGCGAACAAGAAGAAGAGGAGAAAAGTTGGTGCAAAGAGTGGATAACAGTTGGATCTCGACTAACAAAGGGCCAGAAAAGGAAATGTCCCGCTCTCGCGGATGCGTGTATTCGGACGTCGGTTGATGAAGTGTCTTGCAGAGATGTTGACGGAGCGAACGACAAAGGGAGGGAGCCAACAAAAAATGACAGTTCCAAGCGACGACACTTGCGACGAACAGTGGCTTGGTTCCCGTCCCAGGCCTGGCCCGCCTTGGCACACGCTATTCCCCGATCGTTTGGGTCTGTCTGTGTGTCACTCCAGTTCACTGCAGCTGAAGTGGAAGCTGTGATGATGCAGCGGTCCACTGAAACAGCGCCTTGGCTTCCAGGTTTGTCTTGTCGGGAGTTCTTGCACTATGGTAACTGATGGTACCTGAATGCCCCTGCTGGCGGTTGGTGACAGCTGCCAAGATCATGCCAAGCTTACCGACATGGGCTTCAGTATCACCCTCTTGTCGACATCGAGGTCCAAATGATTCGTTTTTTGAAAAAGAAAGTTAGGAGGAAGGAGAAAGATACAAGGAATGGAGATGTTCAATCGTTGTTAGGAAGAATGACAAAGTTGAAATGGGAAGAGAAGAAAAGTCGAGTCCATAAATCAGCAGTGTCCGGGCGGCACCGCCGGACTCAAGGCAGGCGCGATGCAATGCGCTGCCTGCTCCCAGGTGCAACTTGACACGAGGAAAGTGCAATGCTTCCGACGTTTCTGAAAAACTTGAATCATTCCAATCCAACTGAAGTTCGTCGACATTCGTTGTCTTTCAGAAAACTGTTCCAGCGACTCTCTGTGTTTTCCCAAAAGAGTCACCTGTCGCCAACCACTTTGACTCAACAAACCCACGCATCCTTTGCCTCGAGTAGAAAGACCCAACAAGCCACGGCCTCTACCACCGTCGTTTCTTCTCCTTCCAATACGAAGATGACGCCATTCAACTTTGACTGCGGTTATTGTAATCTCTTCAAGCCTCGACCCGCCGAATGTGTTACCCACCCCTTTCAACCAGCACCTCGCGGGCCTCTAGAGCCATCACGATATGATCTCGCCCTGCCGACTCGATCTTGCTACGTATCGTTCAACACCATGCCTTCTCCGACTTGAACCTCGCCTCCACCAACCTTCTCTGGGCAAAAGAGTCTTTCCGCTAACACGCTAGCCCCAGTGCTTTGTTGGCGTCTACCTTTGAACCCGTTAGGCCACACACGGTGTGGTTTCGCCATCGAGAATTTGTCACCACCCTAGGAGAGGGAAGAAGACGTACTCTTGGAGTTCTATAAAGTCATGGCGGCCATACTTCGGTGACAATCGGTCCCCAACTTTCGGCCATCCTACTGCGATGTAAGCAACGAGCTGACGACTCGAGACAAAGCAACCCGAGTAACCAAGATTCCTCCTCGACACTCGTACCGATCTTCTCGCCGTATAAGCCGACCAAGCGAACGAGAACAATGTCCAACAACCCGACGTATGGAAACTGGCCGCAGTCAGGGTCAACTGTGCTCGCACCTCTCAAGCAAGCGATGGCAGCTACCTCGCTCCCCACCTATCACAACATAGAGCCTGGCCGATAATGCCAGCCCAAGTCTGGAGGACCGAACAACAACTACGACAGCAACGGTAATGACAGGAAGAGGGACAACAATACCCCAGTTCACATTGGCAAGATCAAGGGAGTCCAGAACCGCCCCAACCTCTTCATCAACACAAAGTACAAGGTCATCGTCTCCCATGCTTCTACGAAATCCAGCGTGGTTAGCTACCAGCCTGCTGAGTAGATTCCGATTTTTCTCTGCCCTGGATGAGAGACATTCCGATGGGAAGATTCTCGGCCATGACACCTTCAGTGAGGCAAGCGGCCTCTGTCGTATCCTTCTTTTTCCTTGCCCACCTCTTATCATCCTCTCCTGCACCTATCTAGACCCTCTGGTTCCCCACCCCTTTTCCATTCAACTTCTCTCCTTCATCAGCCCCATGATTGACAATGTCTTTGGATCACTGAGTCATTCGCTTTGACGTCCCGCAAAGCCGATAGAAGCCCATTCTTTTGATCTCTTCAGACTTTCCCTCTTTCGCTGTTATGTCCCAAATGGTACCGACTCAGACGAAGCCGACATCTCGTTTCCTATCCAGAACGCTGCCGTTGCCGACAATCTCTCAGCAGGTCTCGGGGAAGGATATGATCGTGGCGAGGAAGTTGATACTCGCCATGAGGGCAAGAGGCCAAAACATCCAGCGCCGGAAAGAAATGCTTGACTAGTGGGAAGAGCAGGAAGTCCTCAACGAATTGACCGAACCTCGTTCGAGAGAGACAACACTATCTGTCTGAAGAGCCAAAGGGAAAAAATGGAGGAACGGCGCTTCCGCTCGATAGTGTCGACCGATCTAATCACAAGGGCGAGGATTAGAGGAAGAAACCTGCCTTTCTTCGTATGAGATCTATTTGGGTCCATCTAGCACCTACAATGTTAAGAAATAGCGCACCGCACAAGATTAGAGAGGCGATATGGCAGCACAAGGAGGAGGAATATGCTTACCGGCCTCGACATATATTTTTCATCCGCCAGGAAGAGAAGGTTAGGACCATAGTTGTCGAAGACAACCAAAGTTGGTTACCCTTATGTGGTCGTCTCTTTGCATCAACAGTCGTTACCACAAGGCAGTCTACAAGATTCCTCTGTTTTTGATTTTCGTTTCTGGTTGTCTTTGCCTCTACGCTCCTCCTCGCGAAAGCAGTCCGTAGGTCGGATCTACGCATCTACCATTGCTGTTCTTCCACTTCCACCACGTTGTACACTGAGTATGTCTCTCTTTATCATGTCCCAGTTAATTACAACCCTTTTTTCTTTCGCGCGCTTTTCTTGAATTGAACACCCAAGTCTCCGCTGCGGGCATGGCTGTTACTGTGCCGCCCATCCTTGAAGCACTACTTCTCGTACACTGCCACCCCCTCTCACAAGTGTTAACATGACTAGTTCACGTCAAGTTTACCAGAGTGCATGAGCCGTCGACGTTGAGCATTGCTCACAAATATAGAAGTTATCGTGAAGCCTAGAAGACCCCGCATCAGGACTTAGTAGGTCTCGTTGATCACCAAGGCTACGAGCTCGACGCCAACAAGAACCAGTTTCCTCCGCCACAGCTTCTTTGCCCGATCTTACTATGCAAGACATATCAACGGCTCCCTACAGATCTCAACAGCAAAGACACTCCAGGACAGTCGAATGGCGCTGTCTTTGACGTTGTCGCTGATTGCACAGAGACTTTCTGGACACGATACCCAGCGTACCATGGGGCGCTACGAGAGGATGGCCAAGCGTTGCGTCGAAGGGCTGCTCGACTTGGTTCCCGAGTGACTGGTTTCTTGAGCTCGCCCACCCATCCACTGATTCCATAGCAGTTGTCTTCACTGTGGGCGGAATTTATCATTCTCTTGTTTTGACCCCTTACTCCTATGGTCAAATGGCTAGCTCATTGGCAGACCGAGTCTCATACCCCCTCTATCTTGGAGGTCCTACCAAGGCATGATGTGCTAAGGAAAGTCTCGGGTGACGGCGTGCTTGTAGATGATGGGGTTTGCGATGTTGTACAGTATTTTTATTGATCCTGGCAAGTGCAGCAACTTCGCTAAAGCCGTCGAGGTTATCGAGTACAACAACAACGAGCTCGGTCGGCAGAGGAAAAGGATTTACCCAGTACGACGGCTTCTACCGCAACCTAGCTATGGAATTGACGGACTCCAAAGATGTCAGAAAAGGGCCAGCTGTAACTCTTCTCGTGTGAGCTCTGGCAAATACCAAGGACCAGAAAGAGAATGCCTTTGGACCAGAGCTGAAAAAGTTGAGGACGGACTGTTTTCAAAGACACTCGAAGATTGTAAAGTTGCTGATGGTAAGCACCCCGACGAATAGTACCTGATGGGGTCGCTGCTTTGTTCTCCTGGCAGTTCCATCTTGATGGCATATCTCAAGACATTGATGATTTCTACTCGTATAGAGACTTCGCGATGTCGACTTTCTGATACATCTGCCACCGTCTTGCTGGGATTTGCCTTTTGTCTTATGACCTCCTAAAAGCCCCTCGAAGCAAATTCGATTACTTACGTTTGAATAACTGGAGTGAGTAGGTATATGTTCTGGCATATATAAGCTGACCGGGCATACCTCCTGTAGACTTCTAGCGATAGAGGAGGGCTAGCGGTTGGCGAAGTACTCGAGATACTACGGTAGGTATATTGGATCAATCTCATTAGAAGTATCATTCGACCTGGAAATAATTACTATACACGTTGACAGATGGACAAATTGACAAGTGTCAATTTATAAGTTTGCTTCTAATGTTCCTCTAAGCCTTTTTGCATTCTCCCTTGTTTCGCTGGACTCCTGAACTCCTGCTCGAAGCATACTGTACCCATTCCCCCGTTGCCGTATCATGTTCAAATAGTACACTAATCTGACATCGCTTGCTCGCACCCTCCGCTTCAGTTACTCGAGTCTTCTCCTCTTGTTCTCTTCCTTCTCGCTGTCCAGCCTCTCCCTGGCCTTCAAGCTGGGCCTCGAAACACGGCCACTGCGTGTGACCGTGAGGCTGGCCACAGGCTCAGGGTCGGCCACGGCCTCAAACTCAGGCTCTGGAGCAGGGGCAGGACCAAAAGCTGGCACCGAGTTGATCCAACCTTGGATCCTAGCCTCCGTGGCCTCCTCCTCCTCTCTCTCGCGTTGAGCTTCCATAGCCTCCCTCGCCTCCCTGTCTCTCCTGCGCTGGGCAATGACTTCGCGAATCGCATCCTCGGCGCGGCCGGAGAAGATGGGCTCCTGGTGGGCATCGTCTTCATTCTGCTCTTGTTTGACGTCGCCGTCCTCTTGCTTAACGTCTTCTTCCTCTTCCTTGACCTCCGGATCTTGCTTGACCTCGGCTTCGTGATCAACGTCGTCGTCCTCTTCCTTGATCTCTTGGTTAACTCGGAGTTTGTCATACCAGGCGAGTAGGGGACGGCGGTTTGCGTCGCTCGGTCTACGAGCTTTTGTTGGGGATATGTTGTTAGCATTCTGATTTGTCCCATGATCCGATAGGTATGATTTTATATCTGGTAATGATGGGAAGGTGGATTACTCACGTATCTGGGGACGTATCGGGGGCCTCTGTCTAGCCACTTCAGGGCGACGGTCCTCTTCGCCAGACATTTTGGCTTCGCTTAGGGTCCTTGGTAGAAGGAGGGAAGGAGGAGGTGAGCTACTAGGAAGTGTGGTTTCTTCCGAGCGGCGATGTTGGAGCGCGGGAGGAAGAGTGAGTGTCGCGCGAGGGAGGAGGGGTTTGCGCGCAGTTTGAATGAGTGGATGTTGATGTGAAAAGAGCCTCGTGCGAAGTGATGAGACAACGAGGACGATCTGTTCTGCGAGAGCTGAAAAGGGCGAAAGATGTGCGAATCGAAATTTATATAATTCGACTGGAGGGGAACGATGTTGGTGGTTGTATTGTGAGGAGGACGCGTGGAGGGGAGGATGCGTAGAGGTAAGAGGTAGGTGGTCGGCTGGGACTGGATTTGGGATACGCGGTGCGCGTGCGATTTAAATGTGGGTTGAGGACGGCACAACTACCTACCTAACAAGTGAATGGGAAGAACAGTCACGTCCCGACAGTCTGGGTTCAAACTCTGGTGAACAGTCACGCTGGTTGTTGATTAGACGTGCTGGGTGGGTAGGAAAACCTTAAGGTACCTCTAAACTCGATGTCAAGTATGTCATTTGACTTCACCGCCCGTCTCCAGGTTGAGATATGTCACTCCCAAACATGAAGATGACTGACTAACTAACTGACTGACTGACTGACTGACTTTACCAGTTCAAGGTTCTTAGACACGACACGATGACACGAGATACGGAACAAGTCACAGCAATTTCAAGCAGGACGATCGCATGGTGGTAGGTGAGGTTCATCTCGAATTCCAGCCTAACTCCTATTTCTAGATACGGATGTTTTCAGGAGGGAAAAGCAGATGCGTGTCTCGAGGCAAGAAACAGCCCAATGTGCTGCCGATGAAGCTATTCTGACTTTCGTAACTTTGTGAACTCTTCCACCACGATCCATCCCACCAGCCCCCCGTCGTGCACCACGAGCACCGCCAGCACCATGCCCTCCCTCCCCCCTCCAGCTCCCCCTCTTTTGTAGACGGGTGCTGGACGCAGGAGGCAGGAGGGTGGGATGATTGTCGTGGGTGCTGGCGTGCTGTTCTTCAATTTATAAGGACCGCACCGGGGAGGGCAGCAAGCACGGCATGACGGGTGGGGCACGGTCCTCCTTGGGCAGACCTGGACGAGAACAGCATCGATGGGGGAGCCTCCATAGAGAGCTGCATATCCTTCATGTTTATTTCGTCAGTATCGGTGTTTGGTGGTTAGGTTGAATGGAGGATATTGCTTACCCTACTGCTGGCCGACCTTGGTAGGTTCGGCGGCGACAGGCGGGAGACCTTCTCGCCCTTTCCGTAAAAGTAGGCTGTCTCCTCCAGCCGCGGCACAGCCGACTGGGTGGTGATGGTGGGCCAGACCGTCTGGTCTCTGGTTGTTGTGCAGACCGTGGCCCTCCGCCGCGACCGTAGGGGGTGCGGTCGAATTAGTGGTGGTGGTGGTGGTGGTGGTGCGAGCACCGAGAGACAGGATAATGACAAGGCAACCGTAGACACGCTGTTGGTGTGAGGGTGTTGTCAGTGGGGGATGTTTCTCATGTGGATGTGCGTGAGGTAAAAGGGAGGAGTCTGGTGATGATGAGCTGGAACTAAGTTGAACTTACCCTCTGTTGTAGTGAGGCGGACATTGCCACGACCTCTCGGAGGCCTTGTCGACGCGGACACGACGACCATCGAACCTGTGGCTTGGAGTGTCAGCGTTAACTTAGTGATAGCTCATCTTGGTGATGGAAGTGCAAACTTACTCCTGACCATCCAGGGCGCGTCCCTCTGTTGGAGGGTTCCGCGAGAGGCTCGCACTGTTCCCGGCGTCGAAGAAGAGCTTTCCAAGGTGACACGCACGACAGAAGCAAGTGATGCCGGCGAGCTGTCCCTGATGGTGGGCAAGCTGTAGCTTGGGGAGAGAGAAACTTGTTGGAGGAAGGAAATTTGAGGAGGGGAAAATTGTGGGAGGAAGAAAATCAGGAACGGAAGGAGGGGCAACGGCGAAAAAAGGGAACGCGCCGCGCTCAGAGTAGCCTCGCTAATCACTCGCAGCCCCGCTACTTGCAATCCGGGAGCACAGACTGCTTCCCATTTGTTAAAATCAGCAAATGCTCACTTTGATATTGCCCGGCCACGTGGGAAATGGGAGATAGGCAGGGTATGGTACCTTCCAATTGCGAGTCTCACAAAGTGCTGTGCTCTCCGGGCAACGCTCGCTAAACTCGGCCGGAAAATCGGAGTACCTGCCTTTGCGTAATGGTTAGAATCCATACCGCCGATTCGGCGCCTTGATGGATGATGTCCCTCGGCGGCTAGGAGAATACACAAAAGCCAAACGTTGAGTACACGTACCTGACAAGGTCTCCTGGGTGCAAGGCGCGCGAGTGTCTCTGCCTCCCCCTACTGTAGAGTTGATGCCATGCCCACAAGCACTCCTTGGTTTCCTAGGTATCACGCGCTTGGAGTAGTAGATTCCTCATTGCCTATGAGGCTCCAGGCCCCCAATATCATCACCGCCTCTGACACAACATCACCATCCTCTCAAGAAGGATACCCAGCTCCCTCACTCACATACGCCTTTGCCAACCCCGAGGTCCCCAACTCACCGGTTTCCCTCTCTCGCTGTTTACTCCTACCGTCTGCCTGCCCCAAAGTGTGAATGTGGGTCCATAGAGTTTGCTTACCACCTCCTTCATCCGGATACTGAGGTTTGGACTTGTTGTCTAGCCCGTGCTTCAAACTGGCCAGCCCTCTGTGATCCATCCCGCTCTTTCGTCTAGCTTCATGAACTCAAGATAAGCGTGAGTTTTCTGCTCTAGATACCTCTCAGGCCAGCTCGTAAAGGTACTAGTACAAACGCAATCAGGGAAAGTGAAAAGGAGCTTGGATGTGCCTATCCCAGCGGGGAAACCAGCAAAAGATGTAAACCGTTCTCAGTCATAGTAAAGAATTGTTTGGGATAGAAGTACACATCGGGGTAGGAGTCTTTGGGGGAAAGAGAAAGCTATGTCTGTCTGGTTTCTCGGATGAAGGAGGTGATCTTGAACAACAGGGAGTGTGTTTTTCACTCTATATCTCCGTTCACTCGTCAAGCCAGCTCGTGGAGGTACTTCCACGAACGCAAACAAAGAAAAGCAGGAGGAGGTTGGTGATATCAGTTCCAGCATAGAGACTAGCAGGAAGCGTATTTTGCACTCAATCAAACACAAAAAACAATAAGATAGAAGTATAGATCGGGGAGGAAAGCTTTGGGCAAAAGAGGAAGCCATTTCGATGTGATGTCTTGGATGAACGAGCTGGACTTTGGATCACAAGACTTATGAGTCCTCCACCCGATGTTTGGATCTTGTCTTCAAGCGAGCTCGTCAAGATACTTCGACAAACGCAATCGGAAAAAGGGAGGGAAAGTTTGCGATACCAGTTCGGATAAGAGAGGCTGCAAAACATGTATCCTATACCACTGGCAAAGTCAACAGACGATATGGGATAGAAGTACGCATCGAGGTGGAGGAGTTGAACTCGTTGTCGTCTTGCTCGGTCTCCTCGTGCTGCTCGTCGTCATATCCGCTCCGTTCATACCTAACATGGTCTTTTTTTTGGTGATATTGGTGGCTGCCCGTAGTAAAAACACCAAAAAACAAGCATTTAACACCCGGCGATATGATTCGTGACGGGCATAAACCGTTGGGAGTGCCGCAATGAACTCAACCAAAGGATAACTGGTCAGCGAATATGCCGTTAAGAGACGGCGCTTGGGCCCAAGAGGCAAGCCATACCTGTATAATATCTCGGATGAATGAGGCTCTCCTCATGATCGCAGTCGCAGTACCTCGCAAAACAACTTGGAAGCATCATATCGAGGTCATCCGAATCCCCGTCTGGCCTTGCACAGAAAAGGCAAGACCACAGCAACTCTCCCGAGCCGAGTTGACGAGACGAATGTTGTTCCGTCGTTTGTACTCCGGCAACATCATCCCTCACATGTATATCTCGCCTCTACTCCTGTCCTCCGAGTTCCTCAGCTGCTTCGTAGAGCCATTCATCCACGGCGAAGTCGAGAACCGTAAGAGCAACATCCTCATATCATCCCAAGTTCCTGTCCTTCTGCCAGCTCGCCAGCCATGTCGTCCCAAGTGAACCAAAGCAAACTTGCTGAACCAAAAAGCATCGTCTGATGTCGTCCGAACTTCTCGTCCAGGTCTGCCAAAGGGGGACCGTGCCCCACCCGTCATGCCGTGCTTGCTGCCCTCCCCGGTGCGGACCATATAAACCTCCCTCCCCCCCTCGACTGAACTCTTTCTTCTCCTTTACACAATCAGCAAAAAGCTAACCATCGCCGCGTAAGTACTTGCTTCCTTTTTCAGATCATCACGAACCTCATCTTGCACTTGCCCAAGCACTCTCCAAGCATCGACGAAGGTATCGTCACGTCCTTTGCGTTTACTGCGTTCCTTCATTCACTGTGCCCATCACCCTTCACCCTCATCTTCAACCGAGACGCGTCGCTACGGCAACTCAGTCAGGTAAACACCATTCACCTGCATCACCAACTGGGTGAGAGTCGAGTGACTCGATCGCAAACAACAGGCCTGAGGATCACGAGCTCAACCTTCGAAGTTTCAAATCGCGACATGGAGGACATCAACCTCGCGATTTGAGCTTCGGCGATTTGCGTTACCCCTCCACCTCCACCTCATATCACCATTCCATTCACTTTAGACACTCGTCCGATTCGTCATGACAAAAGGTCGTTTCGAATTCCAAGCAAACAAGTTCATGTTCTCCTATGCTGGGGGCATCTTGATCACTTGATCACTTTCGTATTGCTGGAGATCGCTTCGCGTTCGCACTTCAATTTTCCTTCTGTCAGATCTCACTCGAGAATCGCGGCTTCAACTTGAAGCAATCTTGAAAGCAAAACATTGAACTAACAATATCATTTTTACAGATTCACAAAGCCAAAGACTTTTTTCCGCTGCCGTTGCGCCTGCCCTGCTTTCAAAGCAAAACTTTACCGTATGTCTCTGGGTTTTTTTTTTTTTCTTTCCCTTCCACTCGGTTTCACGGCCCCAAATCACCAGATATCCTCCAAGATCATGACGGAACTCAACTGCCCATTGCACACCAACCACCAAAACGAAAAACAAGCCAGAATCTTCGCCGTGTTGCATTGCCTCACTTTCCAAGCAACTTTTTACCACATGCTGTCCTTCTTCCCCTTTCCTCGCGCTTGTTGGTTGCGAGGGGGCTTGTCTGGTGCCAGGAATCGAGACTTTGACGACAGTGGAACAAGATTGGACTTGAAGCTAACCTTATGCTCTTTGTGATAGAACGTACCAAGCAAAAGAATCTTCGCCGCTTCGCTTTTTTAAGCTTTTTTTACCGTACGTGTTTTCCCGGTTCTCTCCTTCTTTTGCCTTCCACTTGGTTGGCTACAACCTCTTCGAAACATCGAAACCTGCAAGTTGGATTCACTTGAACCAAAAACGGGACGACGAGGTCAAACCTTGAAATCTCGGCCTGATCTCAACTTGGCTTGGTGCGACAGTCACGGGGAAGATTGGACTTATCTCCTGTCGACCTAGCTGGCTCACACTTGTGGCTTCAACCTCATCATCATCTTCGTTCTTCAGCACTTGCAATGGACAGCTTTGCCTGGCTTGAGCTCACCCGGCATGGACTAACACACCTCTTTTCCATCAGACAAACAACCACCACCACCAAACCCTTTTTTCGTAAGTCCTACCTTCTTTTTCCTTTGCCTATCACTCGACGTTTCTCCATTCAACTGCTAACCGTTTTCTCCCCAGCCAAAATGTCTTCCCAACGTTCCTCCACCGGCCGCGCCTCCGCCGCCTCCTCTTCTTCCTCCTCCGGCCGCGCTGCCCCCCGCGCCCCCGGCTCCTCTTCTCCTGCCGCCGCCGCCGCCAGCCCCGCCGACGCCCCTGTTTCCCCTGGCGTCCCCGGCCCCGCCGCGCCCGCTGCTGCTGTGCGTGCTTCTTTCTCCGGCACCGGCGGCCTGCGCCCTCTCCTTCTGGCCTCGCGCCTCGCCTCCGCCTCCGCCTCGCCCTCGCCGCGCCCTGACGACGGCCAGACCGCCGCCCCCGTGCGCGCTGTGGCTCGCCCCCTCAGCCGCATCCCGGTCCCCGTCCGCCCCAGCGCTGGCACTGGCACTGGCACCGGCCCTGGCGTTGTGCTGCTTGCCCGCCCCCGCGCCGCCGGCCAAGAAGAAAGTCCTGTCCGCCGCCCGAGTGCGGTGGCAGGCACCACCAACACCATCGGCACCAGACCCGGACTGGTCTCCTCGCTGTCGGCTTCTGGTGGGGCCTTCGGCTTGGACACAGTGCCGGAAGAGCCAACCCTCGACCTCTCTTCGGAGGAAGAGGGTTGCGCTGATAGCGGACGAGACGTGTCTTCTTTGGAGGACACGTCGGATCCTTTGCCGTTGTAAGTTTTTCCTCTCCTTTTTCATCTTCTCTTTTCCAAAATCCAGTGGGTTTGCCTTTGTTTTGTTCTCAGGGGGAAGACACGGATGGTTGTGTGAGTCTAGCTAGGTTTTCTAGACTTTGCTTGAACCGGCGAGTTGGCCATGTCCCTTGGTATATCTGGTCTTGACGAAGATGATGTGTTCTTGTCTTTTATGAAGCGAGATGATATCTTCTTTGGAATGGGGCTGGATGGTCTCTTTGGGTTTGGAAGTCGTCAAAGAGGTTTTCCATGGTAGCACATGGGAGGCTTTGGCATGACAAGAAACTGTACTAGGTTGCTCTTCAAGCTGAAGAAGCAAACCCTACTACTGTACTCGGCTGCCCACTTCGAGTTGAAGCACCACTGCAGCATCTTTTCGAGTACTTTGAAACTAACCTTTCTCCTTTTCTCTTCAAAACAGGCACGATCGAACCAATGCCGAGCTCGACGAGTTTTTCGGTGTGGACACGGATGACGAAGAAGCCCAGGAGCATCCCTCGGAGGAGGTTGCCCCGGCCCTGTCCCCTTCTTCCTCTCTCCCTCCCACCACGCAGGGCCCCGCAACAGCCCTTGCACCCACCCAGCAGCTGGAGCAGCAGCCTCTTTCTAGAGGTATGGGACACCGTCGTCAGGCGGCTGTTGTCACATTGCCCGGCTCCCAAGTCAGCGACGATCTGGGCTTCTTTGAGGCTTGGTTCAATGCCGAGGCGGAGAGCCCAGGCATGTTTCTTACCCATGCTCGTGTTACCGATGAGCCCGCACCCCAGGCCGAGGAAGCCGATGACAAGGCGACCGTAGACAGCCGCCCGCGGGCCACGGTAGCCCCTACTGCGACGGTCGATGTGTCTTGCGAAAGCAGGGCGAAGACTGACCCCACCGGTGGACCTGCTGCGAGCACGAGCGAGTCGGCGGCCGATGACAAGGTTGCTGACGAGCTGCCGCAGCAGGCGGTTTCCCCTGTTGCTACTACACTTCCAGTTCCCCAGCTGGATAGCACGCCTGGTCCGGTCGGTATTCGTACCACTACGGCAGGCAGACAGGATCTTGGGGCTGAAGCTGCGGCTGGCAACCGTAGTGGAAGTATGATGACAAGCTTGGTTTCTGGCGGCGAGCGGCCCCTCGGGGTGACAGACTCGACCCAGACCAGACCATGCCCTCCTCCCCTTGCTCCTTGGCTGGACCCTGCGCGCCTGAGTTCCCTTACGCTCAGTGAGAAGCGCAGGATGAAGGCCGAGCGAGCCAAGGAAGGCTGTTCCCAGGGCCACAACTCGGCCGCTTCTCGGACGACTTCGGATCCCCTCCCGCTCAGCTTGCCGGCGGTTTCTGGCTTGAGCGGGCCCGTTGTCGAGGACACGCCGTCTGTCCCTCCGCAATCCCCCAACCTCTCCTCACCATCGGTAGTCCCAGCTGGTGGTAGGGCGGGTCAACCGCTCTACGCGTACACCGGAAGATTTGCCGGCAGTCCTGGTTCCCCACCGCCCAACAGGCCGCTCCCGCCCATCCCGGGGCAGAGCATTGCGCCGTTGGGCACCCAGGTACAACGAGGAGAGGAAAGGGGTGCGATGGAGTACGAAGGAAGAGTTGTGGAAGGGAGCGAGTACGAGGACTCTGACCGCAGGCAGTTGCATCACAGTGGTGGCCGCCCTAGGCTTTACAGCCCGAGCTTGCCTACTATCAGGGACAGCTCGCCGGCATCACTTGCTTCTGTTGTGCGTGTCACCTTGGAAAGCTCTTCTTCGACGCCGGGAACAGCTGGCCGGTCCTCAAGCACCGCCGTGAACGAAGACGATCTTGGTGCGCAGCTGGCGCCAGAGGAGTCACTTGCCCTTCGGGGTGATGATGACACTACTCTGGAGGCCGACACCAGCTTCGTTCAAGGCGACCGAAGACGCTGGGGGATGGTTCCCCAAATGTTGGATGAAGAGGCCCGGCTTCGGCTTATGGCTTCGTCTCCAACGCCATCCTCAGATACGGATTCGGACAGGACGGTTCGCCCTTGCCCCAGAGAGGGTCGGGAGGAGGAGGCTCCCCCTGCCACCGACAGCGTGGCGCACGACGAAGGCCAGATGAACGACGCCAGCCACTCCTCGACTTAGTTGGTCGAGGACGTGGTAGCGTCTGCCATCGACAACAGCGCGGTTGTCACCGACTTTGGCGAAAGTGTTCCCTCATGGGAGGGGAATCTGGGTACCACGGATTCCCTGGCGAACCCCCTTGCCGCACTGCCTCCAATGGTCGAGGTTGACCTTGTGCCCGCTCCTCTTCGTCGTGCGCCAGCAGTGAGACGAGGCTCTTCAGCCAGCACCAGCCCACAACCCCAGCAGCGGGCCGCATCCCGCTCTCCCCTTTACGTCTTCCCTCGCCCGCCGATGGGCATGGGTTTGCGTGCCGATGCTGCTGGCGGTTCAAGCACGGAGAGGCCCGGTACAGCCCCTTCGTCTGGTGATGGTGGTCTCGTTTCTGACCGCACTGTCGGTACTAACTCTCCTCGTAGCCAGCATGTGGCTTTGGCGATGTCTTCAGAAGCGGCTCCTGTGGTCCCCGGTCCGAGTGGTGCAGCTCAGACTGCCGTGATGTCTTCTGGTGCGGTTACCCCCACTGGCGTGAGCGCGGGTGCTGGGCTCGGTCGAGGCTTGCTTCGATCGGTGACCCATTCTGCCATCCCTCCGCCGCCCGTGCCAGAAAGTACCTCTCCGGTTGGTTTTGCCCGCTCGGCCACGCAGGCCCTTCCTCGACTGCCAATGTCGACAACTGTCGGTGGCGCCCTCGGAGGCAACTCGCGCTCTGACACACGGGCAGTGTCAGCGCCCAGGCCGATGGGTGCCCCGACTGGTACCGAGGATGTATACGACGCTGACTTCCGGGTCTATTTCGGCCGCACACGAGATGGATACCAGGACCAGCGAGCTGTTTTGCGCCCGGCGGGGCTTCTTTCACGCACGCAGACTTCGGGAGCGCTCAGCTCCTCGACGACTGGCGGCTCGGGTTCAACACCCGACATCACTTTGCCTCCCACGAGTTCATCTGGCAGGGGCTCCGGCTCCCGCCAACTCAGTGGTTCGGGGACCTTTGTTGGCTCTCCCTCTTCACAGGCAGTGATGAGTCCCCAGACGCCGGGGTTTTCGAGCCCTTCCTTTGCCTCTGCGGCAGTCTCTTCTTCCGGTGATCGTGGCCGTGGTCGTGGACGTGGTTCACGCGGCTCCAATTCCAGCGCGAGGTCTGGCCAACCTCAACCTCAGACTCCTCAGCCGCAACCTAAGGTTGTGGTCGATTGGAATGAGAGAGGGCCCGCGCTGAAGACGGTGCGAACGAGCACGGAAGAGCAAGAGCTGCGCAACGAGCCAGCAGAAGAGCCCAGGTCGTACTGGAGCTCGGACACGGAGAGTGAGCCCTCGACGATGGGCAGAATGAGGAACGCCTTCAACAGGCTACGTTCCAAGTCTCGCGGAAACCTCCGCCGAGAAGCCAACTCCTCTGTCTCGACATCGGCGAGCCTCGGCTCACTCGCCAGCAGAGAAAGCGGTCCACGCGAGGAGATCCCTCCGGTGCCTGCCCTTCCCGCTTCCCTCTCCCGAGAGGTCTCTGCGTCGTCTGCTGTCTCGGCCTCTGCGCCGCTCCCCTCCCCTTCTCTCCCCCCTCCTGCTCCCCCTGCTTCTGCCTTTTCCCCTCCTCTGCCCCCTCTTCCTCCTGTTCCCGCGGAGGAAGACGATGATGAGGAGGACGCGAACCGGGCGAGCGGTTCGCAAAGACAGAAGCAGCTCAAGAAGAAGAAGTCGTTGGGCAACCTCTTTGGCAGGAGGCGAGACGAGTAACGGACTCGACAAAACCGTTTTTCGAGGCGTCCATAAGTCCTCACAACAGTACTCCCGAAGACCTTGGGATCCATAGTGCTGCAAACAGGCATGGTGCAGAGATGCATCATCAGTGCTCCGGAAGACCTCGGACTCAAGTGCTGCAAACAGGCTCATCGCCCCCAAAGACCTGGGATCGGCGTCTAACAGGCTGAAAAAACGACTCCTTATAAGACCTGGAGCAACGTGAAAAAGGCAATGATTTCTTAGCACTCCCCGAAGTCCCTGGGCGAGGAAGTTTGGGCAACTAGCACTCCCCCGAAGACCCCGGGCAGAGGAAGTTCAGCGGGCAAGAAACGCACTCGAAAACCCGAGACCGCGTGAACAGGGTTGAAAAAACGACTCCTTATAAGACCTGGAGCAACGTTGAAAAGGCATTAGCACTCCCCGACAAAGTCCCAGGGCGAGGAAGTTTGGGCACCTAGCACTCCCCCGAAGACCCCGGGCAGAGGAAGTTTGTGGGCAAGAAAACGCACTCGAAAACCCGAGACCAGCGTACACAGGGTTGAAAAAACGCGCCTGAAGACCCAGGACCAGCGTGCAGGGCTACCTACCCTTTGTCACGGGATATAGGTATTTATTTTTAGCACTCCCCGATGAAAGTCCCAGGGCGAGGAAGTTGGGCATTCTAGCACTCCCCGAAGTCCCCGGTGTGAGGAAGTTTCTGTGGGCTGTATCAGAAACATGGTCTGGATATCCAGGGGAAAGCCGTGCGGGGCGAGTACCTTGGTGACAGCATGTAGAAGATGCATTTGTTTCCTGTCTGGTTCTGAGGAGAGAGAGCCAGTGTTTCCGAGTATAGTTCACCCAGTTTTCCTTTTCACGATGTTTTGGCGTTCGTTTATTTTTCGGCGGATTTTGGAAGACAAAGACGAAGACATGACATGAGAAGGACGTGCATTTGGAGGAATCAAAAGATCATGAAAAACACAGAAAAAAAGACTTTCGATTTGGTTTATTGCATTTGGTGAACTCGGACTGGGAACTTTGCGTTGTTTTTTTCTTTCTTTGCGGCTGTGTGCTTGGGTGCTTTGCTTGGGACTTCGACGTTGACATTGACATGTCGTTGAAGTTGGGTGTGGAGGTGGGCCAAGCAAATGTCATCGAGTGCAGTCAGTGCCTGTGACCTATGGCGCTAGTACCTGCCTACCTAATTCGCTTAGGTCTGGGTCCCTGGGAGCCTGCCTGCCGGAATGTTGTCGGTTTTGGACGGGACATGGTGGCTCGTGCACTCTTTCCTCCCCCGCAATTCTCCAATTCCACTGTACTTTTTGCTGGGCAAAGGCACGCGGCGCGTTTGTGGTTCTTGGAGCACTGCAACGGCAGAAAAAAGCACACCACCAATTTTCGTCACCTACCCTTGACGTCTCCATTACTTACCCTCGACTTCTTCTCTCCAAAACAACACCGCGAGGTCACCTTCTTCTCGCCCACGTTTTCGCTCGACCACAATCGGCGCATACCATGACGACGCAATTCTGAGCATTTCATCTCTCCGACTAGCACATCGATCCACGAAAAATCCAAAAAGATGGGCAGTCAACAAAGTGTGCCGGAGGGCGAAGACGGCGACGTCAGAAGCAGATCGGCCTCACCCTTGGTCCAGCAAGACAGTCATTGGGGCAGTTACGAGAACCACGATCGCTACGATGATACCATTCCCGACGTACCATTCGGCCAGCAGTTCGATGACGAGGAGCAGCAGCCACAATCACCTGTCGCACCTCCGTCAGGCGAGCGCAAGAAGAAGAAAAAGAAGAAGAGCAAGCACCGGCACCGTTCCCCCTCTCCCGCTGCTGTTGTCGAGCACGAGGTGAACGGCTATTATACCCACGACCAGGAGCCGAGCTTCGCAGATCCCGAACCTGCTATTGCGACCGAGGAGCAACACGAACTCCCAGAGGCTGGCAAGAAGAAGAAGAAGAAGAAGAAGAAGTCCAAGCCTCAGTTTGAGCCACAAGTCGAGGAGGAGGAGGTGCAACAACCAGAGCCCGAACCCGAGCAGCAATTGCCCGTTGTCGTGTCGCCCAACCTCAAGTTCGAACGTCCTGAAGTCGCCGAGGCCGAACCACAATCCGCTGCTGCTGAAGGATCTGCCAAGTTCAAGAAAAAGAAGAGTCGCAAGTCCAAGAAGAAGGTCACGGTCGACATTTCAGACGATCCCATTAGCGATGGCGAGGACCATGTCGAGCGCGAGCGAACCACAAAGATCCACAGGGGCGAGCCTCCGAGTGCCGAGCGTCATGTCAAGAGGCGGAGACTTTCACCCGAGCCTGTTGCTGAAGAGGAAGACGACTACGATCATGGGGAACTTGATGCTTCGTTCGTTAAGAGGGAACCTGGTGCCGACGACCATGAGCCAAGCATGGTTGGTCGACATGAACATACATCACCACTCGTGGCCCGTGAGCGACGAAGGGCTCGTTCTGCTTCGCAGCATCCTGTCGAGGTCGCTTCCAGCGCTTCTCTAGCACCACAATTTGCTACCCAACAATCTTTCAGCTTCCACGATGAAAGCTTCCATAGCACTCGCATTCCCGATACGATTCAGCCAATGGATCTGGACGATCGTATTGATGGCCTTCCAAATACCCAAGACTTCGCCGATGGTTTGCCTCCGAGCTCCCAAGGACAGTTCGAGGCTTTTGTCCACAGCTCTCACTCTCCACGCATCGACGGCCTCCCGGCTACGAACAGCAGCTTTTGGGAAGACCCCATGCAGCACGATGTCGTTGACGAGCCAGAGGAGGATATGCCTGATGCGCATATGGCCGAACCAGATCAAGCCGACATTGAGACTGCTTCTTCTGCTGGAGATTCTGAACCCGAGCAAATCAATATCGACCAAGAAGTTCCTGACAGCAAAGAATCAAGTCCGGAAGTCGATGTTGCTGCCGAGGCCGAGGATGTCGAAGATGCTGCCCCTGAGGTATCGGTTTCTCAGACTCCTGCCCCCAAGGCACGCAAGTCCCGTTCCAAGAAATCACAAGCTCAAACCGATGCCGAGCCTGAAGATGTCGAGCAAGTGGAGGCCACCACTCCCGCACCAGCATCTACAACCAAGACGCCGCGTTCCAAGGGCTCGAAGCGAAAGGTGAAGGTCCCATATTACGAGCGCGAGGAGGCTTCGGAAGCACCCGAGCAACCCGAGGCGTCTGCTGAGCCTGCCGTGGAGGAAGTTGCCGCCACTCAAAAAGAGAAAAAGCGGGAGAAGAAGCGCAAAGCACGTGCTGAGGAAGACGAACAAAGCGCCGACGATATCGAGCCAGCACCCAAAAAGGCCAAGGCCACCACAAAGAAAAAGAAGCCAGCGAAGAAGGAGGATTCCGAAGAAGACAACTCTGAATATGAGGAAGCAGACGAAGCCTCCAACATGGCGAAACCAAAAGGTCGCATGACGCAGGCCGAAGCTGCTCGCATCAAGAAGGCAATTGACTCGTTCAGGGAGGCCAATGGACTCTCCAAGCATGCGGTTAACGACATGATTCACCAAGATCCACGCAAGGAGGCCAAGTACCGCGAGCTATGGGATCTTATCGTCAATGCTTGCCCCAGCCGGCCACGGAGAAAGTTGGTCCAATACTGCAGGCAGAATTTCCACAACTTCGCTGCCCGCGGTTCATGGACCAAGGAGCAGGATGAGCAGTTGGAGAGCATGCTCAAGATCCACGGCCAGAAGTGGACCCTTATCGGTGGCCTCATCAACCGCTTCCCAGATGATGTGCGTGACCGGTACAGAAACTATCTGGCTTGTGGGGGCAAGAACAGAAAAGACTACTGGTCCGAAGAGGAAGAGGAGCGCTTCGTCAAGGTCGTCTCGGAGGCCATCGACAAGATCAAAGCCAGCCAGGCCAAGGACAAGAACAAGTCCAACGACTCACCAGAAAGTCTCATCAACTGGCAGCAGATCAGCACGGCTATGAATCACACTCGGTCCCGCCTTCAGTGCTTGCAAAAGTGGAAGACCCTGCGCAAGAAGGAAGCTCTGCCTGATAGCATCATGGTCAAGCTTCCTGATGGCGACTCTTCTCGTCTGGACAAGGCTCGCAAGGACTTGCGCAAAATCACACCCGAAGACAAGGCCCTCTTGGCGCGTGCCATCCGTGACTCTGGTGCTGAGCGTGAGAGGGATATCAAGTGGAAAGACATCAAAACCGATGTTTTCGACAAGCGGTATGCCGAGAAGGCTTTGACCGTCACCTGGGGTCGTCTCAGACAAGCTGTGCCGAACTGGGATTCCAAGTCTACCCAGGAGTGTGCCAAGTACCTTTGCGATATGTATGAGCGCGATGCCGACTGGAACGGTGACGAGGAAGTCGGTGATGACGATGAGGAAGATGATGCCGATGCCAAGTCTACCGTCAGCAGACCTGCCTCCGTCGTTGTCTCAAATACGCAGCAGACCAAGATCTACCGCACACCAAGAGTCGGCCTGTGGGAAGTTCCAACGGAAACCAAGACAAATCCCAGCCATGTTTTTCAGTCGTCAGACAATGAGATGCGCGGTCGTTCTCAACGTACGAAGGAGCGTGCGAAGGAGCGTGCCAAGAGGGTGACGAAGCCAGTAAAGGAGGTAGTAAATGCGGCAGTAAAGGCGGCACCCAAGTCAAAGGAGCCACAACTCTCGGAGGATTTCATCCACGACGAGGACACAACTGATGAGGAGGAAGTCGAAGAGAGCATCAACGGTGACATTCCCGCTGTCAACGGCAATGGTAACCATGATCTCGATATGATTGATGCTCCCCCTCTTGACTCTGAGGAAGATGAGGAATCAGAACCCGCCCCATCACCGCCCGTCGTGCGGAGTCGCGCCGTGAGCGTCGAGCTCGGTGAACCTTCATTCATCTCCAGCCCACAACTCCCCACCTCCGCTCAAAAACGTCAAGACTCTTCCGACTCTGAAGACGACTCTATCCTCGCCACCACCTCCAAGGCCGCTGTCCTCAAATCCAAAAAGGCATCACTCCGCACCTACGGCAAAAGCGCCTCCACCAAGAAAACCAAGCCCAAGCGCAAAGAGAAGGAAGTCGACCTCACGGTCCCTCTCGTCCTCGGCGCTGCCGTCCCTATCCCTTCCCTCCCACCACCTTCCAACGTCTCCACAGCAAGTCATCACCCCCAATTGAGCCCCAAGCGTCCCTCCACGCGCCATGCTTCCGTCAACGAAAGCCACGACTCTGACCACTCCGACGCCGCCCCGTCTCACAGCCAACTTGACAAGAAAAAGCGCCGCATCCTCACCCGCCAACCATCGGTCAGGACAACAGAAACCATCATCAAAACCACCGCCTCTGTAGCAAAGGCCAGTAAGCGTCGCGCGAAGCTCACGCCCGAAGAAGCTAATTCCTCGCCTGAAGTCGCCTCAGCGGTACCCAACCACCTCCTCGACGAGCTCGTTGAGTTGGACGGGAACCTAGCGGATGACAGCTTGGTGTCGTTGGACAGGCCCGGTGATGTCGTCGGTGGTGTGCAGAAGGAGAGGAAGGTGGCTAAGAAGGCCAAGGCAGTGAGGAAGAAGCTTGCTGCTTCTGCTTCTGCTTCTGCTGCCGCTCAAGCTCAAGCTCTAAATGGGGAGAGTGGTGGAAGTGGAAGTGTGGATGGTAGTACCTCCAGGGTGTCGGTGACGCCGGCGCCGTTGGTTAAGGTCAGGGCTTTTCCGGTGGTCTTTGAGAGTCCGGAGGTTCCTGAGGTTCCTGAGGTTGCAAAGGCTCCTGAGGTTGCATACAGTGTCATTAGCAGTGATATGGATGATATGGAGGATATCCCGGCGAGGTTGCCGGGGGTGAATGTGAATGGCAGTGCTTTGGCCTAGAGAGGTCGCGGAGGAGAAGTGTGTTGGGTTGTGGATGATGAAGGATGTATTGATGGAAGCGTGGAAGATGAGAGAGCATGGAAAGCATGGAAAATGGCCAATGTTGCCAGGTATGAACATGGAATGGACGCGGATTCAACAAGTATAAAGGAAAGGAGTGAAAGGTGTTGATACCTCAGAAGAAAGAAATGGAAATGAATGAAAGAAGGATTATGGTTCAAGGCATTATTGCATTCGATGGTTCGAGACGTTATAGGTTCATGGAATGGTATGGTCCTCATGGACTCAAAGGAAAGTTGTTTGTGGCATTGCATTAATGGTCGTTATGGTGATTGATGGCTTTTAAAGGGTCTTGAAGTGGAAAATGGGGTTATGGAAATGGTATTGAGGGTTAAGCGCAAGGAGCACATTGGGTTTTACCAGCTGGCGGTGTTATGGATGGTCTATATGCCGCAGGGAAGTCGTCAAGAAGGTGACTGGGAGCTATTGGAGTGCAAGTTGCCGCTGGTTAGGGATATTGGTGAAGAAGAATTGATTGCCCTTGCGCGCAAGTTACTGCTTCCGAATACGTGATTATGTGACCTGCAAGTGTTGTTTTTCCCTTGTCTTCTGATATCTGATTTTTCCCAGGCTTTGTGATCTTTTTTTAATGGGACATGGTCCCAAGACTTCCCTACTGCGACAGTCATCATGAAGTTCCCTCATTCTCTCCAAACTTGGAAAGAACCAAGGGAATTTGAAGCTCGCCTCCAGTCGTGAAGTTCAAGTATGCGAGGTAGGTATGATACATGCTGTGGTGGCCGTGTTTCTAGAGGTACTCTCGCACTATTCCAAGATGCAAAGTTCATTTAACTGTTCTAGCAACTTTAAGGTTTCAACACTTTGATCCTTCAACACGCCCTGAAAAGTCATTGATCAAAACAGAATATCACAAAATCATAAAATTTTGCGGATTAGCGTTGAGATTTTGGTGTTAAGCGTCGGACCCGTATTCACGCACTGACTGCCCTGGACTTACACTCACTAGTTTTCCATCCCAGTACTCTAAACCTAGAGGTAAGTTGCCATGACTTACGGCTAAGGTTATTCTCTTTCTTTTACCGCTTCAGGTTCTAAACGTGTTCTTGACATTGTAGTTGATCTTGCTGCTTGGTCTCCTGGAGGTACCTCTAGATCATGATGATTCTGCATGTGGTAAGGTTCAGGTTCTGTGTTGAGAGCCTTCACGTAACCGATCTTAAGTTCAAAACGCGGCTGATTCAGATTTAAACAGTCAAATCCAACTTGAATGAAGCTTTTGTGACTTGCTCTCGAGGTTCCGAGAAAGGTAGAAGCTGCTTGACAACATTAGAGTGATTTTAAAAGCTGTAGGAAACACATACAAGAATGAACGCAGTGGTGATATGTCCGCTTCCACTAATCCAAGCAACGCTACGATATGTGTTTCCTTTTACCGAGGGATGTTGGAGATACTTCGACTACCTAATCGAGATCTTGGGCCAAGTGTGTGTTATATGCGAGTATGCATCTATTTTTTTTTCTCCCTCGCTTATTTATTGCTTTTACCCGTGGGTGTGAAGTTGGCTTATGTAATTTGTATGGCCAAGCAACACCCACTCTCTTGCAGAGAGTGGGTATAAAAATTCTAGGATAGCAATAAATCTGGGACAATCTATACTACTTTTGCCTGCAAAACTGCCTATACCCCATATAATAGCTAATTTTTATAATAATATAATATAACGTAATAAAGCTAAAATTGATAAATCTTATAATAATTTAATTAAAATAAATATACTAAATCCGTTAATATATTTCTATTAAATATCTAACTTCCTATTCTTATAAAACTCCTTCAATTATACTATTATAGGTCCCGCTATACCCAATTTAATTAACCTCTCCTCCTTCTCCTTCTTCTCCTTTACTTCTTTTACTTCTTTTTCAAGGGTAGCAAATCTAATAATAAACTCAATAAATAGCTCTAACTCTAGTAAATTACTAATTATATATAATATTATTACTAAATAGTTAACTAAATTACTACGCTTACAACGAATATTTATAATACTATTAGGAATAACTTATTTCCTACTAATAATTAATAGAATTTAGGGGGTAAAGCGAACTTCCTCCTCCTCTTCCTCATTACTACTATTATTACTACTATCGTCAAATAGGACCAATTAATTCCCTTAATTAACTTCCCTATTTTCGTTATCCTTATCCTCTAATAACGACGACGACGCTAAATCCGCCCTATAATCGTTATCTATACTAAGAACCCTAATATCTCTATTAAGAACGTTAATTCTATTATCTATAATAATTATATTATAAAATAGGCGAATTATAGATCGAAGAATAATAAAAAGAAGGAGGCTAATATTAATAAAGAAAATTAACGCGCAGCGGCCGTCGTAAACCTATAACAGATATATTAAATCGTTAACGTTATAATATAAATCCTTACTATTATTTATTTTTTTAAAATATTCTTCGAAAGTAAATTGGCGCTATCTACTTTTTAATCCTTTTACCCTATTTTCTAACAATTTCTTCTAAACTTATTACCTATCTTTAATTTTTTAAAACTCCTTTTTTTATAATTCGCTAACTACCTTCAATTATTTCTCCCTCTCCTTTTCCCTCTCCTCTTCCTTTCAAAGGTCCTTTATATAGCGAATCCTTTTAATAAATATATTATTAATATACTCGCCGTCGGGTTTTACAATATATTTACATTTTTTCTTAGTACTAAGAATTTCGAATCGTAATACCCTATCTAATATATATTTATCGAAATACTCCTTAGCAAACAAACCTTCGTTAACGGCTACTTCAATAATACTTATAGCTTTAATAATACCCTTATTAATAATATAATTCTCTAAACGTTATTTTACTAATATTAAACTCTCCTTAGCAATTAACTAACGGTTTAAATCTAGTAATATTTCTAAATAAAATATAGGGTTATCCTTCTTAATTTTATTCTCGAATCTTTTTATAATTTTAGCGGGGTTAAATAATTATATACTAATATTTTCGAATCCCTTTATTACGTTACGCGTAATAAACGTAATATTCTACATATCCTATTATTATTATATAAATTATTAATTAATTAATTAAATTAATAACGATCGAACCAAATTAAACCTTACCTACAAAATATAAATATAATTTTAACGGGAGAGATTTAATTAGCTACGTCGGATATAATCCTTTAATACCTTTTAATAAATAACTTTCAATTATTAAAATACACTAACATCTATAGGCTAAAAAAAGTAAAAAAAGTATAGGGGTATAAAAATGAACTCGATATTAAAACGCAAATAATATTTATATAATTCGTATAAATAATATTTAAAAAAGGAATTTATAATTAATAACTAATAAATCCTCTTATTAATAAGGGTACTACTACGTTCCCCTCCTCGAAAATCGTTATTATAAAGCTAATTAATACTATAAATATAAGTAAGAACCGCAGTAACGTTTATATTAGCAAACTCTTTTATTTCGAAATCCTATTCCTCTTCTTCCTCTTCGTTAATATTATTTATAGTAAATTCTATTTCAAAAATACTAAACTACCTCTTAAAAACTTTATCCCCCTTATCTACCCACCCGCGTTTTTAAACTTCGATATAATATTTCTAAAAATACTTATTAAAATATTAAATCTACTCTATTATAATTTTATTATTATTAAACGCAATATTACTTTATATAAAGCGTATATTTCCCTCGAAATTATTATTTATTATATCCTTTATTAACTATTTTTTAAAAATAGTAAAGAAGGGTAAATAATCGCTAATATTATTACCGCCGCCAACGAAAATAACGGATTTACAATTCGTAAAATCGAATATCTCTACTTATTTTTACTATAATAAATTCATAATAAATTACTATCCTAATATTATATTTAATTTTTATTAACGGTATTAACCTACTTTAATTTTATATTTATATTTAATTATTAATACCTCTAAACTCTCCGCTATTATCGCAATATAATAACTATACTTATCCGCGTTCTATATTATTAACGCGGTAATACTACGATTTAATATAATAGCTTCGAATTTCTTAAAATACAATATTATATTTATAATTCGCTATTTAATTAATAATTATTTTACTTCGATGGGCTTTATTTTAATAAAATTAAATTATAAGTAATTAACTTTCCAAAATCGAAACCAATATTAATTAATTAGTAGCGCTAAAAGTATATAACGTAACCGTATAAAATTAATAACTTCCTCGAATAGATCCTTACCCGTTAAAACTCTAAATTCAATTAACTAATACGCGTATATTTCGAATATTTTATTTTTATTATAATTAAGTATAATCGGTCTCCCTTTATTATTAATAATTTGGAGAAGAACCCCGTATTCTTTAAAAGATTTAAAATAACGGCCAATTATACTCTTAAAATAATAAAACCTCTTCATTATATCTTAAACGCTCGGCTCTTTATACTTTTTCTAATCCTTTTTATTAAAATTTATACTATTTTATAAACGGGTTACCCAACGTCGTATATAATACCGGGATTAGGTATTTTAGAGCCACCGAACAGTATAGGCGGTAATAAATTCCCCTTATTCGTCGGCTATATTTAAATATTAAAGGGAGACGTTACAATATTAATAAAAATATTAAATACAAGTTAGGGTACGGATAAGGGTATTATTGTAGAGAGAATTAGTCTATAGATATTATATTATAGCTATTTATATAGCGGTTTATTAATAAAAAAATATAGTGTGACATTTAGGTACTATCCTAGATTTACTATTGTCCCAGAATTTTTATGCCCACTCTCTGCAAGAGAGTGGGTGTTGCTTGGCCATATAGATTACATAAGCCAACCTCACACCCACGGGTACTTTCACCGTTAATTTTAGAGAAGATCTCTACTTGTTGGAAAAGGAACGGGAGAACCGTGATATGGTTCGTCCTTAATCGTTGACTCGTCTCGTGAAAACAGAGAGATCATGGCATGGCTGCTCTCCCGCCACAAGACAGAAGGGGGTTATACTCTACCAAACGGAGTATAACAACGCATCCTTCGTTCGGTGCCATTGCGATCTGGTGGGATATCTGCCGATAATCTTGGTACATGCATATTTTATATCGTACCTAGATCTAATGTATAGTTGCTTTGTGGGGGCGATGCAAACCTTCGAGTGAGCCAGCGGTACCATACAGTCCATGGTACTTATTATCGGTCCTGTTGTCACTGTGAAGCTTTTCGCGGAGCAGCTGGAGTCTTCAAGTGCTGAACTTCAGCGTATGTTTTTTTCCACCTCGGACTCCATGTCCGATTATCCCTAGAGGTAGTCAGAGTAATGAGTTTTGCCAGCCGCTTGCGCCCAATATTGGTTCTTCCGGAAGTTTGGATGTTTCACTCCTAGTTAAAAGTGTTGACGACTGATCAGCTGTGTCAAGATAGTAAAGAAATGTTGAAGAGGAGGGCTGCCTGAAACCTGTTATTGAGGTGTGTCAGGTACCTCTAGGTACTCCATCCGATGCGATGGCGACGAGTGATGGTCGTGAATTTGATGATGTCTGCAGAACAGTCTTGAAATTAAAAACCTTGCCTAGAGGTAGGTATTGTTCCTTCGATTCCTGGAACCTTGAATAGGCAGTGCTGGGAGTGGAAAGGGATGAATCGTGGTAAAGTCCATCTCGTGTTCAATCTCGTTTGCAAGTGGAGAGATGATTTCAACACATAGAACTCAAAATTGCTCGTCCTGGTCCGTTCTTCCGCTCGCGCGTCCCAAAAAGTATTCCATGAACCATGAGATTGAGAATGGGTTGAAGAAATGATATTATCCTGAGGCGGAACTGGTGTTCCTTGCGGCTGATCAGTACGACAGATTATTGAAAAGAACTCTAGTCCGGAAAAGAAAACCGTGAAAGTGGATGGCACGAGGGGGAAAAGAAGACTGAAAGACAACATGCCACTAGGCAGCAAGAAGTGGCAAGAAAAATAACAAAACCAGCCCATCGCTGACAGAAGAAAACGAAGGCAAAGAAGAGGAAAAACAGAATGACATAAGCTCTGCCATTCACAAGCACCAACAGATGATGTTCAAGGGAAAAATGACAACCAGCCCACGCCAAGCTCCCCGTCTGTTTCCCCATCAGTGTCAATTCAGTTCAATGTGCCCCGTGCGTCCCAGACTCCAAAATTCCCGATTTCAATGTTCAGACCAATCATCTGGCCAATCCGAATCAGCAACGCGTCGAAAGAGTGGGGAGGAGTGACGGAAGAAAGGGGAGAGGGGGGTGTCGACAGGGGAAATGCCAAGACATTTTTGGGGTACATACAGTACTAGGTACTGGAGCGGAGGAACAGACCAACAGGGAGAGAAAAGAGGTGCAGCGGGAAAAAGAGAAAGAAAAAAAAAAGAAAAAAGAAACAACAAAGGGAGGGAAAGAACAGAAAGAAAGGGTGGTCTGGCTCCAAACTTCAAGCAAAGGTTCTCTCCGGTTTGATGTCTCGCGTTCATTCATCCGTCTGTTTAGCAAATCCCCAAACCCAAATCATCATCACCAGTGGATGAAGCATCAGTTGTAAACCAGCCAATAATAATGGAACATAAACCAGAACCTTGAACCCGTCCGTTGTCGAAAAAGGTACAAACTACTTTCCCAGGTCCCTTCAACATCTTTCCGTACACACCCCGCCTTTTTTTTTACTGCCCCATATTGGCCATTTCCATCCCGTCGCATTCTTCCCATTTTTTTATTTTTCCACACCCTGTGTTTCTGTTTCTTTCTCCCCGCCGTTTGCCCATTTTCTTTCTTTCTCCCTCCATCATCCCACTTTCTTCCTCCACTTCACGCACACATCAACCACCGCCACCTTCAAACGTTTGCAACTCGTTTTTTTTATTTTGCCATTCAATAACAACGACTCCACAGCAAGCAGGCAGGCAGTTCTTATTCACTTTCTACCAGATAGGCAGCTTCACTTTCTTTTTTGCTTGCCTCTTCTTTTTTTTTATAAAAGGGAGCAGCTTTCGCCAGAAAACCACCCCGCGATTTGCGACCAAACCTTGAATTCTGGCCACACCCCACATCACCACCATTCCTCACCATCGCAGCAAACCTGAGGATCACCACCTCTCCCTTCACTGCGCAGCCTGAGTATCGCAACGATGCCGCCTAAGAGAGGTCGTCCCTCAAACGCGCAGAAGGAGGCTGACCGCGGTGCTACGGTTTCAAAGGGAAAGGTAAGGCATATCATCGATCTGTTTCATGTTTTTATTCTTTGATGGAGTGGTGATTGCTGCGCATGCAAGTGAGTGAGAGGGACAAGGAAGCGCATGTCAACATCCCATCGCAGTTTGTCTTTTTGCGCAAATCTCACCTCAGTATCAGAATGACAACAACATGGACAACAACAAAAGAAAACAACTAGCAATAGTATTCACGACTGGGAACAAGTCGATTTCCCATCTCTCTCACTCACTCATCACCTTCGCTTCATCTATGATGAAGGGCAGCTTCACTTGCGCAACTCAAGTTTCTCCTCCTGGCACTTCATACTAATTTGTCTTCTTCAACCATAGGGTGTTGCTACTACTGCCGCTCAAGAGCCAGCCACTTCCCCCAACGGTTCCATAACAGTGTCTGTTGGTGGTCCTACCGCTGCGAGTCCTGAGATGACCAAAACCGCCAGCATGAAGGGCGGCGCTGCCTCCAAGAAGGCAAAGGCGCAAGCTGAGGCTGCTGCAAAGGCCAAGGCTGATGCGGAGGAGGTTCCTGCGGATGTCACCATGGAGGAGGCCAACGCCTCAAGCACATCTAATGCCGCTGAGGCCACGACCAACGGCGAGTCCGCGACCCCATCAGCTTCGACTACCGCCAAGGAGGGCCAACCTGTCGAGTATGGCACCATCAAGAAGAACAGCGAGACAGCTTTGGTTGCTAGCAACGGCAACAGTGAGGTGGCCGCAAAAACCAACAACACAGTCTCGGCCCCGCGTGGCGGCAACGCCTACATGGGAGCCTCACGAGTCATCGGCACTGGATACGAGAACATTAACAATCTCGAGGAGATCCAACTTCGTCAGCTCCATGAGGACATCGACGCTTACCAGCATGACCTGGCCTACTGCACCGCCACTCTTGCCTTACCCGACCTCACTCCTCAGGAGACTCGTACTTTTCAGCTTCGCCAGCTCGATCTTGGCCACCAGATCCGTCACTGCCAGCACAGGATCGAGAACCTCCAGGTCCAGCTGCGTCGCCAGGGCATTCCCTTCACTAATTACAGCGTTGGTGGAGGCCGCGCCTACACGGCTGCCTTGATGTCCGGAACGGGTCAGGTTGCAGGCCAGAAGCGTGGCAACCCTTCAGATGAGGATGACGGCAGCAACGAGGCCTCAGGTTCGGCCAAAAAGGTCAAGCTGACTCCCGACGAGCCGCAGTTGTTGGATGTCGAGGTTGACGAGGCGATGGCTGGCTCCAGGGATAGAGAAACTGGCAGCCACCCTCCTAATGGCCATACGTCGTCCCCACAACGCCCAGAGTACGGCACTCCCGGAACCTGGGAGTTTAATCTCCCAATTATCCATCGCGGCTCCGTTCACCCCGACTATCAAAACGGCGGTAACGGTCACAACGGTAACGGCGGCGGTTCTTCCCCCTATTTGGTGGATGAGGAGGGTCAACAGAACACGGCACTGCAGCGACTCGGTTATTGGAAGTGTCGCCTGTGCTCGGCGCCTAAGTACCTCCTCGCCGGCACCGGTCGTTCCCCCGCCGCTCCCTGCAAGTGGCCTCTAAAGGACATCTCCAAGATGATTACGCATTTTACGGAAATGCACACGGAGCATACTCCCGCCGAGCGCTGCAGCGAGCTGGGCTACGCCCTGGCCAAGAACCGTGGTCCCTTTGAGTACTGGCTGCGTCGCACCCGTGCCCAGAACGTGGGCGACGGCGAGATCATCGACGAGATCATTTCGGAGCTCATCAACGGCGTTATGCCGCACACCTTGCGTAGGCTGAGCAGGGCTGCGGCGGGGATGCCTGTTTAGGATGGGCATCACTGGGTGTCACGTCCGACCGTTTACATCGAGGAGTGAATGAATGAATCGCTGACTGGCATGTGCCATGGAAAAGAATGAGCTTGTTGGTCATGACTGAGATTGATCGCCGTTCCATTCTATTTTGTTCAAGGCGGGAGGTTATAGAGCACACTGATGAACTGGACTACACACTCATCACAACACGTGTGGTTCTGTTCAGATGTTTGAGCTCTTTTTCTTTCACACAGAGCAAGGCTTTTGCAAGCAGTCACCAAAGGAAGGAAACATCATCGCCGTCGTCGAAACGAAGTCTGTCTGGAGCGTCTAAGAACATCCACTGAGACTGTCTTAGTAGCACTTGACGGGCATGATTCTGGAACCCACATTATTGCATTCTGAACGGACGTGGACAAGACACAGAGAAAACAAAGAAATCAACGAAAGGAAAAGGAATGATATTGCTCCCAATGGCCGGCTGGGCACAGTGATCGAACGACTGGACTACTTCAAGGTTCGGGGTTAGTACATCACAGGCTCTACTACCTTACTCGCTGGGTTTGCATTGGTGGGAAGCTGGACAAATGATGAAAGGAAGCGAAAGGACATACTAGCTCAACAACACAACAACACAAACCGACCTTAGTACCTCTAGTACCTCTCTAGCTACGAATGTCTCTCTCCATCGAGATTGAAGTAGCTTACACGAGGGAACATGGGAAGCGGCGGATTGGCTTTATATCAGGGAGACTTTTGTTTTGTCTCTCCTACACACAGCCCTTTACATAGGCAGTTGCAGGATGATGGATGGATATACCAAACTCTGGCATTGGCATGGCGTACATCGAACAGACGGACGGGAGTTTTCGGATTTTCGTGTTTTTAGTAGATACCACACTGCAGTGCTTTTGATAAAAAGGGTTAAGGGATCATCAGTTCATCGCTTTGGCCAATACCACAGGGCTAGGGCATCAAATGAGCTACGATAATTGGTAGCCATCGAAATAAAAATTATACTGAACCATAGACCAACCAACTTGACCCGACTGCTTGAACTTTCGTGATGATTGATCGTGTTGATAATGAAGAATGGCGATAGTGATAGTGATAGTTGCTCGGGAAACATGTTTACCTCTTGTTCAGAAACCAAACACAACTTGCGATGGTGTGCACGGTGCCGTTGTTGATATGATGCTGGTGTGATGTAATCCGAGAGTTCTGCTCCAACTGGCCTCGAGTTGATGGAAACGAATTTGAAGCACGCTGGCCTTTGCATCGACGAGGCACTGCACCGTATAACGTGTATATCTTCAGATTTCCGGTCTGATATAGTTGAATACCCCCATCGAGCTGAACTTGACAGTCGCTTGACTTGTCAAAGAACATATCTCTAGCTGAAAAGACACTTGTCCACTTAGCTTCACATTCAACTTCTACCTTAACCCACCTTTCCCCAAGACAAACAAAGCAACATGGGTATCGTCCACGTCGAACTCTTCGAGTTCAAACCCTTGGCGACACAGGAAGAAGTCCAGGAGGTGAGCGTTTCTCTTTCCTCTTCCCCATTCTCTGCTGGTGTCTGGTCTCTTCTTCATCGACACAACTCCTCTCTTATGAACCCCCCTCCATATTGGTTCGACCGAACAGCAACTTGGAACAACAAAAGAAACAAAAATGAAACCGAGCAAAAGCAAACATCGACCGAACCTCAACCGGCGCGAACATGAAGAAAGAACATGAGAAGCTGACGGATCCCACTTGAAATACCTCTAGGTCTGTGACAAAATGATGTCCCTCAAAGACCGGTGCACCAACCCAAAGACACACCTGCCTTACCTGAAGACGGCGATAGGAGGGGCGAATGTGTCACCTCAGGTTCGTTTTTTTCTTTCTTTTTTTCTTTTTCTCCCTAGGTATACTTACCTCCAGTACCACCGCGAGGGCTTTCATACATGTGGTGGTGTGAAGGCATATATAATATGGTGAACATCGGATAAAATGGGATTTCATGGATGATGATGATGCTGATGCTGATTTTGATGCTGATGCTGACACACAAGACAACAACAAAGGGCCGCATCTCCCACGTTTTTGTGTCTGAATTCGACACGCCCGAAGACCGCAAGTTTTATCTCGAGGAAGACCCGGCGTTCAGGGAGTTTGTGGAGAGTATCGAGGGGATTGTGGAGGGGAGGCAGGTAGTTGAGTTTAGTCCGGGGGAGTTTTGATTGTCTATCGGTAGTAGGTAGTAGTGGTCTTCGTGGTACTAGGGTTGAAAGAGGTGGAGGTAGTAAGGCGACTTGAAATGCTGGATAATGATTGCTGGTGAAGACACTGTCTTCAATGTTTCAGCTGGGTTGGTAGTTCGTGATTGCTGGATAAAAGGGAGAGGTTATTCAGCTGTAAAATCATGGACCTCGAAATTCAAGCGAGGAAGGTTGAAAGACGAAGACATGCACATGGTTCGAAGCTGGCACTGGGGTTGCAACTTGCAAGCTTCTAGCTCAGACAAGCAAGAGGTGTTTGGTCGATGTCTTCGGTTTCGTAAAATATAAAAGTCATTCGCAAACCGAAAATAGGGGTGACAGGTTTCAACGACGATGGTGATCTTCAGGAGCCGAGTTTCGACTTCCGGGGCAGACGAGAATGTCTGAAATGTAAAGAGGACGTTCATTGAAGCATGGCATCACGGTGTATTTAACAAATCGTCGAACCACCCTTTAGCCCCGCTCCTGCATATCAAGTGCTGAGCAGCTGGCTTCAGTGGTGCAAATGGCTTTGCCCGGTTCGGTATAGTGAGGCTCAGACCCACTTGTGCCGGGCATCAAGGTTCTCGTTTGCACTGTTCTTTTAGCAATGCAGCTCTCGGCAAGTGCTCAGGGGACTGCGACTGCCGCGCCATAGTGCTTACCCCGACGTCATTCCCCTCCATCTTTTGGGGCACTGCCGTTGTCGCACTGAACTCGCATTTGTGCTCTTCTTCGACACAAACAAAGACCACTCACCTGACTGGACACGCCGACCGCAGATTCCAACACACCGACGACGTCGATCATCGCTTGTGTAGCGAAGTGGTTATCTTTTCAACGGTTTCTGATTTCTCAACGGTGTCTCTACATAACATCGTGACATTTGTGGGTGGGCTCTTTGTGTTTACAGTTCACGATCCTCGCCGTACGGACCCGCGACATCTAGACGACCGTTCGAATCACTCGTGATAAAGAAATCGGTTCAGATTCGACAACCATGTCACAACAATCGCAACATCCGGGCACGTTGGCAAACCTGCCTCAGCCGCCCTCCAATCCGGATACTCCGTCTGAGATGCCGTGAGTTTGCCCGACTCCCACGATCCAAACCCACTGCTCTCTCTATTCTACACCGGAGCGGGTGCTTCTTGTGTTTCCGCTTCCGAACAAACTCGAGTTTCACGATGGGCTTACAATACTATTACCTCTAGTGGCACCCCGACCAGCACCACCACCTCGCTTTCCACCCTCTCCACAACCGCCATCAAGGACGGCCACCGCGGCCACATTCATCATGGCAGCGGACCGCACACAAGCAACCGCTTCAGCGGCGACTACTCCCGAAATCCTCCTTCCGACCCCGAAGCCGAGCGTAACGCCCGCATCAGTCGTCTCCCGGGCATGATGTCTGCTCTCCGCGGTGTACAGTCTTCCGGTTCTCCCGGCGGCGCTCCTCAACAAGGAGGCATGAGCGGCAACCCATACAGCCAGTCTTCATACGGCAACTACCAACAACATCAACAAAACCAGCAAAACAACCCCAATGTGCCCGTAACGCCAGCCTACTTTGATGCGGCAGGCCAGCCCAGAGCTGCTGCGACCAAAATGTCGACAGTCGGCTCCGCCTCGGCCACCGATTCGGCCTACGAGGGTACTACCACGGCCTCAATGACCTCGCACGCCGGAACCAACACAGAGACGGCACCCGATCTTGATGATGGCGACGACCAGAGCATGACCATGAACCTCGACTCTCGTGACACCGACACAGACATGCCGACGACCAGTCCTCCTGCCAGCGGGTACGCCACGGGCCCTGACGCCATGGAGGATGACGAAGAGAACCTGGCTACTAGGAGTGTCGGGACTTTCGAGGACAGAATGAGCGACTATGATGACGGCCGCGAGAGCTTGGTTGGCTTTGGAGAGGGCGCGGGAAGCACAGTTAGTGGACCGATATACCACCGCCGTCCGTTGCCTGGACAGGGACAGATGCCGGGTGGTCCTCCCGGATGGGGACTGGAGAGGAGCAGCTCCGGGATGTCAGACTTGCTTGCCGGTAGCGGCGGCGGCGGCCTGCCCCCGACAAGCAGTGGTAGTGTTGGCAGAGGAGGAGCTGGTGGTGGCGGAGGAAGGGACGTCATCCGCGACATCATCCGGCGTGAAGGCGGTATGCTTCAGGACCGCGATTACAACAACGGAAGTGGCGGTAACGACTCCACGCCCGGTAGTCGCGAGTCGGCGACGGTGTCTAATGAACGCCGCGATGCCAGGATGGTGGATGGCGTCGCCTACGACCGCGATCATAACCCTGGCGCAGGCTCTGCTGCCCGCGTCCGCAGCCAGTTTGCGCCGATGGATACCGATGAGTTTGTTGATACCACTGCTACCGGTCCCTTGCCTCTTCCGCAGAATTACTCCTCGTCTACTGCCAACCGTTATCAAGAGAGACCGAGCTCGAATCAGCAGCAGCAGCCGTGTCATCCGTATCAAAATCCGTTTCAGTCGTATCAGCATCATCAGCAGCCGCAACAAGGTGATCAGCAGCAACAAGGTCAACAGCAACAGCAGCCGCAGCATAGTCAGACGTACTCGGAGTTTCAGTTGAGGCCGATGGAGGTTTCAACACCCATCACGCCGGAGACGGGAGAAGCTGATCCGAGGCGGACGGCAGAGAGGATGTTGGAGGATAATGCGACTGGTCATGATTGGAAGAATGTCTAGTTGTCGAATAAGGGATGTCAAGGAAGGAGGTAAGTTTCGACAACGCGTCTCGGTCTGCGAGTGTTGCTTTTGAAGGTTCTGCCATTTTGCGTCTTGCGTTGTCGCCTGCCTTTTTCTTCCTCACTCGCTTCCTGACGTTGGGGATGTGCTTCGGGTGATCATGGATTTGAACGATGGGTATGAGGCGGTCACTGAGGTTGGTGCCACCGGTTATGAGCATAGGGAGGAAAACTAGGGATCACCGGTAACGGATATACGGTACGGTACGGTGGTATAGGCTATGGGTAAGGCATTCCGGTCTCTTGGCTTGGTTGCAAGTCGGCTTGGTATGGTTGAAACGGGATTTACCATTCGTATCGATGGAATCTCTCACAATAAGGATGATTGAAGATGAAAAGGTTCTCTATACAACCCAAAGACATGTTAGTAAGATGCCGGGCTGATATCTCAGGTCTGGCTGGTCCTCACGGTGGACATGATCAATCGCTTATCGGCTTGATAGAAGAATAGGGTTAGGGTCACTATCGTCGTGGAAGCTTAGCTTGAAATCCACTACATTACATCATAGCCTTTACCTCTTCGTTGCTCACCATGAGATGCTCTCTTACAGCAATTGAATTTTGATGCAGCTTCATGACAGACCGAATATCAATACCTTTCATGGACATTATCCAGACGAGTCAACCCGCTCAAATTCATGAAGCAATTCCCAACTCTTTCTCGGCATTCCTGATCCGCGGCTCTCCTGCCGGACCCCACCTTGCGCCGCGCTAAAAGCGGGACCCCGTCAAAAGTCAGAACACTGGATGGGACTCCACATTCCACGCGTGAGAGGGGAAGCTCGAGAATGCTTGAACTTTGGACTTTTTCCCGCCTTCCCTTCTTGTCCATGTTGTCCGAGAGGTGACTGTCTCGAATTGGAAGTTGCTTCTTCGGGTTTTCCTTATTATCTTCATGTTATTACCCCATCATATCCTTCTGTGATCCTTCAGGCGACTCAGACCACTGACTTTGCTGGGTTCTTGTGAGAGCTGTGGACAAACCCAAAAGTTGAGCATCCCCGGTCACCACAAAGTCCAGTCTTCGGCGCATCCCGACGCAAGCCGCAACATTTGACAGCAGCTTTTACCTTCTCGCTTTCCCACACGGTATACGATCCCACTCTATCATCCAATTGTCTTGTTCAACTGTGTCTGGAAGTGGATCTATATGAGATAGAAAAAATATCGAAGCTGGTGGTTCGAATTGGTGTGGACACACAAGCTTGAAGACTTGTCAGGGTTTGAGCTTCGAGACCACCAGAGAGCTCAGAGCACAGTGTCCCTGTTGGACAGGCAGACAGAGTTTTGATACCTTCAGTGTCGAGGTGTTTGTGATTATTCGTCAAGGAATCGGATATTGGACATTGGATACAAAATGTATCTGGCGGCGGTAAGGACAAAGACCAATGCTGTTGCCATTGGCAAGTCGAGGGCTCTCTTGACATCTCGGACTTTATCAACATCAACCTCCCTCAAATCACCCCGCATCGCTGCTCGGCCAAGCTGTACCCGCACTGCAGCTTCCCGCCCGCTTCTAGCGCCCTCCTCCTCGTCGACACCGGCTTCTTCTTTCGTCATTCGTCCATCTTCCGTCACCCACCACCAACGGCAACCCCAGCAGCTGTCTCGGTTCCACTCCATCTCCAGGACTACCACCTCCAACAATACTACAACTACTCGCCATCGCCCCAGGCTTGTTGCTCAGACTTCTGCTGTTCCTCTCTCCCCGTTTCTCGTCCTTGGATCCCGATACTGCTCTGCCCACGCCAGAGCCAAACGAAGAGAAAACATGACGGACCGCGATATCCTCCCCGACAACTTCAAGCCCACCCACTATGATCTCGAGATTCGCGATCTCGACTTCTCCTCGTGGTCCTACAAGGGCACCGTAAGGTATGCTTGCCTCACAAAGTCTCTGGTGCGGCGCAAACAGTATCTGACTTTGCGACAACAACATCCAGGATCGACGGTAACCTCGTCAAGCCCACAAAGGACATTGTCCTCAACACCCTCGAGATCAAGCTCCTCAATGCCAAGTTGACGGCCGGCCAGCAAGCATTCGAGTCCAAGCAGTTCTCCGAGGACACAAAGGCCCAGCGCTCCACCATCTCCTTCCCCGAGGACCTCCCCGTCGCCGACAATGTCTCCCTGACTCTGGAGTTCACCGGTGAGCTCAACCACGACATGGCCGGCTTCTACCGCTCCCAGTACAAGCCTGCTGCCCCCGCGGCCGCCAGTGTCCCCCGCGACGACGAGTTTCACTACATGCTCAGCACCCAGTTCGAGTCCTGCGATGCTCGCCGTGCCTTCCCCTGCTTCGACGAGCCCAACCTCAAGGCCACCTTCGATTTCGCCATCGAGATCCCCGAGGACCAGGTTGCCCTCTCCAACATGCCTGTCAAGGAGACCAAGTCCACTGGCCCCAATAAGAAGCTCGTCTCTTTCGAGCGCAGCCCTGTCATGAGCACCTACCTTCTTGCCTGGGCTGTCGGTGACTTCGAGTACGTCGAGGCTTTCACCGACCGCGAGTACAACGGCAAGAAGCTCCCCGTCCGTGTCTACACTACCCGCGGCCTTAAGGAGCAGGGCATGTGGGCCCTTGAGCACGCCCCCAAGATCATCGACTACTTCTCGGAGCAGTTTGAGATCGACTACCCTCTCCCCAAGAGCGATATCTTGGCTGTTCACGAGTTCACCCACGGCGCCATGGAGAACTGGGGTCTCGTTACCTACCGCATGACCGCCATTCTGTTCGACGAGAAGCTTTCCGAGGCTAGATTCCGTAACCGTATCGCTTACGTCGTCGCTCACGAGCTTGCCCACCAGTGGTTCGGTAACCTTGTCACTATGGATTGGTGGGATGAGCTCTGGCTTAACGAGGGTTTCGCTACCTGGGCTGGCTGGCTTGCGACCGACCACCTCCACCCCGACTGGGAGGTCTGGCCGCAGTTCATCAACGAGGGCATGGACCAGGCTTTCCTGCTTGACTCTGTCCGCGCTTCCCACCCCATCCAGGTTGAGGTCCGCGACGCTCTCGATGTGAACCAGATTTTCGACAAGATCAGCTACCTCAAGGGTTGCTCCATGATCCGCATGTTGGCCTCCCACCTCGGTATCAAGACCTTCCTCAAGGGTATTGCTCTCTACCTTCAGCGCCACGCTTACGGAAATGCCAAGACCGAGGCTCTTTGGAACGCCTTGAGCGAGGCTTCTGGTGTCGATGTCAACACCATCATGCGCCCTTGGATCGAGGAGCTTGGTTTCCCTGTCGTCAGCGTTACCGAGGGTCAGGACCAGATTTCTGTCAAGCAGGCTCGTTTCTTGTCTACCGGCGATGTCAAGCCTGAGGATGACAAGACCACCTGGTGGATTCCCCTGTCCCTCAAGGGCAAGGTTGGCTCTCAGGACATTGAGCCTTTGTCTTTCCAGAGCAAGGAGACCACTATCGACGGTGTCAGCCAAGACTTCTACCAGCTCAATGCCAACGCCACTGGCTTCTACCGCGTCAACTACCCCGAGTCTCGTCTCAAGACTCTGGGCACTCAGCTCGCTCATCTTACGACCGAGGACAAGATCTTCATCACTGGTTCCGCGGCCGATCTTGCGTTTGCTGGCAACTCCACCACTGCCGCTCTGCTGTCTTTCGTCCAGGGACTGAAGAACGAGACCCACTACCGTGTTCTTAGCCAGGCTTTGGATTCCGTTAACACCCTCAAGTCCATCTTTGGTGATGACGAGGAGGTCAAGAAGGGTCTTGAGAAGTTCACTCTGGAGCTTATCGACAAGGCTCTCAAGGAGGTTGGCTGGGAGCCCAAGCAGGGCGAGAACTACAACATCCCTCTCCTTCGCAAGCGCCTTCTCCTGACCGCCGTCGCCAACTCGCACGAGGAGGTCATTGACGAGGCCTTCAAGCGCTGGAACGCCTGGCGCGCCGACCCTACCGGTGCTCCCATCCCCGCGGATCTCCGTCTCCCTGTCTACCGCGCCGCCATCAAGAGGGACGCCGCCAACGCCGTCGCCGCTATCAAGCACGAGTGGTTCACCACCCCCGCCATCGATGGCAAGGAAGTCTGCCTTCAGGCTCTCGGCCAGGTCACCGATGAGGCCCTCATCAAGGACGTCCTCCTTCCCTTCCTCTTCGACTCTGCTCCTCCCGCTCACCCCCGTGACTCCGTTCCCGGCGCCGACATGCACATCCTCTCTGGCAACCTGGCCGGCAACCGCATCGCTCGCCCCTTGCTCTGGGCTTACCTCCGCGACAACTGGGACAAGTTCAACGCCAAGCTCGGCGGTAACCCCATCTTGGTGGACCGCATGGTCAACGTCAGCTTGCCCAAGTTTGCTGATCTCGAGACCCTAAAGGATATCGAGGAGTTCTTTAACAAGGTCAGCACCAAGGGCTTCGACAGGACGCTGGAGCAGGTCAAGGATAAGATTCGCGGAAGGGCTAGTTATAAGATTAGAGATGCTGAGGGTGTTAAGGGGTGGTTGAAGGCTAATGGGTATTAGGTATGTGTTATTGGATAGGTAAAGTTTAATGATGATGATGATTTTTTTTGGCACGCACGAGGGCAAGTGTAGTGATTTTCCCATAGGTAAAGTATCTATCTCTAGGGGCAGAGAAAGTTTTTCTTTTGTGGTGTTTGCTCCGGTACTTCCTCTACATGTTTGGTCATGGTACTGGAAACTGGAATGTGGGCAAGTTTCATGTTCAATGTTCATGACAAGCATACCGGCTCGGCCGCAAAGTGAATGATGGGTGGTGTTTCAGCTGCTGTTGTGCTCGTGCAGCTCATCCCATGGTTTCCATCTGGATATGAAGGTTTCCATCGTTCGTCTCGTTCGTCCCCGACCGCATCGAATTGCCCCTTCAAGTGAAGGCCTGGCCCATGACGCACTGTTTCCCCATCCCAACATGGAAGTTGCGATGGGTGGGTGCCGTGCCTGACTGAGGTGCAGCTGGTTTCAGAAGTCTTCCTAGCAATTTCCTGCACTGGTCGAGAAAGGCAGAAAATTGAGTTCGGTTACCAAACTAACCTGCCCTACTCGAATATTTCGACCGCATCATCGAGTGATCTTGAGGGTTCAATTGCTCGAGATTTCTCTGCAACAGTGAGTAATCCGGGGAATTGAATCGTTGATCGATAATCAAGCGACGAGAGATTAATTGGGGGATATTTATACCTATCTCCAGGCGTGCGCGGCATTCCCTCGTCTTGTTCAGCAGCGTAGGCGCCATCTTTTCTACCTACCTTCTCGTCATTGCAGGTCGCCTCACCTCCCGTCGTCGCTTGCCTCTACTACCTCCTCGCCGCCAGTCCCTAACCTCCGAGTCGACCACCTCGACCCCTCTCATCACGGCCGGCTCCAAGGGGCTACGGGCCTTACTTCCTCGAGCCCGCCTCAACCATCTCCTGGCCCGCCAGTCCCTAACCTCCGAGTCGACCACCTCGCCCCCTCTCATCACGGCCGGCTTCAAGGGGCCACGGGGCTTACTTCCTCGCAGGCGGACGACGCTGGCGACAGGCAACCAGATCAACCGTCTAGAACTCCTTCACCACCACCAATTTCAACTCCAAGGGGCTACGGGCTCTACTTCCTCGCACCCAGGCTGGCTGGCGACAGTGAGAAGCCAAGCTCTGAATCGACGACGTCGACGACCTCCCCACCACTGACTCGAAGAGGCTACGGTCTCAGAGTCGCTCTCGACAGGCAACACCAGGCAGGCGAGAAGGGACTGGTAACCGGCGATAGGCGACAAGAAGCAGAAGGCACCGAGGCGGCAGGTCCGCGATCACAACCCAACTCAAGAGTCATGGCCGGTCCGAACCACACCACCATGATCTACGGCGCCGAGTACGACAGTTACGCAATGCCCACAACCACGATGAGCACGAGCCGGTCCAGGAGTAATACTACCCCTATTCATTCGACGACTATTCCTAGCAATTATACCGATCATATTCCTACCTCTCGATATCAAGTACCGAACCAGGCACCGGCAGCTACTATCCCTATCCAACATATTCCTATCGATACTTCTCGACAACAAGTACCTCACCAAGCACGATACGAGGCACAGGCACAGTACCGAGTGCACGCCGGATCTGAGACACAGACTCGGGGAATGGCGCAGATGCCGGTTCTGGTACAGGCAGAGGCACCAGAACAACCGCAGATTCGTCAGGCACAACGCCGGGCACAACACCACGCATCAGCACAAGTGCAGTGCCAGGCACAGGTACAGCACTATACCGAGACACCCGCATATACCAGCACCCCGGTACAAGCTCAGCAACAACCCCTAACAACAACAGCATTCATATTCCACATCTCCACCCTCATCTACAGTCCCAAACCCAAAACCAGTACCAGTCCCTCTAGCGTTCGGACCACCGGTACCAACAGCCCCAACGGTAGCGACGCCACTTACTCCCCCATCTCTCCCACCGACAGCGGTTCCATAACTGGCTACACCAGTTCTGGCTCCGAGGCCGCTTCTTTCAGGGACAAGACCATCACCTCGAGGAGGTTGCATCCCAATCCGCTTAGACAACACCAGATCGTGACTTACCTCCTCCCGCGCCCGTCGGCTGGAGAAACAATTGCGAGGTTGCAGGCTGTGGGGGTGCCGTTTGTTATTGTTTGGGAACCTTCTTCTTCTTCTTCTCCGTCTGCCTTGTCAAGCCAGGGAAGTGGAAGTGGAAGTTTAGTAGGGGGTGATGAAGATGATCTTCTGGATAATGAGTTCACCTCCGAGGAAGAAGTTGCTAGCACCCTCACCCGAGTTTTGGGACTTAAAGTGCCGATTTGTCCCGAGAAGGTGGTTGGTAGGTGGACGCTTTTGAGGAGTGTTGCTGCTCAGTCACAGGGTTCACAGTCCCAGAGTGGTGGAAATGGTGGTAAAGAGAGGAAAGAGGTGGAGGGGACGTTGGTGATTGGCGAGGATGAGGAAAAGTGCAGGGAGATGGCGAGGTTGTTGGGGTTTGAGGCGAGTAGGGTGGTGAATGCGGAGGGGGTGGAGAGGATGTGGGAGAGGCAGAAGAAGATTGACGATGAGAAGAAGAAAGAGGAGGAGAAAAAACGTGAGGAGCGGGAAGAGCAGGAGAAGAAGGTGGTAAAGGAGGAAGCAACGAAGGAGCAGCCAAAGGACCAGCAGGCAAAGAAGCAGGACCTGACACTTCAGCCGCAACAGCCCAAGACCAAGGAGCAACACCTCAAGCCAGGAAAGCCAACTTTGAAGTTGCGGAGCAGGTTGAGCTGCCCATTCGATGAGACGAAGTTCGTTGAAAGACTGTGCTTTTCCCCGGTTGATAATATTGACGAGGAAAGCAGCACCGATGGCGACAGTATCCCAGAGAAGCTAGCTGAGCTCGAGGACAAAAAAGAGGAGGAGAAGGAGAAAGTAGACGAGAGTGGCCAACATGAGTCACCCACATCTCCCTCAACTTCCTCGACTCCCGAGACAATCCAGGGCCAGTACATCCCGGTCAAGCATAGAGAGCGGACCGTGGCATATGTCCCTGTTAGTCCTACGAGCTCCACAAGCTCGAAGAAAAACCTTGAGGCTCCCGTCACTCGTATCACTTCGATCATCTTCTTCTCGCCGCCGTCCACAAAGACTTGGGATCGCGATGTTCGCGTTGTCAGCAAGTTGTGCCAGTCACAGGGAGTAGAAGCACCCAGGCTTTACATTGTTCAGAGACCTGGAGATCTGGGACGTGCTAGCTCACCTCTAGCATCTTCTTTCTCATCGGCCAACCCATCTCCGACTTTCTCTACCACCCCTTCAGAGTCGAGTCTCGATACCCTAACCTCCACAGCTTCGACGGTCTTCTCCAAAGCTTCCACAACCTCAACCGCTGAATCCGCGCCATCGAAGCGTCAATTCAAGCTAATACCATCTCGCACGACATCGGACTGGCTCCGCGACGTCACCACTCATTGGCGAGCGAGCAATCCTAACATCACCGAGAAAGCTAAACTCCCCTACTACATCATCGACCCCTTAACCTGCGCCCTCCAAGTTCTCGAAATCGGCCGCCAACGCGCCCAATCAACCATTTGGGCCAGAGCCAACCTTCCCGTGCACTTACGCCAGACGCTCCGCTTGGAGACGCTTTACGTCGTTGACTCGGGCGACCACCCGTCGCAGTTGTTTCGCAACTTGGATAGAGCCTGTCGTAACAAAGAGGAACGGGATGCTGATTTGGCGTTCCAGCGGTATCTTTTATCGTTGGGGGTGGACGTCATCCCCGCGAAGAGGTGCAGGAGAATCTGGATGTGCAACGTCTACGAAGTCGAGCATAGGTATGAGAAGATGGGTCTTCATGGATCGAAAATGGTGGATTATAACGGTTTGCCGGTTGATGATAGTTTGGTGCAGGTTGCTGAGGAGCGGGAGGTGCAAGATGCCAGCACGAATGCCGCGCAGAAGCATCAACGACGGACTTCGTGGTTGAAGGGGTTGATCACCCGCAAAGGCCGCAGTGCCAGTGCCGCTGGTCGTGATCAGAGCCCACGACCTTCTACCTCTTCTTCTGGCAAGAAGCATGGTCATCACAGCAACAACAGCAACACCAACCTATCCATCACCTCAACTAATGTCCCTCCTATACATACTCCCCCTAACGTCCCCGGTGGTGGTGGTATCCCCAGGAGCAACACCATGCCAACTACCAACCCCAACATCACCACCCCTAACATCCCCCACCCCAACTCCAACCCCCCCAACCCCACCTCTCCATATACCAACTCCGGCATAGCAACCCCCATCAAATTCTACTCCCCCTCCGCCCTCAACATGGTTTGTACCCGCACCCGCACGCAGAAAATCCGCGACAACAACGCCGTTGCGGCAACGACCTTTCTCCATAGTAACAATATCGAGTGCGGTGTGAAGTATGCCATCAACGATGAGCATAAGGTGTGTGTGGGGTGGGGATTAGAGCCTATTTGGCCGGTGGCGGGTGTTGATGAGAAGTGGAACAGGGAGGGGAGGGTTGAAAGGGGGAGAGGAAGGACGGGGACTGTGGGGGGGTATGGTGGACCGGTGTGATTCCCGTAAGAAGAAGGGTTTGAGAAGGGCCGGTGGTGATGAATGAGCTGGTCAAAATCCGAAGACTGCATGTGCCCGGTAATGGCTTGCCTGGATGCGTGCCCCTGGGGACCTGGGAGTGGTAGAGAGGTACTTGCATGGACCTCAGTGACCGGCCGGGATGTCGCGGAGGTTCAAGCTAGAATAATGAAGAATGAAGGTGTAGAGATAGTGTATAGAAAAACAGGAGTTTGATAGAACAGGTTCGGGAACAAAATGATACTAAAATACAAGGGTTTACATTTACAACATCGGGATCAACAAACGAACATGTAATCATAAACCAATTGCAATGTCTAGATGTGCTATCTGGTAGCTGAAAATGAATTTAAGAAGACCGAATGTTAACCGGCATGTGGAAGTATTGTAAAGGTTTTCAGGGGCATTTGTTTACATCCCTATCCAACTCAAACTAGCGACCCTTAACCCCGGTGGTACCCGGCATCGTGACATCCGGAGCACGGACTTTAACGCCGGCCGAACACCATCACTGCACCCACCACCACCACCCATTACCACTAACTTTACAAAAAGTGAGATCACGAACAGAAGAAAAAAAAATAGGCACAATAGTGCAAAGGAATAAGCAAAAGCTGCAAAAAAAAGAAGATGTCATCGAACATCGGGAATTGAGCCCGACGTGGGGGTCGAACCCACAACCTTGAGATTACGGAGTTTCTCCTTAAGAGTCTCACGCTCTACCGATTGAGCTAGCCGGGCAGCTGGATGCTGCCATGTCATTGGTTGACATTGAGCGTCGGATTCGGTACTTATAAAGTCAAAAGTTGATATTGATACACTTCTTGAAACAACATCACCACCACTGTTGCTCTCCCTTTTCACTTTTCCAGCTTTCCTTCCTTCCTTTCTTTCATAAGATCGTAATATTATTATAAAGACACTGCTAAACCCTGCTTCAAACGAAGAACAAAACATCCATGTCAAAAAAGTAGAAGCGAAAAAAAAAGGAAAAACTACCAAGCCTCCCACCTCTGCCCCCCCAACGCCACCAACCGATTAAACAACTCATCCCTCAACGGCACCGCCGTAATCTTGTATCTCTCCCCCGTCTGCGTCACAATCTCCAACCCATCTTTGACCTCGCGCTCCATACTCCAATCAACCACAATCTTGGCCTTCCAGCCATACCCACCGACCTTCTTCAGCTCGTTGACATCGGCAATAGCGACAGTCCACTCCGGGCGCAAATCCTCTCTTTCCTTTCCGGCAATGACGGTAGTGGTCTCGCTCTTAGCCGTGGTAAACGCAACAGAGGGGATAGTAGCCGAGGTAGAAATGTAGACGTGTCCCTTCTTGCCTTCGTAGCGACAGTCGAACTTGACGGGACCAGAAACAGGGATTTCATCCTTGGGAGGAACGACACCAAGGCGGTCTTTGGCGTGGTGAGCGCCCAGTTTGGCACGAACATGATCGGTTGCACCGCCCGTGTGGACGAGACCGGCGGTCATGTTCTTGACCCATCCCAATACCTTGTTGGATTTCTTAGTCTGCTTGTTCTTGGGGTGCGAGTCAACGTCGAAGCCTGCCTCGCGGAGGCCGTCCTTGGGATCGGTGTGCGCTGCCTCGTCGAGCTCAGAGGGGGATGCTTCGAGCGGGTATGAGGCGCCTTCGCGGCGCATTTGCGCTTCGGAGTCGAGGGTTGGAGGGTGGTTGGCGGGGTCCTGAACTGGTTGTTCGACTACGCGAGGAGGAGGTGGCAAGGGAGCTTTGTTGGCTTCGCCGATGCGCAGGAGGGTGAGGGTCAACTGAGCGTTGGTTGGGACGCCCTTCAACAAGGTGTTGCGGAGTTCGAGAAGCTTTTGCCAGTCGGGGATGACGCGGTTCAGGTATTCCATGCCAGGACGGATGACGGGATCGCCGAACATGCCGAAGCCGAAGAAGAAGGTCATGGACTTGACGAACATGTAGGAGGTAATAAAGAGGGAGGCGCCAAAGAGGGGAACGACGAGCATAGCAAGGCGGAGGCGATGGGTGTCCTTCGGGAAGGGAGGAGTGGGAGAGAGGGCGCTGGATATGGTCAGTTATGGACGTCTGAAGAGGTGGAAGAAGGACAACATACTTGGCGAGTCGCTCCCAGTTATCACTGATGTTGCCAACTATCTGCATGAAAGGTCGAAGTTTAGCCCACATGGCAAGCTCCATGGGCTTCTTGGTCTTATCCTGGACTGTTGTATTATGTTAGCAGCTGACGAAGAGAATCTAGGTGGCGTGAACTTACCATCTCCCGCAGGATGCTTGCCAGCCGCACTGCTCACAGCAAGTTCAGCCAGTCCGTTGACCAAGTTATCAGCTTCTTGCTCAACCGCTTCACCCTTGTGGTTCTCGGGGGCACCGGTAGCACTGTCCTTGCTACCGAGGGTACCAGCCCACGGCTTTTGCACACCACCGGTGTTGGTATCAACGAGGGCGACAGGTGCTGGGGGGAACATCAACTCGCGGGCGGGTGGGTGGACGATAAGCGTGATGATCACGCCGGTGATGAGAGGAACGATAAAGTCAAACAACCAGGCGACAAAGTAGACACCAGCAAACCAAGCCGTACGCTTCTTCTCGCGCCAGGACCGAAGACGGGCAACGTGCTTGACGGCGGCAAGGATGCCAACAACAACGGAGGTATAAAGACGCTCGATGTTAGCGCGCATCTTGTCGGGGGAGAATTCCTCCTCCTCAGCTGTGTTGAGATCCAAGCCACCGGGCACGGGAGTGTACACGGCCTTGGTGTGGATAATTTGCTGATACAGTATTAGCCACCAAGTACTTGAGCGGTAGATCCAGTCATGTGTTGCCTACCTTATTGAAACGACGGATGAGCAGCCATAGCTCCTCATTGTCGATTCCGCCGACCAGAGGGGCAGCAATCTCCTGCTTGGGTTCATTCCAGCCCAGGTTGCGAACCTCCTTTTCGCTCTCAAGCTGGGCGGCACCCTTCAGCTTATGATCCTCGGTAGCCAACGCATGAGAAAGCGTGTGGCCGTCTTCGAGACCGCCAGCCGACTTGTCAAAGGCCTTCTTGGACTGGAAGATGTCCTGGGCATTCTCAGCGGGAACTGGTAAAAGGTCCTTAAGCCCAGTACCAGGACCCGTTTCGCCGGTGACGGGGTTCTCCTCTTTCTCTCCCGTGACAGGATCTGCTCGCTTTTCGACTGCGTTCTCGTCCAGCATGTTGTCGGTTGGCGTGGCTCGTTACCACATCAAGGGTTCAATATCGTAGCAGTTGTCAGACGGGTTGTTATATTTGTAGAAATAATGAATCAGACGTAACAAAGTCAACCACGGAACCGAGTATGGTCAGTGGAAGGAGGGGGGGTTATTTGAAAATCTTAAGGGTGGGAGTGAGTTGTCTGATATTGAAAGCTTGGAAGGCTGTTTGATGTCCTTGACAAGGGGAGGTATCGGGTGGAAGAGTCCAGACTTGTATGTATGCAAGTGATGGGCGGGGCACTGGGTATCCCAGCATTCCGAGAACGAGATGCCATGACGACGGGAGGTCTGGAAGCAGCCTGTGTGCTATGGTTGGACAAGGACGGGACGATTCAACGCGGGAAGGGATGGTCGGGGACTTATGACATCAATGACGCCAAGAAAGGGGACTTCCATTGCTGGGGGACCTTTCAGTGGGCGGCCGTGTTAGTGCAGTGCTGGCAGATTCCCAGGGCCCAGGATCTGCAAAGGCCAAGTTCGATCCAGCTTCCTCTCCCAACGGTTGCTCCATCGACCAAGATTTCTTGTTTTTGGAGCCTTTTCCTTCCACGTGGAATTATAAAAAGGTCTATGGAAACTCTCAGAGGCAATGCTTCTGGAGTTTGCTGTCTATCGTTGCCTGCCCGGTGCAGGAGTGCTGGGCAAACGGGCATCGAGATGTCCTAACACTTATACGTCATGCCAAGACCCTGCAGCAGTGGCCGACAGCTGCAAGGAACAACATCCGTCGACATCGTCTTAACAATATTCGGCCGAACAGACACCCATTAGTACCAGCCAGCAACAATGTTTCACAAGTCGGGTTAATATTGTGACTTTAGAATAGATGGATGATGGCTTATTTGAGCATTAAATCCACAGAAATGGTTATTCCTACGCATTAATACCCGATGAACGCTATAATGAGAGCGTGCAGACACAGTTCGTCTGATGTTGCCAAGCACTTAATTGTTAAGGACTGTTCCCCTGGCCCCACTTGCGGATAGGATGCCAGCAAGAGTGGTGACGACATTGACATTTGTCTCTGTCCGTTAACAACACCACGAATCCCCCTTATTTGTTGACTCGATATACCAAAGAACCGCCTTCCGTTGACCTCGCACGCCTTTGTTTATTGACCCCAACTCGAAGCGCCAGACTCGACAAAACCATATACCGACACCGCATCGACATCATGACCGTTACCACTCCCGAACGCGTTTTCCAGCTCACAGGCTCCTGCAACAACTACCCATGGGGCAAGAAGGGAAAAGAGTCTCTCGCAGCTCAATTATGCATCAAGACCGACAAGAGCTTTCAGATTAAAGATGATGAGTACTACTCGGAAATGTGGTTCGGCGATTATCCCGACTTCCCGGCAAAGAAGTACGACACCGGAGAGCCCTTGAAAGACGTCCTCGAAAAGAACAAGGAAGCACTGCTGGGAAAGAAGGTTATTGAGAAGCTTGATGGCCAGCTCCCATATCTTCCAAAGGTACAATTCAACAACCCGTTCCACGATCATTTTCATAGGTTGCTTGTGCTAACATTTGACCCCTTCTAGATCCTTTCCATTGCCAAAGCCCTCCCACTCCAGATCCACCCCAACAAGGAGCTCGCAACAAAGCTTCACAAGAAGGATCCCGAAAACTTTACCGATCCCAACCACAAGCCCGAGATTGCCGTAGCCCTATCCAAGTTCGAAGTCTTTGCCGGATGGAAGCCTCTCTCCGACATCGTGCCTCTCTTCCAACTCCCCTTCCTCCGCCAATTCGTCCCCGCCGGGACCACCGACACCTGGACCGATGCCACACTTCGAGAAATCACCCGCAGTCTTCTCAAGGCGGAAGAGAACAGCGTAGAAAGCATCGCTCAATCCCTCCTCAAGACTCCCAAGGAAGACCTCGGCCCCAAGAACGACTACATCCCCTCCCTGATCCCGCGTCTACAGGAGCAGTACGGCCCCAAGGACCCCGGAACACTCGTCGCCCTGCTATGCATGAACTTCATGGTCCTCCAGCCGGGTGAATCTATCTACATCCCCGCCGACGGCATCCACGCCTACCTGTCAGGTGACATTGTCGAGTGCATGGCCCGCAGCAACAACGTTCTAAACGCCGGCTTCTGTCCTCCGGCCGACCGTAACAGCTACGACTTGTTTGCCGAGACTCTCACTTTCCAGGGACACACAGCGGCGGACATGATCTTGCCCAGCAAGAAGTATGAGAAGAGCAAGGAGGGCCATACGGTGGTGTACAAGCCGCCCATGAGCGAGTTTGATATGCTCAAGGCTGATTTGGCAGCTGGGGAGAGCGACGAGATTGCGCCGAGTGAGGGGCCGGGTGTGTTGATTGTCACGAGTGGTGAAGGTAAAATGTTGGCCGAGGGCAAGACTTTTGACTTGGCGGAGGGAGCCATCTTCTTTGTGGCACCGGAGACGGCTGTTGTTTGGAAGACTGAGAAGGGGATGCAGATTCACATGGCGGTTGTCTAAGGGACTGAATTTACATATATATATAATTACAACTAAACTTCTACATCTCAAAGCCTATTAAGCCTAATATCTTATATTTCTATAGCCTAAGGTCAAAAGCCCTTTTCAAATCGTTGACCCTCCTTTTGAAACATGCTAGTGATAATCCTGGGTACCTGTATGTGCATGGAGTGTGAATACAGGGGGAACGAGTTGAATCGAGTCACAGTATAACCAGATAGAGTCGCAGTGTCAAATAACAGAGATGGGACCAGCAGCTTTGGGATTGGCGAGCTCTGGATTCCAGTTTACCTTCCTGGCCCTCTGTGAATTGAGAAATTTTTGAAGTGCTTGAGTAGCCGCAGGATGTTGAGGTTTCACATGCTTACCGTTAGGAGCTTTTGCGCCCAAGGACCTCAGTCAAAGTTGGTGCTTTCCATTCCCCCCACTCGATGTGAAAAGTCACGAAACCAAGAAACTTCCGCTTAATTGAAAGGAAATTCACTTCATGAATTACCATGATATGGAATATTTGGTACGGTATGCGCAATTCATTCTGAACATCCAGGGCAACTTGGGCGACGGAAAGATGTCGAGGAACGTACTTTCCCTTTTGGGCCGTCTGATGTTGCGCTAGTCCAATCATAAGAGCGTATATCAACCATGACCCCACATCCAGCTTGCCTGCCGCTGTCCGACGGGAACCACGGACCCGGCCCACATGTCAGCCATTGAGGTTCTTCTCCGAGCACGCCCGCCAACTTTTCCCCTCTGCCATTGTTCAACTTGGACACCCGGTCGCCTTTGTTCAACTCCCTCACCTTTGTCAACCAGGACCAAAATAAAGCATGGGCGTTGGAACTCCCTCGCCTACTTTGTTCTGTCTCTTCCATTGTACTCGACGATATGTTCAGCCACCGATGTGCTAAATCCGGAACGAGAGGACTCCACGTCGGACGTCGGTGCACCCATCGAACAACCGCCAACCTTCTCCAAGATGGACCCGACTCATCACCGATGGAAGCCACACGAGGTGCACCGGAACTTTCCAAGAAGACAATGGACGCTACATCTCTTTGTTCGTTACCACCAAGCTAGTCCGAAGAAACAATGGAAGCCCATTCGTACCCCGCCCAAGTATGGCGGTAGTTGAACAAGGAGATGCGAGAGAACACCCCCTCTTTCGCTCGCTCGCTCCGGCCGACTCGACGATGACTCTCGAGACTACCTAGGTGTACCCTACTTTATGAACAACACCCCTCGCGACCGCGCGCGTTGCCTCCCGATGTTCAGTGAACAGTCCTTCCTCCTTGATTTTTTTCCCGATTTTTTTTTCTTGTTTCTTTCTTTCATCTTTCGGAAACGTCTTTCCGATATTTGCTTGTAACTCTTCAACTTTGATCACCTCATTCAACGCTCGCTAGGGGCAATATGGCAAACCCAATCATGCCACTGAGACGGTCCCCGAGACTTCAGGCTCTGGCCATGTCTCGTTCAGGCTCCGGCTCCGGCTCCGGTTCCGGCTCTCGTCCTGGCCCCGGCTCTGGCTCTGGCTCTGGCTCTGGCTCCCACGTGGCGCCTAGCTCTGCTCCAAATCAGACGCAGAGGGTGCCTCCTCACATTGCAAAGCTTGCGTACTATCAAGAACTCGAGACGATCAGACGGGATAAACCGATTGTCGATCCGAAAGATGCTGCAGCACCTATCAAAACGGTCGAGATATGGAGCCGGCCGGAGACTGCTGGAAAGAAGCCGGGTGTTACGATATCTCTCGATGGTGTTGATAATACGTGGAAGAAGCCGGACGTTACAGTTATTGACAGTGACGACGACGATGATGTGGTCGAAATTGTTCCCACCAAAGCCAAGCCTCTTCCATTCAACAAGATACCCGGTTTTCCTCCTTCTCCCCGGTACCAAATACCACCGAGGCCTACCTCTGCAATCGCGGCGTGGAATACAGGAGGAGCGAGCAAGAGGAAATCATCCGACTTTATAGACCTCAGCGATCTGAGCGATTCAGAGGACGATGATATCATCAGGAAGCTTGAGCGCTCGACACCACACAACTTTACAGGAATCAGAAGGCAGCTGGGATACAGGAGAGGCATAGATGATCACTTCGGTAGATACAAAATAGCAGCAACTAGGAATTTCCACGACCGGTACTCCAAGTTAAAAAATCCTAGAACCCCAACTGCCGACCCAGACCAGGCCACTTTACTCGCCGACTTCGATTGGTCTGGGTATTTCAAGAACCACTACGAGCATTTCAAGAACACCGAGAATCCCCCTTCTGTGCTATACAAGGGTTTCCCGATGATCGAAGACGTCGTCTTTGTGATGCACCCCAATACCTGGACAGAAGAAATCAGGCACGGCAAGCACATGGATACAGGACACTGTTACTGGGCTTCCATCGCGCTCTTGGTGTACGGCAGTGCCAGCTACTGGTTGCTCGTCAAGGCGGAACATCTATGGTATCTCGAGAGCATCTTGGGCAACAAACACCATCCTCGCCACGAGTTCTACAAGAGAATGATGAATACGAGATTTGAATCGTCGTCATCTGGCGCAAAGATACAGGGTGGAATCGTACGAGGACAATTCAACCTATGGGAGGCTTTGCAGATTTCGGGCGTCTGGATGAACCAGGACCCGTGCCATTTGACTGCTGATCTTTATGGAGTCTACCTCGTTCTTTACAAGTACGACTCGTCAGAAAGGAAGGACTGGGTAGGCAAGGTTTATGATATGAAGACATATGGGGCCTACAATAGTCGACATATTTTCCTATGTTATGCGGTACGTTCACTGACACTTCCCCAAGTATCCTGGAGTTGAGATCTTGGGCAAGCTGACACTGCGTTGACGAACAAATAGGATGAGAATCATTACAAGCCTATGCTTCCGAACGATTATATATCGTACGAGTTCCGTCTACCACGCCTCACGCTCGAGTCCACCGAGAAATACAGGCTCCAGACACAAGAACGCAACAGAAAAGTTGACGGCTTGGGCCACCACTTCCGAGCGCCGTTAAACTCCATTCCATCGTCCCTATCGGTACCTCGAACCAGCTATCAAGACTCGGTAACGGAAAGTCACATCTACAGAGTGGTAGGATATGAACCCCCAAGTATCATCGTCATCGATGATGAGGAGGATCGCCCGCAACCGACAATTTCCAAGCGTGTGAGGTTTGACATGACAGCAATCCAACCGGAGCCTGTGCAAGCACCAAAGCCTCCAACACCTCCAGCACCGAAACCTGCAACACCTTCAACACCGATACAGTCTTTACTCAAAGTTCCAACACCGCCACCCCAGCCCACTACGCCCATCAAATACAATGTTGGGTAGGTCTTTTCCATCTACCCCTAGGTAATCCAACACTACAACTAATGGCACGGATTAACCAGGAAACAGATTACATAAACTCCCGAGCCCAAAGGTTTCTCGACCCATCCTTCAACCACCAGTTCCCTACTGTCCAGTTGTCATACCCCCAGTGGGCATGGCCTTTGAGGCCCTTCGTGGCAACCTGGAAGTGGAGCCAGCCCTTGGACAACTTACCCTCTATCACTCTCGACCACCGCCCGATATTAACCAGCTCTATGCGCACTTCCCGCACTACGACCGGCCACTACTCGACCAGTTCCACGCCTGGCTCGTCCAGCCCGAAAACATTGTCAAACCAGACTCCCAGCGCCTCGATATTCTCGAGAAAGGCAACCAGCTGTGGGAACAAGCCAAGGAGCCCGCTATCTCTCTGCGTGAAATGCTCGGTTTCCAGGTGGACATGGCCGCCGTCGTCACCTTGATTACCCGCTACGACTTCCGGCTGCTGATCGAGTTCTATCTCTACGAGATGCAGGTCGAGAACAGAGTGAATAAAAGCTCCTCGCAGCTTCTCGAAGAACTGGAAGACGGCCATTACAAGTGGACGAATGACATCACCGGCCCTCGACACAACGGCGTGCATCCGGGCATCATCTACACGCTTGACCACATGCTTGGGCGGTACGACCCTACCCTGCTAAAGGAACTGCAGGAGTGGGCGAGAGTGATAGACGAACATGCGGAAGCTGCCGGCAAGGGTCAGGTCCATCAAGGTCCGATCGTGATGGGGTACGAGCTAAAGCAGAAGTTGACGAATGGTCAGCTAATGCAGTGTCTGGAAGAGGAGCACCAGAAGAGGCTACGAATCCGTAAGGCCGAGTGGGAAACCATGGAGATACAGCGGAGAATGCAAGAACAGCTCGGGCAGGAAGCAAAAATCATTGCTTTCCAGAAGGAGTTGGAGGAGAGGTACTTCCGTGAGCAGTTCTGGCAGTCCACGAATATCATGGACGTTGAAAAGACGGGACGAGCAAAGGACACGAACGAGATGGATGTTGACGAGCACTGGGAGTTGGACGACGGTATAGGTCCGTTCGGTGGGCACGGCCCGCCGATAGAGGGCGTGATCCAGATGAACCTGGGACCGGAAATCAACATGCTCGCTGATGAGGACTCCGAGCTGGACGCCATCGCTGAAGAGATCAAGAGGCTGGAGAAGGAGATTGAGCGGGCCAAGGAGAAGGCGAAAAATATTACGGACAAGAAGGACTATGATGCCTTGTTCATAAGCCCGAGGAAGGTGGGTGGGACTTCGAAGAGTGTGAATGAGGCGAAGAAGGTGCTGGAGGAGTTGAAAAAGCTGCTGAACGCGAAGACGCCGAGGGATAAGTTGCGCGAGAAGGAGCAGGAGAAGAAAGATTTGGAGCACCTAAAACGCGAAAGGGAGAAGCTGAGGGAGATGGAGAAGCTGAGGGAGATGGAGAAGGAATTGAGGAAGGAAAAGGAGAAGGCCAAGCCCAAGCCCAAGGAAGGGGAAAGTGCTGTTGAGAAAGCGGCGAGACAGCTGGAGGAGATCCGGCAGGCCAGGAAAGAAAAGGAGGCCCGGGATAAAGCCAAACTCGACGCTATATTGGCTAAAGACGGAGACAAGGAACGAGAAAGAACTCGATCTGGTTCAGTCACTAGTACCAAGGACCGCCAAAGCTCTGAACCTCCTGTCTCGAAGCTTTGGCCCCGGACACCTACTAAGAATGAGGCGGCTGCTTCTTTTGCGGGAGGTGATCCCTTTGGCCCAGCTGCATCTGCTAAGACTTCCGCGTCTGTAGCCTTTGACATAAAGGGCCTCAAACTACCTGGAGGCACCACCGGTAGGACCCTTGGTTCCAGCTCCAACCCGACGAGTGGTTCTTCCGCGTTTAACAAATCCGGAAATACACTTGGAGGAACAGGATCTTCCGGCCGCACTCTAGACTCTGTTCCCATCACCGCAGGTAACACTCTTGGAGGAGGCAGAACCTTGGCAAGCCTGGGTAGCACTACCGCCGGCGATGCTAAACCCCGAACCCCAACCTTGAAAAACCGCCGTCCCCCTCCTCGCCGCCCTTATGTCACCGACTCCTCCTCTCCTCCCAGCTCTTCCATTTCAACCACCTCCACCACCTCCACCGGCATCACCACCCCAAGCCCTGGCTCAGGCTCCGTCGCCAGCCGCACCCGCTCCCGCTCTCGCGCCAATAGCGCCAATAACCCTCATTCCTCACCCACCCGCATCGGCCGCACCCGCTCCAACTCCGCTGCCTCCAAAATGGGCGCCTCCCCATCCTTAACCTCCAAAAAACTAGCAGACAAAATCACCTCCAACGCCGATAAAATCTCCCCCGCCAACGTCAACATCAACCCCATGACTCTCGCCCTAGGCGGTGACAAACCATCTTGGGGCTTCGGCAACCTTCCCTCGGGCTCACCGCCAACAGAACCGTTTCCAGCATACGACCCCGGTGTGACACCACCGTCACCTAGGAAACAGGTTGGACGACACAGTAGAGAAAGAAGTAGGAGTGCAGGTAGGAGGAGAGCCAGCCGGGGCAGCATCGGGTTGGCGGATTTTGATGGGATGGGATTGAGTGATGTACCCGAGGTTGATGAGAAGTTGTATAACGACGAGAGTTTGTGGGGAGGGAGTGATTGGAATGATCCCGAGGGTGAGGGGGGGAAGGTGAAGTCTTTGAGGATTGAGGAGTTGGAGTGATGGAGGCGAAGGTCGTTAAATTTCGGATTGTTGATGGAAGAGACCTAATGTTATGGTAGAGGGTGTTCAGATAAGATTGGGCTTGGCTAGAGGTAGTCACTAGAGAGGCGTTTGGTTTTTTTGGCTTTTGTTTTTATACCTATGATTTTGACTTACTTTGTTGATCTTTTGTAGAACAGTTACCCTGGTTCAGGGGACTTTTTGGGGAAAGCTTGGTAGTCGTGACAACGGTGGGAGTAGGGGAGAAGGAGGTGAGCTGGCTCACATGTACTTCTATAGAAAGCCCGTAGCTAACAGTTACCTAAACGATGTAAATCAACTTACTTCAACATCACTCTCATATCCTCCTGCACCTTCAGGAACTGGCACAACGCAAAGCATTGAAACACGTGAAATCTATTCTTCTCATCTTTTTGTGGTATCTTCATTTGTCCCCAGACATTCTAGCTTTTTCCAACCCATACTAAACCCAAACCCAAGCAGCACACGCTTACTCAAGCTCAATAGTACCAGGAGGCTTGCTAGTAATGTCATAAGTGACTCTGCAAACACCATTCACCTCGTTGACGATCCTGTTCATCACGCGCTGGAGGAACTCCCAAGGGAAGTTGAACGCCTCAGCGGTCATGAAATCGGTAGTAGTAACCGCGCGAAGGATAATGATGTAGCCATAAACGCGCTTATCACCCATAACACCGACAGCGCGGCTGGGATCAACAGCGGCGTAGGCCTGCGAGATCTGATCGTAGAGACCAGCCTTGCGGATCTCGGAGATGAAGATGTGATCGGCCTGGCGGGCGATGCGCACCTTCTCCTCGGTGACCTCGCCGAGAATGCGCACGGCGATGCCGGGGCCGGGGAAGGGGTGGCGCATCACGAGCTCCTCGTGGATGCCGAGGGTGCGTCCGAGCTCGCGGACCTCGTCCTTGTAAAGGGAGCGGAGGGGCTCGATGAGCTGGAGACCCTGGCCGTTGGTCATGCGCTCGGGCAGACCGCCGACGTTGTGGTGCGTCTTGATGGTGGCGGAGGGACCCTTGAAGGAGAGGGACTCAATGACATCGGGGTACAAAGTGCCCTGGAGGAAGAAGCCGATCTTGGTGCCCTTGCCGGACTGCTCGGCGGCCTTCTCGATCTTCTCGGCCTCGGCCTCGAACACGTCGATGAACTTGCCGCCGATGAACTTGCGCTTCTGCTCGGGGTCGTGCAGACCCTTCAGACCCTCGAGGAAGTCCTTGGAGGCGTCGACGACGGTCAGGTTGATGCCCAGGTGCTGCTTGAGGTCGCGCTCGACCTGCTCGCACTCGTCCAGGCGCATGACGCCGTTGTTGACGAGGACGGCCCAGAAGCGGTCGCCAATGGCCTCCTTCATGAGCTTGGCGGCGACGGTGGAGTCGACGCCACCGGAGACGGCGCCGAGGACCTGGCCCTCAGGGCCGACGAGGTCGCGGATGCGGGCGATCTCCTGGTCGAGGAAGCGGGCCATGGTCCAGTTCTGGGCACAGCCGCAGATGCCGACGGCGAAGTTCTTGAGGAGCTGGGTGCCGTTCTGGGAGTGGGTGACCTCGGGGTGGAACTGGAGACCGTAGATGGGCTTGGTCTTGTGGGCGATGGCGGCGTACTCGGAGTTGTCGGAGACGGCAACGGTGTGGAAGCCCTCGGGGAGAGCGCCGAGCTTGTCGCCGTGGGACATCCACACGCGCATGGAGTCCTCGAGGCCGGCGAAGAGGCGGTCGACGTGGGCATCGTCACCCTTGAGGGCCTTCAGGTTGGAGTGGCCGTACTCGCGGTGAACGCCGGCGATGACGTTCTCGGGGCTGGCGCGCCAGGCGATCTCCTGCATGCCATCTGTAGAAGTGTCAATGATGAGGACCGGGGGTGAGAGGTTATGGTGAGTAGTGGTGACATGAGTTCACCATGAGATATCACATACAGCAGATGCCAAGAATGGGGACGCCTAGGCAGGGAGAGTCAGCAAGGATACAAGCAGTCTTTTCTGTCAGAGTTGATCCATACCAAGCTCGAACACGGCAGGGTCGACGTGGGGAGCACCCTCCTCATAGACAGAGTAAGGGCCGCCGGAGAGGATAACACCCTTGGGCTTGTAATCGAGATCAGCAATCTTGGTGGTGCATGGCAGCATCTCCGAGAGGATGTTGAGCTCTCTCAGACGACGGGTGATCCTTTGGTAGTCATGGGTTAGTTGTGTCTCTCATTGTTTACATTGGGGTGGCAGGGGGGGCGTCGAGATGGTTAGACAATCCAGGGGTCAAGTAAACAAAAGAGGCAGCCATGAATAGCCGGTTTTGTTGTAATTACGGAGCCCGTAGGCAATAATGTGCTGCAACTCATATTTCGTACGAGTGAGAGTGAAAAGGAGGAACCTACAAGTGAGTGTACTGCGATCTGTTATGAGAGATACAAGCGACTTGTTAGCACATATTCAACATGCACATATAAAATCCACACAAAGCTGCATATTGTGGTAACAACCACAACAAGCAGGCAAAATGCAGGACGAGGACATCGACATCAAGCAAGCAAGCAAGCAAGCAAGCAGGAACAGACGCACCCGAAATCCAAAGTCAGGATGGTATCGAAGGCCTTGGTAGGCACCTCTCCGAGGGTAGCGGCAGCCATTTTGTTGGTATGTGTGGAGTGGTTATCGACAACCAAAGATGCGAATGCGCGACTTCGAATTTTGGATGCCGGATCTCAACGAAGACGGGAAAAGAGAGGGTTTCAATTTTTTTTCAGGCCCTGCAAACCACCAGCTTCAGCGGCCGAGTGGGGGACTTCACTGACTCCTCCCCAGTCGATCAGCTCCAGAATTTTGGATGACTCAGCTGCCGATAAGCTGATAAGAAAGCTCTGCGGCCAATCACGACCGTGGAAGTCACAGTCACACACGACACCCCACGCACCCCGCCAAAGTCCCACCCATCTGTCACTGTCGCTCCACGGCCCGGTCTAGGCTGTGCGCTATGAAATGGGACTGTATAGAATAGCAGTAATATAGGGGTATTGAGAATGAGGGTGCAGAGTGTATATTATATAGAATCTGTTCTATGACTAGGAAAATCCCGTATACAAAAATCAGGGTTTTGCCCAACAATCTAGATTATATAAGAAAGGCGGTGGTAGGAAACCTACCCCTATATTTAATATACCCCCCCAACTATATTAATATATACTAAAAAACTGGTTAAAGGCGCCCAAATAAAGCTATTCCCAAATTCTATACCCTTAAAATTAATAAATCCCTAAATAGTCGCCTTTAAAAATATCGCTTATTAATCGTACTATATTTAAAAGGTCCGTAGTATTAATTTTCAACAATTAACCGGGCGCCGTAGTTTAGTGGTTAGAGCGTTAAGGTCCTATATTAAATAACCGTACGGTATCTTTAAATTATATTTAATAGTATACTCCCCGGATTATCTTTAATAGCTATCTTTAAAAGTCGTAGGTTCGAATCCCATCGGCGCTAAACTTTTTACCTTTTTTCCTTCTTACAAATATTATATAAGATCCCTTCATTTTATAAGGGTTATTTTAATAGAGTAGTATAAATCGATAATTATTTATAATAATACTATCCTTCCTTTTTACTTCTTTAAAATATTCTATCCCCGCTAGAATTGGACTATTAATATACTCGCGTTAATTAATTTCAATACCCTCTCCTTCTCCTTCCTTAAATTCGAAATGTTTATAAGACTTATTTAGCGAATAAACTCCTTATATTTCTCTATAATTAATACTTTCGTTAACCTATCGGCGATTATTTCGGTTATAGGTATATAATATACGTTAAATATATTATATTACTATCCTTCTCGGAGTTAATAATTATAAATATCGATATACTTAAATTTAATTTAAAATTTAGCGTTTTCTTTAATAATTAAACGGATCGTTTAGGCGTTATTATATCCTAATAGAATACTCTTATTATTAATTCCTAAATTAAAAATTAGCGAATCGAATAAGCGTTTTACTTACAAACCTTTACGAACCCCTTATAATAGGGATAATAGTTTAACTTCGGTAATAGAAATAATAACGGTATCCTATTTATTAATTTACTAATTAACGGTTTTATTTAATAATTATATAACGAATCCTTATAAATTTTATCGATTTAAAATATTATCAATATAAGAAGTATTAATTAAAACTAAGAATAAATTACTACCCCCCAATTAGAATATATAATTTTCGGTACCCTTAAAATAAGCGAGTAATCGGTTAGCGGTAGCGTAATAAATACCGTTAAAATTAATAAAAAAACGAAATAATTTAAAATTAGTAAAAGCGCCGTCGGGTTTAATAATAACCAGCGCGTATATAATTTTGCCGATTACCTTTTAATATATTTTAACGGATTTAAAGTTAGCGGTGCCCTTAGAGGGGAGGAGCTTCTTAATATTTATAGGAGTTTAGGGAAACGATTGGGATTACTAAAATTTCTCTATAATTTTTTTAATATATTCGCGTTAAAATAATTAAATTAACCGCTTTATTTAATTTCGAATAACTTTGATATTTAAAAACTATTAAATATTATTACTGCTTATTAATTAATAGTAACTTTCTAAAACGTTAATAATTCTAATAGCGTTGTATTTATTTTCGTTTCGGTAAGTAAAAATAATATTATCGATGTAGAAAAAGATTATTATATTTCGGTAAATAAATATATAAAATTCTATAAGGATAGGGATTAAATTAACGGTAATAAGAATTTTAATAAATTCGTATTATTATAATAAAAGGGAGCGCCGAAGATTATAAAGGGCGCGTAATAATTTAATAACTTTATTTTATTGGGTATATCCTAATAATATTCGTATATAAATAAATTTATTGAAAAGGGTATTAACGAAGGTATTAATAGTATTATATTATTTAAGTTCGAAATTAAAATAATTTATAATAGCTATTATAATACGGAAAGTACGAATTACCAAAGTAATTACGTAAATATCCTATAGATTTTAAGGTTATTAGTCTTTTCTTATAATAAAGCGTACTTTACTTTTAAGGTAGTAACCCGCTACGTTAAATTTATAAATATATACCTATATAGAATCGAAAGGGATAATTCTTTAATATTTTTCCTAATTTACTTACTTCTACAATCCCTTTATATCGTAATCTTAAAAATACTCCCTTTTAATTTAACGAAATATTTTTTAAAAAGGATAGAAATAAAGGTTTTAGTAGCTCTTAGGTAGAGGGGGGAATTTTCGGCAATATAAAGTATTTAATATATTTAATATATTATACCTTTTAACGTTATCGATAGTAAATTTCGAATTTATATAGAAATCGTCGTTATCGATTTCTAACCCGAATTTCCTTAATTAATTTAAACTAATATAATCGATAATATAATTATTATATATACTAATTTAATAGAAATTAGGCGCATTTAGGAAGGATATTATTTAATATAAATATTAATCCGCTCGGGGGAAATGGGTAAAAGGTTATACTAAAGGGACGTAGTTTAAATTCTTAATAAGAAACGAAGTTAAATTATTAAAGGGAATCGGTAAACTATAATTAATTAATTCATTTATTTTATTTATTATTATATCCTATTAATTATCCGGTCGTTTTAATATTTAGGGATATAATATTTCCTCCTCTTACTTATATATATACCCGGCGGGCTCGGTAGGGATCGTAGGGGTCTCTAACTCCGCGGGTATAAATTCGACAACTAAACCGAAATTATTTAATTCGTCGTTAATATAATTTTTTAGAATTAGGAAGGGTATAATAAAATTATCTTCTAATTAATAAAAATTATTTAATTATATAGTTAACTTTTCTAAGGAAATTTTAAACGAATTTTAGAATTTCTTAATATTATTTATAAAAACCTCGTCTTCATTAAAGACTACGTCTTTAATTATTATAATCGAATTAATATAAAGATTTTAAATTCGGTAAATATTTAACGATTAGTAACCGATTAAGTAATTAACCCAAGTATATTTTTTGAACTTCCTAGTTTTATTATAGCCGTATAGGATTTCTATTATAAACGTAAAAGCTTTATAGCTATAAACTTTCAAATATACTAAAGTAAGGACTACCTTTTACTAACCGCCGTTGCGGTCTATTATATAGGCTTTAAAATGTTCTTCTAGGGTTTTCTAATTAAAATTGTACTTAAGAATTTTATTAAGAAGGTAGGTTATAACCGCTATAATTTCTTTTTAAAATTCTTTTAGAAAATTTATAAATTCTCTTATAATTCTAATTTTTTCGCTAAATATACCCTCCGAGTATTTAACGCCGCCGTTCTATATTTAAGTATACGGCGTAAAAGGCTCGACCCTAATACCCTATTATAATAGAAAAATAACGACCCTAAATTTAATTATTATAATTTTATTATTATATTTAATTACTTATATTTAAATTTAATATTAAATTTTTAAGCTAATAATAAGGAAAGATAGGGCTACGATAATAGAGTCGGTAATTTTCTTAATAAAATAATATATTTAAAGGTAATTAAACTAATAATTAACTATTATTATTAATATAAAAATTTAATTAAACCCTACCTTTATTAGAGTATATTCGAAAAAATCGATAATTACCCTTTATCCTAATCCTTTAAACGTAATATAGGTAGCCTTCCCAATTTAGCGTTTTAATTTAATTACCGTATACGTATTGTAATATACTAAATTTAAACCCTTAAAGCGTACGCTATATTCTTTATTAATTAATTAAATAAGGGTTTCGGGTTTAAGGTAGCTAAATTTAAGGTATTAATATAAAGTATCTCCTTTTTAGGGTTTTTTAGCAATTTTACTCCAAGGAGTTCGAACGTTGAAAGAGGATTAATTAACGTTATTTTTAAAATTAAGAAGGATATATTTAAGAATAAATTATTAAAAATGATTGGAAATAAAATAATAATAGGAAAGATCGGGGGCGCGAATATAAGAGTTAATAATATCCTAAAAATAATCGAATTCTATAAGCTTTCGAAAAAATACGAAATTGTAAATTATATTTAGAATTAACGCTACATCGTTTAAACGAAGTTTAAAGAGATTACCCTTATTATCGCTAATTAGGATATAAACGGTCCCGTATCCTTTAATTATTAATAAACCGTTATTAATTTAAACGTAATTTCCTTTATTTATAAGGGTAAAGTTTTTAAAACGGCTAATTTCGTTAAAAATATAAATTATCGTACTTAAATTAAAAATAACTAAATCTCTTAATAAATATACGGGAACTTCCTATCGAAATTTTAATATTAAGAAATTAAATTAATGGCCAATTTTATTAATCCTCCGACCTTTAAATTAGAATCCGCTATTAAAGGTATTAATTGCAAATTTTATTAGCTTTTTAATAAGAGTTTATTACGTTAATACGATTCTAATATTTAATTTACGGAACTTTTACGTAAATTAGGTATTCCTTTAATAATTTTTATTAACTATACTTTAAATACGTTAATTAGGAATTTAATTAGAATTAAGCGTTAGGGAGGGGATTATATACTAGTATTTATTATAAGAGTAATTAAATCTTTTGTAGGTTTTATAAATTCGCTTTTAGCGTTTATTATTTTAATTATTAATATTTTAGCCGCGCTTCCTATTAATATTATTAAAAGCGTCCCCTATAGTTCGATTATTAAATATAGGGGTAAGAAACGTATTGCCTTTTAAAACCTAATTACGCGATTTTTTAAAGTAGTAATTATAGACCCGTTCCCTAAAATTGTAGGCTAGGTTAAAGTAGGTGAGATTATTATTTAGGAGCTTTTTGTCCGTAATTTTAAAGGACGTGGCCTAGTTCTTAAAAGGGGAATTGCTAAATTTGTTCACTACGTTAAAAAAGTCGGTCTTCTATACTTTGGGGTTAATATACTCGTCGACCTTAAAGTATTTACCGATGGCTATAATATATTCCTACTCTTATAATTAATTAGTTTAATTGCGGGGATAGGTCGTAATATTGATCTTATCGCGGTAATTAGCGCGGATATCGTTGTAGGCTTATTCCTCGTCGAATTGAACGTTAGATTTCACCGTATTATACCAAGCGGATAGGGAAGCAGTTCCTGAGGACGGCGTCGCCCGCTTTCTTGAGATCGGTAATCGAGGATATTGTTGTGATTGTTGTTGTTAATCGAATATCGCTGTTACTGCTGTATTCTGCCGGGTTACCGTAATCGGGGGGTAGCAAATGAGATTCTTAATTGTAGAATAGTAGCAATACAGGGGTATTGAGAATGAGGGTGTAGAGTGTGTATTATATAGAATCTGTTCTGTGACCAGGAAAATCCCGCACACAAAAATCAGGGTTTTGCCCAGCAATCTAGATTACATAAGAAAGGCGGTGGCAGGAAACCCACCCCTGTATCTGACAGACTGACATCACCAGAAGTCCCTGGTTGTTCAACTTTATTCCCACTTCACTTTCACCCGAATTGTGCTTCTGCTTGCCAAACACAACATCAGAGAAGTGAACATTGACCGTGTTGTCATGACATTTGAGATGTCTCAAATCAGCCCTCACCGGCTCGGATACACATCCGCGGAACAATAGCCATCTTATGCTCTCTTTGATCCTCTTCCTCGATCAAAGTCTTTGTTCGACGGCTCTGTTCCGCGAACTTGTGTTTACTTCATCCTCGCTGTCCAGATTCTGTCTGCGGAAGGAGTATCTTGTTCGCGGACCCAGAAACCAAGCGGTTTTGCCATAAATATCCGACGCGATCCTGTCAACCATGCTCATGTTTCGATCCACATCATCAGCTCAAACAAGCAACATCAGTCTTGCCATCACGACACCAGCAAAATACTGACTCACCAGAAAGCGACTCATAGCGTCCAACAGTCACCAACACTTCAAGTTCATCAACATGACCACTATTACCGGCCTTCCAAGGACAAACTGGAGAGATGCAAGGTCAAGCTGGCATCCAGCCCTGGAGAACTTGCTCACCGTGCCCATGACCGAAAATGCGGACGTCGCCCACATCCCGCTCAGGGACTTGGAGTCCTTTGTCTCTCGGTCCGTTGAGGCTCGACAGGCGGAAGCAGCCCTAAGCAGAACAAAGTCAAAGAGACCTACCAACACTTACTTGCTTTACCAGAAGGCTTGTCTTGACCGCGTCTCGGCCTGGAGGAAAGCCCATGCGAGCGAACTTCCCAAGGGGAATGATATGCGCTGCTCAATGATCATGTCCCGCAGCTGGGCTTTGGAATCTTCATCTGTCAGGGCAAAGTACAAAGCTCTGGCCGAGATCGACCTCGAGATCCACGAAAAGGCATTTCCAGGGTGGGCGACCGTCCAAAAGCCTCTGAAGAGGCAAGTGAGAAGTAAAAAGCTCTCGGACGCCTTTCTCACCACCGAGGCCGTCAAATTACCCACCTCGAAGGATGCCCAGGTCTTTGCCGCAGCCGCTTTATCTCTCCCTCACATTCTAGACCGCCTTTTCACTCTAACCAGCCATTGCCGTGAGCTCGAGGATCTCCTTCAGTCCTGTGTGACATCCGAAGTCATGTGCGAGGCATCATGGCCTACCGACAAGGGCCTCGACTACCAGATGGCGGTTTTGCGGTACAACGACTTCCTCGCCTCGGTACACGATAAGCTCGAAGAGCACGTTGCTGACAAGAAGCTTCTCGAACCCTATGTTACAAAGGTTTATGATCTTCAATTTACCTTTGACGACGCATCTGGTATGTACAAGTGCTCTCTTTACGAGTGGCCCGCTCTCGACATTGACAGCCCCTCTAACCCCCTGACTGTTACTGATCAGCAGCCTCTCTCGGTTGGCGTCGAGAATAGCGTTTCTGCTGACATCGACTCAGCCTCCTATATGGATATCGATCCCCAGTTGGATGGCATGTTCAGTGTCGCGAACGGCGATTCTACTAACGTCGACTCAGCCTCTTTCATGGACGTCGATCCTCAATTGGATGGCATGTTCGACAATATCGATCCTCGACTGGAGAACATGTTCAAGGACATGGACGCAGTCCCCTCCATGTCTGCTGAGGACGTCGAGAAAGCTTTCCAAGAGTCTTGTGCCAATGGTGCGAGTACCGCCGAGACTGAGATCGTTGTCGACGAAGCCGTTGCTGCCCAGGAGGACTAGTTGTCCCTGCCTGACTTCAACAGTACTGAGGGTCTCAACGAAGTCGATCTCCACTTGGATCAAGCCCTTTCAGATCTTGCTGGGCAAGACGGCATGGCTGTGATAGACATGGTCGATTTGGATGCGATCATGAATGAGACTGAAGCCGCTCTTTGAAGGTCGAATAACGGGGACATTGTTGGATTCTCGGTTTGTACACTCTCTCTTTGTTTCCTTTTTCGCTTACACTCGCTTTGTTTGTTCGCTTCTTTGTCTGGCTGGTTTTCTCCTAGGTTAGTGATCCTTTATCTTCGTAGCAGTGCTACAAGATATCAATAGACTTACATCTTTACTTGCCAAACTTTCAGACTCATCTCCGTGAAGTGAATTGCCTTTCGTTAAGTGATTCTAAACCTTTCTCCAGCCCAATGCCCTTTGTCTTCGAGGGACGAGTGTTCCTCCCCACAATATATACGATATGTGCATCAACTATGAAAGACCTCACTCTTATCGATAATCGCAAGCTCACGAAATGCTGCGTATTTTTAGCCCCCTCTGATCTCAATTAGTATATTTCAACCATCACGGCGTGGACCGCATCACCGCATCAGGCCGACGAGTAATACGTCCCAGCGACCACTGTTAACTCGCCAGCATCTACTGAGACCGTATTTTGGAGGCATTAACATACTATTGTGTTTATTGCTACTACAAGTCAAATCACAGAGACGGGTGTTGGAATCAGCCGAGAAGCTATACCAGTCATCGACGGCACTTCTAGTAGAGATGGCGGCGTAACATGAGATCAGGTAACTCCACCTTCTGACTGGACATATAGGCTCCACATTTACGGAACTTAAATAACGAAGCCCGCATGGCTCAGTGGTAGAGCGCATCACTAGTAATGATGAGGTCGTCAGTTCGATTCTGGCTGTGGGCATCTACTTTTGCTTTTTGCACCTTTTTTTCATCTCTATAACATTTTTATCTTTTGCTTTGCTTGTTTCTTCCCCTTTTCCTTCTTTCTTTGTTCCTTCGGGGTTGCACTTTGTTGTTCTCTCCCTCTCCCCCTTGCTTTCCTCCACTCCCCCTTGTTTTTGTTTTGTTTTCGAATCGATCTTGTCCGAAGAATATCCCGGGGTTTGGGGAAAGAAGTGATATGGATTGATACTAAGTTGTTTGTTCCTACTCGGATTCTCCTTGTCCTTTTTTTCTCATCATACTTAATTGAACGGGGAGCTCTTTGGCATTGTCTACGTAGAGACTACCTAATTAAATTTGGCTATATGATGGAGATAGATTGTATGCGTCCTCTACGTATTGCTCGGGGAGTCCTAAAAGCACCCTTGGTCGAGTCCAAAGCACATAGAATCCATCCTTTTGTTCCATTTCTCATCTACCAACCGAAAAAGGGATGCATCAGGCTCAGCCCTACCTACCTACACTTATCTATCCCCATGCGCATGAGCCGACAGAGACATCGGAGGTTCAGCTTAGCCCACAAGTCATCTTGACACTTCTAGTCGGCACTACGTAGCGTAGTTATTTATCTCTAGCTTAATATGTCTATCTATGTTCAAGTTAAATCTGTTGATTCGGTGATATCACTTCGTTTACCACGGGCCAGTGCCTGGACGGTGACGGGTGAACATTTGATATTCCCAAGTGTTGCTCACTCGTAAAAGGAGATGTCAGGATGAAGTGATGGCGAACAGATGAACAAACAAGCTTCTGCCTGACTGAACTTTAGAAGATGTGTGCTAGTACTTAACTTGATTGCTGTCAGTTCCATGCTCCGGCACGATGCGGGAGGGTGTCCCCGAACAAACACCGAACAATCGAGCCGTGTTTGTGATAGTGTACGTAGTGAGTTCGATCCGCAGCAATAGTTCGAATATGAAGAGAAATGCGTTGGCCAGGAACACGAATATATAGGTAAGGTAGGTAGAGGTAACTAAGTAACAACAAAATACGGCAGTCCCTGTCTTCCAGTCACTCATAATAAGGGACTTGAGAGAACATGGGACATGCTCAAGTTGGGTATGACTATGGGGGGTATGAGTCGCGTCTATCGCTCCATGCACGCACTTTCTCCATCCGCTCGCTGGCTGGCTCCCATGTACACAAAAAAGAGTTTGTTTGAAACCATATCCAATAACACACAAAAACCAAAAAAAGGGGGTACTACCAAAAACACCTTCAATCCAATTCACTCCGTTCACTCCAAACATGATCTTCCTCGAGATTCAATGTGCTCAAGCATCACTTTATTTCCTCTCCTTCCCTTTTCCCTTTTCCTCACCTTGCCCGCTAGGTGTCCTCTCCATATCCACATCCTGCTTCTGCTGCTGCTGCTGCTGCTGCTCCTCCTTCACCTGCACCGGCACCGTGACCTCCTTACTCAAAGGTTTCGACTTGGCAGACGATGGAGACGACGGGCTCTTCTCTTTCCTCTTCCCCTTGTTGTCCGTCTCATCCTTCACATCCGACGACCTCTTCCTCTTGGTCGCCGTTGAGCTTCGCCTGGTGCCCATGTAAAAATCATAACGATCCGGGAACAAAATGATGTTCGCCATCCTGGCGACTTCAGCCTCGGCTCGGCTGACGGGTGTATTCGGTCCGGCCATGCCTGCGTCTGCTGCTGAGCTGCCGCTGGCCTTATCCTTGGTGGTGGAAGTGACATTGGTGCCCTCCATCTCAACATCCTCGTCCGCTTCCGCTTCGCCGTCATTGCTCGAATTGCTCGTCGGTGTGGGAGCGATATCAAACGGCGCCAGACCCATGGCCTGCAGACCAGCGGGCCCGCCGACCTCGGCAATCTCCGTCTCGCCTGGCCTTCCAGAGTGCGACGCCTCGCTGCCTAGACCGCTTCCCGTAGAATCGAAGTCAGGACCGGGGTGTCCGCGCTGGAAGGTCTTGCGCTGGCGAGCCAAGTACAGAGCGTTTGTCTGCGTGAGAGGGGCGGCGGGGACGTAGACGAGGATGGACACGGGTTTTGAGGCGGGTGTCTCTTCGTCGTCGTCTGCCGAGGGAGGAGGTGGTGTGGGTGCGCGGCTCGCCATGATGTTGGGGTTGGAGGTGATGTGGTATGCCAGGTCGGGGTGCCAGACAATGTAGTCGCCTGTTTGCAGGGTGGGCAAAGTGGTGAGGGTGCGGCGGAGGTGAAGATGGGGATGCCAGAGCTCGGTAAGACGTTGGGCGTGACCTGGGACGGCACCGTGGATGATGGTGCTCTGTTCAGCGTCGAGGGCCCAGTTGGAGGGATCCAAGAAGGCATCCCACTCGGGACCTTCGCGACGCTCGGGAGGTGGGCTCTTGGGCGAGAAGAAGGGACGGAGAAGGAAGTAGGCAGTTGCTAGCTTGGGGCTGGGAAGCAGCCGTACCATGCCAGGGTCGATGGTGCTGAGAGCAACGATGCCCTGGTACATACGGAAGATGCTGCAGGCACCGTAGCCGTTGTAGAGATCCGGGGTGGCAGTCACGCGGTAGGTGGGATCCCACGGGTCATACTTCTCCCATTCTCCCTTGAAGACGGCATCATAGGTGCCTCCACGACCATAACCGTCCGACTCCCACCGCTCAAGACTGCCGTTGTCGACCTGGGCGATGACAGTGGAAGATGCAAAGTCGCCAAGGAGCTCCATGGCAGCCTTCTGAGCCTCTGCGGCGGCAGGGTCCTCGCTGGCCTTCTTCTCGGCGGCATCGGGGCCCACTCCGCCGATGTTGGCTCCGTGAATGCGAAGACGATCGGCGTAGGCAATGGGGAAGCGGGTAGCCATACGATCATCGGCATCATTGTCCCAAAGCGACATGGCAAAGCGCTGTGCTTGCAGCACCTTGGGATGAGCGCGAGTGCGCACTTGGGCCGGCGTCCAGAAGAAGTCGAAACATGTCGGATCTTGAGGAATGGGATCTTTGAAGTCGTGCTTGGTTTCGAGGTACTTGACGGTTTCGTCTATGGCTTTTTGCGCATCGGCGTGGGGCACGACACCGCGGATGACGCCAAGACCGTAGCGCTTGAGGTCGCGGGCGAAGTCTGACTTTTTGGAGGGGTTGGAGATATCGGTGAAGTCAATGCTGGGAGTGATTGAGGTACCGCGCGACGCAATATTCTCGACCTCATCGCGCAGTGCGGTGATCAGACGGGCCCACGAAGCCTCGAGCTCCTTTTCGTGGCCGGCGACGAGACTGCGCTTGATCTGGGCAAAGCGGCTGGGAAGGGGGACGGGCTCGGTGCCGTAAAAGGAGAGCACGGGCGGCTCCATGTCGTCGCCGGCAGGGGAGTTGGTGCTGGCGTTGTGTTCTTGAGTGGCCTGGGTGACAGGAGAACCGCTGCTTCGGGGGCGGCCAATGTTATTGTTGCTGAGGGAGGCGGCATTCTTAAGGTTCGCCAGGGTGGCAGTCAGGGAGCGGTGCTTGAGCTTTGAGATCCTGCGGGGTCGTTGGAGATGGCTGTGTACCGCTGAGGAGGTCCCTGTTAATGGTCCTTGTAGCGCGGCGCTGAGGCTTCCGTTTCCGTTTCCATTTCCACTTCCACTTGCAACCGACGAGGACAGGATAAACTCGGGCTCGCGCTGCTGAGACTGTGACTGGCCGAAGCCCAAGTTGTGGTGGGTGCATAGTGTGCGCCGCTGACCTCCAGGGCATTGGTCGCACCGCCGGCGTGGCTCTTGGTATCCATTCACAGCAAGTCCAGACACAACCCCTGTTGTCCCCTTGTCCATAGTACCACCACCCGGACTAAGCATGGCCGCTGCCGGGAAATTCGACTCTCGTGATGATCTCGTTATCCTTGTGGTAGCCGGCGTCGAAGGTGTAGTTGACACCAGCACGGCACCACCACCAGTTGCTGAAGTTGTCATGTTGAAGGTTTTGTTGTTTATCCGTGTTGCTACCTGGTCATCGAAGTTTCTCTTTGCTGCTTTGCTTGGAGCTCTTGGTGATGTCGATGTAGTCGTTCCCGTCTTGAGGCAGATGTTTTTGGTATAGTGAGGGTTGGTTTTGGGAAGAGACTTGTTTTTCTTGATGCTGTCGAGATATTGTGTGCTTGTATAGCATCGAGTATGGTGTGTGTAAGCGTATGGGTATATGAGTGTGAGTGTACTTAAGAAGAGAGTGGTGCGTGGGAGAGGCGGGCTTCTTGTCTTGTTTCGGTTTCCTTTGTCGGAGACTTGCTCTCACACACACACACAACGTTGCGTGGTCCCAGTGGTGTGGATAAAAGCTTCGGGCTCCAGTCGTTCCCCAGAGTCTCCAGTTTCTCCAGGCCCCAAGACTCCAAAAATCCAGGCACTCCAGGTCTCCAAATAGGGCAACGGGGGTACCCCAGGGGGGCGCGGCCAGCTAAAAAGCTAGGGTAGACTAGATGGGAGAACCTCGGCCGAATGGGGTATTGAATCCACTATCCACCTCAGTTGCTGGCTGACAAGGGACTTTGATCCGTAAACTCTCTCAACAAGCTTAATCCACCTCTTTTCTCTTCTTGAGTTCCAACCAACCTGTTCGTTCCGAGTGCCGAAGGAAAATGTTGACAAAGGGGTAAAACGAGGGCGATCCAGCTGACTCTTGTGACTTGGGAGGGAGGGGGACAAGGCCTGGTTGGGGTGCTATGTACTGTTTTATATGGGATACGATAGATTGGCAAGTGTGTGGGATATGGTGGCACATGGATAAGAGAACGTGGTGGGAGTAAAGGGAAACGTGGGCCGGGATGGCGCTGGGTTCTGGATGGATCCAATCCGGGAGCTGGGGACGATGATCCCGTACGGACTTTGAGACGGGTTTGTATGGGATGTCTGCAGTGTGTAGGGAGTTGCCGGATAGGCGAGCGGTAGCAATATAAGGGGCAGATGGCAGATGTCGCTTTTTAGGCAAATATTGATTCCCGAAGTCTCGCCAAACGGGCCAAACAACAGCGGCACCGAGCGAGCAAGCACCATCCCGCCCGTCCATACTGACTGTCTCTTCCTCTTGCACCATACAGTAGAAGCTATTCTCAAGCGAAGCAGCAGAAAGCCTAGACGTCAAACAAAGATTGCGGCCACCACTCGGCGCATGTCTCTCCGCGTTAGTCTCGTTGCAAAGGTTACCATTTCTCAGGCTTGGTGCATCATGATCCGGTTGGCCGGGGCCCACGCTTGCCTTATCTCGGGAGTTAATGTTTCTCTCTTTTCTGTAAAGAGCCAACGGCCTCGTTGTCGCTCGCGTGGATACCTACCTGTATGCAATGTTGCAACAGGCACAAGGCGGAAGGCAGTCCAAAGCACAAGTGGAAAGTGGAATCCAGCTCAATGGTCAACCGAAAACGGTTATTTTCAGACGGGCTCTTGGGGTCAAGGGGGCATTTCCAGTTTGGCCGAGATAAAGCTATCAGAGCTCCATTTTCGTTTGCCCTTGCCAAACCCGGGACGAGACCCCGTCTCAGCAAGCATCAGCCAGTATCAGCCAGCATCAGCCAGCATCAGCCAGCATCAGACAAGCATCGGCAAGCATCGTGAGGTTCATGCAAAAGAAATGGAAGAAGCCCGCCTTTTCCTATCGGCCAGATTTGGGAGGCGAAATTTCGGTATTGCGGTTGGACGGGGCCGTCTGTAGTGTAAGTGTGTAATACCACTGGACTGGTATGGAAGGTAAGGAGAAGGGATCAAACCTCAACAAGTAAAATTCGATTCGTTCGCCCAGGTCAACGGAACACAAGATCTTCAGCCCAGACACTGCACTGGACATGGACTCACCGCACGGTTGTACTCCGGCTCAAGACGGGAGGCAGGTAGGCACGGTACCTGCTGTAGGTACCTTACCTCTAGAGGTAGCAGAGATTTCTGCCGTTGAGAGCCTCGCCCAAAGTTGGCAGTTGTCGTTGGTTCGTCGTCGCCAATCCGCCAATCCGCCAATTGGAAGTAGCGCGGGGCAGAGTTTGACAAGTCCAGCTCTTGTCTTTTCGGGCCAGCCAAGCGCCGCCTACCTCTAGCAAGGGAGAGCAAGAGGGGAGGCTGCGAACGAGGGGTTGTGACTTCCACTTTGCACTTTGACAGGCCGGGCACGATGGGATGGAACAAAAGTTTTTGGAGATTGGGGGTTGCTGCCCGGGGTTGGAGGGGGACAAGGGGACGAGTGTGGGGTTCAGCTTCCTTCCCGGGGTAATTCGTGCTCGGCGGGCTTCGCGGGCTTCGCGGGCCACCTGAGTTCCGAAGTTTTGCCAATTGGCTGCTCAGAGTGGATTTTGTCGGAATCACGGCTCCGCATCGCCTGAAGAGAGTGGCACTGCCGCACGCCGGGCCGCTGTTCCAAGTCTCGGACGGATCCGAAGTGAGAGATCGAGTGGCGACTCCACAATAACTTGCAATCCACAACACGCCATTGGCCGCTCTTCGGCCCTGCTGCCCCTGCAAGCCACGCCCAAGATTTCCTTTGCACCAAACAGCCAGGTACGTACCTGCAGCCATGCACCCCTTCTTTGATCTTTCCTCCGCCAGGATTCGATTTGGCTTCGAACTGGAAACCGCAACGTCCTTCCATCTGAGTGAGCCTTCCTTCAAACTGAACTTCAAACCGGCAATCGTGGCCCACAATTTCAATTACAATTCATTCTCACCACTGGCACTGAGGAATGGAAAGCACATCCGTCAAGAATAAAGAAGCGTCTGGACATATCCTTCCATGCTGATCAAACTTAATTTCTTTTCACTCTTCCCGGAACCAGCTCCGTCATCGCGGGCCATGCCATCAATCTCTCTCCAACCGACTTCCGAATCTGACGGCCCATGAGCCTCCTATCCTCTCCTTACCATGCCCGGCAGACAAAAGATGTGGCAGGCAAGTATTGTGTCGGCTGTTCTACCTGTGTTTCCGCTTCACCTCAGCCGTTGACATGTTTTCGCAAGTGGAAGTTATACCACCCTGAACCTCCATCTGCGGTCTCCTTTCACAATGATTGGCCAGTCAACCTTTTTTCGGCAGAGCCACTATTTGACATCTCAGCCTTGCAGCTGACACTCGACAATATCCCCGTCTCACTTTTCTCACCTCCTCCTCCTCCTTTGACTTGGGTCCTTCTGAGGGTCCTACATATTCTGCACATCTGTGGTAGGCCGGATGCCAGCCGACGAGCTGGTTAAGCCGCCCTGATCCCCCCATCTTTACGTTATCACCACCCGCTCTGGCCGTCTCTTTGGTCTCCAGACATGCACAGAGGACACAGTATTGTCCGCAGTATTGTCCGCGATTTCCGCCAGTTGGATCATCTCGACTGCCGTTACATGCCGTGTCCTATCACTTACCGACTCCCGTCATTGCGCATTAATCCGTCATAAAAACCTGGTCATGATCACGAACACCTCCCCAAGGGTTGCGGAGTTATGTGATGAGACCAGACACTCACTCCGCCAGTCTCACTCACTCATCAAATTCGATATGAACAGGCCATATCCAAGTGGACATGTGGATCTTGCTACCACGAGGCATTCTTCGCTTCTTCAACATAAAGACTTTCTCAACGAGCCCTGGACATCATCAAAAAAGGTCCTCCGGGCTTCCAACAGGCCTCCGTTCTGAAAGCGTCACGGGATTCGGAAACACACACGCGACGGGACTGCTTCCCGTAGATATTATCTGGTACCGACGGTATTTTCCGCTGAAACAAAGACATCTTGAGCCTCGGGATGGAACATTTCAAGACTTTGGTTCTCATCTCCTCGACACGTGCTAGGTGCGTGCATTGGATACGAAAACGATGGAGTTGTTGGTTGAAGCATTCACGCATATGGCGAGCCTGCCCTGCATAACCGCTTCAAATTTCCCTTCTGGACTTGCTCCACGGGACATCCCACACAGTGATTATTTTATTTCTTTCAGTTCACTAGCCTTATTATCACCTTGTCTCGCCTCATATTTCCATCAGTTGATGTCAAGTTGAGGTGTGACAAGAGAATGGCGTGCGAGTGTCTCCAAACTTCCCGATCCCATGAGATTTCATCAGGCCATCACCACCATTACTTGAATATCCAAAAAGGGTAACATTAACAAGGCATTAGACGTTCCGAGCTCCCGGATATCCACAAGCGCAGTGGACCACAATAGGTCATGAGCTCATGGTACCATTCCTCATCGATTCGCAGTAACAATACCAACCTTCAAGTCGATCGCACAGTAGCATCACTGATAGACTCGATAAAATCCACGCTGCCACGAGGAACCGAAGGTCAAAGCTTCTACCTATGTAAAGATCCAACCACAACCCTTTCCATCCTCCGACTGGGGGAACCGTAGCCTTGCCAGACCTAGCTCCATAACTCCCAGTCACTACTCACTTCCGCTCCCGGGCCCTTGTCTGCCCTTTGTTTCTCCACAGTCCACCTCTTGACCCCAGTCCTCCGCATTATTCTGATGGATCTCTTCTTGCTAGCCTGTCACAAGACCCTGGTGAGATGAATCCTGATACTACCCTTCATCAAACTGTTTGACACTCATTATTTTCCCCACGGCAGGTAAGTCGTCACATATCAAAGGCTTGGATAACGACTATCGACCCTATCTGCATACTTCACAAAAACCAAAGACAGACTCGTTGGTGTAACCGAACGTGGAAAGCTTATCGTGCCTTACCTCACCAACATTGCATCATCGGCCTTTTAAACTGTCGCCTATCTAGCCCAGCTGGATGTGTCATGGCGTGGGTGGGTGGTACGTGAGCGGTGGTGAATCGACCATCGAGGCTTCAACCACCAGGAGCCGCGTCATTTCAAGTCCCCGGTTACCCCAGATGATCCTAGGACTTTTTTGAGAAAAACCGCCGCGGGATGTGGGAGAACATACGTACGAGCAACACAAGTGATGCATAAGCGGGCTGGGCAGCGATGGAAGGATCTGGTTATTGCACTGGGGACATGGACTTGAGACATTTGTTCGGCGACCAGGACCTGGACCGGGACCGGAACCTGGCTCTATACCTACAATTGTGGGCTCGCTTCAGCCTGCCCCCAAAAATAGTACGTAAGGATAAGGTGACTTGCATCAGACATGATGTTTACCTTCCCGTTTTGGGCCGGAGAAAGGTCGAAGCTTCCAAGAGCCAAACAAGATGTAGTACCGAGGATGTAAGTGGGTAGAGGTGTGCGGTAGATAGGTAAGGGAGACTGATGCTCGATAGGTTGAAAGAGACGCATGCACATGTGGACGATCGATGGTGGAAGATAGATGTTGGGTTGGGGTTAATGTTGTTCCTTGCCGTTGATGAGCGGTAGGGATCATTCGCAATGTGGTCTTCCTGTGAAGAAGACACCATGGTGTTTATATAGATGACTGACTACACAACAGATTATCCATAGAAGTAAGTGTTCAACGCCTCAATATGAAGCCCAAGGTGCCGCTGGTAACAACTCAGTCCAGAATATCTTCATCTTCCTCATGGACAATGAAGGCTTAGGCCAGACAGGCAGATTGACCGTACCTGCCTTTATCGAAATTCTAGTGATAAGGGCGCCTTTGTTGGTTTTTTCCTGCCTTTATTCATTTTCCTCCCCTCCCCATCCCTCTTTTCTTTCCTCCCTTGTCTACCCAAGTACCTCTATTTTCCTTTGCTTCACCGAAAACCTCGAGTTCCACTTGATAGTCCATCCAAGGAGTTCAAGTGCAGACTGCTAGCGCTGCAGGTACTCGCTTTTGGAAGTGGAAGTGCACTCTCGGTCTTTCCCAGCACCAGTGACAAAAACCTAAGTAGCAATTCCTTATCAACAGCAGAGCATACCTACCTCTAGGTATTCGTTATCACCCTGACGCTTCTAGTTATTCACTTTCCTTATGCCTTATTGAGCGTTCTCAAGGCAGTCTTTGGTAAAGCCAATGACATATATAGTTCCTAATGGCTAGTGTCAGGTACCGCCGAGATAGAGAATGGTCGCTGCCAAAAACCAAGGAGAGTTCCCTATTGGGCATCAATATCCCAAATCAAGTGACCCTTTATTATCCCATGGGTTGTATACCTCTAGGTACGTACGATGACAGTATCTCTATGGTCTAGTACATACGTGTCGTTGCAAAAGATTGTTAGGATAGATGGCCACGGAATCTAATCTCATGTATAGCGAGCACAGCCTGCACACGCACACAGTCCGGATCTCAACCCCATCGAGCACGTCTGGAACAACATACCTGGAAATGAAGAGGACGTCGAGAAAGAAGTTCCTGGAGCTCCAGTCCCCCCTTAGCCACGCATTGTCGGGAAGGACGAGAGACGTAGTTGCTGTTGTCCGTAGCCACGCAGGGGTTCTGAAGCTTGATGGCGTTGGTTGCTTGGGAGAAGCTGGCCCGCTTGTCTCTATGGTGTTGAACAGATAAATATTCACCAGCAAAAGTGATAGCAATACCAGGGTCGACTTTCGGATCATCAACCCTCCAACACGCTCCCAACCCGAATCCAGCAACGTAGACGATCTCCATTCACAGAGCAGGCAGTGTAAGGAAGCAGCGTAGGATCATACCGGAATCATCAGGAGTTTATCATGGAAGATGAGGGTGTTTAGTCACAGTGGTGTAGCAAGGAGAGAGTATACTCCAGTCGTTCACGATCCTCAATTGTTGGTACAATACCTCTACTCAAATAAGGTATCTTCATCATACCCCGCCCGTGCTCAAATCCCCCACAGTCCTCAATTGTCCCTACTGAAATAGCTGTATGCCCATCTCCGACCCCTCCTATCCGTCATGGCAATCTCGTGCACCAATCCACCTTGGACTCTTTCCGTGTGGTAATCGAACTCTCGGCCAAAGAACAGCGTCTGCTGGAGGCGACGCGACGGGACCGACGAGAAAAGGAGGCGGAAAATAACGAGTGGCAAGTGCTAGATTAAAGAACGGGATAAGTCAGCTTTCAGTCACTTTGAGTGGTGTTTGTCAACTGTCGCAAAGGGACCAAAACACTTGACCGGACGAGAAGCAAAGAGGGATCACTTGATCCGCGTGAAGGACAGATAGGATTGAAGGTGAACTTGGGTAGATAAAACTCACGTAAAGACGGATGATATGTTCCGCCACGTCTCGATACTTTGTGGCCACGCGGTAGGTGCTCGCGCGAGCCCGGTGGAGGAACCCCGCCAGGTTCTCTCGCAGGCGGGAAAGGACGCCGCCGACACCGCCGCCGCAAAGAAGACCACGAACAGACGGGGGAAGGCTGCGAAGCCAGGCCGTGGTCAGGTCGACAAGGCAGCGGATGTGGAGGTACCACATCCGCAGGTTTGCGTCCGCCAGGACGCAGCAGCGAACGAAGAGGGCGCCGGCGAAGGTGTCTGGGCGAGGTGCTGGGGATCCAGCGCAAGGGAACAACGCAAAAGCCGCCGCGATGAGGTTGGTGCGGGCGGGGAGAGGGGTAGCCCGGAGCAGGTCGGGCAGGAGGAGAAGAAAAAGGCGCAAGCTCGTGGTCGTGGTGCTCATCTTGGTGGATAGTGAGGTGAGCTTGGTTGGTGATGGTTGTTGATGGTTGAGGTGATGTGATAAAATTTGGATAAAGGATAGGGAGTGGGAGAAAAAAAATTGTGCGAGCAGAAGGAGGGCAAGAGATCAAGAAGGCGCGTCATAGAACAACCAGAGGAAGGCAAAGCAAATGGTTAGGGTTGGGAAGCAAAAAAGAAAGAAAAAGGATCAAAAAACAATCAGCCCCCGGAACACCCTGACACTTGTCAGGGTCGAACACGGAACCCTCCACTACACTCGAAGTGTGCTACACTTGTAGCTGAGAGAACCTCACCGTGACCACTTGGCCATAGCGAAAGGACTGGTTGTTGAAAGTAGGGACCGAACCTTCAGCTTATAAGGGGACCTCTAGGGGACTGGCTAGTCGTTTGTGCGGATGCCTGGTTGCCCGGGAAGGAGGGCGGCTCAGGTTGCCCGGGATTCTTCGTCCGATGTCCTCGATGACGGGTGTCTGCTTGCTCGAGCTTGGGATCCTTCATGGAAGGCGCGGGATTTGGTGTGAGCAGAACACCTGTTGACTATGCAGAAGTAAGTAGTCGAAGGCGAGCTGGAGCCTTAGGGTGAAGATCTGGATGAGAAGAGCAGATAGACAACGGGCTCATATATCAAGGATGTGATGGCCTCCATTTGATGCGAACTTGTTGGGCTTAAGTGACACTTGGTAACCGATTCAACACAATTATCGACGTCCCTTTTGCACTGGCCCGGGCCCGAACTTTTATGCCAGTCCACATTCTCCAAGTGGAAAGTACCGTACGTGAATTGACTGTCGAAGCACACGGCAATCTAACATGAAAACACAAGCACAAGGCAAGTGACGTGACGGAAAGAATAAGTTATCAACGCATGCAAGAGCAAAAACAATTTGAAGCACAAGGGTTATAGAACTGCAGCCGGTAGTGCCTGAGCTGGAAAGAGTAGATTTTACCCTTCTCGTCATGATGGAAATATTTCTGTACTTTTGCGCCTCCACGTGAACGACCGCAGCGTTTTGGGTGTGGGGGATTTGGTATGTCCCGAATTTACTAAGCTTGACCATAAGATGGACAGCATGATAGTTTGTTCTAGCTCTTCGTACATGTACGTTGAGAAGCCACAGCTCTGATATGGGAGATGTTCAACTCCCAGGTTTCGGGAGTGTCATATGTTTGGAGAAGGACGAGTAGCCGATGGAAGGGCTTCTGCCAGACCGTCTGGTGAAGTGTAGCCGCAGGCATACTAGACTCGTCGACATCGTTCAAGAAACCAGACCTGCAACTTCCGTGACTTCTTTGTAGGACGGCAAAACGCTCATACCAGGTGTTTCTTCTCATCGTATGATGATGCTAGAACACTCAAAACTTGAACCCAATATGCAAGGGATTCATGGCAGTGTATCCCATGTCCCCTGACAGCCGACTTCCTGAAACGAGCGAACAACGTTCGAGTACAAGCTCTTCTGCTAAAGGCATAACTCAACACCGGTTTCTCACTGAGAACAACCTGAAAAGGCTGCTCTGCGATGGCCAATGGTCGCTTTGTCACTTGACAACAGTGCAAAGCTTTGAACTTGACTTCGAGGACGGTCACTCCTTTGCCCTTAAAGAGTTTCGTACTAGTGAAGAAATCATATTGCACATAGCATGGTCGGAAGAATCCACGGCACTACCGTGGCAAAGAGACTGGAATCGGTCGTTGTGATCTTGAAAATAAAGGGCAAGGTCCGAGGCCAAAATACAAGATGGCGGAATACTCAAGGGTAGGGAAATCTAGGACAGGTGCAATGAGGTTTAGATAGGATGAAGTTTTGGGAAAGAAAGACGATCAGGTATATATGCATGTTCCTTTGTGTCAATCTTGAGCCTAGTCAGCAACGTCTGTTCTCTTTGCCTCTCACACCTCGATTCCTCTTTCGATTTCCCAGTCAATCATGACATAGTGTGATGTTGGCACGCCTTACCATTGAACCCATATTATATCCCACATTGGTGCAACACATTGGATGTGCGAGTGGATAGCGAAATCGGGAAAGATAGTCGATTATGACGAGTGTTGACAAGTGTTGTCCCTGATGGAGGTTCGACGGCGACAGTAGGTTGGAAAGAGAGTTGTAGCTCATTGGACATGGTTCAACTGCCAGGAAGGAAATCCAAGGGAGCATTGATAGCGTATGTCTCATTCGCGGCTTGCACGGCAAGTGAGAGAAGACATAGATTACATGAGAGAGGAGGGATGGGGCAGATTGGAGACGATCGATCATGTTTTGGAGCTTTTCGGTAGGGGGCAGAAGACTTGAAGCCATGGGCCATTGTTAACGATGTGATGGAATGCGTGTCAATCGGAATCGAACCGGTCAATGTGCCATGGCGGGATGACACCGAGGTCCCGGATTCCCGAAGAATCTGCATCATCGGGAATTTTGTCGTTGGGAGGGAAGGAGCAACTTGCATTGAGGGAAAAATTTTCCTTGTTCCTTCCTTCTGTGCAGTGGTGGTTGACATCGGCATGGGCGCACTTTCCCTCACATCTTGCATGACACGGCACTTGCCATGCAGACACTCGCGCCTTTCTCCGCGAGCTTCCCCGCGAAGGAGGTCATGTCGGAACCTTCACACACGATCTCGGTACAAATTTTGTTGTGGAATGTGGAAAAAATGCTTCGTTAATAACTCCAATGTACCATAGACTCCATCCATCATGGTGTCGCCAGCGGTGGACGACGTGTACCTCCTCGCGAATACTAATACAAGTCCATTCCTGTCTTCCTCATGCAATACCAATTACCCCGTCCAAAAACTCCTCACCCAATCCCCATTCCTCTTGATCCATCCACTCAGTCAGACCTTGTTCCCACCATAATCCTTCCCTTCCGTCCTTCCCGAACCCGTGCTATGCCCTTCCGGCGCCACTCCAGTCTTGCCAGGGTTCCTCTTCGAGTACGCCGCGGGGCTGTGGCCGACGATGCGGGTATCCTTGGGATCTTGCTCCAGTGGCTCCTTGCGAGCGTACTTGCCGCCCGTGCCGCCAATGTTCTCCAGAGTCTCGGAAACGTTCCGGTTGCCCGTGTCGGCGGCGCTGTACTTCTCCGATACGCCGCGGGGCTGGTTCTTGCCGCCGCGCGTCTGCCACCAGAAGATGCCGCCGAGGCCGCCGGCGATGGAGAGAGGGACGGCGCGGGCGCGGATCATGTTGGCTACTGTTGCCATGGTTGCGGTATTGTGTGTATTTTGTGATGGGGTGTGGTGGTTGTGGTAGACTTGGTTGGGGAGTGTTTCGATCAAGCTAGGTGCGTGGTAATTCCTCTGCTTGATAGTTGAGACGTTCTTGTTTGTTGTTCGCTTGATTCGAGTACGAAATGCGAGTTCGTGTAGTGATGGCAGATGGAGATGATGATTTGGTTTGCTTGTTTAATGTTGTAGGACGAATGACAGACGTTCGACACGGGAGGTCGTTTGGTTAAATAATGGGAGGGGGTCAAAAGCGTGCGATGACGTTGTGTAATGATGATCTCACCTGTCACTGCTGTACAGTTACTGACGGAATGCAGTGGGAACCTACCTCTGTCCAAGTACCTCATGCAATGCAAGACAGACAGAAAGTGCCAGTGATGCTCACAAAGAGGACCGCGAACATGGGGATCGAAGTCCCGATGGGTCCGGGTTGTTTACACGATTGAGATTCCAAACTTCCAAGTTGTTGGAATCTGGCCAGGAACAATACGGAAGTGTAGTGGATCTTTGCAATTGAAATGAATTGACCGCTATGCTCTTCGCAATGAAGAGATCAACTCATAGAAACCGATGAGCACTCACGCTTTCCATTGTTGTTCACTGACAGTTGACGTCAAATGCTTGCATGACATCACGACTTGTCCAGCGAGGTACTCAGTCGGCCCACTGTTAAGCGGGAACTGTCACGACCCCAACCCATTGCGCCTCAAACTCCACCAGCCGGCCAAAATCTTGTAATCATTGCCAGATCCAATCAAAGAGCGCAATCGGGCTGATGTTCGAATATTAAGCAAGTTGAAATTGGCTCCTTAGCCGCAATAATTGACGTCGATGTCAATGTTATGCAAATCGTGTTTAAGACCACCGCTATCATTGACAACTCCCTTATCGTTATCTTATCTTATCAGGCTAGCGAGCTCCCGTTTCCTTTCGAGACTGCGCCAAAACGTCTTGAAACCAAACCGTCACGAATGCCTTACTTATGATCATCATTACTATCATTATATCCAAGATCTTGACCATCACTGCTTGACCCAACACCAAAGACGCCCTGCTAAAACCTTCACAATGCCTAATCCTTCTTCTCAGTCCCATCAACGCTGATCGGTTCCGTCACCGGTGAGGGGGCCTTCAAGGATCCAGAACACCTCGGCGGAGTGCGTCCATGCAAGATACAGTCGCTCATATAGAACGCCTCCTCGTCCACGTCCTCCAGATACTTGATATCGAGACCCCTGATTTCCGAGTCCTCGCTCGCGCGCAGGTGCAAGCCTGGGATCCTGTTGATGATGAACAGCAAAATGCACGAGACCACAAACGACCACGCGGCCGCAGTAGTCGCGCCGGCCAACTGAAGTCCCAGCTGGCGGAAGTTGCCGTTCCACCACCCTCCGGCATACGAGTTGCCGGACACACCATCGAGAGCGGGGACGAAGTTGTCGGCAAAGATGCCCGTCAAGATGTCGCCAACGAATCCGCCAACGCCGTGGAGGGCAAAGATGTCGAGACCATCGTCAACGGAGAGAATGTGCTTGTACTTGACGGCGTAGTAGCAGCACGTCGAGGTGAGGAAGCCGATGAGGGAGGCTACGTATACGGGGACTGCGGAAGGGCCGAGTCAGTCAAGCGATCTCTAGAAGTAATGGGGGTAAAATAATGGATAACGCACCGTAACCCGCTGCAGGGGTGATTCCCACCAAGCCCGCAATAATTCCCGAGCAAAAGCCAATCAAGCTGAACTTCTTCTTGTACAGGTAGTCGATCAAGACCCAGCCGACGCCGCCTCCACAGCCGGCCAGGTTGGTGTTGACAACAACGTAGATAGACCGCAGGCTGAGGTTGGCGGTACTGGCACCGTTGAACGCGAACCAGCCGAACCAAATGAAGGCGGTACCGAGACACATTAACAGTGGGCTGTGCGGCTTGTGGTGGGCAAATTTCTTACGACCACCGGCGTCGGAGTCGACGACACGAGGACCAAGCATCATGGACCAGGCAAGGGCGCCGAAACCGCTGGCAATGTGAACGGGACCGGAGCCGGCGAAGTCGTAAACCCCGAGCTTGTACAACCACCCGCTGGGGTTCCATTCCCAGTAGGCAATGCTAAATGGTGCAATGGTCAGTGGCGGTTTTGGTCGAATGCTAGTTGCGCCCACTCACAAGTAGTAGACAAAAGTTGTCCAGCAGAGGAGAAATAGCATGCTAGGCAACAGTCTGCCGCGCTCCAGCATTGCACCGGCCAAGATCATGGCAGTGGCGGAAACGAATGTGAAGCCAAAGGCAGCATCTGCGACATTGTTAGTCAAAGCTGCTTACTTGGAGGCTGACGCGAATATAGGGTCGTACAGAGGATATCGGGAACATCCGAGTTGGCCATCGAAGGTTGGGCAAGGACATTACGGAACACGGCCAGGGACAAGTCTCCGAGGATGGGGTTTGTCGTTCGTGCTTGGTACAGCGAGTAGCCGTATATCCAGAACTGGATTCCGCAAGCGCAAGCACAGAAAAGACTTTGGAGGACCATAGTCAGGGCCGCCTTCTTGCGGTGCATGCCGGCGTAGAGAAAGCCGATGGCAGGGGTGATTTGCCAGCATAGGGCCGTACATACGAGCAACCAACACAAATCGCCCTAAGTGGATGCAACAGACTGGGTTAGTTGCCCGCCTCTCTCTATGTTCCTCTCGCAAGCTGACAGACCGTCTACTTACCTTATCATAGGGCGCATTTAGGTCCTGTGTGAAGGGATCGCCTCCGTTGGGGTTGGCATGCCAGTCCGGCCACTCGGTGACGGGCGTGATTGCTGACTCGGCCATCTTGTATCACCCGTATATTTGGTGTGTGGCAACTGTTCTTGTGTGTGTGGCTTGGTATGTATTGTCGTGATCTTCTCCCTGACTGGGTAAGGGCTTGATTCGTGGATCGCCTTCAAGGTGCTTTGAGTAAAACAACCTTGGGAAGTGCAGTTGGCAGTAGCAAAGAGGAACACAGGGTTTGCCATGATCTATAAGTACCCCTTTGGCCATCTTCATATGGGCGCCGTCGCGCCGGATCGTGTATCATGCAGCGGTGTTTGAGATACGCGCAGCTGGGTGGGTGGTACTCGGGCGAGACCATTCTTGGAAAGGCGGACGATTCGATCGTCGTCGACGGCTGATAAGGGCGAGAGAGACACGCTCCTCAAGCTGCCAAGTTGTAGCTGAACGGCGAAGGATAAGGAGGCTCGCCATCCCCCAATCCCAGGGCCAGACGGTCGGCGTTATCAAACAGTGCCTATCAACAAAGACCCGTCAGCAGGGAACGTCGAGCGAGGTTGCATTATCATCCCCCACGAGGACGACGGCCAGACATTGGATTGCCAAGGGGCGGACAAGCAGAGACAAGCAGAGACAAGCACCGACTAACCTTCTGGGGGATCTCCCGCTTGGCGGAAACGGGCAAGGCCTCCCGCAATGAAGAGCCTGGGAATGGAACGTCGACACGCACTCCAAGGCGTTGTGTGGTTGTCTGCAAGGACAGACCTTGAAGCTGAGTTTGGGTGGTGAGAGCAGTTGTCGTACTCTTGCACCAAATCCGGCTTAGGCCGATGGCCCCGATTGATTCGATGTGGAAGTGCTTGCAGATTGCCCGCTGATGCATGTAAGCTGGAATGGCTGCCGAGCGATAAGACTAGACGACCGTGCTGATAAGGGAAGTGCCGTTGAGGAAGGGACGAACCGACGCAACCATCAAACCCCGCCTGCCCGCTCATCACTGACACTTCAATCTTTCTCAGGCACCCGACACTCGTCAATCTTGATTTGACGTCACCCTGATTCCCAATTTGTCCAAAATGTCCTTCGAACTTTTTGTCCTCGACAATCAGGCCAGCAAGCCGCGGCATCGCAACAATATAGACACATGCTATCGCTGCCCTTGCTGCCCGACACCGAGTGCGGCGACGGCTGGTCCAAGAGGATATTTTCTTTCGATGACCGATCGATGACTTCCCGTTCCCACCTACTCCTGGATTGACCAGAGCTGGCTAGCACAGTAATCCATCCCCCCAACACCCATTCGACGGAGAGAGTGCTGTCCTCACTCGAAGTCCCAGGCCAGCCGCAACCAGGAACGGTTTGATGTCGTATTCTGGGGCACATGGTGATGGCGGATTGGTGGTGTTCATCGGAAGGCCGACTACACCACCTCGCCTAAAGACGGGTCCAATGATGCTGACCGCTTCAGCTTTTGATGAATTGATATCACCGAGGCCATCATCACACCCTCCCAGATTTGTTGCTTGGCTCAATACCGAGCCAATGTGGCTGCTCGGTAACCAGTTATTGATGATGGCGTTTTGTCCAAGATCCCACGATGCTGTTTCGTATAATAGGTGTGTTACCCCCGTCCTGGTCCCAATCTCTCCCAACTCCTTCCAGTCCATCCGCAGTATGTGTAGGACGGAGGATGTTTAAAGCCACTCGGCCGCTCATGGTGCCCCGCGTCTTGCGTCGCCTCCTTCCGAGTGGTTCTCGAAAAGGTCCCTGCTTATACCAATGACCCCAAGTTTGGGCCCTGAACGTGTCCTTGCGTAGTACAGATGCTGACAATGGCAACGTAGATGCGAAGGTTCCTCCCCTCCACCTTTTCCTTGAGCTGGGCGTGTTTCGCCTTCCTCAAGTGAGAACCTGGCACCGCCATCTTGAAACCAGTCAGCTAGTACTGCGACGAAAGCCATCTCCAAATATGCTTGCCTGCCACTTAGCGGCAAAACTCCGACTTCATCCACAAGCTCGAGACTTTGCCATTGTTGATGGGGTCACTGCAAGCCTCCAGGCCCTTTTTCTTTGCCTTCCCACGGTGTTAGTCTTTCCAACCGATACCGCACTTCAATTGGTCCGGGAATGCTTCCTCTACATATGAATGTCAGTTACCCTTTTCCAGACGGTGGATCACCCCAGCTTATGGCAATGTTCAAGTGCGCAATGGGAAGTGGATTAGGGCTCTTACATACTACTTTGTTATTTGCTCCATACCAGAACGGTGTTAACAAAGGGCTCTTGATTCCTTTCTTCCCCAGATCGGCGTTTAAATCACTTGGCCAAGTGGCATGAACGAAGTTGAAGTGTTATACCGACCTGTCCAGCGCTGCTTTCAGCGCGTCTAATATTTCAGTGTCGCTAACACTACATGTAACTCGTGGCAACCTCGCAGCTTTCCCCATCGACATGTGAAGTTGATGACATAGCGCAAACGAGCTCATCGGTATGCGATTATCGGGTATGATTTCGAAAAGAAAAACGAATTTTCGCGGATACGTTTATGACTTTATGGAAACGAAAGAGTGCGACGGAAGTGCAGTCCACGGTGTCGGACCTGTTATCCAAATCGGCTTTAGGGGTTTTGCGGAACACCTTCCCAGTGTGCTGTAAGCCCGAGTGGGGTCTAACCTGTCCCAGGGGATTCCGACGTTGATCCAACCGCTACGACCCTGGATGCCGGCATGCGGGAACCAGTCCGGTTGGCGGTCCCGGACTGAACAACTGGCCATCAAGAGCGTGAAGTTCGTGATGAAGCCTCTGGCGGCTATGCGGCGGGGGTTAACGGCTTTGCTTTTCACTGGTCAGGAGGTCCCTGGTCACTCCATAGTGCTGTAACCTTGCCAGCATTTCATGCACGTTGAGTGGGAATTGGTATGGTGATTGGTGAACGACTCTTGGTGAGTCGAGATCACTTCGCATGGTCGCAAAATGCGTGCTCGCGAGGTAGGCTAAAGGCAGGTGGTTCGTCGATATAGGAACTGCATCTAAGCCAAGAACGGAGATGGTAGGGCGCTCTTAAACCGGGCAGCTCTCGCACCTGACGCGTTAACAGTTGCTCTCTCTTCTCAACCTCCGCGTCTTTTGAGAGAAATCGCATAATCGGCCATGAGTTCTCCAAAGGAAGAGGCCGTGTCACCTTCTCCTGGCCCTGCGTCTCCAGGTATCGGAACGGAGAGTCTTCTGCCTGGAACCCATTGGGGTCAACAAGTGCGTTACCCTTTTTGCTGACTTACCATTAGGTCTCTAATCGAAGGAAGAGAATGACTGACACTTATACCTTCCCGTCATAGGAACTTTCTGACAGTGACGGGGACTCAACTCTGGGTAGCGATGCCGAAAGCTCGACTGCTTCAATTACTTCGAGTATCCTCAAGTACCGCATTATCAATGGTCGAACTTACCACAGCGAGAGTGTAACGGATGGGGAATATTGGGCGCCCAATGACGAGAAGCAGAATGAGGTGTTGGATATCTTGTAAGTAGGTCCGACATGATCCACTGCCTAGACTTGCGCTTATGCTTCTTCCGACAGTCACCATTATGCGACTCTATTGTTTGATGGTGAGCTTCACACGGCACCCATCACAAATGACCCCAAGAACGTTATCGACATCGGCACTGGGACAGGGTTGTGGGCGATTGACTTTGCCGATAAATTCCCCAAGTGCAACGTGATTGGTACCGATATTTCGCCCATTCAACCAAGCTGGGTCCCCCCGAACGTTACCTTCGAGATCGACGATTACACAAAAGAATGGACGTTCAAGGAAAACACTCAATTCGATTATATCCATTTTCGTTGGCTTAACGGTACCTCGAAAGACTGGGCTGAAGTCTATAAGCAGGCCTACCGATACTGCAAGCCGGGTGGCTGGATTGAGCACATGGATACTTCAGCTGCATGCTACTCAGATGACGGCAGTGTCAGCGAGAAAAATGCTGTGGTCCAGTGGGGTAAAGTCTGGCAAGAAGCCGGAAAACGTATTGGTCGCCCATTTGACCTCCTTGAGCAGAATCTGATGGAGGACGGTATGAAGGCAGCAGGATTTACAAACATTGTATCCAAGGACTACGCTGTAAGTTGTCCCGTGTTCCGCTCTATTTTGAAAGCAAACCCCCTCATGGCAAAATGTTTCTCGCGGAAATTTTGAGTCATAACGAATTCTGGCCTTCCAAGAAACAGGTGGACTTCAAGTTCCACCTCATAGTTACTTGGATTCTGAAACGCCCATTCTTTCGTGGTCTTTTACCACTGCCAAGGAACATGAAGCTAACTACCCATCCGTATGCTATTGTTCAGGTTCCTGTGTCACCATGGCATGAAGACCCTAAGCAGAAGGAGCTCGGTCTCTTCTTTCAAGTTCTTTGGTTGGAAGATATTGAAGGTGTCATTCAACACACCTTTGGCAACGTAATGGGTTGGACTCAGGAAGAGCTGAAGAATTACGCTCATCAGTTGCGATCAGAGCTCAAGAACCCAAAAATCCACCCATACACGATTTGGCGCGTAGTGTATGGGCAGAAGCCGTTGGATGCTTGAGGGACAGCAGTTAGAATACGCATCATTTTTCGGTGGCTGCAAATACCTAGTTTCACACTGGTTGTCAAAGCTGGGATGGTTGCATTGCTGTTCAACTTGGCTGGCAATGCTTTTTAAACTCTCTGACTGTACATCTCTGCATTTACTCGAATGTGTTTTGGCGTGACAAGTCAGACAAGTAGGCAAATCACTGGTTATGTGTACTTGGGACAGTACCTACCCAAATACATGAAGGGTCGGGCAGGGGGTTCTCTCGGTGTGTCATCATTTGGAATGGTGCTCGAGGATAACCCCCGGAAGAAGGACGGCGCGTTGGTCGATGTGTAAGTGATTCAAATCCTTCCTTTGGGTTCTTGGGGTACTTGCGCAAAGGTCTGTTAATATTCCTGCCCCTCCCAGTCTTCACCGAGTAGGTATCGCGCTCACAGAACATGATATTGGATTGTACCTCTAGGCCATAATTGCTGATACTCTCACTACAGTGCGGTTAACCACCCCTGTTTGTCTGGGTCTCGGGCACTGTGTCGAGGCAGAAGACCAACCAGGACGGGTTACAGTTCGTTTATGTCCCGCACCCGCCGAGCTAGGCTGGCCTAGCCGCCCAACGTCCCCAACCCGAGCGGTCAACCGGTCTTTCCTCGAATACATCTATGGTAGCCAGCAAGAGTCTCAACCTCCCAAAGTCTTCGAGCAACGATCACAATAACTCCGCGAACAATGGGGATGAGAATACGCTTCTTCTTGGGACAATGTTTCATGTTCTCCTGGAGCCTAGAGGTATCTTGGGGTCTCACCCTTACATCGCAAAAAATTACGAGCATCTGCTCCCATACAAGCGTGGTTGTCGCTTTCGAGATGCGGCATATGAACCCATGTCACTTTTGGCTAAAACCGGGGTGGCTCTTAAAAGGCGTGCGGAGCCTGCGGAGGAAATAATTCTCTGGTGGTTCTTGGGCCAATACCTGTCCGCCTCTTGCTGGTTACCCTTTGGACTCTTTCTGGGCTAGGTGCCTTTTCCCGTCTTCTATGAGGGGTCCCACGGTCGCTTTGCATGAGGTGTCACCGTGGGATCAACGGACTGCCCAAGCATGCGATGGAGACCATCAAAATCCAATGAACAGCATGACATTTCACCAGGTGGGTTTTTGACACCGACCTCATAAACAAAACGGCTCTGCCACCCCAAACATATCTTGCTAATTCCGCTTCCTTTTCAACCAAGCTGCAGATTTGAACCAGAAGTCCTTCCATATTCATTATGGGCTCTGGAGGAAACGCTCAGTCGCCGACCCCCGAGGCAACTTCGCCAAAGGGAAAGGCCAAGTCTCCCACGCCTGCTCCCGCGTCCCCCGTCCAAGCCAAGTCCCCTACTCCCGGTCCTGGATCGCCAGGTACCGCTGCGCCGGGCCTTCTGCCCGGAGCACACTGGGCTGATGTGGTACGTATAGCATATCAGTCACGATGTCAACAGTCAAGCTGGCCAACGTTTGCTAACACAGTTGACTCGCGCCTTTCAGGGCCTTCCGGAAGAAAACCCAGAGAACGACTGGGACTCGGCTTTGGGAAGCGATGTCGAGAGCTCGACCGCGTCGATCACCTCAAGCATTCTCAAATATCGTACCATCAATGGCCGTACCTATCATAGCGATAGTGTGACAGACGGAGAATACTGGTGAGTCTTTCGAGAAGCTTGATGGCAGAAAGAATCATCAGCCACTTCCACATTTTTTTCCTCTCCATGGAAAACTAACGACTCTCTCCTCGGGCACGTAGGGGTCCCAATGACCAGAAGCAGAATGAGGTTTTGGATATCTTGTAAGTTCATCATGACCATCGGCATGCTCAGTGATTACGAGTTTGGGTAGAGGTACTAACAGTCCTTTGTTTATGTGCTAGTCATCATATGGTCACCATTTACCTTGATGGCGAGCTTTACGAGGCTCCAATTACTAAAAACCCTGAGAATATTCTTGATGTTGGCACGGGTACCGGTGAGTTGATCTGTTATTTTTGTTCTTGAACCTCCAATTCTTCCCACCCGGGGGGAAATAGAGTGTCTCAGAGGACTCTATTACATCCCAAGTCCTCAACGGAGGTTCCCGCTCCTGAAGCTCAATGTGCGCATTTTACTAACTCAATTACAGGATTGTGGGCCATTGACATGGCCGATAAGTTTCCCAGCTGCAACGTAATCGGTACAGATATTTCGCCTATCCAACCGAGTTGGGTACCCCCAAACGTAAGCTTCGTGATCGAAGATGCTGGTAAGGAGTGGACCTTCCAGGACAATCACTTCGATTTCATCCATTTTCGTTGGCTTCCTGGTTGTATGAAAGATTGGACCGCGGTGTATAAGCAGGCTTATCGGTGCCTCAAGCCAGGAGGCTGGATCGAGCACATGGATTCCTCTGGCGATGTTATCTCGGAAGATGGCTCGGTTCCCGAGGACTCCGCCTTGAAGCAATGGGGTAGAATCTGGCAAGAAGCCGGAAGACGAATGGGAAACCCGGTCGATACACTTCCGACCAATCTGCAGGAAATTGGAATGAAGGAGGCCGGCTTTGTGAACCTGACGAAGAAAGAGCACCCGGTAAGCTTAACCAATTCTCTACGCCCCTTATCACAAGGTTCCCGTCCCATTCTGGGTCATGTAAATGAAAGCTGACGAATGATTGCTCTAGATCCCGGCTTCGCCTTGGCCCAGCGACAAGAAGGCAAAAGAAATCGGCCTTTACTTCTACATGGTCTGGGCGTCTGACCTCGAGGGCATTTGCCAGTACATTTTCAGCAACGTCATGGGCTGGGAGAAGGAGGCAATTTCCACTTACATTGCTCACCTACGGGCCGAACTGAGAGATACCACTATGCATGGGCTCTTTCAATTCCGCACAGTGTACGCGCAGAAGCCGTTGGATGCTTGAAGTGCGGTTGGTTCAGTAAGCACAAGCTCGGGTTTTTCATCTTTACAAGTCCCTCCAGTTACATCTGGACATCAATAGCATCATATTAACATTGTGGTCAATGGCTGTCCTTGCTCTTGGGACGTTGACATAATTCACGAAATCTCACGGGGCTTGGGCTCCTTTTATGAGCCATACCCCAATATCTTGCACATTTTTTGAAAGCGCGATTGATGTTACAACTCATTGACTGGCTTATTGCTAATCATCATTGCCTCTGTAGTCTCTGGTCAGACTCGCTTACCTCTGTGATCCAGATTCAAAAGAAGAAGGCGCGGTGAATTTTGGCTGACTACATGTAGCGGTGCCTCCAACATGTTTGGATGGATGTCTCGACAGATCAAAAAGCCGGTACTTCGTGTAAGTAGAAGAACACATTAACGACGCTTTGCATGTCGCCGCGCTAACTTCCAGTTCAAGACCTGCAGAGAAATGGATCTCGGACCCGACCCAAGTCCGGGCAATAAGCCAACGACATGAGGCTTCTGGATTGAGAAAACGGAGGCTTGTTGATGGCAATTACGGAAAGAGCATCCCCAACTGATTCTCTGTTTGAGTGGACGCAAGTTCCCTTGGCAATCCAATCTTCCTTCTTTCAAGCCGTCCATCACGCCGTTTCCCCATCATCGTTCCGATCCGGAGGCTGACCGCCCCATGAGGGGCAGCTCTCATCCGACAACCGATGTCACATTTGAGGGTATTGTACAGAAGTTTCGTGGCATCTGTGGAACATGGTCGGGAGTTGTTCCGCAACTCACCCTGGCTTTCCGGTAGTTTGGACCAGTGAGAGCTCCGGATTTTTGTCTATCCCTGTCATTCTGCCGAGAGGGTCGTACGAATCACGCTAACAACTCAACCGTTACAGGGTTGAAACATGATGCTCAATGACAGACTTCCATATATCCGAAAGGGCATCCCCAAAAAGTCTTCACAGCCCCAACTCATCTTCTTCCTTTGGTATCGAGTTCCAGGTGCCAAGCTTGGTTAGACCTCGACAATGAGTTCTCCGACTAACAACCCTCAATCGCCGGCATCCGCGGTGACTTCACCGAAGGGAAGTAAGTCACCCACGCCGGGTCCTGCTTCCCCAGTTACTGTGAGGGAATCATCGGTGGTACCCAAATCCAAATCACCAACACCTGCTCCCACGCCTACGCCCGGTCCTGTTTCCCCAGCTGCTACGAGAGAACCGTCGGCAGCGCCCAAGTCACCTACACCTGCTCCGGTAACAGAAACGACAGCTGATGCAACGGGTCTCCTTCCTGGGGCGCACTGGGCTGGTCAGGTAAGTCTTTCGGAGCTCACATACGGTACACCTTTCAGTCAAATGCTGGCAATCGCTTACGCATGGGCTTCACTCGCTTTTTTATACAGAATCTGCCAGAAGAAGATACTGACAACGACTGGGATTCGACATTGGGAACCGAAATCGAGAGCTCCACTGCCTCAATCAGTTCCAGTATTCTTCAATATCGTACCATCAACGGCCGAACTTATCACAGCGAGTCCGTGGCCAACACACCGTATTGGTAAGTGATACCCAGGGAATGGGATGGAAGCTCTTAGCACCAACTGACACATAACCCAGGGGCCCCAATGATGAGAAGCAAAATGAACTGCTGGATATATTGTGAGTGAAACACGGCTCGGACGAATGCTATTAGATGGTGCTCAGCTTACGTGTCTCTTCTACCTTAGCCATCATACAATGACCATTGCTTTAGATGGCGACCTGTATAAAGCACCCATTACCGAGAACCCCAAGAATGTGCTCGATATCGGTACAGGCACAGGTAAGTGAGTTCGCAACGCTGTCACATTTCACTGGGAGAATCTGCAAGGGATGGTGACTTGGAGGCTGATCTGTCTTAACCCAACTGAAGGGCTATGGGCAATCGACTTCGCCGACAAATTTCCGCAATGTAGTGTAATCGGCACTGATCTTTCCCCTATTCAGCCATCATGGGTGCCTGCCAACATACGGTTCGATATTGATGATTATAACAAGGAGTGGACATATAAGGCCGACTTCTTTGATCTCATCCATATGCGCTGGATCACCGGCACCGTCAACAACTGGCATACCTTATATAAGGAGGCCTACCGATGCTGCAAACCGGGTGGCTGGATTGAGCATCTGGATTGTTCGGGTGCCATTTGGTCAGATGACGGTACGGTAGAGGAAGATATGGCTATCGGCCAGTGGGGTAAGATCTGGCAGGAAGCTGGAAGACGACTGGGAACTCCCTTCGATATTCTCGAGAAAAATACCCAAGAGGAGGGTATGAGGGGGGCTGGCTTTGTTAACATTTCCAAGACGACCTACCCGGTAAGTGATTCCCTTTGTGGCTATCCCCTGATGCATTGAAATATGCCCGTTGAGCATGCTGGTCGCGAGATATAGAAATATGACCACCCAACCGAAGTCCACTCTCATACTCGAGCATCCAGTCCTTCCGAAACATGCGTTTCAAAAACTACCATGATGCTGATCAACCAAAACCAAACCATCCAGATCCCTATGTCGCCATGGAGCAAGGAAAAGAAGTGGAAAGAGGTCGGCATCTATTTCAACGCTGTTGTGAACCAAGACTTGGAGGGTGCCACTCAGTTCCTTTTCGGCAATATCATGGGTTGGACTAAAGAAGAAATCACCCAATACATTGCCGTCATGAAGAGGGAGGTCAAAAACTTGAACATCCACGGATATATGCCCTACCGCCTGGTATACGCGCAGAAGCCTCTGAATGCTGAGGACTGAAGTGCAATTGGATTGAGACCATTTTTATCGTCGACCTTAGGTCAACCCGATAATTTCTTCGCCTTTTGGAAATTACCACTACTACCTATCACACGGAGCGAGTGACTGGACAAGCTTATAAACTAGCACATCTATGAATTTGACCCTCCTTGTAAGATCCGTGCTGGCAGAACCAACCCTGGGGTGGCCTGTGTGACTGCCATTGGTAGACAAGGAATACCCAACATAGAGGTATGTACCTCTACCGAACATGTTTGCTAACGTTTCAGCCTTACCCGTTGATAGCAAAAGGTCGGCAAGAGCAGACAGTGAATCATTCTCGTACGTATTTCAGACAGTCCATTCACAATGCAATATGGTCAATTTATTATACCCCAGCCACCAGTGCAACCAACAAGCAATCGGCTCTAATATCCCCATTTTGGTTAGTAGAGGCTGTCGCTATATATCACACACTGTGCTACAGGCACTTCCTCGCATTACTAGTACTACCTAACTAAGCGGTGAGGGGTAGAGGTGGTGTAGTAGACTATTTCTGTTGTCACAATTGACAGCATTGTAAGGAACCGGGCTTGCAAGCAGGGTCAATCTATAAATCCGACGAGTCCAGTCTGGCACACGGGACACAATTTGCGTCTGGACCATTTCTCCTCTTCTCCGCTCAACTCCGTTTCCAGGTGGGCGAAACGAAGATAGGTTCCCACAGAATTCGACCATGAGTTCGACCAAGGCCCAGTCGCCGGCGCCAAAGTCGCCCACGACGCCGGCACCCAAATCACCTACACCTGGGCCTGCATCTTCCACTGCTGTAGTTCATGATCCGCTTTCTGGCGCTCACTGGGCTGAACAGGTACGACCGCCAAGCTTTCCACCTTTTTCCAGCTCGCAATCTAGATTTGAACAAAACACTGACTTACCTCCCTTGTCACCGCAATACAGGGTCTTCCGGAAGAGGACGAAGAGGATGGTGACTCGACAGTTGGAAGCGATGTCGAGAGCTCGACTGCTTCGATTAGTTCGAGTATCCTCCACTACCGTACCATAAATGGCAGGACTTACCATAGCGATAGCGTAACTGACGGAGAGTATTGGTGAGTTGCAATTACCGTCATGATTTGTCAGTGTCTCTATCTCAAGACCGGCTCGGCTGACAACAAGAGTTTGAATCCTTAACGCAGGGGACCCAACGACGAAAAGGCGAATGAAGTGCTAGATATCTTGTAAGTAAATGGTCTGGTGCTGTCCACCGCCGGTTACAATGCTGACCAGGGCATTTCTTCTTTCAGTCACCATGCGATGACGATCTGTCTAGATGGCCGACTTTTCGATGCACCTCTTCCAGAAAACCCCGAGAATGCGCTTGATGTTGGCACAGGCACAGGTATACCAACAATCTCCATCAGTGTCTTGGTGCATCCTCACCTCTGCGCTGTTTTGACTGTTCCGTCAACCTAAATGGGTACTAATTCGACATTCAGGCCTGTGGGCGATCGATTTTGCCGATCAATTTCCCAACTGTACCGTTACGGGTACCGACATCTCTCCCATCCAACCCAGCTGGGTCCCCCCCAATGTCCGTTTTGAAATTGACGATTATAATAAAGAATGGACCTATAAGTCCGATCATTTCGATTTCATTCATGCCCGGTGGCTTACTGCCACCGTTAAGGACTGGTACGCCTTTTATAAGGAGGCCTACCGGTGCTGCAAGCCGGGCGGTTATATGGAACACATGGATGCATCCGGTACTATCAAATCTGATGATGGCTCGGTAACTAAAGCCCATGCCCTGGCCCAATGGGGTCCTGTGTGGCAGGCGGCTGGAAAGAAGATTGGGTGTGAGCTTGACTTACATAGTACCGACCTGATGCAGAACGCTATGAAGGAAGCTGGTTTTGTGGACATAGTATCGAAGGATTATAAGGCAAGTTCACTACCTCTTATATTCGTTAGGTCCAGTCCAAAAGCGCCTTCTCCCCCCCGGAAAAGATGGGAGATGCTTCTAATCCTAACGAGTAACCTAACGTTCATGCCAATGATTCTAACTATAAAATACCTATAGGTCCCTCTCTCCCCATGGTCTAATGACCCGAAGACCAAAGAACTTGGTCTTTTCATCCGTGCCATGACGACACAAGACCTTCAAGGCTCCCTCCAGTTTATGTGGGGAAATATCATGGGATGGACTAAGGAAGAGATCTCAATCTATATCAAGCATTTTGAGAGAGAGTTGAAGAACCCGGATCTTCACGGGTACTTCATTTACCGCCTGGTGTACGCGCAGAAGCCATTGGATGCCTAGGACTGTGGTTCACTCCCCATCATTTTATCACATATGAGCAAGTTGGACGATGTCTTTATATTCTGAGATTGCAACAGATGGGGAAAATCCTGAAGTGTGGTTCTTGGAGATATGGTCTGGGATATGACATGGATGGTGGTTGAATCTTAGGACAATCTTCCCAGTTGTGCAGCAGGGTAGATCCCAAATTGCGCGTACGCCTCCAGCCCTACCCGGCCTCTGCCAGGGTACGTTGAAGAAGCGAATCTAGGTATGGTTGAGAAAATACATGAACCACACTTACCTTAACTTCAAAAAGGAACAAGAACCGAATAAACCGTGACAACCCAAAGGAGAGCATGCTGGTACCTATGGCAACGTATTGAAGATAGAATGGTGCATGTGTATCACATGAAGTTTGTTACACACAGTGAACTACATAAGTTAGAGGCACCAGAACCAGAAGTCTACCTCTACAAAGAGGAAAATGGAACGATTGTACTCACTTCCGCTTCGGTGGCCTAGGAGTGCTAGGACACCAATTGGCTTTGTTAAACCCGCACAGTTAGTTTAACAACATGGAGCCACCCAGACCATCCACTTCGGTGGCATGGTAAATGGCACGTATGTACGGATTATCCTTCTTTTAGTTAGTCTACCTACTATGGACGTATCACACTGTGTGACATTCTTCCTTCCTTGTCACCTCCTGCTAAACTACCAGACATCAACTACAGCGGTGAGGGGTAGCATACATATGATATCCGCCCGCGCTAGCACATTTGACAGCAGGGCAGTGTGATGAACCGGGGACCTCAGTCTATAAATCGGACGGTTCTAACACCCGCAGTGGAAACAATTTCTAACATCCCATCTTCTTTACACAAAACCAAAGCTCCAGGTCGAACATAAGCTACATTAGGTACTCACGTTTAGACCATGAGTACTCCGGCACCTAAGTCGCCCACGCCGGCACCCAAGTCACCCACGCCGGCTCCCAAATCACCCACGCCCGGCCCTGCCTCACCTGCCGTTGGAACGGCTGTCCCTCTTCCTGGATCTCACTGGGCTGAACAGGTACGGCTTTTCATATTCCCTGTCTTTCATTCTGCCGGAACAAACCAAAAATGGTCACTGACATGGCTTCTACAATGTGACAGGGGCTTCCCGAAGAGGAGGAAGACGATACGGATTCAACCCTGGGGAGTGATTTCGAGAGTTCGACAGCTTCGATCAGTTCGACTATCCTCCAATACCGTACGATAAATGGCCGTACTTATCATAGCGACAATGTGACAGATGGATCGTATTGGTAAGTCTGCCTCTTCATACTTACCTCTCAATACGAAACAATACGCGTCTGCGATGAAGCCACCTTCATCAGGGAGAAGCTGGGACCTTTGCGACATTGACGGTCAGGGAAAAGCATTCAGCTTGACTGTCATGAGCGCCTCGTGAAAGGGAAAGCAGAAGCGAAGGAACAGTTAACGCTAACAGAGACTTTGAACTTGTCTTTGCAGGGGCCCCAACGACGAAAAGGCAAACGAAATGTTGGATATCTTGTGAGTAAAGCGTGCTTCCTGCCACTGGCTTCTGAGCTAACTGAATAATGCCTACTCAGCCACCACGCGTTGACTCTTAGTCTCGATGGCAGGCTCTGCGATGCTCCTCTACCCGACAATATTGAGAATGTCATTGATCTCGGCACCGGCACTGGTACGGCAATCTCTTTCATTACCGTGCTTTTGGTTTTCATTCGCTAATCCGGTATCCAGGGCTGTGGGCAATCGATTTTGGCGATAAATTCCCCAACTGCAACGTCGTTGGCACTGATATTTCTCCCATCCAACCCAGTTGGGTCCCTCCCAACGTCCGTTTTGACATTGACGATTATAATAAGCCCTGGACTTATAAGGACAATCATTTCGACTTCATCCATCTTCGCTGGATTAATGGTACCTCTAAGGATTGGTCTGCCTTATACCGGGAAGCTTTCAGGTGCTGCAAGCCCGGCGGTTTTATCGAGCACATGGATGTCTCCGGGACTGTCTCGTCCGACGACGGTACTGTGGATAGCAAGATTCATGCTGTCGCCCAGTGGGGTCCCATGTGGCATGCGGCTGGAAGAAAAATCGGACAGGTTTTTCTCGACGACAGCACGATGATTGAGGACGGATTGAAGGATGCTGGTTTCGTGAATATTAACGTCAAGGACTACAAGGTGCGTTTTCCCCTTCCTATAACACCATTAATTGTCTTTATTCCGCACCTCTAACTACCAGTTGTTTACAGATCCCTCTTTCCCCTTGGTCCGACGATAAGAAGATGCACGAGCTTGGGCTCTACTTCTATGTAGCCCTCACCCAGGACCTCGAGGGTGTCCTTCAATACATGTGGGGTACGGTGATGGGGTGGACTGATGAGGAGATCTCCATCTATATTAAGCACTTTGTGAAGGAGTTGAAGGATAAGACCATCCATCCGTACTTTACTTACCGCAGAGTGTATGCTCAAAAGCCCCTGGATGCTTGACGGAATTGGATAACAATACCTTTGGGGGTTGGTCGAACTGCAGATGTTTGGGGATTGTACCTAACGACGAGCTTCATACGTATATGTCTTTTCATTCTCGAACATCTGCCCCTGTGCAAAGAAGACCGTCGTTAACATTGGATGCCTGTTGCACTTGCTTAACAGGGTTGACCCAAGTTGACCATGTGCTTTCCATCCTTACCCGGCCTCCGCCCCCACAAACATACCTCTTAAGGCTGAAGTCTTGTGTCCGGACTACATATGTCCCGGAACTCTGGAAACTTCATGTACTAGGTTGTTTGGGTAACTCGAGAGGCATGAAGGTACCAGTGAAATGATAGTGCGAGAGTGGGTGCTTCCAGTGTACCTCTAATTTGATTAGGTCGCTCCTGTAACCAAATTCGTTGCGGCCCCCTACACACTTATTCGGGGAGGATTGCCTATCCGCATCCTTCTTGAAGCCATCTAACAATTGTAGGATTGAGATGATAGTTCTATTATAAAAGACCTGTACGCAACAGAAAGACACAAGATTTTGGTCGTCAATATTATGTTGACGTGCACGTGGCTTGAGGTTTGTACTACGGGGCACTCTCGCAACGAGCAGGGAGGTGGGATTGTGACTGGGCGGGGGCTGGGAACGGATGAGAACGAATCAAAAGAAACCTAAGTGTCACGGGTCGGCCAGTGTCGGGGTGACCATGCCGGACGTGGTCGCCGGTTCGGACTCCTGGAGTGTACGGGCAGGTAGGGTGATCGATAAGATAAGGCAGGGAAAAATAAAAGGACGGTCTGCTGCGGGGACCCTAGCGGGGTTGGCCGGGGAGCAGGGGAGGCATACCCGTTTTCCCCACCGGGCCTCTCCCCTCGTCACCACCCACCCTCGTACCTGCTCCACGTTGATCTCCCTCTTGTTAAACTGGGGCTTCTCGCTTAGGTACACCAAACACGCCTGCGTCCCAGCATTTGTCCATTCACCACCGTGGACTTCCAAATTTACCCGTGACAACTCTTTAGATTTGACAGCTCTTTTCGTATGTCAGCGAGTGAAAAGCTGGGGGGCAATATGGTACTGTACCAGAGGCTTTTGTGCTCCTCAAATAGTCACGAAGCGATCGCGGCCGCAGTACCCGGAGCTTTCGGTTCGCATCCCAAGTGGCCACACGGAGACATCTTTGAGCGCGCTGGTGTGGGACATGTTTTCTAGTCGTCGTCGTTCGATTCTACACCCATTCGTGTCTTACACTGTGTAGCATGCTTGCTTCCATACCTCTAGGCACATACATAGGTAGTGCCTTCTACTATCAGGTTGCGAACCACATGTCAACTTCAACAGTGAGGTGGCTGGTTTTGTCCGCAGTCACATTTTGATGTTCAGCAGTGTGGTGGAATAAACAGGGGATCGTACCTCAGTCTATAAATCGGACAGTTCTGGCACCCGAGACACTCTTTGGCCGTTCCATTTCATTCACTTACATTCAAAGTTCGGGTATTCGACAATGAGTTCTCCTGCGAAGGCACAGTCCCCGGCACCCAGGCCACCCACTGGTGATGCATCACCTGCTGCCGAAGCGACTGTCCTTCTTCCCGGGTCCCATTGGACTGAGCAGGTATGGTTCCCTTTCTCTGCCCAGAATCATAATCTTTGGAATTACTTACTGACGTTAGTACATCTTTCCGCATTATAGGGATTGCCGGAAGATGAAACTGATGGGGATTCAACTGTCGGCAGTGATATCGAGAGCTCAACTGCTTCGATTAGTTCGAGTATCCTTCACTACCGTACTATGAATGGCCGAACTTATCATAGTGACAGCGTAACAGATGGAGAGTACTGGTAAGTCTGGTTCAAAATATTTTCCAGTATCTCGCGCACTTTAACCGGTTACGACCGACGAACTACGACGTAGATGGCAAGAAACTAACGACAAATGTTTTGAAACTACATGTAGGGGCCCCAACGACGAAAAGGCGAACGAAATGCTGGATATATTGTAAGTGTCCCTTGAAAACACCTCCCACCATCTATCTCCTTTCCAGTTCGTGACTAACCAGATCCTGCCCATCCCAGCCATCATGCGATGACGATTTGTTTGGACGGTCGGCTTTATGACGCGCCTGTTCCAAAGAACATCGAGAACGCAATCGATCTTGGAACTGGCACAGGTACGTAGATTTCCTTCATTACTTGGCGCTTTTTTGTTCTTTGTTATTCTATGCTGTTGAGAAGGTGCTAACTCAATGTTCAGGGCTCTGGGCCATTGATTTTGCAGATCAATTCCCTAACTGCACCGTTATGGGTACTGACATATCCCCCATTCAGCCCAGCTGGGTTCCCCCAAATGTCCGTTTTGAGATCGAAGACTACAATAAGGTACCATGGACCTATAAGTCTGACTTCTTCGACTTTATTCACCTCCGGTGGCTTACAGGCACTGTCAAAGACTGGTCTACTTTCTATCAAGAAGCTTACCGGTCTTGTAAGCCAGGCGGGTACGTGGAGCATATGGATGCCAATAGTGGTAATATATTCTCCGACGATGGTTCCGTGGATTCTAAGGTTCATGCCCTGGGCCAATGGGGCCCTATGTGGCACGCGGCCACGGAGAAGATTGGGCAGCGACTGATCAGCGAACATACGGTTGAGACTGCAATGAAAGAGGCCGGCTTTGTGAACATTGTTGTGAAGGATTACAAGGTAAAAGCCCTCCCTCACAGTGTTGTCCATCCCAAGACTCTAACCGCGCGATCCAGGTCCCCCTCTCCCCATGGTCGACTGATAAGAAGTGGCACGAAGTGGGCCTCTACCTCTATGCTACTCTTACCCAGGACCTTGAAGGTGCAGTTCTATATGCGTTTGGCAATGTAATGGGATGGAGCACCGAGCAGATCAACATCTATATCCAACATTTTAAGAAGGAGTTGAAGGATAAGAATCTTCATCCATACTTCAACTACCGTAAAGTATACGGCCAGAAGCCATTGGACGGCTAACGCATAGCTGAGCAACAATACTGACAGGGATTGGTTGGTTTTCCACGATCAGGTGGGGGTCTTGTACCCGGCAACACGTTTTTGCTTTTGTTTCTGTAAATAGCCCCATATACGGTGTCAAAATATTCCATGAATGACATGAATGTGCAGATGGCTGAACCTAGAGCGTAATGAGTGCGTGCAGCCCGAGCGGGTACGGATGTGGGAAACACACTGGTGGACACAAGGTAAGGTTTGATAATGGAACTCGCACAACCCCGTGACAGGTTGAAGCCGAAGTTGTGAATGAACGTCGGCAAAGTTCCTTGAATACCGCCCCGAAAAATACTGGGACATCACGGTTGAAGACGCAATCCATTCGCCTGCATGATTGCAGCTGCCGCCTTGTGCCGGTACGTAGGTACCTCTACTATGTAATCAGCGCCTCAATTTGTGCGGCACTGCGGCCAAATGCTTTGTTCAATGTCTCTAGAGGTTTGCTCAGGGACAGACGTCATGTTATTTTCATCCGAAGGACGAGCTACGTGTGTACCGTCACGGTGGGTCATGTACTTTTAAGGGCGGACATTTCCCGCAATCATGTCGATCAACCCGGTGCCGGGTCCGGGGACTCGGGTACACAATCCCAGGTCGGTACGTGCCGCGGGTAAGGCTGACGGAACAGCGGTGAGCCATGTGGCCAAAGAGGGGCGCGGAGCAAGTGAGGAGACATATCACAAGGGGATCCATGATATTCAACGACAGCTCCATAAATGATACCTCTAGTATGTGTAGCAGTACGATATGCAGAAGATTGGTGGGAAGTGAAATCCAAATTGCTAATTACATAGGAGACAGTCAATACTGGCAACTGAAGGATGAGCGCGAGATTTGTGTGGCACTCCACGGAGGGGCTCTGCCTCAAAAGATATCCGCGGCATGCTGACGTCGCTTCGGTTGTACACCTCAAGCATCCAGCGGCTTTTGCGCCCTCACCACGCGCCACCTGGAGTTGGAATGGATCTTGGCTTCTCTGAACTCCTTACGCATGGTAGCGGCGTAGTTCGCAATGTCCTTTGGGGTCCAGCCCAGGTAGGTTGGCATGAGATAGTTCAGGAAACCCTCGATGTCGTGTGTCAGCGCCACAGATAGGTAGAGACCTATCTGCTTCAGCTTGGGGTCATCAGACCAGGGCGCAAGGGGAATCTACATCTCGCGGTTAGCTTCAATTCTTTTAAGGAAAAACAGTTGACGGAAGTCTTACATAGTATTCCTCAGTCGAAATGTTGGTGAATCCAGCCTCTTTCAACCCGTTTGTCATGATGTCCGAAGAAACGATGTCAAACTCGTTTCCGAGGTACCCGCTAAGCTTCTTCCAGATTGGGCCCCACTGACCCATAGCGGAATCTTCAGGCATCGTTCCATCAAGACAATACCATGTACCATCGGCATCAAGGTGTTCAATCCAACCACCGGGTTTCGTGCACCTATAAGCCTCCGCATATAGGCCATACCAATCCTTGATAGTACCGGTAAGCCAGCGAATATGAACGTAGTCAAAGTAATTCTCTTGGAAGGTCCATTGCTTCTGTGCGTCATCGATCTCGAAGCGGGCGTTTGGAGGCACCCAGCCGGGTTGAATAGGGGAAATATCGGTGCCAACGACCTGGCAGTTAGGGTGTTCGTCCGCGAAATCACTGTCAAGGGGAGGCCAAAGCATGTTAGCAACCGAATATTGCCAAGAATTTCCAGAAAAGTGTCTTACATGGCCCAGACACCTGCGAGGAGAAAAGTTAGTAAAGTTTCAGTAAAGGGAGAGATAGCCGTTTAGGTGAAGCATCTTACCAGTGCCGGTACCGACGTCAAGAGCTGTTTGAATCTTATCCTTGTCCAGCGGGGCCGTATACAGCTTCCCGTCGAACATTTTAACCAGTGCCTCGTGGATGATATCCAACATCTCATTAGCCTTGGCATCATTAGGGCCCCTGGAGGGTGCACATATGTGAGTAGTTAGTTCAGCTCTAAAACACCGTCGCGTACGGCGCACGTTTGGCCAGCACGTTGCAGTATAAACGTACCAATACTCTCCATCAGTTACGGAGTCGCTATGGTAGGTACGTCCTAGGAAGTTACGATACTGCAGAATGCTGGACGAGATCGAGGCGGTCGAGCTTTCAGCGTCACTTCCTAGGGTTGAGTCATTGTCATCGTCTATCTCCTGTATGTGTGTGCGACAATCTGTTAGCTTTTACCGGGTGCATTTTCACGGTGATTGAGGTCCGGAAACGATGCGAGTCTAGCTCGATTGTGAAGACACTGAGGAAAAGACCGAAGTCGTTGGACACAGAGGAAGACAGCCGCGCTGATGCAGGACCGTGAATATGCAGGTGCCGCCAGGCCGCTCCCTAACACGGGCATCGAATATGTGCAGATGCGAGGCTGAAAACATCTTGCATCGATCGCTAACACCTCGTGAAACCGGGAAAGAGGATGTAAAGATGGAACGAACCTGCTGTCCCCAATGCGCACCGGCCAAAAGTGGAAGATCACCACCCCCTGGAGACGCGGGCGCAGGAGTTGGAGATGCGGGCGCAGGAGTAGGGGACTTCTCCTTTCCCTTCGAGGACGTTGCCTCGGGGGACTGTGCCTTCTTGGGAGGGGAGCTCATCGTCGCGAGTGAAGACAGAAGTGGTTGAATATTCCCTTGGTAGGTGAACTGGAGAATTTGGTCAAGTCAATGCTTGCGGTTTTCGCGTGCCAGCAGCCCAGTAAATAGTATTTCTCGTCACTTACCCCTCCTTGAAAAAGTGAGATGTCTTCCGAGTCTGCACCTGCATAGAGGGCGGTCAAACCTCCAGTGCCTCTTTCCTCCTGAACTGTGTGCTTCTCGGTTTCTTTCGTCGCATTCGTACCTGGTGGCTGGGAATCTTTCGGTACCCAGCTGACTAGCACACGGCACCTTTTCGACTTGTTTAATTGGGCATTCAGTGTTAGATCCTCAAGTACATAGCCATGCGTACTGGATTGGTGGGTCTTTAGTCAGTTCAACTCTTTCATTGGCTGATATCCTTAGTTGCTAGCTGGTACCGAGCGTCAGTCACAGTACATAAATCAGCTGGCTAACGTTGCAATAGTTTTGTCCTAGACTATGCTGGGTATTCTTACTCCGAGGCCGGCTAGCCAGAAGGAGAACATCAGACATGAATAAGAAAACATGCTTCTCGTCGGACGGCAACGGCCACGTCTAGAACCCGACGGGAGGGGAAAGGAACCCGACAGTGCTTATCTAATCTCTTATCTTATCAGCCACGGCCAATGTCGAACTTACAGGTAGTACCAGTAGGTAGGTATGTCCTGTATGCAAAGTAAAGGGGTAATACCATTGCGCGGCTATGCAGATAAACAAACAAGCCCGCCCGACAGTTGCATCTCACCCGGCTATCTTTTCTCTATCCCCACCGTCACTGTGAGAGTCATCCTAATACGAATGAAGAACAACAGCATCCATGTACTTGGGCCACTGGAATTCTCCCGCGGTGTCGAGGTACTATCTTTTTCATACCTTAATGCTGTGTAACATCTGCGAAATGTTGACAATCTCGGAAGATGAGCTTTGGCTGGGTGGATCGAGGGGATTTTTGAACGAAAGGAGACGTGCTGCAGTCTGGAGTTAAAACAGCCTTTCCGAGAAGCGAACATGTCGAACGGCGTGTTACGTTTAGTTTACAAAGTGGAGGTATGTCCGTATCTGGCACGGGTAGGGCTGAAGAAACAACGGTGTACCTTGTTCATCAAGGGGAAAAGGAAACTGAGATTCAACAATGGGAACCGATGACCTGAGTCCAAACTTCCTTCTAAAGATTATCCATCATCTTGTATCTGATATCGTCCCAGCGGATGAAGCCGTCAATGGCAGTGAACACGAGAGAACCAAACTTGAAGCTCGGCCTTACAGCCTCTACGACGCATCCTCAGAGTATGTCATTCTGGCGACCCACCGCCCTTTCAAGCATCCAGCGGCTTCTGCGCAACAACCACACGCCACTTGAAGTAGGCGTGGACCTTCATCTCCTTGTACTCCTTACGCAGACAGGTAGCGTAGGTGGCCATCTCTTTGTCAGTCCATCCCATAAGGTGCCCGAGGAAATACGTGAGGAAGCCCTCGACATCCTGCGTCAAGAAGCAAGATGAGAAGAAACCAAGCTCCTTCTGCTTTGGATCAGTCGGCCAACCCGAGCAGGGAGCCAAAATATCCTTAACCTGAATGTTCGTGAAGCCCGCCTCCTTAACGCCATTCTCCATAACACCCGAGTCTATCATATTGAAGATAATACCCGTCTTTTTACCCACCTCGGACCAGATTTCACCCCATTGGTGAATAGCAGAATTTTTAGGCATGGTCCCATCCAAGCAAATAGGGTTGACTTCGACATCAACGTGTTCGAACCAAGCGCCCGGTTTCAAGACCTTATATGCTTCTTCGTAAATAGCGGTCCAATCTTTGAATACACCGGTAAGCCAGCGGATATGGACGTAGTCGAAGAAGTTTTCGCGGTAGGCCCAGGGCTTAGTAGCGTCATCGATATCAAACTGCACGTTGGGAGGTACCCAACTGGGCTGAATCGGCGAAATGTCGGTACCGTATACGTTGCAGTTAGGTCGCTCATCGGCAAAGTCAATCGCCCAAAGTCCTGAAAGGATTCATGATTAGTGACCCATTTCCTGAATATCATTCTTTGCAGATCCAGGCTGGGTGCCTGCTTCGCCCCAAATCTCGTATTTACGTACCGGTACCAGTGCCAACGTCAAGTGCATTTTCGATATCGTCCGTGAGAGGGGCCGTGTACAGCTTTCCATCAAGCATCAGAGTGTTGACGTGGTGGAAGATATCCAACATCTCATTCGCCTTTTCGTCGTTTGGGCCCCTTAACAGCGGAAGAGTATTAGTTCTATGCTGCGTTGTGGATATATCTTCTTACGAACCGACCTACCAATATTCTTGGTCCGTAGCAGCATCACTGTGGTATGTACGACCTTTGATCGTACGATATCTCAGAATGCTAGAGGAGATTGAGGCCGTTGAACTCTCGACATCGCTTCCCACCGACGAGTCGGCATCATCGTCAAGTGAAGCCTCCTATAGGCATATGACAATTGTTTGTCAGCAGTTGTCTTTTAGGGAGCCTTGCAATCTCGCTCATGTCATGAAGCTGATGTAAATGACGAACCTGCTCAACCCAATGCGAGCCAGACAAGAGACCGATGGGCTCCGAAGGTTCGCCGCCGGCCGGGGACGCGGGACTTGGAGTAGGCGGTTTTGTCTTGTCCGTAGACCCCATGGCTTTTAGGTACCCCTAAAATTAGCCTGAAGTTGTGTGCGGAGTTGGACTATAGAGGAAAAGGTCGATTGAAAGGGCACTCGCCATTGATGTGACAGCGACCCAGTGTATTTATAAACTATCGGCCCTCATCAAGCTCTTGTCCTTTGAGACTGGGGGCGGTCAAGCGTGAAGGTAACATCGAACGATCCTCAACATAGCCTCAGCCACAGTCAATCTAGAAGCTTGAGAGTGACTGGTCAGCATTCACATTTCGGACTTACGGGTAACGTTTGCGTCCATGCAGTTTCAGAGTCAAAACTGAGGCAGGTGATAAAAGCACTTGCCTGAGGGGGTATACCCTGGGTATCATCTTGTTATTGGCTGCGAATATGCCACCCATACACTCGCTTCGGACACAGTAGATACACAACGTGATGAACGTTGTAGTCTGCGCCAAAAAAATAAGGAACTTTTCTTCGACAGCAAATAGTGTCTGTGGGTGTCCAAGGCTGGACAGTTGACCCTGCAGTGATTGTTGAGCTTAGCCAGAAGAAACGAGAGGTGTGACGCGAACACGATTGTTAGGGTCGGCTGTGCAGTATGTCTAGAACCAATTGAGGGTTCCGTCTTCGAACTTGATCAGGGCCAGAAGTCGCTAGGTTTTGCATAAAGAAGAAATACCTAGGCATGGAGAATAGACCACAACAAGTTCAGCAAATATCTGTTCTGTACCTCTAAGCTGTAAAAAGGACGATGGAATGGGAGACTAGAAGCTCTGTGGACGTCAAGTGGGCGGCCAGTGATTGATCGGGCTTACCTACCTGTACAGTGTGGGGTTGTGCGCTAGAATTTTGTAGTGACTGCATGCAGCGATTCCTTACGCAGTGCACCTGGGGCTGCTACAAGTAACTGGGAGCCATTGCGGCTGGGGCGTGCCTGACATCTCGGACTTCTGGGTAGCCCTGATAGCGATGCATTAGCACTGATGCATTTGAACAGAGACCGGGCCATAGAGAACTGTGAAGCAACAAGGAAAGAAAATGCCCGAGGGGGGAAGCCTTTTCATCGTACGGTTTCCGAAAGGCCCGTTTGACCGACCGTACGGAACCGGGGTGGGGCCGAGATCAGTACGTAGGTCTTTTCGGAGGATAGTGGATCTCTTCGGCTCGATGCGGGCCGTGACATCCATTGGAGTAGGTACCTCTACTTGCGTGTACATGCACATGCGGATATGTGAGAAGGGTGGGTTCGGTTACTTTGAGAACGGTCTTGGTAAGAGTTGGAGTGACACAACCGTGTTTGTGGCACAGTCAAGACCCAAACGAACAATTGTGGACGACGTTCCTTAACCAGACTGACCAGCCCGTAGACAAACGAGGCCGGCATTTTTGATGAAAGACGATGATGCTCGACATTGTGCTATAGAGGAAGTGATCCGTGTATGTTCCATTCGTCATGCATCCTGCTGCTCTCGCCAACGCGCGCCCGCAAGGCTGCCTTACTGCTGTAGCCCGAATACCTATCCACGTTTCAAGCGTCCAAGGGCTTTTGGGCACGAACAACGCGCCAATTGATGTTCGCATGAACCTTGCATTCTTTATACTCGCGGCGCAAGGCAGCGGCATACTTCGCCATTTCGTTGTCGGTCCACCCCATCACCTGGCCAAAGAAGTAGGTGAGGAAGCCCTCAACATCTGATGTTAAAGACACGTACTGGTAGAGACCGATCTGCTTTTGCTTTTCGTCTGTGGGCCAAGGAGCGGTCGGAGCCTAAACATATGAAGTTAGTCCTGTTTGGCTTCGAGCAGAGAAAGTGTGTGAACGACGCTTCACGCCCGGTAGTAGTAGGTTTGTTGCATCAGGCACTTGCAAACTTTGCTTTCGTTTGGTGGATAGGTGCTGTAGTCTGGCCGGTACTTCCAGCTGACCACCTCCTTCAATCTACAGCCATCTTTCGTCCTCACTCAACCACAGCTTTCCGGAGTAGGTGAAACTTACCAGGAAATTCTCGATCTGGATATTGGTAAAGCCCGCCTCCTTGATTCCATTCTCCATACACCCGGAATCGACGATGTTGAATACAACCCCGGTCTTCCGCTCTATTTCACACCATAGCTGTCCCCATTGGTAGATAGCGGAGTCCTTTGGCATGGTCCCGTCAAGGCAGACCATATTAACGTCACCATCCATATGCTCGATCCAGCCTCCTGGCTTGAGGCACTTGTAAGCTTCTTTATAGAGGGCCGGCCAGTCCTTAATTGTACCACAGAGCCACCGGATATGGATGTAATCGAAGAAATCAGGTTGATATGTCCATTCTTTCGTCGCATCGTCAATGTTGAAGCTGAGATTAGGTGGAACCCAGCTGGGTTGGATCGGGGAAATGTCCGTGCCAATTACATTGCAATTGGGATTTTCGTCAGCGAAATCGCTATAGGTCCCACTGTTAGTTGTCTGGAGTGCAAACTTGTGATTCCTTATCTTACATTGCCCAAAGCCCTGTATCAAAACCCCAATTAGCATTCTATGCCACATCCGACGTGTCATACTACACAGTCCGTGCGGTTACTCGTAAGAGAAGAGGATAGTCGTAAAGGATAGAAGCTATCTGTACACCGAGGAGATGGGTTCGCCCTTACCGGTACCGGTCCCCACGTCCAATACGTTTTTGATGTCCTTGGGAAGCGGAGCTGTGTAAAGCCTCTCATCAAGAATCAGGGTCATGGCGGTGTGAAAGACATCCATGACCTCCATGGCCTTCGCATCATTGGGACCCCTATACCAATCACTTCGGTTAGCTGCCAAACCCATATGGTGATCCCGACTGAACTACTGCTGGAATTTGACATACCAGTACTCCGAGTCGCTCACAGAGTCACTGTGATATGTCCTGCCGCTAATTGTACGATAGTGCATGATACTGGATGAGATCGAGGCGGTCGAGCTCTCAGCATCACTGCCTAAGGTGGAATCGTCATCTTCGGGTAGTTCCTTTACCGTGAAAATCAGTATCACTCCTAAAGCACGTATAACGCGCAATAGCATTGCCGTGGACGGCACATACCAGCTCACCCCAATGTGAGGCAGACAAAAGATCGGTCGGTGCGTCAGCTTGGGCTGCCGGCGGCGATGCAGGTCCAGGCGTGGGTGATTTTGCCTTGCCTTTGGGCGACTGTACAGTTGGCGACGTCGCCTCTCGTACTGGTGATTGTGCGCTCTTCGTCGGAGAACTCATGACGGAAAATTGCGTTGGCTGTCGAGCTCAGCCGGGTAAGTAACAAAGAGAGTCCGTCGGTATTCATATGTGTTTTCAGGTGGCAGTGATCTGGTAGATATGGTATCGCGACTCGGTAACTCGAACGCCGTTTACCCCTCCCCATTGTACATTCATCTGCAAAAGCGGTCAACCTTTGATGCAACCTCGATCATGTTCTCTGAATCGTGGGCCTTCTCCTTGTCAGGGCTCCGCTGCTAGTCAAGCGGCCGATTTTGTAGACCTGCGAGTACTAGTTCCTCTGTACATCTAGCGTGGCACGGGTATCACATCAGTACTTCTCATGCTAACATTATTCGATTCCACCCATGCACTTGCAGGATGTCTTCTGACTTAATAGTATCAGGAAGTATACCTAGGTAGTAAGGTATCAAGGTTGGTGGGGTTTGAGTGCATGCAAATGACCATTCATAGACACAATGAAGAACACAGTGAGCATCGCACATGACAAACGTTGGGGTCCGCGCTTTTTCACACGTCAAGAGAGAGGGGCTGGACAACAATAGTTTCTCGACCTGTTCCCAATCCGAGCCGGATTAACTGTATTGAGAAGACCATTTCCAACAATGAGAAAGGGACACGAAGAGTCGGAAGCAGAATGTCCGCCCGCCGGGCCATTGGTTTACCTTTAGAAGCCAAACAGGTTTTCGTCTTCAACATATCCCCAACCTACAAGCGCATGTCGTTAGTGTAGACCCTGGGGGTGGCATAAGCCAAAACATGTTGCGTGACAGTGCCGCAATGGAGTACCTAAACTAAGGAGCACTGGGGCACAAAAGTTTTCAAGCAATTTGAATGGACCGGAGACATACCTATCAGCGCCGGCAACACGACCCCCTGAATTAACCCTGGCGGTCCACACAGCAGTGCTACGCTGTCACGCGCTGGGTGGAACAGGGCTTGCTTCAGAATCCCCGCATCAACTCTTCCCCTCTTGCCCTTCCAGCCTTCCCCAGCTTGACTCAAGACATGGAGAATCTTCATCTGTCCGCCGCCTTCCATCTCGAGGCTGTCGAGCTCTTCCTTTAAAAGAATGTCTTGCTCGGTCTTGTTGGCGTCGACAACCCTGATCTCAGTCTGGTCACCCGGTGTCATGATAATTCTGGCCATCAACGCATAGCCAGGTGTAATACCGCTCCCGCCCAGCACGAGGGACACGCGAGAAAAGTGCCGGTCACGACCCTCGATAGTGAAATGGCCATTTCCGTGGTAGATGATGTCACCTGTTGGCCCCCGAATCTCAACTTCAGAGCCGAGGGGAAGACAGTCGAGAATGTTGGACAATGCGCCGCCTGGTTGTGAATGGGACGGGAAGTAGGTCTTTACAGTCAAGTCAAAAGTTTCTGACTGGCCGTCCACGAGAGAACAGTTGGTTATTTCTTCCGTGGTCTCGGAAGGTCGAGAAACGTGCTGCTTATTATGGTGGTGTTGTGCGCCGGTGTGGACATGACGCTTTGGGGGCTTGCGATCATGCTGTGAAGACGATTCGTCACAACGGACTTGATTGTCTTGAGCTGGCAGGAGTGGTCGAGTGGGAGTGTATTGTCGGATAAGCATCCTGTCTCGCAGATGGAAACCAATCTGGAGGTGCTGGCAGGTACCAAGGCCAAGGACAGTCTTTCCTTCGGGAAGCTGGAACGTATATGTGTTTGTATCGGGAGACACTTGTCGTCTTCTGACGAGTTTGACGGGAATCCAGCGCCGCCTTTGAAGGGCCAGGTCTTTCTGGTCTTGAGTCTGCTCTGCTTCTTCCTTCGCTGCTGCTTCTGCGCTCTCCTTGATAAAATTGGCGGTCTTGTCGGTAACGCGGCCGAGGATACATTCTGCGAAGCAAGATTGCGGTCAGTTCATATTGCTAACCTAGCAAGTAGAGTAGTTCAGTCATGCGGGTTGTAAAGCAACATACCATGCAGCTTTTTCCACGCAAAGTCATCATGGATGCTGACAAACTCGTCCGTGGTCTCTTGATGGCATTTGCCCGCATGCGCCAAGATGGCGGCTCGGCCACCGGGATGCCAGTTAAGAACACTCGTAGCATCATATACCTTGTTGTCGATAACAAGCCAACAGTCTTCAAGCTTGTTGTGTTTCTCGATTTCTTCACGGGTAAACTGTTTTTCAGGCGTGGTGCCCTGCTGTTTCGCCTCTTGCATCAGAACTTCCATCGATGGCTTCATCCAACCACCAGCGGCGGAGCCAGCCTCGGTAGGATGACGGAAGGAAATGGCGGGCCCTTGGTCTCCAGACGTGATGATCTCGGGCTTAACGATGTACCAAGCGTTATTCATCATGCCCAAGAGGTTCCAAGTCGGCTTATCTGGCTGCGTCATTTTGGATGCATTGAAGGCGCGAACTGTGATGCTTTTGGCTCGAACGAGATGCGAGACGTCGACGTCGATGTGCCAGTGAATCCAGGCCCAGAACTTGTTTCCGTGTCGGACGGGTGAATCAGGAAATTCGCGAGTGGCGTAGAGCCAACTCTCGCCACCGTCAAGGGAAACTTCGACTCTCTGTACCTCACGACCTCCGCCATCGTATGCAAAGCCGGCAATGCGGTAACTCTTGCCATTCTCAATGCTGCTAAGAGCTAAAGTCTCGCCCTGAGCAGGCTTGGCGATGACCGAGTTGAGATTGTTTTCGTTACAGGCGGTGCTGGGATTGTGAAACAAGGCCTCCGCAAACCGGCCATCCTTCTCAGTGACAAAGGAGGGCATCAGCCTGTTATCCCAAGTGTGGTAGTAGCTCTTGTTTTCCTCGGAAGTGATCCACACTCGGCGAAGCCACTTGACACATCGGCCTCCAATGTAGCCCGGAATCATGACACGGACGGGGTATCCGTAATCGGCAGGAAGGGGAAGGTCGTTCATCTCCATGGCGAGAATCACGTCGTTGGTGGGATCCATGACATACTCAAAAGGGATGCAAGTCTCATACGGACCCTCGCTCGGCATGTCTGCACCGGCAAAGTTGACCCAATGCCTCACGCCTCTTGTCTTGGGGTTCTTTCTCTTGGGGAAGGACTTGGGCACCCCGGCAGATATCAAGACGTCGCGGAGCAGAGGGCCCTTCCAGTATGCTGTGCCCACGGTCGCGGCGCCGTTATTCAAGCCCTTGCTCTTGCGGATGAGGTTCAGCTCCTTGCGTCTGTTGCCGGTGCAGGCCATGGTGATGGGGATGTTGATGACGGATTCGCGGTACCGGTTCTTGAGCTCGTTCATGCTCAGCGAGAGCGTTCTGCCGCCATATTCGATGTCGAGCTTGTGGAACTCCCACATCAGGCGCGGGACGGGTCCGTGGTTGCGTACATAGTGCACCTCGTTGGGGGTGATCAGGCCGCCGTCGAACAGACGCGTGAGGGAGGGCTCGGCATTCATGGGGTGTTTGCCGCCGACGCGGATCAAGTCGGGACATCGTGGAAGCCAGTTGTCGGGGGTGTACTGGTCTTGCTCGTCAATGGCGATGGAGGAGCGGTTGTGCGTTTGGGGCGATTTTCCCTTGCCATCGTTCTGCTTCAATTGGGAAACGACGTCTTTCTCGTGCTCGAGACTGTGGAGGAGGGAGAGTTCCTGCGGGGTAAAGTGGACGCTGGCGCTGCCCGTTTGCTCCTTGCCGCTTGCTTCCGAAGTCGCTCGGTCGATATGGCGCGCTTCTTCGTGTTTCTCCTTGTTGTCGGCTCTCCACTCAAACTCCGGCATGCTTTCCCGCAACACACCCGGACCCGGACCAGTCTGATGAGACGGCTCCTTCGTTGCCCCACCTTTGCCTGCCTCTTCCACCGGTGCCTCCTCATCCCTCTTCCCCTGCTGCCGCTCTTGCTCCTGGTGTTGCCGCATGATGTTTGCCGGCCACGGTTCTTTGTTCTTGACCCAATCTTCGGTCGTGTTCAGCACATATCGCCAACCCAACGGCCTCTCCTCGGGATACTTGATATGAAAGTCTCGTTGGGACTGAATGATATCGCGAAAGTTGACCAATTCGCCCATGTCGACCTTGCTGCGCATCTCCTCCAGCTGCCTCCGGGCCTCCTCGATCTCCTCGGCATACTCTTCGCGTGGGTGTGTGAGTCCTGGACGACGGTCATCTCGATTGACGAAGCCGATCCGGTGCGAATGGTTAGCCCCCCAATCGGGCTCGCGGTTCACCTCGTCGACATTGGAGCCAGGATGGTCCTGCACTCTCACCTCCCAAGGTGTGGAATGGGACATGGTCGGCTTCTCGCTTTCGGCCGCCATGTTGCTGAAGCTTGCGCAGCACTCGGCACGCGTTTCTGAACGTTATCCGATCGTGTACACTGCCACCAAACCGGGCCAAGATGGTGGGCGAGGGAGAAGGCATCACCAAAAACATCTCTCATGGATTTGTCTGTGATGCGGCATCACAACTCCTTTCGTCACCCCGACGTCACCCGCGCGTCGGACAATCCATCCGCCATCGCAGCCGGCTCACCGACCTTTCCAGCTCCTTGCGCAATCTGCGACACATGGCCTGACCAGATGGCCTTGCCAGATTGTATGCGATCGGTATCCATGGATGCAAGCCGGCTCTTTTGGATGCTTCGAACTCTTGTTTTGGCAAGGAAGCCAAATGCAGCACATATTGTGTCGTCGCCAAGCATGGATGCCAGGGTGCGTGGTCGCTGATGAGGCAACGCCGGCTTCTGCTACGGACCTATCTGAGCTGGTAGCTAACCAACAGTGTTTACGTTAGTCTAGTATCAGACATCCCTGCCCCGCACGATACTCCCGCTAACCGCAGCCCGGAGCGGGACGCCCCGCCCGCGCAAAGTCTTGGTCTGTAGATCCGGCAGATTTTCCTCGACGACGCCGACCGCATGATACATACACAAAATTGGACATCCGGAACCTCTCGAGGGTGGGTACGATAACCACACAATGATCGAAATCGGCGACAAACAGAGTGCAGGCATTCTATCGTACATAACCGAGTCGGCACGTGGAGCTATCATTGCCAGTGAGCCTCATCGCAAGGGAAGCCGACGGTTGTCTTTACACAGTAGGGCGACTCACCCAAGCCCGTAGCCACCGACTTCACGTCCGTATCGTCCTCCATGACCTTATCCTCGACAACTGACCTCGGCGACATTCTGAAGTTGGGCAGAAGCAGACTCTGCCGTATTCGGCGTTATATGCATGAGTTGGCAACCAAGCTAAATGACACGACACTCGAGTCCAGCTAGACCCTGATGTTCATCCGCTCAGCCATGTCAGGAACTTCTGCGCCCAACAAGAGGGCGCAAAGCTAACTGGTACACGACTGTAATATGTACACCCAATATCTGTCAAGACACGAGCTCGTCGCTGGCTGCTCCACCTATCTCTACACTGCATATACGTACTATCAATATCAATAAAGGCGTACAAATTTCAACCCAGCCTGAGGGGCTAATGCATGGCGGGCTGAATGCCCACTCATTGGACCCGAGCATCCCAATCCGCGCCAGCTCCCTGGATGATTTGCGCAACAGCATCCAGGATCGAGGAATCCCATAGATGCCCGGTATCAGGCCTTAGGGAACAAAACTTTACGTTCTCTCCCTTTGGCATCATCTTTCGGACGCTACCTGGCTGGTGCGCATCACTCCCCTCCTCTGATATCACGACATATCGTCCTCTGCCGCTCGACACACAAGATGGGACCTCCACGCAAACAAGAGGCCTCGCAAAAGCTGAAGCGACTCAAGGAGTTCTTCCGCTCTGGTGGGAAACGTCAACAGTCTCAAGCCCCTAGGCGGTCCGAAGATGACCAGAACCCACCATCCCCGGCACGGACTTTGTCTTTCTCCAGCTTTCTCGGAAAAGTGGAGGAGGAAAACAAACGCCGTCTTCAGGCGGCAGCAGACCTTTACCAAGCCATAAACCAGAACGATGACATTGCCTTCATTGAGCTATACCAGAACCATGCCGCTCTTCACCCAAGAGACAAAAGGGGGCGAACACCTCTTCATGCTGCTGCCGAGCTGGGCCGAGACAATATCCTGGGCTTCCTTCTGGATCAGAAAGGCGTGCGCCTCGATGCCTTTGACATCCAAGGCTTTACTGCTCTACACCTCGCAACTATTTATGATCATCCTCAATGCGTCTTCCAGCTCTTGGAGAGGGGAGCAAATTCACAGCTTGTCGATGGCAACGGTCACTTGCCATCATTCTATGCGTCTTCGGCTACGAAAGCTAAATTCGACAATCCTCCCATAGTCCATGGGAGTGACCAATACGCCGCCGTGAACAACTGGATGAACAAGGCTGCATTCAACACGAGACCAGTACGTCCTGACGGTGCCCGAGCGGAGGTGTGCCGCTATTTTCAAGGAAGCCTTTGGGTACCCGACATATCCACACGATGGCGCGTTCTCCCGGTCTGGGACTTGGTTTATGAACCCGATCGATATGAAGATCTTTGCATGCGTTTCAATATCAACGAGAGGAAATTGGTGGGCAAAAAGAAGTGGATTCATTTGCCGATTGCTAGCAGAGAACTTGTACTTGACCTTACAAAGACAATCTACGCTGCGTCGGGGCGCGATTTGAGGTCATATCAGAAAGTCGAAAAACTAGTCAACGATATGTTCAAGCAGGTGGATGTGACAGGTCCCGAGGGCAAGGTGCATTTCAAGGTACGTAGTATTCTATCGTATCTGTTACGTTGTCCAGAGGTTACCATGTCCCGGCACCTAACACTACCAAGTTTAAAAATCTGAAGCACGGAGGGTTAACCGACCACGACGATAAACAATCTACATCTGACACCATTTATGCCATGGCAGTAAGTCACATATTTTGTATATTTAACCTGTCTCACATCCATACTGATTACACTCTTGATACAGCTCCCCGTGGTCGATGTTGATAAGAAGGACTATGTTTCAATGGCGCGGGCGGCTCAAGAACAAGCAACGAAGAAATCGAAGCCGAGACAAGAAACCAAGTTGCGCCTCGATGATCGAGCAAGGGAGCACTTTAGCTATATGCTCAAGGCGGTAGGCTTCATGGATCAACCAATCCCCCGCTGCCTAGATCAATCTTATCATGATGACCTGGACAGCGAAAAGTTGGACTTCCTGAACAACGACCAGGTCATGGTACGATACATCAGGTACACAAAAGCCAGGTCATTGCGGATGCTCAAGAATATGGGGAGTCCGATTGACCATGATTCGCCAGATCTTCGTGAAAAGACGAGAGCCCAGGCACACGAACAGATTGAGACAGAGCGCACACCCCAAGACGAACCCGACCAGCAACAGCGACCGACGAATGCCCGAATGGGTTCTCCCGGAGCCGACACAGCTCCGGGGGAAGAACACGGGGCTAGTCATATTCCCAAGGAACAGCCGCTGGAGTCATTGGAACAAACGTCTTTTGAAGCACCGCGACCTCCACATAGCCCACGAAGAACTTACACTGGTGCTTCAACGACGTCACAGTCACGCCAATATTCGATCCAACGATCAGATACCGAGGCAAGCCTGTCTCCAGAGGAGCAAATGAAGCTTTTTAAGGCTCTTCAAGCCGAGTCGAGTAACCAAAAGCAGATGGCGCAATCTGGCCACCCAGTTATGCTATCTGGCGTGGGCCCAACTCTCGCACCTCACTTTCCTCCCAAGTCTCCCGTTCAGACTGAGCACCGTGTAGGGCCAGCTGTGTCAACACCCGCAACGCCTGGCACCCCAGGTACGTTTGTGAAGGAACCTGCGGATACCGGGGACGGAAGAAACTTGAACAACGCGGTTCCGGCATCTGTGTTTGCAACGGAACCAGTATCTTTGGAAGAGTCGGATGACTTTCTGACTGTCCCGTACTTTTGGCTTTTCAAACTCGATGCAGGTAAGCATTGCGTGCGAATATTTTGATGTGCCGTTACTTCTCTAACCATCCACTTTTTGTCTGCAGACACCATAGTTACGCTTTATCCGGAGAGATGGGACAGGGGAAACGAACAACAACTGCAACTCCATATTCTGGAAAGTATCAGTGATGACCGGCACATTCACAACAAAAGTCACGACACTAGCGGCGAAGATTTGGACATAGACCTTGTATCCAAGGCCATTCTGAAAGCCTGCATGTCTTTTGAGGCAAAGGCGCTTGTCCCGTCTGTTAACCAGGATGCCTTTTTCAGCGATGGTGACTTTCAATGTGGTGAACTCAGAAGAGTGCTGCTTCCATACACCGAGGCATTTTCGGCCTCAATCGCTCAGCTTGTAAGTCTCTTTTGTTTGGTGTGTTATTTGTTTTGCTCTCAACGATTCTAACCTGCTATGTGGTCCACGCAGTACTTCCAAGTCACGCAGCGTTTTGATAAGCTGAAGAAAGGCATGGGTTCGATCAGCAAAGATCCCAACAAGTTCTACCAGGATACACAGAAAGAGACAGCCATTCTCATCGACATCGATGACACTATTGGCGAGATTGGGATGATCAAGCGAGTCTTGTCAAACCAGGCCAAGATCTATGATCGATTCCAAAGCGAGGTTCGAGATAAGAACCCCAAGAAGGTTGCCAAGCCACATGAAGGAGAGATCTTGGCACGATTTGATATGCTTGAGGACGAAGCTAAACGTGTGCGGTCCATGGTATGTACATCAAATCTGTGTGGTTGACCAACAACTAAGCGCGTCGGATATCCAGGTTACCACCCTGCTGGATTTGCGTCAACGAGAAGCGACCCTTGAGGACGCTCTGTCCATGGGCGAGCAATCGACGATGCTTTTCGTTTTCACTGCAGTGACTGTTCTTTTTGTAAGTACCCCACGATCGGTAGCGGTATTTCGTGCTATCCCCAAACAGGAAAAGGCTGACAAAAACTGCAAGGCCCCTTTATCCTTTGTTGTTGGATTACTGGCCCTAAGTATTGATGGACTTCCAGAGAAGTGGGACCGCTCACCCCTCGCCCAAGTTTTTGGTATGTTTACCTCCCTATCATCGCGGGCTTGGTTTCCCCTGGCTATTTTTGGTGATGCCTGGCCGCCCGCCTTGAATGGCAAGCTAACTGTCGTTATAAAACAGGCCTTTCCACCTTGGCGACGGGGGGTCTATGTGTGATCTTGTGGTCCATTTTCAACCGGTACTACCGACGCGCCCATGGTCTTGACAACGACCTCGAATTTGACTTCGACCCGAGCTCGTCGGCCGAGGGTGTATACCAAAGGAAACGCACGTCGTCGTGGAGGAGGGCCTGGTCGACTGTGTTTGACAGAGGGGGCCATGCCAAACCAGGAATGCGAGAAACCATGGTTGGTACCCGTCAAGGCACACGACTACAAGCCCCGAACCAGGACGCCATTTTGCGTGATGCTGCTCGCCAAGAGAATGTGGGTGTGGAATCCAGCGCTCAACTTGTTGGAAACTTGAGAGGTGGTACAAGAAAGAGAGGAATGAGCGAGCGGATGAGTGTAGGACCAAGTCTCTCCTCACTTTCCATGACATCGAGCCGTGGGTGGTCGTGGAATGGAAGACAGAAGCCGCAAGGGTTTGGATTGGGCGACATCGAGTTTGGCGTCCTTCATGTTTAACGGCAGCAGCCTCCAGCATCACATGACGTCCGCCCTATTTTCCGTCCCGACGATATTTGTACCGTGTTTGCTCGGCTTCAAGGTGCGGGTCAAGCCTACTGGCCGGCCTTCCTCCCCGCACCAATAATATGTTGCGCTGCGGGCCGTTCCTTACCCAAAATGGCCACTTTGGCTTTTCTCTAGTGGTACCCAAACACGTGTGATCTGTACCCTGTTGTGGAGTCTGTGATTGCATCCCGTCCCTCGTCAAAAACAACCACAGACATCTGGCGCAACACAACAATCACCTCTGGTCGCGATGAGGTTTTAGCACCCAGATACCTGCTTTTACCGAGGGGAGTTTTTCCGGGCGTTCTTTTCGTGCTTGGTATAACTGCCCATCCAGTACCTCAGTGCCTTATCCATCAACTTGTAGACCTGAATCTCAATAGTCAATCTCGATGTTACCCTGGCTATGCTGTTGGGTTCACCCACCGGTCTTCTGTCACACTACGGTGCCCCCGTGAACCAAACTGGGCCCAGAAAAGGATCGATGCATACCAACACCGGTACGTTAGGACAACAAACCCTGTTATCCTGGCATATACCTACGTCGTCTGGCCGTCAGTTGGATATGGGTCGCCGAACCCGAAGGGAAAAAGAATATTGCAAGCGAGAGCCCTAGGCTTCCCACGAACAGCATCAAGGCACGCCATTTAACAAACCCCACGTGTTGTGCCATGGACATGCCCACGGCGCATGAACTCATGGTGAACTCACGATGCTATTTATCTGTGTCTCCAGGTGAAATGCCGTGGCCCGGTAGCACTGGCCACGGAGAAGCAGATCACTGAACCGGTGGTGGTGAGCGCCTGTTGTGGTACCCGTTCTTTGTGCGACCCCGGGAGTTGTCCACGAGCGGTGGGAAACCTGGAAATGGGTTCGGGGCACCCAATTTCTGCCCACTCAATACCGACTGCAAAAACCGCCCTGGCTACTTAGGCAACCTTGGCCGTAAGAAAGTCATTCCGATTTCAGATATGCCCAAGCATTTCTCGCCCCAAAAAAGTTCGGTGTGGGCCACATGAGTGGATGACTTGGGTGAGTTGGCCCCGGACAAGCTCCATGGGCGTGGTCCACTCACCCACAATGGCTTCAAATCTCCGTAAAGTTGCGCTTATAAATGCCAGGTGTAAGCCTGACCGCTGGTTCCAGCCATGAGGTGGGACACTGGGGAAATACCATATACAAAACTGCTGACCCTCATATCGCGAATCCAAAACTCGGCCGATTTCTGCCAGTTTTCACACGGAGTTCAAATCTGCATACACCTTACCCTCCACCATGAGTTCAACCCCAACAGAGTCACAATCGCCTAAGGGAAAGGGGAAAGAGAAGTTGCCCTCTCCCGACGCTGAATCTCCCAAGGCGAATGGCCACTCAGAGCCTTCTAATGTCCTAGCGGGCGCACACTGGGTTGAAACAGTGCGTTATCTCCTGGCCTCAAACCACCTTTTCAATACATTCCCCTATTCGGCGAAGGCTTACTAACCTACACCTTACTCTCGGTCGACTTCAGGACCTTCCCGGGGAAGATGACACCGATGCGGACTCTACTTTGGGGAGCGATGCTGAGAGCTCGACCGCTTCGCTCTCTTCAAGCATCCTCCATTACCGGACTATCAACGGAAGAACCTACCATAGTGATACCGTAACGGACGGAGAGTACTGGTATGTTTTCCTCTCCTCAAGCATAGAGGTACAATGACTGGGGCTGACTTGAGCGCGCACAGGGGACCAAATGACGAGAAGGCCAACTCGCTTCTGGACGTCTTTCACCATTCGATGACTCTGATGCTTGATGGGGAGCTGTATACGGCGCCCATTGATGGAGAGAAGTGTGAAAAGGTTCTTGATATCGGTACCGGTACTGGTAAGTTTGCCCATCTGCTGTGCTTGGGATGGAGAGTAACAGAACATTTTGCTAACCTGACGTGCAGGACTATGGGCTATGTGAGATACAACTGTACCCCTAACAAGCAGTTTTGCCCTCAGCACAATACTGACAAGATATCTACCACGTAACAGCGACTTCGCCGACAAGTACCCCAATGCCACGGTCATTGGCACCGATCTCTCACCCATCCAGCCCACCTGGGTGCCTCCCAATCTGCGTTTCGACATCGACGACGCCTCCCGCGAATGGACCTACACCCCCAGCTCCTTCGATTTCATCCACATCCGTTGGCTCACAGGATCCATCAAGGACTGGACGGCGCTGTACAAGGAGGCCTACCGCTGCCTGAAGCCAGGCGGCTGGATTGAGCACCTCGAGACCGAAGGCCACGTCGACTCGGAAGACGGAACTATCCACGACAAGACGGCCTTGAGCCAGTGGGACGTCATCTGGAAGGAGGGCGGCAGAAGGAGTGGGAACCCTGTTGAGATTCTGGAGAAGAATCTCCAGGCGAGGGGGATGGAGGAGGCAGGGTTTACTAACATTAAGGTTACTGATTACAAGGTATGCTCATGACAACCCGACTTCATTATATCCCTTGAACCTCGTCTTTGCGGTGTAGTAGCGGGGGGGCTTCTGTGGCTTTCTCCCTGTCCACGACCCTGCATGAGGCGCTTTTCAAACCTCAAGCACTGCACCGCGCACCGCATCAAAAAATGAAAGACGAACTGAAAGAAAGTGTACCTCTACTAACTGGCATTCTTCAATCTTCAAGACCCCCTGCTCCCCCTGGCCGCAAGACCCCAAGCAGAAGGAGCTTGGTCTGTTCATCTACGCCGTCTTCACGATGGATCTCGAGGGCGTCATGCAGTTCATGTTCAACAACATCATGGGATGGTCGCCTGAGGAGACGGCCAGGTACGCGGCGCATTTGCGCAGGGAGCTGAAGGACACCAAGCAGTTCCATCCTAACATGACATGGAGGATTGTTTATGCGCAGAAACCGTTGGATGCTGAGGATTAAGGATTCTGTTGCAATGGTGGGAGTGGGAATAGCGACGGGATCCCAGGTTGGAGTGGCATTGGTTCAGTTGAGAGGGCGGGATGGGATGAAGTCAAGGACAACAAGGAAGATGGTGTTGTGCGGTTGACAGGTCCCGTCTGCATGAAGTCTCGATGCAGTGCGATGGACGGCCGGGACTGATGGACGTGCAGTGGGCGGGTTGGGAACGAGCATCCGAGTGTCAAAAAGGGGATGCACGCACTCAGTGCAATCTCATTGGATTCCGTACGGTCCATGCCATGAATTAGGTTGAATCCGGCAAGGACGGGACGGAGGTTCCATCCCAGGTACACCAACGAGATTCTGTTAGAAGGGGTAGTAGAGCGATGAAATTTCACATGATCAAGGTCAGGCCTCACTAACAGAGGTACCTCGGTCGTGTCTCTGCATCTTCGTGCCTTCGCACCCGACTGCCCGCCCGGGCATCAACCAGTGCACTGCACGTGGCAACTTGAACTGCAGCGCCGCCAGTGCAGTCACCTGCACCCTGAGACGACCTGCCCGCTGCGGTGGGCTCCAGTGCCCGACACCACTGCACCTCGCTAGCCCGGCATCATGCCCGCCATCATGCCCGCCATCATCGCGACCGCCACTGCGCTCCTTCATCGACCACTGCACTGCACCTTCAATTTGGTAAATTGCATCGCAGTCGAAGCAGAGAACCAAGGGCTTCTAGTCCAGCAAAGGCCTTCTAGGCAACCTGAAGTTTGGTTTTCTAGTCCTGATACTAGTGAGTCTGGCGTAGTTGGTTCACCTAGCACAGTTGGTCTACCCAGCGTAGTTGTTTTGCCTAGCCTAGTTGGCTCACCTATCCTAGTTGCTCAACGGGGGGCTCTGATTGGTCCAATTCGTTTCGAAATCCCCTCACTTTTTGTCTTTCATTCGCGTGCTCCCGCTCCTTTTGACACTGCACACCAGCAGCACCACCACCACAACACAACCATCGATCACTCCCGACATCGTCCCCAGCCCCTAACAAAACCTGCGCTGTGCTGCGCCTATGGTTTCCACATTACTCCCCAGCCCGAATAACCTCCAACAACCTCCCCATCATCGTCCCACCATTACTCACCCCCTTTCCACCCCCGTCATCTCCAGTCCGCTGCTCCAGCCTGTAAACTCCCACCCCTCCATGTCTCTCACTCATCCCTCCCTCAGCCAGAGGGCAATACTCAACCCCCTCCACCCCCTCCTGCAACGAAAGCCAACAAGCAAGTAACATCCCCTCAACCAACCAAAGTGACCTCTCCCCTGAGTCTGCGAATGGGCCCGGATCTCTCTCCCCCTTCGCAATGGGGAATACGGGAATAGCAGTAATCGGCGTCCGCGGCTCCCCTCGCTGTTGCCGTCTGTAAGACAGGGCGTCTTCGAGCCGGTCTATCCAATCCAGGTATGAATCAAACCACGAATTTGACTTTGAGCTGGGAGAAGAAGAAAGGTGGTAAAGGGTTTGCAGGTGGGAGAGTTTAACCCTGTGAAGACGGAGTTTTGGGTGTTGTTCTTTGCTGGCGGTTCCTGTTCGTGGTTGTGGCTGTGACTGTGGTTGTGGGGAGACAGGAGGGGATGAAGCAGTGTAATACATGTGCGAGGAAGAGTTGGCTTCTAGGCCGGGGCGGATGTAGTATTTTATCTTCATTGCTGCCGGTGGTGAGCTGTTGGAGTTGGAGTTGGGCTTGGTGGTAACGCCCCGTTCGCTCTGTTTCTGACTGGAAGTTCTTGTCAATGGCGTTTGTGGTGTTGTTCTGGCTGGCGTTATGCTCGCTCCGCCCGACCCTATACTACCAAGTGGTAAAGGGCTGAATAACACCCCGTCGATACTCCCATGGCCATAGTCCGGCCCGGGACCAGATGACGGGAATGCAAATCGTTGTTGTGACTTGATTGGCGTGGAATTGTCGAACGGGTTCAGATCGGTGTTGTACTGTATTTGAGGCACAGGAGCAGATGGTTTGCGAAGATTGATGATGATTGAACCGTCAGGCTCGAGGGAAAGGACCAGCCCGTAATCGGTTTCGAACGAGAGACTGGTTTTTGGAGATTGTGAGGCTGCGGCTAAGGCGCAGAGGAGAAAAGCCAGGTCTGTGTTGGTCAGGGTTCGTGATGTTCGTGACATTGTGTGTCGTTGTTATTGCGGCTCGCGGACGGAGGACTTGTTATGGATGAAGAGATGAGTGACATTGTCAGATTTGAACAAACGGCGGCCAAGAGTGGATGGATATATGAGAGCAAGGCTATATTTCATTGTGCTATAGCTGAGGCATAAAGCATCCATATGGGTAAGCGGGGTGGAAAGGCCAAGTTGTGCAAACGGCTGGCTGTACTCTAAGTATCCAACGTCATCTGGATGAGAGTTGTGGGATTATATGCCTGAGTGGTTCCAAGGAACATGACACAGCAATACCGGCTGCTATCCTACTAAGAATACCCACACGTGAAACTCTTTCTCCCCGTTCCCTCCCCACGAGCTGATCATGGAGTAGCTGTCACTGCACCGCAGACGGTTGTCTTCTAGAATCCAAAATAAGATCGGCCTGCTCAAGAAGTCTCAGATCTCCAAATGCACGATTGCGGGACCATAGCTCCGCTGACATCCGAAATAACGGAGAGTGCCGAAAAGAGGGAGTCGATTGGCTGTGGATGGTTTGACGGCTGGTGGGAGAATGGTACTGCCACCCACCTTGGGACTGTCATTGGTTTCCTTAGCCGCTGAATGTCAGCGCTGAGAATAGAACAGGGTAGTGGTTTCGTTTGGAATCTGTCTGTTAGCAATAGTACAGCAAAGGGCCGTTTTTCTATATCTTGGATGTCAGCCAAGATCGCGGGCGAAGAGTCGAAGGTTGTGGTATTGTAGATGTCAATGCAGGTGCTTTGAACTTGAACCGAAATTGCATGTTGTATGGGTATCTCCGCGAAAAAGAATATGTACACGAGAATATTATGCATTACTGATGTCCCTTGTTGCTGGCTCTCTTCGGTCTTCTTCCCGTTAAGTAAACCGGGGAGTGCCGCCAGAAAGCTCTGCTGGTGCCACAGGTCGGCTGCTATTATCGAGCTCATAAATCCAACCCTGCCCTTGCACCTCGGCAGGCTTGTTGTTGTAGTACTCTCCGTAGTAATGAGGTTGCTGTCCTCCTTGTGATGCGTGATGGTGGTATTGTTGTACTCCAACGGCAGGATGCTTGTAGTTTGCCGATGCTGGCAATTCCCCAATGTTTGGTTGATATTGACTTTCTAGTTCTCCGACCGGTGGAGGGAAGCCACGTGCCGATCCATCCGTCATATCGCCGGAGTTCTCGGACTGAGCGTTGTTGGCTCTGCGTCGTCGTCGCATGATGAAGAAGACCACGGTACCTATCAGGACCAGAGCACCGACACCGCCAGCCACTCCCCCGGCAATAGCGGCGACATTGGTCTCTGCGGCCGGTTCGCTCGTAACTGAGCCCGCAGTGCCATTATTGCCGGATTCATTCCCTCCAGATCCAGCTTCACCCTCCGCATCCCCAGCACCGCCATCCGTGGGCTCGCTTGCGCATGAGTCCTTGACATGGCTAATCGCAACCAAGCTGCTCTTGGCTGTAGGGTTCGCTTGCCACAAGGTGAAGGTTTCGGCTTCGTGATCCACCATGAGGTAAGCCGAGGTGAAGAAAAAGCGGCCGAGGGTTGCGGGTTGAGTCCCAAGACGGTTGATGGGCAATTCCATGCGATTAGGTTCCGTGATGAACGATCCGTTTCGGGCGATCTCCTCAGACGGTACGATAAGCTGACTGTTGGGAATTCGGATGCTCAAGCCGTTCGAGAGAGCGATGGTAAGGTCGCCGTCATAGTATCTGAGGAAGCTTTGTTAGGCGACGTAGTTCAGGGTAGAGAAGTCAGGTAATGGCACTTACGATGGATTGGCAGTATTGTTGTAAACCTGGCCACCCCAATAGAATCCGAAGGAATCACCCTTGCTGACCATTCCGGTCGCCTTCTCAAAGTTGTCAATGACAAACCCGGGAGCCTCCAAAAGCAAGTGCCTCTGTGGTACAATGCAGACCGGAATAGCCGAGTTTCGCGGCATGATGCTCTCGTCATCACCGTTGCGGTAGTTGAGAACGAGGTCGGAAACCGTGACCTTCATGCCTGTCCAACATCCTGTCGACTCACTGTAATCGAGCGGCTGCGTGTAATTCTTCCCAATCGTCTTCTCCTGATCGTAGCCGCCAAACACAATAGAGCCATCCAGGGGCGCACCACTGCCCCATTGGCGACCCCAGAAATAAGACCATACCCTTGACGGAATCTTTTTGCTTTGGCCCAGGGCGTTGAGGTAGGTCGAGTTGGATCCCAGACCTAGGGCATGGAGGATAGTGTAGCCGCCGTCCCATCTCAGACGTGGGATGCCAATAGGCATGGTAACGGAAGAGGAATCCGACCCGCCCACTGAAAGTGTCTCGACACCAGCAAGCGAGGATTGTATCAGCTTCTTGACGCCAAGTTCGGTGCCCGTAGTGGTGATCTCGTTCGTTGCTCCACCGGCTGAAGCGAAGTCATTGAACTTGGTGAAGGATTTCGATTTCTCGTAGTGGTAAATACCGCCTCTTCGGACGAAGCAAATCTCATCGTTCCATATAATGCTCGGGTCACAGAGCATCTGCTGGTCGTAGAGGTATGTATTATTAAGATCCCTAGATGTCGCGAAGTCAGAGTCAAGACGAAAATCAACCCAATCGGGCCATAGAAGACTTACGGCCAAGCGTTTACCAAGATTGTCTGTTCAGGAGTGCCGACCTTCATAGCAATACCTCTCATAAAGGAGTCGGGAACCTCTGGATCGATCTGCTTGGTAGTAATTGGGAAGGATAGAGGCAAGGGACAGTCGGCAGCCAGGACATTTGCAGCCCCAAGGGCAAGCACGAGGCTTGTCGTCATGAACACCATTGCTTTGCCAACGACATGAGATCCAGAAGACATACAAGAAATAACTTTGGCCACAACGAGGGAAAAGAAGAGCGGGAGAGACGAGAGGATGTGGCAGAGAACGGGCACAGCCGCCTCATAAGGCGGTATCAAAGTTTGTTTGGGTCTGGTACCATGTTGTTGGCGACGATCATGCTACCCAGTCATCTTTTCGATCGAATCCTTCGTTTAGCGCTTACTTACAGCTAGGCGGAAGATTGGATGCCGGAGAGGTTGCTGGCCGAAGAGGAGCCCGTTCTAAGGTGCTCAAGCCGGCAACCATGTCCTGGCCCAATCATGGGAAGGCGGTGGCTGGTACGCTAGGAACTCTCCAGTGTGATGTAAAATGCCTTGCGCTAGGTAGGCAGCGAAATATCAAGACGGGAGCTCACCTTGTTCCGTTCTATAATGTGTAAGAGATATAGTCAAACCAAGGATGGCATCACGGAAGGATCATGATCCTTATGCGGGAGCCCGACGGAGCTTTCGACAGCTGTCTCATCTGAGTTCTGATCATCGCGAACTCATTCCACGTTGTCTCTCGGACCCAGGAGAGTGGTTGGCCTGCAAAGGCGCATGTTGAACTTTGAGGACGAGGCACATGGCAGAGTGACTGCAGAAAGAAGACGATGATTGTTTTTTGTGATCTGAAAAATGTCGGTGCTGAACTGGCGCACCGGGCGCACTTACGCATTGTTCACTGTGCGTATAAGCTTTATGCACAGATCCAGGTTGACGCGCGGTAGATCTAACAGTTTGATTGGACAATTGTACGCTTTTCCCCACTCTCCACTTCCCGCTCTCCCCTGAACCCAGTGGATGTCGCAGTCCCAGCAAGGACCCTGGAGTTTTTGAAACCTGCCCCTGGCAAGCGACGTCTAGTTCGAGGCACAGCGACAACAAAGTGCGCCTTGCTTTCCCCTCCAGCCCCTGGCGACAGTGTCTGGTGCACTGAAAGGGAAGGGACTGACAGCGTTCAGCGGTACTCAGGGACCCGCCAATGACGATCTCGCCCGCCTCAGTGGGCAACCCCCCAAACGACTGCGGCGCAAACAAGATGCCTTGGAAGCGACCTGGAAGGAAGGGAATCGTGTCGCGACCGTGGCATCATCACCATCCATCCACCATTGGAAGCAAGTCAAGGTTCACAACCGCCCTGGACCACTCCTCCATCTCGTGTAACTCGGATCATTGGAGTTGCTAGCATGGTCCAACTGCCTGTCCCATCACTTATACGCATCGAGGGGACATGAATTCCTCCGCCGACTCCTTCTCTTTCTTTTCCAGACTTCGCCTCTTTCGCAGGAAAATGGCCAGTTCACGACACTTGCGCCTCGTCGCCGGCGTCGCCTGTTTCCTCCTCATCATATTCCTCGTCCACCCATTCAATTCCCCCGAGAGCCTCCGACAAGATGGGGGATACACGATAGCCCAGCCCGCACTGAAACCGCCAGCGAGTCGCAGACGGAAGGTCACCTTCAAACCCAGCAGTTTCGACTGGACAAAGGTTGAGCAGCACTTCCCCGTCGAAGTCAAGCACAAGCTACCGACGGGCCAACCGAAGCCTCAGAGGGCCGTTCAGCACGACTTCTCCCGATACGTCCACGACCCCGCTACCAGAAACCGACAAAAGGCGGTTCGCGCCGTCTTCGAACGCAGCTGGAATAGCTACAAAGAGCACGCATGGCTCCGCGACGAGCTCGCTCCCGTGAGCGGCAAGGGCAAAACCACCTTCGGCGGATGGGGAGCCACGCTGGTCGATGCCCTCGATACACTATGGATAATGGAGCTGTGGGATGACTTCTACCTCGCCGCGAACGCTGCTGCCCAGCTGGACTGGCAGAACACGACCGAAACCGCCGCCAACATGTTCGAGACTACGATCCGACACCTTGGCGGCCTTCTCAGCGCCTACGATCTCAGCGGCGAGCAGGCGCTGTTGGACAAAGCGATAGAGCTGGGAAATATGCTTTACATGGGCTTCGACACCCCAAACCGCATGCCCGGCTTCTGGCTCAACTTCGAGGATGCGAAGCGCGGGGTTCAGGTGGCTGGCACGAACGATCCCTCGGCGTCCCCATGCTCCTTGTCGCTCGAGTTCACCCGTCTCACCCAGTTGACGGGAGATCAGAGATACTTCGACGCCATCACCCGCATCACCGAGTTCCTCGAGCGCACACAGAACGAGTCCAAGCTGCCAGGCATGTGGCCCAAGCTGATCAACTTCCGCGAACAGCGCGTCGATGGTGAGAGCGGTTTCACCCTTGGCGCGCTCGCGGACTCCTTGTACGAATACCTGCCCAAGATGCATGCCCTCCTAGGTGGTCTGTCGCCGCAATACGAAAAGATGCACCGGGCTGCTATGGATGTTGTTACAAAACACATGCTCTTCCGGCCCATGTTACCTGCCGAGGAAGCCAAGAAACACGACATCTTGTTTGTCGGCGATGCCTTTGCCAGATCTGACCGGGTCGACCGCGTAGCCGAGGGTCAGCACTTGACCTGCTTCACCGGTGGCATGTTTGGTCTCGGCGGCAAACTGTTCGATATTGACCAGCACGTCGAGATTGGCGAGCGCCTGGCTCGCGGTTGCGGTTGGGCATATGATGCCTTCCCTACTGGCGTCATGCCCGAGATCTTCAACATGGTTGCTTGCGACGGCTCCTGGGATGCTCCTTGCTCGTGGGACGAGAAGAAATGGAAGGACGAGGGCAGCAAGAACCTGAAGAAGGGGTTTGCCAGTGCGCGAGACGCTAGGTATATCCTGCGGCCGGAGGCTATTGAGAGTATCTTCCTATTGTACCGCATGACGGGCAAGGAGGACTTGAGGGAACTCGCGTGGCAGATGTTTGAGAGCATTGTGAAGGCCACTGAAACAGAATTGGCATACTCAGCCATTGCCGATGTCACGGCCAAGGGTCCAACCACCAAGACTGATTCGATGGAGGTAAGCTGCACCTTATTCCCTGAACACTTCCTGGTAACATCAACTGACATGCTTCTGCTACAGAGTTTTTGGCTGGCCGAAACCCTCAAGTACTTCTACCTCATCTTCTCTCCTCCAAATATCATTAACCTCGACGAATACGTTTTCAACACCGAAGCACATCCGTTCCTCCGACCGAAGCCATAGACGAACATACGCCGGGAAGAGTGCGCACAATGGCGCTGGTTGAAACAGCCCGTCATATTGCCATCGAGACACACAACACACTGAAAAGCTTTTAGGGATTATCTGTATGGGGAAATTTCTTGGATATCCTGAGCATAGTTGATATTTAGAAAGAAAAGCCTGTATGGGCATCTGTTTTGGGTCATTTAGCGATCGTTTCTGGGAATTGGGACTTGATCATAGAATTATTGGCAATAAAAGCTGCTTAATGTTCTGCTACCTCTGAATGGCGACAAGGTTTTGGTGAATCTTCCGTTCACGTTTGGAACCGAAGCCATTTTGGGCCGCAAGTACCTATCCCATGATTCTGTTAGCGACAAGCATCCCGATGCGCGCCTGTGTCGAGCGTTTTACAGGCACCAATGCACTAACAGCAGTAACGAGTCACAGTTCGAGAGGCACGAACATCAAACAGCTTGTCTTTCTTCAGTTCTCCAAGAACAACTCGATTTGATGTCCATCCTGTTAATTCTCACACTCTCCAAGCTGACTACCTTTCGGACAGCATCGTTCAATCCTTCTTTCGAAACCCATCCATCATCACTGCTCTTCCCTCCCGACTCCAAGGCAAGACCGGATCGCAGCATCTGGCGTCCCATCCGTCCATCCTCCGGAAAACACACCTCTCCGATCTCATCATCCCATCTCCCCAATTCTTGCAAATGCCCAAAGACAGACTCATACCTTGACAGGTCCCCCAAATCCATACCCCCCAACCGCTTTTCTCGTCTGCTCCTTCTCGGTAACCATCAAATAAACCAGCACCAACGGCCACGCGCTTCCACACAAAAAGGCCCCTACCACGCTCGCTATTCCTGCTCCCTTTTCTCCGTGCTCCCCCGCCCATCTTTCCAGTAACTTGACGGCGGCAAAGATGACGCCGATGCCGTAGGCTGAACAGGCCCAGGTGATGCCGAGAATGATGTCGGCGTTGCGGTCGGGTTCGGAGAGGACGACGCCCGAGGTGTCGGCGAAGGGCTCGGAGAGTGAGAGGTTCTGGCCCATTTTGTCGCTATTTTGAGAGTGGAAAGTTGAGATGATTGGTGAGGGGATACGTTGATAGATGGATGATGGCCGGGTTGGGTAATCAAGGTTTCTCTGGTTAGGAGAAGAGGTTCGGAACCCGATGGAAGCACCGCGGGTAAGGTGAGTTGCCGATGATGATGAAGAATTCGGTATTGATGATGGTCTCGCTCGCTTGAAGGTATTCTCTCGTTTGTTTCCGTGCCGATTTGGTTGGAAGATCGTGAAAGATGTCGGAAAGCGAGCGTCGATGAGCTTGGAGTGAACTTGAAGGAAGGAACGGCCAACCAGGACCAGATTCGAATCGCAAACTGAGAGGTAGAGCGTAATGGACTAGATCATCAAGCAGAAAAGAACAGAACGGCGAAGTTGATGCCTGTGTTGAGTAATTCGAACCAGCGACTAGAGTAACCGACAGCGACGACGACGAAGATGAAGCAAAAGAACGTAAATTGCCCAGCAATGTTGAAGAAAACAAGAATAAGCAGCCGCGAAGAAAAGGCAGGCGTTTAACGACGAACAGAACCAAACAACAAAACAGAAAGAGTTGAAGCAGGAAAAGGAAACCAACATCCAAGAACAAAATCGAAGAAGATGAAAAAACCCAGAAAATATCTAACAAGGATGTCTCGGATACCGGCCGGAACAAGAAGCCATGAAGAACCACCAGCACCCCCTTCGCTTCTCACATGCACCATGGCCTCCCACAAACTCCCAAAGTTTAGGTGCTAACCTCCCCTCATCGTTCTTGGGCACCTCAAGCCACGGCGCCAAACGTTTACAGGTTACATACACACTTTGACATGGCACGAACAGCAAGGATATCCGGTCGCAGTCTCAGCATGGGATTTCCCATTATCCAATCCAACATAATTTTTTTTCTGGATTCCAGAGAGAAAAGGATGAAATTTGTCCCTCTCAAGACCTCGAGACCCGAAACAGGCCCCCTTCCCTTCCCAAAAAGTCATCGCAAAACAGCATCCACGTATGTAATTGGTCAACTATACCCCCCATCCTGAAGCATCAGATGTCGCAGAACCCGACAGGGCGCACCGTACGTCCCAGTTAGGGCGTTTTAGCCGCCTGTAAATGCTGTGACCGTAGGAGCCTGGCGCCAGGGCAACCAGGGGTAAAACAATATTCGGGTTGTGCTCGGCCCGGGTTAAGGTCGGCTTGGTATGTGTCGAGTGGTATGTTTCTAAGGGGACGGGAAACATAGGGTTGCTTTTGGAGGGTTGTAAGGTTATGGATTGATCGGATGAACTTGTTCACTAGTAGAGCCTCTTTCACTGCTGAACATCTTCCATCCTTGTTCACCGTTGGTTCGTGAAACGCAGACGAGCGTATCAGTGTTAGTGCATCCACCAGAGACAGCAGATGAAAGCCAGCGTTAGCGGTCATAGCACTAACAGAAAGTTGTAAGCGGTACTTGCCCCTGGGCGGCCGAGCCTCGGACCCTCACCAACCGGGGTACAAGAATTTGTCGTCAACAGGGATATCATTCGATGGGACCGTGGTTCGCGATGTGAAAGAATATTTTATATACTTCAGTTCTAGGTGAGTTGTCCATCATCGATTATCAACAAGACTTGCCTGACCTTCTTCCTGCGGACATAACCAAATCTTTCAAAACAAACACGAACAAAAAGAAAACCGCCACCGTTCATATCGCATTTCCTTTTCCTCATCCTCATAGCATCATGACAAAAAAAGGAGAAACAGACAGAAGAAGCACACGCCTTTCACCATGAACTTTTCCTCGTCTCATACCGTCATCGCATCATTCATCCACTCATTCCTCCCCAGTTTCCTCATTCCAAGCCGCGGAACCGGCGATTGAACTCCTCCACAGCGATCGCCACCTGGCGATAGATAAATGTTCTGCCGCTTTCCATGCCAATGGGGATAAAGGGCCCATTGGTACCTCCTCTCAGCGTCAAGCTCAAGCCTGTCCTTTCCTTCGCAATTGTCTGGACATCCTTCAGCGGCACATCCCACTCCGTCTGCAACTTTCTGCTTCTGATGAGCAGGATGCGTGCAAACGTGACCATAACCACCATGTCTTCAGTCGGCAGCTCAAGATGCGCAATGTACTGTTCATCAAAGTACTTGCCGTTGTCAATCTGCTTGAGCCAGCTTTGGCCTAGCGCCTCGCGCTGGCTGTACGGCCTGACGATGCCATCTGCAGGGATGTACCTCGGTAGTCTGACGCGGTCGAGTTCAGACCCGTCAAACACCGTTGTGGTGTTGCGTACGCCTTCACTGACATTGGAGGCAAAGTCTAGGACACCAATGGCTGGCTTGGTTGCAAGGCCAACCACACCCTTACCGATGCCCTTGAAGAAGCCCAGAGCACCTTCTTGCTCTGCGCCCTCGAGTGGCTTGCGAGCCAGACCTCCGACACCTGAGGCGACCGAGGTGAACAGACTGTTGGCGCCAGCGGTGACACCAAAGAGAGCGTGTTTGGGATGATTGCGAGCACGTGTGATGCGACGGCGGTCCTGGAATTGCTTATCCATCGTAGCAGCCGCGAGGCCCTTGGCGAAACTGCCAGTGACCTTAGAGAAGGAGTCACTGAAGCCGAAAACGGACTTCTTGAAGAAGGATCCGGCGCCGCGGGCTAGACCAATGCCGAAATCTTCGGGCCTATCGGACATGATGAGACCCTGGTATGGCTCGTAAAAGATGTCGGCAAAACCAGAGCTGATGTTGTTGAACAGGCCGACCGGGTTGCCCAGGAAGTCGGCACTTCCCAGAATATTGTGTACCTGGTATAGCGCCTCTTGGCTGTAGTGATTCGAAATGTTCTGGATCAAAACCGGAACAGAGACGCGCATGTTCTCAAGCATGAGGGCATTGAACCGGACGGGAGCATCATTGATGTTTCCAATAGCCATGGTCATGACGTTGAAGAAAAACATGACTGGGTTCTTGGATGATGTCTTGTCTTCAACGTTCACCCGTTCCGTTCTCACGAATGACAAATCAAGCTGCATCGGCTGGATGTTCAACACCTCAAAATAGATGTCACGGCCAGCTGCCAGCTGCTTCGGCTGCGGAACGTCAATGTTGTCATCGCACAGCTTATCTTCTTCATCGGACGAAGACCACGATGCACCGGGCACCTTTGAGAACTCGAGCACGGCATAGATGAAGTCTTCATCAAGTTCCACAGTCATCTCTTGCAAGAGGACGGTGGCGTACTTGATGTATTCAACACCGTACGAATCGTCCTTGACGCGGGTTACCATGGCATGCAATGACGGGTGGGCCTCGATCTCTTGCGCGCGCTTTGGCACGACACTGGGGTACAAGATCATGGGGAAGATGCCTCCGTACAACTGGTTGTCGATTTGGATCCACTTGACAGCCAGGCTGATGGTCTGGTACAGATGCGAGTCGCTGTATCGAAGTTGCACGTCTCTGAAGGTGATGTAGGCCAGTTCCTTCAGTTGTGAGTTGATGAGTGAGATGCCGATACCGGATAGTCTCAGCTGTGCACGGAAGGTAACACCTGTATCCAACTCCTTCGCTTCAAATATGCCGCGGTCTGTCGAGCCAGAAGCGGACTTTTGCTTGTACAGACTCTTTGACTGTTTGAAGTTGGACAGAATGAGGGTCTGCGTGGGTCCATCGGCGGTGACATTGATGTCAATGACCTTAGTCTGGCCATTAGCACCAACGAACTTCATCGGAATCAGGTTACCAATCTCTGCAAGCTTCACATGACGGTCCTTGCCATTGGCGCTGATGCAGACCTCCTTGTTCTTGGCAGCCGGGAAGTCCCATGCGTAGGGCATGATGCTCCGGGGCGGAAGACGGTAACGCACGGGGCGCCAGCCGGAGCGGTCCTCAATGCCGTCCTCGTCAATGTTTGGATTGGCTTGGTAGAACGTGAACTCCGTGTCACTCTCGTTGCGCATCGAGAAGGGCCAGTTCTTCTTTTCCATAGTTAGGTTCAAGAAAATGGTCGATTCCTCCATGAGTGTCTCGACCCTGATGAGCCTTTGCCGTTGACCAGCCCGTGCGATCTTGATATGCGTGGTGCCCAAATCTGAGATGTTGAAGGGAGCCGTCCACTGGTTGTCCACGCCTGGGTAGCAGAGACAGAGCTGCTTGACGGCGCCTCTTTGGAGGAAGTGAAGCGGGCGAAGAGCGCCAGTCTTGATTTCAAGGAGCGACGAGGAGCTTGGCTCCCGGATATTGATGTCTTCGCCAAGCTTGTTCTGGATGACATATCTCGGGGCAAGAGTCACCGTCTTCACCATCTTGTATTTGCCATGACCCGAGTCGACTGTAACACCAAGGTGGATCTCAGCATTGCGAGAGGGCGAGTTGAGCACAACCTCGGTGGTACTTCCGATGGCGTCAAAACTCTGCGGCCTACTCCAGTCGGAATCGGCGACCTTGAGCAAAGCGCGGTTCCTGTGATCGTCGCTGCCAAAAGAAAACATGAGGGGCTGGGCTTTGCGCTCGGTCTCGTCCCCGACATCCACCAACAGCTGGCCGGCTGCCGCCTTGGCATGCTGCATGAAGCCCTTGGAACGAATGCCTACATCAAGGCCTGTCTTGTTGAGAATGATGTAGGGGCAATAGACAGTGACCTTGAACGCGCCACCGCTATCGGGAATGCGGAAATAGTGCAGCTTCAGACTGAGCGCTAGGCTGGAATCATCCTTGCATACGAGGCTGGTTTCCTTGCGGAAGTCCTCAGAGGTGCCCGAGTTGATGATGGCAAATTCGCTGGGCTTGAATACGGTATCCTGCATGTCGACACTAAGGAGCAGCAGGTGGGAGAGTTCGACAACATGTACTGGACTAACGCCACCCTTGCGCAAGAAGTTGGACCAGTCTTTCTTGGTGTTCTTGTCATATATCCGATATTTGAAGTCATAGGGCAACAGGTTCTCGATGGTGACTGGAGCAGAGAGCTTCAAGCGCATGTATGGGTAGTTCCTGGAACGTGTTAGCATAATCAACAGTCGCAAGTGTCTAGGGATAAAACATAGCTTACCTTGTCGTTGGGTTGGCCTTGTCATACCGAGCCGACAACTGGAAGTAAAAAGGCTCACCGTGTTCGCCCTTGCACATCAAAGTCTTGGTCGGACGCTTCAGCAAGTCTCTCCACCACAGAGTGTCATTGCTCCAGCCGTAACCAAACCCTGGATCAGGGCGGACGAGCAAACTCTTCATGTAAACAGCGCCGACTGGCGCAGGCCTGCTTTCACCAGGAGCAATCTTTTCGATCTTGAGAAGATGCCCTTCCTGAGCGTCGTAAACACCAAGCTCCACCGGTATGTCCGTCTCGTTCTCAACCAGCAACGGGCTACGCAGAGTGACATACTTGACATTGTCGGTGCCGAGTTTTACATCGACCATGAGCTTGTGCAACACCTCATCAGTCTTGGGTTTGAGGGCATAGAGGAACTCTCCCTCGCGACTGATTCGGATGTTCTTGACCGCATCGAATCCGCTACCCTCCAACTGGATGGCCACGTTGCTGGTGCTGGTGCTCTCTCCGGAGAGACTTTCTCGAACCTTTTCCCAATTCTCAAAGCTCCAAGGGGTCTCTTGGCCATCTTCAAGACGCAGGGGTGCAGCCTCCTCAGTGCTCTCTCTCTTGGCTTGCATGATAATGTTGAAGCCGGTGTAGTTGCGGATACGGTATGGAGCTTCAACACCACGAGGCTTGCCAAGGACATCCTCATCTCGACTAAGGAACGCCATGGACTTGGAGAGCAGCGCAATACTGGCAGTTGAAAGGGTCACATCAAATGTCTTCTTGGATGAGATGTCGACGGACATCAATCCACTGCTTTGATCCCGGGCAACCCCAAAGCCAACTTGCCAAGGTTCAATGAGTGGCTCCCATGCCGACTTGGCGAAGTTGTAGATGTTGGTGTACATCTCGATGGCTGCCTCCGCCTTGAGGTTTGACGACCAATTCTCTGCGCTAGTGGCGAAAGATTTGATACTCAAGTCCAGAATGGGAAGTTCATGCACATCTCCAATCAAGACAACCCGAATTCCTTGAATTGCTGCCGTAAGTTGTTCGTATCTCGGTGGTGCTTTGGTGATATCGTGCGGCTGCTGGCCTCCCTTCTGGGACCGAAGATCGGTTGCTGCAGTTTTGGTGCCCGTGCGCTTCGACTTGTTCGCTACGGTTGATGTTCCCTTGCCACTGGCAGTTCGCTGCTTCAGGCTGGAAGACTTGAGCTGTTTCGCTTTCTGATCCGATGCCGTGCCCTTGGACTCATTGGTGTCGTTACCTGACAACTCTGAGGCCTTGCTCACAATTTGCATCACGAGCAGAATATCCCGTAACGACACCCTGAGGATAAGAGGCTCGATGTCAACATGAATGTTAGTGGTGGATGGCTTCGACGTATCCATCGACATCTGGACTGAGAAGTCATCGATAATCCTCAGGCGGGTGTCATCGAAACGATCCATGCGGCACAGGAACATTCCGCACTCGGCGATCTGGAAGGTCAATGACTGCTGCTGCGACAGAAGAACCTGTTTGGTTCCCAAGACAATGGCCTCGGAACTGGAGCTGAGCGGATTGGCAATCAGGATAACCTGAGCATCAACCACATTAACCCGATAGGCAATGTGCGTTTTAGACTCTTGCTTCGGTGGCTCCGTCTGAAGGTCAGAGGGCTCCCGGCGCTGGTCAATGCTTTCGGACCGTCTACCGCTGTATGAGACTGCCATGGAGTCTGCATCGCTCATATCATCAGGCGTATCAACCGGGTTCTTCTCCTGGATTTCAGGCTCTGGTACCTTCAGGCCAACGGTGACGAAGTGCTGGATCGCGAAGAGGTAGTCAAGAGCAAAGATGACGCGAGGGCTGTCAATGGCGACCATGGCGATGATGTTCCTCTCCTTGCCTCCAGACATTGTGACGCTGGCCATCAACTGCTGCACCTCCTTGTTGCCGCTAGTCATGATGCGACGGAACTTATTGGTCTCACGTTGGCGAGTGTCGTAGATTGTGAACGACTGGATTACGAACTCAGCCTCGAGACTTCCATTGGAGTCCATGCGAGTCTTCAACTTGCTGGAATCGAGACTAAACTTGGAGAGACTCGCAGCATCGAGATCGCCTACGGGGCGGTCCTCCGGAGCGTTGATCAGCTCCAAGCCAATTGTGTTGACGGTGAAGATGAGGTCCAGCTTCGTCCATGTCTCAGCTTGTGGACCAAGCTCCGGGCCCAGATCAATGATCTGTTCGTTGCCACCGTTGTCGCCAAAGCCTGACATGGTCCTTGCTCTACTAAGGGTCATGTCGTCAACTTCGCGTTCGGCATCGAGCCTGTTCTGTTCCGAGTCCCCAGAAAAGGCAGCTGGGACGGAACGCGAGATCTCAAGCAGCGAATTCAGTTGGTATTGGGTCAGCCGCAGATTGAAGTCCGACATGTTGCCCTCAATCTCCAGGTCTGGCCGCTTGACGCCCTCCTTGTGTTCCGCATAGGTGATTTGAAAGCCAAGGTCGACCTTGTCGATGAGCTGAAGTTCTTCCTCCTGGCCATCAGTGTAATGGAAGTTGGAAGTGAGTCTGATGTTGCGGATACCTGCAGTCAACTTCATGGCGATGTCGGCATTCTCCGAGTCGTCGAGTGGAACAAATTTGTTTTGTGCATAGATCTCACCAAGATAAGCCGTGATGAGATCACGCTTGGGCCGATCGGGAAGGACATTTCTAGGGAACACGACAATGGGGGTTTTAACGACAACATCAAACTTGACCTTGCTTGGGCTTTGTTGGAACTGGTTTGCTTGATTAGCAGCAGCTTGGCGGGCAGCGTTGTAGATGGCCTGCATCTTGCCGAACTTGACAAGAAACTCGACAATCTTTCGGAAAGGTTCTTCCAGGAAGTTGATCTTGACGGACCCAGCCCGGAGGTAGATAGAAGAGTCATATCCAGGATACGATTCGGGGCGACCGGAATCGAACGTCTCGTAACGGAAATCCGCCAACTCTTCTCCTTGGATAGCAACCAACTGCCGTATGCTTGAGTCCTCTGAGACACCAAGATTGACATCGTCAACAAGGTTCAAGTCACCAAGTCTTGCGGCTACGCGCATGGTCTTTCCAAGAATGAATACACCAACATCGGCATGGTTGAAGGAGAGTGTAGCTAGACGGATGCCGTCGTTATTCAGAATCAGCCTGATACTCTTAAGATCAACCTTGACCCGAATTGCACCGTCCGCAGTCTGCTGAGGAGGAGCGGGCGGCTCAACCTCGATGTTGGTTTCCGACCCATCATCGGTGATCGCGTTTTGAGGCGGAGGACTGGAGTTTCCGGTATTGGTAAAGGTTACAAGGACGAAATCGAGAAGTGTGAGCAGTGTCTTGCGTGTAACCACAAGGTTGATAGTCGAGATTGCAACGTCCAAGTTGGTCTCGACGCCGTCATACACGGGCATAAATTCAGGCGAATCCTTCCTGACCTTGACAAACTTGACGCGGACCAAGTCCTGCATTTCTCCACTTTCTTCAACATCGCCAGACGAAACGATGGCCTTGAACTCTGCTGGCGGGTTGTCGACGAAATCGTCCACAGTGACAGATCCGAGCGAAACTTCAGCAGCCATGTCGAAGGGACGAATGTAGAACTGGAGGTCAAAGCGCTGGGCCACTAAATCAACAAGCAGCTGATCAGGTGCCTTCCCATCTGGATCACTACGGTAAAGCGATCCTTTCAACTCATCCACTGCGAACTTGAACTCGAAGTTGCGTTGTTGAAGTTTTAGCTGATCAGTTGCTGAACCGTCCTTGGCATCTTCAAAAGCGTCCTCGTCCTCATCAAGGTCGTCGTCATCGAGGATGATGGCTTGCTGATGGCTAGTGCTGAATGGTAGGAGCTGAGTTGAGGGCCTATGCTCCAGCAACCTGTGCGATGCCGTCGAAGCGGTGCTCGCCAAACGGGGACGCAAGCCTGGCTGGCCTGCTGGTTGCGAAGGGGCGTCAGCTCCGCCAAGTTTCGGGATGGCGACATCAATGATACGCATCAAACTCTTGTACTTGGCGTCAGATACACTGGCATGCAACACAGGCAAGCGACCGGAGACTTTGAGCTTCGTCAGGTTAGGGGCCTTGGGGAGAATTGATGTCTCCACCACAAAATCGACGGTGATCTTGTCGACGATATGCAGCATCTTGTCATCCTTGTCAACCAGTTGCTTCTTGGTCTCCTCAATCGATGGTCCGATCAGGACCTGTGTAGAGGAAAGTTTGACCAAAAAGCGATCATACATGAGCGACTCCAGCGTCTTCAGATCCTCGTCCGTGAACGTCTGCTTCTGCTTGGATTGCACCTCCTTCATCGTGTCCTTGTCCACCAGCTCACTGTTGACACTGATGTGACCAGCATCAAGGATGAGACAGGTAGACTGTCTGCTGGTGATGCTCTCTGGAATGATGATGAGGGGAGCCTGTAGGTCCAGTTTTGCGTTAAGCGTCTTGTGCTCCTCGAGAGCGAACTCGAGGCCGGCTCTGGTCTGCGCGCGCAAACCCTCGACCGTGGCGCCAGCGGTCTCCATGAGCGCGTTGATGGAATCCATATGTCTTTCCGGAGGACGGAAGAAGTCAACCACGCCAACGACAACATTGGGGTTCCAGACAATTTCGAGAGGCTTCAACTTGGCTGTAACTGCAATATCGCCCTGGCCATCCAAGGGGTTTTGTTCAACCTGGAACTGGAAAAAGGCTTCATCACTGCTTTGTTCAAGCTCTGCAATGGACATGCGGTGCGCGAGCTGGGTGTCAGGCGCATCCTTGACACGGACAATTTCCTTGAACAGGCTGTTTGGTGTAGTGCCATCATTGACACGCAGCCCACCTAAGCTAACGTCAGCAAGGAAGGAATCAGGGCGCTTGAGGCCCTTTGCCTTGAAGACATCGAAATGCAGGCTGATGAGATCTCTGGAATCACCATGTGGGTTCTGCTTGAGAGTAAAACTGCCAGTACTCAGCGACGCCTCAATTTGCATTTGAACAGTGTCTCTTGGCACATCGACCTCGGCAGCAAGAGCTGTCTTTTCGTCCCAGTCGATGACTTCGTATAGCTCCTTGCGCTGTTCCTCTGTGATTTGAGTATTCTCGTCGTCCTGTTGCTTTTCCTGCTGTTGCTGACTAGGTTTGGAACCAAAAGCCCAAGCAAGCCAGCCCTGTTGCTGAGGCTGGGCGGGAGGAGGAGGACGGTTCCTAAGGGCTTCTGCATTTTCTCTCTTGAGCTGGTTGCGCGCCAATGATCTCCAGAAGCGCAAGTCCTCATAATCGAGCTTCCACTCGAGCTTCGTCAAATCGTCGTTTTCCTCAGGCGACAACTGCTGGCCTTGCTTGCGCTTTTTGAAGAGTTCGATGTATCGCTTGCGGTCGTCTCGTCGCTCGCGGAAATAGTCCCACGACCATCTCCTGTTTCGCTCGTGGATCTTACTCAGGACAGCGTTGCCGGCAAACTGGAGCCAGGCACGGGGATCTTCTTTGGGCCTAACGCCCTTGGGCTGGTATTTTTTGTATTCTTGGTGTCGAATGAAATAGTGAAACAGGTCTACCATCATGAGAGCATCTCGGTACTGGTAATCGTCAAGCACAACACCAATTTCGTCAAAGAGGAGGTTCGCCTTGAACTTTGGAACGGTGGAATCGCCTGTTTTATCCAGCTCCAGTTTGGCCTGACCGGAGACGGGTTTTAATATGAATTGATGGTTCTCAGGGAGGTCGCCATCTGTCTTTGCGATCATAGACCTGAAAGCGGCGAGGATCACGTCGTGGGGCTTGGCCTGGTAACCCGGTGTAACAGCCTCGCGTCCCGGACCCAGTAGCATTGCGTCCGTATCCCAGTAGACGGCCAGGGCGCCCAAGGTAGCAAGCTTGTGGGTGGTCTTGGTTGAGTCCTGGATGAAGGTAGGCTGCCACTCACCATCGGTGCTGACAGCGCTGAACTCCTCGAGAGTGATACCGAGGGCGAAGGGGTGGCCCGGAGCAGAGATGGCATCCTCGTAGCGGACGTGGATATTCTTGACGGTGACCTGTAGGTTATCGACAATCTTGGTGACGAGGCTCTGGGCAAAGCTCTGGCTGCGTTTTTGTTCCTCGGGGCTGAGGCCTTCCTGATTCCTCTCCTTGAGCAATTCGGCAGAGTCCAGCTTTTCCATCTTGATGCGCTGTTTGCGGCGTTCCTCTTCCTCTTCATTATACTCGGCTTCCTCCTTGGGTGATGCAAGCAGATAGACATCCTGGATGTAGACCTTGACGGGGGCGCCGCGGAGGTTAGACCAAGGAATGGTCAGGGTGAGCTCGCCAAGATGACCTTCAACGACGTTGATGGGTAGCTTGAGCTGATCGAGGGCTTCGCGCCGCAGTTCGAGGTTGCGAAGCTTAACATCGCCGGACCAAATGCCAACCTTGAGCTGTGTAGGGTCGAAGTTCTTGACGTACATGCCCAGGAAGCGGTTAAGCAACCCGGCAACGAGACCTTCAAGCATGGCGCGTTTGGGATGCCGTCACCCGGGCCGGGATATCGATCGGAGAATGGGATCGGGGATTTCTATCGCGTATCAAGTCGAGGCTTCATCTGGGGCCGTGGGCCGTCTTGTGCTTCGTTTCGCAACTCGTTATGTTGTAGCTAAAATCGTCGAAAAAAGTTGGCGCAAATCATGCCAGAAGTGCGAAAGGCACGAACGTCATGCAGCAGCGGGTCGGGGTGCGTTGCTGTCGGTACTGCTTAGGTATGTGCGTGTGGGATTGATGTAGGTACTGGTGATGATGTGTCTGTAGATAGGGTCGTTTGTCAACTTGGTGTTCTGTGTGTCGAGTCTACTTGATACATTGATGGTAGGAGAGCATCGAACCTTGGGAACCCACGTCTTGCAACTTCTCGGTCGTGCAAAGCGGGGTTGGGTTCTTGGTTCTGGTCTGTTTGGTGGAGCAGCTTGTCAGCTCTAGAACCTATTCCTACGACAGCTTCCAGCTCGACCCTGAGGCTGAGAGCGGAGAGGACAGTAGAGGTTCTGTGGCCGGAACTTACAGATGACGAGGCTAGAATGAAGTGGGAAGAGTAGAATTGAGGTACTTTGTTGACTGTGGTTAATGTTCGAGGTAGAGATGACAAAAATGACGATAGGTTGTACTGGAGAAAGAATATCCAAAAGAAGAGCACTACTGCTAGCGCTGATGACGAAGGCAATGCAGTGAGAAAACCGACTAACAGTGGAAGATCAAATGGCCAGAACAAACAGCCGGGACTGACGCCTGTGAAAACTGAACCAGCCCACGCCTCAATGAACTGAATTGGGACGTCGGTTGGACATAGGACGGAAAGGAAAGAACCGACGCGCAATGCTTCGTCCTGCCTTCGATCAACTCCCGTCTGCAAACTGCTGCCCTTTGGACTGATGTTGGGCGCCCGGCCACGGCAGGACTGCAGACGTGCTTTCCCTTGCGAGAGGCCTTCTGTCTCCGAGTCGGGCACTTTGGAAGCTGCGGGGAACCCTCGGTGCCTGTCAGTTCTTCGTTTTCATTGGTCACTGAACCAAATAAGTGGGTACTGTCAATGTCAGTTTTGAGCGGGGCCCCAACTTTCTCGGCCCAAGTGGAAACGCAGCTTCGGTCCATCGCTGTGCTCACTGCACTCAGTGCACTGCAGTGCAGTTAATTCCGACACGCACTTTCACTCCTGTACCTTGATACCTAACATCTACATTCTAGTACGTATCCACGCTCTCAGTCTCAAATAGCTATCCCGAGGAGAATTGCAATTGATTGTCGCAAGCTGTTCGCGGTTAGCTGCTTGCCTGTGTCTACCTCTAGGAGCAGTAGGAGGGGAAGGCGCCAGTGGACGGCAATACGGCAAGTGGTCCAAGCTCCCCCTCCTCCAAGTGTTTGTCGAACCCAAAGTTCATCTTGGGCAATTACGTCATTGTTCCTGTCCCAATCTTCAACCCGTTTGAGGGACTGCACTTTCTGCCATCCTTCATGCCCATCCTTCCTGCGAACCCCTTTATCGGCAACACAATGACCTGTACACAGCATTAATTTCAGGAATGACGGAGCGATCACAAGCCAAGCTCGGGAATTTCCTGATGTTTGGTGCCCACTGGCACGAGCAAATCTGACACAATGGCCCAGGATGGACTGAATGATTTTTGTTGAACCGGTTTGTTTTTCTTGTGGCTTACGATATCACTCACCCTTCCATTCTTTAATCCGTTACTTTTTCAGTGTTCTATTGCAAACTTCAACCCCATTATTACTTCCATCCCAACGTTCTCTTCCAGTGTCTTGACTTCCATACTGAAAACTCCTATCATCACCTGTGGAAGGCTGTCAACGCCGTTATAACTCTCGAATCAGTTGCCTCTGCCCCTTTCTGAAGAGACCTCAACACCAAGCACACGAAACCATGATGCTCCGAACATCGCGCCCTCTCATGGGTACTGCGCAAAGGCTACCACTCTTGGTCCGTTCAGCCCACACAAAGTCCTTCAACCGCCCTGTTGCGACACCCTTGTCCCGAAATGCGCAAATCCCAAAGACCAGCAGCGCTTCGTTGGTGTTTCGATCGGCCTTTTCGTCAAAACCTCCACTTCAACCCAACGAAATTGATACAGAACGCGAAAAGAAATTGGCCCAGCAAAAGCTCAAGGTGGACCCCGAGAACATCACCGAGGACTCCTCTGTCCGGCCTTTGTTTGAGCAAGACCAAGCTGCACCTTCGGGAGTCAAGGCCAAGGATACCAGCGAAAGTCTCAAAGATGACTTGGTAAGTTGGCACACCTGGCCTGGTTGCATTTAGACGTAATCTGACCACTTCTTTTCCAGGGCCTTGTCAAAGACACATTGGCACTCAAGACTGTTCCTCGAGAAACATACGCCCTCGGTTTTGCCGGCACTATTCCTTACCTTGCTACGTCTCTCTCAACCGTCTATCTCTCCTGGAACCTCAACCAGAGGTACCCTGCTGAGTCCGACCTCCTCAATACCATTCTGTTCAGGCACGAGACAGTCCGTGATCTTCTGGACATCATCGAACCCCTCCAGGTGGGCTACGGTGCAGTCATCATCTCTTTCCTCGGGGCTATCCACTGGGGTCTAGAGTTTGCTGAGAAAACCCCTTCGCATGCCCGCACTCGTTTCCGTTACGGCATGGGCCTACTGGCACCCATCATCGCTTGGCCTACCACTTTGATGTCTATCCAGTGGGCATTGACCACGCAGTTCCTTGCCTTTACCGGTCTCTACTATGCGGATTCTCGAGCCACTGTCAGAGGATGGGCGCCTGCCTGGTATGCCACCTACCGCTTCGTTCTGACGGGCATCGTCGGTATCGCTCTTTTCATCAGCATTCTTGGCCGCCTCAAGATCGGCGAGACCCACGCTCGCCTTAGCACCGAAGAGCTTACCGACCTTGTGAGCTACAAGACTGGAGCCGACAAGCCTTACCACGACTGGGCCAAGGAGGAAGCAGAGGAGAGGAAGAGAATCAAGAAGGAGAAGCAGGAGGAAGAGAAGAAGAAGAAGGAAGAGGAGGCCAAGAAGAAGCAAGAGGAAAAGGTCGACAAGCAAAAGAACAAGGGTAGCTCCGAGCAGAAGGAGAAGTCCGAAAACAACGACGACGTTGACAGCAAGAAGGATGGAGACAAGAACGTCAACCCTGAAAGCAAGAAGTCGCCCGCCGACAAGAGCGACGACAAGGAGAGCAAGGAGGACAAGAGTGAGGACAAGAGCAAGGATAACTAGAGTGGCTGTGGTTTGTCTTTGGGATGCATTGAAGTTGGTATGCCCTTGTGGGTTGCGACCCTTGTGGATAGAGTGGTGATAAAAGGGTAAAGCATGGGCCAAGGTTCTTGGTCCTGAATTTTCTTAATGATGACGATGTATGTATCTGGGCATATTTCTGTTGTTTGTCATGGCATTGGTGTTCTTGAGCGCCCAGTGCTTCTCATAAATGTCATTTCTTGGTTGACACCCCAACCGTCTTCAGAAGCTGGTCTATACTGTGGTGGCAACCGCGATTAACAACCCCAAACCCAAGCTCCACGACACAGCCATGTGCCTCATAGCATCCGAACTCGGATCACTCTCGCTGGGATTGGGAGCATCACCAGCAGCAGAGCTGGTGGGGATAACAGTCCCGGTCATGATGCTAACATCAGCAGCCCTGGTACTGGTACCTGCCGTGGTGCTAACCGTAGCTGTCAGACCAGGGGCAACCCAAGTGTCCACGAACCCCGTGTCATAAACAGCCAAAACATTTTTCCCGCCACAAATCTGGCTCTCGTCCCCTGCGCAAGGAACATTGCACTCGCTCTGGTCCTCCACCAACTTGCTCTCCTTGTTCTCCTCCCTCATCCAACCACACCAGCACTGATTCCCATTCTGCATCCCCGCGGAGCCGTACCCATGTATCTTGCACGTATAAACGCAGCTTTCAACCTTCAGGTCCCAATCCATCCTGTCCTTCACAAAATACGTGTATTCCACCTCGAGACTGCCCTTCATGAAACAACCGATCGAAGGGCCGGCCGCGACGCGGACGCAGTAGGATCTGTAGTCAAGCCAGGGCTCGCAGTCGATGGAGACGGACGGGTTCCATTTGTGAAATTCTTCGGGCGAGATGGAGAAGAAGCGGCGCACGGCGGCGCAGGAGCCGTTGGTGTATTCGCCTGAGACTTTGATCGGGGACGTGGAGAGGGTGGTGTGGTCGTACCATTGGATGCAGTCGGAGGCGGCGTTCGGGTCTGTAGGGTATTTGGGGGGATAGACGTCGATTTGGAGGGTGGGTGTGAGTTGGAAAAAGAAGGAGAGGAGAATTGGGAGGAGGGAGGAGGTGGAGGGTGCCATGGTTGTGGTTTGCGGTGGTAGCCTGGTGCCGGTGCTGGTGCTAGTAATGGCGGCGATGAATGTGATCTGGGGCGGATGGAGAGGATGTGAGATGTGTGAAGGGGGGAGAGGACTACAATGTGGGAAAGGAGCGAAGAGAAGTATTTCAGTGTGAAGGCATTCACATGCCAATTTTAAGCAGGTTTCTTCCAACCTCATCTCCAGACTCACCGTCGTCGATTCATGTTGCCGGCGTCTCGTCTATACGCGGTCGTTTCACCATACCGGGAGAGCAGCGCCGGCCGGCATTGAGATCCGGGCCTAGAGGTGAGATTTGTACGACCCGATCCGGGAGGTAAGCGACCCTAACGGAGCTTGGCTCGGGGCTTAGCCGGCAACAAAATCCCGGAGGTTGACGGGTGTTCGACGGCGTGAGGCCACCCGATGATGGGTGAGACGGGGGTTTCATCGCCTGTCGCTGTGTGTATGATCCATCTCCGATATTTTACGTCCTTCCTTCTAGTTCCAGTTCATTGGACAGCGGGACGATGAAAGAAACCGGTGAATTGCTTAAGTTAATCGGCTGTTCGCGTTGTTGAATCGAGATGAGTTCTTGCCGTTCATTTGTGGAAAGGAATCGAGGAAGACCGCAACTTGGGAAGTTCGAAAACTGAATGGCGGACACCCGTGCAGTTTGTTGTTGGCCTAACAGATACTATCAGATCATCGTAGTCATTTGCCCCTAGTATGTTAGTAGATGCTTGCCTGCGCTAAAAATGGTTCACTGTCAGTATCAGCGGCTGGTGGTCTGTGCGCGCCCCCTGTGCCATGCCTGCCGTGAGCCGCATCACACTCACCTCAACCCGCCGGTCTTCGCTCCTTTCTCATTCATCAGTTGAAGATGTGATCAATATCCAACGACACTTAAGTTCACTCTGTGTTGGCTCGCCTCATCACTTTTCATCGCTAAGGAAACTGGACCGCCAACGTCGACCAGACAATGATGCTGTCACAACCTACGGCATCGCATCGGTTTTACCGACCACACGACTGTTTTGTTGTCCAGGCCGGGGCTGTCCCTCCTGTTGTTGTTCCGTCCTTATCCTTTTTGGCTAACGAAGCTACAACAGGGCAGGATTTTGTTGGCGTTTCTGTGCGTTTGTTCTCAGCGATGTTTAACGCCAGCGTGTTGTCGCCGAACCAACAAGCCGCGATAGTCTTTTCACAAAGATATCGCTTCTGTGTTCCTGAGGAGCTGATGTGGATCTAGACGCAAGTATCGAACGCTAGCCGGGCGTTCGAGGAAGCTGGTTTATCTTCAGCTTGTGTTGGGTGTCGCGTCAAGCGACGTATACCCCGCGCCAAATGGCCGGTATATACTGGGATGCAAACATTCCTCCCTAGGGACGACACTTTCGATGACGGGTCCGAGAATTTCCAGCTTCTGTGTCAAAATTCATTCAGTGTTGGGTAGGTCGAGCCAACAGCCTCATTGGCAGGGGAGGTCATTCCCAATGTCCGATCGTGCGTGTGATCTACACAGGGATCCAACATCTGATAACGGTCATAGGCATGTGCGCTCCAACACAAAGAACGGTCGTTTATGTTGTCTTGCTGAGCCGCATGCTGTGTTGGAAAACAATATGCTTTACCCTAGGCACGGTACAATGGCCACGCCTACGACTGGACATCGCACGATAAACAACAGGTCATCCGGAGCAATTCCGACCAACAGTCTCGATGGGCGCTTAGCAATATCACCGTGGTTGTGATGCGATGTGTTCAGAACTCAGCGCCGACGCTATGCCGAACCTCATCAAAACCCTGGCAGATTCGTGGGCTCGCCTAGTGGTGTCGTTGTTTCGTTTGCAAGGCTCTCCAAAACATTCCCCAAGTCCTGGGATCGGTGACAATGATCGAATTTGGGATGCCCAGAGGGCAGCCAAAACCAACTGGTATCTCTCCACAAAACAAAGGGTTTACCGCCAACGGTCACTCCTACATAAGCTGATGAAAGAATCTCAACAGGTCGTCACCATAGTTTTGTACCTTTCGTTTACATACGTTCTCCCTCTCCAATCACTAACTCTTCATCTCTTGTCTTCGTAGGCCCGTGATCATCATGCCAACCAACATGTTGGTCCAGGCTGGTCCGAGGTGTTGGTTCATACTCCGGATGCTGTTCGCCCTCGTTGCCGTTCCGTTATATAAGGGTGGTAGAACTCTGTCGAAAGAAATACTTGATGCATCAGCAGGAAAGCATACTCCCTTCGCTGTTCACCTTATCTTGAATGCCCAGACGCGACAAAGCCTCTTATTCTACCCGGAAACACCCACGAACAATGGCGGCCGGAAAGGACGACAAGTTAGAGCCAGTGCCACATCAGGGTGTAACAGATACACCCAGAAAAGTCCATTGGGTAGTCTATCCCCCATCTCAAGAACTCGGTCATACTGTGGGCACCGATCAACTGATTAGGTACTTCGGCGTCATTGAAGTCAACCCGGTCCCTATGCTTCCCACATACAAGAAGGTATCTGCCATCGCCACCATTTACAAGATAGGTCCTGACGGGAGGGGGAACAAGCAATCTGACAGGTCGTTCTCATACGACCAGAGGAATCCCGGCCTCAGATTTAGCGCCAATCTTCCAGATACCAGCTGTCCTTACGACGACTTTATTAGGTTCATCTTGTTCGGGCACATCCGCTTCCCAGAAGCCGGCACATACAAACTGGATGTCACCGTCGAAGGCTCCTACTCATCAGAGGTATATGGACCAACGCCTAGAAATCTTGAAAACATTGGGAAGATTACCGGTTTACACATTAAGGTGAAGGATGATGCCAGATGGGACGAACAGCGAAGTAAGTATATGCAGTAGCCTCCTCGAATCCTAATGGTCTCTACCTTTTCAACTTCTTGTATAGATAAGTCAGCGTTAGTCCCATTCTATTTCGTTTGCTTACTGATGCTACCGAACATTAAACTGTAAGCACAGCCTTGTTCCCCCTAAGTCAGCCAGCGAACATTGTTTTTTTTTTTTTTTTTTTTTTTTTTTTTTTTTTTTTTTTTTTTTTTTTGGATTTTATGGCTCTTCGCTAACCTCAATTTATTAAAGCCGATTGGGCCGGGACCCAGATTCTAGCACATTTGGAATGGTATCCAGTTGTCGGTTGCGATGGGTATATGGACAAACAAACTCGGGAGATAATGTGGGAACAGCCCATATATTGTGCAAACCCACGCAGGACCGAAAAGGCAAAGTTAAATCACGCCCAGAGTGACGCTGGTCTTAGTTCCTTGATTACGGTCATATACACGGGCGGGCCGCTACCTGGAAGTGGAAGTGTAACTCCAAGTGCAACTGGGAGTGGGAGCCAAGTGGAGGTTACTCGTCTGGGCTAAAAACGCCCTGACTCTTAAGGTACAGGAGGAAGTGCCATTTCTAGGCCAGACGAGTAGCCCGGCGGCAGCATAGTATACAGTTGAAAGTTCGGGGTAGGAGAGCGGTCATTAGGAACCCCCTAGGACTTGCTCGGCAAACATGTTTCGCTATGGGGCAGCTAAATTATACCCAAGTAGCTTTATACCTACTTTCCAGTGTCTCATGTCTTCGACAAAACGGGTTTCATTACCCCTCTATAATATGCCGGGTCGGTACTTGGTTGTATTCCAATCTTCCGCGTAATTGACCCGATGAAGATGCGTTTCCTTCTAGAATACAGTAACTTACCTATATAAACCCAAAGATAGTTTGCCAAGATCGCCAAGGGGCAGAATTATTTTCCCTTCCCCGTTCTTTACCTCTACCTATTTCAAAAGAGCTCGGACCATCTCAGCCCGCTTCAGCGGGCTCCGATAAGATAACAGATAAGATAACATGTGCACTTCCCGTTGATGCCTGCCTAACGCGATGGCTATGGCACCTCACTCCGTCGGAGCTCGTACGTCGATTCAGGTCTATTGTATTTCGTGCATTGACTGGTCATTTTAATCTGTCATCATCGAAGGTTCAATTTCATTCTAAGGGGAATATTACTCAACTCCCATCAGTCTCCCAGCTCGTTTTCTTGGCAGCGACTTCGGCACTCAGAGGTTTGCAAACTTCTCCTGTTGAGAAGATGACTTCGCATCCCATGGCTCGTGTATGCTCGAAATATCAAACTCACATCCAAAATTGCCAGCTGAGGACGTGGCTGTCATTGGCCAAAATGAGGATGCGAGGTCTGGTACTACCACAGCTGCGAGGTGATGTTTGAGTGGTTGTTTGTTACCGAAGGCAAAGAGGCTACCCGTCACCGGTGGGTGACAAGCGGGGTAACGACGCGAATCAAAAATCTCCCATCACGGCGTACTCGTCTGGGCTAGAAACGCCCTCTGCGGCCCCATCCTTCGAGGAAAGCTTTTCCCTTCGTTTTGTTGTAGTAGTCCGGGTCCCAGTGTTGCTTAACTTCGTCGCCGCGAGGAAGCACACGGCTTGTTGTTCTAGGTACTGTTTACTTTGGGGACGCCTTCATTTGCACAGTAAGTCCTTTCTTTTCAGATTTGGGATATGCGGTGAAAGAACCCGGTGTTCACCTGTCGGGTGTCAGTGCCCCTGCTCTTGAATCGACATAGCTAACGCGACCAGCTTTTAGGTCAACATTTCTGCGAGGATATCTGCCATAGGAATTCCAATCGAGCCGTCTTCCATCCTGGAATTGAAATCCAGGGGCAGGAAAGAAATGGATACCCCCGTGTCATCGCCGTCTCAAGCACCTCTAGGGTTAGATCCCGCAAGTGGCAACCTTTGCAAAATCTGCTCGTCAATCCCGGCGTCTTTCTGGTCCAATGAATCCGAGAGCAAGCGCATTAAACTTCAGCCTTTAGATTCGGTGCGATGTGAAGCAATGAGAGGATGCCAGCTGTGTGCGATGGTGCTATTGCACTGCATCCCAGATCGGCCTCCTGGGCCGGGGGACATTGAAATTCTAAGACTGAAACGAAATTATGACCCGTCTGAAGTGTCGGACAGTCCCTCTGTATTCATATTTCGTCAAGTCAGTCACCTCCACGCCTCGAGTTCGATGGACCGCGATGAGTGGCGGTATATCGGTTATTCCCTGGTTCCATTTCCTTGGTGTAAGTCAGGCATGATATTCTGAGCTCTGCCAACTCAAGCTAAGCTCTTATCGGATTTTGCATTTATCATTTCGTCTATGTTCGAGTGTTGATATATTTCTTCTGCAGCCAAACTGAACCGTGTGGGAATGGGGGAGCACGTGGATAATTTCGTACTCATGGAGACGTGGTTGGATAATTGTCGAGACAACCATGTTCAATGCTCTAGTCACCTTAAGTGTTATCTGCCTACTCGGCTTCTCGACCTCAAAGCATTCTCCGATAGCGACGACATTCGCTTAGTGGAAACGGCACAGGGCGTATTCGGCATTGACGGTCAAGGGCCCCAATACGTGACCCTGAGCCACTGTTGGGGACAACCTTCAAGGCACCCGATCACTACCACAAAAGCCACTTTGAGCGAGCACATGACAAGGATTCCTTTCGAAAAGCTCTCACGGACATTTCAAGACGCTGTTAAAATTTGTCTCTCTCTGAGGCAGAGATATCTGTGGATTGATTCCCTTTGCATCGTCCAGGACGACGGAGAAGACTGGGCAAGGGAAGCCGCGTTGATGGCTCTGGTTTACACCCATTGCTATTTCACTCTCGCAGCTCGCAGCTCCCACGACAGCACTGGAGGTTGTAAGATGGTTGCCGATATCCAGCGGTCTACTGAGCTCCGCTTTGTTGATATTGACTTCTTCGGGCGCAGAGAAGATAAACTAACATTTCCCGACCAGCGAGTCCGCATTTTCGATGGGCTCATATATGATAGAGACATCGCAGGACTCGGACATGAACCTCTCGACCGCCGCGCCTGGACCTTACAAGAAAGGGAGCTTTCGAGAAGAGTTATCTCCTTTTCCAGCCACTGGCTGCTTTGGCACTGTACTGAACTCACTGCAACTTCGCAGCAGCCATGGGAAAACGTTGCAAGAACTCCCTGGTCAAACCATTGGGGACAGGAAGACGCGAAGAGAATTTTTAGAAACAACGGCTCCTGGAATGATATTGTGGAGGATTATTCTTCACGGTCAGTGTCAAAGGAAGGGGACAAGCTCGTTGCGCTGTCCGGGTTGGCGCGCGCCACGCAGGAGTTTTATCCAGACGCTACATATGTCGGAGGCATGTGGAGCGCGCTTCTGCCTAGCAGTCTCGTTTGGAAAAATACACCGTATGCTCCACAACCAGAGCGAGATCTTTCACAACCGGTCGGTTGTGAGTATATAGCCCCAAGCTGGTCCTGGGCATCAGTTAGGTCAGCTGTTACGTTTGACGACTGCGAACCAAGTTCGGCCGACGACCGCCTTACTCAACCTCTCAAAGTTGAGAAAATGATTGGAATTCCCAAGCACCAAGACCCATACGGTGCTCTTGAATATGGTGCCCTCATTCTTAGCGGTGCGCTGCTTCTTGAAGTGAACATTGGCTCTTTTATGGGTAGCGTAGACTGCCTAGAGCTGGAGGTAGACATGACAAAGAACGGCGAAGTTGTGGGGATGATCAATATCGATGAGCCCGAAACTTATGACTCACATCGCAAGTTTCCATCCTTATTCCTACCCGTCACCACCTCTACATGCTGTGTGTTGAAAACGAGGTGTCAGTCCCCACTTTGCACGGGCACCCCCCTTTACAGACACACACGTAAAATCTGTTCATACGTGACAACCCCAAACCTTCGAACTCCCATATTATCACCAAATCTGAGGGTATTTACATTCTGATTACTGCTCTGAGCTCGTATGGATACCCCGCGTCGTTCAAGATCAATACTGAGGGATCCCAGTCAACCCGCTAGTCCATTCAGAGTCCGCTTTGCACCTGGCACCGCTGCCCCCGCTCCCGCCATGCCTCCCAAAAAACGCGCCGCCGACGACAACGACAACAACGATGACAACCGCCGACGTTCGAGGCGGCTGTCACAGCCCAGCGCCCGCTTAAGAGAGATCAATGCCGAGTTTGAAAGCGGAGGAGAACAGGAGCGAGACGATGGGGACGGGGATGGGGATGACGAGAGGACCCCAGGAAGACCAGCGCCTACTCGAGCCCCCCGCATTGTTCTCAAGAATAATAACAAGAATAAAAAAACGACCGTCAAATTGAAGAGGAGCACTACTGCTGGCAAGCAGCCTACCCAGCGTACCACATCTAGCTTGAAGGTCAAGCTCAAGGCACCCGCTCCCTCCTCTTCGACCGCCCCCCCTCCTCGACCTCAACCTCGTCGTCCTCGATCAGCCTCCAACGCAAGCGCAAGCACGGCCAACGGCATAACAGAGGAGGAGGACCACGATGAACAGCAAGAAGACCAACAAGAAGATCAACAAGACGAGGTCGAGATCATCAAGGTGACACCTCGCGCCGCGCCCTCTCCTCGGTCCCCTCGTGTTGCCAGAAAATCGCGCAAGTCAGCCTCGGTTCCCCCAGCGCCGCCGCCGATTCCAGATTTTCTGAATATCCTATTCACATACAATGCTCAGTGGGTGGCGGATATACAATTCAACCGCCTGTCGGTCAAGCCTGGCAAACTGCCTACCCTCGTTTCGAACGACCGGGTCCCCGTCGAGAGAGATCCTGATGGCACCGTCAATGCCGATGACGATTCTGGTACCCTTGGCCTCACTCTGTTGGGTCGAGTGCGAGAGGTCGAGAATGGTATCATGGATGCTGCCCGCAACGAGTGCGAGCTCTTGGGTATGGATCCCACCATCTCTGTACAATACGCAGACTGGTCGGCTGGTATACTGGAGACAGCCAGGAACAGGAAAGGCACGACGCTATTCCAACTACGCGTTTTGCCTAAGAAGGATGACCCAGTTACACCGTTTGGGTTTTGTGATACCGCCAGAGTGCTGCGCAGCCTGCTTGAGGAGCCCGCTGAGCGGTATTTTATCACGGTTACTGCCCACCTTCGTATAACTGGGGGATTCCAGCAGCGGCAAAGCACTGTTTCTGTTATGGGCACACCAACACCTTCTAGAGTCACCTCTTTTACTGAAAAGCTCGCGCAGTCACAGTCACGGTCGCAGTCACAACCTCGCCAACTCTCCTCCTTGCGCCAGTCCTCTACACCTGCCACGCCCACCATCGCCGGCTCCAGCACTCCTGTCAGTAGCTCCAGACAGTCGACCGCACCTGCCAGCACTTCCAAACAATCCGTCAAATCGAACAAGAAGAAGACCACGACCAACTCGATGGTGGAGGAGCTCATGGCGCGCCGCGCACGCGATCGTGAGGAGGCACGCCAGGGCAAAGAACGGGTTACTCTAATATATGAAGATCTGGGCAAGGCATGGGGATGTGATAAGGGTCGCGAGTGTAAAAACTACCGCAAAGGCAACGAGTATCACTGGTGTTTTCTTTTTCCCAACTCAAAACACCACTACCCATTAACCCCAAGAGACCTCATCGACTGGGCACACGCCATTGCTCACAAGCGCGCCACCACAAACCAGCCTCCAGCCTCCATCACAGGGCGTTGGTTCGACTCTAAACACGAGTCCTCCTCCTCATCCTCCGGCACGCAAATGATTCAGCAGTCGAATCTACAGCCATTTCAACAGTTTCTGCCATATGGCGCACCGGGGTCGAAGCGCGGTGGCGGTGGGGTGGGATATATGCCCATGCCCCAAGTTTTCAACATCAGTCTCCAGAACGGTCACCAGGGTAGTAACAATGGTAACACGCTGCCAGCTACGGCCCCTATAACCTTCACTGACGTTAGCAATATGGGTATGGGTAATATGGGCAATATGGGTATGGTAGCTGAGCCTACCTTACCTACCTTGCCCACCGCGACCGCGACCAGCTCCCGCGCTGGCAGCAGTCGAGTTGGTGACAACGACCCTCTACCCTCCTCCCCTCCACCCTCATCACCGCCAAACAAACCATCAGAGTCCCTTGTCACCGACTTCATGAAGCAGTTGATATTTCGACACGCGCCCAGAACCAACGAAAACCAGGGTTTGCGTGACGCGCTGTTCAGTATCCAAAAATCCCTCATATCCGGTCGGCTCTCCCTCCACCACGCGCGCGACCTCCCCAAGCAGTGGTATCTTGCTCATGGAGTTGATGAGGGTATCTATATGGTAATCAAGAAAGGGATCAAAGAATTTCTCCATCTCGAGAGGGATTATATACAGCGGTCGTCGTCACCACCACCACCACCACCACCACCACCGCAGGCGGCACCAGCTCCCAAGCAACAGGCTCCAGCACCCCCGCCACCCGAAACCATAGATCCCAAGTTATTATCACAAGGTAAACCCCATCCGTTTTTTTGATCTATAGCATTTGCTAACAGCCGTGTTCACCAGACTCGTCCATCCCCCAAGACTCGCTTTGGCAAGACGTTCATAACCACCGCGGCCCACCCCCCATCGAACAGAACGACGATCAAGAACAAGAAGATGACGACGACACCATCTATACCAGCTTCATCAACGATGATGAGGAGACCAATCCGGATGATGGCCCGCGTACCGACTACGACGACGACGAGACTGCGACTGAGGCTGATGATGATGACGAGCTTTGAGGGATTTTTTTACACAAGAGGGGGATTCTACACTTCGATCTATTATTACAGATAATAATACTTTTACACTTCTGATGGCAGATTTGGCACTTTTGGCACGTCTGGTACATCTTACACCTTGCGGGTTTTTTTTTTCGTAACTCGACAACGGTCGACTTTGAGCATGTTCAAAACAGTACATCTACCATACAAAACAACATCCTTATGCGACTGTTCCCGTCGTTGTCAACTCGTGCAGCTGGTCCCCATACAACGCAACGTAGTCTTTTTCACGGTTATCGACGTCGTCACGGAATGGCACGTTTGCCTGGCGGTAGTGCCCGCGTATGGCATCGACCCGCTGCCCTACCTCCCTCGCAACCCCCTCCAAGAACGCCTTAAACTCTTCATTGCTCAGCGTATCACCGCCAGCGTGTTGGTATTGCCGTCGTATACAGGCCTTCACATCACTGAAGTATGCCTCGATGGGGTTGAAGTCTGGTGAATATGGCGGCAAGAACCATAACAGCACACCTCTGTTGTCGCATGCGGTCTTGATGGCGGGGTCCTTGTGCCATGATGCGTTATCCATCACCAATATACTATAACGACCAGGGAACGGGTTCATCTTAGGCAACACCTCCTCCTCCAACCAAGCAATAAAACCGGTCGTATCTGTTGCTCCCTTATAACACAACACGTCGATGAGGCCATCCACAGTTATTGCTGGCAATAGATGGAACCGTTTCCCCCTGGTGAGCGCACTCTCTGCAACTGGTGCCATACCCTTTGGTGCCCATCCAGTACGACGAGCACCGTCCCTCTTATCAACACCAGACTCGTCACAGAACACGTACATCTCTGCTGAAAACGTGGAAACCTTCCTCAACCAGTCTAACCGCAATGGCTCGCTGCGCTGGGAAGCCTTGTGCGCCATCCTCTTGTTGGTCCATTCAGAAGCCTTCAATTGCTTTGATATGGCGCTCGTTGATACATGTATGTCCATTTCAGTGGCCAGATAGTACTGTATCTCATCGAGGTATAAATCGGGCTTGTGGCGAAGGAGCTCGAGAACTTCCTGTACGACCAACAGTTAGATACCATACCAGGGTACTCAAAGTCTACAGCCATTGCTCACCTCCATGACCGCTGGCGTCAATATTATTGCGTTATATTTCGAGTTACTCTGGGGGTATAATTTGCCGGTGGTATCGAAGTTTCGTTTTAACCTCCAGATTTGGCGCTCGCTCATGCCAACGGATTGCGCGATTTGACGTGGATGCTCGCCAGCCGTCAGCATCATGTAGATACTTTGGCGCTGCCTCTTATTACTGCGTGTTCTCATGGCTATACCGATTATACATCGCGAGAGCTTCAAAATCCGACCAAAACCAGCAGATTTGGCAGTAAAACCGCGGAGATATTCAACTTTTACGATTCACGATGTCTGTTTTGATGTGGTGTTGTGTAAAGGGGGGTGCCCGTGCAAAGTGGGGACTGACACCTCGATTTCAACACACAGTGGAACGGCGATGTTTATGGAATTGTTATTAGAAGGGAAGTCAACTCCGTCGATAGCTACGTTCGGGTGTCGCAGGGATATATCTTTTCATCCTACAATGACAAAGGAATCTTCTCCGATTGCAAGCCATGCACGATCAAACTTATCTGAGCAAAGCTTGATCAAAGGTACGTAAAAACAACATTTCAAGGACGGGTTTGCTCTTTGTCTTATGAGTCGTTCCATTTAACAGACCCATCCAATGAACTAACACTTCTGCTAGGTCCATACATACCTACTGGATGGTAACACCATACCTAACTCTACCATACATAATCCTGGCAATTAAACTAGCCCGTGAGACTCGTCCCAGGACACTTCGCCTTACAGTACCGCCAAGCTACCTCTAGAGACCGCTCATGACCACGAGAAGCTGGAAAGTGGAACCTTCCAGCCGGTCAACCCGCAACTCGTCCTAGGGGCCTTCTCATGTTTTTCCTTCATTTCCCTCAGTTCTCGGGTTCTTTTCCTTTTCCTTTTCCAGTTCGTATCGAGAGACGGGCTCGAGATTACAGATCTATCAAATATTTCCCGCTCGGCATGTACATTCCAGTCTCCCGTCGTTCTTTCTCGTCTTTCAGAGTCTCTGCTGGTAGTTTATACATATGTTTTCGTCAAGTGCACTGTTTTTTCTTTCCTTCCTTCCTTCCTTCCTTCCAAAAAAAAAAAAAAAAAAAAAAAAAAAAAAAAAAAAAAAAAAAAAAAAAAAAAAAAAAAAAAAAGGAAAGGAAAGGATTCGGTGGTCTTACCCTTTCCCAGATCCTGTAAAAGATGGAATCTTTCGCTGAACGTCATATTCCCAAAGGTTTATCCGAACTTGTCCTAACGGGGGAGTGAGATATGCCATACCTATATGTCTCGAAGTTTTGTAAGGGGTTTGTGAAATAGTAGATATCACCTAGTGTACATACCTGAGTAGGTGCAAAAAATCTGGGACAGTGAAAAAATCTGGGACAGTCGGTTATAACCTTATCCCTACCACCAAATCTAGAAACAGATTGAGTCCTTACGGGCGAATTTTGAACCTCGAGAAACCAATCCTTATAATCTTTTTTGAATCCTTCTTTTGGCCGAAGGATGAGATGACTTGGGCCTATCGAAAGCTTCTTCTAGATTTTTTTAGATCTATTGTAGTGGGCTCGTTGTTCGCTGTCCCAGATCTTTCGCTGTCCCAGATTTTTTATACCTACTCTCTGCAAAAGAGTAGGTGTTACTTGGCCAGCCAATCTCACACTTACGGGTACACAGAACTAGAGGGACACTCCTTCTTCATAAGTAATCCCCGTCAGGTGACTTATGCGCCACCATGTGTAGTTGAGAGCACGGTACATTGAAGGGAACCACGGAAATGATGTCAAAGTCAAGGTTGGTAGTTGTCGACAATATCATTAGAGGTAACTATCGTAATAATACATAGAGGTAGACAGATAAGGACATGAGCATTAAGCTTGAGTGGGCATGCGAAGCATGATGTTTGTGAGGCTTTAGTGCATGAGATCCGACTGGAAGGGATGAAGCAGCTTGGCGCTTTGTTCATTGCAAACTGGTTTGTGAGGACGTTTATCAAATGAGCGTTGTAGGCAGTAAGAGTAAAAAGGACGGTGCTTTTTGTCGTGTAGTTTGATATCCGCGCCATTTCCATCCAGCCACGCAAGGTTGTTTTAGACATTATTGTTTCTATTGTATCCCCAACTGAGCGTGTTCATCATCCACTTTTCTTTTTCACTCTCCCTCGCAGACTTCAAAACTTTTGGGTCGGAGGATCAGAACCCCCACGAATCCGGCCTATCCTGCCACTTCGATGGGTCCGCCTGTCCCTCCCTCGGCGCAATCGATAATCCCGCAGGGGCAGGCGCCTTCCCCTTGCTGCGCCAGCAGAGACTGCCTCTGCGCTCCCGGCACCGGCAACGGCGGCGTAGGCTGCAGCGGCTGGAAATGGTGTGTTGCCTGACTATAGCTTGTGTTTGGCGGTGACGTCGTAATGCTAGCGCTATCGGCCGTCGAGGGCGGCGGCATCGGCCAGCTCATCATGCTTGGCGAGAAGATACCGCTGCTAGCAATGCTCACGCCACCGAGCGAGTCGACGCTGTTGCGCGCGTCACGGCCGGAGTGGTTGGAGTGCGTAGGCGAGGGGGGCTGGATGAAGTAATCGGACATTCCCGTGGGCGCGCGCTCGAAGATGCTATGGGAATCGGGCGTGGGCGACCTGGGGCTACCTGTACCGTGTGTCGTGTCCAGGACGGGGGGTTCATGGGTGGCTTTGGTGGAAGATCGGCAGGCAGTTGGGGTGGGTTGGGTGACGGGAGCGGGAAGGATGGTACCGTAGTTGATGCCTTTTCCTTTTTCTTGCATGGTGGGTGATGTGGGTGATGATGGCTCGTCCTCGTAGAGCAGGCCTTTGCCCATGGAGGAGCGCTTTTTGTCGCGCTTAGTGTAGGCAGCTACTTTGAGAGGAGTGAACTTGATGAGGAAGTTTTGGACGCGGGCCGTGCGCCGGTATTTGAAAAGGAGAGCGAATAGGATCAAGAAAAGAACGACGATAGCTGAGGGTTGAGATGTCAGTGAGAAACTCTTGAGGAGTAGGTGATGATATGATAACCTACTGACGACACCACCGGCAATGCCAGGTACAAGACCCGTGGTGCTAGTCTTGGGCGCATCCGTCGTGGGAGTGTCGCTGGTGGTTGAGCCTCCGCCAGCTTGCGTGTGCGTCGACCCAGGGGTAGGGTTAAGCTCTGGGTTGACCCATAAGGGGTCATCAGATCCAGCTACTTGTCCGGGAACGGTACTCTCGCCAGCTCCTGACGAAACATCCGTCGGGGTGCCTGCAACGATCCACGCAGTGGAAAGCGTAGTAGGAATGTTTTGGTTGTTATGCTGGATTGCTGAGTGATGGGAAGTAGGTGAAGGATGAGAGCCCTGAAGATCGCTATCCCCATCCTTGGAGCTATCGTTCCCACCTTCATTCCCACCCTCATTGCCATCTGACTGTCCTCCCGACTCGGATGCGTGACTCGCAGCTGGCACTGGAGCAGCCAATAGAACCTTTCCAGGAAGAACGCCAGTCAAAGGATGGCTGCCAGAAGTAGCCGTGGGCTGTACGTCACCCTTGTCCAGAGTTATGCTGGGTGGTGGAACGGCGGCATTGTTGCCGTTTTCAGAGCCGATAGGTCCCGTGTTTTCATGGCCGGAGCCGGAGTCTCCACTCCCCGCGTTCCCTGCGTTACCCTTTTCCCCGTTGCTTGAACCAGATCCCTCACTCGAACCCGTTCCAGGATTCGATACCGGACCTTGCTCGGCTCCCTTCGTCGGCTGTGGCGTGGTGCTCGTTGTGGAAGACTTCGCTACTGCGTGAGAAGTGGTGGCTGGCGGTGCTACCACTGCGGGTGGCTGTGTGACGGCGGGAGGACTCGCGGGTTGTGTCTTTGTTTCGACCGGAGGGGGTGCTACAACTGCCGGGGGCGAAGTTGCAACCGGCGCCGGTGCTGGTGTTGGTGTCGTAGCCGGCGGTGTCTCCACTGGCTCTTCTGGCTTAGGACATCCCAGCGACTTGGGGAAGGCCTTGCACCAAGGGCTGAAAAGCTTATCGAAAAATTCCTTGATCGTTCGCTTTTCTAAGGAATGGTCGAACCCGTCATTGAACTCATCCTCAAAGCCATTTTGGTTATCCATCCTTTGACTTGTCTCGGTGCGGCAGTTGGTAGATCACAAGGATTGTGATATATGGACGCTATTATTTTGCTGATGCTCTCCGCTGGTCATTGGGTAAACTTGACGAATTCTGGGCTGGTATAAACGAGTGACAAGTGTCCGAGTCCCGAAAGAGTGAAGGGATCTACAGGACCTTGGGATGCAGGCAGGAGACGGGGAGGAGAGGAAGAGACGGACGGGACGCATCTGGCAATTTGAAACGGAGATGATAGAGACTAAAAAGAAATCTAGCCGGGAAGCACTGAGGTCAGGCCTGTATAGACTTCAGATCCTTCACAAGGAGTCACATCCTGTCACCTAGGGCCAAGCACTTCGGGCGCAGCGTGGACGAATCACGGATGTTGAGGGCCGGGGCTGGACCGCAAAGCAAAGTGGGAAAAAGCAACGGCAGTCAATCTTCAATGCATGGACTGCACATTGGCCTCTGCTTCCGAGCGAGTTGAACCGTGCAAGTGGTATCCCCAGTGTCCCGCGGCTGTCCCGGTTGGAGCAGGGGAAAGGAGACAGGAGTTGAAGAAAAAGGATTGAAGACAGTTGGGGTGAGGCCGTTGCTGAACCATAGATTCGGTAAAGATCGACGGGACGGTCCATGTCCAATGGTGGTCTGTACCTGACGCTATTCCGAGCACGGCATAGCGCCATGAACACCCAATTTCGACTTCCCCGTAGCTCCCGCTTGGCACCCATCATTTAGTTCCCTCAGGGGACACACTGGCCATGAAGCACCCCAAGCTAGACGACGAGGATGTTACCCTTGACCCTAGAATCACTCGAAATCCAAGTTTTGGATTGATGACCGTTGGCAAAACGGCATCAGCCTGGACTTTCCGCGGCTTGGGATGACGATTATTGGAAACAGATACCGGTTGGTCGGCGAGACTGTGCAAAACAGAATTGCCGGCGTTGCAGTGGTCGACTTGGCTTATGAATGGACTCGGTGATGAAATGATGGGATTGCTGTTTCGGGACAATTTAGCTGTCGATCAACGAGATTTCCAGGACTTCAGGCCTGCGCCCCAAGCTTCGCGCGCTAAACCGAAGGGACGAAGACGATTTTGTCCGGCCTTCTCGGTTCTTGCTCGCAAATTTCAGCGCAATTCAAGAGTGTTTCGGCTGTGGTGGCATTTTCTTGGGTACGGGGTGCTTGGTTGACTCTGGCTGTGTCGCGGGTCCTGGTCGAAACCTGAGGGGGTCGTGGGAACTTTTGTATGAAGATCTTGTGGAAGCCGAAGACCCCAGGAACGGTAGGGCGAGGAAATGGCGGGCAATGGGCGGGAAGCGCACAGGTCATGGCAGATCCGAGGCTGATCCCATCAGTGATCCGAAGCCGATCACGATAGAGAACGATGGAGTGCCGTCGATAGGAGCTCAACGGGGGAAAAGGTCAGCGGAGAAACACCACGTCACCCACGCCCAGTCTCACTTGTACCGCCATTTGAGAGCAGGGACGTGTTGGAAGCCAATGGGTGCATGTGCGCCCATTGGATTTCCGAACCATCTTCTTGCCGTGTATGGTATGCGCAGATCTTTAACTGAAAAGGAAAAGGCGCCAGTCTGAAGGAGGCCAGGTTCTGAAGGCAGACAGAACATGAACTTGGAGGTCAAAAAGGCCGACGGAGGCAGGCCGTGTCTCTTTGCTGGTTTGCACGTTGCAAGTCGCTTCTGGCAATAAAGCTTGTAAGAAAGCGCAAGCTCCAAACTCTCTTCAAGTTGGACTGTGTTGATGCGCGAACCAATTGTATTGGACTTGTCAAGCGAGCTCCATCTCGTCTTTGTGTCTTCTTCGACTCGGCGCCCGAACAGGCGGACAAGGACCCTCGCCTCTCTGGCCTTGCATAGCGTTTTTCTCACGTGCTGGTCTAACCAGGTTGGTCCCAGACCGTAGAATTGACCACCTTCGCGTATCTTGTAAACCATAACAGGCGAAGAGCTCATAGCTTCCGTCATAAATGATGGTCTTGGTTGACCTTCCACCTGCTGAATAATTTCGGGTACCCAGCCCCTTTCTCTCTCCACCTCGGATTGCATCCGTACGACCTTGGCCTGTCAGCAGGCGTACACGGTTGGGGGTACCGGTGCCGGGTTTGATGAAGCTGACGAAGTGGATGTGGTGATTGTTCCAGACGAACTTTCTTCGGAACTTTCTTCTTCGAGAGGTTGCCGGCGGGCCACACCAACGATCTCCCTATCACTGGTCACCATCACGCCCAATAGATCTGACAGCCAGACGACTTGGTACTCGGGGCTGGAATGGTAGATTGGGTCAGTATCGTGAGGCCATCGAGCGAACGATTTTCCTTTCCTCGACGTACTCATCTTCATCCAAGTTGGATGGGGTCCACTGCGGAACTTGAACCTGTTCGAATCCCCGATTTACTCGAACGTAACAGCGGTCCGCAAGGAAATAGGCGGCAATTATTATGATGACGCAGGAGAAAAGAGCGCCCATGATATTCCAGGATGATTGAAGCGAGGGCGGCTTTGACCTCTTGTTCGGCATGACTGTTGGAAGAGGAGGCGTTGGAAGAGCCGAGGTCAAGCCTATCCATAGATAGTTGGATAAAAGGGTACGGATTACAAGAGAAGACAGCGCCATTTGGTCCAGTCCCTGATGTGGACGCGTAGACTCTGAACAATATCTGGCTGGGCAAGAAAGAGTTGGTAAGAACTTGCGCCGTTTGTGGCTTTTTCCAGTCCATAGATTCGTGAAGAATTGCCGCGAGGAAATCGAAGTCCTGGCACCATCGGTTCGTTTGTAGGCGGGATAAGCCTTTGTCCATACACCTGAGCCATGGTATATCAATGGAAATCTGTTGATATGCCTTCGCACACGGCAGCCATTCAGCCACCTGTTGTCGAACTTAAATTTCCCTGTGCCACAATCTGAGGCAGGTGGTGAGACAGGACTGCCATGCCATCGGTGTACTGTGACAGTCGATCCCTGACATCAAAGCTTGATTCCGCCTATTGGTGATAAAGATAGCACTCCGGATCACCCCAAGGGTTGGGTGTGGTTGAGAAGCTTCGAATAGGCCCATCATCTCAGCAGTATTTTGGAGCTAATTGATGGGTTTGCACGTGATCAATTGGCTGCAGTCATCGATGGACACCCCGAGCAATCAAAGAGTGCTGAAGGATTGACTGTATCTCCATGGTGCAAGCAAACGTAGGCAAGTATGCGGTGCATGTTGAAATGGCCCCGTCGTCGTCGTCGTCGTCGTCACACGGCGAGGTAAGTGCGGGTCGATTGCACCGCGATACGCCGTGGCTGATGGCCGCGTTCCATGGTGACGACGCTGCTGAGTCAGGGGTGGTAAAATCTGGATGCTGTTCTTTCTTCTCGGAAATAACAATCGAGGACTGCCGAATAATGGGGGTGTTGAGATGGAATTCTCTGACGGTGACAAATGGAAATGCGATGTAAAGTGAGGTTATCGCAACCGTCAAGTCCGAGCTCGAACAGCGTCATTGACAAAAGTTGTGCATGCGGAGAGGGATATCGTGCACTAACTGTCGCACTGGGATGTAGTGTACATATCTGTTAATATTTGATAATCGCGCCATCAGCGCTGTTAATGCCGAGACCCGTGCACCTTCCGAATTTGGTCCCATATGAACAGCCATTGGATGGCAGGGATGGATGGGCGGGTACCTGGACAGAGAATTGGCCAATCGTTCTGCGCCAGATCGGAAAGCTCCCCCGCTTTACTCCTCAGTCCTCACAGAGTCAGAGCTTCCGTCTCATTGTTTGCACCTCCGAGAGCTGTCCGCGTGTCGCATCACCAACCATCCGATCTTCAGCCAGTTGTTGTAGCGCTCCCCCCCCAAGTGCTACAAGTTTGGCCTGTTCCCACGGGTGGCAGCGCTCCATCCTCCGACCTCTCTTTCTCTTCTTCTTCCATCCCGTCTGTTTTGTCCTCTGCATCAATTTTGTCCGACGCAGGGACAACAGCGAGTGGAACCTCAACGGCCGGACAAGTATCACCATCACAACAAAGCAACGCAACTCCAACATCAACAATGGACGAGAAGGGCGGCGGGCTGCCCCCGTACAGCGCTGTAGCGCCACCCCCACCGGCATGGAAGAGAAAGAAGATGCGCCGGTCCAGAGGCCTCAAGTTCCTTGCGGTCGCCTGCATGGGCTTCATTGCCTATGCCCAGTGGAAGCAGCTTCCCTCGCGCTCTGAGCCCGCTCACGGTAACGTCACGGTCCACGGCTTGTCAGTGTCACGCTTGCACGACGACCTCGCCACCTGCTCCAAGTTGCGCCAGAAGCCCCAGGACCCCATCGGCGAGGGCCGTGAGAAGAACGCCCGCTACATCGACGGCCATGCGCCTACTCTCATCAAGAATGCCACTGTCTGGGTTGGAGAGCCGGCCAAGGGCACCTCGGCTGCTGATGCGCGCAAGGGCAAGGGCTACAGCTGGATCAAGGCCGACGTCTATCTCGAGTATGGCCTCATCAAGAAGGTCGAGGCCGACATTGCCGCCTCCAGCCTGCCAAAGGGCACTCATGTCTTTGACGCCAAGAGCCGTCCCCTTACCGCCGGTATCATCGACATGCACAGCCATGCCGGCGTAGACTCTTTGCCTAGCCTTGACGGAAACGAAGATACCAACGAACTCTCGGCAGATATCACTCCCTTCGTCCGCTCCATCGATGGCATCCAGCCCAATGACCACCAGATCCAGGTCATCAAGTCTGGCGGTGTCACCACCAGCTTGGTCCTTCCTGGGTCGGGAAACAACATGGGTGGTGAGGCTTTCGCTATCAAGTTGGCTGTAGGCAAGCCCGACGGACGCAACGAGACGAGTGCTGCCGACATGCTGGCTGATCCCGAGCGCAACTGGAGGTTCATGAAGATGGCTTGCGGCGAGAACGCTAAGCGCGTTTACGGAAGGGTTGGAACTCAGGGCCCTACCAGCCGCATGGGCGAGAGCTGGGAGTTCCGTCACGCCTTTGAGCAGGCGTCCAAGTTGGTCCGCGACCAGGATGACTGGTGTGATGCTGCCGCTGCTGTCGGAGTGCAGAACATGAAGGGATATCTTCCCCAGGAACTGAAGTGGGAGTCGCTTGGCGCCCTGTTGCGCGGTCAAATTCACCTCAACACCCACTGCTATACCATCCCCGATCTGGAGGCTTTTGTCGATCACACCAACGAGTTCAAGTTCAAGGTCCGGGCCTTCCATCATGCCCACCAGACCTATCTGGTACCCGAGGTAAGTCATAAAACCGCTACGATCTCATGCCTATCATGTTACTAACAGACCGAACAGATCCTCAAGCGCGCCTACGGTGGTGACACCCCTGCCTCTGCCATCTTTGCCGACAACATGTACTACAAGGCCGAGTCCTACGTCGGTTCCGAGTTTGCTGGAAAGTACCTCTGGGATAACGACTTGACGCCCATCTATGTTAGCGACAACCCGGTTCTCAACGCTCAGCATGTCTTGTTCGAGGCCGCCAAGGGCCACAAGTATGGCTTGCCCTACCACGCTGCTCTTGCCTCTGTGACCACTGCTCCTGCTGAGCGTCTCGGTTTCGGTAACAGACTCGGCAAAATCAAGCCTGGATTTGATGCCGATGTCGTTGTCTGGGACAGTGATCCTCTCGAGGTGGGAGCTACACCCGTGCAGGTGTGGATTGATGGCACTGCACAGTACGAGCACCCTATCGAGCTGAACAAGCCGGCTCCCAAGTTGATCTTCCCTGACGAGAGCACCGCTACGATTGTTGAGGAGCCTGTCGAGATGAACTCGGTTATCTTCACTGGCATCACCAAGGTGCTCGGTGATGTTGATGTCAAGGGCGAAAGCAAAGACGCAAAGTCCTATAGCGCCATCATCCGCAATGGCAAGGTCACTTGCGTTGGTATCTGCACAGATGAGGTTCGCATGGCCACCACCGCCAAGATCCCCGTCGTTGAGCTCAAGGATGGTCACTTCACTGGTTCCTTCACGGTTTTGGGTTCTCAAATCGGCCTAAACGCCATCGACGCCGAAGACTCCACCGACAACGGCGACAACGTCAATGTCTTCACTCGTGCCGAGGACGCTCTCGCCCTCGATACCAAGAAGCTACAGGCTGCCTACAAGTACGGTGTTACCAAGGCCATCACGGCACCCAAGTTCACCGACGGCAAGACTCACCACGGCACGAGCGTCGGCTTCCTCACGGGCGCCACCAACTCCCTCGCCAAGGGCGCCATTTTCGCCAGCGACGTCGCCGTCCACTACAGCTTAGACCCCAACGCCAAAGAAGCCGAAGGCACCCCCTCCCTCTCCGCGGCCGTCGGTGCCCTCCGCCGTAAGCTCCTCCAAGCCGCCACCAAGCTCAAGAAGAGCAACGAGACCATCGACCCCGCAGACCTCTACTCCGAGTCCACCTTCCTGCAAAAGGTCGTCAACGGCACCCTCCCTCTCGTTCTCACCATCCACAACGCCGACATCATCGCCGCCGTCCTGCGCGTCAAGAAGGACGTCGAGGCCGTCTCCGGCTCCAAGATCCACCTCGCCATCTTCGGCGGCGCCGAATCCCATCTCGTAGCCGACGACCTCGCTGACGCTAACGTCGGCGTCATCCTCGCCCCTCTCCAGTCCTACGCCACATCCTGGGACCAGCGCCGTGCGCTGTCGGGTGCGCCGCTGACGAATGGCACCGCTATTGACGTGCTGATCGAGGCTGGTGTTACTACGGCTATTGGTCTCGAGGAGGACTGGCTTGTGAGAGACTTGGGATTGTTAGCTGGTATCGCCTACGCCAATAGCGGTGGTAAGTTGAGCGAGAAGGGCGCGTTGGGGTTGGTGAGCGGGAATGTGTACAAGATTTTGGGTACCAAGGAGCCCAAGGTGAAGGATGGACACTTTGTGGTGTTTGAGGGGAATCCGTTGAGGATTCAGAGTCGGGTGAAGGCTGTTGCTGGTGGACTGGGGGTTGTTAGCGTTTTTTGAGTGCAGTGAGGGACGAGTTATTGGGGGCTGATGATGAATGGGATTTTCGGATACGATTTTGGATATGATGGATCTGGATATAGGGAACGGTGGGATATGGGAAGGGACATAAATGCTGATGATGACTTATATACGAAGGGATGATAGGACATGTTCACAAGAGCGATGGTTTCGCTCGATAAAGTGTTTTTTTTTCTCGTTCTGTACACTCTTGTGGTCTTGAGTTCGGGTGTGGCGACTTTTACCGGGATACCGCCGCTCACGAGTCATGCCTTCATAACCCAAATCTTCACGATGGATCTTCAACAACAACAAGGTCCGATGGTGTAGTTGGTTATCACGTCAGTCTAACACACTGAAGGTCCCCAGATCGAGCCTGGGTCGGATCAACTGTTTAAATATTCTTTTTGATCTTTTTCCTTCTCCAACTGTCGGCTTTTTTCCTTCTTCTCACTCACCGGTATGGGCTCTGCGGTTTTTTTTTTCTCCCGATTTTTTTTTTTTTTTTTTTTTTTTTTTTTTTCTGGGGCTGTTACGACAATTGTGTCCATGGCTGAGTATCCTTCTCCTTCTTTTCTTTGAAAGGTTTCTTCTTCATCGAAGGCTAAACACATATGTATTGTTCTCTTTAATTTACAATACTTGTTCTTATTTTCGAGATTTTTAATTTTCGATGTATGTGTGGTTCTCCCCTACTTTATTTGCTCTGGACCGTATTTTATTCTTGAGCATAGTTGAGAACCAAGGTTTATTTGCAAAAGCCAAACATCGAGAGTTAGACATGGCAGCAATATTCTGCACGGTGATATCCGATCAAGGTTTAGGTTTAAGTCCCCGGATACTCTTTCACGACCTCTCGTTGCCAAACAGGAAATTGTCTTGCTTCATCTTTTGTGATTACTATTACATCTATATACTTGCATCTCCATCGTTGATATCCAAGCAACATCCAGTTCATATCCAGTTCAATCCAACTCCCGGATCCTCAAGTGGAGAACCCTTCTTCACAGGTTCATCTCAATATCTCCCCTCCGGTTCATGATGTTACCAAAACATCAGATGAAGCTGCACTTCAACACCCCGACCTTCCCTTTGTATTACAAAAGAAACTTAGCACATAAACCGATAAACTCTCTTCCACCTCGGCCACGTCATCCTCTCCTCCTTCTCCTGCGCCTTGATGATGCCCAGCCTTCCAAAATCTCTCCGTCCCGTATCAACATCCATATCCTCGATCCTCACCACCCTGGTCTTGTAATACACTTTATGTACCACAGTAAACAGTAACACCACCGGAATCGCTAAGCAGCTCAAGAAGAAACTGCTTATCCTCTCCCTAATAGTCATCTTTTCGCCATCATCGATGGGGTCGATGGCTACCCAGATCTGTAGGACCAAGACAAGGACGTTGAGGATGAAGCCGATCCACGAACCGATGACACCGCCCTGGGCGCGGAAGGCAATGTCTTGCACTGAGCGATGGTTATAGGCCCAGGCTTTGCGCAGACGGATGTGGGCGAGGCAGGTAGATGCCCAGGTGAAGATGGATGAAAGGCCTGAGATGGCGAGGAGCCAGTCGAAGATGCTGCTTTGGGAGGGAACGTCGGCGAGATAGGCAAGGAGGCCGAAGGCCATGGTGATAATAATGGCTACCAGTGGTCGGCCGCGGCGGTCGACGTAGGCAAGAATGGCGGGGGCTTGACCTAGTTCGGCCAGAGCTGCCAATGTGCGTGAGGAGCCGTAGACGGCTGAATTACCGACCGAGATAACAGAAATGAGAATAACGCCGTTCATAATGGACGGGAGGACAGTAGCACCAGCTGATTCGATGGCAATGACGAAAGGAGAAGCGGAGGCATCGGCCACGTTTTTGGCACTGAGGAGCCTGGGGTTGTTGTAAGGGACAAGCAAACCAACGAGCGTCATGCTGACGATGTAAAAGAGCGAGATACGCCAGAAGACTTGCTTAATGGCGGTGGGCAGCGATTTGCGTGGGTTGGCCGTCTCAGCAGCTGCTAGGCCAACGAGTTCGGTACCGGCGAAGGCGAAGGCGGCGGTAACGAAGACCGAGCAGAGTCCTTTGAAGCCATTGTGGAAGGCACCGGGGTCGGTCCAATATTTTCCACCAATGTAGCCTTCTTCGGGGGTGCCACCGATGTTGATCACGATACCTAGGAGGCTGGGCGGGTGTTAGTCGGGTAGTGTCTAGGTTGAGGGCATGTGTGGGGTTTGAACTCACATAAATCCAACCACAGCGGTAACCTTGACGATGGCAAAGATGAACTCTGCCTCGCCATAGCCTTTTGCGCCAAAAAGGTTGATGATGAAGATAACGACCAGGAACATGGACACAAATATGGCTTTGTGTAGTTCTGAATTCCAGTACCCTATTGTCATGGCGCCTGCCAATACTTCGAGTGGCAGAACCACGATCCACTGCAGAGCGTAGCTAGAGGAAAAGTCAGTCAATGTTTCCTTTCCTCTTGACGGAGACTCGGGGTTGCTCGACTCACTTCCATCCCATAGCAAATCCCCAACTTGGATCCAGGAACCTCGTCGAGAAAGCCGAGAACGATCCTGCCACGGGGAAAATAACCGCCAACTCGCCTAATGCTTGTATCGTGCAAAACAGCATGACACCAATAATGAGGTATGCGATCAACACGCTGGCCGGCCCGCCTTCACTCAACGCCTTGCCTGAAGCAACGAACAATCCAGTTCCAATGGACCCTCCAATGGCAATCATCTGCAGATGCCGTCCCTTAAGCTCTCTGGCCAGCAGCGAGCTAGGCGTGTTCACTTTGCTGTTGCCCTGGCGCAAGTCGTAGTACCTCGTGCCGCCATGGTCACGCGAGACGCTGTGAGATGAATACCCATGGGAGCTGGTATTGTTGTCGTCGTCGAGATCGATATTGTCGTTGATGGTGCCGTCACCGCGGCGGAAGGAGTCCACGAAGCGGCTCATCTTGCCGTGAAAGCCTCCTCCTGAGCCGCCGCCACTCGTGGATTTTGAGCGGCCATGACTACCACCGGGTGAAGCATCGGCAAAGGACTTGGTCCGAGCAGAAGGAGAGACACCGCCGACGGTGAAGCTGCTTCCCTCGGCTATACTGCGCTGTCGACCACCACCGCCATTACCACTGATTCCGAGACCGTGAGAGTGTGAATAAGCGTTGAGCTCGATGTCCTGATCAAATCCCGTCATGTTTGGAGAAGAAGATGGTCGTCGAATTGCTGGTTACATTGACACAGATGACGTGAGGGTTTCTTTCATAAGGAGTGTGTGTATGTAGTAACTGCTGTGAGAGAGGGTGTGAAGTCGAAAGTCGGTGGCGATATCAGAGACCAGTCGATATCGAAGGAGTGAGATATCTCTTGGTTCGACTCAGCTACGTGAGCCACACTTGTTCACCGCAGGCTAGAACCTGATGAACGAGCAGGGCCGCTAGTAGTATAGGAAGGGGTCGAAGGTGCCTATGCAAGCTCTCTCAATGAAGGCTTGGCCGAAGAAGCACAATCGACCGATGGAAAGAAAGACGGAACAACGGAGGGGAAAGCAAAGAGACCCTGTTGTCGTAGTGTGGCACTACCTGTACCGTGAAAGATGGTGGGACGGCAGGACGGAAGGTAAAGTGATTCTTGTGCGTGGTTTCCGGTCTGGACCGCCCAAAAGGGTCTGGTTCCTGCGTCCAGGGGTGGACCGAACTGACGGGATGGAGAAAGTTTCTCGTGAAAGTGACCTCTTAAGTAGAGTGGGATCAAGAAATATTGTAGGAGGGTGTCGGATGCTGGAAGAAAATGTAGTATATGCAGAGGGATTGTACAAGCAGGCAGGAAACAATGCTACCTCTTCATAGACAATGGGACGATGAACTCGGATATGCCCCCGCCAGTATATGCTGTGTCTGATCCTTGAGAAAATGAGAAAAAGGCTTTCTCGTCTTGGTGTTTGGCCCGCAACCAACAGAGACAAGTGAAGACAGAGACAGGACAAGCTCTGACAGGAACTCCGTATGTTCCGTTGCGTGTATCCGGCCCGGCTTTGACTGAGGAAATCCGAGTTGACCCTGGCTTGGTCTTGTCTTGAACTCCGAGTGTCTCTTGGGGTCTTCTAGGTTCCCCTCCTTCCCAAGTCTTGACCTGGTCCCCCCTGCTGTGCGTCACTGGAGGCAAGACTGGGGGCAGTCTAGGTAGTCTAGCGGCGGACTGGGATGATTTCTGCATGTGTTATTTATTAGCATGGGCTCTGTTTTATCGCTGCCACGCGGTTGGTTGAACCTGTGAACTCTTTTCCACGGGAGCTTCCACAATGCTAGTGATGCCCAGAGAGGCCGGTCTGATGAAGCGAGCTGCGAGTCCTCTCACACCTTCACACCTCCTCTCCGGTGTTTTGCTCAGACGAGCTATTGCCCCTGAATATAGGGCTTGGGTGTGTGTGCCTTTGTTGGGTGGTGACTTATACTGCGGCACGGCAGGATTACGGGCCGTTGATTGTTGTCCAATCTTTGGTTCTTCTTGGAAGAGAGAAAGCCGACACAGCCGACAGAGACAATTGAAAGTGAGCAGATGTAAGACGGCCGACTGACGGGACGGGCGAATGGCAAAGTTGCAATTTGGAAGAACAGGAAATCACTCGAAATTCTGAAAAATCCCACTGGAATCCCCCACACCAGCTCCAAGTTGCAAAGTTGCACCTGCTGCAGTGGAAAAAGTGAAGGAGCATTCCGCCCCCTTGTCCCAAATTGAATCTGTCCCGACACCATCCCCGACCTCGGCCAAAGCTCGCAAAGATGGCTCCACTCTGGACGCCCTGGCCCCACGGGATTGGCGCCAAGATCAGATTGAAGGTCTCCACTCTCACCTTAACAGAAGGTACAACCACAATGTCGCATTGTCACTGCACTCACTGGAATGTCGCACAATGGCCCTTGATTTGAGGCTTTGAAGAGTTTCTGTCACAAGGGGACCTTCCCGCTTTGAGTTTCATCCTTCTTTCATCGACCGACAGAAGCGATGATCAAGGGTCCGATATTGCCAGTCACTATGCGTGTCTGACATGTTTTAACTCTTTGATGGCCAGGCAGTTAGAGGTAGTCTGCCCGTCGCCCATTCATTGTGCGTGGTTGCTCGTTTCTGCGTTTGACAAGTGGAAATGGAAATCGGCGGGGAGATGCAATTTGGATAAGATACTCGCTGTGGATATCCCCTCAGACCCTTCTACAATTTCATCCCAATCGAAGGTCAGATAGGTAAGCACGGGATGGCGCTTGGTTGACGATGTACATCATCGCATGTGTTCATCGCACCTGCCATGTTTGATGAACGCCACCAAGCCACTCGAATGGTGTTCCCTCGTGGCTGCCAGAGACTCCCAGTGGTTCGAAACCTTCCCGTCATCGCCCATCCTTTCGTTGAGGAAAGAACCAATTGAGTTCCTCCCAAAGAACTTTATCTCTTGCTGGAGTGTCTCATTGAGGAGGCAATGGCGATCCTATCGTGATGGGTGGATTCCATCATATCCATGAAGATTGAAGAGTGCTGCAGTGCCTGTGAGTGGGAATCGCCGTGGTTGCGTTGAGGGAAAATCAGTGGGGGTCGATAGACCCTCGAACCCTGTGGGACTCTGAGCTTGTCGGCGACCGGGGGGCCCCGAGGGTCTTTTATCAACGCCCATTCGACAACGACAGCGCTACGACCAGACCATCGTGAGCACGTCAGTTTCGTGTCCTTTTTGGCGTCGTTTCGCCGGTCATTAGTTTTTTCTTTGGCGTCGGCTTTTGGGGCTTCTAGTCAGCGGAAATAACCACCTCTCTGTTTTTGTCTCGGTCCGGCTGAGCGGGGCCGAGGAACAAGACGGACACGGCCCCGGACAGGAGGCCCCATTCTGCCACGAGGGATAGCGATTGAGGTGGTGAAGCCGATAACGGGAAGCTACCTCTGGGCAACGAGGTCCGTTCGCTCTCACTTCGCAATGCCCCTTGTGCTTGGAAGCACACAATCACCACTGCACTAAGACCTTGGCATCAAACGCAACCACGTTTCCGAGTTCCTCACGGAGCACCTCCGAGGAAGAGACCAAGACAATGACCTGGCCCTTGTTCAATAACACAACGAAGCCACCAAGAACACCAAGACCGACGATATCTGACGGCGCTGACCTCTAAACACTACAGTTCCAGTTCTACTACCGACGAAGCGAACAAGAGAACCCACAGAAGGTCCGAGCAACGAAAGACCGATGGAACTGGATTCGGTAAGTAATCGGCCTCGGACACCCTCAAATTCTCCAACGGCTCGAACGGCTGAAGATAGTACACGGTATAGAGGTAAGCACTTATTCTCTTTCTTTTCTTCTCCCTATTCCCACCAAGGGTCATTCATCCGGTATTACATAAATGCAAAGCCCAGTAGCCCACAAGCCAAGCCAAGCCACTCGCGCGACGGAACCGAAGACAATATACCATGGATCAACCACGAGGCCGGTCGAACGGTCGGTATGTGGAGGCGGACGGTTCGGTTTGGTACGATAAAACGGTTTTCATTTTCTCTGGTACGACGGCGGCACGCTGGGCGGTGCAAATGGCCTGTCTGTCCCCCTCCCTTCCATCGCATTGCCTTTCTTTCCCCTTGATTGCTTTCACCGTCACTCCGCAGTTTTTAATTTAATCGTGCCGTTGTCGGTGGCTCGGCAATGCCCCTCCCGAGGTCAATGCGTGTCTTTCACGCAGGTTTGGCAGTTTGACTGCGAGGGGCCGTTGAAAGGATGAAAGGTTTAGACGAGGGCAAGAACTGCGAAGTAGCAGCGCTCATCTTGGTCGTCATCTGACACCGAGTATGCCATTTCGCATTGTCAAATAACAAACTTTCACGATCATAGTGACGAGCTTGAAAACTTCATATGGCAGGAAACAAATGCAATGAAGCCGCTTCTTTATACGCTGGTATTAAGCAAAAAGAGAAAAACACTAGAGAAGGTATCCAATTAAATCCACCCATCGTCATCATGTAGTACATGCTTCATCGTCCTGTAGTGTAAAACATCATCAAGCATCCTCCTCATTGCCCGGCAAACTCCTCAACAACTTTGTCGTGCCTCTCGCCACACCTCTCTCCCCAGCCGCCACGATCCTCGGCGCCTCTCTAGGGATTTGAGGGTGATGATGACTTCCATACGGACTCTGCGGCACTCTCCCACCATCATGCTGCGCTTTCAAATCGTCCTCATTAGCATCAGTGACCGTGACGCTGATCTCCGTCGTCTTCATCACCGTGCCAAAGTACATGGCTTGACCAATGCCAGGTTTCGGGATAAGTGACTCTTGCGAATCTCTCTCCCTCGGCTTTGCACCAGTGAGATTTCCATTGCTAGAAGCCACGCTATCGCGCGCTTCTTCCTGTCCGTGCATGTGGTGATGGTTTCCATTTCCATCATGCCCATGTCCATCGTGTTCGGTATGATTAGTGCTAGCAATCGTCCCGTTACTCCCAATAGTATCGGTACGGATAATAATGCCAGCTTTGTTATCGCTTCCGGCCGCCGCCGAAACACCATAACTTCCAACCCCCATGATGCTGCCCCGCTTATCATTATTCGTCCTCTCTGCGAACGAGTTCATGGTCGTCGTCCCGTTACCAGGTTTTAGGGAGCCAGTCTTTTTGTCCCTTGCATAAGCGTCGGCCGGGGAGATGTACTGCTTAAACCGCTTCTTTTTGGGGCCCGTGTCGCGAACAAAGGTTCCCAGGGCAATGGCGTTGTTGACGAATGTGGCGACCAAAATCTCCACGCTGGCCCACATGGTTCGGGTGCCTTGGTAGCCCTTTTCGTTGAGGATGTCAGGGACGCGGTAGAGGGTGATGGCGACGGTGCACAAGCCCAGGCAGAAAAGCGAGACCAGGAGGACTTTGCGCTTGAGCTTGATGCGCGATTGGATTAGGATCGGGATGGGGAAGACGACCAGAAGCAAATCGGTGAGGATGGAGCAGGCTGCTACGACCAACATGTGGGCGTAGGATTGCCGGCATTGGCCGCCCGGATCGGGCGAGACTTGCCAGTAGTGGGTGACGGGGAAACATTCGGAGAGGTTGCTGATGAAGCAGGCGATGAAAGTTAGGCCGATGGTGATTTGCAGGAAGCGCAGGGTGAGGTTGTATTTGGATTTGCCGGCGGTGCCAACGAGGCGGTTGAAGAAGAGCAGAGTGATGGTTTTGAGGGTCCATAGTCTGCCCGGTTGTGATGATTAGCTTTCATGTTTTCCTAGTTCCACGCTGGTAAAGCAGGTCATGAAACATACGTAGTAAAGTAAAAGAATCTCGTAGCCAAAACAAGCCTGCTTCCAATCACTCGCCTATCCATAGACTTCTGTGAAAGATGGACCCCATCATCGTTCACAAGCTCGACGTTGTTGGTGCCGTATACAAGAACCACATGCACACATGCAATCCGGAGGTACATGGGGATCAGGGCGAAGGCGGCGATCTTGTCTTCGAGAAACAGCTTTTCCATGCGCACATAGCGTCCAAGCACACGAAGAATGATGACGGCGGTGCAGAAGAGCGTGAGCCACCAGCTCACGAGCAGGATTGGTTTGTCGTCACTGAACGGCCGCACGGCCGGTGGATCTGTGTAGAGAGCCATTATCTATCTGGCTCAAAAAGAATTGTGGTGGTATGTGTTAGTTATGGCATAGTCATTGGGACTAGCCCTCGTCGAGTGAGTGAGTGATTGTATCGGTCCCGTCGAATATGGTGGTGATAGCGAAGGAGTGATGAGCTGGGGTAAGGTAGGTGTAAAGAAAGAATAGACAAAGTTTCTTGTCAACCAGCTCTGGTGGTTTGTGATGGTGTGTATCACGCCGTGTGTGTGTAAGTCCAGTCGTCCAGAAGGTGAGGTTCAATATCCACTGCTCACAAAGAGTGAGCCAGAAGAGGCCCAGTGAACCGAAGATGAAAGACCATGGTTGTTTGACTGGCTAGAAGTGTTGATGAGGATCGGGGATGGGAGCTCTTTCGCCTCCAAAGAAAGAGAGTTGCATTTTCGTCCATGGTGGTTCGAGAAAAGCCCGGCCGGGGTATAGTACTTTTTCCCATAAGACTGCCCCAAAAAGCCAAGTTGATTGGGCCCCTCACCCGGCGCCGGAACCACTAATTCAAAGACATATTTTGCGGGCACAATGCTCATCATTCTACCAGAAAGGGTGGTCCAACCCGAGTTACCGAAGACGGCTTGGATCCGGTCGAACGAGGGAGTGTCTTTCTCTTGCAGTGTTCGGTGCTGATGCGGCCTGTGACTGGCTAGAACTGTCTAACCCGATATTCCCTAGCCATTTCCCTACTGGCCTATCTTGCAGTCGAAAGTACTAGCATTGTAGCATCGAGCCGGAGCCAAGTCCCATCATGTTATGGAGTCCAGTTCACAACCCATGCTGACGAATCTCAATCAATGATGTGCCTCGGGGTGGTCCTGGCGGTGCACTGCACTAACATCGTGATGAGCTACCCTCCATCATCCACTTGGATTTTTGAATTGAGAATTATAGAAAATCCATGATAAGGTGGTATCTTGATTCGTTCCGTTTCGGTGGCTCTGGCTTTGGTTCCTGACATGAACCAAACGTTGAGGGCCCCTGTCTTTGCATCTCGGACAGACAACAGGGCATCATGCATTCCCGGAACGCTCCCCATATTGTTGCGCACAATGCAGTGTGGTTAGCATTGATGGCATCCAGAAGCTCCAGGTCTCACATGGAAATATTGTAATGCTACCTGCCCCTGCGTTTTAGATGACTTCTACCACACCCGAGAAGTGTCTGGCTTGGTGGTACAGTAGTCATGTAGTTGACTCGGATCCGGTCGGAATACCTCCTCGTTGTCGCCTTCGGATTGTGGCTGGGGCCTGGCCGTTACGCGGTTCCAGAGGGTCGAGTACATGTAATGTCGTACCGGACCTGACATTGATCAGTCTTGAATAATGACTTTGAAGCCGCTACCGCTCGTCCGGGTGCGAATAAAACGACCGACGTTACGCCTGGCGTGGTTTTTTGAGTTCCGAGAAATGTGTGGTTGCAAAGTTGTGATGCAGTTGCAGTTTGGGCGGGAAGCGCTCAGACCCTCTCAGTCCTGGCCCGGGCTCACGTTCCGATCACGGGCTCTTGGCAGGCAACGCAGCACACGTTTTGCCGAGACCCGGATCATCGCCGGCCGGCAAAAGAAGGGTCTCGCTCTCAATTGCATGTCTGTCGCGATTCCCTCCTCACGACGAGAGCGCATCATGGAATTTGGGCAGGCGTCAGCCGCCTTTCCAGAGGATTTTTCGTGTGCCGCTCTGTTTCTTCGAAACTTGCGAGCTTCCCCTTTTCTCGTTCCGCAAGTTTCACTCAACCACCATTCTACCAATTTCTTGGCTCGTCTTGTTAACTGTGTTCTGAATCCTCCAAGTTCACGATCTCGATACCAAAAGAAGGCCCGACGACAGCAACCGGCGACCGAAGATAAGACTACCTCCCCTGCGTCCACTTTCCATCCGAGGCAGCAAGGAAAACCCCAAGAACAGTAGAGACGGCCCCTCCTCTGTCATCGCCGTCGGCTGCTCGTCATCGGGCTGAAACACCAAACGTGGAAAAGAAGCAAAGACACCCATCAGAGCAACCCCACGATATCCCGTCCAGGCATTCCACGCGAAGCACCAGGGCGCCATTCAACACAGCTCTGATTGCACTAACAGCACTAACAAAGACCGACTAACAGGGGCTTAGGGACCACACCACAACCCCCCGCGTTCAGCACTCGGCGCCGAGCCCCGTAATCAGCATAGGCTCCGTATCAAACAGGGGTTCCGCACCAGTGCTGACACTAACACACGACACAAAACATCAACAGGCGACTCTTATCGCTCGAGGACCTGCAGTCGAGGTTGAGTTGGGGATGGGAGGGGAGGTAGGTAATCTCGCAATCTCGGCCGGCTTGACTTTGTGCGGGCGCCGGGTAGGCAGTGCAATCACATGCAAAGTTGCAAAGCAGACGGCACATGGAAGGTTCCACGAAGCCAGGCCGCTGGAAGGTGAGGTCGGAATACACCTGCCCGGATCGTCAGGGTCTGGTTCATGGTGATGATAGTCACAGGCATTCCCCAGAATCTCGAAGAGAAAAACGAATGTTGCCAAGAGAAAGGGCGACGTTCAACGAGGTGTCGAGTTTGGTAGACTTGGTTCGAGCGTTTGGCTCTTCTGTTCGTCACCCTCTGTTTCTTCAACACTGGTTCTGAAAAGCGATTTCCTATCGTCTACTAGTACCAGCTTCTGACATCTCGTATTTCACGCACCACGGACAGTGTCCTTCTCAAGGTTGACGGTACGATCACCATACCAGTCGTTGAAGGGTGGTTTCAGTCATCCTGGAAGAAATGCGGCGCCAAGTGGCAATCATATACGCAGTGGCCGAGGATGAAATGAAGCTTTGTGTTCCAAGTGTCATACAAGAGAACACACGCAGGATAATAGACACAAAGAGTGCGAGGTCCGCTAGCAACTGGGACGAGATCAAAGACCCAGGAGGTGGCCTGCTTTCTCTTGAGTAGATGAGATCTTGTACGGCTGCAGAGCATTCTCATTACTCATAAGCGAGAACCACAATCACCACACTTTCGTGCCTGTCCAAGTACTATGGCAGGTCCAATTGTCTACGTTCATAGTCCAACCTTTCGTTGCTCGTGTTTGGTGGAGTTGCTGGCATTATAACCAGATCTGTGAGAGTGTCTAGTAACCAATTTCTTCCCTAAAACCAGTGGGATTTGCGCCGGAAGTACGTGGTCTAGCTATTGTGAGTTTTCTTCGGCCCAGTGCCATCCTTCATTCATGAAGAGCGGCGGATGACATCAGATTGTTGTATCTGGATATGCGCATGTTGTTGATCACGGTGAGATTGGGCCATGATTCTGAGGAAGGAGTCTACATCTACCTCTCCATTGGCAGCGAGATTAGATCATCTATGTTTCAATCGCTCATATTCCTAAAAGCATAACACTTCTCAGCATCACCCTCCCATTTGTATATGCTACCAAACCCCGTTTCCGTTTTCCAGCTCATGATTACCCACTGAAGACTTGTATTCAAAACCATATGTTTCCCTTCCTTTCCTAATCCTTGTGGATTGTTTCAGACGACATGACCAACGGTCAGTAGCCCTCCCTTCTTTCACTCCTGTACTTGATCACCAATATCTCTCCGTCGGCGCTCGCATCCCGTGTGCCTGGCCCACGAGCGAGTCTGGATCGGTAGCGACACAGTATTGCTCATGAGTGCCCCCGATTCCTAGCAGTTCAGGGATGTTTGTCGAGTCACCGCCGCCGTCTATTAAACGCAACGCCGTATGATATACCCGGTAGCCTTCATAGGCGCGATAAGGCCTCGTGGCCAACTCTTCGGTGGTCAGGTTGATTACCACGCTGTGTATACACATGCCGCTTCCCCCGGCCGCACCCGGTCCAGTCGCCCTTGGATGCGGGCAGCCCGTGACTAAAGGGAGGTTTGTTGCTTTTGGAAACAACACTTCCTTCACGGCGTAGATGGAGCAACGCCACGGACATTCGTGTACGGTTCCCACCTCCATGATGCGGTGAGTAGGATGGAATATTACTTCCTGGGTAGGAGTGGTTCCCTGGTTGACAGCGGTGCCGTTTTCGTGAGCCACAACAGGCGATGGGAGTGGTTCGCATGGTCTGTTGGGGTTCGCTCCGTTCGCCAGAAGACGTTGGGTGATGCGCGGGAAAGCCGCCTTGGCCGCGATGTGCAGGGCCTCGTCCTTGGTGAACTGCAAAGCCTCTGGATGAAGCCCCTTTGCAATCGTGCGGATACACTTCGACCAGGCGAACGTTCGCAGAGGAGAGAGTTGCGTGAGAAGGTTAATCTCCGTCGAGTCATCCATGTGGTACATATAAGCGAGGACCTTGGGGGCATCGCCCTGGGTGGCGAGGCCAACGTACGTGAAATGTTTCGCCAGGAAGAATTGTAGGTGCGACCAGTGAGAGTTGACCGTCCCCACGTTTCCGTCGGGAAGGAAAGGGATGGCTTCGTGGAGTGGTATCTCGAAGTAGCGGCGGAAGTGGGGTGTCTTTCCTATTATTCTGTGTCGGTGGCGGTCGCCTCGTTAGCCTCTGTACTAGAGGTGGGAATTTGGGTGTCAAGGTACGACAGCTTGTCGAGCCCAGCACGGACATGAGGGAAATAGAGGGTTTAAGGACGGGAACTTACTCATAAGGCTTGAAAGCCACTGGCCGATCGTTCTCCTCGTCGCACGCGTTGACGTGGAGGAACTCCTCGAACAGCTCGACGGAGTCATACCGCACGGCGTTAATGAACATTTGTAGGAGGCGCCAGTCTCGGCGAGGGCCAACTTCCTTTGGTACGTGCTGTCGCACGAATTCGTCGTGGAGCTCCTGGTGGTGATCCCTGCTAACTTGCATGAGAGAGACGAAGTCCTCAGTCGGAAGGAAGCTGACCACGTTGGAGACGATATACCATGGGAGGCGCTCGAGGATGGGGATGAGAGGCATGGTGTCGATGGCTGGAGGATGTTTAGTGGATAGTCGGATATAAAAGTGAGGAGGTGCGTATGATGCTAGACCAGGGCAGGAAGACGACGCAAAGCGGTTGAGAATGGTGATTCAGACGCCGTGGCGCGAGTTCCGGGCTGTTTGTGGAGGGGAAAACAGTGTACAAATATTTGCGGGTGGTCGATTGGTCGATGACGAAAATTTGTGTGTCGAAAATGGAGGAAGAAAGCAGATATAGTTTGGCGACCAGAGGGGTATTTAGAGTAGGTGGGTGCTGACAGAAATGTTTGAAAATTTGACCAGCGTCGGGTAGCGAATGGTGTTTTTATTCACAGACCAACTTGGGGGTACTCTCCTCGAGAGCAAGCATCATCCAACACGTCGTTTGTGTCAGGGCCGAGAAGACGAGTGAAGGGAAGTATGTGGAGTTGAGTAGAACCAAAGGGCATTAGGAGGAACCCGAATTTTGCTCATGTTACTGGAACTCCCAAGCATCGAGGGTGAGGGGTTTCCAGTTCCATCGCTTTCTAGCCTTGCTCCAGGGACATGCTCTGTTACGTCTCCATCCCTGGAACTAAAGCTTTCGTCTTGCTCATCAAGTGAAGCGTCTGTGACTGCCCGTGTGAAGGGTTTATCGTAGTTAGTGAAATGTCGGTCATCGAAAACGTGGCTGGAGGAGAAGCACCACAAGGAAAAGCATCTGAGGATGGAATACACTGACCTTACACTTCTGGATCGGGTTTCTACCCCATGTTTCTACCCCTTGTTTTTATATCTTTCCTCCCATGCCATCAAGGACCACTGGCTCATACCTTTCTCTTTCCCATCTTCTTCAGCCATCCACAAGGTACCGTATCTACCTATCCGGAAGATACTTTGATCTTGGCACTCCTACATCACCGCACAACCCCCCTCCTTACTCTTCTTCTTCTTCTTCTTCTTCTTGTCGCAGCACTTCTTCTTCTTCCACGTAGTAGTCTCCTCCATCCTCACCACAACAACCGGCTCCCTCGGCCTAGGCCAAGGCAGACAAACACAAGTCACCAGCGGGACACTGGTATACGCCGGGCCACAAGTACAGCCCCCGCCGTAACCGACGTAGTAATCCTCTCCGTTGAAGATGCTCCGTACGGCTTGCAGCATCTTCCATCGTGTGTGGTACCGACTGCTGCAGTTTAAATCGGTAAATATATTGTCCAGACATTGAAGACCGTTGGAGTTGCGGAGGAAGTACTCGACCACGTCGCTGTAGGGGGGACCGGTTTTGACGGGTGGGTGGAAGGCGTAGGGGAAGGGTTTGGTTGGGGCTGTAATTGTTCTTAGAATCAGGTGCCTTGAAAACAACCGAGGTAGGTAGGGAGAAAGCAGGAGAAAACGAACCGTAAACCCTCCACAACAACCAATCGATCAAGAAGTAAAAGTAATCCACGCTCATGTACACCAGACTCGAATCGTAGACGGAGTTCGTCCAAATAGCCCAGAGCACCACGCTGGTGGCATCACTGATGAGTTTGCTGTAACCGTGGCGATGGAGAAGCCATGGATCGTATTGTTCGCAACGAGAGAGCACCTGACGGTGCCGCTGGAAGGCTTCAGGGCTTGGAGCAACGTAGAAGTAGGAGCGTATGCAGCAGGAGCAATGTTGTTCCTCCTGTTGACTATGTCGATATGATGTTGACGTCGGTGTTGATGTGGATGATGTTCGTTCGGGCTGCCAGTCTGCTGGCCAGATGTAGCTGGCGTACCGGATTCGCTCCGGTGGGTAGCGGCGGTTTCCTGGCATGTCTCTTAAACGTTGAATGACTGTCTGGCGGGATGTTAGAGATGACTGTCAATGTCCGGAATATCTTGTCATCGGTTGTGAGTGTCTTTTTGCGATATGAAGTTGGTATCGATTAGTGTCCGAGCTGGGTACACCAAGCAAAAAGTTTGAGGTGACATCTTGGACCAAAGTCAGTGTGAACTATCTGGTCAATGTGAGCTCTTCTATCACTTCTTATACCTCCCGTCCGCTGATAGCTTAAGTGATTCATCCCCCCATTCCCGAGTTCAATACCACCACCACAACAGACCAAACACCGTGATGCCATAGCCACAGGTATGAGTTGGGGGAGTAACCCATGTGCGACCAGGAGTCACGACGGGGACGGCGATGCTTGGCTATAAGTAGAACCGTTGAAACCATGCGGCTCAACCTTAAATAGGCACAGAGCAAGGCATACTTTCCACAGGGAAGCTCACAAAAGGCTACGGAGTCCTACCTTGACACCAAACATGTCTTCACATGTTCTGCCGGCAAAATGCTGCGGTGGGCTCACTTCTGATCTGGAGGCAGTGTGTCCTCTTGTTCGGGATCAACAAGGCCGTGGTTGAGGTTGCCTACCTATCCTTCTAGCCGGATAGATCGCACATGTATCACTCTTGTTGCTGTTGGCAAACCGGTGTGGTGGATTCTACGTGGTGCCTGGGAGTGACACTGTCAGCGGTGCATCATGCTCGTGTTGTTGGTCTGGAATGTCGGTTTTCAGCCCACTTACCACCAACACTGAGTGCAGCCAGGTCTTCTAGTGACACATCTTGCCGAAAGAAAAGGTCATTGCTAGCATCTCTATTGCCCTATCAAGCAATCTTCCCGAAAAGGCCGACAGCAGGTAGTCAAGCCGTACGTTTCGTCACAGGCTGGATGTTGTACGGCGATGACATGGAGGGACCAAGCAGCCGTTGATAGCAAACAAGACCGAACGCCTGACTCTTTGAGAGTTTCACCGAGTAACGTCCTTGTCAGAGTGACTGGCCAGTTTCTCCAATGTTTTCGTGTTCGATCCTCCGTTCAAAGTGGGTTGAGTGCTTGCAGCTAGTTTTCGTGTCAGGTTTAGACAGCTCCCGTCGCTTTGCTGTTTGGAGGCTTGGTCTAACAGCATGACTTCGGCTGCTGGAGGCTGGCTGCATGAGTTCAAGAGGCTCGGGCTGTGGGATCCCGTTTTTAGACATACATTGGCGTTCTCACCTTACCCATATCATATTCCGATCCTGAAAGACATCCTCTACTTACCTATAGCTCCTAGCACGCTAATCATAGGCTGAGAATTACTGGTGAAGTCGCCAGGATGCAGATGATAAGGTTAAGGACGATGACTGGAGGAAGTTCGGCGCATCAACAGAGCACATTTCTTAGCAGCCATTGAATTTGGCCATTGGGTCGGGTTTGGAGAGAAATCTCGATCAGGATATCGTTGGCCCTTTCCCGTACTTTTCGTGGCACTCATGGCCCAGGGGGCAGTCATATGAGTCGTTTCATCATATCGAACGGCAACCGCGACCGGTCAATCAATAACCTTGGTGCAGGAGAGGTTACTGCCGCCGTACCGTCCTCTCGCTATCCCAGGGGAAAGGACGGCCAAGCGAAGCAGCGCCGCCCACTCGTCGACGGAAATTACCGTGTAAAGATGGTTGGGTTGGTTACCACATCGCAATGCTGTCCGAACGGTGTTTACGCTTGAGAGAAATGAGGGCGCGACGTAAAAGTACGCCCCCGCATAAAATATGCATGCATCTTCTGTTAGGACCTTAACAGCTTCATGCGAACTTACCTAGGGAATATGTTAGTACCCCAACTTTCGGCGGAATCCAGACGTTACATCCGCTCGATCAGCCTCAACGATCACTTCCCCGCTTTCTTCCACCTTGACCCAACCTCGACGCCCTCTCACTGCCAACGACGAACGCATCGACGCATACAATCAGCACACCATAGTCGACTTGCTACGTAGTCGCAAAGGAACCTTTTCAGGGATCGATATGCCTCCAACTTTTACGACGACGTCCGGTGACATACATCTTTCCAAGGAGGCATTCAATCGCCTATGCAACAGATGCGAAAGCATGTTCAAAAGCCTCGGCGAGGCTTATGAAGATAGCCGACATCTTCTATACGACCATTACCGCGATGAGGTGCCGGACCATTATCGCAATGAAGTGCCCTTTGGCACCTGGTCTACCTTATTGGCCTCCGCATCCAATGGTGACTGTCATTTCTGTTGTTCTTTGGTTGCCCGAGCTTTGGTGTCTGAGAATGCCCACCTCATCACAGGCCACAGATTGAACGTCTCTGAGAACTCTTATCCATCTCTACAACCTGTTGTGTCCGAGGATGGGTTATTCAAGATGGGGATAAATCCCGCCATTGACATCACAACTGCTACGAGGGCTGACAAGGAGTTGATACTTCGTCTGTCTATTGATTACTTCGACCCAAAGCTCCGATCTTTTTTCTTTAACCTCGATATTATAGGCCAAGATGGTGAACGCGTTATGCTTGCCAGCCAATCTGGCAACGTTCAGTGTAAGCCTCCTTCTACCCGCCGCACCTACAGAAATTGACTTCATGGTCTTACCTCAGCTTCCCCAGGCTATGGTTTTCCAGCTAGTCTGAACACAGGAAGCGAGGCAAGCTTGAATCAAGTGCTCCGATGGGTTGATGAGTGCAGATCTAACCACCTATGCGGATATGCTAAATATGAAGAGTTCCACGGGCGGTACCCGGCCCGCTTTATTGATGTAGGAAGTGTGGGAAGCCTGACAGCCAAGATACGCGAGACTACTAAAATGGACCTTCGCGAGCTAAAGTATACTACTTTGAGCCATTGCTGGGGGAAATCAGTACCGGCTAGGCTTTTGTTGGACAACTATGACTCCCGACTAAAAGGTTTCACGCTGGACGAGCTGCCACGGACGTTCCACGAGGCAATTCTGGTAACCCGAAAGCTCAACATACGGTTCTTGTGGATCGATTCCCTGTGTATCGTCCAAGATTCCCTTGACGATTGGGCGGCAGAATCGGCCAAGATGCAGTTTGTTTACCAGAACACTTATCTCAATCTAGCCGCCGCTGTTTCACCAAATCCTAGCGGAGGTCTGTTTTTCCCGAGATGTCCTTTATCGTTTGTGCCTTGGGCAATATCACTTTCCGGGAGCCAAATCCTGCAGGGCAGTCTTGTTGACCTCCTTGAAGAAAAACAAAGGTTTATCCTCGACACGAGAGGATGGACCCTCCAAGAGCAAATCCTGGCCCCGCGTACTGTCATGTTCGGGAAAAACGAGCTTTACTGGGAGTGCCGCATGGGCTATGCGAGAGAATGCTTTCCAGATCTACTTAAACCGTCATTCGACCCAGCAAGATTATTGACAATGGGCGCTTTCCGTAGACCGTTAGAGTCCATGGAATGGCCCCCGATCAGCGACTTTCAACGACAGCAGATCTGGCGATACTTGGTCGAACAATACTCTGGCAGGGAACTTACCAGGCAATCTGATAAGCTCGTTGCAATCTCCGGTCTTGCACAAGCAGTGGGCAGCAGATGGGAAGGGAGTACCTACCATGCCGGCCTATGGTCCTACTATTTCCGACAAAACCTTCTGTGGGAATGCCAGGGGATTAATGGCTACAGAGCCCGCAACACACATGCAGCCCCTTCTTGGTCCTGGGCCTCGTTGAGCGCCAAATGCTCCTTACCAGAGCAATTTGCAGAGATACATGTGGACAGCCTTGCCAACGTTTCAAAAGTTATTGTAACTCCACTACAATTATCCCATCCGTTCGGACAAGTGAGTGGCGGAGTCGTCCGACTTGAAGGTCCATTGTTACAGGCTACCGTGCAAAGTACGCAAGCAGGTTGGCAGCTTGTTATGGACGAGACGGGCGCTGCTAGGCCAGCAACCACGGACCCAAGAATACCATTGTTGGGAGCCATGTCAGTGCCGTGGGTTTCGTGGGATGACGATGAAACTCGCGAGTGTGCAGAGATTCAACCAATGCAAGTGTACCTTGCGCCCCTTCAGGTTGAAATATGGCCATGGTATCCATTGTTACAAGTCAGTGGTCTTTTATTAAAACCTGCGTCGACATCTCCTCAAAAGGGGAGGTTCGCAAGACTGGGCGTTTTCAATATCAGGCAAAACATTTCAATATCAGCCATGAATCGCCTTAGCGTGGGTAAAGAAGCAATGTTCTATACCCCTAATAACACTAAGTTGAAGCACCGCTATTCGCCTGTCCTTGAGCCGGGGGAAGATCAGGATATCGGACATTTCTTGGAGAAGTTGAAACTCCGTTACTCATCGCAGGAGCTTCATGAAGGGGAAAACCACGAGGTCGTACACTTTCTGATATGCTTGGAACTGGCAGCGCAACGAAACCGAGAAAGCGACAAGCCGGACGAAAACCTACACCACGTCAAACCTAGCGGATTCTATATATATGAGCTTGTGTAAGGAATACCAGAAGGGACTTGATGTGGAGGATACAGACGAGGCGGGATACACCAAGTTCTATTGCGCGGCAACCAGACCAGGACGCTCAGCAGTGGGAGGCAACGAAACTCTCCCTCTTCCTGATTTCCGCGCCTTCCATTCTCGTTGATTTCTGTTCCCCCGGGACGCTGTCTAATTCGGTCGAGGTCCTTCTCGGTCCGTGCTCTCCCACAATTCTTCGTCGGTTCAGAAATTCATTGTTCGAGTGTTCCCTCGTCCCTCTCCGCGACCCTTTTCCTCCCACCCGATGCAATCTCATTCTCTCCTACCTCCAAGCAACAATAATCTCGGCTCCATTACCTTGCCAGATCACATCCAAACAAAACAGCAGTCCACTCAGCCACACCAGCAGTGACTACACCTACAAAATGGAAGCCAACATGAACAACAACCGCCACCAGAACCGCAACAGGAACCGTAACCGTAGACGCAATCGTCGCGGTGCCCGGAACCCCGCGCTTCGTGGGAACCGCGACCCTGTCCATGGTATGCACTACTGAAAGCTCCATCATCATCGAAGTACAACAGCAACTAACCCATATTTCCCCTCGTTCACAGCTGCCGGCGGTCGCGTCGAGAATCAGGGTCACGCGGGCCCAGAGAACCGCGCTCTTCCTGCCCCTCCTGCCCCTCCTCCTCGTGAGTGCTCTATCTGATTCCATTTTCCTTACTTCACAAGAATAATAACTAACTTGGCTTGCCTTCACAGTTGACCCACGCTTCCTCGAGGGCTGGGAGAACGCTGACCTCGCCAACCCCGCGCTTGGTAAGAATAAAAAAACAATACACCTTCCTCACCCGCTTCTCAGTACGAGAACTGACTGAACATTTCTCAAAATAGCCGAAGCCCCTCCAGCCCCGTTCGAGCCTGAGAACAGTAAGCAAGCCCCTCATAGCATCGCCCTTCACTCCGATACCACTTTGCTCTTGTGCTGTAGTACCGAGACTGACCCAATCCTCTCTCACAGTCCCCATCATCGACCACTCCATCCAGGTCGAAGCCCAGGCCGAGACCATCCGGCAGCAGATTGCCCTGGCGGTCCAGAGTTTTGGCCCGTCCTGCCTCTTCTGGGTCCGGGCCGGCCCAATCCGCGGTGCCCTCGGGCAAGACTGGACTGACGCCCACCACGTCACGTCCCACGGCGACCACGAGCTCGCCAGGATGACGGTCGAGCTGGCCGTCCACAAGTGGGGCCCTCGTGCCCAAATCTCGCTGACGGCGCGCCCGGCTCCGTTGGGAGCTGCTCCTGTCCCTGCCGCCCCGGCCCCGGCTCCCGGCTTTTTCGGGGCTTACCCGCCTCCTCACCACTACTAGGTGAGGGGGTGGGGATGCCCGTGTATAGAATAATTTGTTTGAGTAATAAACCGTTTGCCGCCTCTTCAACTAACGATCCCATCTACGAATATGTGTAACCGTTAAGAGAGAACTGGATCCGATGCAAAATTTAGATCATTGTGAAACGCTTCGGGAAGCAATGAACCTGCACTCGATACTCCTTTTTTGCCTGTTGAACCAACTGCTCCTTCCATTTTCTTCGGGATTGCCTAAAAGCCTGTGGCCCACTTAAGTCCTGAAAGAACCCTTTGCTGTGCCAAGTTAAACACGGAACAAAAGCACCACCAAGTCAACCGCAGCTTTGGGTTTCGGTCGTTCTCGTTATCGTCGATATTGTTGATGAAGGTGAAAATGATGGCGATGTGGCAGTGGTGGTTGTGGTAATGGCATCGATGAAAGGAAGAGAAAGAAGTTGGAATACATACTCCCTTTGGATGTTGGGGGACTTTACCTTCTTGCACTTCAACGCCCACCTCCTCTCTTTATGTTCTCCTTCTTTCTTCCTTTCCTGATATCCCCCTCTTCTCCCTCTTCTCCAATACTCCATATATCTTTTTTTCATCGTCGTACTTTTCCAGATATTGAATCTCTCATCCCTTTTTGCGTTTTGTCATGGTCGAACAACGTGGTGTCCTGTTTGGCTCAAGGTTCAGGTATTTTCAAGGTTTGGGAACCTCCTACAGTTGGGGGCGTGAGATATAAACTACGGTTGCGAAAAGGGTGGTAAAAGGTCAGTTTCCGAACATCGTTAAGTGAAGGTCTACTGGTCTGGTAGTCTTTCGTAGAGACTTACAGTGACCATTCTTGGCACACTCAGCGCAAGGGACATCATTGCCAGTTTGGTTGTGGCATTTTTGTCCGGGAGTGTCGCCAGCGCAAGTGACGAACGCATAGGGCGCAGGGAATTTTGCGTTTGAGCCGGGCTCTTTGCCCTTCGGGGTTGCGGAAAGACGACCTAGATGTGAAGAAACTAAAGTTCACTGTGCAGCCCAGGTTCGGTCCAAGGGCCTGGGCTGCATGGGCTGTGTTCGATTTCACAAGGACCACATCGTGCTAGACGGCAGCACTCCGCTAGAGATCCGCTGCCAACTCCCCCTCGGCTCCAAGACGAAGTGCGTGCGCTGTGGCGACGTCAAAAACAAAGCTCTTTGTGATGAAGAAATATCTGGGTAAGGAAAGGCGTTAGAGAGCATAGGCGTGGTGTCATTCTACGAAGGCATTAGTATGTGCATAGATGGCATGTTCATGAGTTTGGAAGACATAGCTCGGAGCATAGGAAGGACCACACCGATAAGCTTTTATATGGTGGGCGGTGCATTTCTGTCGATAGCAACTTCGGGTTATACGACCTCACCAAACTACAACGATGAAAGGAGGAGGATACTTATTTGGAACTGGTTTAAGGTCGTGGGGGACTGGTCCGGTGTCTCTCTTCGGGATTTCTTCTTGTGTTATAGGACTTGTTCATGACAGGAGCGTTCGGCCTTGGCGTTACGACGAAGTTAGCGATTTCGACGAAACTTCTATTGCCTTCGGTTTGTTTGCAAATACCTGCTGATAAAACATGCCGTGCTTGATGTTACTCACGAATGACTTCCAATGTTCATCTAGATGACATCCTTGGGTTGATCAAGAGCTGAAGTTTGCAATGCCATTGACGTCCGAGACCTGACACCGCGAGTCACGGCCCGTTCTTTACTCGAGTCCATCCTCGGATCCGAAGCTCTTTTTCTGCTCCCGCCTGTTTTTCAACCACGAGCGGCGAGTTCCACGTGGTATCCACACCCTATGTCATTGAGATTGAATAAAGGAAGGTACGATACACGTTGCGGTGTAGACGGCAACAACCTCAAACGATAACGCGGTGAAGATTTGGATACCTATCGAAGCAGAAATGAAGGAACGTCCAAATCCAATACCGACACCAGACCGACAATGGAAGTGCAAGATATTGCCGGGGTCGTGAGCCTCATGACAGATTTTTGGGGGTTTGTGGCTTGATTGCTACCAACTACTCGGCCGAAAGCTTTTAAGCTACTGCACCTTCGATAAGGAGCGTACGGAGCTATGAGCAATCCAGCGAATGGATAACTTTGAATGCATCGTTTGTGGCGTAAAAAGTTTCCTTTTGGGTCATGTCGAAGAACCCCTGCTCAGATGGTTATTTGAAGACGGGGGTTACGCGTCTCCCTTCCTCGGCAACGAACTTTTGTGTATAAGTCCTCAAGGGACACATGTATGTGAGTCTCGCGTATTCTAGATTTAAAATCAAGTGAGGACCATTAATGGGTTAGATCTCTTGCTGTTCGGTCAATGTCATTTCATGCTTGCCCGCTTGCTCAATCTCAACAGCCGACTGATTGTTGAACTCCTACCCACGACTGGAGCGGATTATAAAACCACCCCTTTGGCATCGCCTAGGCCCCATCCAACTCCAGCCGGGTCACATATCAGCTTACGTTTTCCACTCGTGCCTTCCATATTTTACCCGGTAATACGGGTGACCCGTCATAATTCGCTGATAGACGCCTTGCCAGCAAAAACCGTCCGATCAAAGGGTGGAACCAGATATCCTTTGCGAGCAAACGAAAACTCGAGGCGACGTCAGATATCGCCTTTTGGAGGGGCCGCGGCCGCTCGGTTGTGGAGATCACACCACCAGACTTCGACAATAAGGGCCTCGAGGTCGTCAATAGGCCCCGTCGGCAGACGAGTTTCCAAGATTTATGACGGGGTGGGAATATAAAGCTGATCTCTCGAATCAAACCCCTTCGTGTGATTTCTTCCTCAGTTCACACCCCCGTCTCTGTTATCTGTCAGCCACAAGTTCTTTTTCTCTTTTTTTCTTTTTCTTGCTCTTGTTTTTTGTGCCGTTGAATTCCAAGGAGGGGCTTCAAAAGTCGGAGACTTCCCAACCCAACCTCACCCCAAACGACCAAACCTCCCAACACAACATCCTCACCAGAGCTCAATATATCCCCTCGCGGCATTTTGTCCCGCGTCAGACGAGAACACCACGACCAAACCACCACCTCCTCTTGCTGCTCCGCCAGTTTCCACGGCGACAATGACCACCACCACCCCTCCCAACCCCAAGGGAAACACCACCACCGCCCCCGCCACCTCCTCATGCCCCCTCAAGCTCGCAACCAAACCCGGCGCCAGCATTTACAGCTCCCCCCTCATGCTAACCACCTACGACAAATACGTCCTGGGGTTCAGCATGACCTACCTCTGGCGCTGCCCCTCCTCCAGCATCCTCATCCCTCTCTTCCGCCAAAACTTCAACGCTGAGAAACACCTCGACATCGGTGTCGGCACGGGGTTTTTTGTCGGTGATGCCTTGGGCCAGGTCCTTGCTTCTTCTGGCTCTACCTCTACCTCTAACCATAAAGAGGGTAAGAAGGTGGATATTACTCTTATGGATTTGAATGAGGTAGCTCTGGAGAAGGCAAAGGAGAGGGTGTTGGGCGTCGTCGCTGAGCACGAGCATCATAGTCAGGCAGAGGTTGAAAGCGATGGGAAGAATCCAGAGGTTGGAGTGAAAGTCACGACTATTGTCGCTGACGTCCTCGACCAGTCTGTTCCAGTTGGAGTCCAGCGGGGACAGTTCAAATCAGTCAGCATGTTCAACCTCTTGCACTGTCTTCCCTCTGTCCCCATTGTCCCCTCTGGTCCTTCCTCCTCGGATCATGACAGTGGTGCCGACGACAATGGACAAGAGATCAAGAACCGCGCTTTTAAGCTGGCGGCGGAGTGTTTGGCTGATGACGGCACGTTGGCTGGTTGCACGGTTTTGGGAAGGAAGTATATCGCGAATGAGTATTTTGCCCGGCCGGGTCCTTCTGCGGGTCATGTGGATGGTTCGTTGTTGCCGTTGCCGTCGTTATGCGCGAGTTCATCGGGAGCGGGTTCGGGTGCGGGAATGGACAAACGTGCGGAATCGGAGTCGGGAGGGCTGCAACGTGCGGAACGTGAATCGACCATGGGAGGAAAGGATGAAGCCAAGGTGCACGTGGGGGGAAGCATGGCAGCAAACGGAACCAAGACGCCTTCGGTCTTAAGCAAAGGTATGACTTGGGCGGTCATGAAGTGGTACAATCACCTGGGAACGTTTGGGAACTGGTCAGATGAGAGGGAGGTGTTTGAGAAGGGACTGAGAGAGAACTTTGAGGTGGTGGAGACCCAGGTAGTGGGTTGTATGTTGCTTTTCAGTGCGGCCAGACCGAAGAGGTCAGCTTGAGTGCCATGTGGTGGCCATGTAGTGGCCATGTAATGGCCATATGGTGGGAGACGAGATGGATTAGTTTGTTGTGGGAAGGAGATAACAGTTCGACCGACGAACTTGATGGGTGGAAGTAACCAAGGAACTTTCAACACCACACTCACGATGACCGATATATCTCTCCACTTCGCCATGTCGAGTAGGATTTCGTGTATTGTAGTTTGATACCTAGAGATACGCATATATTAACTGGCAGATCTCCCAGCCGTTTGTGCCGACATAGTCACCTACCTCTGCACGCAGTCCTCTCTGCTATGAGCAATCTCCATTGCACATCAACCCTCGAATTCACTCCGCCTTAGCACCCAACGACTTCAACTGACGCATCACATCGCCTTTCAGCCCCAACAACTCATAAATCCACCTCAGAATGACCACAAAGCTCTCCGGCTCACCCATATGCCAAGTTTGCTCCACAATCCTCGCCTGCTTAGGCCTTCCGGCCTTCAGCGCCAGCGTGAGATCCTCAATCGGGAAAATCCGATCCCACTCCCCATTAACCAACAACACATTCTTGCAACACTCTCGACTCAAAGTTCCATCCAGTTTCAGCGAAAAGAGTTTTTGCCCCTCTCTTTTGAACCTTTCGACTCCTTCCAGATCGGTGCCGTACCCGAATTTGTACGCTAGTGTGTCGGCGAGATCGAAGGGGTACTCATGGTTGTTGACCTTGTCGAGCCACTCGCGGTCAAACATGTGGTGACAGCCGCCGCCGAGACTAACGCTTCCGAGAAGCCGGTCGGGGTGGGTGTGTGCGATGCGGAGGGCGTAGTAACCACCAGTCGAAAAGCCCCAGACTATGATTTTCTTCTTGTCGATACGGGGTTCTTCCTTGGAAACCCAGTCGAGGACAGAAGACCATTGGCGGTCTGGACTCTCAGGGTCGTTGGGCAAAGCAGGCGAGTCGCCTGTGCCCGGAATCTCGACGACTAGGGTGGCTACTCCCTGATCAAGCCATCCGCGCTGCCAGACGGCGAGCTCGGTACGGTAGCCGTCTAGCCCGGTCATGATGAGCACCAAGGGGGAGGGCGATTTGGGAGTGGCCTGCGGCGGGATGAGGAGGTTGACGGGGATGTGGGAGTTTTCTTCACTACTTCCTGCTAGTGTGTGGGTGTGGGGGATTTGAACCTCGTGGATTGGGTACTTCATCAGGGCGGCCCCTTTGTAGAACATCTGTTTGCCTCGCTGCCAGGCGATTTTCTGAACTGGCGAGCGAGGAGCGGGGAAGCGGGCGATGCGGAAGACTGCTGAGGCTCGGCTGTTTTGATGGTCCGTGTTATTTGAAGTTTGGTGATAAAGATCAAGGGGTAAGAGAGAGGTACTGACAGGTAATAGTCACGGGCTTGGTCGTTGTCCCCCTTCTGCTCAAAGCTAGCTGCTTTCTTGCCGAGCTCCTCGGCCTTTCCGAAGAAGCAACTGGCGTACTCATCCCAGTCGTACGGCTCTTTCAAGCCTTTGGAAATAATGTCGTCCACGATGGGCTGGAAGTCCTCAATGAAGCCGAACATGAAGGGGTAGATGCCCTTGGAGCACTTTTGATCTGTTAGCGCTTGCCTCACGATGGATGGAATTGAACTTTGGGAGACACCGTACCGGATCCTTCCATTTGGTCTCCCACAACTGCTGGAAGGAGTCATGATGGGGCATTCGGTCGTCCATATGCCACCCGTTGGGATAGCGGGGGTCGTTGGGACTGGGATTTTTCCATTTGACAGATGCGTGCGGCATGGTTTTGGATGGACTCTCGGGGGTTAGAAGTCTGGGTGTGTCGAGCAATCGTTGAACCAGAACAAGGTACAACTGGCTGGCTGTTGAAGTTTAAGTACCCGGAACCGGCATTGGGGAAAGCCCGAAGTCTCAGCCATTGGAACAACATCTCCAACTTTGCTCCATCAAATCCTCCACATGGTATCAGGAGCATGTGAGCTCCAATGAGAACTGTTTCCCTTTAACTCCTACATATCGTCAGCTGCTAGCCAGTCGGTAGATTTGGCTGCAGGCGCATGGAGTGGATGATCTGCCTGCAGATTCGGACACAGACTGGCATTTGAAGAGCAATCCACGATAAGTGACGCTATCACTAGCCAGAGAAGGAAGCCATCCACCGCAAAGAATGGAAGCTAATGACAATCCGAGAGAACGCTGATTTAGAGAAGGGAGGCTAACGAGAAATGTGCCATGCCATACTTTGGACTCGTCCATTCTCTGGCTAGTTCCTTTGTCTCTCTCAAGCCAATCTCTTTTCGATATTTTCAGAAACTCCAAGAGTCAACGATGAAGGAGTTGCCCAGAAGTCGAGGCATCTGACATCCACAACCCCGAATCTGCTGACTTTGGGTTCTGCGTTGTCGAGAGTAAACGAGATTGGGGATACGGGGAGATTTAAGTACCTTACCCGGAGCGTTGGGGGTCTCCAAACTGGGGCGTTTCCGAGATACGGCCGTCATCGAACTTGACCGGTGATGGATTCACCCAGAGATCTCAGGCCAATTCAAAAAAGGTAAAAGGCTGGCTTTGGAACAGATCTACATTAATGGCATGCCTTGTTCATAGAAGAGAAAGTGTGGTGTAGTCATAAAGATCGAGTGACGAAGCAGCATCAAGTCTTGTGCTAACAGCTCGGGTGATGCCAAGGACGGGTACGGCGACGAAGCCCCTATTCAGCACTCTAGCAGGGCCGAGGATCTGGAGAGATTGAGGTCAAAGACACGAGTTGAGGGCTCGACTGGGCTTCAAGTCCGAGAGACACGGGCAACACTCGGGCAGGTATAATATAAAACAAATCTCTCAGTGTGATGGAACCTGCATCTCGACAGCCTCGAACGTTGTTTTCTCCAGAAAATGCCGTCGCATAGGGTTTGGCGTTGACGATCACGATGATCTCTGAACGGTTCCAAAGTGGAATTCCGGGCCATTCTTAGCAGCATTCCGTGAGATCCGCTAAAATCCGCCTGTCTTTGCGGACGGGCTCCACTGAGTGTTAGCGTGGATGTCAACGACTGTTAGCGCTCGCATGGGCCTCGGGATGGCATCTTGTCCCGCGTAAGCTGACGAAAGCAACCTGCATTGCAGTGGTGAAACCTGCTAGTGATTAAATGAGCGGCAGAGAAAAAAAGAACCTAACCTAACGGGATGTTGTGGAGCGGGTGATGTGACAACGGCCCGGGCCATGGACACTCGAACTCAACGGTCGACGATGGTGAAGGTTGAACTCGGAGTATCAGATGAAAGAAGACGGGATTTTAGTAAATGCAACAAAAAGAAAAGACAAATTGATATCAGAAAGCTGGAGATGAGGGGAAGAAGTGAAGTGCAAGCGGAAAAGTGCAGAAACCAGCTCAACCGCAGGGCTTTGTTTGAAACGAAATAACCAACAGTTGGGGTTACACACACACAGTGGCAGCAGTGGCCGGCCTGTGCCCCATGCACGCTGTGTATCCCCAACTGGGGAAAGAGCAACAAGCACAACATTGCAGGCATTCACAGCCCCCTGGGGTCTGCAGTTTCCTTCCGAGCTTCCCCAATTCCCCCCTACAGCTTGCAGGTGCCAGTCTGTGGCCCCGTTCCTTGCAGTAACAGTCCGGCAGGTGCCAGCCTAACAAACCCCCCGGCTTCAACTGCAGGCCAAGCACATGACTGTCACCACACCTTTCCTGTTCCCATCGCTTGTGTAATCCTTCTTTTCGAAAGGCAGATCTTGTCCATTTCCACCGCCCGCGAGCAAACATGCGCCAGCCTGACAATGGCTTTCGCTTTCCGGGATGAGAGGGGGACATGAGGGGAGTGTCCCCGGCCCCGGCCCCGGTCCGCTGTCATGTTCAGGCTTCTTTTCTTTCCCCTTGCTTCTCGTCGTTTTCCTTTCTTCTGTCGGCGAATCCCATGTTGTACAACCCTGGTACAACTTGTTTGCTTGCCTGACTTTCCCTGTCTTCCTGGGATGCTTCCATCCCTCCCATTCTTTACCTGTCCTCTTGTCTCTTTCTCTTCTCCATATTACTCGGGGCAGACGACAGAAAGAATCTTTGTTGCAGACCTGGATATTTGACGGCTCGGGTTTGCCTGTGAAGCCAGTTGACGACGTCACGAGGATAAAACGCCCAATTCGATTCAGTCTTTGTCTTGACGGGGGAGAGGAGGAATTCTGTACGACGACAATCACCTGACTCGGCAGCTTCGACAACCATACAACTACTACGACAGAGACAGATCGAGACGGATGGACTGGAGATAAGGCATGCCTCATCAACACATGCATACCAGGTCAAAGCTGGACAAAAGGGAAATGGGCGAGAAGAAACATGCAGGAAGGAACTGGCCATTTGGTTATGAGAGTCACGAAGGCTATGGGAACCAAAACCCAAAGTTGAATACACGAAACGGAGGACCAGGCAATGATTGGGAGGAAAACAACGAATGGTTGGATCACGGAGGCGGCAACACTGGGGGAAACTCTGGGATGACAACCAATGGAGCATCAAATGGCCAGCCGACTGCGAATTCTCCCGCCAACAGTCCTGGGACAACACAAGGACAGCCGATCTATCCAACACAAGCAACGAATACTCAAGGGGTAATGTGGGAGGAACAACACTACCAACTCAACCGGACAGAGGGAACCCAGTTCATACGGGCCTTCATACGAGTATAGTGGGTCCGCCGGCTTCCGTCACCGTCGTCATGGGGAGCCAGACCACGTTTGTGACCGATTATGCCGGCGGAGACACATTGGCATTAGACACGCAAGCCTTCACCTTCTCGGCGGGGCCTCGGCCAACCTCAGGAGTAGATGGTTCCAACAACTTCAACTCGGGTGCCAATGGCCAGAATGTGGGCGCAAACGGAGCGGCTAATGACAAGGACTCGAACGGTGGGCTTGGAAGTGGTGCTATAGCCGGTATTATCGGTATGTTGGGTGGTTTTACCTAGTACTATATCCAGATTAGCTAACTAACAGTCATCTAGTCGGCGTTGTCCTCCTCCTCGTTATCTCCGTCGTATTCCTCTTCTTCCGAAAACGGAAGAACTCGCGCCTTGACAACTCTCCATATGGAAAACACCACCAAGAAGAGACCAGGAGCTCCCTTCTCAACACGGGACTAGCAGCCAGTGCCGCGGCCGGTGCCGTCGCTGTCGGAGCCAGAGCTGGACATGGACATGGAACTCATGCAGATACCTCCTCGACCGCCGCTCTGCACAGCAACACTCCTGCTCTACCAGCACAGGGACAGCAACAACCACTCATGCAGCAGGTCAACAACAGTAGTAACCTTCAATATCCTGTCCCAGCTGGTTCCCGGCACATAGATCCTCGCCCTGCTCCTTCTCCTCCTTCTTCAGCTCCGCCACCATCCAACCACTCCAGCAACCCCAGCCGCGGCAATAACCGCCTCTCGGTATCCATAATCTCTCCTCCTCCCACCCACATCAGCTCGGCACTCACCCCCGGCGCCGTCTCCCCCATCTCGCCCGTTTCCCCAGCTGCATTAGCACCACCATCTCCCCCGTCACCAGACAACGGAGAAAATGGCGGTGGCGGACTTGGTCGTCGGTCCAGCATCGGAAGCGTTAGCACGTTGAGCATCCACAGTGCCATGATGACGGCGTCGCAGCTGAACTGGCCGATGCCGCCCAGCGTGGCGAGCACGAGCAGTCCGAGTGTGCCGTTGAGTGCGACGCCGAGTGCAACACCTAAACCGCCCCAGGTGCCGAGCCCGCATTATGTGGACTTTGAGGAGCAGGGGAGGACGGTGGTGAGGATTAATAGGGAGAGTTTAGGTGGCGGGGGAGGAATTGGGAATGCTAGATAAGATGGTCAGTTGAAGACCGGGGAATGCAAAAAAAGCGCTTTGGCTTTATCTTCTGAACTGTATACAAACTCTTATTAAGGATACCCTAGCATCACACGCTTGTAGTGGTATCAGATTTGGCCATTTCTTTTTGCTTCGATCTCTTAGGATCGAAAATAGGGAGCAAAGGGAAAGAGTGGCGTTGTTAGATAGAAGGATCACATTCACATTACACACACTTTTCGACATCATTTCCTTGCTTGCTTGATATCCCTCGTAAATCTCAACATTACCAGCCTCCATCGCATGTTTCTCTGGAGAAGAGACCCTACTGATAACTTCTTTTCAACAACCCCGGCTTCCTCTGCGACAAATCCCAAATCATCTGCCCAAACAACCCATTAGCCCACGAGAACCATTCCCTCGTCCATCTTGTCGCATCAAAAGTATTCACACTCTCATGGATTAGTCCCAACCCATCCGTACTCCCCACCAACTCCTTCAGAGTCGTATAAATCTCCTCATCATCCTCGCTAGTCATGATCCGCACAATACTTCCCATCGGCCACGCCATCCCCGGCCCCGCGTGCGGTCCACCCACGGCGTTTATCACGGGGCCGTGCATCATGTAGGGGTTTGTGTAATTCCCTAAGATCCGCGCGCGAGTGTTGCGATAGAGACCGTCGGAAGCGTTAAGGTAGCCAAACAGGGGCGCGGACAGGAGAGAGGGAAGATTGGCATCATCCATAAGACTCCAGGAACCAAAACCGTCGACTTCGTACGCGTAAAGGGATTCAACTTCTCGTCCTGTAGAGTTGAGCGTGAGGATCGTAACCACCCCATGCCGCCTTATAGCCGCTCGTAGAGACTTGGCCAAATCTGCCAACTCCTCCGCCAGACCAGCTGGCGGTGTTTTGACTCCAGGTTCAGAGATGGATGAGAGTGAAGAGACGATGGACGAAACCTCCCCCGCGTACTGCGCAAACATCATATTGCTCGGTATAAGGAATTGATGCAGCGTCGAGTCATCACTCGGCCTAAACGCACTTCTTATAAGTCCCGTGTCTCTCGCCACGGGGCTTCCCAATCCGTCGTTGGCCAACGTCTCTGTCGTGCGGGTCGTCATCCTGGTAAAAGTGTACGGACTATCCAACACTTTGCCATCTGCTGAATAAGTGGGCGTCATCATCCCCTTTGCTGTTTTGAGGACTATGGAGAGGGCATCAAGCCATTGGAATTTCCCAAAGAAGGCGGTGTCGTTTGTCGCTAACCAGTATTGAGCAGAAATTTGGAGGAAAGAGGCGAGGGAGTCGAGTTCATATTTACATTCGAAGACTTTGTTGGGGTCGTAGGGTGGGAAAACGGTATCTGACGAAGCGGCCGAGTTGGATGCGGGTGGGATGCCGGATTCGGATGGGGGTTGGAAGGAGTTGCAGAATGGTGAAGTCAAGAGGTAACGAGCTTGGAGGTTTACCACCCCACGGTATAAGCTTGCGAGTGAGTCCCGGCTGGTAGAAGGGGAGAGGAAGGGGAAGTAGGAAGCCAGCTGGTTGGCGCTATCGCGGAGCCACATGGCGTTGATGTCACCGGTTATGATAAAGGTGAGTTCCTCGGCCGAGTTGTTGGAGGCGGAGCCGTGCCATTTTATAGCCGTATCGAGGGTATTGGTATAGGTATTTTGGAAGAGCCGGTAGAGGTCCGGGTCCGTGATGGTGGAAGATAGGTTGGTAATGAAGGATTCGATGATGGAGGAGTTGAAGGTTCGGCAGGATGGAGAGGGTCGTTGGTAGGAGAGATTGTGGCGGCCGCTCGAATAGGGAGGGTGACGGGTTTTGGCGTAGGAAGAGTAGTCGGGGCATGAAGGCGGTGGTTGGACGTCGGCTTGGACTTGTGGTTGTGGTTCTGGTGAGGATTGCCGGGCTGGGAGGAGACTCAGGATTGGCGTAAGGATGGTTGTCAGGGCTTTCATGTTCGCGGTTTTGGGTGATGTATGAAGCTATTCTCGTGACCGTCTTCTACATCCACTCTGCGGGACTGGCGATTGGAAGGGAGGAGCGAGGGTTGTCTGGTCGAGGCAGGCCTTCATGGTTTTAACGTCCCAACGGCAAAAGCTTCGGATGGCTGGCCATGGTGCAAGCTCCCTTGCTTCCCATGCAAGCAATCTAACAACGGTAGGCTTGCAGCTTGGTCGGTGACGATCGCGTGTCTGGCGGAGCAATAAGAATCTTCGTATCCGAGCACATGCCGATCGAGGCGGTCATGTTATGCGGGGAAGCTACCACGTTCCGTGTTGCACGACCATTATCCAGGCCCAGTGTCACGGTACACTTTGCATATTGAGGGGATGAGATGGTTTTCGGCTGACTTTTGGCAATGCCGGCTGGGCAATGTTGCTGATTGAAAGAAGAATCGTGAGGTGTGGAAAAAGATTTAGGTTGTGGGCTGGAACCATGGTGGGGTAAGCGACTTAGATGGGATGGAATGAGAGAGACGAATTTTGGGAACTGAACTGTTAGTGTATAGGCTGAAGTATCGCAGAAATACTAACACTTTAGCTAAGCAGCTACCCAGGCGCTAACAGCTGGAAACGTTGCAAATCTTAAAGCGATGTAGTTTTTGAGAGTTCAATCTATTTGCTCATCTATTCCAAATTCCATGATGGCGAGGTCTTGCAAATTCCTAATAAACAATCCGTATAGAACAGCAAATCAAACCGAGAAGTAGAAATCGAAAAGTGCAAGAGAATGACAAAAAGTGGTATCAGAACATGCTCCCAGTCCATGACCAGAAGCATCACAAGAAGTCAAGAAACGAGCCCCGAGCGAAAAGGAAATCCATCACCACTCTCAATGCTCAGAAATCACACACTCCTGCATCCTGCCCTCCACCTCTCCCATCTTCTTCAACCCCGTAACATCCCCCAAAGGCCACAACCCTCTCTGCCCTTGCCCTTGCCCTCCACTAGAAGTCTTCATCTTCCTCGCCATCTCCCTCCTAATCCCATGATTAACCGCATCCAGCACGTTCCCCACCAACTTCCTCGGCTTAAACCTCGGCTCCGTTCCCTCCTGATACACCCCCGTCTTCACCAAGATACTATACCACTCCGTCCCTTCCCTACCACTCTTCTCGTCCATCGCATTCGTTCCCCTGATATCAGACTCGGGTGTATCACCGACGAAATACACAGTCCCCACTCCCCTCTTCTCTCCTCGCCCCGCAACCAAGCCATGCTTCTCAGCGCGCCATTTCTGCAAGAGACGCTCAGCAAACTCAAACGTTCCCACTTGCGGCTTGCCAAACGCGTATGTGGTAAGTTTCTTGCCGCCGGTAGTCTCCTCAAACACCGTCTCGACAATTTTCCTTAGCGCTCCCATGCCCAGGCGAACATGTTCGTGCGCAGCAGACCATAGGACATCGTTATGGCTGAAGAAAATTGGCGGGCCTTCGTCGAAGGTTTCCGATCTGGTTTCCAACCGACCACCCTTGGATTGGGCAATGTCGAGGATGATCTGAAGGTCCGAAGCCCAGTCGCGACTATCAGCAAAGACGAAAACGGCTTCGATGACGATATCCGATAGCTTTCCCACGCCCGGGCGGGAAAGAAGATCGCGAGAGGCGGAGAGTTCGGCGGGGGTGAGTTTGCGGAAGGGGGCGGTGCTGGCGTTGGCTTTGAGGATGTCGCCTGGGGTGATGACGTCGCGGAAACCGTAGGTCTCGGCTACTTGGCGACACTTTTCTCCTTCGCCGCCAACGACGAGGACGGAGCCGGAGTACCGAGAGGAGAGCTCGCGCATGGGCGTGTGACCGCAGATGAATTGTCCTTCGGATACTTCGAGCTCGAGTTGCTGGGATAAGTCGGCGCAGCGCTCGGATTCGGATTTGCCGCCGCCGTTGGTGAGGAAGATGTAAGGTCTGTTTGGTACTCGTTAGTATATGTTGATGATGGCTAGAGGAAAAGTGTGCGAGAAGACTTACACCTTGATACCATACTCGTTCTCGCCATTGAGGACCTTCATGGCCTCAATAGCTTCGGGGATCGGCTTCCCACCACGAACCAAGACGCCGTCAATGTCAAAGGCAAAGGCAAAGTTGTCTGCCACATCATCGTTGCTGTCTTGGTCTGCCATGGGGGTGAAGGGGGTGATGGGGGTAGCGGGAGAGGCATCATCCATGCTATCTCCGTCCTCGCTTCCAAGAGGAGATGGCTCCTCGGAAGTGAGGGAGTCGCTTGAGGATAGAGCGGGCGAGGCCATGGGACTTTCGTCATCGTGGTCTTGCTCATGCTCATGCTCAAAGTCCAGCTTCTTCAGCCGGTTGCGAGCGGCGGTGAACTCCTCAGCAAAGCTGCTGGCGGAGATCTGACGGGCGGGCATACCCGGTCTCTGAGGTGCGAGTGAAGACATGTTGGGCGGAAGGATATTCAAGTTGTATATGGGTGGTATGGGACAAAGAAGAAAGGGGTAGAACGGATGTCTTGCATGAAGCTGTCCTCAGGAAGGGTGTAGTTGAACGACGGGTATTGCTGTCCGCCTAGGATATCACCAACTATTGATAGTGGTGAATGTAAATACAAGAGGTGATGATGAGACGAGCTGGTCAAACGAGATGAGATCGAGATCCGGGAGACGTAGGCATGCCCTTATATACATCTCGAGATCTTGGACCAGCTGCTGTCAGCAGTCAACCAGATGTTCTCTCAAGGATCCCAAGGAAGAAAGGTAAGAGGTCAAAAGCGGAGTTATTCTCCATTATTCTCATGCATGCCATTGTGGAATCAGCTTCAATAACACATGGTCTTGGTGGATACGCCAGGAGACTACTGTGTAGATCTGGGGAAGATGGAGAAAACTTCATGAGGCAAGGGTAAGGCTCAGGGATTCGAACAAATGAGAAACAAAGATTGAGTGTTGCTCGCCCCATTATCTCGGCTTTGTGTTTGCGAGATCTTCCCCAGTACGAGATACTGTTATCTGTTCGCCATCTTTCCTCTCGCTATGGAGAAATGGAGAGAAACTCCATTGATTTCCTCAGGGTCCGATCCGTAACCATGTGGCTGTGTAAGTGGCAGGCCGTTAGCCGACCGTAGCCTATACCGTGTAGGACTCGAACAACCACCACCATTGTTGGATCACGGATAAGGTTATCAGTCTAGGCAACTAGTATCATGATGGCAATGCTCTGGCGACTTGGAAAAATTTTCCTTCTTGGAAGCCTCAAAGACATTCGTTTCTGGGTTGAAAGTCGGAGGCGATTTCCCGGTTGAGCATGTGTCAGGGACGGTTGGCAACATGCCAGGGAAAGACGAAGTAAAGGAAAGTATATCGCTGATCAACAACAAGGCCAACCAACCGGGCAATTGTACGTGGTGATATCTGTCGGATCCCAGATGTGATCGGGTCCCAACGGTTATCAAGCGAACCGAGAAGGGTCACGGCCGCTCGGCCGGTAACGTTGTACGTGCAACTCTTTTAAGACGGTGAGCATTGTATATCACCGACTAGAGATCACGAACGAATGTGAAAGACAATAGATAACGCGGGTACTGTGTGATAAGTCAGCCAGATACAGGAAGAGGCTCACACAAGCAAATGGATTTGAGGGGCGATCCGTTGCACAAAGAGTTGAATCTCAAGATCCATTGGATCAGATCGGATAGCCTTATCCGTGCTGGTGGTCTGGTGGCTTATAGGGGTCCAGGGAAAGTCATGAAATGCATTGTCGGGCAACCTGTTACACCCGCATATTCGCCATGACCTTTGTCGTACTCGTTCCTGGTTTTCCATATGACCCCCATCATTTCCTTTCAAACAAATGCTTCTCTTGAGGCGGCAAGCGGTTTGCCCAGCTAGGGATTACCGCCAAGGACACCTCCCTTTGGACGACAGATGCAACGCCGATCCCCATGACGTCAATGTCGGACCAACAACAGCTGGGTCAGCATAAGAAATGGTAAGAATGCTTGTGAATAGGGCCGAGTGAGAACCACGGCATGAAGAGGGGGTGAGGGGCTCAAATGACAAGAAAACCAAAAATGAGGGGGGAAGAGGGAAAAAGAAGCATGGCACGAAAGAAACACGCAGAGAATATCAAACGCAGGGACCCGCTTCGCCGGCCAAAGATATCGGAGAGCAGGACACCCGGCCGATGATCATGAACCGTTTCGGGACCCGCCCAGGCCGCCATGCCCGTGACCGCCCGGTGACCGGCCGCACCCCACCCAATCCGGTCCTCGTCCGGTCACACACCGTCTCGGCGCCGGCTGCACAAGCACACCCGGATGCGGCCCCGTCCTGTTTGTGTACCAAAACCCAGCCACTCCGGCGACTTGTGTCCCTGATCTTGCCGCCTTGCCTGCCGCGCACGGGTGTGCCACCCGATGCCAGGGCTTGATGGTGTGTATCAAGCATCCCAAGCACCACGGGATGCTGTCACAACCAACACAGTTTTGATGTTGGCCGCTTACAATGCAGTTGTCAACGCCACAGGGTCCTGCTTGGCTGAACCCTTGGAACCGGTGTGAATAGGATTCACAGACGATTTGTGTGAACTGCTTCGTTCTTTCTGATCTGTCTGACAAGCAACAGCAAATTTGTTTAACTTCCTCGCCATTGGTTAGAGCAACTCTCCCATTGTCGACTCAGAAGACTTGGGAATGTCCTCCAACTATCATATGTTTGATAGCCCGTCGATCACTGCATTCTGGGGGAAAACAAAGAATCCGGATTAATCTTGACCAGAGGTGTTGCTGCCTTGATCTAAGCTGCCGGTAGGTAGCAAACATGCGTGATATATAGGCCGCTTTTATGCGTATCGGTCCGGGGTGTTAAAGCTCTTCCAAGGAATTCCCATCGGATAACGGAATCATCTGGTGATAGTTGTAATCCTCGGGTATGGCGGCATCTCTGTATCAGTTGTGAGGGTCGAAGAGATAGAACCATGTCTCAATCAGCAAAAGCCGTTTCCGAAGAGGCCTTTGGAGGAACCCAAGCTGTCGCTCAGGATGTCGATACCCGGCAGTATTGTCTCCCTCAAGCTTGCCAGAGTCCGTAACATACTCGCCGAGAGAGGAAAACGGCATGATCGACGGTCAAGGATGGCAGTGTCATGAATGTTTTCAGACCCAAGTGAGCCAAGCAGAAACGATCCGGAACCTTGACAGATCTGCCATCCAGTCCTCCGACCATCACGTTGGTGGCCATCTTCACATTTGCCCTTCTCTCGAAGCTCTCGTGCCTCCGATAGGTCACTCTCTACTCTCCCGCGCTCAACTGAACGCATCTCACAGCACAGCGCAGCACCGCGCTAGCCTCGCCCACTCCCACTCTCCGACCCAAACACGAAAGTTCCCCAAGCAGAACTAGCAACCCACCCCGCCTCTTCCACCGCCTTCTCCCTATCTTCTCTCTCCCTCCTAGCCTCTTCCGCACTCTTATTCCAGAACGTCCAAGGCCCCGCCCCCGTCGCTGTGGTGGGCTCAGCCCTATCCACGCGTAACCAGCCCTGCCAGCCCACTGTTACCGCAACCTGGGCCTGGATCAGAGCTGTTGCCGCGGGGTCATTGCTGCTGGTTGTGTTGCTGCTGCTGCCGGAACCGATGACAATGGTACCCCACCACTCCCTTTCTCGACTTTTATGCGGTCCGTAGAGCATGTACTCTTCTAAACCGGCTGGGTAGGTATGTAGCGGAACCGCAGGTGTAAAATGGCGAGGAGGACGGAGGATATGGACGTGGTCTAGGTCTGTTGGCTCGAGCGGACGGGTATTGTCGGTGGTACTTGAGCTGGTAGAGCGGAACGGTTGTGTCGCGAGGAGTCGCAAGGGATTAAATCGCCCGTCAAAGTCCACGATAGCAACGGTCTTGCAGTGTGGAGGCGCGATTAAGGTCGCGACTAGTAGGTAGAGTAGTTCATGATGGCGGCCGGTGATGGAAAGGTTCGCGGACCCGGTGGCGCGGTAATGGCGCTGGACAAGCTCGTTGAGGAATGGGATTGGGAAGTACCGTGGTTCCGGTTTGGTGGTTCTGTTCGTGGTTGTGGGCGCGATCAATGGATTTGGGGAAGATGTGGTGACGTCGTGGTCGGGGTCGGTAGCATAGGTAGCATCGTGGAAGTCAGGGTCGGCGAGAGTCGTGAAGTTTGTGCGAAGCGATGTTAAGAGCTGGTGATGTGATGATAATGGTTAGCCATGATGTTTGGTGCAAAAAGAAAGAAAGAAAAGAAGAATGGAAGAACACCGTCCCGTCCGGTATCAGCGATAAGGACGAGAGGCGGCAGAATTACGTGATGGCATCTCCTCCATCGAGTTCAATGCGTCGTCCAACACCTGAACAACGAAAATTGTAGGAATCGCGATAGCCTCCCAGACAACGATTAACGACCAAAGACGAGTATTTGTGCGCAGACCGTACCTCTTCAAGACTACCCTCCTCAATCTCGCTCAACAACCGCGCCCCAAGCACCGAAGCGACAGCAGTCCTCTGCATCTTGAGCCGCCTTCCTCACGAACTGTTACGTTCGATCGTGTCGCATCTTCTCGCCTCTCCTCGAAAAGCCCCGCACCGGACCGTACAGGAAGTTACCCCGCTGCCACGATGACGCCGCCCTGTCAAAGCTTCAAAGCCAAAGCTCTGCCCACGCACATCCAAGTCGGGCCGGACCACCGCGTTCGCAAGACGGCCGACGGCCGACGAATCGATCTTCTCCGGGATTGCGAGCTCTTCGGGCTTTTGCAGTACGATTGCCAGGTGCGCGATCCGGAGTTGCGGGAAAGCCAGATCGAGTGCTGGCCTGTTCAGCGGTTGTTTCGGAGGTACGTATTTTTCGCCGGTTACCGTTGTCGCATGTTGGGATAAAATCGAGGGGAAACGATGATTGACTGACAATTGGGACAAAACAGATGCCAGGACAAAAATGGGCCTTTTACGGTTGAAACAACAGCATGGGAGGGCACCGCGTCCGCGGCGGCAGTAGCAGCAGCGGGGGCATCATCGTCATTGGGACCAGCGGCCAAAGCGACATCGGCAAGCAACAAACGCTCATTAGTCGAGTTGGAGCATCAACAGCAGCAGGTCGATCATCGCACATGGGGTAGAGAGGATGACAAGGAGGATAGATGGTGGAATAGACGATGATTCTGTTTCTAATGATACCCGTTTCTGCCGTTCCTTCTTCTACTCTAAGTCTCACCCGGAGGGCTCCTCTACGTCCTCCAAGTGATTCTGACTGTTCCTGACCTCCAATTGCGTTGCATCACTCTCTCCGTCATGACCTCCCGTCTATAACATCTTGGCGTCCCCTTTTATTGTATATCACAAAGCTGGAAATGCGAACTGTGTATGCCGGCCTGACTCGAATTGCTGGTCTTGTCTATCCGTCTTTATGTGTAGATATACAACAGCGATTCTTCCTTCTCCTCCGTAGGTATCATCACTCCGCGATCGGTCGAAGGTCGTCAACGTTCTCCATCATCGTTCGCCCAATTCGTTGTCGATACGTTTAGGCGCCAATGCGGGCAGCGCGCTCCTCCTCGAGCTTCTTGTAGAAGTTGTCACGGGCGTTGGTGCGGGGAACGTGGTAGCCGTACCTATCGGATGGATGGGTTAGATATCGGTCTCGGTCCAAGGGAATGTGAAGGTATTCGAGATCGATCGTAGGTTCGGGCGCAAGTAAGGTAAAGCATGTGTTCATCGAGGAGGTGTGTCGTACCAGTAGGCGTTGGCCATGACGAAGCCGAGACCTAGACAGCAATGGTCAGCTAACAAAGTTCAAGCTTATAGATAGGTAGGTAGGTCGGCAAGGAGGTAGCTTCCGGAGGGTCGGTATGGCGGGGCGAGAGAGCTTCTAGGCCGTGAATCGTGGGCAATCCCAGCTGTCGCGTGCAACCGTGATTCACGGCCCACCGACCGGCCGAAGCTTAAGCTCTTCTTCCCGCCCGTTGCCCGTCCCGCCTTCCGTCCCCTCCAAACCAAACCTCCGTCGCAGGAATTCCAAGACTCACCGAGGGAGATGCCAAGGTCGAGCATGAGGCCCCTGCGGAGCATCTGCAAACCCAAAAATCGTCAAGTCAGCCCTTCCTATTCCTCCAAAAGCTTTCCAGGTCGTCCAATCGCTGTCGCTGCGTCATTGCGCAATGCCGTCATCCTTTCCAATCCATGCTGCGCTGCCATTGAATAGTATCGTCCTCCTCTTGCGCGCGGGGCTTCGGGAAATCAACGTACGCCGGTGATGGGTCTGATGGTGGTGGCGGCCATTGTGACGAGTGGGTTGGTGGTTTTCGTGGGGTTCGAAAGGGGATCGGGGTTGCGTTGCGCGGTTTGACGGCTTGGACTTCGCTTTCAAAATGGAGCTTCAAGATTCGTTACGAATGGATGACCTGAGGTTCGTTGCCGAGAGCTGCAAGCTTCCCGTCACGTGACGCAAGCTGCTGGAAGCTCGAGCAGAAGCCGGCAACTGCGGGTTTTCGGCAAATCTTGGAGCGCGGACCTCTTTGGAACGTGGGCTTACGTAAGGCAGGGAGCAACACACCTTAGAGGTAAGGTTATCGGTGCTATCGATACGAAAGATAAACTTTTCGGCGATGACGTCTTTGCCAATTCTCACGATTTCTGGTCAACACTGCTTGTCGCGACAATGAGATCTGGTCGTTCGAGGACTGACAAGTCTTGGGTGGGGCTCTGAGTAATTCAGTACGAGTCCTTTGCAATAATGTAGTATCAAGATTTTGGCATTCATTTATCACCAAGCTAGGCTCATGATGTCCTTGAGACCTGTGTTTCTGCGGTCATGATCCTTTTGAGTTTGCCATGAGTTAGTTACCTTCGACAGATGGACTGCTCTACGCTCTGAGCTACTTTGAGGCTAAATATCAATGGAGAAAGTTCGCTGATAAGCCTTCTCCAGCGATAGTGCTTGGCTACAAGTCTTCATGATGTCCAGCCATGTCGTCTACAGAGCATGCCCGTCGTCGGCCAATTTTTTCCATCAAATTCTGCCCATATCTCGTACAACCTATCTGGCTTTTGATGTTGAGGCTGAAAATGTGAAACATCCTAGACTCGTGAATCGTGGTCTTTTGTTAAACAGACGACAAGCCTATGTCTGAGAGGGGATCGAATTCAAACCAGAGATCGAGCTGAGGCCAAGCGGTAAGCACAACGGGCATCTGCATGTACCTTTCGGCAATATGAGATCGACGGATGATGATTTGCGGACTGTTGGGATATTCAAGAAGTGCCGTTATTACTGACTGACAACTTCAACGTTGTTGTCTCGGGTGAACGCTTTGAGATTCAAACACGACAGCAGAGCCTGGAAATTCCACCGTTCCTTGTAATATGCGTCATGTTAGCAGTTAATTCGCGTTAAGTTTTGCCATTTTCCAAGCCCATGAAGCTTGATGCTTGTATTCGGGTTGGTTTGACTTTCAGAGCTTTGAAGACTTACAAAGACTGCAGGATATGTATGTTGTCTATGGTAAATGATAGTGGTCAGTGCACTAACCCCGCAATAAGTTTCAGGCCTCTTCGATTTTTCATGACCCAACAACTTCTCTTTCTTGTTGATTTTGTTCAATCACCTCTTCTGGTCTCAAGTCATGAATACTGATCGTGGCTCTCCAAGCTCACCGCTCCTCAAAAGAGCCAACTCTGAGGAGCGATATGATCTGCAAGGGCATTGATCGAGACGGGGCAAACTGCTTCCTCCTGTTTCTTCCTGTAACAAAAATTGTCTTGCCAGGTGCAAGCAGCCCCGTCAAGCCCGCCGAAACGAGCAAACATTTCAATGCACTCGATCGGAGGAGCAAGCGCCGTCAAGACATTGTGGCGTTGATATCAAAAAGACACGGCGTTCTCACGTTTTATGTGTTCGCAATTGACAGTCGAGGTCAGTAATGTGGTCGCCGGTTGTGCCGGAGGAGGAGGAGCGCTTCCCTTTCGGGGAACACGGGGCACACGGGGCCTACGGCCCGGAAGGGAAAGGGTTCCGCCAACGATGCGAACGCCGGACGGGGGTTCGGGCCTCTCAGGGCAGATGAACCCTGGGCGTTACAGGCGTGTGATGACACTCATGAGAACTGTGGGGGCGGTGATGAGGCTATCCCCGCAACGGTCAAGCGTTGCTATTCATGAAACATGGCTAAGAAATCTCCGGACCCGCCGTTACATGAAGCGCTCTCCCGTCTGTGAAGCGCTGAAGCTTGTGGGCTGTGAGGAACAACGGCGTCGGACGGTAAACGACGGGACGGGAAAGCTTCTCGACGATCTCCAAGCTCAGCGAAGCAATTCGTCGCTTGGAGCCGCCAGTGATATCTCGAGCCAAAGGACTTTCTGGCGCCCACTGCAGGATGTGTCGTCACATTCAACCACTGTTGGATGAAGAACAACCGCGAACCCAGAGACTAAAAACCAGGAATGGTGGTTTTTGAGGATCAGATGAGGTTGAAAAATCCATCCTTGGGTAGATCGTCTGATGCGCGTGTGGTGAAGGGAGAAGTTTATTGGCATGAGTCGGACGGTATTGAGATGAGGAGGGACAGAAAGATCGACTTGAAGAACTGTTCATCCCCAACCCACCATGGACGAGCAGCATCAAAACTTTTGTGCATCATCCTGCAGACCTGCACGACACTATTGTTTCCATCGTGGAGGATGCGGAGCGAGATCTGGTTAGAGTAACACTTTCCGATCACTCCCATTTTCACTCCCACCCTTGCAAAAGAAATATGTAGCTGGTGGTCTGATACATCTCACACGCACCTAATATAATACCTCACGGAGCAACCCTTCAGCCCCTCCAAATATGGCAACCATGTCACCCAAGTCCAAAACGTGAAGTCTGGTTGAGTCCCGAAAACCACCCAAACACTATATCCAAAACCTGGTCTATAGCAACGCATCTAAAAACTGGTTCAGGGTCAGCCTTAGGTGAGCCATGATTGCAAAGATAGATCTCTGCTACCACGCTGTGATGCAATGGCCGCGATTCCCACGACATTCCAACCTTTTCAGACGCGTATCAACAATTCCAGGGACTTGAGATGAACTCCATCCTCGAAGCGATCAATCCATCGGCCAAGGTCCAAAGCGTCGCCAACGTCCGAGTACCCACCTCCAAAAGTCTTGGCAGGGGTTTGCTGCAGAACTGCAGGGATGTGCCCTTGGGGACCCGCTCACTTTTGTGTGGAGGGGATTGAGAAAGATTGGAAGGCATGACCGTTGCTTCCTTTTCTCTCGTCAACATCCCCTCCATTCCAGGTACCATGACTGCTGCTGCCTTCCTCGTAATCTGCAAGGCACCTTCCCATCCCAGATGAGGCCCAGATGCGCGGGAACATTCCATCGTTCAGATGTGACATTCATGTGCGCCTTCCGCGAGCATGCTCCTCACTCAGCAGTGTAAGCCGCGGCATGCCATTGCTCTTGCCAGGAAAACTGACACTTGAAGATCGCGGTATTTTGCGCATCACGAAGAAGTTTCGAGGTCTGATCGGACCCGAGCAATAGGCTTTGCCGTCCTATCCCAGAAATGGCAGGAGTGGCCAGGGTGGATGGGTATGGACCAGTGGTGTACAAGTCAGGAGGCCCTGTCAGTCGATGGCGGAGAATGGGAAGTCAACTCGAACTCGAGACGGAAACCACGAGGAGCAAGCCCCATCTTATTCAACCCATCCGTCCTCCCTTGTCGGTATTGTTGAGCTTGGCCCTCTCTTATTATTCGTGCCTTCCCCTCCCTCTTCATATCGCACTGCGATTCTTCTCTTTTTCCCGTGATGGCAATCTGACCGAGTGATTGCATCTCTGGTGACTTTTACATCGGCACCGAGAACTTCGACCGAGAGCTTCCGTCTCCTCCTCCAGTTGACCAAGAACACTCGGCGATATCGCAACCAACAACTTCCATTCATTCATTTTTCACTTCATAGTCGTTCTCTACAACACCTGATCTTCGATACTGCCGGTAGTTTTCGGACGGGTCCTCCCTCTTCAACAGGTCACAATACCTGGAGCAATTTCCTTTTCAAAAGATTGTACATTCCTTCACGACACTCACGTCATTTCATCTCATCTTGTCGCGTTTCTGTTCAAGCCCGCCCTGGTTTACGTTTCAGCTTTCCTTCCAAACCAAACGCAACTCACGTACCTCCTACCCACCAATAACTCGACCACCATTTTCGACAAGAGCCGGTATTTCTCTTGCGCGTCTCGGGTTTCCCGTCTCAAAGATCCTCGACAGCTGGAGAGACTCACCCTGGACCTGGCTGTGCCACCATACGAGAATTTGTCCTACCTACTCACGCTCACCGCGGAGTTCACCTTCGGAAAGTATCAACACGGGATCTCAAGAGTCTGGCTCAGACAGGCATCGTCATCGTTTTCACCTCAGATCACTGCGGGAGAGACACGCTACGGTTGCCGTCACCGCGTGTCTTTTCCGTCTTCGTCAGGACCTCATAACATCTGGGCGCCTAAACACCATCAACCCCGTCTTCAACATTTTCACTTCTTCTTCGACTTCGACCCCATCTGTTAGTTAGCCATGTTGCTCCTCAAATCTCTGGCGATGCTCGCCGCAGCTGTGGTGGTTACTGGACAGGCTATCGACAGCTTGCCCAAGTGTGCTGTAAGTCCTCTCACCTCACTCTCATCCTGTCGCCGAATATTAAAGAGACACTATGTCCATGTATAAATATTATTGCCCAACTTTCACCATTTGAACGTCTCATGTTTCGGAAGCTTGACTGACCATTTTATAGCAAGACTGCTACTACTCTTCCCGTGATGGATCTGCCGAGTGTACCGGCGCCGACCAGGCCAACATGGCTTGCCTGTGCCCCAAGGTCTCCTTTTTCAACGCCGTTCATGACTGTGCACATAAGGCGTGCGCGGCAGAGTTAGGCGAGGATGAAGCGCTGAGGTTGGCGGGCACTGCTGAAGCTGCAGCCAAAGCTTTGTGTGCAAGTAGGTTGAAACCGAACCTGAAATCGCAAAAGACACAGCTTCCATGGATATGGGACTAACCTAACTCAATAGCCGCGACTGCTGGTGTCCCTGCCGCAACTTCAGCGGCTCCTGAGAACCCCGATGCTGCCGCACCCCCGGCGAGTACTCCCGCACCCGAGATTCCCGCCGGAGAGACCCAGCCTGCTGCCTCATCGGTTCCTTCCGCTGTAACTACTGAGCCATCGACTTCTGTCCCAACGGATCCCGCGGCCACAAATGCACCTGTAAGCTATTATGATTCTATCAACAACAGCGTATAACTGACACCTACAACAGGCTGCCACTTCCACCGCTGAGAGCTCCGAGTCAGCCACCTCAACCGGAGCCGGCGCGATTGTTCCCGTGCCCACCGGAGGCTCCAGCACCTCCTCCGCCTCCGCTCCGGCATCGACCTCGAAGGACAAGGATGAGGATGATGATAAAAAGGAGGATGAGGACGAGGATGACGACGAGGGCGGCGGTCTTTCGACAAGCGCCAAAGCTGGTATTGGTGCTGGCATCGGAGTGGGATCCCTCGTCTTGCTTATCACCGCCGCCCTTTGGATCTTCAAGAAGCGCAGCACCCCGAAGGATCATATCAAGATCTCGGACCCCGTGGCTGGTGGACGTCATTATGCCAGCGACCCGTATAACCACAACAACTTCTCAAGGGCCACGAGCCAGGGTGGCATCACCATCATGAGCGAGAACGAGTTGGAGATGAAGAGTCGCCGCTATGAGGACATGGTGCCCAGACAGCAGCCGAGGAACATGGTCTAACCATGAGAGTGGGCCTGAAAAAGTGATGCTGGGAAGAGATATGATTATCAAATACTAAGGAAAAGCAAAAAAGCAATAACGAAAAGGAACAACCAACACAGCGAAAATTTTCTTCAGCGACGGGATGGCGAGCATGTACGCTTACAGGCGACCAAAGAATAGGGACATATGTAGCCGGGCTCTGTATTACCAAAGTCTTGGGGCGGTTTGTAGTCGGGATTCGACAGACGGACATGTTACTTGGTTTCTAGCTTGGGGATTTCCTGTACATATTTGACAGACTCGCTATATTGAACATGATTACTATGAGACTTGAGACTATCTCCGTATTTGAGCAAGTGATTTGAAGTTGGCATCGTGCAAGTAAGGTTTTTGGGCATACCGTTGAAGTTGACCAGGCAAGCAATCAAAGTCATCAAGACTTAATACAAATCTGCGCCACTCCGACTCCAGCTTAAACACGAAGGACTCTCCGAGTTCTCGTGGTAGGGCGCAAAAGTGGCTTGCGTGGTTTAGCAAAGCCACCGCATCGGGTAGATACCAGGTTCCCTCGTAACGTGACGCATGGGTTGCAGTTCGGGTGGCTTTCTTGGTATATTGCGATCTATTTTACAAAGTGACAGGGTACCGTAGACGAAGAAGAGCTGGAGGCCTCTGTAAAACTCCTTCGCTCTGGCATTTCGCGCCTGTCTGCTGTCTTTTCCTCCATCGTACATACATTCAGCCCCTTCCCATCCTCCCCTTCATCAGCCCGTCATCATGTGACCCCCACTCCTTGCCTTGCCTTGACACGGACATGGGCAAGGGCGTGGACACTAAGCGAGAGTAGGTGGTATTGCCCAACAACTGAGGTGGCTTGGTGGTCATCTACCTCTACCTAGGCAGCCACTACACACTCATAACACACAGCTCGAGTCGTGTTGACACCTGACAGCCAGCCAGCGGTGGCAGTCTTACCAAGAGTAATGCTGGCGCTGGGTAGTGACGGGACGGTCGGGAAGGTGGACCCAGGGACCCTGGCGGAGCTTCTTGGCGACGCGCTCCTGGTGCTCGCGGATGCGGGTCTTTTCTTCCTTGAGAACCATGGTAATGGCTGTAGAGTGAAGGAGCAGGTGTTAGTTATAGGTTTTTTTTTTTCTTCCTCTTGGGGTAGGAGGTGCTTGTTATCGCGGGGGGCGAAGAGGGGGTGGATGGGGCAAGAGGAAGGTTAGAAAGGTGAAGGGGGTGGGTAACGGGGAAGAAAGTGAAGATGAAGGGAAAAGGTTGGGGGGGGGAGCGTTGGGGGAACATACTGGTAGAAGGCTTGTCCATCTTGAAAACACGGGCTCTGGCACGGTAATCCAACTCGACACCTCTGTGGGGGCCCTTGTTGACGTAAGTCTCGGCAACGTAGATGCGCGTCGGGTCGCGGATCTCCATGTGCTTGCCGTCCTTGGTCTGGATCTTGACGGGGGCGGTTTCCTCAGCAGCAGATCCCTTGGAACCGGCGCGGCCCAAGCCCATACCGTGGGTGACGATGGCCCGAGCCTCGGCCCTGCGCAGCTCGGCCTGGACCTCCTTGGCCATCTTCTTCTTGCTGAACTGCATCTGCACCAGGGCCTCGGACACGGTCTTTCCGCGGATCTGGCGTGACAGGTGCACCAGCTTCTTCACAGAGGTGGGGAGCAGGCTCGACTTGAACGTCAGCTTGCGCTCGGTGCGGGCGATGCGCTCCTCCTTGGGCTCGACGCTCCACGGGTCTGTGCCGCGCCGCAGCTTGCGGATCACCATCTTGCGCTCCCAGCGCACGCGCGAGCGCGGGTCCGGGTCGACGGCGCGCACCATGTGGTCCTTCAGCAGAGAGACGCCCGACATGGTCTGGTTCTCGAGGTCCCCCTTGGCTTTCTCCGCAGCCCACTTCTTCCGGGCCTTGTCGGCCGGCCAGTTCTTGACCCCGGCAGCGTCTTTTGGTGAAGGTTTGGTGTCGGCGAAGATGGAGTCGCCCTCGAGACGGGGCATCATGCGTTCCGAGAGCTCTGCCTGGGTGGGCTTCTTGCTGCGAGCGGCTTCGCTCTTCTGGACCTCCTCCTTGGCCTTCCTACGCTCCTCCATCTTCTGCTTGCCCCAGTTGAAGAGACTCCATTGTTGAGACGGGGTGGTGTGGATAGATCGGGTGTTGATGGTGGTAGGGCCGGCGGCGGCGGCAATGGAGAGGGACTGTAGAGCCGGAACGAGGGCTTTGGCGGAGGAGTGGGAGGCTGCTGTTGATGTTGGACGGCAGGAAGCCTGGCTGTTAGTCTTTGGATTTGTATACGTTTTTTCGACATGGCGACGATGACAACGGCGGCGGCGGCGAGGACGACAATGACCATGATGATGATGATGATATGGACATCAAAAAAGGAAAGAAAATGGTGGGAGAAGGAGGGGTGGTGGTGGTAACTAACCGCTCTTCAAGAGCCGCCTGGACGGCACATTGAAACTCATGGTGCCGGTGTGGATGGCATTGGCAATCGGGCCTCTCTCTCTAAACAGAAAGACGGAGCTCGGATCGGGGGACGCGACGGACGAGCGACGACGGACGGGCTGGACGGTAGTGGTCCGGCCGGGACTGGGACTTGCTGCAGTGAGAAAAGTGGAACAAAATTCTTGACGGCAAGTTCCGCTCTCCGCGTCTCTGCAGCCAACGACAGCGGTCTCTTGCCCGAACTTTCGGCAGCGCTTGTTGCAACAGCGAACGAAAGGCGCCCCACATTTAAGGCCCAGAAGGTCCAATGCCAAAGTCTTGGCGCCGTTGACAACGTTAAAGTGCTTCGACCTGGAGTTGCCTTTTGCATGAACGAAGAACTTCAAACCCAACTTCAACTTTCGACTCAAGTGTCTTGCTTGCCTGTGTCACTTCCCATACTCCTTCCTATACACGATACACACAGTGGCCCGTTCGATCACCATGACATTTTCGGCAACTTCATCGGGCAAGGGTCTTGTGTTTCGACGACTCTTTTCAAGCTGCCTCACTCGAAATGTTGTTTTTGTGGTGATTGATAATTCCTTCCGCAAACACTCCACGATCCTTTATCAAAGAGATCATTCTGCGACATTATTACTGACGGGAGCCATGAGGATTTAGTCGTCACTGCCTGAGGACATAATGGTCTCCCAGAAGGTTGCTATTCCTGGAGGTGGTCCTGGGAATTCATGAGCCTCTCAACCAGTGTCTCCTTCCCCCAAGCAAACGCTCTTTTTCCATCATCGAGGCCTCGTTTTCACGGCAATCTTGTTTCTGGGGAAGAGCCATAGCCGTCTCTTGTCATGACACAACTTCCCTAACTCTGGAATACCGTCTGCGATGGTCTCCCAAATGCAGCTTCGGTTGTCAAGGCAATGCAGTTGCTTTCTTCTTTTCAACTTCCCACGCGATAGCATCTTCCCTGTCAATATCGATACTTATCATGTCAGAAAGTAGAATCTGGCAGTCATTCCTCAAGTCATGTCTTGCCCTTGCAAGTGCTTCTCGCAACTGGATTCCAAGTTGACTTTATAAGTTAACCACTGGTCTTCTTACCCCATTCTCTTCTTGACATTCTCGGTTTTCCCAGTCTCTCTTTGGATCCGGCGTGAACTCGTCGAAACGGTTCCATCTACATTCTTTCAGTTTCTTACCCATCATCATCATCATCATCATCATCATCACCCGCCGCTTGTCCTGACCGCACGTCTTGTTCTGGATACCATCCATCATTATTCGATCGCCCATCATGACGAGCCTCTTTGACAAAATCGGTCGTCCGCGGCCAAATACGGGGAGCAGTAAGGCGTTGAGTGAGCCCACTGTAGGCATCTTCTCTCTCTTGCAAACCAGCAGCCGGCCCTTTCGTCGAAAACGTCGCTAATAGTAACCGTGAACAGCCGGATGAAGTCGTCAATGAACTTCTCAAGGGGACACAATCGTCCCCCCCCTATCTCCCTCCGTATGAGCCCATTGGCGGAATACCCAACCCGGGACATGATTTTGCCGTTTGCATTATCTTTCTGGTGCTTTTCGCCGCCATTGCTCTCGGACATTTCATCATATTCCAACGAAACAGACGCCGGGGGCACAAGTTCATCTTTTCCATGCTCCTCTTTGGCTTCTGTATGGCCCGGATTACGGCCATCTCAACGCGTTTGGCCTGGGCGGCAAAACCAGACAACCCTCGCCTGGCAATTGCTGCCAACGTCTTAGCCCTCCTTGGCGGCGTAATCATCATCACTGTGAACCTCTTCTTCACCCAACGCCTCTTCCGCGCCATGAAGCCACAGCTGGGCTGGCATCCACATTCGAACAAAATCTTTTGGGGCATCTTCGCAAGCATTTTCGTGTTCCTGGCTATCGTCATCATCACAACGGTGACTTATTTCTTCACTTCCAGTGCAGAAACACGCGAGATCGAGCGTAACTTGATGCTCGCCGGAAGCGGTTGGCTCACTACGTTGTCTGCTCTTCCTTTAGTCGTCCTTCCATACCTCTTCTTCACCACTAATGCGGCTCGTGAGCCTCCGGCCGAGCAATTTGCAGACGGATCGGTGTTCCAGAAGCTCCTTGTGTTGTTCTTGGCTTCACTCCTGACCACCCTAGGTGCTGGCTTCAGACTTGGGGCACACATTGATGCCCGTCCGCTCGGCCACCCAGCTTGGTATCACCACCGCGGCGCTTTCTATTTCTTCAACTACACAATTGATATTATCATCGTGCTGAGTTACGCCATTCTCCGAGTTGACCGAATGTTTTGGGTACCAAATGGGGCCAAGGGACCAGGAGATTATACGCGCGACCCAGAAAATCAGGAAAACCAAGGCAACCAGGGGAACCAAGGCAATCAGGAAAACCAAGGAAACCAAGGGAACCCAGGTGCCCCAGGGGGAGGAGTCGGACAGCAAGATGCCCCAATCGGGAGTGGAAGTGAGGATCATGAAATGGACAGATTGGATAGAACGGGTCGCAAAGAAGCTCAAGACCGTGTAGCTGCGGCATCACGCAGCACTTCTACCAGCACTAGAGTAAACGAGCAATCTACTGTCAGCAGCCGGGCTCTTCTCGAGGGATCACCATCTATGGCGCCTGAATCTTCCACGTCTCAGAGCGGGGAGCAGGCTTCCTCCGCTGCTAGCACGCGGGGTATCTATGCCCGATCATCAACGTCGGCTGGTCAACGTTCCACGTCTGTGAGCAGGGGTCAGGCTTCATCCCCTGCTTCTGGAATTCAATCCCCGGGACCTTCTCTCTCCTCGTCCTCGAGAGCGATGGGGAAGCGTGTCGCGGACCCGAGCGCGATAACCGGGACGGCAACTAACTCTGACAACGCTACACACCCAGCCGATGAGGAAGGGCGTTTGCGCTTTGCGCAAGGATTACAGGAGCGGGAACAGAGGGCTGTGGGGGACGTAATTGATAACTCTGCGGTTCAAGCGAGGCCATGTAAGTTGCATTTCGATCTCTTGCACGTATACCTTTCCCTATTGTCCTTCTCAGGACTCATCGTATCACAACAAATATGTTCGTGTCTCTTGAACTTGCACTGACGAATCAATCATGTACCATCTCTTGACCCTTTCCCCTGTCTTTCCCGTCCCCGGCATCTACACGTATCCGGATATCTTCATGTGGCTTACTCCCCTTTTTACCTTCTAGGGGATATTTTCAGCCAACCGCCCATGACTGATGATGAAGACGATACCCAACAGCAAGCAGTGTCTATTCCTCGGATGATCATAACCCCAGCAACGGACTCCACACCACAGACAGCCAGGACGTCATGGGCGGACGAACCGTCGGAAGAGTAAAATCATGGGAGCCGGAATGGTTTAGAGGCTTCCTCAGGGACTCACTTGCACGTTTTGAGCAAACAGGCGGAGAAGTACAACTAGAAGGACCCGTACAAATGCATGCCAACAAGGACCGTAACACGCCGACTTTGGTACAAGTCAACGAACAGGAAATGGCTGGTTCGAGGGGTGTCTCCATTGGTAGTTTGACGGAGGGTTCACTGGATTCGGTGCGAGGGCAAGCAGCAACCGAAAGAGGAGGTGTAAGCATCGGAACATCAGGGCCGAAACAGACATCATGAAAGGGGACCTGTGTGGAATTTTCAGCTTTGGTCTTGGTGCCGTAGCATCATTAGCGATTTTTGGTTTCTTGGATTTGGTTTCTCTTATGGAATAGCATGGTAGGAAACAGAAATCGGAATAGCGACTGATTTATCTCATTTTTGAACAGTTTCCGTTGAGATGATGATCATGCCTGACGCCCCTCTACACAGCTTTGAATAGTACAAAGTATCCAGTTAACCACGGCAAAATTTTCTGGGCGCGATAGATGGAAGCCTTAATTCGTCGATGAACCACATAACCAGGGCAGTGCCATAAGCCCGCGCACTTCTTGTGGATCAAAAGGAATGGCTACCACGAACTTTGACGTTGTCAACAAAACACACGGATGTTGCCCTACGCCAAAAGCCACCGTTAGTGTCACGACGACGAAGCAAACCTGGTATTGTCCCTGAGCACAACAGACAACAACACATTCCTAAATGTGTGACGGTGTCACCTGACTCCATCAATTAGACGGTCAACCGTGAAATATAGGAACGTTTGTGGGAAAATATGACGATGAAAAAAAAAAAAAAAAAAAAACGTTACCTCATCTTTACATGGAACGGCTAGCCAACAATGGATGAAGAATATCGCAGTACTGGAATCAAGAGGTTTTGAGTAGTATGTAAAGTATCCCGACAGGATGAATGCGCGGTGGCTCAAAGTCACATTGCCCCTTGAGTTAGTAAACAAACGCCATACGTGATGGATGGATTGGATTAGATCCGACGGTCCGATTGGGATCGCACATGTACATGTAGCCATCAACTCCTTACACTAGAGAATTTGGAACTATTTCCTGGCTGGCTGGTTGGCTGGCTGGCTGTGTTCCATCTTTGAGAAGTTGATTTACTCTTTACTCCCGTTTCTTTTCTTCCCATGTCTTTTTCTTCTCCGCTTGAACGTTTGTCCGGGGTATTCAGAATTCCTTCCTAAATTTGGGAGATATTCAAGTTTGTCGTTCCAGAATCCCGGGATCCTCTTATTTATTATTTCACTTGACTTATAAGCCGTCGAAATCAGGGATATCACAGAAAGAGACCAGACACGCTCGTTTGATTCAAGTTTATATCCAGGTCCAAATCGGTCTTTGGATTACGACCACCACGCTGCCTTTATTGCATGGGTCACAATCATCACTCACTTGCCTACCAATTCCAAGCCGGCAGTCTTTATTCTGCAATTTTCATACTTCCGGTATCTGAGCCGGTTCAGGGCGGGATTGAGAGGTAAACCATTACCCTTCCAGATTAGAGACTACTTGATTCATTTACGTGATGGAAGTAAAGAAACGATATATAACTCCGAGAACAAAAAGAAGAAAGACTAGCAACAATGACACAGGTGAGTTAGTTCCTCCTACTCTTCGAATATTCTAGACTCTACCCTCTTTCTACCCTCGATCCATATCTTAACCGAGACCAAGCCACCCACGTGTCTATCTCCAACAACGAGCATACTACATCAGACATCGCCACCACACCCAACATAAAAGACCAAATCACTATGCTCAACCGAACTAACATCTTAACACCAGAAACTCGACTTCACCAACCCCAACGGGACCTCATTCACCCTCCCCTCCCCTCCTCCCATCACCTCACTTCCCAACCCTTCTTCTCTCTTCGCACCTATTACCTTTTCCTCCGCTTCTTTTACTACCCTCTCCCCACCTACGGTTCCTTCTTTCCCTACCCCTGCCCTCATCTCTCCTCTTCCTGCTTCTTCCTCCTCCATTCCCTCACTTCCCGTTCCCACTACTGGTTCCCTTCTTACCACCATCACCTCCTTACCACTTCCCTCTTCCATCACCACATCTTCTTCTTCTTCTGCTCCTCCCCCCGCTCTTTCGACCATGCCCTTCTCCCCCGCCTCCCCCGCTATAAAACAACCCGCCACTCAAGAAGAACCCAATGAGAATGATCCAGACTCAGAATCCCTCTTCTCCCCCTCCCAGGGTTACTCCCTAACAGCCATCGTCGATACCGTTCTCGTCCTTGTTTTGTTAACGTTTGTCACGGTATGTTTCTTACAATGGCGCGAGGGAAAACGGAGGCAGAGAAGGAGGGAGGATTTGGAGAGGGAGTGTCAGGCGGGTTATGTTGTTGAGGTGCCGTTGGAGGAGTATGGTAGGAGGACTGAGAGGGTTGATTATCAGGATGGTAATGGAGGAGGTAGTTGTGCGGGTGTGGGAGGAGGGCCAGGGGGCGGAAGACGTGGAATGGACGGGGATGCGAAGGGGCCGTATAAGTTTGAGGAGGTGCCGGTTGGACGGTGACGAAATGAGGTTGATGTGTTGAATGAGAATCGATGGGGTGGAGGGCGGTCCGGATGGCAGAGTGGCGTACATCCAAGGTTGAAATGGCATGTGAAGATGAAGGGACCGGAAACTCCAATATGGATCGCAAAAGTCATGAGGATCACTCGATCAAAGTTAGCAGAAGGACATCATGAACGATTGTTTACTTTCGGACCATGGGCCAGATCACGTCATCACACATCACAACAGTAACATTGAACAAACAGATGGTTCATCTTGGGCTTTTCATTATCATTGCCATAAGGTGGACCAAAATACGCTGTGCACGGAGAGAGGCTCTTTCTCAGCATGACATTAGAATGCAACTCTTTTTCCCATAGCTCCCAGTTGTCCTTTCATTTTGGTATAGCCTAAAATGAAAGAAAGCAAAGACGATACAAAGCAGTTTCCGAGATGACGCCTTTACCATGGTGGAATCCTTCGAAATTGCCCTGATGCAGCAGTAGCAGCACGGCGCCTTATGTTGCGGCGTCGGCCTTCACGGACAACTGCCGACGACATGGTACGCGCAGCAACGAGCTTCCCGTCCACAACGTCCCCTAGCCAACCAGTTCCGGCTCCGAGACATAGTCCGGCGACGCTTACTAAGCGCGGGACATGACACCCCAGGCACGGATGATGTTGTCGGTGTAACCGGCGAAGAGGGTCTGGCCATCGGCGGACCAGGCGAGGGAGACGCACTCGGGCTCGCGGGACTTCTTGCCGATGTTCTGGAACTCGGGCTTGAGCTCGTCGACCTTGCTCTTCTTCTCGAGGTCGAAGATGATGATGCTGCTGGAGGTGGCAGCGCAGAGCCAGTAGCGGTTGGGGGAGAAGACGAGGGCGTGGATCTCGTCGTTGGCGTTGAGAGAGTAGAGGTGCTTGCTCTCGTTAAGGTCCCAGAGCATGGTGGTACCGTCCTTGCCACCGGAGGCGCAGAGGGAGCCATCGGGGGAGATGGTGACGGCGTTGATGTAGCCGGTGTGACCGATGTGGTCGGTCTGGAGCTTGCAGGAAGTGAGCTCCCAAACCTGTTGACGGAGAATCCTTGTTAGTCACAAAATCCAAAGGAAATTTCATGCGGTGATTGACAAGTGTTTTGATTTCCGAGAAAATCAGTGCGTGTGAAGTTGGTCTCATGGCCCGAGGGCTCTGAAGTAGCAAATACTATATTGAGAAATATATGCATGCATCATGGTGGTCGGTGATTTGGAAAGTCGGGGGAAGAGCAAAAACATACCTTGACGAGCTTGTCCCAGCCGGCGGAGACAATGACGGGGTTCTGGGGGTTGGGGCTGAAGCGGACGCAAGAAACCCACTCGGTGTGGCCCTTCTCGGTGATGGTGAACTTGCAGTCACCGAGGGTGTTCCAGAGCTTGATGGAGCGATCGCGGGAACCGGAGACGATCTGGCGGTTGTCGGCGGAGAAAGAGACGGAGAGAACGTCGTTGGTGTGGCCGACGAAACGGCGCGTGGTGGTGCCGGTGGAAAGCTCCCAGAGACGGAGGGTCTTGTCCCACGAGGCAGAGAGGGCGTAGGCACCGTCGGAAGAGATCACCTGCCGCGCCAATCAGTCAAACTGCCCCCGAATATCCAACATTTCCTCCGCCAATTCAATGTCGGCTCGAGTTTTCAACGTACACAGTCGGAGACGATGTGAGAGTGACCGTGGAGACGGCGCTTGGGGTAGCCGTACGAAGTCTCATCGCGGGTGAGGTTCCAGATGATGAGGGACTTGTCTCTGCTGGCAGAAAGGAGCATGTTGGGGCTAATTGCGAGAGCATTTGTAAGTTCATGATCTTCGCGCGAGTAGTAATATGCGATCATTCGGTGGTGATGGTGGTTTCGTACTTCTCCAAAGAGGTGGCCAAGCTGGTGACCCAGCCATTCTGTTCAAGATATCGTGGTCAGTTTCCTAGCTCTTCGTTTCCGTTGTTGTCCCGGCCCACACATCGCTATGTGGTCCAAGAACCGCCTTTGCTGTCTGCTTTTGCTGCTGCCATGTGTGTCCCCATCAAATCGTCGCCCAGCTTGTTGTTGTGCTCGTCGCAATCGCCCTTTTCCAGTTTGCGCCCACCGTGTTCCCTCCTTCTCAAACCGCCTGGTCCACCAGCGCAACGTCGTCGACGGCAACAGCATGGCAGCAAACAGCAGCAACAGCATCGGCGAGGAATTGGCGAAAATGAAAACTTACGTGGCCCTCCAGGGTGCCCTTGAGGATGAGTTGCTCAGCCATCTTGTGTTCCTTTCTGGTTGATCAGGGGAGGATCAATGGGAGAATGGGTGAGCTTTTTCACGGTGCCTCTGCGCGGGTCAGAAATCGTCAAAGGCACAATGCGGAGACAGGCGACGGAGGCAGACGAATTCCGGAAATTTTTGTGCGGCGGAAAATAGGGTCGGCCGACAGCCAACTGCGGTCGCTGGGTGGTGGGGTCTGCCTGCCGCCTTGGCGCTGTCGCTTCGAATTGGCTGGTCGTCTGAAATTTGCACTGTCTGTGCTACCACAATTCACTGGAAATTTTGGGGGGTCCAGGCGTCTGAAGCCTGCCCGGAACTGAGGCGTAGTCACTCAATTTTCACTGTGTGATTGCCGGCCCGGCAAAAGCTGGCAGCTTAGGTCTCGTTTGTACTCGAGACCTTCATTTCCTCGGTCGATGACAAACGGAAACTCCAAGCTTCGAAATGACAGAACCTGGTGATGGTATGTATGGAGATAAGGCAGATCTTTGAATCGGAATTGTTTGGTTGGTTGTCACATTGGTGGTGTTTGGCTGGACTGGAGCAGAGACAGTGTCCTCATTGTCACGGTGAGATTCAATTCCAGTCAGACTGGAGTTCCAACTTCGAAAAGCTCTGTTTACATGAGCACATCTATTCGTCGAAAACATGTGTTACAGCCCACTGCTGCTTCTTTACTCTGCCATCTTGTGCATCCTAGTGATTTCTTTCATAGCCGGCATCTGTCAGGTACCAATTTGCAAGATGTAAGCCATTGCATGGCAGCGGAGCCCAAGCACTATCCGCTGGATACCTAGACCACTGTCCGTCTATTTTATATTTCCTTATGGGTATCTTGTGTAACTCTTGAAAGACGATGAATGCTAATGCTCAATGATGCGCCTACCCCTTAACTCCCTTTGCCTTTGAATCAAGCAACAATAGCTCTGCCCCCGTGTTATCTGTATAGAAATGAGCAGAACCATGACACTGATCATGACCTGCCAAACATTCCTCGGCCCATATCCAGCCCTGTTCCAGAATCATGACCACACTCTGGACTTCACATCCTCAATGAGCATGAGGACGCCTCCACCCAGTGCCAACAATCGCAGTCGCCCTGGATCTCCGAGCCTTTATGAACGGCCGCTTGTTCACCATTGAACGACCGAAATTAATCACCTCGCATGGCCTGTTTCAAGGTAGCCATCATCACTACCGCTGTCATGCCAACCCTCACCTTCCCCCTGACATCTCACTTCGCCATTTCCCCTGCCAGCTTCCTCACTCCCGGCCTCGGCACCTCCTTTCGATAGTACCCCTTATCCGCATTTACAATCATACTGTGATCAGCAATCTCGACCCTGCCCTGCTGACTATGCATGGCCGCGGGTGCCACCTCTCTTCCTTTGGCCTTGGTATCGTCCTCCACAAGCTCCCGCATCGCCGCCTCCCACAGCGAGTACCGCTCCCTTCTTGATGGCTCTCTTTGAGCTGTGGCTGACACGTCCTTCTGCTTGGCGATCTTGCTGGCGCGCATGAGGCGGCGCAACGCTTGCTCGCCGGCTTTGGCTTCCTTGGCGGCGGCTTCGCGGATCTTCTTAGGATCGCCGCGGGGAATCTCTTCGGGTGCCAGTGGTCGCTGTGGAACCTTGGTTGATAATTGTGATTGTTGCTGCGTTGCAGCTGCTCCTGCTTGGGATTCGCCGGTTATTGTTTGGGTCTGGGTGACGGTGGCTTGCGAGTCGGCCATGATGGTTTCGTCTACCGCCGTGGCAGCCTCGACGCTTTCGGGCGTGTACTTGTAGGTGTGAACGCTGGGGAAGGAAGGGAAGGAGCTCGGGATATAGTTCTTGGCTGCCTTGTCTGCGGCGCCATCGAGTTCGGGGTCGAGAACGGGTAGGTCGGTGGGGATAGCGGCGTCCAGAGGGAGATCTTCCCATAATGGCTGTCGCTTCTTCTTCGATATCGGCGGTTTCCTGTGGTAGTAAAGGGCTGTTGGTGTGAGATTGAAGCGCTTCAATATGTTTTCGAAATCGCCTGGTACGGGATAGGAGCGGCGCGATGCGTTGGCCATAGTCTTGACTTCTGCCGTTAAACGTTGGAGGTCTGCCGAAGGTGAGGTTAGCATGAGGTTAACGTGACGCGGGGCAGCCTCAGCGCAGGCAGCATACACGTCTCCGCCATGAAGAGCAAACTCTCTAATGCTTCAGGCGTGGCTCCGTCGAAGCCAACCGTCTCCAGCGCCAACGCGATGCTCCTCCTCAGTCCATTCGCAGCCAGGTCGTCGGGTGTGGGTGCTGTCAACGCATTCGGTGCCTTCTCAATCGTTCCGACTGCGAGTATTGTTCGTGACGATGTGTTGGTCCTTGGTCGTTTTGTTTGAGACGGTTGCACTCCCTCTGCGTCCGCAGGCCTCTTGCGCGAGTCGGTCGCCATAGCGATTGTGTTGTCGTCCACGACAGCTGGTGAGGACGCCGGGCGGACGACACGTTTCGTCGACGGTATATATGCTGGTCCCTAGAGGTAGGTATCCCCAAATGACAAAACTTTGGCTCTTCGGTGGAGGTGATGTGGATGGGCGCGGGTCGTAGTTCTCGAGGGCCGGTGTTGCTGCTGCGAAGATATTAGAGAAGTCGCGGGTTGTGAGAGCTTCTTGACAAATCAATAAGACCTGGCGCGGTTGCACCTTGCAGGCGTGGATGGAAAGCTGAATTGGGAAATGGATTCAACGGTCGGGGATCACCCACGCACAGGCCACTGATGTCAAAAGCGCTTTCAATAGCCTTGCAGCTTAGGCTATGCGCTAGTGCCGATTAGGCCTTGCCTGCCGGGAGCTTCAGTTTGCTCAAGCCAGCAGTTTAGATCATACGATCACCTTCTACAGAACATCAAGAGACGAAAGACGTGACGATCAAGATCAGTACAAACAACAATGAGATTCTAGATCTTGTTTTTATTATGCAGTCTTCTCTCTTGTTCTGCCTGCTCGGCAATGCCCTGGGCGACGCCATTCAATCATCAATGCGGAATGCTCGCTTATCGTTATCGCGTCTTTTCCTGCAGTGGGGCACGATGGATGGATCCGCCAAGAGTGGGAAACGTGTCCCACCAAGCGGACACCACCCTGCATCAAACTCACTAACAATTTGACATTGTGAATGCCTTCACTCTTTTACAACACGGGCAACTTCATTACTCTCACTTGTCACAACCACAGCCCAACTTACTCACCCAAGTCAATCCTTTTTAGCCACCACAACCACTGCTCCCTCGACGACAAACCAAAAATGCACGATCTCGAAACCCTCAACGCCGGCGGTTACGCCTCCGCAACTCATCTTAAACTAACCTGCCCTCTCCCTACGGGTCTTCCTCCGGCGATTCTCTCCCTCGGCAACACGCTCACTCGTCTTGACCTCTCTGGCACCGGCCTCTCTTCACTTCCGCCCAACTTCGGGGCCTCGCTACCCAACCTCCGCATTCTCTTTTTGTCCAACAACAATTTCACCACCTTCCCTTCCGTCCTGTCAACATGCCCTTCGCTAGAGATGGTCGCCTTCCGCTCGAACGGCATGACTTCCATCCCCGAGGGTTCTCTCCCTCCTAGACTTAGGTGGCTCATCTTGACGGATAACCAAATCGAAACCCTCCCAGAAGATCTGGGCAAGTGCGAGAGGTTGGAGAAGTGCATGCTATCCGGCAACCGTCTGTCAAGCCTACCAGAAACCATGTCGCAGTGCAAAAACCTGGCACTGTTGCGACTTAGCGCCAACCGGTTTTCCACTATCCCCAGCTGGCTTTTCAGTCTCCCAAAGCTGGCCTTCCTCTCATTCGCTGGCAACCCCTGTGTCGAAGCCCAAACGAGCGCGGCGACGGCCAAAGCTGGCAACAGGTTCGATCTGGAAAAGATCGAGTGGAAGAAGCTGGAAGTGCAGGAGACGCTAGGCGAGGGAGCATCGGGCGTTATTTCCAAGGGGCTGTGGAAGCAAAGTGAGGAGTATGCGGAGGAGGTGGCGATCAAGGTGTTCAAGGGCGCAGGCGTGATGAGCGACGGGACGCCAGCTGATGAATTGGCTGCGGTGTTGGCGGCTGGGTTCCATGAGGGTTTGATTACGGTTTTGGGCAAGGTGGTTGGACATCCTGATGAGGTTGTCGAAGGGAGCGAGGACGAGAAGAAGACAAAGTTTCAGGGAGGAATCGTCATGCAGTTGATTCCGGAGTATTACTCCGCTCTGGGGCTGCCGCCCTCTTTTGATACGTGCAGCCGCGACTGCTTCCCGGAAGACGCCTCGCTGAGCGCGTCTGAGGCGTTGGGCATGTTGACGGGCATTGCTGGGGCGGCTGCTCATCTCCATCAGAGAGGAATCGCGCACGGCGACTTGTATGCGCACAACATCCTGGGTAGCAAGGCGGATAGACATGCCTTGCTGGGAGACTTTGGTGCTGCTACCATCTACGGCACCGACGCTGAGGTCTACGCTGGCATGGAGAAGTTGGAGGTCTTGGCTTTTGCAAATCTGTTGGAGGATGTCCTTGGTTTGATCAGGAAGGACATGGAGAAGAAGCCCGAGACGGCGGTTGTGGTTGCCTCCGATGCTGCGGCACCTCCCACCATGAGAGACAGCAGCGAACTCACGAAGGAGGAAGAAGAGGCCGTCGTTCAGGGGTTGGAGAAGCTGCACAAGCAATGTGCTGACCCTCTAGTTGACTCGCGCCCATCTTTTGAGGATATTGAGGTCGAGTTGGAGGATTTGGTTGGTTTCAGGGGTATGATGCGGATTCCGATTCCCAACCTCAACTAAGCGCGCCGAGTGTTGAGCTTCTTTGCAAACATCCCTTTTCTCACACATATCTGCCTGTGTTGTGGTCCACTTGTTGCCCTTTGGTGAGTTCCTTTTTATTGTCAATATCCACACCGCTTCTGTCCTGTCCTGCAAGTGGCAGCGTCACATCTGCCTACCCTTGGCTTCAGTTCAACGAGTGGCTACGGGACAGCCTCTTCCGAACCAGATTTCGGCTTCTTTGTCCGAGGTCAATAGTCTTGCCAACGTGCAGGGTGTGTAACAGGGTACGGGTAGTTCTCTTATCTGTGTAACGAGTGAGGAAGCAATGGACACCCGCATCAAGCACCCCACGTGAGTTGTTGTTGATTTTCTTGCATGAAGCTATTGAGCAATACCTTGTTCTTGTCACGTCAGCATGACCGATCTTCACTGCTCGGGTTTGAGCATTGTGATGAACACCTCAAACTGGGAAATGCCTTGGATAGCTTGGGAATATTGTCCTATACATTGCCGAGTGGCCGCAATGGTCATGAATTTATAAGCACATGTTTCCAAAGCGGGCGAACAGAAAGGGACTCTACCGCTGCATGCAGAGGAAGGATCACTATCACGAATGGATGTGTGACCGGAGCGGCCAAGGAGAGAATGATCTTGCCTCTAGTCCGAAGTTAAGTGTGCCGAGCATGCTGGACATTGCGAGATGGACGAAAGGGTCTGGAAGACGATCAGAGATGTCTCAATGGATGTCAAGCTTTAGCTTCACTGTAGCTTTCTGCCCCTCGCCGGAGTTTTTCGCCTGGGTCAGACACCTCTGATCTCGATGGCATGCTTCCTTCGCGGCAACCCTTGCTCAAGCGATTGGAGGATATAGCCGCGCTTCCCGAGCATGTCTCAAAAGTTGTCAGGATTCAGAAGGATCACTGGTCACGAGTGAGGAAATCACTCGCAGATAGTTCATCAAGCTTAACTGACTATTTCTCATCACCTATATTGCGTCAAAAACTGAACCCATTCCCATGTGTAAGCCCCGACCTGAGGGTCAATTTTGCGCAGAAGATTTGCGAAGACACGATGCCATAGAGTTGTGGTGTGCATACCTATGGTTGTAATGACCGGAACTTGCCGATGGCGGTCTACGGTTGATTGCTCAGTTGGCCCGCTTATGCATAAGTTATTGATCACAGGGTGCCAGAAGACTTCAAGATGAGAAGAGAAAGACTCTTTCGAGACTCTCGATATCACGGTGTGGGCAGAATGGAGATGTGATGGTGAGTGCAGTGCATGAATCCAGACGTGTCATTGTCACATTCCAACTGGTATTTTCCCCATGGGCTCTGAAGAAACAAAGATAGAAGGGAGAAGGAGTGAATTGGTTGGCGGACGTTGCTCCTTCAAGATAACTTCTTCCACCGCGGTTTCTTTCCCTGTGCCTTGCAAACACCATGTCAGTCCCCACTTCGAAAGGCCGTGGACATCAACAACAACGCTTCAACAACTATTCCAAAGTTTAACCTTTAATAACATCCGCGCAACGAAATGCGCCTAAGTGAAATTTACGCTCCTTATAGCTCTCAAAGAGAGGAATCCAACTATATTCTTATTTTCTCTTTATTTTAAAAAATAATTAAATAGTAATTGAAAAAAGGAAAATGGTAAAGGAATATAAAAAATAACGCAAAGTGGGGACTGACATGGTGTTTGCAACGACTCATTTTTGACAAAAAACAACATTTTTCTGAAATTCTATAATGAATCTTAAAGATAAAAAAAAAATAAGAATATAGTTGAATTCCTCTCTTTGAGAGCTATAAGGAGCGTAAATTTCACTTAGGCGCATTTCGTTGCGCGGATGTTATTAAAGGTTAAAGTTTGGACCATCTTCACTAAATTTCATATTCAACTTGTATTTCCTACCCCAGATTTTTGGCTGAGGACTGACATGGTGTTTGCAAGGCACAGCCCCACCAAAGTCCTCGATGCCGCTCCAGCTCGCCGTCCAATCTCTTGGCACCAGCCCTGCAGACTGCTTCGAGACTGCAACCAAAATCGTTCATCCTGGTCCGGCAAGTGCTCCCCGACCCCTGCAAGGTACCTCTTCCACGGTACGTACCTGGCAGGACCCCGCATCACCTCCAACTCCCCTCATTCTTTTTTTTCTCTCTCTTCCGTCTCTTGCGAGTTTCAAGCCAGCCTGAGTTGTTGACTTGCTACCCACCACCGTCCGTCAACAACCAAACCACCGATGTCCAGCTGAGCTGAAGGTCTCGTTTGGTTTGATGGCGCAACAAGTGTTGAGCAACCACATAAGAACCCGTGCACTATAATCGAGTCCTATACATACATGTTACTCCTTTCATGTCTGCTTCGAAGCCTATTCTAGACGTTGACCGGGATATCAAAGCTGTCAATGTCTCAATTCAGCTTCTACCTGAGAACTGTTACTTTCCTATAGTTCTACGGCTGTATCCCTTCCGTCCCCTCCCTTGGCTGGCCATGTGGTGTTTCGTTGGTGGTGATTCCTAAATGTGGATAACCCGCGATTAAGTTTCCATCCTTGTTTCGATCGGTCCCCTAACTCTATTTCTGAACTCTGTCCACTTTTGACAACCCTCCTTAGTACATACCTCTGCTTGTTTCTCCTCCGCCTGTCTCTGCTACGTGTGCAGTATCACACCTTCAACTACCTTTGTAACACTTCTTCAGTTTCTTATCCGCTCTAGTTTGTCAACACTCGACACTATTCCCTCGGCTCTGCCGCGTCCCATGATTGGTTTTGAACACCACGGATGTAGTGCAACAACAACCGTCTTTCTAATACATTTTAACATCGCTAACCGGCATTCCGCCTTCACAAATATACAACAACAGCGAGTGGGCGCACCCGGAACTGCTGGCCAGCTCCTCGTTGTATTTCAGCTCACAGGAATTACTAGATCTTGAACTATAATAACGGCTGTATGTTCCTCATCCCGCTGGCGTCACACCATTCCGTGTCGCCCCGGCCACCGTAACCATGCGGGTTACTGGACCCTGGTTCTTTGCTGACATATTTGCAAAGACCTAGGAAATATCGCTCCCCATCGTCATATCTACTCTATACAGCAATTTACTTCGAACCTGTATCAACCGCGAGTTCACACACATTCCCGCCATGTTTCCCATCAGTGCGGCGGCTATGCCCGCCGTTCCAACCCGAAAAGCACTCATAGTTGTCGACCTCCAAAACGACTTTGTATCTCCCGACGGCGCCTTGCCTGTGACCGAACCAGAAGGCTTCCTCGATCGCACCCTTGAGCTGGTCAAAGTCTTTCGTGATTCCGGCGCCGGCGATGTCGTATGGGTTCGAAGCGAGTTCGAACAACATCGCGCCCTGGCTACCGAAGGAAACACCATCGTAGCAACAGATTTTCCGCCGCGCTCTGCTGCATCAGCCAGAGGAAGACGTACCGCCTCCAAGGAACATGACCTGAAGGTCATGGAAGCTGACGAGGAGTCGTTTCTAACCATTGTTGACGGCGTGGACAAGCCGGCGTGCGTTCGCAACGGCACAACAGGAGCTGATTTCCCCTGCGATGTCCAGACTTCCATCGTACGTGGTCGCGACTTCGTAACCACCAAATCGCACTATAGCGCATTCGCTCCAGGCCAGTCGCAACTCATTCAACAGCTGAGGATGCGATTTGTGACGGAGATGTACGTTTGTGGTTCCCTCACCAATGTGGGTGTCTTCGCGACCGCCCTGGAAGCTGGAAAGCATGCCTACGACATCACGATCGTGGAGGACTGCTGCGGTTACCGGTCCTACCCACGACATGTCAATACCATCCATCAGCTAGAAAAGCTTACTGGTTGTGAACTTTTGGACTCACCAGCTCTGATTGAAAAGTTACAGCGTGCTCGGCCAAAAGATCTGGCCAAACCGGTGCATGCGACAAACCCGTCGAGCGGAATCCAGAAGGTCAACAAGCCCAGTGAGGCACAAGAGATCAAGCAGAAGGAAGACAAAATCGAGCCTGTTCCTTCCCGTGCTTCTACAACTCAGTCCACTGGTCTCTCGCCAACATTGGCCAAGGTGTCGATAGACCCCAGTAATATTACTCCGATCGAAACACCTGTTCCATTACAGACGACCACAGAATCAGCAGGCAGCTCTATAACGCAGCAACAACACCGCCAAGCCTCAAGTAACGCTAATGTACCTCTTACACAGCCCATGGTAACCTATGGAGATCTGTCGAATCGTTTGATTGACGGTCTTGCGCCCTTGGAAGTTGCTTCCGAAGAGGAAGTTGACAACGTCGAGTCAGAACTTCTAGCCATTAACCGTCCAAACGTAGGACGTATGAGCCAATCACCATCGGGCCCCTCTGGCGTTCTCGGCACAGAGGTAAATGATGGTGTCAATCTCTCATCCTCGTCAAATGATATAAAAGTGGCCGTTAAGCCACGATCTCGACGTAACAAAACCTCGAAGAGTTCTTCATCCAGCTCGCCATCCCAAGTCCAGGGCAATAACAAAGATCGGATCTCGGCCGAAGCGCAAAAGGCAATCAAGGATACCCCTTCAACCCCAGCAACATCAAAGCAGCCAGATCCCAACAACCTCCATTCGTCTAACGAGTCTCCAGACGCTCATCCGAAGACGTCATCAACCACCATGGAGGATCATCGAAAGCCGTCCGTATCTGAACCTCTCTGTGAGGGAGATACCACCGTCATCAACAATGCCCTCTCGCCTGACCTCGCCGCCGATGCCTTCGAGCGCCTGCTGGAAGAGGTCAGCTGGGCAGGAATGTCCCACTTGGGCGGTGAAGTCCCGCGACGCATCGCCGTCCAGGGCGCCATCGACGAGGAAGGAAACATGCCAGTGTACCGTCATCCAGCAGACGAGTCACCGCCACTCCTCCCCTTCTCTCCAACCGTCCTCGCGATCAAGAACGAAGTTGAAAAGCACCTTGGCCATCCACTCAACCATGTCCTAATTCAGCACTATCGAAACAGCAACGACTACATCAGCGAGCACAGCGACAAGAGCCTGGACATTGTCCGCGGTAGTTACATCGCCAACGTCAGTCTCGGCGCCGAACGAACCATGGTCCTCCGCACCAAGCGACCACCCAAAGACAAGGAGAAGAAGGACACGCCCGCGGCTGGGACTGAGACTCCCTCAACAGCGGCCGAAAAGGCCAAACGTCAAATTCAACGTGCCCCTCTTCCGCACAACTCCCTCCTCCGCATGGGTCTCCAAACGAACATGCGCTGGCTACACGCCATTCGTCCCGACAAGCGCTCCGATCGTGACAAGTCCGCTTCCGAGCTGGCCTACAACGGAGCTCGCATCAGCTTGACTTTCCGCCAGATTGGCACCTTCCTGAACTCTTCACAAACCAAAATTTGGGGACAGGGTGCCGTGGGAAAAACCAAAGAGGAAGCCCAGTCGGTTGTCAACGGCCAGACAGACGAGGCGGTTAGGATGCTGCAGGCCTTTGGACACGAGAACCACTCCTCGGAATTCGACTGGGAGAAGAATTATGGAGCGGGATTCAATGTCCTCCATATGGGAAGCCCGAAGAGGTTCTTTGCCGGCAGCGTCAAAGGCAAACCCTGCACAGTCGAAAATATGAGGGTGGCGCTCGCGCTGGCAGATATGGGGATTGGCGTGGCTAAGGGGGCTATTGACGCTTCTGCCTCAGACGAGGCCGTGGGGAACTTGGAAGGATGGAAGGCCGTGGGCAGGGCTCTCGTCAAGTTTGTGGACAACGACCCGGCACGGACGGAGGTCACTGGAGATATGTCCATCTTAAGGTATCTGGATGCTGTGTACGGAGCCGGCAGGAGGTATGACCAAATGACGCCGGCGCAGGTAGCGAAGAGGTTTATGAGGCTGGAGGAGGCGGGTAAGCAATGGACGGATCTCTGGTTTCTCTTTGATAAACCGGATGGGAAGCCTGAGGGTGTCAACCCAAAGCTCAAGGACACATCAGGGTTATTGAACTGGGAAGTGTATGCGAAGGAGGCTTATGCCACCGCTGCAAAACCGGGGACAACGACGACAATAACCGCCGAGAGTAAGACAGTCACGCTTGAAACATCCACTTCTGAAGAGCAGCAGCCGGGGCAACAGCCAGACGAGACGAACCGAGAGGACAAGGCCACGGATACCACCAGCCAACTACCAGCCTTCTACATCTGTGGTGGCGAGGCGCCTTCCCCAGTGGACTATGCTCTTTGGCCCATGCTGCATCATGCAGTCACCAACGCCGGCGGTGACGAAGACGTGCTTCACCTTAGGGAGGGATATCTCCTCAAGTACTACAGGGCTTTTAAGCAGAGGAGTGCTGTGGCCAAGGTGCTTGGTAGCAATGCTGGTTCGGCTGCCCTTGCTGCTACCAGTGGTGACGGCGGAAAGAAGGCTAATGGTGTTGCTCAGGAGAAGAAACAAGAGGAGACCAACACGATCACGTCTCAGGAGAAGGAGACGGAGAAGGGAACTACCACTGAGGGGACTACCACTATTGAGGATGGAAATGATACCAATGCGGACAAGAGCAAGGACGAGGAGGCAGAGGAGGTTTGCGAGAAGGATGATGGTAAAGAGGAGAAGTAAAGATTCCTGAAATTCGAGCAGAGTTGTATATAGGTCATGAGGTCATGAGATATGGCAGGAACATGTCAAGCTAGGGTGTCTTGATATTGTACCAAGTTGATAGGGGCTTAAAAAGGAATCTATACCCATTTGTTGAACCCCCTTCTGCTTCTCCTGTTGTAGTGTCACTGTTGTGGTATGGTTTCATGTTTTGACCTTGACCCCGAGAAGCTCGAGTCGTACTCATAGATCCAGGTCCTGAAGAGGGAATATCATCCATTTCTATTGAATAAATGTGTAAACAAAGAGTTGACAAACATGGCGAGTGCACAACTCCACGCAAAAGCTTCTGTATTCCAAAACTTGCGTCTTCATATCCATGTTTCAAAGCCCGTTCAGGTTAGAATACCGCATAGTAGGCCTGAAAGTCGAAGTGTCAAGTCGATCTGAAGACAAACTGGGGTGTTTCGAGCCTAGCTCTAGACGAGTACATACTATGGTATAGCATAGCAAGTACAAAAGTCCCAGAAGATGATCACAAAAACCTTTTTTATACCAAGGTGAAGAAAGGATTTCTGTGGTACCAGACACACAGCAAGGGACAACTCGGAGTCGAAGCACTTCGAAAAGTAAGTTTTTACTCTGCCTGTGAATATTCTCTGCTTCTTTTGAGGAGATGTGAGATTTCATTCGTGTTTGTATAGTAGCAATCTCTCAGCTAACAGCGCCTGTTCAAATCACTAGTCCGCTTGTCAGGTTCAAGCTAGGGGTAATCGTCAAGAGATCTGATGAAAATAGAACTCGAGATACTTGTTTCTGTGAGATGCTCATAGGATTCTTTGAGTGCTGGTGTAAACAGTTTGCCTTGGTTTGCGTCCCAGCAGAAACCAGATAGGAAGTAAGTTGCAAGGAGCAGTATATCTATAGTCATGTGGCTAAGGTGTCTTTGTCAAGATGCAAAGTTGTGATGGGAGCGTCTCCAAGTGTCCTTGTGATGGCCTTTCTACACTTCGCTCTGCTTCAACCCGTGTGAGAATTGCGCAAGGAGTTTAACAGAGTTGTAGGAAATGAGATGACGACTCGCCTTTGAAGCCTGAATTTGCTCTCACATTCGTCGATGACGCGCCCTATCATGATATGGACGATTTTGTTGTAGTTGAGAGGTGAAGAGACAAGACAGGTGGAAGACATAGCTTGAAGGATGACTAGTCACATAGACAATGAGCGTTTCTCTGATGCAAAGCCGAACATGTAAGTGCTTTTGATTTCCTCAATTCATCGTTCGTAGCCATTTCGAACCATCATGAATCATCATGATGTTGACGAGGTGTTATTCATTTGTGTAGACAACGACTAGGGAAAGAGTCCGGGAATAACAACTGATGGTCGTGTCATTACAGCTCAACGAGAGCTTAGACCTGATGAGTCATCCGTTATTCATTTCATGTCCTCGACTTCATTGGCTGTAGGTTGTTCGTGATATCGCTCCAAGCTGTATCGTTCAGTGCAAGTCGTGTAAGTGACAAAACGAGAGACTACCAAGTCCGCTAACAGCAAAGGCTGAGAAAGACTGCGATATTTGCTAACGACATGTGCACAACACCATAGCCTTGCCACCTGTGGACCGACAAAATTACCGTCACAAAAACCGGAAATTGGCTGTCAGAGACACCGGCACGGTTGCCGACCTGGTTTTCACTGAAAGCGGAAGGCACGAGGCAACACACAGGCGGAATGAAGGCACCGGGAGGCAAGAGTGGACAGATGAAGATGGTGTTGAGTGAATGGCAATTCCGTTCACGCTGGCTGTTGAAGTCCGTGCACCTGACCCACCACGTGACAGCCCTCACTAACCCTCGCCAATGGCAGGCTCGCTGGGTCCCCACCCGCGGAAACCCACAAACTGCTGGTGTGAGAAATTCTAGAGATTCCGACCTTCCCCCTCAGCCCGTGGAAATTTCAATCCATCGTCAACCAGACCCGACCATCCACGCAGAAATCCGTCAAGATGTGAGTAGCATCGTCATGCCGTCCCGTTCGTTCGCGAAATGAGAGAAATGGCCGCGGGGACGAGCATTTTGGCGATTCTGAGGGAAGGAAACGATGCCTTTCAATCAAGCGCTCAGCAAATGAACACACAAGGGTTGTTCGTTTCGTCAGAATCGCCAGAACTGGTTGTCCCCGGCAGTGCAGTCCATGATGCTCATCACCGCCATCACCACCATTTCATCGCCCATTAATCACCACCGCCCCGCGACATCAAAATCGACACAGCGACACGGATAACCGCAATCGGACAATTTCCCAAGATGCAGTTTTGGCTGACTTTTTTCCGCTCCTTTTCAGGGTTAACCTGAGGACCCAGAAGCGGCTCGCGTCCTCCGTCTTGGGCGTCGGCCAGCGCAAGATCTGGCTCGACCCCAATGAGGTCTCCGAGATCAGCAACGCCAACTCTCGCCAGACGATCCGCAAGCTCGTTGCCGATGGCCTCATCATCAAGAAGCCCGTCACCATGCACTCGCGCTCCCGCGCGCGTGAGCTCAACCTTGCCCGCCGCATTGGCCGCCACCGTGGCTTCGGTAAGCGCAAGGGTACCGCCGATGCCCGTATGCCCGAGTACGTACAGCCCGAACAATCCAACAATCACTACGACCGAGACATTTGGCAAGAGGAGGAACATGATCACCATCGCATGGGACGAGTTACGGGAGGCTACGCTTGGGCCTGGTGGAGGACATGATTGCGACAGGGAGAGGGGGTGGCAAATGTCAAGGTTGACATATTTTCTTGGAGGAACGGTTTTGCTGACGGAGGCTTTTCTACGATTACAGGCAGGTTTTGTGGATGCGTCGCCAGAGGGTTCTCCGCCGTCTCCTCGTGAAGTACCGTGCTTCCGGCAAGATCGACAAGCACCTCTACCACGAGCTTTACCACCTCGCCAAGGGTAACACCTTCAAGCACAAGCGTGCCCTCGTTGAGCACGTACGTACACCCACCACAACCCGAGCGGAAGAACGCACTTGTTGGAGGACGCTGGATATTGACTTTGTTACTACAGATTCACCGTGCCAAGGCCGAGAAGGCTCGCGAGAAGGCCATCAAGGAGGAGATGGACGCCAAGCGTGCCCGCACCAAGGCCGCTCGCGAGCGCAAGCTCGAGCGCCAGGCTGCCAAGCGCAACGCTCTCGCCGGCGAGGAGGAGGAGTCCAAGTAGATTACTGGGATGATGACGTGAATGGAAGAAGACGGACATATTGGCGGCCTTGCATTCGGAGTAATCGGTTGGGCTTCTTTTTCTGGTCGCAATTCTCTCTACATCTCCAAAATCTACGCGTGGAATCCGCTTCTGGTCGTCCGGTTTCCCTAGTTGATGGTGCTATCACTTTCCGTGGGGTATTGTTGGTGATGCCACACTGGCGACAGCAAAAGGATGATGGCATGGGCGTTTTGCAACGTAACGTCTGGCATGGCGACAAGGGATGTCAGTCGATGAAGGACCAAGATCACGGTGCTCTTCCGAGCAAAGATATCACATTGAGGCTCTTGATGGCCGCACGCTCTCATGGAAACAAACAGGCGTGTTGGGACACAAGGAGGCCGCAAAGGGACGGGATGCAAGGAGACAATGCGATTACGTCGTTGTTGAGCACAAGCTGCTGTTTTCCAGAATGTTTTTCACCGCAGTGCGTGCTTGACTTTAGCTATGATACCAATTCACGCCTTCTCCATGAACTTTTTGACCGACGATTTTCGTGATTTAAAGAGCTTGCATGTGGTGATGTAATTTCGTGTCTGGGCAAGTCGCGCCTCCAGCACTTCCTGGGGAACATATCGTGACCGTTGGGACCTCGAGGGCTCATCCGTCCTGTTGACCAGCCCTGGCAACACTGGCATGAACCATGACATCGTTATCAACTTGTCGACGATACATGATAGCACCATATCGGCTATCCGGTGTGATCAACGAGCGACATGCGCAACGTGTGGGTCGTGAAGACGTGAACACCAGAAAATCGCGCTCCTCACTTCGTGATCATGACCGGAACTCACGATCCCATAGACACGCACGCAGACGAGCATTGAAGAACAAGCCCACGATGGTCACGATCAGACAGTCGACCTCATCAGATCAGTCTAGACAAGCTTCAAAAAGCAAGCTCAAGATGGCATCCACGGACCAGACGTCCATCATCTACTTCCCCCGCCAACTTCCTCAGCATCGCCAACTACTCATCACCACGTCGGAACACCATACTATCTAAAGGTATAAAACTAGAGCAGCCCCAAAAGAGACCACAGCCGCTTGCTACGAGCGGTGTATCAACCAAACCCTTTGCCTTGGAAAAAGCAAGTTGGGTCAGAGATTTCCTCAAATTGTCCCTCTCAGAGTGGTGAGTGTGTGCCAGGACATTTCAGCTATTCGTCTCGCCTAAGATCATCCCGAAAGACGATGGAAGACAGCAGCTGGCGTTTAGCGGGCTCATCATACCCAGTTTAGTTGATGAAGAAAAAAAAAAGAGGGAAAAGAAATCCCAAGAAGAGGGGGAGGGGAGGAGAGGTTTATGAAGGGCTGGGCAGAGAGCCGCGGGAGGGGGAGTTTGGTGGGGGACGAACGCACGCAGCAGTTCTGTGGGGAGAACGGAATAAAAATAGTGGTGTATGATTGGTTGAGAGAGCAGAGGCTCGGGGCAAGGGTTTCCTGAGAAGAGAGGCAAGAGCGCCCCAGAGCGGTTTGGGGAAGGTCGGACTGGATCGGAGGTTGAGGGTGGGGAAGATGTGGTTATAACAGATTGATATGGGAAAACCGAGGCTGGCTGTTAGAGAGGTATGTCGGATGATAGCCGCAACACTGGCTACAGTTCGGGGAACCTGGGCGTCACAGCCGGGTTTCTGAGCCTTCGTCACGTTTTGGTGGGGTAAAGAACTCCGGTTCGGTTGCCATCGTTCTCGAGTCCAACCTCTTGTCCTCGTCTCGAAGATGGTTGTGACACGAGATCACAATGGTCTTTTGTGAATCAAGTTATGCGAGATCACAATGGTCTTTTGTGAATCAAGTTATGAGACTGAAGTCAGGTTATACACTATACTCGGGTGTGGTGCTTGTTGTGAAGTTCTTAGCGTCGCCGCCGAGAACTCGAAATCCGGGGCAGTTTCCTAGGATATCGCAAGTTCGCAACTGTCACCAAGCATCGCGCTTGCCCGGTCAAGTTGACAGTTGACTTGACTAACACCGGGGACTAATTACATAACTTTTTGGGTCGTCCTTGGGAGTCATCTGCTCCAGCAAAAAAAAGAGAAGATCCAAGCAACAATCCGTGTTGTCCTCGAGCTCGGTTCTTTGCAGCGTATCCAGTCATTGTTGTTGTGGAATTGGATTGGCTGCGCAAGTTGCAAGCTTTCCCATCTTTGCGAGCCCATGTTACCGTCATTTTTTAAGTCTTTGCATATTGCCGATCCAGTTGCCGTCCCCATATCGTCCCATATCCCATATCTACCAATATCCATTCACGAGTCAACTACACTTCACTACGTGACTACACCTTTGTTAACAACCTTCTGAACATATTTGTTTTGTTTTGGATCTGACCTTTTCCTTTTCTAATCAAAACATCAACAACAACCAACTCCAGTAATTAGTTCGTCAACAACACACGTCATGTCGAGCTTCCAGAGCACAGCTGCTGTGCGCGCCTGCGCCCGCCGAGCTGCTTTCTCTACCACCTCCGCCGCAACTCTGACCTCGACGACATGCCGCGGCGCCGCGTCCCGGATACAGTTGCAAGGACAGAGGAGCGCGGGGTTGGCGCCTAAGAGCTGGAGGAGGTTCGCCTCGTCGTCCATTGCCAATGACAACCAGCAAAAGGTGCGCTTCTCGAAGAGCAGCGTTGGTGGTGATAATGTGATGTCGCTAACTCGATGCGCAGATGCTTGCTTCCCACTTGCAGAGTGCCGATCCCGTCATGTACGATATCATCGAAAAGGTTCGCGACATTCTCTACAAGGCAATTGTCCAGCTGTCGCATTCAACGATTAACTGAATCTTGTTGTGGCCATGTAGGAGAAGCAAAGACAGAAGCAGTTCATCAACCTTATCCCCTCCGAGAACTTCACATCCCAGGCCGTCCTCGATGCTCTAGGAAGCCCTATGCAGAGTACGTTTAGATAAAGAAAAGACGGCGGCACGAAGACCAGGAGCTGACATTCAACCAAAGACAAGTACTCTGAAGGCTATCCTGGAGCGCGTTATTACGGCGGTAACGAGTTCATCGATGCTTCTGAGAGGCTATGCCAGGACAGAGCTCTCGAGACCTTTGGCTTGAACCCCGAGGAATGGGGTGTCAACGTGCAAGGTGAGTGTTCCAACAGCTTCCCAGACAATGCGCCGAGCTAACAACCCACCTACTCTACAGCCCTCTCCGGTGCGCCTGCGAACCTCTACGTTTACTCTGCTCTTATGGACACCCACGACCGCTTGATGGGTCTCGACCTCCCCCACGGCGGCCATCTTTCTCACGGTTACCAGACTCCCACCAAGAAGATCTCCTTCATCTCCAAGTACTTCGAGACCCTTCCCTACCGCCTCGATGAGAAGACCGGCTACATCGACTACAACAAGCTCGAGGAGATGGCCATCACCTACCGCCCCAAGATTATCGTTGCTGGCGCCTCCGCTTACAGCCGTTTGATCGATTATGCCCGTCTCCGTGAGATTTGCGACAAGGTCAACGCCTACCTTATGGCCGACATGGCTCACATCTCTGGTCTCGTGGCTGCTAAGGTCCTTCCTGGCCCCTTCAACCACGCCGATATCGTTACCACTACCAGCCACAAGTCCCTCCGCGGCCCTCGCGGTGCTATGATCTTCTTCCGCCGCGGCGTTCGTCGCACCAACAAGAAGGGCGAGAAGGAGATGTACAACCTCGAAACCCCCATTAACGCCTCCGTCTTCCCCGGCCATCAGGGCGGTCCCCACAACCACACCATTGCCGCCCTGGCCGTCGCCCTCAAGCAGGCTCAGAGCCCCGAGTTCCGCGCCTACCAGTCCCAGGTTCTCGCCAACGCCAAGGCGCTCGCTACTCGCCTCGGTGAGCCCAAGGATAAGAACGGCCTCGGTTACACCATCGTTTCCGGCGGCACCGACAACCATCTTGTTCTGATCGATCTCAAGCCCCAGGGCATCGACGGCTCTCGCGTCGAGCGTGTGCTCGAACTCGTCGGTGTAGCGGCCAACAAGAACACTGTTCCCGGTGACAAGTCCGCGCTTACCCCTGGTGGTCTGCGCATCGGCACTCCCGCCATGACCACTCGCGGCTTCAACGAGGAGGACTTTGCGCGCGTGGCCGACATTATCGACCGTGCTGTGGCCATTGCTGTGCGCGTCAACAAGGCGGCCAAGGAAGACGCCGTCAAGAAGGGCAACGAGAAGGCTCAGAACAGGATCAAGACCTTCATGGAGTATCTCGGTAATGGCGAGAACGATCCCGAAATTGTTCAGCTCAGGAGCGAGGTCGAGAGCTGGGTGGGCACGTACCCTTGCCCTTGGGACCAGTCGTCTTAGGGTGTTGACAGGTCGGGGCACGGGGAGCTGATGATGCCGATGCTGAGTGGAGGAACTAATGGGAATGCGCTCGGATTGAATAAGAAACCGAAACCGTCGCTTATTGAGCTGATGGGAAGCGGTATCGAGGGTTCTGGATCTGCTTCGAGGTCCGAAGCCTCAAAGAAAGGCGAGGACGACGACAAGCAGATGAAAGCTTAAAAGGAGCGTGGCTGCTGCTACTGGGAAGGGAAAAGCAGATTAGGTGAGGCGGAGTGAGTTTAACAGTCACTCAGCGCCTTTTTGTCATTTTCTTTTTACTTTATTTTCCTCGGTCTACGTGGTTTTATGCGGATACGGGACTATCTCACAACACATCGAATGATGGAACGGAAATGGCATGGTTGGATGGATTGTATTTGTATATATGTGCTGTTTGTTAGCTGCGCGGCCTTTCACTTTAACATTACGGGTACGGCGTCAGTTGTTTTTGCTTGCTCTGTTATATATCAAAATGGCTTGATGGTTTCATGACTTGACCTTTTATTTCCCGAACTTGATGATGATGACAGTGTTGAAATGGGCCCGGTGTAAGCGGTGCAAGACTCTACCAAGAAGTGGACTTTCGTCACAGGGCTGATACAGTAAAAACCCCTGTTCCAGCAACGCCTTCTACGAGCAACCCCCCTGTAATTGCAACAGTTATCCCAGATTTTTTTTTTTTTGCTGAGTAAGCGCAACCCTGCAACCCGCAATAAAAAATCGAAAATTTGTTCGTTAAAATACTAGTAAATCTACGCACAACCTTCCATTTTGGCACATCTCCTCCATTAACTACTACCTTCATAGTCGCATAACTCTACTAAATAAGGTAATTCTTTAATTCTAATATAATATTTAGCGTCGTTAATACTCCTTAACCCTATTTAAACTCCTTTTTAATTCATTTAGCCGCAGATTCAATTATAGGCACGTCGGTTACCTTTGTACAGAAAAAAGCTATTTGCAAATAGTACAAATCTTAACCACTTAAACCATCCTTCCGTTCTACGGTCGATTAGGCCTCTAAATTCTATAATTTACGCTTAGATAAATCCCAAATTTCTCGTATCCTTAGTCTACGTTACAATTGCCTTAATAATAATCGCTTTGGGTCTATTATTAATTTCGATAAATGGGTTAAAGTTTTAATTAGCTAATACCTAGTATTAGAAAAGATTCTATATACTTAGCAATTCGAAATAGAATATTATAGTATACTTACTACCGCCGAAATCCTCGTTAACAAGGCTGCCTATATTTGGAGGACTATAGAGGAGGTTTGTAAAAGTATAAAAATTGAACCGCTACTATCTTTTAGTAAAAAGTAGTCTACCCTCTTTAAGAAGCGCTTTAATATTACGGGCAAGCACTTCCATAGAGAAGGAGGTTCCGCCGTAAATAGCGAATCGGTTACTTGCTAAATAGAAGATATTCGTAGAGCCATTGTAATTACTCCTATTAGTAACTGTTATAATATAGATTAAATTACTTATTTTTAGAAAATATTCCCCTCTTCTAAGTTAGTTACTATTAACCGCCTTGGGTTGAAGTAAAACAAGGCTCGTATTACCCTTGCCTTTACTACCAACGATATTAGCGATGACCGATATAAATTATAAGTTATCGGGAAAACTAAAGTCCCTATAGTATTAAGGAAATTCAACTTCCCTATTTATAAAACGTTGTAGTACTATAATAAGAAAGTATAGTTTATGGCCGCTATTATAGAGTATTAGTATAAGGACTTCTAGAATTATTTCGAGCGTATAAAACTAGGCTAACGTTATCTCTTATTATTAAATAACTTTAGCGCCTATAAAGCTAGTTTCGAATTCGCCCCCCCCCCTCCCTATATTGTAATTATATTCATCCCCCCTAATAATATTTTACAATATCAATTATTAGACTAAGGCATTATCTCTTATTTTAAACGGTAATATAAGAAGGAGTTTTTTAAATGGATTATTAATACCCTCGATAATAACCCTAGTACTAGACCGTTGAAGGAGATAAACCTCTCCATTACTTTGCTATGGATTTTAGAGGTTTAGTTTAATACCCTCTATTCTAATACTATTATTATTTGTTGGAAGAAATCTACCGTTTTAGGGGGTTTCAGGGAATAATTCGACGTCCCCCTATTAATTTAGTAGGTTGTATAATAATAAAAAGAACGAAGTGGTATTAGTATTATTAATCTCTTTAATAAAGTAGTAATATTAATAGATATTTATAATCGTTTAATTATAGTTATCGATAACTTTCTAAATCCTATCGAGGATTACTCTTCTAATATTGAGCCTATTAATCTAAACGCTATATTAGAATTAATAATAGATAGATTCAAGGACTTTACTATAAAGGCAACGTTTAAGGGGGATTTTAATGATGAACCGTTTGGTGCACCTCCTATTATTATATTTAAGTAAGCGCTTGGCTATATTACCGAACTTACTGCTCTTCTTAATACTATAGATTTCTGTAATGTTAATGATTTGCGGGTAATCCGTAACTTCAAAAAGAAGCTCGAAGAGGATATGGATTTAAAGAGAGTACAGAGGACGTTGGATGGCTGGTTAGAGGGTAAAAATAAGCTATAGAAATTTTATATCTGTTATTTGTTTTGGTGTAATTCTACTAAGAAATGTATGTTTTTTTCAATGCTTTGGTGGTGTGGCCCGTGCACTCTACCCTGGTACGAGCAACCCCCCCTGTTCCTGCAACACTTTCTCTTGTTTTTTGGGGTTGCTGGAACAGGGGTTTTTACTGTAACTTCGAATCTTTACTCTCAACGCTCTGTCTAGATAACCACCGTTCGAGTTTGTCGCCTTGCAGCAACTATCAAAGCAAGCAAGTCATCAAGCGTCCTCGATTGTCGATAGTCATATTAACCACATCGCGTTTGCCAGTTTCAGGTATAATGTCCTGAAATATCTGGTACGCACTTCGTCTTACAGACTTCATCTCGAACATGCCAACAAGGAGATGGTGCTAGATAGTATCGGTAGCTGACTGGAGCGATACTCTGCTGGTGATGGGGCCGGGTCATTCCTAAATGCTACCTTTTTCATCAAATTGTCCGGTAGAACATCGGAAGGCAATCATGAACTTTAAGTTAGGTCTCGATTACAAAATGATGAATACATTCGCAAGGACTGCCTCCTTGAAGACTACTACAACCGATATGGAGCACAACGTGAACTCTATTACCTTGGAGATGAATCATGGTGATGACTACGGTCTTGTAGTTGAAGATTGCTCGTGTTGAGAGCAGTCGCATGAGAAGTTGTGAGTTGGTCGAGGTTGGTAGGTGAACAGAAAGGCTTGAGCTACATGGATGAACACGGAACCTGGTGAGCTTGGAAAGAGCAGTGGCAGTGTCTGGATCTTGGTGATGAGCGTTGTTGGATATGGATTGATGGCAGAAACGACCGGAGTCCAGTCAGGAACGAGAGACACATGAGGATACGAGATATTACTAAGGTACAGGATCGGAAGAACATGAAATAACATCACCGTCGACACCAGAAAATATACGGCACCCTTCAACAATCGAAAAAACTCTTGAATCGAGTCACCACGGGACACAACGCAACAGGTCCCGCGCTCAACCTCCCGTCCAACACCTCGGTGCCTTCCTGCCGGGGGCAGGGACAGGAGCCCGTGGCGCACCGGCATGGAAGGTTCCCAACCGCGGAAGGCACCTCCTACCTCCCCCCCTCTACCCTCCCACCTGGGTACATAAACCACCTTTCCGACACCTCTTCCCGTGGCAAGCCAGGTTAAGGAAACCCGTTGCTAGCGCAGCGGGCCCCGCGTTAACTCCCAATAACGTATCCTTTCCGCCCCAATCCCCCGGCTCCCGTTCCCGCATTGCACGCTGCGAGTTCGAACCCGGACGCTGTAAGAACCACAAAGACTTTTTTTGACTTTTTTGCTGGCTTTTCTCCCCTTCCTCATTTCCATATTTTTTTTGAGGAGGCGTGGCCGCTCGTGAGGTTGGTTTGGTCTATTGTAGTTGAATCAGATTGGATCTGTTGGGTCCTCCTTCTTCTTTCCGTGATCGAAATCATTTCTGTCACATCCATCGATCACCGCGTCAAGAAGTCGGCCTTCAACTTTTTTTTCGACAGTGTCATGTCTGTCATCCGGATGTCTTTTTTTGTCTTTTTTTGTGCCGGGTTGCTTGTTGGTATCCTACGACTTACGCCTTAATATTCTTGCAGGAGGAAGCAAGGTCACTGAGGAGGTAGGAATTTTGTCGTTTCATGGAATTAAGTGATCCCGAGCACGAAAAAAGAACCTGGAATGTTGCTTCGAGTTTCTAGTTTGGTCCTTGCCCGTCAACAGGACGTGAGACTGGTCCCGCGCCGTAGGTACTTACGTGTAGCCCACGCTCATTTGGATTCGTCGTGTATTTCCAGTGTTCCGCGGGAGCAGTAGCACAAACTCCTTGCTTGATAATATCTTGCATGGTATTGGCAGACGCAGCATGGCTGACCAAAACAACAATCAATAATCGAGGAGGGTTATCAGTTAGGACATTTCCTTGCTTCAATGTGGTGGTCTACAAAGATTAACATTACTCAGACGGGAGGGGAGATATTCAGACAGTGTTGACAAACGAAATTGTGAACCTTACCATATCAAAAGTTTGGAGATGATCATGTTCAATATGGGTGAACTTTGTCAAGATACCTGTTCGACGGCAACAATTTGATCGTCGTTGCAAAACCTAATTCCGCGATAAATCATACGTTCGATGCTTCGTTTTAATCTCTACGAGTGCAATCTTCATTTGCTCAGCCTTGAACATTCAACACTACCATTAGCTCTGTTGGCACTCACGAATACAACCACCAGAACGTGAAATCGCCACATAACGAAACTGTATAAAATGGCATAAAATCGTAGTTCTGGCGAAAAATATGTGAAGTCTTTCAATCTACTCTACGGCTTTAGTAGGAATGCTCATATTCTGTCTAGATGTCTTCCGCCATTTCGCTTCGCTCAGGAGATAGGGGTATCCTCCACCGCAAGATCAACCGACCAACCAACACCAAGTACGCTAGAGACATTGCTTCATACCGCTTATTCACAAGATCTAGGATCTATCTATTAACCATACAAATATAAATACTTTTACTTTTAATGAACCATACCGGTAGTACCGCTCCTTTTCGCTTTCCTCTTTGTTCTCCCTCTTCTCTTCCATTTTTAATCCTCTTCTCTCTCTCCTCCAGTTCTTTCAGGTACCCTCCTCATTCTTTTCTTCTCTTCTTCTTCTTCCCATTTCCGTTTCCTTCCACACTTCCGTCAACATCATACTAATCAAACATCTGCTCACCCCCCGCCACATCCACCCTGCCCACACTCATCAACTCCTTCTCATCCTCCTGCTCATCATTGCTCAACCCAAGACCACCAGCACCACCTTCGGCCTCTCTCCTCTCCCTAACCTGAGCACCAAGTCGGAGGGCGACGCGCTTGAAGTAATCGCCCATGCTCCTCTTTACGTTCGCCGGCATGTCGGCACCCTGAGACTCGAGGTACTTGTCAAACACCTTTGTCTCCTCGTCAGCGACAGCAAAGAGCTGAACGAAGGCGGCTTCGGCGGCCAACTTGACGGGAATGACCATGTCGCGGACGGAGGCGAATACGGGGGGTGCGAGCAAGGGCAAGTGAGGGCGGACGAGGTCGGGTTGGTTGCGCGAGAGGGTGCGGACCAAAACGAGGGCCAGACGGCGCGAGTCGGACGGTTGGCCGGGAGGGATGAGCTGGGAGATGGTGGTGAAAATGGGCTTGGTTGCTTCGAAGGATTTGGCAGGGGAGGCGACGGCCAAGGGGGAGAGCAAGAATTTGCCGGTCGCGAGGATGAAGTTTTCTGTGATGAAGGGCTGTGGGAAGAAGTTAGCTATTGTACTGACAGAAGAGAGACTGGACAAGGGGAGATGAGGGCGTGGGAAGAGGAAGGAAAGAAAGACTCACGTTCTTGCTGCTCATACCCTGGCACAGCAGCTCAGGCAAATCCTCCACCAGAGGCGACTCCAACAGAGCCTCGGGGCTCTCCAGCAGGACGGCGTTCAGCGCCAGAACGCTCGAGTTGCTAAAGTCCCTGGTCATAACTCTGTTCTTAAGGAGCTGGGTGGCGACCTCATCCGAGACGTTCTTGACAAGAGCACCGAATAGCTTGGCGTAGGTGATGGTCATGGTGTCGTCGCGCTCATCTGCCTCGGTATCAATAAGACCGAGGACGGCGGTGCGAGAGCCCTCGCCCATGTTGGCACCGGCCTTGCTAATGACCTCGTACAGGGCCTTGAGCATGGCCGTCTTGACGCCAGCGTCGGAAGTCTTAGAGCCAGTAACCAGCTCAGCGATCAGAGGATCCACACGGGGAGTAAACTTGATGAGGGTACCCAGGGCCTTGGCGGCACGGCTGCGGAGCACGTCACTAGAGGTATCCGCGAGCGACTTGGCGAAGGTGCGCTGAAGCTGAGGCAAGAAGGGCTTGAGAGCCGTAGGCATCTTCTCGAGCAGGTTGTTGAGGGTAAGCAAAATGGCGGACTTGACCTCGGTGGAACGCTCGGAGACGACACGAATGAGCGGACCGGTGATTTGCGTGACGAAGGGCTTGAGCGAGGCCTCGCTGGTGCGGTCGACAATGTCGGAGATGGCAAGGGCCGACGCCACTCTCTGATCTGCGGAGCCGTTCATAAGACCCTGCAGGAAAATCGGGAGAATGGCGTTGATGCCCTTGGGCAGCTCGAAGCCGCGAAGGTTGACGCCGGCAATACCGACCTGGAGTAGGGTCTGGCGAGTAGAGATGACCAGGCTCTCCATATCTTCCTTCTTGAGCTTCTTGGTGAACTCGCTGAGTGCGCTCCAGGCGGACTTGACCACATCCATGTCTCTGTCGTCGAACGAGAGTAGGAGAGAGCGGATGATATCCTGGTTGTAGCGCGAGTAGTCCACATCGGCCGAAGCAAAGAACTTGGACAGATGGTAAGCGGTGGACGCTCTTCTGCGGTGATCGTCGTGCTTGAGGAGCTGCAGCAAGGTCTGCATAACCATGTTGAGACCATCGTACTCGTCAATGGACAAAATGACAGTGTCGAAAGAGTCATCAAGCTCCGCGCGGAGGGTATCGTCCGTGGAGTTGATAATGTTATCCATAAGCGAGTTGATGATGCTGGGCAGGCGACGGTTCATAGCGGCACCAGCAACCTTGGACAACGAAGCCAGGGCCTTGGCGTTGAAGGACGAAATAGGAGGCTTGATGAGACTGGGGATAAGGTTGGGCAGAATCATGTTGGAGCGAGTAGTCTCGGTAAGCAGAGTGAGCAAAGCCGCAAGAGCGTTCTCAGCCTCGTCCTCGTTGCCGAGGAGAGTGAGAAGGAAGGGCATAACTTCCTCAACAGCACGCTTGCCGAGAATCTGCTGCAATGAGTCGAAGGCCTCGGCGGCGGCTTCTCTGACATCTTCGTCGCGGTCGGTAAGCGCGGTACGCACGACCGAGATGAGCGTCTTCTCGTGGTCCTCGAGAGCCTCGGGAGAGGCAGAAGCGATGAGCTCCTTGAGGGCAAGGCAGATACCCTGTCTGGCGTCGACATCGCGGGAGGTTTGGAGACCCTCCTCGAGAGTAGGCAAGAGAGTAGCCAGAACGCCATCGCCAGCCTTTCTTATAAGCTCGCCCAAAGCGTTGCTGGCAATAATCTTGTGCTCCATGTTCGAGCTGCCGAGACGACGGATGATAAGCTGAGTGAGAGTAGGCACAAGCTCCTTGAGAATACGAGGGCTGTGGACAAGAGCCTTCCAAACGCTGACAGCAGCAGAGCGGACAGCACCAGAAGTATCGCAGCGGCAGATGTAGAGCGAGGAGAGGACCTTGTTACGCTTCTCCTCTCCGAGGATCTCACGGAGAGAAGCACCGGCCTCCTTGACGGTCTCGAGATCTTCTTCCTCATCTTCGCCGTCACTAACCTTGACACCAGTGAGGTTGAACAGGAGATCGCCAACAAGCTCGACGGAGCTGAGACGGATGCGGTAGCTGTCGTCGGCGAGACCACGCTCGAGCTCGGGAAGCAACAGATCGACGGCTCTGACGGCGAAGTTCTTGACCAAGAGGCGGCCAGCACGGAGAGCAGTCTCTCTGATAGTCTCGACATCATCAGCAAGACCAGACAAAATAGGAGGAATGATCTTGGCCAAGTAGTTGGCGAAACTGTTTCCGAAGCAGACGGGCAAGAAGATGAAGAGCGACATGAAGCCCTCGCGAACAGCAGGCTTGGAAGACTCGACGTTCTGCAAGATGGTAGGCAAGGTCTCCTCGAGTCTGGAAGTACCGAGACCGGCAAGGACCTCGGAAAGAGCCTGGGCGGAACCAAGTCTGTCTCCAGCACCGGTGTCGGACTTGAGGGTCTGCATAAGGCCGGGGATAAGATCCGGCAGAGCGTCCTCGCCCAACTTCTCGACCAACGAACCGAGAGCTCTGGAAGCTGTCGCGCGCGTAGTAGGCACGGGATCGACAATGGCAACCTTGAGACCGGCAACAAGGACAGGCAAGTGGGCAACGAGGTCCCTGCGCTCTGTAAGATGGGCAAGAGAACCAATGACTTGGGCGGCCTTGCGCTTGGTGTTGGAACGATCGCCAAGACCACGTTGCAAGATACGGCTGACAAGAGCCAGCGAAGGAGCATCGAGGTAATGAACGAACTGGACCTTGATGAGCGAGTCCAAAGCATCGTCGGTATACTTGGTAGGGTCGCTGAGAGCCTTGAGAAGGATGTCGACAAGGCTGTGGATTTCGGGGTTCTCAATAACCTCGCCGAATCTCTTCAAACTCTTGTTCGCAGCAAGTCTGACCTCCTTGTGACTGTCGTTCAGGACAGCAGTAAGAGGAGGAATAATCTCTGGCAGACTCTGAGCAAGCTGCTGGGGATCAAGGTAAGCCATGGCACCGAGAAGGTCGCAAGCACCCTTCTTGGATCTCCACTGGTCCTCATCAAGACCATCGAGAAGGGTAGGAAGAATCTTCTTGACACCGAAGGAGCTGAGCTTGGCAAAGCAAGACTTGGCGGCGGCCAAAGCAGCTTCACGGACGTTCGGGTTGCTATCACCGAAGCCAGCAAGCAGTTGGGGAACGATTTGGATGACATAAGGCTCAAAGAGTCTGCCCAAGATGGTGGACAGAAGCTCAAAGGCAATCATGGCAGACTCGCGCTGGTTCACTTCCTTCTTGTTCTCAAGAGCGCTTCTGAGGGTAATCAAAATGCGGTGCTCCTTGAGCGAGTTGACACCACGACCGAGGATAAGACCGGCAAGACCGTAGGCGGCACCACGCTGGACAGCGTAGTCCTTGGAGGACATCAAAGTCTCAATGACCTGCTCAATGTACTTGTTGGACTTGTCTCCGCAGGTGCGGACAAGAGGAGGAAGACACTCGGCAATAGCATACTGGACAGTCTCAGAGGGAGTGCTGAGGGTGGCAATCAGCCTGTCGATGACCACGGGAATCTTGGCATCGCCATGCTTGAGATGGCGAGCCAAAGCACCATACATGATGATGACCGCCTCGTTAACGCGGTCAGCAAAAGCAGTGCCCTTGTCAGGAGCCTCAAGGGTCTTCTCGAAGGTCTTCATGAGCTTATCGAGGATGGACTTTCCGTGAATCTCGATGGCAGTGTTGGCGGCATCCAACATTTGAGCTCTGACGTTGCCGTTCTGGTCGCCCAGGGGACCGTTGTCGATGAGGAAGGCAAAGAAGGGCTCGAGCTGGTTCTTCTGGAGCAGTGGCGCAATGCCCTGGAAGGCAAGAGCAAGACCTTGTCTCGCTTCCCAAGGGTCAGAGAGATCCTTTTTCTTGGGCATGCCAAACTCATCAAGCTCGGGAAGACGAGGCTTGGCAAGTTCGGTGTAGGACTCCCTGAGCTTCTCAAGAACAGAATTGATGGCCGAGGAATTTTGCTCAAGAGCTTCAGCAAGACCCTTGGCAGCGGCGCGACGAAGCTGGCCGTCCTTGCTCTCCAAGTAAGGGAGCATCTTGAAGGCCAGTTCCTCGGTGATCTTGAACTCGCTCTCCTCCCAGATATCACGACCAAGTTCGGCGTTCTCGGGCACATCGTCGTGGCAAGCCAGCCAGATCTCTTCTGAGGTGGGAAGCTCGCTCATGTCAACGTCGGAGCTGATGGCCTGCAGAGCCGCAGTGCGAACACTGACCTGGGGCACGATGGCACCGCGGGAAAGGACAGCAATCTCCTCAGTAGAAATGTTGGGAGCGATGCACCGGACCATGTCAGAGAAGCAGTCCTTAATGATCTTGTAGTGCTGGTTGTAGTTTTGCATCGAGGTGATCAAGGTGGAAAGAATCTCGCCACGAGGGGTAGCCTCATCCGCGTAGACATCGGTGTGGAAGGACAGGAACTCAATGGCAAGAACAAGCGTGGCATCCTTGTCATCGGCATTGGCACCGAAGCCGCCCTTCTCGAGGACGAGAAGGATAAGCGGGAGCATGTAGATGAGCGAGATGACATCAAATGGACGTTGCTCACCGGCAAACCTTAGACGGTAGAGAGCACGAGTGATAAGATCATCAAAAGGTTCCTCGGTAAGGTTCTCAGGAAGCGCGGAAACGTTGTGGGCTCTGAGGGTAGCGACACCAATGAAGGGACGGATGGGGCCAACACGAGACGAGACGCACTCTGAGCAGGCGATGAAGGCTAAAGGACCGGCCTCACCAGTGATCAAAGTAGCACCAGCGTTGATGACACTAAGGGTAGCCTTGACGGCGGGACCCATCCAGCGGCTGGCATCAGTGGGAGGGCCAGTAGCAAGAGCCTTGACAATGCCAAAGCCACGCAGAAGGTTGGCGGCAATGTGCCTGACGCTCTCCCGGATCTCCGCTTCCTTCTTAAGCTGAGCGTTGACCTTGGCGTTCTCTTCGGCGGTGAGCTTCTTCTGTGTTCCCTTCTTCGCAGCAATCTGCTCACGAAGTTCCTCCTCCCACTTGAGGGTGTGATAGTTGGGATCGTTCTTGTTTGGAACGACGTTCTGCTTCTTGGCCAACACATCAACAAAAGCAGTTCCTTCAGGGGTGCGGAAGATGGCGGCCTCGAGAGGGCCGACGGATTGGACCTCAGAGACGTTCAGGTTCTGTTGGATAAGCTCAACAATGCGAGGGGTCATGGTCTCGGGGGCGACGAAGACAAGCTCAGCAGCGGCACTGTACGCCGCCAACCGCACCGTCTCAGACTTTTGCTCGTAGAGTGTCCTGTTGACAATCTCATCAAGCAAGCGCTGCTCGTACTTCCTGGCGAGCTCACCGGGATCCGTCTCCACCTTCAGGCAGAGATCGATCCAGCTCGACCTAGGAATGAGTTGCGACTTGGCAAGGACAAGCAGGGAGCACATTTGGGATTCGAGCTTGGTCTTGTCAGGCTCCGCACCAGCGCGCTTCTGGTACTCATCGGGCTTCAAGCAGATAGCTTTGAGGACAAGGTGGAGGTTTGAAGTACCCGACTTGGCCAAAGCTGCCGCACTTTCCTTGTCAGCTGCTTCGGTGGCCTCAATCCAGTGCCAAAGACCTTCGACAATGGTTTCGGTGATGAGAGCCGATGGTCCCTCGGCCTTGGAGGAGGACTGGGCGTAAAGGGTCGAAAGTGTGTCAACGGCATCGCGGCGAACTTCGGGGCCAGTGGCAGCAGAGCTGATCACGTAGATGAAAGCCTGAGCCCAGGCAGTCCTCTCTGGCAGGCCGATACTGCTAAGGAAAGGAGCAACAGCAGCCAAGGCGCGAGTCAACCACTTAAGATCCTCATCAGCAAACTTGCCGTATATCCTGGGGTTAAAGAGGTAGGAAGGCTTGGGGGTAAGGGCCAAGCTGTTCTTTTGAATATTGGCCTTCTTATAGACGGCCTCGAAGGTGGAGCTCTCCGCCCTCCGGATCAGAGACTCGACAGCGCAAAGAACAAGAGCACCTGTAACAGTACCGTTCTGAGCGGCGGTCGCAGGGTTCGCAACAACCTCGGCGAATGTGGTTCCGAGAGGAGTAACAAGAGCCTCGGCGAATTTGATGAAGTTGGCCGGCAGAGTCTCTTGGTTCTCCTTGTTGAAAGCATAAAGAATATCACCAGCGCGAAGGATCCAAGTGCGCCTGACAGGCAGCTTCTTCTCGCCAAGTCCCTTGACGTACGCATCGGCAAGAGCCTTTGGTACCTCGGCATCAGCATTCAAAAGATAGACTGCGCTGGCGTTGAGAGCAACGGTCTCAGCGCTCAAAGCTGCCTCGTTACCCTCCTTTCCTGTCACCAGAGGGAGGCCGTTGGCAATCTTGTTGGCGATACCCGTAGAAACAACCAGGGCAACCAGCATCTCGGAGTGAAGCACTCGGTGGTCAGCAGAGGCAAGCTTGCCAGTCTTGAGCGGGTTGAGAACCTCATCAGCCACCTTTTCAAGAAGAGCAGCGTCCTTGCTGCGGGCAGCGAGACCCTTGAAAACGGTGACAGCGCCGCTGCGGATAATGGCATTGGAAGACTTGACGTTGTTGAGCAGAGGCTTGACAAAGCGTCCACTGAGAGCAGCAGAAAGACCAAAGTCTTGTGGCAGGGCGCCGACAAGAGGAGTAATAAGATCGTTCAGCACAACTTCGGGGGCTCTGAGCAGACCCTTCTCCAACGAAGGGAAGACCTCCTTGTCGAGATCCTCGAGAGTGACGAAGCTCGAGAAGAAATCAGACAAGGCAGCAGCCAGGTGGGTAGGCACTTGTGTCCTAGAACCAACAATTTCGCGGGTATAAAAGGTAAAGTACTGGCTCTTGAGCTTCTCGACGATGGGGACGGCTTCCGGTTTCCTAGAGCAGACGCCAGCAATGACACCGAGAAGGACGGCATACTTGGCCGTGGGCTGGGTTCCCTTGGCAGCAAGAGTCTTGACGGCCTCCTCGATGACCTTTTCCCTATCATCTCCAGCCACCAGTTTCCTCAAGCCGCGGCGGGTAATGACGAGGGCTGACTTGCTGACGGTTCCCCTCGAACCAGGCTGGCAGCACTTTTCCAGAGCCTCGGCAAGAGACAGGGTAAGATCCTTTCCAAACCTGTCCCATAGAGGAGTACCGGCAAAGTTCTGAACCAACAAGCTGGACCATTCGACCAAGGTAAAAGCGCTACCGGGCGCAATGGCACCCTTCTTGATTTCCTGGCCGATGGCGGCAACCAGAGGCGTAAGAATTTCGGGCTCTCCGTTCTGAGCGAGCGCTACCAAGCACTTTTGGACGGCGGTACGAGAAGGGCGATCGTGGTAGAAGTCATGGGTCCAGAAGAGAACCTTGAGGACACCAAGGGTTGTTGGTCGGTCGAGGGCTGTGGAGGGTCGCAAAAGTAAAGTTAGCTTGTTGGCCTCGAAGTCTCATATGAACCAGAACAGCAGCTTGGACAGTAGTAGCTAGCTGCCGAAGATATGGTTATAGGTAAGTATAGGTGGTTGGCCTCACATTTCTGGGACAGCTTCTCCTCGATGTGGCGCAACTGGGAAATCCGCGCCGAAGTGGACGAGGATGTAAGAGCAGCCTTTGCGGCTACGAGGTCGAAGTCGGCGGACCCATTTGCGACGGGGGAGGCGGCGTCTTCGGACATGATGTAGGTTGAGGGTAGGTATGTATTCGGTGTTGTTGAAGTCTCTAATATGGGGGTCGAGGCTTAACGGGACATGGTCGAGCAACGGGAACTCGGGGAGGGTGACTCGTCGTCGTGGTTGTTGTCGTCGTCGTCGAGGGTTGGCGCGGCGCAACCTCTTTTTCTCTCTCTTCGTCTGGCAATGTTCGAGTTCCTTCGACACCACAATGGACTGGACCGGGAGTTATGAAATGTCACTCCTCTGTTTCTTTTTTTTGGTGGCCCGAGGTCGTGGCGTGTAGGTACCTGACCTAAGGATGTACAGGTAGGCCTGTAGGGTAGTATGTTATGGAGGTGTGGTGGTGGTACCTGTCGAGAGGCCTAGAAAGTAGAAGCAAAAGCTACAGACTACAACAGGCGTAGAACTGTTTGTCGTTGGTGGTGAGGCTCCTCTCCCGCAGTCGTCCAGTCCGGGCCTCTGCGAGGATGCGATTGGGGATTCCACTTTGGAACCGGCCCCAGAAAATATAGACCCCACTTTTGGCCATTTCGTCTCGGGGGCAGGGTCCCCTGTCGTCCTTTCCCTCCAAGAGCTTCAGATCATCGCTTATTAAAACCATGCAACCTTCCTAGTTCACCGTCCTGTCCCAGCACCCGAAACAAGAAAGCAAAGTCACTTTCCTCAAGGAGCGCCTCCAAAACAGCCGGCAAGTGATGGAAGAAGCTCAACCTCCCATCACCACAACCAACAAACAAAGAACCTGATCTTTCAAAACTTTGACTTTCAGTTAAACTTGAGAAACCTCATCTTCTTCCATTTTTCTTTCGATTTACTTTCATCACATTTCCTCCATCACCCTGCGTCGTACATAGCACTGCCCCTCCTCCTCACCAGCTCACTCCGCCGTCAAGGCACGCGACGAGATACTTGGACACTGTCAAATTATCTCATTCCTCCGCGTCGCTGGCGGATGGGCGTAGCGGGGTTAGCTCACTCAAAGCAGTAGGCGGTCGGTAATTTTCTGCCCAGCCACTGCCAGCCAAGAAGGGCAAGAAGCTCACCCGGTGGGCTGCGCTAACAACAGTGACTGCGGCGACGACACCGAGACACTGGGGACCACTGCCGGACAGTGACTGATTTTGAGGTGACTGCGTCAGTCCTTGTCGCTGTCACTTTTTTATCACGGCCGGTACCTGTTATCACAACAACCCAAACAGTTACCAAGACGGCAGCTTCAAGATCTAGTCGGGCTCAGTTCCACCTCCAAAATCACCAGATTCTCAGATCTGATTGCAATAGTTTCAAGATCAGATCTATCGCCAACCTCAGTTTCGAAGCACAACAATCTCAGCATACCCTGAACAACAAAGTCTTTGCGCAGAGCATCGCATCACCAAGGTCCGCCTCCAGAGTGAGGTACGGTACCACCTCTACCAACATTCGGAAGTCGAGTCTGGGGCGAGTCCCGAGTTTCCCAGAGCCAAAACAAGCACAGAGAAACCTCCACTTGCCAACTTGCCCACCAAGGGCTCCAGTTATTCTCATGCCATTGTTCTCCGTGTTCTCGCGCTACCTGACCTTTTCTCTCTTTGCATAGTAAACCAACTACTATTTTGGGCTATCTCTACCTATACCTCTTTCATACCTTACTTCGTTGTCACCAACGGGTTCTTTTCAGGTTTCTAGCATCCTATTCGATATCCAACTACACTACACACCTTCAACGCCGACCTTCCTACATCTCGCAGAGAGACCTGCAGAGAGCTGCAGAGACCGTATCCGATACCGAGATCGACCTTCGAACTCACAGCACCATGGCTGGCAAGAAAAAGTCCAAGAAGCCGGCGGCTAACCCAGCTCGTGGTTATGCTACCGCGTCCCTTCCCTCAAAGGCCAGAGAAGTCTCCGAAGACGTTGCGCCAGCAAAACCTAGCAACAATGACACCAGCAAGCCCGGTACACAAGCATCCAAAGACGCCCCAGCAACCGACGGAACTGCACCTCCCACAGAGACCGTTAAGGCTGCGCCAGAGAAGACCTTGAGTCCAGAGGAGTTCGAGCGTCAGTTGGAGGAATCCGAGTTACAATTACTGGTCGAGAAATATGCGCCCAAGGTGCGCCGAGATGCGCTGCGCCAAAAGAACCGCCTCGAGACCGACAGACGTCTGCTACGAGGTCAGGCCGATTCGATCAATCCGAAAAAGTGGCTTTCTCAAGAATTGATGGACCATGTTTTGGACCTTATCCAGGGTGAAAGCCGCTTTGCGGCTTCCAGCCTAGCTGCCGAGGGCGCAACTAGTAGATTGCCCCCGGAGGAAGATCTCATAATAAAGCTCTGGACACTTCAGCAAACTCTTGAGGGTGCGGATTTCCCTCAAGAGAAAGTTCAGCCCGCTTTGAAGTTTGTTCTGGATATTGCTCCAAATATCCCTCCTACCGTGAAGAGCGATACCATTTGGGGTCTCGAAGAGGTCTTGGATTGGCTGGCGAGAGAGTGTTCCAAGGAGGAGCTCCCTGACTACAGTGGTCGCGCAAAGAAGTCACAGACAGGTAAGTGAATGCCAGATTCGCATCTCTCCCGCCACTGACCTAATAAATTAACCAACATTGTTGCAGACACTCCTTCAGAAACCCCTCTTCCGTCGGGTGCGGTTACTCCGCAGCTCCCCGAGCTAGGCCCGCGCGGCAAGAAGGGAAAAAGCACACAGCCCTCCAAGTCATCACGAGCCCCTTCCCCGAAACGATCCAAGGTCATCTTCGACGAGTACATTGAGCCCGACCAGTTGCTCCCCTTTTACCTCGAAACCAAGACCAAGCTCTTTGAGATCCAACGTCCTCGCTTGGACACCGCGAAGGGCAAAAAGGGCAAGCCCGAGCCAAACCCGAGCGATCCCGAAGAGGCCCTTTTGCTGGCCAAGATCGAGCGAGTCGAAAAGGATATTCTATTCGACAAATATGTTGCCGAGCAAAAATGGAGAGACATGAAGATCGACTTGGAAAAGGACTATGCGGCCAACAAAAAGCAGAGAATTGAGAAGGAGCAGGAGGAGAAGAAGCAGGCCGAGGAGGTGGTTCCTGCTCCGACTGAGGCGGACGACATCGCAGCTGAAGCTGAGCGCATGGCTGCAGAGCTTCTTGCCGAGAATCCCGAGGATGATGATGAGGCTCTTGCCGGTCTGTTCGCCAGTCTCCCCGTAAATGAGGTCGACCCAACAACCGGAAAGACAAACACCGTCATGAATAATGCCGATGGTTCCAGGATTCATATCAGGGACTTTGGTAAATGGACGGGCGTGAGCCCAATGCGCGCGCTCGAAGAAGCTTGTCGCTCTAGGGACTCTTCTGTCAAGATCTCGTATCATGTCTTGTCAGACGTTTCCTTCGCCAGCAGGCATGCTGTGAAGATTCGATGGACTAAGCCCCAGGAGACTCCCGCTCCTCCGGACACGGACGACATCGAGGCTTTCACTACACCCAACGAGTTTGTGTTCAAGATGGCGTCCATTGCTACGCCTGATGCCAAGCAATCCGAGGCTTATGTTGCAACCATTGCTTTGTTCCTCATCTTCAGCTCTTCGACCAAGGAGGAAAAGGTGGCCATGAGGCTGCCTGCCGCTTGGAAGGATCTTTGGTCAGAAATGGCTGAGACCAGGAAGAGTAAGGCCGATGAGGCAGACCGCGCGGTCGTGAAACACTTGCGCGATATGGTTCGGAAGCGTATGGATCAGGAGTTGGAGGATGGTGTCATTATCCAGGGTGCTTTCAAGGGCCGTGGCCAATCCCGCAATCAGACCGACTCGGAGTCGGATCAAGAGCGGGCAAAGCGCAATGCCCAGGACCCCGAGTTTTACCAGAGGATCTGGTTGCAAAAGGCCAGCACGCCTAGGTTCCAGCAGATGTTGGCGTCTCGCATGCAGCTTCCCATGTGGCAGTTCCGGCAACAAGTTGTCGACACTGTCGAGAGAGAACAAGTCGTTATCATCTGCGGTGAAACCGGTTGCGGCAAGAGTACGCAGGTTCCCTCTTTCTTGCTTGAGGATCAGCTCCTGAAGGGCAGAAACTGCAAAATTTACTGCACGGAACCTCGTCGTATCTCGGCCATTTCTTTGGCCAAGCGTGTCAGCGAAGAAATTGGTGAGGGTAGAGGTGATCTTGGAACACCTCGCTCTTTGGTTGGTTATTCGATCCGTCTTGAGGCGAACACGTCTAGGGAGACTCGTCTCGTCTATGCTACCACTGGTATTGTTATGCGCATGTTGGAGGGTTCCAATGACCTCAACGAGATCACCCACTTGGTTCTTGATGAAGTTCACGAGCGTTCCATCGACAGCGACTTCCTCTTGATTGTTCTCAAGAAGTTGCTTGCTCGGAGAAAGGATCTCAAGGTTGTTCTCATGTCAGCCACCGTTGATGCCGAGCGTTTCTCCAACTATCTCGGCGGAGCACCTGTGCTCAATGTTCCTGGTCGTACCTTCCCCGTCAAGGTCGCCTACCTGGAGGATGCCGTCGAGTTGACTGGATATACTCTCGACCAGCGCAACCCCGTAGCTTCGAAGCTTACTGAGCTTGATGACGAAGTCGAGGCCGAGGTTGATACCTCTTCCAAGCCTGAGCTGATCCAGTCGCTCAAAAACTACTCTGCCAGAACTCGCAACACTCTGGCGCAGATTGACGAGTATCAGATTGACTTTGATCTGATCGTCCAGTTGATCTCTACAATTGCGACTCATCCCGACTATGTCGATTTCAGCAAGGCCATTTTGGTCTTTTTGCCTGGTATTGCTGAGATCAGGACACTCAACGATATGCTTCTCGGTGACAAGGCATTTGCCGACAGCTGGCTGGTTTACCCTTTGCACTCTACCATTGCTACCGAGGACCAGGAAGCCGCTTTCTTGGTTCCTCCTCCTGGCATGAGGAAGATTGTCTTGGCTACCAACATTGCTGAGACGGGTATTACCATCCCCGATGTCACTTGTGTCATTGACACTGGCAAACATCGTGAGATGAGGTTCGACGAACGCAGACAGCTATCTCGTCTTATTGATACCTTCATCTCGCGTGCCAACGCTAAACAGCGTCGTGGTCGTGCCGGTCGTGTCCAGGAGGGTCTTTGCTTCCACATGTTCACCAAGCATCGCCATGACAACATTATGAGCGACCAACAAACTCCCGAGATGCTGCGTCTTTCCCTGCAGGACCTCGCTATTCGCGTCAAGATTTGCAAGATTGGTGGTATCGAGGAGACTCTGGGTGAAGCGCTCGACCCTCCTTCGGCAAAGAACATCCGTCGTGCTATTGATGCCCTTGTCGATGTTCGTGCGCTTACAGCCTCATCGGAAGAGCTCACACCGCTCGGTATCCAGTTGGCCCGGTTGCCGCTTGACGTGTTCTTGGGCAAGCTTATCCTGCTTGGCGCCATTTTCAAGTGCCTCGACATGGCTCTTACCGTGGCTGCTATCCTGTCTTCAAAGTCTCCCTTTGTTGCTCCATTCGGACAGCGTCAGCAGGCGAATACTGTTCGCATGGGCTTCCGTAAGGGCGACTCTGATCTTCTGACCGTTTACAACGCGTACCAGTCTTGGAAGCGTGTGTGCCAGTCATCAACCAGTGGTGGCGCCGAGTTCCAGTACTGCCGGAAGAACTTCCTTTCTTCTCAGACACTGGCCAATATTGAGGATCTCAAGGGCCAACTTCTGGTGTCTGTTGCCGACTCTGGCTTCCTCCAGCTAACTAGCGAAGAGCGCCAGGCGCTTAACAAGCTCCGGTTCGGTGGAAAGCGTCGGTACCAAGTCTTTTTCGAAGTCCCTAAGCGTGTCAACATCAACAGCGACAACGAGCTGATCGCTCAGTCGGTCATCGCCTGGAGTTTCTACCCCAAGCTGTTGGTGAGGGATGTGCCTGGCAGCAAGGGCCTGCGCAACGTGGGCAACAACCAAAACATCAGCTTGCATCCCAGCAGTGTGAACAAGGGCCATAACGAGATTCGTTGGTTGAGCTATTATAACATTATGCAAACCAAGGGGTATGTCTCCTTCCCTTCCCCTTTCCTTCGTCGTTCCTCTTACAAGATGCTAACAATTTCACCTAACAGAGCCGCCTACAACGCCCACGAGACTACCGCCGTCGACCCCTTTGCCGTCGCCCTTCTCTGCGGCGATGTCCGCGCCGACATGTACTCGGGCGTCTTGGTGCTTGATGGCAACCGCGCCCGTTTCGCCGTATCCGACTGGAAGACCATGCTGGTGGTCAAGATGCTCCGCACCAGACTCAAGGAGATGCTTGCCCGCAGTTTCAAGAACCCTGGCCGGCTGCCTACTTCGCAGCACGAGCGCTGGTTCGAGGTCTGGCAGAAGATCTTCACGGCGGCTATGGAGCAGAAGGAGAAGGCGGCTGCTACGGCTTCGACTGTGACGGTGGCTGCTTAGAGACCAGCTGGGATCATCCGTTGATTTTGGGTGCATATGCCTTTGGGACATGGATAAGAGGGATATGGGTGTTTCTTTTTGCTTTTTTACTACGGACATAAGGGATCTGTTACACCATTTCAAGGCCTCTGAGAGACTCTAAAACGCATTAGCGGGTTAAAATGGTGGCGTATTGTACGAATTATAGAGGGTTATATAAAACCAGGAAAAGGCTACTAGCGGGGTTAGCAAAAGTTCGGGGTGATATATAACGGCTTCAAAGCCATATACTCTTGGTTTCTAGAGGTTAGTAGTTAGCTAGTAGGTATTATGTCGTTATAGTTATCGGTGAGGATAACTATGCGATGAATACCGAACGAACGAAAACCTATATATAGAAACCAGGAAGAGAATCAAAGATATATACAAGACCTTTAAAGAGACTCATTGATGCCTCGAAATGATGACATTTCCCTGATCGAAGCACTCGGATTCTCTTTTATCAACTCGAGAAACAGTAGTGAGCCTCAATGCCATTTTCCGGCTGTGCATCGAGCACAACTTCTTCGGCGTCTTATTTTATTAACCAATTAGCGCTTGGTTTAAAGGCTTGCACCTATAAATAGCTTCAGGTCCGGTCCTTGCTCAGATCCTGTCCTTCTCTCGGTCTCGCCAATTTGGCCCAATCACGGTTTTTCTCCCTCAACACCAACAGCCGCCATCACCAACGAGCATACCTTAGACCAGTTGATATTCACCGTCGGGATGGTTGGGTATGTCGAAGATATGTAGTTGTTCTTGGCGTAAGATTCACTCCCTCAGCCCTGACGACCTGGCTTCCCTAGAAGCGAGGTCAGAAAGCTTGATAAAAAGTCAAGCAACGACAAGCAAAGACAAGACTTGGTACCACCAATTAGATACTTTAACAGAAATAGGAAGTAGAAAAAAGCTTCTATCACAGCCCTACGAACATCTTCCAATCCATCCATCACATCTTCCAATCCGAGCCCCAACACCTGACCACCTACTTCTACACGATGCGTATGAAAAGAGATCCGCAGAAGGATTGACGTTGTGCAACTTCTTACCACGAAGCCGGAGGACCATACGGAGGTAACTAGGTAATTTTCCAGTTGCACAGCATGGCAGGCATCGAACAGAACAGTGTAGGTAGCCTTGGAAAAAAAGAGGCCGATGGGGGATATGATCTGCTCTCGGTTTGTAGAGGTTGTTGGAGAGGTAGAGGTAGTGCGACGGGATGGATGTCGTCAGCAGAAGGTGTGGCGTTGTTCTGGATTTCTAGGTTCCAACAGACGGGGACTGGGTGTTATAGGGTGGTGAGTGGTTGGGCCGGTCTAGCTGAATTGCCATGGTGTTGACATGGTGTTACCGAGGTGGTTGCTTGTTTGGATGATGGGCAGGAAGCCTAGTGTAGGTAAAGATGGGGTAGGACAATTGGGGTTGTAACCGAGTTGTGGTTGCTGGCTTTGTTCTTTTGTCACTTTCGAGGAAAGAGCGAAGGAAGCTGTTAGAAAGTGAAGTTGGGGACCGAGATTTCCCACTTTGATGAAGGGCATCCTTCTCTCCGCAAAACCCCCCAATCGCTACCTACCTCTAGATCACCGACGGTATCATTCCCTTGCATCAAGCTTCATCACTTATCAGGCAACCGACGATAACCTCACCACCTTCAACATCAAAGATTCGCCTCTTCAGCCCCAATGCCAGTCCGATCTTGGCACTCCCGCTCTTCTGCCGCTCGATGTTCACTGCACTGCATGATCACTCACAAATCCAAGAACTCTTCCTCGTTTGTTCCTCGTTGCCTTTCTGCACTGCAGCCGCGATGCAGCCTGAATGCACCTGCGTGGCGCAGTTCACCCACTTTGCAGTTGCAGTTGCAATGTGAAGTGTGCGGTCGTGCGGTCGGCACTCCGCGCAAATGGGCATCGTGGACCGAGCCGCCCACCCGCCGCTAGTCTTCGCTAGGATTGGAACGTTCAGTCTCTCACCAACATCTGATCAGGATTCCGGTTTTTTTTTTCAGCCCTTTTTTTTGAGCTTACCACACTTTCTTTGCGAGCCTTATAGAAGTCGAAAAGTCGCGAAATCATTCGCACTAACTTCTTACGCGCGTCTATGCTAGAGCAACTGGTAAGAACTACCGCAGCACATAAGACCTAAGCTCTAGTCCAAAAGACCGGCCGGGCAAAGCTCGCAAAGCTCGCAGAGATATCCCGCCGGGCACACCACACCATCCTTTTCTTTTTGAGCCCACCCTCTAGACGCCGGGTTGGATACCATTGATACCACGCTGTTGCGGGGGGTCAATAAGCGGGCTGGCGGGATATCAACCTTCCCTTTTCCGAATCGCGGAGATCGACAGTCCAACACAACGTCCCTTCGAGTCCTTCGAAGGGCTTAGTCTGGTGGAGGGTGTGACGGTGATAGTGAAAAGGAACGCAAAGAGCAAAAGGCATGTGGACGATAGTGCCTCGTTCAGGTTACAAGATTACTACTTGCCAAGACAGCCTATGGAAAGCAGTCTTTCCTTTTAGGTTGCCTGATTATGATTTAGTGACTTTGGTGAGTTGGGGGCAGTGTGTGGTGATGGGATACAAAAAGTGTGGGTTGACCTGCTCCTCCTCGGAGTTCTCTTGGATGTTTCTTTTTCTCCTTGAATACTGGGTACTAGATCGTCGGGTTGACCTATTCATAGGCATCAGTTGTTTGATAGTGACAGTCCTGTCCCACGAGGTTACCAAGTGCTGTACCTCATAAACTTTCTTCCCTCTTTTCCCCTCCTCCTCCTCTACTAAAGGTAACAGCGACACTCGCACATCATGGCGTCCGGTTATCACCCAGTTCGCCATGAGCGCGTGATAAGCGCAGACAGCTTGACTCCTCTCACAGCAGGCATTGAATCTCAAGATGTCAACGACAACAGCCAAAACAATAACCACAACTCCCAAACCTTCCAGTACGTCGACATCAACAACCTCCCAACCAATGCTGGCTCTCCCATCCCTCAACAACCAGACCAAATACATCCAGTCCAACAACAATACTATGACTATCAATACCATCCCAACGGACTGGACTACCAAAACCCTCAAGTCCAACAAATCCATCTCGACCAAAACGGTCAACAATACCTCACCACCCCAGATGGTGATATCGGTGGCATGCACCATCCCAACCTCACAAAACAACCCGCCACCTTCTCCGTCTCTCCCATGTCCGCCTCCCCCGCCTCCTGGGAAAAGCAACAACAGCGTGCCGCCAACCGCCAGTCCACAATGAGCAACAACAGCTCTCTCAAATCCGACTCCAAGCTGTCCGCCATCTTCTCCAAAAACGGCACCTGGACCTACGAAACCATCTCCATGCTTGTCGCCCTTGGGGCGGTCGCTTCCATCATCGCCGTCCTAGCTACCTACGACGGCAAACCACTACCGTCATGGCCGCACTGGATCACTTTGAACGCCGTAATCGCCATTTTGGCTACGGTAGCAACGGCAAGCATGAGCGTCCCTTTATCTGGCGGGCTGGGACAGTTGAAATGGATCCGGTTCAAGCAAGGTCGTGCCCCCCTCAGCGATATGGAGATTTATGATGATGCGAGCAGAGGAGCTTTCGGTGCCGTGAACATGTTGGTAGCGAGAAGGGGCGGGTTCGCGGGTAGTTTCGGTGCGGTGGTGATGATCGTTGCGTTATTCTTGAGTCCGTTCGCGCAGCAGATTGCGAGTTTCCCGACGAGAATGGTTGAGACTCCGGGCGGAGCGGTGAACTACCGAACGGAAACGTATGGTTTGGCGTTGCATGGAAAGGAAGAACTGGGCCAGGTGTTTGTGCCTATCTTGCCTATCAAGTCGGCTGTGTATAAGGGCCTCTTTGCGGAGGATGGACGGCCGTGGATGGGATTGCCGTTTCAGTGCTCGACGGGAAACTGCACATTCCCGCCTATTGAGACGTTGGGGGTTTGTCACAAATGTGTGGATATGAGCGAATACTTGACGAGGTATTGTCCAGAGGGAGTGGACAAGACGGATGACTGCGGCTGGCAACTGCCCTCGGGAGCAAAGTTGAACTCCTCGGCTGAGGTATTCGGGATGACTTCTCTCTTTCCGGGGTCCAGCACGGGCGACGCGACATACAGCACCATCATGAAACTCATCTTCATGGGCACCGAAACTAACGCCACTGGCCCGGGAGTCTTGTCACCTTGGGCAACCCAGTGCACATTGTCCGTCTGTCTGCAGACTCTGGAGAGCAACATCACCAATGGTTTTCTTCATGAATCACACGTCTCTCCGCCCATCACCAACGATACCATCCCCTCTTCGTCCTCCCTCTCGTCCAGCATCAACGGCCTGGAGCCACTAACCATCCAATCCCCCACCAACTCCAGTCTTGTCTACTCCATGTCGATGGAATCGATCCTCGCAATGCAGTCCTGGTTCTCCCGCCTCTTTGCCAACGGCACCGCCTCTCGCAACTCTCAATACATCAACAAGACCATCTCCGATCTGCCCTCGCTCAACTCGTCCCCTTACGTAGCGGTCAACTTGACCGTGGGTATATCCTCCGGAGAAACCTTCTTCGACACGGATATCGTCCAGGCTTTTTACTGGAACTACTACGAATATCCCTCTCCTCCGTCAGCGCCGGCTTCTGAACCGCCTTTGGGGTTGGAGATGTTGATCTCTGACCTTGCTGTGTCTTTGACGTCCACTTTTAGGACGTTGACGGCTGTGCCTATCAACGGGACATCCTTGAGCTATGAGACCTTCGTTTCAGTCCGGTGGGGATTCGTGGCGTTGCCGGTGACGGCAGTCATTCTTGCGGCGTGCTTCTTGGGAGTGGCGGCTTGGGAGACGAAGAGGAGCGGGGCGAGTTTGTGGAAGACGAGCGCTTTGGCGATGTTGTTCCATGGTTTGGATGAGGATGCTAGGGAGCGGTTTGAAGATTTGAGGAGTTTGGAGGCGAAGAAGAGGGAGAGCAGGAATGTCAAGGTTAGGTTGAGTGTAGAGGAGGGCAGTCTGGATGGGAAGGGCGGGACGTTGAAGATTGATCGGGTTTTCGAGTAGTGGGCGTTGTTGTAACATAATTTGAGGCTCGGGAAGCGAAGCACTGTTGAGTATTGAAATTTGAAAATGATAATGGATGCTGCGTGACATTGGACGAGAACTTCTAATGCTGGTCCATTCCATGTTAGTTCCTATCTCTCAGACACTAGTGATATCAAGTGGTCTACTTACGTGATGCTCAGAAAATCAACCTGTCAACCAAGGAGAGCATGGTCTGTCTTAAGATTGAAGAAGACCGGCTTCACCATCCTGGAATACCCATCAAAAGCAGGCCACAGCCCAAAGCATACGAAAACAGCCTGAACCAAACCTCCCGGTCCAAGTTGCTTTGCTGACTTTGCCAAAATTCAATCTCGCGACAGAAGATCACCAATGCCGGAAACCAGATCCCAGCACCCAACCAGGTTCCCGCAAGCCAAGTAAGGTACCATGAGCCATGGTATCCTATATTTGCTACTATTCTTCCCACGGCGGCCTTCAAAGTCTCATCCCTAACATCCTCCTGCTTCTTCACCCTGATGGGCGTAGAAGCCACTTTAGAAAGGCTTTCCGCAGCCTGTGACACCGCGGCAGGGGTGCCTCTGATCTTGACTGATCCCACGGTTGCCACCACCTCGCCTTCAGGAAGGACAGGTATGTCTGGGCGGGGAGTTTCAGGAGGGGTAGGGACGGGTATGGTATCTGGATGGGAGATTGTAGCGTCGTCCGCGTCGACGATGTTCTGCGGTTGACTGTCTGTTGTCCGCGAGGGGGGCGAGGAAGTGGTCACTGTTTGGGCAGGGTCCTGTTCGTCCTCTGGTTCCGGGTCCGATGAATATGGCGGTGGAGGACTTTGCCGCCGAAAACTCGGTCGTCGCAAAAAGAGGCTGGACCTAAACCGCGGGCGATCATAGTCGTACATGCCTGATCTAAACTCCATAACGTGGTTGTAGTATTTCTAACGAGCTCGGATGGTGTGTGGTACTGATGAGATTGATGACACTTGAAAATACCGGAGAGAAATTTGCTGCTTGTCGTGTCGAACTGCCGATCGTTGGAGAGAAAGGGTGAGGGCAGTCATATAAGTTACCGACTCGAGCGCGCGAGCCTGAAATCGATACCGCGAGGCAAACAGAAAGAGCGACATAGAAGGCGCCATCGTTGGCGAGTAGGGGAAGAACGGGAGGAAGGACTATCCACGAGGACTTCCTCTTGCAATCTGCGGGTGACACTGCCTACCTACCCGTGATTGAGGCTAGAAACTAAGTTGTTCGTCTGAAAATTTGACGGTACACATATCTTGGTTCAACCTCCCATATCAGGCAGGAACATACTAGTCCAGTGGTGGAACAAAGAAACTCAGGAGCAATAGAACGGTATGATTCCGTAGGGAATCGCTTGATACTTCCCGAGAATCTGCCATTGCCTTGCATGTATCTGTTGTTAAACAGGGTATCGGCCTCGACAACATGGCTTCTGCGCGGTTGTTTTGAGTCGGAGGCTTGAGTTCTTCTTAGGGAATCCCGGATCCGGAAGCTGAAGACCAATGGCGCCCACGGGCTCTGACAAAAGACTGGAAATCTTAAACGGAAGTAAGTGCATTTCTCCTTACTACTTGTTCATCCCATGGCAACCAGCTGGGTTGTATAGAACCAAATGGTAAACAGCTTGCGTCTTGTTCGCTTCCCTTGATATTTCATCACTGATGATCCCACGAGTTCGTTTCGTTCCTCTCGGTACTTGCATAGAGGATATCAAGAGTTATGATCCCAACTGATAACCTTCAGATTTCTGGGAAAGGGGGAAACAAATCTCCATTTTCGAGGGGAAGGGCAGATGTGAGAGGGGAACAAGAACATTGAAGCAGAAAAATCGAAGGACAGTGACAGATGTTGCTCGCAAGGGGACGGGACAACCTGGAAAGCGTTCGCGTGAAAGGAGATAAGAAAACAGAGAAAGTGGTTCGTAAATTAATCATGGTGAAAGAAAAAGAGAGCGAGAGAAGTCAAGGAAGTAGACAGGAACAGGCAAAATGGACAGCCGAATTTCCCTCCGTGACGGCGTCACAATCGCTCCTACCATTCCAACCAGCCATGGCATACTCAATCGACACCTTCAGACTCTGCACTCGTTCCTCCCCTACCGTAAATTCGGAGTAAAAAACCGAAGAGAATCTAAAGCAACTATCGCAACTGCCCGCTTTAGGCAGTCCCTCCACGATCTCGGCAGGACGTATGGTGCATGCCGGTCTGGGTGATGGCACCGCAGGTAGAACGGAATACGTTGGTGCAGAATATGGGATTGGGAAAATATAAGAATCGAATTGAGATGATTCCGGTTTACGGGAAGTCAAGAGTGAATTGGGAAGCGCAGAGTGGAAGTAACGATCGCGATGTCGAGAAATGAATTGATGTTGTCGTCGTCGGAAGGAGGTGACGTTGCTGTCTCCATTGCCTGCCGGACACCCAACCACTGTAACCCGCACCTGGAACGTACAACATTTGGTGTACTTAGGTACATGATTTAGCGCTCTTATATAACGAAGCCCGTATAGCTCAGTGGTAGAGCGCATCACTCGTATTCCAAATTTGCGATATGATGAGGTCCGCGGTTCAATCCCGCGTGGGGGCATTCAGTAAATACGTTTCTTTTTTGCATTTTTGCCCAACTGATCTTGCCATAAGAAGAGTTCGCGATTATCAAATGGGTTAGAGAGACTTTTCTCATCTTTTTCTTTTTTGCCCTTTGAAGGCTTTTTTTTCCTTGGAGGGAACAACAATTCGATTGGAAGGCGTTCTACAAGTGATACAGGAAATGACAATAGACGACAATGAAAGATTAATCCAATCGTTTAGAATCTCCGTACTTTAGAGAGCTCACAATATAACTCCTTCAATCGTGGTGCAAGTCCATGGTTATTGATGGTGTGGTTACGCTTATTGCTTTGAAGAAGTGCGAGATTGAGTAGAAGAACTGGTGTGCTTGATTCCCGACAAACAAATGTATCCAACTAAGAGCTGGTAGTTTCTGGAAGTGCAAGTGCACTGCCTTGAAAGCCTGAGTCAACCGAGGTCTTCTTCTATAACTTGTACTCGGCGTCTACTCCCTTCTTCTAAATCCATGGATCGTGATGTGACCTGTTGAACTGCTCACCACCTACAACGCCCGACGACAGCGTCACTGTACCTGACAAATCCAACGCATGTCAAACTTGACCTCATAGGCTCCTCCGCTACCCACGAGTTCCCCTCTTTTACATATAACCGTTTCCGCCTCAGATAACCATCCTCAGCGAACGTTTCGACATTCTGTACCTTCATCATCACACACCATACAGACTCAAACAACACGATCAGCGCCAAAGAGTTTGATAACGTCTAGATTTGACATCTCTTCGCCTAAGCCCCTGAGTAACCCAAGATAACACACACACATCGGGCTTTCGCATTTGAATCTGCTGCCTTCCATCCTCAAGCTCTTCTGCTCTCTTCTTTTTTGATCATCTCCGAGCTGGCCGTTTCCACCAACAGGACCTCCAACGGGCCAGCCCTTCGCCCCTCCAAAACATGGGCCACCTTCCAACAACCTGCTGACGACGAGATCATCCTCCGCAGTGGCCTGATCTAGTCGACCCACACCGCTTCGTCAATTTCGGGGTATCATGAAGCTGTCCAAGTGAGAGGTTAAAACCGTGCCGTGAAGTGCCTACGTGAGCTGACATAAAAGTGGAGGAAACGTTCCAATTTTGAAAAGTTTTGTTTTCCGTGCCGTCGTGTTTCTGTGCTGAAAGAGCATGAAGCCGATGGTGTATATATCGAGAACCGTGGACGCCGAGATTTTGACCGCTGCATTCGTTCGTAAAGGCATACATAAGCGTATTAAGAAGGGAATAAAAACAAGGTGGTGGTAATGATGGCCAAGCTAGACTCTGCTCGTTCTAGCTCAACTGTCATCATTGTTGCTCATACTGCCGACCCAACTGGCTTTCTAAGCAACAGGGGCAACAGGGGCAACGGGAGCAGCAGCGAGACCGGGGCCGCCGTGGCCAGCGTTCAGGTCATCCTGCTTGATCTCGCCATTGGTGTGGGGCTTGTTGGGGCAGTCACGCGAGATGTGGCCGGTCTCGCTGCACTGGTAGCAAGTCTTGCCGGCAGTGTTGAGGGGGCCGCCGTTGGGAGCGGTGCAATCGCGGGAGATGTGGCCGAGCTTGCCGCAAGCGTAGCACTTCATGGCCTGAGCCTGGCAATCGCGAGCAAAGTGGTTAGGGCCACCGCACTTGTAGCAGGTAGCGGGGCGAGCACCGCCAGCGAAGCCACCACGGCCGAAGCCGCCGAAGCCGCCACGGCCAACGGGGGCACCACGGGGAATGCCGTTGGGAGGGTTGGGGCAGGCGCGCTATGAAAACAAAAGCGTCAGACAAGCATACAGATCATCGGAGCTGAAGCAGTTCGTACCATATAGTGACCGGGCTGGCCGCAGTTGTAGCAGCGGCTAGTAGAACCGGCACCGCTGATGCGGAGAGTAGGGCAGTCAGCCTGAACGTGGCCGAGGCCCTGGCAGTGGTAGCACTGCTTGGCCTCGGTGCTGCGAGGAAGAGGGCATTCGCTGGACTCGTGGTCTGTCGGTCGAGGTTAGAACATCGATATAGGGCTGCCAATCAGGGGGCAAAGAAACATACTGGGCTGCTTGCCTGTGTCACAGTGTTAGTTACGTGTCCAGAAGACGGAACGGGAAGAGAAGTCGTATAACTTACAGTTGTAGCAGAGTCTGTGAGGGGAAGAGCAGGCCTCAGCGTGGTGGCCGAGCTCACCACACTTGTAGCACGCGCGACGAGAGAGGGAAGACATTGTGATCAAAGGTGTATATATAAAGAGTCTGCGAAAGTGGCATGTTAGAGAAGATCTGACTTGGTGTAGTTGTCCTGCGACGCCATCTTGACAGGTTGCCGCTCGTTGGCCCGGTTGCTGTGCCCCGCGCCCAGCCCTTATCGTTGTACATAGGTCTCGCAGGAAGAAGCCGAGGGCTCAAGTCCAACCCGGTATGGTAATCAGTGCACGCGAAAGGTCGAATGGAGGTCGCACCGCCGCCCGTCGCGGTACGGTTGCCGATTCGACGCCCGGGAGGTTGAATGCGCTGAATTGATGCCACAAACAGCCGAGGTAGCCATGACAGCTACTCGTGACGATCCAAAACTGCAGCGCCAACTTCTCTCAGACCGACGACGCTCGTTCGCAACTCCGATTGAACTTGTGCGTAACATGTTGCCAGGCTCGATATTGGTTGTGATGGCGCGTGAAGGCAACGAAAGGTTCAACCTTCAAGGCGCAGTCATACTCGATAAAATGGTGCTAGCCGATGATGCGATAATGCGCGGCAAAGTGGGGTTGGACCGTCGGTTTGGTATGTAGAACAGGTGCGCGCATGGCTTGCGACAACAAACAACCAGAGCGAAACCAGCTTGGTACGTTTGCGTCGACTGGATTTCGTGTCTTTTGTTGTTTTGTCGATGTTGTCGTTATCGTCGTCGTGATCGTCGTCGTTGTCGTCAACGTGTTCGACCCGGCAAAACCACGAAGGAGCGCGAGGGCATACAGATAGATACTGGACCTGGGGCAGGGCAAATGGACTCGATGGCGGCAACTTGGGGGCATCACAGCGCGCCGCCGCGACAGACAAGATCGGATGGAAGAGAGAAGCAGCTTGACTGACCTTTGATAAAAGAAGACAGATACCCAAACAAGAACTCGGAAACTCTCTGACAACCTGCGACAAAACTTCTTTCAACTTCAACTTCTTCTTCAACTCGACTTTCACCAACTTCAACACCAAGAAAAGAAACAAGAGGAGCGAGCGTACCCTGTGCTGGTGATATGATTCAAGGAGCGATGCTGGAGAGAAGGGGAAAGAAAGAGAAAGAGGGGCGGAAAGCACGGAACAAGTAGGATGAGTGGACGGCTGGGCCACGGCTGCCCGCTTGCTGCTGGATCAGACTGGAGCCTCTCCAATGCTCCAAAGCGTGCCTCCTGCGGCGCTCATGTTTCTTGGCCAGCCAGCAGCAGACGCCGAACGATTTGAGCAGAGGCCAGACATCGCTCGACAGGGAACCGCGCACTTGTGAGTCCGTCTCAACACTAGGAAGAGACTCGCAAGAGACCTCTGCCTCTCCCCCGCCCCCGTCCCCAACGTTACCTCGCGCGTGGGTTAAACATGGGTTTCATATCAGGCTACTGGTCAGAGGCAAATATCCAAAAGTATCTCAAAGGTACCCCCAAGGCCCCTTGCCTTGTGCTTTTGTTAGCTCTCGGATTTTGGGAAGGCACCTCCCTCTCTTGTTCATGATGACTAAAATAACTGTGGTTGGGGAAGCTGACGACTCTTGCGTTCCTTCCCTTGGACGATTTCTCGGAGAACTGGGTGGACCCGATGCTCTATCACTTTCCTTCCATCTTTCAGCTTCATGCCCAGCAATTTCCTCCTTTCTGTCCTATCCCGTCCAGCTTTCTTTGTCCCTCGCCATCCTCCAGGACCACTGCATATGGACACCTCTTGTCAAGGATCATGTCCACGGATAATCATGTTCTTTCACTTCCTCTCAGAGAAACAGTCAGATGAACCAAACGCTAAAAAAACTCGATGAGCTCTTGGCGGGCTCCACTCTGCCCGCACGCACTCGTCCGCTCTCGGGCGTGCGTTCACCATCACCCACAATCGTTCCTTCCGCTGCCGCTGCCTTCTGTTCGCTGCAGTGGCGTCCTCTACAGTGACAGTGACTCGCTGCTGCTGCTCTGTGCACTCGCAGGGACTCGGAACTTTGAGCTCCACTCAACCGCAGGAACACCCAGCCAGGCCAAGAAGACACCATCAGTTTCCCTCACAGCTCTTGTCGTCGCATGGCACCCGGCTGGCGATGCCCTGCCCGGCGCCTTGACGGTCTTCCTACCAGTCTAGCCACAGAGAGCAAAGGGCATGAATCACACGCGCCCACTGCGACATCTGTCACGGAAGCTTCCCTTTTCCGCTAGAGTCCATCCCACGTCCTTTGCCGTCTTTTGCGCGGATGGAGGGTCACCTTTGCCTGCAACCTACTGGACATTCCAAAATCTGGCAACATGTCGCTGACCACATGTCGATAAATCCTCGTGGGGAGAAGACCGATACGTATGAAGACACGGCTGGCGGCAGGCAATTTGCATGATCGTATCTCCTCACCAGATATGAATGCGAGGTCAAGGTCGCTGCCGACGGAACCCTTCATGTCTCGTGCCTGCAGGTGAGGATAGTCAGCTCGGTACGGTGCCAGTGGCAGTGGGCTCGGGTTCCTGCCGACTTGGGGCCGGCCCGGACGTTCAACGCCGCGGAGAAGGGAGCTGGACCACGACATCCGTCTTCCAATGGGAGTCATTTCGAAGGAATGTTGGGGAGCAGCAACTCAACAGCCAATCCTTTCAACCGGAAATGATGTACTCACGACAAGATCATCAACACCATTTCATTCTCACTTTGACTGGACATCGATCACATTCACATGTGTCCATGTTTCGGAGCATTGATGTGGAAAGTGGACGTGTTGGGCCGAACTGGCTCGACTGGGGAATACAAGTTGTTCGCGACTTGCGACAACCGGCCACCATTCCGTCCCGTACAACCACCCCCGCTGCAGGTCCTGGACAGCTGGGGAAATTATCCCTGCCACTGTTTCCCCAGCTTTCATCAACCACCATCATTTCTTCGCCCACCGTCTCTGATCCAATCAGACTCGAGATATGATCATGGCCATCTCTACCGTCCAAACCCCGCGGTGATACACATCTCGTTCTATCTGACAGGTCTGATTGACCCAGAGGATTGAAGATATATGTTTCAAGAATGTGCATTCGGAGGTCATCAAATGCCAATCCTCGGGTGCGGGATGTGGGCGGCAACGGTGGTGATTAAACTTCAGCTGTGTAACCGACCTGCAGGGTGCCGTGGTCACAGGGTGATTGGAAATGAACCCTCAGGAGCACTCAAGTGAACACTACAAGCAAATCGCCAGAGAGTGCGGCGATACTACGGGTTTTGAGTGCTCGCTCATGATGGCAGATGGCAAGACTATTACCAAGTGGAAATGACTCGCAGAGCATCAACATTGGAATTCTCATCAACGTTTCGGTTGCCACAAGGTGGAAAGAGTGGCATCAAATCTTCGGCATCGACTTCCGAGCTTTCGCCAGCTTCCCCGCGTTTCGGCTCGCCCCAGGCCGACATGCCTTGTGAGCACCCACCTCCCTCTGAAATTCATGTTGCTGAATGGTTTTTATCAAAGGAACTGTGACCAAGTGACATCAGAGCATCGAATATCCAAGAATCAACGAAGCGGTTGAAGACGCAACTATTATCATTATACTATCGTGGCCGTTGCCGGGGATTCGGGGTGATGTTGCCGCGACAACTTGACAAGTGCTCGGACAGCTTACATAATCTAACCTAGGGTGAAATTGACCAATCAGAAGCCTGGGATAAGGCTATCGCGGTGTTCACCCTATCACCACTGCAGCTCGCGGTCTGCGACGGACAACACCAGGTCAAGATATCACCAACATCTTGGATAACACGGGCCATTTATGAGGTGGTAAACATTGCTCATATTAGGTCAAGTCACTCAACGCCAACGCTTTCCCATATGAACCACAAAAATTCACTAACATCACATATCCAACCCTAACCCAAGTCCTTTTTACACCTTGCTCACGCCAACCGTCTTCCAGCTCTGGCGCCGCTCGGTACATCCGCGGCCGGTGCAATAGATCGTGGCTGCGCCTCAACCACATAGCTGACGCCATCATCCGAGCTGTAAGACGGAGGCCTGCGGAGAGTTCCCGGGTTAGGTCCGTCTCTGCTACCAGCCCTGGACCGAGCACCCTCCGAAGCGGCCTCCTCAGTCGGAAGCTCGGGAGTGACTGCCTCGTTGCGCATCCAGTAGATGCGGTTGGGATCGACTCTCTGGAAAAGACGTTAGAAAGTTGTTACGAAGGTCAGAGTAAAGCAGTCAACTTACCACGGACTCTCGCCACTGTCCATACTCGGGCGGTTTCGACACGGCCGCATCACTCGGAACGCCAGCAGCCTCCTCATCACGTGCCAGAATAACACGGATTGGCGTAGGAGGAATGGCATACGGTCCCGCGGGGGCATGGATATCTACTCCGTGATGCCCGGCCTGTCCGCTTTCCAAGTCTCCATCGCGCTTGCTTCGTCCGCCTTTGAATGCCAGCATTATAAGGCGGATGACGCTGTGGAGGAAGACGATGGCTCCTAGAATGACGACGAGAATCATGGCGATGGTGAATTCGCTGCCGTCGACGGTGTGGGTGACCGCCAAGGCGAGGTCTGTCAACCAAGGTGTTATTAGCATGGGCAAAATCAATAAAAGGGTAAGGTAAGTAAGGAAATACTCACAGATGATAAGCAAGCAAGCCAAAAACAAGCCCGAAACAAAAGACCGCAGAATAAGCGTCCGCTTCGTCCTTGACTTCACCCACGGAAAACAAAACAGGAAATGTTTCGGCGGTGGCGCTCTCTTCTTCCCCCTTTCTGAGGGATCTCCGGTGGCCGCTGATCGCGAGTGCGAGCCTGATCCGGAACCTTCATGCCGTCTCGAGCTGCCATGCTTTCTCTTCCTTCTCTTCCTCCTCTCCTCATCACGGCCATCCCTATGTCTCCTCGTCGTACCCGACCTTCCGGAAGGATCCCTCCTAGAGCGATGACTCCTGTGACTCCGATGCCCAGAACCAGAACCAGAAGCACCTGCTCCCGAGCCAGAACCATCACTCCTCTCTCTTCGGCGGCGGTGCTCACTCCTCTCACCACCTCTCTCACCCCGTTCCCGATGGCGTCTCGAGGAACTATGATGAGCCCTCCTCGGCTCCGTCACGCGCACCTGTCTTCCATCCCTACTGGCACTTCTATTCCCACCAAGCAACCCAAAGCCATACCTCGACGCCCCTCTAGTCTCATCCCCTCCCCCGCGAGAAGCAGGAGCACTCCCATCCCTAGTAGGCGGTCCATTACTCTCCCTACTCCATGTCCTTTCCACCCCGGGTACATGCAATCGCGTACTAGGTAATTGCTGCTCACCAATCCTGAACGCCGGACTTTTTGGCGACGCCGGGTACTCAGCCCCCGTGGGAAAGTTAACTTCGGTGGCGGGGGGAAGGCCGTCGCCGGAGTAATGGCTACTTGCTGGACGGGGCCTGTTGCCGCCGAGGAAGCGGAAGGACATACGGGGGAGGAAGAAACGGCTAGAAGAACGGCGTTCTACCTCAGCCATTTCTCTCTCGTCCTGGGGGATAGGTGGAGGAGGTGGGAAATTAGCTGGTACGCCGTTGATGGTTCCGTGCCCGGGAGCGGGAGGGGGCATTCGCAGAGCTGGGTGGATGCCGAGCTGGGCTTCGAGGTCGCAGTAGAGGTCTTCTTGGCTGTTTGTCATTTGTCCATGTCCATGACCATGGCCATTGCCCATGTTGTGCTGGTTCTGGTTCTGGTTGCGCTGGTGAGAAGGATGGTTGAGTGTGCTAGCAGACGGGTAGCGGGCTCGCTGTTGCCGGGTCCTAGGGGAGAGGGGGGCAGTGTCTGAGGAGCGGGAAGACACGGAGTAGACTTCTTCGTCTTCGTAGTCTTCGGAGTCGTACTCGTCGTCGGACGACAAAGAGGAGACGGAGTCGGCGTAGGTGTAAGGGTTTTGGTTTTGTTGCGCCCTTTGTTGGTTGTTGCTGTTGTTGTTTTGAACGGCCGGGAGGAGGGCGGGCTGGGGCTGTTGCGGGAGGTTGTCCCCGGTTGGTGCTGCGCCGGAGGGAGCCGTGGCGGTGTCGCCGGAAGGGACAGGGTCGTTTCGCCGGAGGAAGTTAAAGCTGTTCATCTTGAAAGCTTGAAGAATGAAGGAAGGGCCTGGTAAGTTGTTGGTTGTGTACAGGTGGTAAGGTAAGGATCGTGTGAGTTATGCGCTGTTCATGCTGTGATTGTGCCTTCGTATATCGTTCGTCGTTGGACAAGCTTCCTGCGTGTCTCTGTTTCTCTCTGGGTATCACAAGTAATTTTCCGGCTCCAGGCCTGTGTTTCGTAGGGTTCGTCTCTCGTCGCTTTGTCGTCGTTTCGTATCGTCTGGCTGTGTAGCCACAAGGATCTCCGATACCAAGAACTAGAAAATCCGGAGTAGGCGTGGGTAAGGTTTCTTTTCGAATACCAGATTCGAAAAAGGGAGAGAATGAAGGATAAGGTGAGAGAGGAGCTGATGGCCACCAAAGGAGTGAATGGCCTTACACTGCACCTGTCGAGGTCGACGGGACGAGGAAGAGAGTGGATGAAGAAAGAAGGGTAAGGAGAGAGAGAAAGGTAGAGAGAAAGGGCTGAGACGAGCAAAGAAGCGGCCCGTGAGGTGACCACACGGGGGGAATCCGGGGTATAGCTGGACTAAAAGAGTGTGTGACTGTGCAACCTTGATGAGCCAAACAGCTATGAATGGAACGGGTGGATGGGTAGCTCCTAGGCCAGCTAGGTTGACAGCTTGTGTGATAGGCTCGATGACTGGGTGACTCGGGAAAGAAAAAAAAAAGGAAGTTGACGTGGTAAACACACTAAAATTCTCAAGCTCGACAGCGAACCATTGCTTTGTTTCAGGAGGGAAAGAAACAAGACCACCAAGAAGTATGGAGTCCCATGTGGGTGTAGGACGGATCGCGGAACTGGTTGATGGCCACCATGGATGGTGGGTTGCAACTAACAAGGCTGTGCTATATTATCCTATGGTTGACAAGCCTCTGGGTATGACGAGACTTATGCAGGGGTAAGGAACGGAAAAGACATAAGAAGTGCAGCACGATCACGGCTTTTGGGAATGAAGGACAAGAAAGGCAAAGCAGGGGGGAAAGCGATGCGATGTGACGCCTTCCCCTTGCATAGAAACCATGGTCGAGGACGGATGGCCGAGGGACTACAATAAGGCTTGTATCAGTTTCCGAGTCCTTGGACCCCAAGCTTTCCATTGGGATATGTTGCACAACTGGCCAAGCTGAAAATGTCATATAAACCAACCAAGTATCCCAGACGGCTTTTCACTACAGTCGTTGGAAATTCCTGGCTGTCAAAAACCTGTGATAAAATGCTGCTGCATGTCCATCACCATGCAGGCACAACACACTGAATGGACGGACTTTGATAAGCGGTACCTTACAGCGAACGTACAGCAGCCTGCATCTACCATTCACACCCACCCGTTTAGTATTTGTCCCCAACGTCGGAAATGATTTGTCGTGATTTCTCGAGAGGCCGCATCGATGGTGGTGCGTAACGGTTAAAGAAGCCAAGTCCCCGTCCACGACCGTCCAATGGAACCCCTGAAGGCGTCAGAAAGGGGCAAGCGGAGCGGCAAATGATTGGTTGAGAGCTCTCCATGGCCAAAGCCCCCTAGGCCAATCTTCTTCGCCGCTTCGCTGGGAGGCCCGAGTGCCAGGCACGTCAGGGCTGTGAGGCGTTTCAGGCGCAAGATGGAGAGGGCCAAGGCTGGTTTCAGATTGGTCGATGGGCAGACCGAGGGAGCCTCGGGGGCGGGCCAGGAAGATGGATGGATGGTGTTATAGTTTGGTTTGTATATGGGCTGGATTCCGTCCGGTCTACCGAGCCAATGTCGAAGACTTTTGGTTTGGCGACACAGTACATGCGTACCTGGAGACCTCGCCGCCCTCGAGTTCATTGATGTCCACAAGATGGTGATAGTTGGGAAGACTCAATATTTTCCTCTCCCACAAAGGCCTCCTTCCAGTCGAGTGATGGTTGCGCCCAGCGGCTCAAGTCTTGATTCTTCCAGTTCCATTCAGGCTGGGTATCTAGTTGCGAATGAGAATATGCATCTCGTAAATAACTCCTTACGCCATGCGTCCGTCGACCTGTTTCCTTTTGTGACATTACCGGGTGCGCTGAACCTCCAGCATTGTACCCTTATCCAACCAAAGACACTCCTTAATTTGTCGGCCCAGCCCGGCACACCCTTTCTAGCTTCCAGCGATGACATGCACGGAATCGTGGGGTAAGGCTGGCCTCTTCCTTCGACTGCCCATATGTTTGGGATTCGCCAGTGCGGGAATGAACCGTAACGGTCTCTACTCGTCTGTTATGCGTGCCCTAAAAGCGACTCAGGGCAAAACTTCATTGTTCACTTCAGCTCGCCGAGCAGCATGGTCCTATCGGAAGACGCGGAGAGAACTGTAGCATGGTTAGTTACCGCATACGATACCCGAGCCGTGGAAAACTTACTCAGAGGGTCGGTGCCCGGAGAGAACTCCGCCACGTTGACCGTTCCCTTGTGACCGGGCAGCTTGTACAAAAGCTTGCCAGTATCACTACCCCAGATAACGCAAGTACCGTCACCCGCACCCACAGCAATCTTCTTGCCGTCCTTATCCCAGCTTCCCTTGATTAGGTTCTGCTCCAAACCCAGCGGCGCACCATCGAACGTGCGAATGTGCCTATCCGCAGGCGCAAATGGCCTGATGTCCCATGTCCTCGCTGTCGAATCCATGGCGTAAGAGAGCAGCTGTTGCGAATCTGGCGATACCCTGAGAGTCGTAACAGTATCCTGGTGCCCAATCATCGAGTAAACAACGGCCTTCTTCCTTACGTCCCACGCCTTGATGTCGTTGTCGATTCCTCCTGAATAGATCTCGTTACCGGCCTCCGAGATGGCCACAGCGGTTATCGGGAAATCGGTCTCGATGTAATCGGCGGCGTTCTTGGTTCGCGGGTCCCAGATGCCAATCGTTCCGTCGTCGCTACCACTGATGATCAGGTCCTCACCGCGTCGGGAGATGTCGAGCGAGTTGACGACTTCTTCGTGTCCGACGTAGCGCCGTATCCTTGTGCCTGATGTGAGGTCCCAGCTTGCGAGGTGCATGTCGGCGGAAGCAGAGAAGAGGATCTCGGAATCGCGCGACCATTGGAGGTCGAGGATGGCGCCCTTGTGGCCGTTGAGAACGCCGTAGTTTTCGCAGTCACCGTAGGTTCTCCAGAGCACTGTAAACGAGACTTGTCAGCCGGAGCGTCCCCAACTATCAATGGCCAGAGCTGATGTAGGTTGACGTACTGATTGACCTGTCCATAGAACCGGAAGCTATGAGGTTGCCGGTAGGGTCGAACTTGGCCGCAAAGATCTCGCCCGAGTGACCGGACAGCTCCATCACTGGAGCCTGGAGACTGCTCGTACGGGGAGCTGTCTGAATAAGGGCACCGCTGTTGCCAGTCGCGCTGGTCCTTGTGAGGGCGCGACTCGAGCCCAGGTTGGGTCTCTTGACGAGCTGACCCCCGCTGGGGTCATCGGAGGCAGGTCTCTTTTCGGAGGACATGGCGGGTGGTTCGTGATTCTGGTACTCGAGTGTGTCGTCGGTGTAATCGGAATGGATATGACAAACAGGTTGGTCTCAGAGGAAGCAATTGGCGTCGTTGATACGTTCTTGTGGATTTTTGATAGCCCGCTCTCCGTCGCGAGTTGGCGATTTTGAACTTCACGTCAGTTCCCTGCTGCGACACCTGGAGCTGCTGTAAGGCTAAGCCTGATCAGGCTAGAAGGCTGAACGGGTGGACCCACGATTGTGAGTGGGGCCCCAGCTCCCGCTCGCGAACCCTTGCAACTGTCCAAAGCTTCAGTGCCTGCGGTGCCTGCCCCGGCGGTGCCAGATCGCTGTCAGCGGGGCAGTCGCCCGCGGCTTCCACTCCAGCTTCCATCGAGGTCCCCAAGTTCCATCCCGTCTTCTCGGGGCACAATCCCACCGCCTTGCAACAACATCATCGCTTGCTTTATCGTTTCGTTTTTTGCCGTCTCTCTGCTGTCCCAAAGACTGTCCCGCGCACCGATTATCTGCTCTTCTTGACGGTATTTGTTTTATGAGAACGGTTTAATCACATAGAGGCTTTCCGGGCTTCTGACCTCAACGCCCACAATGTCAGCAAGCAAAGCATCCCGTCTAGGGGAAGAGTACGTCAGGTCCCAACATCCCACCCAACCAACGCCAAACAATGGACGTCTTTGTCTTTTATCTTGTATGCTAACGGCTTGTTTCTTATCCACAGGATCTGGAAGTATGATCGCCCCTGACCCCGCGACAACAACATGCCCTCGCAGTGCTAACTGCCAGGCAGGACGAGGATCGAAAAGGTTAACGCCGAACTAGTCGTCCTGACATACGGAACCATCGTTGCGCAAATATGCAAGGACTTCGAGAACGACTATACCGAAGTCAACAAGCAGCTGGATAAGATGGGATACAACATTGGTCTCCGTCTGATCGAGGACTACTTGGCCAAGTCGAATACGATGCGCCGGTGCTCCAACTTTCGGGAAACCGCAGAGATGATCGCCAAGGCAAGTTCGAACCCCTACAAACATCACAGCATCCCCTGCTAACACGTTTGTGATGCAGGTCGGCTTCAAGATATTCCTCAACGTCACCCCGACAATCACAAACTGGACGAGCGACAACAAGCAATTCTCCCTCGTTTTCGACGAGAACCCTCTCGCCGACTTTGTCGAACTTCCCGATGACGGCCGGGCTCAAGACGAGCTATGGTTCTCGAATATCCTCTGCGGTGTCCTACGCGGTGCCCTCGAGATGGTACAAATGCAGGTCGAGACCCACTTTATCAGTGACGTGCTCAGGGGCAACGATACGACCGAGATGCGTGTCACTCTCGTACGCTACATTGATGATGAACTTCCACCCGAGGACGATTAGGAGAGCCTAGGATCAAACAATCTGGATCTGGTCGATGACGATGCAAGCAAAAAATCAGATGCGAAGGTCGACACTCAAGAAGTCTTGTCCGACAACGGTGATAGTGCAGAGTCAGAGGAAACGACAGCGGAAGAGTTTTTGGCGTTCCTGGACAAACTTCCCAAACTAGGGAAAAAAAAGGAAGAAGAGCGGGAACAACCTGGAATGACCGATGGCCAGATTCTTCCTCAACGAAAAAAGGTTCTCGAGGATGTGGAACTCCGCCCACAGGAGTCTCCCATTCGGTTCCATAAACCAACTACCAAGCTGCGGATCGGGACCTCGATTGAAGGAACACGGGAAGAGAGTCCCGAAAGTGATGATAAAGAAGGATATGATCAGTAATAAACGAGCGTATCATGCTCTGGAGGGATGGAGTTGGGGCGTCCGATCAGTGGCCAATCCCGAGCGAAATTAGGCAATGGCTTATAATATTTACAATGATAGCGATACATTTACCTTCTCTTTCAGGTCCAGCCCGCTTCACCCTTGACCACGAAATGCTACCACGAGAACAAGTAACAGCGCGGCATCGTGGCGTCCGCCGGAACTATCTACCGTGTGCAGTTCGAGAAGAAAGGAGAACGGCTGTTGCTATACAACAGAGCCAACAACCCAGACCGAACCAACAACCAACCACCCGCGAATCGCTGTGGAAAGCTCCATCATTGTTCTAAGTGCTTTCATGGAAATTGAAGACGTTGGTGACTGACCATACCTTTTAGTTTCGGCGCGTATCCTCTCACCATGACTGGCTCCCGAATGCTTTCGAAGCTCGGCCAACGGCGTCCCCCTACGTCAGATCTTTCTCAGTCAGACTTTGGCCCCTGTCCTCGGTAGTTCACTTCGATGCGGCTCAAGTGAACGCGTCGGTAGATCCCCCACGTTACTCGGCACTTCCTTTGTCCATCCCCACGACCTGCCTCCCACGCCCGTCCGTTATTGTTTCCGCCAACCAACGCCATGTCATATGACACCCGCATAGGATTGATAGCAAGACAAGTAGAAGAAGTCCAGCTAAGCGCTCAGGCAGTCTTCATTACCGACACCAAACCAACACGATCACGGCATATGATATTCCTTTCACCACCAGGAGGCCCCGGCACCAACGATGTCGTTGTCTTGCAAGATACAATGCTGTTGGGGCAGTTAGAAGAATGCTTTCGCTAATCATCGGAATGGAGAGACGTGTGGTGAATAATCCGCAGTTTATAATGAGCTTCCCGCTGTTTCCACGGCCTTGCAGGGAGAAGCCAAGTCACGAAATTCCACGACTGAATTGAATTCGAAAGATACAAGGAAGCCTTACGCCAGTGTTTCACTACCGAAGACACCATGGGTTCCGGAATGTCTTATGAAGAGAGGAAAGAAAAATTCAACGAGGTGTGTTTTCCATTTTAACCAGCGGTTGTCCAGCACGTCTTTTTCTGACTTGAGAGATAGTCCAATCCAAACTGCACGTCGTATGTTGTACATGTCTATACTTCTTGCAGTTTCTGTAAGAACAAAAGCGAAAAATGTCGGAAAGCATACAAGCAATGGAAGCATGACAAAAAATATTCACCAACATCGACAGTTGATATACCCAGGGACTCCATAGACAAATACTTGTTAGTGCCGGGTATGGAGGCTTTGCATGAGTATCTCATCTCAGAGCAGATTTTCCTCTACATTGAGCTGAGAGGCGCTTTCTGCCGCAAACCGGAGCTTGAGAGTATCAAGCATGTGCGTGAGGCGTTTGAAAAGAATCAAAAGAATCCGGCTGAGTTTCTTAAGGCATTGAACCGCAGAAGAGATTATCGAATGATCTGTCGTAAGTATTCGTGGTGGAAGAAGGTGTTCGTTATCAGACTCGTTTGACGACCAGCATAGGAAGAATTTCGAGAAGGAACTTTGTATGTTTGGAGTTTTGACAAGGCTACGAGGAAGTTCGGGGAAAGCTACGCAGCTTGTAGATGGAAGGATGCGCAAGGTTTATTTTTCTTCAGTCATTCTGAGAGCGGAAGAGAGCAAGTGTTTGGTTCTGGTAGGGTCAGCGGTTTAGCGGACAGACTTTTACGTGTTTTGCTTGCATTTTAGTGTTTCGACGACAAGAGGTAGATTATACGACAATTATGTCGAGGGAGGTTGCGTGTGAGCAACGATATTTTCATTCATTGTATGCCAGCCCATCCATGTTGCAACTTTCAATCGACATCGTTTGCAATATGTCCACTTTTCACGATGTAAGCATCAAGCTCTCGTTTCGGCTCCCTTGTTTACCTAGCTAACTCCTCAATATCCCAGCTCTAGGGCCAGCTCCCGCTTCACGTACCAGAAGACAAAGAAATCTAGCTAGGTACTTGCTTCCAGCACCCTCAATAGAAATGATGATTCTGATTTCAGGCATCTACTGGGGGAGCGTTCCTTTGTCCATTCTTGCGACCCCATCCATGCCGCCTCACCATTGTTCTCTCCAGGGCCAAGTCATACGACACTCGCAGAGAAGATCGTGAAACGGAAGTAGAATAATTCTATTAGCGCCCAACTCTGTTTCTACCACCAACGCAATCCACATTCTCATTATGATGAACGCTAAACCACATCTCTCTTTCTCTCTGGAGGCACGAAGATTACCAACAACGCTCCAGCCGCCGAGCTCAGCAGAAACGACACTCTCAACTAAAGTTGTTCTTTGGAGCCTTTAGCGCTGTCAACACAATGGAGACGGAGCATGGACAGTGGTTTATAACGGGCTTCATATGCCCTCACCGGGTTCGCATCCAGACCAAAGTGAAGGTCAAGGGCTTCGAGAATTATTCGCAAGAGAAATTCGACCGGCCAGACAGATCCAATCACGAGCCGAACTCCATTGACGCGCAAAGCCTAGCAGTCACAAGGCACATACAGGTCATCATTGTCCCCCGGCACGGTATTACCAGAACTATCATGTGTTTACCTTCTCCAAACCGGGCGAACGAACCGGTAAGATCACTCGCCCATTCCGTCCTTGTCATCTGGCTGGCTCATTTCTAACCTCTACCTACCCAAGCAGAAGCCACGCAATAAATTACAGAAACGGCCTCCTGCACCAGCCCCGAAAAAGACGATCCCCCAGCAAAGAAAGTCGGTGCAGGTGCCGACGCGGGCGCCTGTCGTAAGGGGAGCGTCTGCCTTACCCCCAGCAAGAGTGACGACGTCGAATATACCTCAAACTGCGAGGCCAATGTTTCAACAGGCAGTGATTCAACGGCCAATGATTCAGCAGCCAGTGATTCAAGAGCCAGTGGTTCGAAAGCCAGTGGTTCGAAAGCCAGTGGCTCAACAGGCAGTGGCTCAACAGGCAGTTGCTCAACAGGCAGTGGCTCAACAGGCAGTGGCTCAACAGGCAGTGGTTCAACAGGCAGTGGTTCAACAGGCAGTGGTTCAACAGCCATCGAGGGCAGCGACGGCACCGGCAGCAATGTCTGATCAAGTCTTGCAAGTAGCGATGTGTCTTCCCCCGTTTGAAATAGATTTCGCGAATAGCGAGAAGAGCTTGGCTCAACAGCCAGTGGTTCAACAGCCAATTAGGGCAGCAACGGCACCGGCAGCAATGTCTGATCAATCCTGGCCAGGAGGGATGTTTCTTTCCCCGTATGAGGCAGCTCACGCGAAAGACAACGATCTTGATCGGAACCTGAAGCGGAAGAATTCAACCAAAACTGAAGTGATTGAGCTTACCGATGAGGAAGGTGATTTCCTGGAATCAGATATAGACGGATACGTTTCAGAGGTTAGTGAAACGAAGGCTCATGTTAAGAGGCGTGGTACTCGGAAGAAGCCTGTTCGTATTTGAGGGGGTTTTGGATTGGGATGCTTCCTTGAGGTAAACTTTAACAGGGCTTGGGGCTTTGCGATTTGGGCTAAAGGGCACCTCTAGATAGATACCTATGGCGGGCGATGAAGAAAATGTGATGCTCTGCTTCTATCCTATGTACTGTGGTCTTCATTTTTCATTTCTCTTTTCTTTTAAGTTTCCTATTGTTCATCTTCTCTCTCTTACTCATTTTATGTTCCCGCCGTAGAATCACACACAGATCAACCTATACGACTCCTCGAATACAAGGGGACATGGAGATACCTACAAAGAAGGTAGCAGCAAGAGTGATCCTTCCTTTGTTCTTCCTTGCACTTCCCCCGCCAACCAGCTCGATTTTCTCCAACATCCCGCCAATGTGTTGACCAACGCCGACTCATCTGGCATTGTCCGAGAAAGAAGAAGTGGATAAACTACCTCTACGCTCAGCCCTCTGCCCCGTTCAACCATTACCAACATAATCAGTATGACTGATGATCCACCACTTCTCTCTTTCAGTCTTGATGTTCTTATTCTACCAACAACGACATCCTTGAGATCCAACAAACCAGGGCTGGAAGAAAAATGCAATCACAGAGGGTGAGCCTGCCGGCGGCTAGCCTTTTGGGTTATACATGTATTGGGCTTTTTACCCTCTTACCGGTCTTATCTCATTGAACCAAGAAACTCGAAGATCACATCGACGACCGGGTCCGAAACATACATGTATCCCGACATCCAGTCCAGAACGCAAAGAAAGAACCAGTTGGACATTGATCAATACATGGTCACTACAGAACCCATTATGCGCGGTGACGGCTATAAGAAGGAGCGCAGAGAGGTAAGCGGTTCTCCATCGTAACATCGCTTATCGACCCTAGCAGTAGCAATACTCACTCTGACTTGAATATAGGAAACGACAAGGAGGCATAACCGACCTGCTAGAACTGCCACTTCTGGGGGAAATCAGCACCAGTATACTCGCAATCACAGCGATACGGCGTACGGGAGCCCGCGGTCGATGTCGTATAACCAGCAGGCGCAATACTCACCACTCTCAACTACGCCGAGCTGCACAAAGAAACCAAAGTCCAACAATTCCGTTGGTGGCGCAGAACGGCATCTTTCTTGATACCTAGGTAACTAACAGAACGCAATGGATCTATTGAAATTATTCGCCCCAGCCGTCTTTCAACACTCGTGTAACCGCCAGCATCACCAACCAACATACTTCTAATGGCATTCTGGGCCCGAAAACTTTGTTGGAGCACCACGCCGGATAAAGACACTGGCATTCAGTATGAGAAACGGTACGACGATCATCTTGATGGCTTATAATGGGCATGATGCGCCCTTGCCGGGCGCATCCTGGTTTCAGCTTCTTGCCATAGAATCAATATCGACACCTAGGGAGTGACCAAGGAAAAATATTACCCGAAAAAATCTACCACGAACCAAAAGTCTCAAGATTGCAAAGCCAAAAGGCACAAGAGGACCCGACTTTAAGTTCTCTTACCTGTAGATGTACTTAACATCGATCCCATTATGGGGAAGAGTCAGTCAAAAGTTGCACAAGAGGCTAGCAAGGTACTGTATGCTGCTCTGTCTCCTCACCAGGTTTACACTAACAGCTCAACAGTCAACATATACCACCAGATGGCAACTCTGTGTCAACCTTCGTTGCACAAGTCAGACTCCGCATCATACTTGCACAAGCTTGATTTTCGAATTCCATCAACACCAGGGTAGCATCCACGTCTATGAACATGTTCTTCAGAAGAACCATCCAGGCTGGGGAAACGACCTAGCTAGATTCCTGAAGGAGAACGACAATCTTTTAAACGCTGAGCTGAGCACAAATCTATGTGGTGAAGGTGCCAATAATGCAGATCGCATTAGCTGGTTTCTCGGTCCCGAGGGTCCTAAGGAGAAAATCGACAAGAGTGGAATGCTGTCAAGGGATATCAGCAAGCTAATGGAGAAACTTGTAGGCGCGGAATTAAGGGCAAGTTAGAAATGTTAGTGATGGGTATAACATGTAAGCGGCGAGTCTGGGGCTGGAGATTCCATACGGTCAGGCATGCATGCATTATGTCTCCATCAGGCACTTATAGTGTCTTCCAGAATTTCAGTTTAGTTCAAGGGGCTGCTGTTTGGTGTTTGGCTTCCATTCCTTTTGTATCTTGGTGTAGTTTGCTCGTAGGTATGTAGTTTTGCTTTGTAAAGAACAGAAACCTACCATACCTCCTTGTAGTCAGAGGTTGTGTGTGGAGTTGTCCTCATCTAAGAGGGCGGTTGCTTGGACCAACGTGATGAATGAATATTGAGGCCAAAAACATGTATTAAGAACACGGAATATTCGCAATAGTCCCAAAAGGACAAATTAATCCATTTACTCCAATATTCCGTCCGACCTATAACACGAGATCCGTCAAGCGCTTCATGTGCAGAGACATTGAAAGATTCAGACACAAACCAGAAAGCTCCTATCCTGACTCCCACCTCACGATCAATGCATCAAAGAAGACTATTTGCAACATCGAGTTTTGAGAGGCCAAGTTTGGGCGGCTACAAACCGGGGTAGAGGTACTCGAAGAAAGTTTCTTTGTCTGCCGTCCTTTGTCGCGACTCGGTTCACATACAGGGGCATCACTAGCCTGAGTTAAGTCCACCTAGAAAGAACGAAAGACTGGAGCCTGAGTAGGGTTGTTGGCGCCCTGGAACATTTAGTTTATCATCAGAATGCTCACTTGACTGGTCTTTAATGTCTATGTGTGGACTCCAACAACAGCCAGTCTGGCTCACCAATCATGAGGATTGACGTCCAGACTGTTGATTTATGCTGCATCAGCTGTTCGTGCATCTCCTGTGAGGTGGAACGGGATTGCGACAACGGGCTTTGTAAGGGAAAACTTTAGACGGGATCTTGTAAGCATTTGTATCTCGACTCTCGCTGGGTGTACGTGGACGCTGGGCTCTTGGAGAGGGATGAGTTCCAGCGTTACCCTTGGATCAAGGAGGTCACTAAGGCGAAGGCCCTCAATCTTACTGAGGACGAGAGACGGTTCTTACCGTAGCGGGAAAACCTCCTTGGGAACAGGGCTTATTTGGCTTATAAGGCTTATAAAGCTTGTAATTTTAACAGGCCTTGTTGAATTCAACAAGCCTTGTTGCGCGAGGGAGGCTTCTGATTGGCCGATTCAAATAGGCACCAAAATTTCCGTTACTCCTTCCCAAACTTCCACTTCCCTATATCAAAGGAAAGATCGAGGCCCGCTTTCAATCAATTGAGTCAGTGGCTCAATGGTTCTCGTCATCGCTGTCCTTCTTGGGGTCGCCAGTTCGATTCCAGATGGTGATAGTTTTTTTCGCGCGAAAAGTTTCACGCGGTTGTCGCAGTTGTGAATGCTCTCATCCAGACTTTGAAGCCAAAGTCCGCTAAGAAGACTACTAAGAAGACCACTAAGAAGACTACTAAGAAGACCACTAAGAAGACTACCAAGAAGACCACTAAGAAGACTACTAAGAAGACTACTAAGAAGAAAACCCTTATAAGGACCTTTAGAAGGCCTTATAGGGGTCTTCACCTTTTATCTTTTTGCACCCAAAATCGACCAATTAGAGGCCTCCCTCGGCTTAACAGGCCTTGTTGACTCAATAGGCCTTGTTGCATATATAGGAATTAGAAATATAACAAGGCTTGTTGCGCTCCCTAGATTCCCGCTGCGGTACTCGTTGGGGATTTCGCCACAGAATGTTTTAAGGGAACGAGAGATGGCCCCAACACCATTTATTGGATTTGCGAGGGACCGATTTCGACAGAAAAGTCTTTGAAACTCAAGGAGGAAGCAAGAAATTTACATGTCGCGAAGGAGGTCTTGTCTAAAGAGCCGTTCGACATCCAGTTGGCCCGGCGCACGGCTTAAATCAAAGGTACCTACCTACCTACCTGATGGCTAGCTGGTTCCATAATCCTTCAGGCAGCGTGCTGGACACGCTGTTTATTTGCTCAGGAGGTACGCATACGGATAGGCTCAAAGAATGAGATGGTCAAAATGCGACGATAAACGGTATTCTGCATGGAAGGGTTGAAGTGGTGTTCAGCTAGGGTTGTTGCCTGTTAGTTGAAAAATAGGTACTCCTTGTTAGATTTTTATATGTCAAGGAGATAACATGTTCATTATGTACTCTCACCTCGAGTATGAAAGGACATTTGAGTAGTAGCAGGGTCTACAAACTTCCTTTGTTATGCGGCTGCATTGGTGACGCCCGCGCCCGACTTCCAATGAATGAAAGGATGCCAATTGTTGTTCCTCAAATTTAGACTGGATGGCTCCAAAACCGATCCCTAGATACCCAAGCCAAGTTTCTTTGTTTCTCTTTGCAACCTTCTCTGGCTCATTGCTCTGCCATACGAAGCCAGCAAAGACACGAAGCAGAATCACGCCGCTCCGCCCCAAACTTTTCATCAACGGTACAATGGCTATTTACCTGGTTCTCAAAATCCATTAACATGGGCCAAATCGACCAGAAAAGAAGCGGAACAGCACTTTGAAGGTCTTGCAAGGTTATGAACCGACAAGAACAATCGTAAACCGTGTCGCATCGAGATCAGTCTGCTTTCAAGTTGTGATGCGGTCACTTTCATCTGATCTACCTCACTTTAACGCGAGTTATTAGGTTATCCCTCGTCCATCCACCACCCACCTAAGTTTTGACTCGGAGGGAAAAGGAGCACCGACTCACAATTTCTCCATCATCTCAACCACATCCTTCTCAAAGCCACTAATTAATGGGTTCGGCACTTAGCAAGCGAGGTTCTTCCAAGAAGTCCTCAGGACAGTCCTCATCAAAGTCCTCGAAGAGATCGGGAAAGGAGCCAGCCAAAGAGCCCCACGTGAAGGTTCCAAAGCAGTCGGCAGCGGGGATATCCTCTTCCAAGAACTTGAAGGTAAACACGGATCAAGAATTTGTTGTACAACTGGTCAGCTAACGTATACACAGGGAGAGCCACAGAAGGAAGAATACATCATAAAACTCGGACTCATCTGCAAGCTCTCCCTAGACTCGTCGCGAGACGAACCACACTGCACCTGGCATAATCGATTTGCTTACCGGTGGACGTCCGTCGACGAAGCATTCCTGAGAAACCCGGACAACGCGCATATTGCCAAGATGATTCGCGAGCGCGCTCATGAGCTGGAGGACAACGGAATGTTTGAGCTGCGGGGTGTGTTCTGCTTAGCGCCCCAAGCGGCAATTGATGCTTTAAATCTGTACATCAAAAAGACGGATACAGCGCTGAGTTTCAAACCGACTCGCACCGGCAATCTTGGAACTCTCATGGAGCAGCTTGAGCAGGGCAAGCTGAGGAATGTCGAGTTCCTTCCGGCTCCGTCGTCGGATTAGGGGGCTTATCGCAATATTCGAGGGCAGGCTAGTCGTTCGCGAGGTCGGCGGGGTTGTCCAGTTGAGACGGAATTAACTGATTCCAATCTGAGAAAAGGGAAGAAAACCAACCCAATGGGGAAGATTGCGTGGGTTGGAGGTTGCCATTCTGATTGGTGTCTTCCTTCGTGAAACAGCGAGAGCTCAATGAAACAGAGATAAAGGAAGTCAACCTGGGAAAAGTCAGGTACCAATCTTGCGACTTGATCGTAACTTAATTTGCTTTCCTTTATTTCACTTCTTGTGACCGAGGTGGGGGACGAATGTCACCAACAGCTTCTTGACAGCGGTTGGCTTAATTCAGGGCAAGCACAATCCTATGTGTACGCTGCTTGCATATGTGAAGTAGGCAGGTACGCTGAGCAGCCCATGACGACTTCCCCCCCAACGCTGGTTTTGCCGTCGAGTTTGAGAATCTATGACAGTGATCCATTGTCAATTTCCAAAAATTGTCGTTTTCGAACTTGCGTCCCGCTCTCATCTTCGCTCAAAGGAAACATGCCCTGGCTGCCAACGAGCCGCACCCCGGATGCCCAGCCCCCGCTCTTCAAAGGCAGCAATTTCCCTTTCATGATTCTTCGTGCTTCCCACCAGCCCGCTAGTACAGCGCTTAAACAATGCGATTCAACCGGGGGGGGGGGGGGGGGAAACAAGGAGAGGAACCATTTTCCATACGATGCTGCTAATCTGAGTGAAGTAGAAAAATCTATCAGAATCTGCCCGCATATCTGATACCCAACAAGCTAAGGTAGACAGTTGTCCGTCTTTCAGCATCTGTACGCGCCAGAATCGCCAACATGAAAGTTCTGATACGACATAAATTGCGGAGCGTGCCGCACTGACAGATTCGTAAATAAAATGTGCAGTAGTAGGTAATTTACTTACCGGTTATAACAGCCTGGGCATCCTCATTAGTCTACTCCGGGATAACAACCTGCATACTTCAGGTTGTAAAGTGGGCGCTATTCTTTGAATACCTAGAGGTATCATACACCTGACAACCACAGGACAAATCTACCGAAGCTAAGATGGGTAGCTGCTGCAGTTGTTGCTGCGAACAAAAGAAAGAGGTGAGAATGCTCCTTTACTTCCAGTAACCATCCAACAAGCCCTGCTAACATTGAAGACACCAGTCTGCTGCCCCTTATATTGCTCCTCCTAGCCAGACTCTAAGCCCTGAGAATGATCATCTAAAAATGATGCCTCAGCCTCAAACACAGGTTAGCCAGCTACCCTCTGCAGCACCTCCATCTTTACAAACCTGCTAATACTGGGCATAGCATGTCTACCCTAACCAATTTAGTAACGATGATTTCCCTAACGACCTATGTCTTCCCAACAAGCCTCATCCACCTGAGCCAGCTCCTCCTGAACCAGCTCTTCCTGTTGCTCGTCGTTTTACTAACGACATCTGCTTGAGCGACTAGCTTGCATTGCCATCCCCTTAATGACCTGTCCCAAGGAGTCAGGCGGCGTTATGGCACCGTGAGTGAGAAGTGATTGAGGCTTTGAACCCTTAAAGAGGGATGGGAATGGCGTGGATAGTATGGCGGATGGAGGTGTAGAGGTATCTGGGGGCTTACTCTCAACGCAGTCAATTTGGTCAACACTACATCTGTCAGAATTTGAAACCCAGTGTCTTAGAGCCCTATAAACTCGGCCCATAGCCCAAGATTATAACTTCAAGGATGTAATCAATGTATAGGCAGCTAGACAACTTATGCTTCCCCGTTTGGTAGACAAGTGTGGCACTTCTACCTGCTCCATGTAAAGAGTCATCGACTATTCATATTACAAGATCACGGTCATTTGACATCTTCGGACACCAAAAGCATCCCATCGCTGTACGCCGGTTACCTTGCCTTCCTTTCAAGTTGATTTGTCCACTCTGTATATCCCACAAACAAGGTGCTAGCAGCGCTTAACTGCCGCCAGTCGGGTGACTCTGACAGCGCAGGCTTTCCGAAAGAAACATACACGCTTATGCCTTTTACGCGCTTGGAATATCTGTGTTTTCGGCGAGTGAAGGGCTGCTCTTATATAACGGTATGCGTTCTCAGCTGGAGCAGATACTGCTTCCCGCGCCAGTTATTCCTTATACCCGTCGATATAATCTCTATACATACTTGCCCTTTTTTCTGTTGCCTTATTCTTCCCAACCTCAGGCTAGAAATATTTCTTTCAACATGGACTGTTTCAGCTGGGTGAAGAAGAGTTGTCGTTCGGCCTGGCCATACGCACGGAAAGACGGGATTCCTTGGATACAGGAGGCCAAGAACAAGGTGACTAACTCACTTTTCCTAATTCTTTCCCCCTTCCACTCCCCGTTCGTCGTCTTCACTAGAATAAGCGCTCACATACAGTTCATATCAGCCACCCAACCGCGACGTCTTCGTTCTCTTCAGGTGCACTCACTGTCAACCCGGCGATGAGAACGCATGCCTGCTCCCGCACCCACGATGGGCTCCACCGTTGTTAAAAGCGGACGCTGACCGGGATCACCGCAAAATCCTACCGATGGATCCGTTCGGTTATCTACCGGCGGCCCTCCGTACTGGAACACGCCTGGGCCGGCTGGGAGTATACAAAGTTGAATATGCCACCGAGGATACAAGGGGCAAAGCGCGCTGGAGGCAAGACTTGCAGAAATACATTGTCATCCCTGGCAACGTCAGAAGACCTACCTTCGATAAACGCAGGATTGTGGAGATCAGGGGACCGCTTTGCCAGGCCAGAGGGGAGGGGGATGCATGTATGAGGGGGAAGACCGCGGCTGCGCTTGTGCAGTACTTTATGAACATGTGTGTCACGGATAAGAAAGGTCGGGTGTCTGTTGTGGAAATTTTCTTGGACTTGCAGCGTTATGGAATCCCCATGGAGGATGGCCTGAAGAAGGGACACACCTCGATTGGCGCCACCGAGAACGGACTTCATGAATGCATGATTCTTGAAGTAAAGGCAAATGGAGAGGGGAAAGAGACGAGTTGAAGGGCTCGGATATACTGCTTGTAGGGGGGTTTTGTGATAGGTAACATGAGAATAGATCATGGAGGGAGTACTCGGTCAGAACTGAACAACTCGGGGACCATTTGGGAATAGAATCGGGTGTTTTAAGTTCACAATGTCAATTGATGTTGGAGTCTGCGCATCAGACCAGACACTCTTTCCACGAATTGGATTTGCTCTTGCCAATATTACCAGAGAGCTTAAGGGAAAGAAAGGAAGGAGTGTCGTGTCCGACCCCCTCGACTGCGAACGGGGTAGCCGTCATCTTCGTGGCAGATGTCGCCCACTTGGGGCTGCGACGCTTCAAGCCATTGTAGGTGCCAAAGAAGAGAGCGTGGCATGAAACCCAACTGCATTGTTGTTGGCTCCCCAACGTCATCGTTCGGTCTACCAACGAAGTAGATAACTGCAAATGGTAGCGCCCTGTGAGATCTGGCTTACAAACACAATAGTTAATAACCATTGAGCTTTTCTTCAATAAAACAGCAAATTACAGTTATCGCTTTAGAGTTTTCTCACGGAAATATGGAGGTACTTGTCGGTCATTCATTGTTGACAGACGCCGGTCATACCGGCAATAGCATCGCTCCGTCTCATGATCTGTTGGGGGGGCGACCCTATGAAAGGACAACTTCTGAGACTGAAAATGGCAGAGGAAGATCAGGAAGAGAATTTTTGTAAGCTCCTCATCATGACCCTCCATCTTCTTTTACCACTTATCAGTGCTAACAGATAGTATGAGTAGGGTTACCAACCCAAGCGACACGAGATGCAAATATTCATCACCTGCACCACCAAAGAAGGAGGTCGGATCAAACAGACCTGCCAGGACATCGTCAAACTCAATGGCATCCACGAAGCGCACATTTTCTTCGATGCACTCAAGAGATATCGTCGCTGCTGGGCCGAACCTTTCGCCGAGCACTTTGACCTGGCCAATGGCGATTCACCGCCGCCTCTATTTGAGGTGAAAGTCGATATGTGTAGTGGTACCGGTGCTTCGAGTCTGGCCAAAGATGTTCTTTGGCAGATCTCAGAGATAGCTCAAAGCGATACGTATGTCGGTCCGAAGTCAGTTGACTTGGAAGATTTGACGGAAAGGTTGAGGAAGAGAAGGTACTGTGCAGACGCTACGTTCGAGCTAGTGATGGAGGGCGATCACCGGTTGAAGAAGCTTAGGAAGGGTAAGGAGGTTGAGGCTGGATGATGATACCTTTTCGAGACTGACGTGCGTAGTGAATGGCATGGTGGCATTAGTCTCCTTTCATTTTTGAGAGAGCAAGCGTTAAGGCTGTCACACGAGGCAAGTCAGATAATGCACATTCCATGAAGAAATTCATGTTGATTGGAATTGATGTGTTCGTACCGGTAATTCTTTCAATGAGAAAGGGAGAGAGGCACGGTTGGTTGGCAAGTGGTACAAGTAGTTGGTTGCGGCTGGGCCGATGTAGAAAAAAACTTGAGAGCAGCGCTCTTCTTGACACCAACACAACGGTACCTCTAGGCAACCGCCGTTCTTTGTACTCGGATGTGATCAAATCACCAACCACATCGTCACTTCTTACACTTTGGGAAACCCATTCTGTACGATAGCATCAGAGTCTTTGCTATTGAGGATGGCATCTTGCTTATAATCGAGGGAAGGCGCTACTGTCGCATGTCCTTGGCATGGTAGGTCCTTCCCCAAGAACGGCACAGACTGCGAAGGCAGCGAACCCGACCAGCAACCTGAAGACCGACACAAGGGATGCATCAGCAAAGCTTCCTACGTGAAGGTGAAACCAGTCAAGCCGGCATATTTACTATTGACAACCACGCAGAAAGTAACCACGGAAAAATCAACAAGCGGCCCAAAATAGAAATGTCAGAGGAATTGAATAAGACTTCATAAAATCTGTCCCGGATGGTAAGAAACCGCAGGTGGAGCTGAGGGGCAACTTTTGCAAGCTTGAAGCTTACAGCGAAGGGGATTAAGATTATTCGGAAACGATGAGGCGCCCTGTGTACTCGGCTATGTGTTATAAAAATAGGGATGAAGCAGATTTGTCCTATCTTCTCTGGAAACTTCAGAATCCGGCACGTACCTGGACGGGCAGAATTACGACGTCGCCTGTGGATATCTAGGTAGATGATCAGGCAACGGGCATGGCAGACCAAAACGAGGATGACGTGTTTCGAATCGAGATGCGTTTTGACCCTGTACCAAGAGATGCTGCCGAGAAGTAGGTTGGAGGAGTTGAGGCGATTGAACAAGAAGTGGTTTGAGTGTGGGTGTTGGTGTTGGTTATGAAGTGAGGAAGAACATATTTTCTTCCGGGAAAGGGGTTTTGGGGGGTGGGGGTGGATCAAGGGAGATACGGGACAGGAGAAGGTCGCCGAGATTTGGAAGGGGAGCAACTCAAGTGAAAAGTAGGAAATCGAGTTACCAGACCGAGAAGTCCTCAGAACTCGACGCCCGGTTCGAGAAGTGTGGCGTCGGAAGGGAGGCCGAGTATCGTGTACATTGTTCAGAGCCCTTTGTTTGTTGAGTTAGTACACCGGTGTATGGAGATAAAGAAAACTCAGCATGCGATGAATGGGTTTGTTGATAGCCCTTACCGTTTGATCCTCATTTGACGTTGCGAAGGGATATAAGCTGGCTATCGACCAGACCGTCACCTTCAGTCACCTCTAGCCTCAAGCTTCCTCTTACCTCTATCCTTCAGTTCTAGCCCAAGCGGCCGATCGTGTACATGACACTCACCAGCCGCTATGGGACAGAGGCATTCCTGCCAAGCCCAGTGCCCTTTCTTTCCTCAAAGGCAAGTCCAAGTCCAGACTCCCAACGAGCCGGCGCCAACTGACCCGTCCTTGTCACCGCCAACAGCTCGAACACTGTAAAATCCACTTCCGGATTTACATCCTCCGTCCACATCCAACGAAGCCGACCACGGGCTCCAGAGCAATTGAAGAGAAACCCCTATTGCGTCAAGGTCTCGTATCCTGGCCTAAGCCTGCTGGCAAGACTCTCGAGAAACAGGTCTACATTTCACCTTCTTCTGCCTGTTCTTCGTTTTCTGCCAACAACCTTCTTCATTTGCCCTTCCAAACCAACCCCACAATACTCACCCACGTCCAGAAATGGGTGGATCCGGACACCCGCTATAATTCCAAAGGAAAACAGGTGCCCGAGCTACCACTGGCCCTCACGATTGACGCCTACCCTAATTTCTTGAAGCAACTTGCTAGTCAAACGGAATCTGAGGCGCATCCTGATTTCGAATATGGGATCAAAGAGCGGGAACTGTCCCAAGAAGAGAGCAGGACGATCGACACTGCGATACATCACATCGAGCACCTCATCAAGTCCACAGAAATAGCTATTACCAACGCCATAAATAACTCTAATGGCCAGAAAGATATGAAAATGATCAACGTCACAGAGCTTGAGCAGGGTCTTTCTGATATCATGGAAGCCAGGCCAGAGCTGGGAGTGAGATACTTCTGGGGCTTTCGAGAGCCAATACACGGGTTTAGAGGGCCTGAAAAGGTGTTTGTGAGAAATATGTTTCGAGATATGATCCCAAGGACAAGGGTGGATATGTTGAGGAAAGAAAACAGACGGATCTGTGAAGGCGGAGGGATCTGTGGATGTGGAAGGCAGGGATGTCGGTTGTATGGGTGAACACTTGGTAGTGAGGGGGGAGCTGAGTAAAGCTGGTGGTGAGGAAAAGGAAAGAATCCCATAACAGGGCCTCTTTTATGATGTAGTGTGTTGGTACTTGATGAAAGTTTAATGATATTCGGCATGTTGGTTGTGTTGGCTGTTGGTCGTCGTCGTTGGTGGCCGCCCTGCTTTGTTCGGCATGCTGTGCCTGGGGCAAAGTGCGGGTGAGAATTGCTGCGCGGACACTAGGCGATAACTTCGCCTTGGAGGATGTAAAATGAGTCGAAACCATCTAAAAAGGATTACAAGAATATAGAAGATTTGTTGAAGCCGTCATCAATCGCAATTCACCCGATCCCGTTGTGCCCTCTTTCGCCCTGTCAACAATCTCATCGTCGCCAAGTTCAGGGGTAATTGTTAATGTCATCATTCGCAAACCCTAACCCTTTTACTCACGCCAGCGACCCCTGCCGGGGCTGATCGGGATTTTTTCCAGGCTCGATGTGGTTGAAAACCAGCAGCGATCGCGGGGCAACTTGTCTCTCGTTTAAAACCAGTTTCTGTTGAGGATGTCTCGAATTTTGGTTGAAGATTTGGAGGCTCATGTCTTGGAAAGCTTGCCGATCTGCCGCCCTGGGCTTTGTCTTTGGGAAAATTGTCGGAATCGAGAAGGAGGGGGGGCGGGAGGTATAGGTCGGATCATGACGTCGAATTGAAGGTAACTGATGGAGGAGAGCAAGATGTATCCACGATTTTGAATCCGGCGACGATCAACGAAGGAGAGTGGAAGAGTAAAATGAATTACCGTAGAAACTCGCGAAATTTGCAATAGGTCCGTCTCTCTTAGACCGCTGAAATTTAGCATAAGGTAGTATAAGGGGGTGGCGTACTACTAGGCTCAGCCCGCGTTCTATATAAGTAAATATATATACGTTAAGGCGGAGGTCGTTATATTTAGTCGGCGCTAACCGATTTTAACCGTTTCTACTATATTATATTCGGGGGGATTTATTCTATTTTATTAGGGAAATTGGCATAATTTTTCTTCCTCTTTTAAGCACCCTAATCAATGCCTCTATTTAGAATAATACCCCTATTTTATTTATCCCTATTTCCTAACCCTAATTATAGTATAATATAATGTAATGCTATAGTATTATACCTTAAAAAGCTAAGAATCCTTATTAGGTATATTTTTATTATTTGTAAATAAATAAAGGATATTAAATATCCAAAGTAAATAATAATAGTATTAACGCTTTCTAAATATTATAAATAATTTTTATAATTTAGATTAATTTAAAAAAAGTCGTAATTATTTTATCGTCCTTCGAATACTATTATCCCCTAATATAAAGGAGGGATTAAACTTTATAAATTTCGAAAAGTATACTTATTATAAATAGGTTCGTAAATAAAGCCGTAGGACTATCGAAAACCTTATTAAATTTAATATTAAAGTATATTATTATATTACGGACCTTAGTAAATATTAGGAAAAATAGGACGATTATTTAAAAACTACGAAATTCTAGTAAGAAGGTTTTATTATTACCTTTCGTTATTAGGACGACGAAAAGGGGGAGGACTATATAATTAATAATAGCGAATTTATTAAATAAAGTAAAGGTAATAATACTAAAAGTATTGAATTTACTTCTATTAAAAGTAAAGATTCTAATAAGAATAATAAAGAATTTTAATTATTTATAATTAAACGGTTAATTATTATTATTATTATTATTATTATAATTCGTATACTTTTAATTTAATTATTAATTCTACTTTTTTAAGCCTTTTTAATTCCCTTTTTATAAAACCTCCTTCTAAAAGCTTTTCTATTAATTAGGCTTTTATAAAGTAATTATATCGCGCTATAACCGCTTCCTCTACTACTAAACGCCTTCTCTCCCTTTCCCTAGCAAAGTTATTTCCTTTTAAATAGAAAATAAAACCCGTATTATTTTTATTTTTAGGAATAGCTTTAAAGTCGCTAAATTCGTTAATTTCGGTAATAGTTACTTATTACTAATTATCCTAAATTAGGGTATCGGTAAGGATATTTTTAATATAAATAAAATCGTTTTTTAAACCGTCGGGAAAAATTGAAATACTATTATTTTTAAAGGATTTAATAATAAAACCTTTTTTTTCAATTTATAAGCGCTAAAAGTAATTATAAACTATTTATATAATTTATACCACCTACTCTTATTAATTACTATAATAATATAATAAAATTATTTTCTTTTTTACTTATACCCTTTTATTAAATATTAATATAATTTAATTGGGGTATTCTCTATCCTACTATATTTAAAGTCGTTAAATTTCATCCTTTATTATTTATTTAAATCCTTTATTAATATAGGTATTTAAATATTAAAGTAAATTCGTAAAATTACTAAGAATAAACGCTATTATAAATTTATTAGGGAAATTTTATTCCTTTTCTTCTTCCTTTTAATTATTATTATTATTAGGGTTTCGAAAATTTTAATTTATTTATTAGATTTTTTCTTTAATTAGGGTAAAAGTATAGGATAAGTACGCATTTATAATTAATAATACGTCGTATAATAATTCCTTTAAAATTAATATAAATTCCTCCTCTAATTATTTAATAAAGAATTTTTTATTCTAATACCCCTCTTTATTAAAATAGACCGTAACGCTAAATATATAATAATAAACTTCGTTTATAAAAACCTTACCCTCCCCTTTAAATATAATAATTAATAGAATACGTTAAATTTTATTAATAAAAGGATATAAAATTAACGAATAATACCGTTTACCCTAATTATTACGGTCGATTTTAATAATAATAATATTATTACTTTTAAAATTATAAATACGGCTATCGAAATACTTATATAGTATAAAGATTTTATCGAAATTGAAAATATAGGAAAGATCGTAATACGTATGTATTCTTAGTAAAATTGGCTAATGATGCGGACGAAAGGATTATATGTACATATACCAGATTTGTTAGATAGGAAACATAGCATACCATAGGCGCCATGCCCTGGCAGGACCCGCTAGCCGGCAAACTAACAGGCGTATACCTAGTAGGTGCTCGCCGGGCGCGGTCGAAGACCCACCTTAAACTACGCGTTATTTAATAGTCGGGTTGAATTTTTGAAAAAGGATTCCTATAGGCGTTAATCTACGGCTCCCTTCTTGCTTTTATATCATCTTCTTTTAATATTATAAATTACTATAACGTATCGTAGTATTACCCTATTAATTAATAATTGCAATTTAACGTTTAATAACTACCGCGAATAATATACTCTTCGCACCCCCTTTAGTAAATTCGCTAATAATGTCGCGAATTTACTAATTTTGTTAATTATTTACTTATTTATATTAGATGGTAATTCTAACGACGGCCCCCTTTAGTTCGTTAGCTTTAAATTATATCGCTCTAAATTACTTTAATCGCAATCGCTTTTCAATTTTATTAATTATTTTACTTATTTATATCGGACGGCTAATTTTAATAACGCCCTTTAATAATATTAAAATTATTTACTTATTTATATTGGACGGCTACTTTAATAATATTATAATTAACCCCGCTTTTATTATTTTATACTATTGCGTTCGTATCGATTTATATTAGTTAATATATAGAAATATTTAATATTACTTTAATTCGAACTTTTTTTAAACTTCGATATTAAAGGTAATTTAAAATAATATATAATTTATTTTCGATAGCGTTTACAATTTCTTATTTCCTAAATTCCTTTTATTTCCCTTTTTATTATTACCCTAATCTTATTATTAATACCTTTTAATTATACGTTAATTTTTTTATTAATTTAATTAATATAATTAATAAAGATCCTTCCGACGACGAGAATAATTTACGCTATTCCTTGCGTAAAATATTAGTATTAATTACCGGTACGTATAATTTCGACCGTTTGAATAATTTTAGCGTATAATGGTTTAGTTTAATTAATTTATAACGTAATATTACGCAATTCCGTCGCTACTTTAATTCGTAGGTTAGGTTCGATTTTAATTATAATAATTAAAACGATTTTACCCCGCGCCCGGAGCCTTTTAAAATAAAATTGGTCGGTAATATTATTTCTTTAATTATTAATATTTTATCCCCCTTTAAAATGTATTTGCATTAATTATCTTTTATTATCGTTCCCCTTAAGAATTTTATATTAATTACCTTATTTAATAAGCGCGCCCTGTAGTGCGTTAATTATAATACCGCTATTTTCGACCGTAATAATTCCGAAAGAATTAATAATAACGATATCGAAGGAGGAGGCGATATATTTAAATATTTTATATAGAAAAAAATATAGTAGAAAATAGGCTTTATCGATTTAAAGAGAAGAAAAATAGACCGCCGAATAATAATATTCGATAAATATTTCGAATATTTCGATAATAATTTCGTTCGTATCGATAAATACTTTATATATTATAAAGATAGATTATAAAAAGTCGATAACTAGATTATAAAATTCCGCCGCAATTATTTAATTTAAATAAATACTTTTAATTAATATATTTTAGAATTTAAGAATAATTATTTCGAAATTATAGTAGTTTTAAAAGGTAAGAATAAGGATAAGGAATTTACTTAGGATTTAATTAATATTCTTAATTAATATCCCGATTATTCTTTTAATGCGTTTAACGTTATAATTATTCGTATTGGCGACCTTTTATTTAATAATTCCCCTATTATTGCTAATACGTATAAATATTATTAAGTTTACGTCGAAGATAAGAAGGATTATATAAATTTTAATATTTTTCTTTATTTCCGTCGTAATAAAAATATTCTAGAGTAGATTAAAATTCCCCGTAAGAAATTAATTATTAATAACCTATATCGCCCTTATAATCGATTTAACGATAATTTATTCGATTATAATTACGTCGACCCCTATATTACGAAGCTTTTTAATCCTAATTTTGAAATAAATAAAGCTAATTTTATAGAGTAGGTTAATAATATAAAGGACCGCGAAATTAAAGTATTTAAAATAACGGAGGATTAAATTAAACGTTAAAAGAAAAGAAATAAGGATATTTATTATATAATAAAATATTAAAAGGAAATATTCTTACGCTACGTTAAAATAAATAAACGTTATATTTAAATAATATATATTTTTTAAACGGAATATATTTATTCTAAAATTTACTTTAATTTATTTATCGAGGATATATATAAGGCCGTTAAGGATAAAACCTACATTAAATACGAATTATATAAAGTTAAATAGCTTAAAATTTTAATTAATTTTATTAATAAATTTAATAAGGTTGGAAATATTTTTATTTTTATTAATCCGTTCCATTTTCCCCTTATATTCTTTTTTAAATCTTTTAATAAAATTACCGTCCGTTTTAAAGATAATAAAACCCGTAGTAAGGTTGCCCCCGGAGGAGGTATTAAAAGATTTTTTAATATTCTTCGCTAATATACCCCCGCCGGCGATTTTAATAGTAACCTTAATAATAATAATAATAATGATAGTATAAACCCTAATAAATATATATATAGCGGCCGCTATAGTTCTTATAAACCAATTTTCTTTAAATTTACCCCCGACGTTAACGATAATAAACCTTGGTATAAATGTAACGAAATTAGTACTTTTAACCCATTTATTAATAATTTTAATAATATAGGTATAATTGAAAACGGTATTTCTATAGTTTTTACCGACGTATTAATATTTATTAATCGTTTATAAACCCTAATCGTTAACGACCCCTATAATTATATTTAAAAATAATTAATTTGTATATAGTTATTCCTTTTTTAAAGGGCCGTTTATATATAGTAGTATAATTAATTAACCCCCGAAAAGTAATTTAAGTTAGTTATTTTATATAATTTAACCCGAGTGTTTATAATCCGGTTCGCCCCCGATATAATTACTATTATCCGGAAATTTAATGAAAGACGGTTTACCCTATATTATTTTTATTAAGACGAGAATATAACTATTATTTATTTATTTAAGCAATTCCGTTTCGCTCGTACTATAAGAATTATACTCTAAAAGGACGTTAATTATTATAATATATTTATTTAAATTTAGAATAATTTTAATATTAATATTAAAACCTTTATCCCAAACTTATTTATTAATTATAATGTAAATATTTATATATAATTTATTGAGAGTAAACGAATTATCCTACGCTTAGTAGTTAAAAGTAAGTATAGTTCCGATTATACTTTTTTTTAAAATAACGTTCGTAACCGTAATTATAATCGTTTAATTCGTAATTGTAGCGGTAATCGCGGATATAACGGTACCTGTAATTATAGTAGTAACCGCGATACCCTTCGTATTTAAGATACGTTACGTAATAACGATTATAACGCTTCCTATAATTGTAATAACCCCCGTCCGATTAATATTTGTAACCGCGATTGTAATGTTAATAAAATTCGTAATAACGATTATAATTGTAATTACGACCGAAACCGTTATAAATTTTATAAATAGAGTAGGGATTGTATATATTATACCGAGGAAGAGATTATTAATTTTATTAGAATTAATTCGGAGGATAGTTATTTATTGGATAATTTAATCTATTATATATATAATAGCGAATTAATTTATTCTAAATATTTAATAAAATTTCAATTTTTGGATATTAAAAGTAATTATATAAAAGGCTATACCTTTAAAGCCCCTTTTACCGAAGTTATTTCGTTAATTTATATAAATAATAAATTTTAAATATATATTAAGTACGGTAATATTTATTTATTTTGGAATTAATTATTTACGTATTTAAATTTCTATTTAAGAATTATTATTATAAATCCGGTTAATTACGTTTCGATAATTCCCTTTTAATTAAAGGAATTAACCTTTTAAAAGGACGAATTATTAAAGTAAAGCCCGTTCGTAAGATTTACGTATTTTAAAATTATTATTAAAGTAAATTTTAACGTAGAAGAAATCGAATGTCACGGGTTTAGACCTGCGCGCTAAACGGGTGCACCATTGCAAAAGAATGGATCGTTGTTCCGATTGCCATTCGGAACAACAAGCGCAGGTTTATAAACCCGAACCCTTACACTACTCCCCCTCTTACCCCTTCCCTCTATCCTAGGGAGGGCCGGCTTGGAGCTAGGTAACGGGAACGGTTTATAACGCCATTCGAAAAGTCTCGAAGACTTTTACCGCCGCGAAGAGGCTACGGAACATTCCGGTTCCTCGGTGGCGAACCGCCTTCGGAATGCCGCTCCCGGGAATCGAACTCGGGACCTCTTGCGGATTAATCGGAACAAACTGTCACGGGTTTAGACCTGCGCGCTAAACGGGTGCACCATTGCAAAAGAATGGATCGTTGTTCCGATTGCCATTCGGAACAACAAGCGCAGGTTTATAAACCCGAACCCTTACATCGAAGTTTATATAGACTTTAAAACGGTAAAAATTATAATCGATCGTTAATTCCTAAATACTTTAAAATATTCTATTTTTATTAAATATTTTATACGGATTAAAGGAATTAGAGGGAAGCCTATTAAATTTACTAAGTAAATTACCTTTATAATTTATTTAATAAGAAAAGATGCGTATAACGCTCCGACGTTATTTAAAATAAAAACCGTAGAATAAATTATAAATAAATTAGATCCGAACTTCTTATTAGCGAACTCCTTTCTATACCCCAAATAAGTAAAGATTGATTATTATAAAATTGAGGTAGTTTTACTATAAAATAATTTTAATATTTCTTTTAACGTTTTAAAACCCTTGTATTATTATTTACATAAGGTTGTAATGGATAAGAAGGTTATTTTAAGGCTAAGTAAAAAGAGAATAATTTTAATTAATTATATTAATTTCTTTAAAGATTATAATTTTTTTTTTAATTCTTTATATTAAACCGTTTTTAATACGGTCATCGACGTTTAATCCCTTCGAATAATCCTTATAAAGAATATTATAGATAAAGATATAATTATCCTGAAAAAGTAAAAAGTTAATATAATTACCGAATATAATACCGATAATTATTTCGCCTCTAATTAAATAGAAATATACGAAATAGCCCTCGCTATATAAATTTTATAAATAATAAATAACGATCTAACCTTACCCTTTAATAAGGCTATAGAAATAATTTATTAAATATATTATATTCCCGCTAACGTTGAAATTAATATCGACTTAGATATAATTAAAATTCTAAAATTTATTAATATTATTATTAACGCTTTATTAGACGAGGTTAAATAAAAACCCCTTGAAATTAATTTATTAGATTTATTTAAGATATTCGATAAATAATTTAATTTTAATATATATATAGATAATAAAACCCCCGAATTTAATACTAAAGAGGGAATATATATTTACGCCGGGAGTAAATATATATTATACGTATTCGTTAAATTAGTAGCGAAATTCCCTAAATTATAGAAAGAAGGAGGATTAATCGATATAATTAAAGAAAATATAATACGTATTCTTTTAATAAAAGGATAGTAAAATTATAAAGTCGTTATTCGAATATACTTAATTAGTAAAAAGGATTAGGCTATTATCGATGAAATTTTCGATACCCTTTATAAATAAAGTAAAATAAATTAGGTTAAATACATTACGTTATTTATTTACCCTATATTTATTATATAAAGAAAGACGAAGAATAATCCTAAAGGACGTCCGGTAATCGATTTACGTATTTTTAATAATTTTATTATCCCCGATAATTACCCTTTACTATTCTAATATAAAATTATCGTATTTATATATAGTAAGGTTATTATAATAATTATTAACGTAGTATTATTCTTCTATTAATTTAGGGTATAATATAAATATTAAGATTAATTTACGTTAATAATATATAAAGGATTAGAATAATTTATAATAGTATAAATAAGGTTTAAAAATATTTTTATTTACGTATAACGATTTATAAATATACTTCTTTATAAATATAGAAATTATTATAGGGTATATATCGATAATATTATAATTACGTTTAATTCCGTCGACGATTACTTAAAATATTTTAACGCTATTTTTACTTTATTCGTATTAAAGAATATCGTTTTATCGCCCAAGAAATTATATTTTAGTTACCCTAACGTTAAATTCTTAAAATTTTATATTAACGGCTTCGGGCTCTTTATAATTAAAGATTGTATTTAAATATTTAAGGACTTTACTTTCCCTAATAATTTTAAAACTTTCGAATAATATATCGGCGGAATAAGGTTTTTAAAATATTTGATTATTTATTACGTTTAATTGGTAAAACCGCTTTAATTTTATAAAATTACCCTTTTCGTAGTAAAATATAAAGTAGGTAAAATAAAAATCGGTAAATTAATACGCTAGATAATATATTATACGAAAATATTCTTTACGCTTACCCTAATAGAAAGGGCTGCTTTCGATATACTTTAACGCGCTATATATAATAATTAAATTATCTTTTACTATTTCGACTTTAATAAATTCATCTTTTTTTAAATTAACGGCTCTTTAGAATATAAGTTTAATATTATAATTTTCTATTTAAAGGATAGATACTAATAGGTCGAAGGTACTTTTATACCCCTTCTGTAGGTTTTATTAATTATATTTTTAAATAAGGTCTTAATTAAAGTAGAAATTAAATATAATCCGTTGGAATTAAAAATCGTTTACTTAATATAAGTAATAAAGAAATTCCGTACTTAATTATACGCGTATAATTTATTTATTATTATTTTAACCGATTATTCCGCAATTAAGGGTATTATTAAATAAATTTCTCTTTATATTTTATTAACCGACTGTACTAACCGTTATTTAATAAATATATTAATTTACTTTTTTAAATATAAATTAAAGGTTTTTTATATCCCCGGTAAGTTTAATTTCGTATTTAATACCTTAAATTATTTTAAGACTATTATAAATAATAAAAATTAAAAAAGTATTCCGGTCCTTGATAATATTTAGATAAAAGATTATATTATATAGATAAATAGTATTTAATATTCCTTTTTAAAAGCCTAAATAAACCCGAAGTTATATAAAAATTTTATTTTAAAATATATATCCGATAGCAAATTCGCAAAAGTTATAGAATATTTAAAGAGCTATTTTAAAAGGGTTTCCGAAGATAGAAATATTATATTTTTAAAACCCGGTTATCTTTTCTTTATACGAAATAGTTTTATTTATAATTAATAAATAAATAAAATGAAAGTATTTTACGTCCTTTTTAAATAAATTAAAGTAATTTTAGAATTTATTTATAACGAAAAATACTATTTCAGCTATAATTGTATAATATACGATTTATAAAGACTATTATTCGTTAATAAAACCCGCTTAATTAAATAATATTTAAAGTACTATTTAATTTATTAATTTAATTAAACCGATCGTCAATTAATTATTAAAAATTATTAACTTATTAAATTAGAGGAGGCTTTCCCTATAAGAATTATATCTATTAATTTTATTATCGAATTCCCTAAAATCTTTTCCAAAAATACCCTTTAAATAATATTTAATTATAATATATTTAATACCTTAATACCTATTATAAATAAAATATCTAAAAGAATATTATTAATCCCTAAATATAATATATATATTATTATAGAATAAAGTATTATTATAATCCGGTTATTTTTATTATATAATTAGGGCTTTCTTATTGGTATTATATTTAATCGGGATAGAAAATTTATATTTTAATTTTAGAAGGGTATATAGATTGCTTTAAGTATTAAATTACTTATAATTATTGCGTATTATCTTTCTAGTAATAGAATAATAGAACGTAAAAATTAGATTATTAAAATCGCTATTTATTTTTATACTTTTATTTACAAATTCGGATATAATTAGTGATTAATTATACCGTTATTATAATAGAATTTTAATAACGTTTTTATTAAAAACTTTAAAGCTTCCCTTTATAAATATTTATTTAACTATAAATTTCGAAGACTTCTTAATATAAATTTATAATCCGAAGACGATTACTAATTATAAAATAATCTAACTATCCGAAACCATATCCGGTAGGAAGCCTAATTAATTATAGACTTCGTTATCGCTAATATAAAAACTAAATATAATACTACCTACCGATAATTCGATTTTTAAATCGGCGATAAAATATTCTTAAAATTTTATTACAATTATTATTTACCCGGACGACCTTTACGTAAAACCTCCTAATAACGCTCCGGATTATTTAAAATCTTCAAAAAGATAAGTCGTTTAATTTATCGATTAAATTTATTTAATTGAATAAAGATCTACCCAATTATTTTTATAATATATTTATTATTAATACTAAAAAATAAAAACCCGTTCAGCCGTTTTATTCCCCCCCTAAGACCGATCGAAAATTCTTAAAATAATTCTAATAAAAATAAAGGTAAATAATACGAATTAGAGAAGATCGTAACGTATAAATAAATTAATAAAAAGATTTAATATTATATAAAATAAAAAGGATACAGTTATTATTTAAATGAATAAAAGGATACAGAGGATTTAAAGAACACTAAGGAATTAGTTAAAAACTATTAGAAATACCGGCCTAATAAACGAAAGAAAAGTGCCCCCTACTTATACGTAAATAAATAAAAGAAAGTTTAATTTATAAATAAGAAGGATTAAAAGGATAAAAGACATCGGTCCCCGAAAAGGAAGTGAGGGTATTTTTATTAAGGATAATAGCGTTTCTTTTACGGTACCAGGATTTAATGCGGACGAAAGGATTATATATATATATATTAAATTTATTAAATAAGAAGTATAGTATACTATAGGCACTATACTTTGGTAGGATCCGCTAGCCGGTAGATTAATAGGCGTATGTTTAGTAGGTGCCCGCCGGGCGCGGTCGAGGACCTACTTTGAATTGCGCGTTATTCAATGGTCGGGTTGAATCCTTGAAAAAGGATTCCTGTAGGCGCTAGCCTACGGCTCCCTTCTTCCTTTTACATCATCTTCTTTTAATATTATAGATTGCTACAACGCATCGTGGTATTACCCTATTAGCTAATTAACGCGTTTAATAAATTTAAAATAAAAAAAATATTAAATTAGCGAATTATATTAAAGAATAAAAAAAGTACTACCTTAACCGATTATAATTGGAAATAAACGCCGCGGTATAATATACTTACCGAAGAAAATTATTAATTTTTCTATATAATTTAATAGGGAGCTTTTAAATTTAGTAGGTTACTTTTCTTTTTAAAATAATATAGCGCTTCTTAAAATTCTTAAATTAATTACGTGAAAATTTGAATATATATTGGATTTTTAAATAGGTTTTAACGAATAATTTAATTAAATAGTTACGAAATTAAGTTATTCCGATAATCTATTTACCGGTATAATAAATATCCTAAAACTCTTGTTATAATTTTTCTTTTATTATTAATTATATTATACTACCTTTTCGAAAGGGATTTAATAATAATTTATTTCTAATACCCTATTAATAATATATAATACGGATAGGAATTTTATAAATATTATAGGTTTTTCGATAAAGGGTATTATAGTACCCGGGAGGATTAGGCTCATTAATAATGCTAATTCGCCGTCGATAATTACGCTTACTATTATTTTAAATCTCGATTTTAATTTATAAAAAGTAAATAAGGATTTATCGATCGTAAGGTTCATTAATATAACCTCCTTCGATTATTATACGGGGTATACTAAATTATAATATTAACTTTTAATTTCTTTTTTAATAAATATATATATTTAACCTTTTTAAATAATATTTTAAATCGGATTTTATAGTCTTTATAAAATTTCGCGGTAGGATTAAGGTAGTATTTAGCGCGCTCTATAATAAAAGGTAGTATTGGAATTGAACTATTTTAATTAAGCTAGCGCTAACGTAGAATATTTATAGTAATATATAATAATAATAATAATAATAACGACGACGACGATAGTCCTGATTGCTAGTGTAATAGGGATAGGGGAAGAAGTAGGAGAAGGGAGGAATATAAGCTCCCGAAAATGCCGAGATTTTATACTATATAATACTACTAAAATGCCGGCGCAAGGCGGGCGTATGTATTGCTAGTGGGTGGGCTGTTCCCTACTTTACCCTAAATTTTGAAAGGTATAGACCTATTGCAAATTTCGCGAGTTTCTACGGTAGGTGCAAATGCAAAAATGCAATTATGTTCTGCATGGTGAGAGGAAGGAACCTCATTGCATCGAGTGACGGGACTTGCAGGCAAGAAATGTGGCTCGTGCGCCTTCCCCTTTCTGAACGTTGCTTGTGAATCCTTCCATTCGATTGCGATCCTTCCCGCTCTGAGGTGCCGCGTTCAACGGCGTCAAGCCATAGCCGCCGCCATATTCCCCTTTCCCTTCTTTTGCATTTCCGTGACGATATTGTCACGAACTGTGTGGATCGCGGGCCTGATCGCGGGCCTGATTGCGACGCTTGTTGCTGACCCGGTGCAGTGGCCCGCTCTTTGGGGCTGACGGGAATGAGACCAAGACCGGGAGGAGGAGAATCGCTTGCTGCATGGCGCCGTAGATCATTGTCATGGCGACCATGGCTAGGGTGATAGGGCAGTGCTAGCAGATTCAGGCATACACGCTTACATTGTGGTATTTCCGCGGGAGCGGATGTAAAGTGATACTACTATTCCAAAGAAATGTTGACTTGGCGCCCTTGTTACCTGACTTGAGAATTGTGTGATATTTTCAAGCTATTAGCGGGCTTGAAAACGTCAATGAAGATTTGCTCTTCCAACGCTTCTTGATGGACGAGATATTGCCAACGCAACCTATGAACGCAGGGGCCGAGATTGAGGCTTTCTGCGCCAAAGAAGCTGAAGGCGATCTGAACAGTCAACAGATCCATGATGACGCCCCCGGCTGTAGCGTTGTTTTCTCGTTGTAACTAATGCAAGGAACGCTCGCTGCATTGATTTGTGGTGCTTCGATAGCTTATCATTTGTAGAGACCGGGGAAAGAAAAGAGATAGGTTGTTTGCCACCTACGACACTTTGCCTTGGTCGTTCCCAATGAATGGAACTGTGACAAGAGGCATGGAGCATGATGGTGACAATGTGGGCTGAAGGATCAGAAACAGAATCTGTGTTTGTTAGGATTGCTAACAAATATTGGTAGAAGTGACACGCTGATCTGTTAAGACTCTTGCTCCAAAAATCCAGAGGAATGGTTTCAATCGATCTGACATCCCGTCTGCTGCAACCCTGACGGACAGATCCAAAGTGGAGGACAGCCACAACCCTGACGACCCGAAGGTGTGGACCCCACTCGACAAGAAGCCGTGACAGGCAAGCACTAACAAGACCCTTGGAAATTAGCAGCGGCAGCGGCGCATCACGACGGGCATGATTGTCAGATTGATTGATGAGGCTCGCAGGGGACCGCAATTTCGACGATGCATCTTAGCACCGCATGTTTTGATTTTACAGCTTCTGGTACCGAGGGGTTCCAAGCTCACGTGGAAGACAGTACCAAGTCCTCATGCAATGATTCCTGCGGACGATGGAAGTTGAAGCTTGTGAAGTTTGACGCTGAGTTTTTTGAGAGTACACCCCGGGTTAGGGTCCATGGAGGGTTTTTGGCGGCCGTTGTTGGCGTTGGCGTCGAGGTTGGATCTGCCACAGCCGGCAGATCGCCTGCTGTTGTTAGCGCGGCGCGCGAGACCCTGTGGAGATTCTATTTGAAGCCCACAACGCCAATGCTTATCGCGATGTCGCCTCTTGGGGAAATGATATCACAGACCTTGCAAGAACAGCTACCTCATCACGGTCTTAAAAGCATTTGTTTTTCGCGTTAACAAACTTCTGTTTTTCCTCGTCATGGACTACCAGTTCATGCTTCCACACGTGATGGGAAACCCTCCCAGAGTGGCTCGATGTTGTCAGCGCATGCGCAGACAACTCAGCCAAGCTTCTTGTACGTGGAATGTAATTCTGGGCAGAGCCATATGGTCTGGTGTTACAGAGCGAAGATATGGAAGTTCCTTGAGAATCATGAAAGAATCGGGATGGCGGCAGTCTACCGCACAGTGCAGTCCAACCTCCATTCCAAGTGTTTGCTGTTCAGGTGCAACTGCAGTGGGCTCGGAGAATACACTCACTAGACGACGGCTAATGATTGTTGTGGTCATCTCGATGAGCTTCTGCTGGAAGTCTCGAGTGGTAATTGATTGATCTCACCGATGAGTCTCATACTCGTCACGAGTAAGCCATATAATAAGGGCAAGGTAGTCGGGCTTCAATCAGCCATGAGTGTCGACCAAAAAGAAACCTAGGAACGGGAGTCAAAAGTGCCCAACGTCTCTTACCAACCATAACGTTCCGAATCCCTGCTAAACGTGGGATCAGATTCCTGATCACCTTGTTCAACACCATGGACTGTTTCGCGTCGCATGCCATGTGGATGGCGGCCTGCTAGTCATCTCACTTGCGCATACTAATTAGTTGGTAACCATTCACCTCCTTCTCAACCATAAGCTGTCGTACAATCCCCGAGGCCCTGTCGTCCGGGAGGGCATGGGCTGGGGTTATGGCTGGGAGCCACATTGGAACTTTGGAAGCCTGGGGATTCCCGGAGCTTTCGGAAATCGGAAGGGGTACGTACGGGTTGACATGTTCGGTTGGTTCAACTACACACGACCAACAACATGCGTACCCCAACTAACAAAACACCCAAGGCGAAAAAGACAAGAAAACATGAAATAAAAATTAACACACTGCCGATAAAGGCCGGAACAGGAGAGGTTAACGGGTTTTATCCAACCAGACATGTATCGTGACACTGCTTGAGGTGCCATGTCTGAGGCTCTCGGGCTCCTTCGCTCAGATCACCGGCTCTTCGTGCGGACAGACGTACCCTTGGATGTGGCAGAACAACCAGTTCGAATCGTTCCGTTTGCCACTAAATGAGACCAAAACGAGGTGGACAGAAAAAACAGTTCACCCGTGTGAAGAAGATGGCGATTGAAAGATATGTTCACATGGGCCATCATGATGAGAACTGTCATCTCATGAATCTTCCACGGTTAGAACGGTGGAAGCGCAATATCCCGAAGTAGGCAGATTGGTGGCAGATACAGGGGCGCCAAGCCGTCATTTGCTGCATAGGTGCATATTCCTGCTGCAAGAGTGCCTGAAATGCCTGAGTATCGAGGCATCACGTGAGACGGTCTGAGAACTACGCAGGCCAAAACCCGAAGTGGTGCGATTGCGTGCTCTGGACTGCGCAGGCTTGTGAAGCTCGGTCCCCAACTCGCGGTTCCCCAATCACCCATCACCCCCCAGGCTCCTGGCTGCTTCCACTTCCCCCCCCAAATTCGCTTCATACGATTTGGCGTGAGCACTGAGCAAGAGGAAGGCAGCGCAGCCGGCCAGGAAAAAAAAAAGTCTCCCAAAATCTCACCCCCGTCCTCCAATCTTGCTCACTTCTCTTCTGCCTCCTTCGACCGCCGTGTTTCGTGTCGGGAATCTTTTCTTTTGCGGCATGCCATTTTGATGTCCCAATCGCCCTTGTCCCGACCTCCAGCGAGATTGAGCGGATTGGTCCACCCGACACAAGAGGAACCACCACACGGTCGCCGGCCCCGAGAACCACACACCAGCAGCGAGAGCCCGCCGCCGCCGCCGCCTGTGAGTGAGCCTGAAGAGTGAGAGAAGGGTACCACCGCCCGTCCACCACCTCCAGGACCACCACTGCCTGTCCGCCTGCCTTTTGGTTCTGTGCCTTGCCGGACCCCGTCCCCCATTTCCTCCTTCATCCCTACGACTACTTTAGCACGCAGCACGCTTGCCTGTTGCGACGTGGACCGGATCACCATCCCCATACCACCTCTCCTCTACTTCGGCCATCACCACCACCTACCTTACTTAGTCTACCACCTTGCCTTTAACCTCGACGTCCACCCCTCGCAATAAGGCGGCCACTACGATACACGACCACACTCTTTCTCAGCACCACCCACGACACCACATATATCGCCGCACACTCGGTTCTTCGGCGGAACAACTGGCACATACTCGGCGTCGCCTCTAGCTGCCTCTACACGACCAAGGCTGTTGGATCCTTGGAAAGCGGCGCGCAACTGAAGCCTCGCCCGTCCCGCGACGCCCACCATTGTCTTGGAACTCGGCAGCAGCAACATCACGATCAACCATCATCGCCCCCGTCGCGATCTTTTTCTCAGAATCCAGCCTCGACTTATTTTCGGCTGCTTCGACTTTGCACCTCGTCTTTGACAACCGAGTATCGTCGGCCTTCACAACGGGACACCGGGGATATCGCTCGTCTCAAACGCGATTTGAAAAGGTATTGCCATACCTCCCCACGTTACTGCTTGAACTTCTCCCCGTTCTCCCATCTGGCCTTCTCGAGTGCGAGTGTGCCGGTACAACTGCGGACCCGAGGCTTGCAAGTAGAAGTCTACGTGCGCAAACCGAGCTCGTTTCTGCAGCCTGGCATCACTTTTCCTCTCTATAAAAGCACCCACGCCCATATCTTTTCCTCCAAAAAACCGACCGGGCGACTTCCCTCTCTCTGACCTTCTTTCACCACGCATGCAGAAGCTCACCAAGCAAAAAGGGATCGTGAAACACAGACAGACCAGTCATCGGCGCACCCACGTCCATCTTCCGACCACACTCTAGCTTCAACCCCGGAACATCTCACCGCGGTCGCCCCAGCCCCCGATTCGCTCGGTTGCTGCAATTACGCCCGTCTGCAAAAACGCCCGACCTTCAAACTAGAACACATCTCTAGACAATTTCGCCCTCCCGGCCACGGCCACGGTACCTTTTTGTTTTCTCGTCCATTCCAACATTGGTCTAATTGGCACAGACACGCTACTTGCTGCGCCAAAACCCCAGGCTTCCCCGCCTGTATCAAGGTACTTGACAACTCTCTTACCAGCCTGCCCCTGTCTGCCTGTCCTCCCCCCCCAACGCGTGCCGTACCCTCGTCATCATCGTCGTCGGTGTTTGCGCCTTTGAATGTTTTCTTACTCCCACCACATCATGCTTTTCAACGCCGTTTGACTTTCGCTCGGAAATCATCTTGCCATCATTTTATCCCGATCTCGCTATACGTCCACCGCCTGCCGGGTCTAAGCGCACCGAGCGGCCGTGGCACTTGGTGGCAAGCTCTGCCTTCTGCGCTGAACCCTCCGGATTTCATCATATTGCATGGTCTTCGAAACTAACCCCTTTTTGAGCTCTCAGGCTTTCCCGTCGTTTTACACACGACCTGATCCAATTGTTTTCAATCCCTGCGAAGCCCGCTTCTAGCGTAGCAGACCGTCGTCTGCACGAAACCACCAGCCATGAACATGAACAACATAGGTAACATGGCTCAGATGAACGCCATGGGTGGCCCCGTCGGCGGCGCCCCTATGCCCATGATGAACAATGGCGCGATGGCCGTCCGTCCTCAGCAACCCCCACAACCCCAACCTCAACAGCAACAACAGCAGCAGCAGCAGCAGCAGCAGCAGATGCAGTTTGCCGCTGGAGCCATTGATGGCGGCCGTTCGTTGCTCGAGACCTACATCTACGACTACTTCATCCGTCAAGGCATGTACGACTGCGCCCGCACAATCCTACAAAACAACCCACAGATTAAGACGGACAAGTCGCAGAGCCCTGGTCAGAACCTGAATGGCCTGGGCGACGATCCCATGGATACCGACTCGAAGGATAACATCGATCAGAAGCGTCCTGAGGACCTTCCTCCAGCTGCCATTCCCAACTCTTCGACAAACAATATCTTCTTGCTCGAGTGGTTTTCACTGTTTTGGGACATGTTTAACAGCCAGAAGAGCAAGGGACCTCCTCTTGTGAACCAATACGTGCAACACAACCAGGTAAGAATCCACGCTTGCTGATATGTACATTCTTCAACTAACAGCAGAACCTAGAATCAGTCTCGCATGCGTCAAGAACAGATGCTGCGCCAAATGCGCCCTGACTATCACGTCCAGTATCAACAGCAAATGATGAGGAATATGAACGGTATGGGCGGCATGATGAAGCCAGGAAACCAGCTGCAGCGGGCAGCCATGGCGAACAGCCAAAAGTAAGTATCACTCTTGGCTCCAGGTGGTTGTTCAATACTGACTTCTCTTCACTTTCCCAGTCCCCAAGCTATGCAGATGCTCCAGGCCCAGAAAGCTGCTCAGATGCAGAGAGATCCTTCCGATATGGACGGAAACCGAGTGAGGGCGACGTCGCCAGGATCGGCAGACAATGCGCCGTCTCCATCCAAGCGGCCACGTCTCGAGGGGGCCCCCTTCAACCCCAACGCGGGTGCCATGATGCAAAATGGCAGACAGATGCAAGGCATGCCAGGCCAGCAGCAGGTAGGAGGTGGCCCCAATTCAGCACAAGCATTCTTCATCAACCAAATCCGCCCAAACTCGTTAACTCCTAACCAACTCCAGGCTTTGATCAATGCCAACCCAAACTCCCATCAGCTCAAAGCGTACGCCGCTAACCTCCAGCAGCACCACGGTAAACAGATGCCTACCAACCCGATGGCGAATGCTGGTGGTCCGCAAAACCAGGGCTCTCCTATGCTCCCGCAGGGACCCGATGGCCAGACCATCAACCAGTTCTACAACCAGGAAATGGGCGGCGGAAACATGCGAGCTGGGCCCGGTAATGGCCAGAATGGGTCAAGTAACCATGCTCTCCAGGACTACCAGATGCAGCTGATGCTCTTGGAGCAACAGAACAAGAAGCGCCTCATGATGGCAAGACAGGAGCAGGACGGGATCCCACGACCTGACGGCCCCAACGGCCCTGTCGGTCCTGGCGGTCCAGGAGGACCTCAAGGGCCGAACCCTCAAGGCTTCCAAGCCGGCTCACCACCTGGGCAGCGCAATGGAGCTTCACCTAACCCCTCGGAGCAGATGAAGCGTGCCAATCAGCAAATGAACAACCCACAGAACATGGGTTCCCCTCTTCCGGATGGCGCCCAGAACCGCAGTTCCCCGAACCCGATGAACTTTATGGGCGGCAGCATGGATCCCAACGGAGGCCAGCCTCATTATGGCATGAATATGAACATGGGCAATCAGATGGGAGGCGGAATGCGTCCCCCGAGCTCACACCCAGGACAGCCCTTCAACGGCCAAATGAACCCGCAGATGGTGGCTCAACAGCAGCGCCAAGCACAATTGCAGCAACAAGCCCAGCAGCAGCAACAGGCTCAACAAGTTCAACAGGCGCAGCAGCAACAAGCTGCCCAACAGCAGAACCAAGGTGGTCCTAATATGCAATGGCAGCAGCAGCCTGGACCGAATGGCCAGATGGTTGGTCAGCCTCCTCAAAATCAGCAGGCTCAGGGAGCTGCTCAGCAGAGAGCTATGCCCCCGCCTTCTGCTCCCCCGACGGCGGCAGCGATGACCAATGCTGCCAACTCGAGGAACGCAACGTCATCCCCTCAAGTTACCAACGCTGCTCCCCCAACCCCTAACCAAGGAAACAAGCCGGCACCCAAGAAGAAGGAGAACAAGAATGCCAAGAACAAGGTACGGAAATCCCTCTGTCAACTAATTCCTCATTTTCTTTTGAAATGCGATTCTGATCCGGTTTAGCCTGCCACGCAGAATAAGAAGAATCAGAACCTTAACGCAGGCGCCACACCTGCTGCGGACGCCGACCAGCCGCAAGAGCCTCCCGCGCCGGCGACCCCTATTACCCCTGTCAACCCAGCTAGCTTTGGCAAGAACCAAGTAGGCAACCAGGTTGTGCAGAACGGACAGCCCGCAGCCCCGGTGCCGCCGCCTTCTGTCCCTCAGGTCGCCGCTCCGCCACACCCCGACCCGGCTCAGAACAACAATTTCGCCGAGCCAATGATCGTAAGTCCAGGCCTCTTGCTTTAACATCCACCGGCGTGATGCTAACCAGTTGCAGAACTTCGATGTTGAGTTTGCCAACCCGCTTACGTCAAATGATGTTTTGAACGACTTCGATTTCGACTCCTTCTTGCATGACAATGACAACAACGGAGAGGCTTTCGACTTCAATGCCGGCGTGTTTCTGGATGGCAACGAGATCGGAACGACGGAGTAGGATCCCGTCTAACCTTCTGGTTCTCCCTAACTCTGTGCAGGCCGGGGTTTCTGGCATCGGCAGGCGCATTATTTCATTATGGACACATGCATTGAGGCGTTCATGGAGACGATGAGTCGCGGCTTTGGAGCTGGCTTGGCTTCTTTCTTCTGGGTATCCCTTGGTATTATTTTCCCTTTCCGATGCGTCCGGTCTTATACGCTTTTCCGAACAGCTTACAGCTATTTCTCTAATCTTTCGCTTGATGGCGATGTATCTGGTGGAAGCGACATGGTCGCAAACAAAAATGGGAGGAACGATGGATATGATGATTCGAAGTGCTCAGCATGACTTGGTTGGCATTCTTGTGTGGTCATCTCTTTTTTCAAGGCTTTCTCTGGACACATCCTAGAGGTATCTTTATGGAGAGGACAGGACTGGATATGGGAGGAAATCGGGACCAGGCTTGATACTTTATACCACCCATTTTTTTGCCAAGTCATAAAAGGGGTCTCCAATAATTTGGCTCTCGTGGGACGCGCTTTGCTATTTCCCTGCCTTTTTCTACCGTTACTTTACTTCGAACTTTGCTGTTTTTCTTCAAGCTTTCTTTCTTGCATGTATCCCCCTCGCTTACGCGCGTGCTGGTTGCTTTACAGTATTATATCAACAGGCCTGGTTACCTATAGTTTTCCCTTTTATTGACGGATGCGAGAAATATTCGTCAGCTTTGTGTTTATTCTTCGGTTCTGTTGTGTTACTTAAATCCTTCTTAGTTACGCTGCTACGCGACTTTCTTTTTCTTTTTCTTTTTTCTCTCCCTGCCACACACCGCAAATGGCAAGGGCAACATGCTAGCGAGCTAGGTATCACAACCAAATCGGCATGCGAACTGCAAGATTCGAATGAAATTCGATGTTTGATATTTGCGACTTTTCCTGTTTCCGTGTATATGTGTTGGATGGGACTGGTCTGGTATCTGGATGGTAATGGATGGGTGGGTGGTGAACATGGACTTTTCAGTCATAGCGTCGAATGGGGGGGAGTGGCTGGATATCAACCTTGATAGCCGGATACGTGGCGGGAATTTGAATTATCATGAGAAGCAATGGGCAGGGATTTATATCAACACATGGTGCATCTTGTTGTAGAATATCACTGCCTTTCATCCACTCACCTTTCCCAAGTTACCGTTCTTTGATTCACAACGTGCTACATGATCTCATTCTACCAAAGGTATCAATCTTTTTCGTGCCTTGCGTCTAAATAACGCAAATCTTCCTTCGCAGATGACGAACAAGAAAGAGATATCAACAAAGGGGGTAGAGGAGAAGGAAACCAAAGGAGGACGAAAGTAGAGATAGGCAATGAATGCCCTTTGAATGTTTCCCGGTCCTTCTGGACAATATGTGGGATAACTACCTAACGTAAGTCACATTGTCTGTCTGGGGGTATTCACGAGAGTCATCCGTGAATCTCAAGTCTCAGCCTGATATGCAGTAGTTTGAAGGGTGGCATACTCCACCAAACATCATGGCGAGATGTGTGATCGAGTGGTCGGGCTTGGAAGGTATTTATTTATTTGTCATTGTCGACTACCTGAAGGAATCGCGTTCTCGACGATGGTTCCCGTCTTATTCAGGTCCGTCTTCGTGGGAAATTCCAGGTGTAACCACCTAGTCTGTTTGCGCTCTCCATACTAGCTCCCTCATCTTCTCCATCTTCAACGTTACTTTCTTCACTTGGCTCCCTCTCCGCATTCTCTGTCTCACTCTGATTATCGCGAGCTCGCTGCCTTTGAGGCTCCTGTCTCGGGTGTCCTCTGCCCTTGATCAAATCCGCCGCCTTCTCCGCCACAGCATACACCGTAGCCTGCAACCCTCCACCCACGATCAACGGCATGATACTCGCATCCACGACCCTTAACTTCTTCACACCATAAACCTTCAACTCACTATCCACACACCCGCCCAGCTTCTGAGGCATCATGGCACACGTCCCACTCGGGTGGGCAAGACTAGGCCAAAATATCCCATGATTCCTCTTCAACTCACCCAAAATCTCCTCGTCAGTCTGGAACTGAGCACCTGGACTGATTTCAGTAATGGGACCGAACCGCTCCACAAGGACAGGAGACCGCCAAAACTCGCGTGCGCGACGGACGATGGCGACGACGTTATCCCCGTCTATTGGGTTCTGTAGTGTGTTGTATTGAACTACTGGTAGCCCAAACGGATCGGAAGGGTCAAGAGTTACGGTTCCACGGGAGAGAGGTTTGAGGAGCGGGGCAGGCATGAATCCGTTTCCGGGCATTGAATGGGCTACGATGGAGGAGTTGAGGGAAACGAAGGATTTGGCAAGAAGGGAGCATTGCAGGCGGAAGCCGCGGAAAAGAGAAGGGGTGGAGGAGTAGATGGAGGGAAGATAAGAGAGGGTTTCAGTGGAGGACAGGGTGAGGAGTTTGGATGCTGTCGCCGAGGCAGCGGCTGAGGAGTTGAGATGTGGAAGGCCGAAGAGGATGGCACTGGAGGCAGGGGCGGCGGAGATGGGACCGGTAAGGTTGGCGAGGTATTCAGCCCAGGCGGCTTCGAAGTATGTGCTGTTGGCGGTGAGGGTATCGGGGTTGGGGAAGGATTGGTTGTTGAGAGAGAAGATGAGGATGGTGGTTGCGTGATCTTGGAAGTTGGCACCTACGGCCGGAAGATCCCTTTTCACTCGGATGCCAGCTGCTTTGAGGACACTGGATGGACCGATGCCGCTGACTTGAAGAAGTTGAGGGGTCTGTATGGCACCAGCAGCCAAGATAACTTCTTTCCGGGCATACACGCGTCGTGTTGAATTGTTGGCTCGAGATACGACGTGGACCCCATTGGCCGTGAGCGCTGGGCCGCTGCCGGTCAACAGAATCTCCCTCGCCATGTGGCCTGTCAAAAGATGCAGGTTGGGACGAGTACCGTTGACAGGATCATAGTATGCTTTCCGAGCAGTTGAACGGGTCATATCACGACCGTCGATGGTGGAGGGCAACCAGTATGCCCCTGGACCGTTGCCGGCGTTTTCGCCTGCTCGCACTGGGACGTCGTCCTGACTTCCGAAAGCATCCCACAAGGTAGGAACGTCGGGATACTGGAAACTTGGAATGTGGACATGCAAAGGGCCGTTATCATAAGCGGATGGATTCCATGTGATGTTGAACTCGTTCACGGCCTCAGGCGTGGGAGGAGTGAAAGTCGTGCTCTTGCGAAAGTAGGGGAGCAGATCGTCCCAGCCCCAGCCCGGATTTCCCAATGCTTTCCAGACGTCATAATCTTCCCTGCTTCCTCGAAGATATCCCATGCCATTGACCACGGAACCACCACCAACGACGGCTGGAACAGCCACGGAAAAGGTGTCATTGTTAAGCTGGGGATTGGGAGCAGATGTTGGACTGATGAGGACATCTACGTCAAGGCCGTTGGCGTAGTAAGGGATGATCGCTTCGGGCTTGTCGTCGAAGTCGCCTCTCTCGATGACAAGGACGGATACTAGAAACTCGTTAGCAATTGGCCTTTCGACAAGCGCTGGGGGCTCTCCTTACCTTTCTTGTCCTCGGTCAAGCGGTTGGCGACAACCAGACCTGATATACCACCGCCGACAACAATGTAGTCGTAGCTATTGTCCCTGGGCTGCGTCGCGACAACTGCGGTCACAGACTGTGCCAGTAGAAGTGCTTGTGCTCTTCGTGTTCTCATGGTGGCTCAAGGAAGCGGTCGCCAGTCGGTGTGAAGAGTCCCAAAGGATTGAGACATCCGAGTCCCAGGTTCAATCGCTCAATAGGCCATAATCGAGTATTATATGTCCCGGTTCTTCATCGCTTGGCATAAGACGTTCGTGGTCTTGGGTCGCTTCAGGCTTCGGCATAGTGTAGGGCTGAGATGCAGGATGGGGACAGGACCATTAGGCTGCCCAATTTTGTCGAGGATGATTGGACCCGTTGAGTCTCGATAGCGAAGCTGAATGTCATGGTTTCTCTAGTGTTGTGTGTAGAGTTAGCACCGGATGCTCGAGTGTTGGAGATGGGGGCGCCATATGGAGGGGTGCTGACTAAGGAACATCACGACATTCTTGGCATTGGCGCTTTGGTGGTTGACTCTTGTCACGTTTCATACTTTATCGTGAAGCCGACGCCGTTGTCAATAAAGCCAGAAGAATTGAAGAAACTTGAATTGGAAAGAAATCATACTCTACTCAATTGGACGGGAGATCTGCAAAGCCGTGCGACCATCGATGACGGCTCTTCTGCCTGCCGGTGGCCGGGCGCGCGCGACGCGTCAACCGTGCCTTCCTTCATCAACCGCAAGCCGCATGACGAACGACAAGACCTTACAACGTGGAAAGAACGGCCGGTAAAATTGAATTTGCTCTGGTATTTCCAATTCAAAGTCCTGGCTACCGACTGGTTGAACAATTTTCTGCGCGCGGGTTTGATCGCGAAAAACTTCAACCCAACCATACGCGTACGAATTGGCACCGCAGCACACGACTGTCGAGAGCGACTCATTCGGCACTACGCTCTGAGCATTGCAATGAGATTGGCTTCGTTCAGCTCCCAATTCAACATGCTCTGGTTAAGTTTAACAAGTCGATCGTTGCCAATTCGCCACTGCCGATTCCGGTTGACAGCATCGCCGTCCGTCAACCTCTTCTGCGCCATTGTTTGAGCCGGTGTCCAAAGCGTGCAGTCCTACATCTGTACTACCCGGTCGGTCCTTTCCGCTTATTATCCCCTTTCTCATCACCATGTCGTGTTGCTTGATGTGGAGGATGGTCGGGTGTGACAGACCCCGTTGAACGCTGCAGAGATGGAGTCCAGACCCTTACATCCACGACCCTTGAGGTTTGTGTAAGGACAGAAAAAGTCTCCCAGTTCGCTCTTTGGGTCCCGTCTTCACGCACCAAAGTGAACACACCATGTCCCACGATAACCCAACCTCATCTTGGCCGACGACGATCTCGGACACCCGGCAACCACTTATTCCGACATTCACGAGCAGTCAGCCACAACAGAAGAGACCAACAGCAAGCCAAATGTTGACAATGACACAGTCATCTTGGGGTCTGTCGACCAATTCCGTCCCCTTTTTTCAGACAGACTTGTCACCGCTTGCACCAGGTTGATGACGATACCTGCCCTGTCTCGACTTCTTTTGTTTAGTCAAAAACTCTACATACCCAGGAACGGACTACCAACCATTCACTCCCTCTTCACCTCGGACTATTATGCACTGTTTGGAATCTTTTGGGTGTTTTGTCTCTTCTACATGCACTTTCAAACTCGATCGTGGGGCCCCATGTCCTGAATGTCTCGCGATTGAACATGTCTTCTTCTCTTCTCCGCCCTTCTGGCCCCCAGCTTGATCCTTGATCTTTGTCACGGGTCTTTGGCTTGGTATAATCTACCTGGAACCACGAATTGTCCTGTGAATCACTTGTCTGGACACAGCATATCCAACCACATTGGACACTTAGTCCCTTGACCTTCCTTTGTTATTCCCTTTCTCTCCTCTTCTGCCTGCCGTTAACACAATTGATCTATCCAGCCCAAGTCCCTTGTCATGGACCCAATGTCACAACAACCCATAGAACGAGTGTTCCCCATACGCCTATCCATTCTTGAGAGCTCCCCTTTTCTTCGTAACATATCCGGTACGTAAGCCTGTATCTGCTATGAGCCCTCACCTCTGCCCGTCTGACACTGACATGTCCTAACAGATACCGATAGCATTCTCTCAGTTGTTCCTGTCACCAAGAAGCTCTCCGATCAGCATCTTTCTCCGCCGTCGCCCGATGAACCTCATTATGAACAGACACCTCCAACGTCCAGCCAGTATGATTTTCACCAAGGCAGCTCAGTTGCGACTCATCATTGCTCAACCCCGCCACCATTCAAGAAAGGCAATGGCGGAGATGACTCGTTACTCTCCGAAACCTTCGAGTATGCTCTTCTGGCCGACGGATCTCATGGTGTTATCCAGAAAACCCGCCGCGCCTTTACTACTTGCGATGAGGAACCAATCCACATACCCGGTGCTATCCAGTCCTACGGCATGCTTGTTGCACTAAAACTTATGGATGAACCAGTTGCGGGACCTGCGAGATACTTACCAAGAATTTGCAGCGAAAACAGCAGTTTCGTCTGTCATTACCAGCCCTCTGAGCTTCTTTCTCTCGATAGCTTCTACCAAGTTATGCCCATCTATCAGCGTCATCTGTTCGATGTTCAGCTACGCCACATCCGTCAAGGATATGACAGCACCAAGAAAGAACAAGAGCCGGTCGTCTTCGCTTTTTCCTTTTCGGATCCAGATGGCCGGTTGATCCCTTGTTGGTGCGCCGCCCACTACCTGGGGGGAACCACTGATCTGTTTATCTGCGAGTTCGAACTGCAAGGTGCGTAACAATGAGGCAGAACTTTATCAAACACGGCTTTCATCTAATAAGAGACAGATTACTCGATGCATCCATTGGCAACTCCAGCAATGTCCGATCCAGAGAACCCTATCGACACTCTCGGCAGCGACCACTTAGACTTCGCCACAGCCTGCAGTATGCAATCCAAGGTTCAACCGGTATTCCCAAATCCAGAGCTCTTCTCCAAGGGCTTCGACCCAAGCACCTCATCGGTCGAAGTTATTGGCATGGCTACAAAGATACAAACGCAGTTTTCCGAGGCGGCAACTGTGCCCGATCTCCTCGAGACTATCGTTTCGATAGTTAAGGAGGTCACTCGCTTTCATCGAGTCATGGTCTATCAATTCGACCGAGACTATAATGGCACCGTCGTTGCTGAGCTGATGGATCCGAAAGCAAGCAACGATGTGTACAGGGGATTGCACTTTCCCGCGAGTGACATACCGCCACAAGCCCGGAAGCTCTACATGATCAACAAGGTCCGCGTCTTGTTCGACCGGAGCCAGCGGACATCAAGGCTCATTGGCAGAGATGTCAGCGACATGAAGGTTCCGCTCGATCTGACCCATGCTTACCTACGCGCAATGTCCCCTGTGCACCTCAAGTATCTATCTAACATGGGGGTGCGGTCCTCCATGTCGATGTCTCTCGAGTCCGACGGAAAGCTTTGGGGGCTCATTGTCTGCCACTCATACGGACCTGCGGCAACCCGGGTGCCCTTCTCCATCCGAGAGTTGTCGTTCTTTGTCGGACTGGCGGCGTCTACATGTCTTCAGAAGCTGCTCAACTCGGAAAGACTACAGGCCCACCGAATCATTGAAACACTACGAGGGAGGGGAAGCCCTGACGAGTGTATTACCTCTTCTTCCCACGAATTACTCAACCTCTTTGACTGCGACTGTGGATTTCTGGTTATTGAAGGAGAGGCCAGAACCATTGGACGGCTATCTTCCTACACTGAAGCGATGACGCTTTTGAAATATCTTTTCTTCCGAGGGTCCCGCACGATACTATTTTCTCACAACATTAGAGAGGACTTCAAAGATCTTCACTTTCCTTCCGGGTTCAAGGCGATTGCAGGTGTCCTCTACATCCCTTTATCAAGCACCACAGATGACTGTGTGGTGTTTTATCGCAAGAATCAGGTCCGAGAAGTACACTGGGCAGGTAAACCTTCGTTTGCGGGCAAGATAGGCAGACTAGAGCCTCGCAACAGCTTCAAGAAATGGACAGAGGTGGTGGACGGCACGAGCAAGGCCTGGTCGATAGAACACAGTATGGCTACACCCTTCCAGCCGTGCATTTGTAATTTTCTGCTAACACTACTCTCCAGCCAATTTGGCAGCAATGGCACAGCTGCTCTATGGCAGCTTTATCCAGGTTTGGAGGGAGAAGGAGGCAGCCATCAACGACACCCGACTCAAGCGACTTCTCTTGCACGATGCATCACACCAAGGTGGGAACCAGGCATCCATATGTCCCATACGTCCCAGCATACTGACTCACAATTGCTTTTCTAGTGCGCAATCCGTTGAACGCCGTCATAAACTGTCTCGAGATGGCCCTGGAAAAGCAACTGGATGATGGCACAAAGCAGGTCCTGACAACTTCATACACTGCGTCAAAGTCTCTGATCTATGTCATTGATGACCTTCTGAGCCTGACCGGTAGCATAACAGGGTCGGTCCCGTTGCTAGACGAACCGTTCCATCTTCCGCATTGCTTGGACGAGGCGCTGTATCCCCTACGGCGGCTTGGCCAAGAAAAGGGCGTGGAAGTGTTCCTGATACCATCGACAGGGCCGACACAATATGTCCGTGGGGATCCGACAAGCTTCCAGCGCTGCATATCCATCCTCGTCGCCAACGCAATCCAGCACACCGCTAACAGCCAGGTTGTGGTCAAGTGGCACGAGACGGTTCTGAATCCGAAGAATACCGTGATACACATTGCCATCACGGATTCGGGCCCCGGTTTCTCAGAACGGGAATTGGATGACATGTTTCAAGAGTTTGAACAGGTTCCCGATGAGGACTTCGACGAAGCAACATCAAAGACGCGGGCTGCCAGGGGCAACGTGCTCCGCGTTGGCGTCGGCTTGGTATTCGTGGCTCGCTTCGTGAAGCAGCGGAATGGGCAGCTAAGAGTGAAATCAGTCAAGGAACGTGGGTCGACTTTTACCCTGGAGATCCCATTTGTGGTCTCGTCTCGGTGCTCATCGATAGCCTCACGTCGGGATGCCTCTCCATTGCCGGTGCTGACAATGCCTGGAACCTTGATGTTCGAACAAGAGGGCAGCAGCAGCATTCCATCCGACCGGACCTTTGGCACCTTTGGAGGAGACTCCAGGTCGTCCACATTTGGCGGTTCAAGGCCGTCTCCACCAATTTTACGCCCAGGTTCGAGCGCCGATGCAGATACATCGCCGAAGGATTTTCAGACCCCAAGTCCGCATCATTACACAGTCATTGTCGCCGACGACAATATCATCAATGTGCAGATTCTGGAAAGACGTCTCACGAAGCTGGGCCACCGTGTACTAGTCAGTCGCGACGGTCAAGAGTGCTTCAACTTGTTTGCACCCAATCGTTCCACAGTGGACTTTGTCCTGATGGACATCAACGTGAGTCTCCCTGCGTCCCTAGTTGTCACCAAGATGTTTGACTAACCTGCCCTTTGCGCAGATGCCAATTGTAGACGGCTTCGCCTCCATCCGCATGATCCGCGACCACGAGTACAACCACCCCACGCCCTCGCGGGTCGTGCAGAACTGCGGGAGGACTCCCGTCTTTGCGGTGTCTGGAATGCTCCGTCGCGGTCAAGAGCAGCGGTGCAAGGAAGCTGGCTTTGACGGCTGGATGCCCAAGCCGGTGGATATGAAGCGATTGGTTCGGTGTCTGGCGGGGGCGCTGGATCCGGAGGCGAGGAAGACGTGTGTGTATGATGAGAAGAAGTTTGAGCTTGGTGGATGGTTTACTACGGAGTAGAGGGCTCTGTGGGCAAGGGACAGTACTCTGGTCAACTAAGAATGGTGTTCAGGAAGGCTTTCGGGGTTCGGGCAAGGCGCATCGTAGAGTAATGGACAAAACGCCGTTTTAGCGGTGTCGGTGCACCGGGTGCATCAGGTTCGAATGGTATGGGTTGCAATGGTGGAATACGATTCATCAAAGACCACAAACTTGGGATTTGCATGCTAAATACTAACTATATACTGTCATAGACAAAAGAAGACGCATTCGCTTTCTAGATTAGCGGTTGATAGCCGCACCAAAAGCGCAAGTCAAATTGTGCCCTTTCGCAAGTATCGCAACTGACTGACGTACGACAAAACCCCAGACAATGAAACGGTAATCTAATCAATCACCTGCAACTGAAATTCATTTTACATCACCTCCGCTCACAGCTACTTTACAACCGTGCAAAAACAAAAATACAATATGAAATGGCAGATTGAAATGAGGATAGAACATCGAGAGTAGAAGAACTAAAGTTTTAAATAAAAAAAGGGGGGGGTTCAAATCGAGGCTACCGCTAGGATTTGAACAACCGCTCTCCCGGACAGAGGGTGAGTATCCTTCGAGGTTTTGAATGGCTGAGAGTTTCCCGGCTTCACCATGCCTTGTTTTAGCTCTAGCCAGTCGCCGCCTGCGGTTTGGTGGTGGAAGATAGTGTCGGAGGGGTAATTGATATAGTGCGGTTCGGTTGGTTCGTTTATGCGTTGGCTTCTTTTTTCCTTCGTTATAATTCGGGTTCGCAGATTTGGGATAACAGGATGTTGTCGTTGGTGTCGAGTTGGGATGAAATTTCGGGATGGTGGTTATGGTGTGGTTATCTTGTAAAGCGGAGTGGTTTGGCGGTGGAGATGGATTAATTAGTGCTAAATTCGCGCCCCTCCTTCAATAACAAGCACTCGGCGTGGTGGCAGAGTGGTCTAATGCGCAAGACTAGAAATCTTGTTCCTTCGGGAGCGTCTGTTCGAATCAGGCCCACGTCGCACGAATGACCATCGAATCATATTTTTTTTCGTCTTTTTTACTTCTCGTCATTTTGCTATTTGTTCACTATGTTTTTGTTTCTTCTTTCCTGGTTTTTTTGGGGGAGTTTGCTCTGGGTGTTACATATTCTACCACTTTTAGTTGCACTGGTTAAGCACCACCATGTTTCCGAACCCAAATTATGTTGAATTGCCTGACCTTATATAGGTTTTGCAACATTAGTTGGGGTAATGTCTCTTTCCAACACCTCCATCTCCGTCCCTCAACCGGACCCACGCCTACAGCAAAATACCACTTCCAGTCCTTCGCTCCTCCCTCCCTCAGTCTGTCCCTCCCCCTCCTCGTTCCATTCAAGATCGTATTACAATCTAGCAGTGATCACTCTTCCCACTCCCTCCATCCTTGCAACCACCACTACAGAAAGTTTGGAAGGTGATATCTCCGTTCGGTCCACCAACGCAGTAGAAAAGCGATTCGCGAACGTGCGTGGTGTCGGTTGGCTGAGGAGGGGTGGCGCCGTTGAGGGCGTCGACGATTTGGGTGTAGTAGTTGCCTTGTTACGTTGTTGCTCGTCAGCATAAGAAGCTTGAGAATTGGGACTGGGCTGTGTGATTTGTCTGGCTGGGAGGGAACATCAAGAGATCGATCTGTGGAGAAAAAAGGTTGGAGCATGTTGATATGCTCGGGTCATGGAAGCATGGGGCAAAACGAAACGAAGGGCGAAAAAAAAGGGTAGGGTGGAGGCCCGGAGATAATAAGCAGTGACCAAAATGGCAAGAGCAGTAGGTACTTGTAGGTAGCAATACCAGGGCATCGAAGGAAGGAACCACTCAGTTGTACAATAGGGAAGGAAGGAATGGGTAAGAGAAGGAAGGCATGGGTGAAGAGGAGAGGAAAAAAGAGGAAAGTGGGAAGGAATGCACACCCTTGTTCAAAAGACCTTTGCCGCAGTAGAAGAGGCCGGTTTTGCAGTTATCGGCCATCGCAATACCGCTCAGGGCCGCGGTGCCGAGAAGGATAACTGCGCGGGAGATGGCGACCATTTTGGTGGTGGTTGTGTGGAAGTAGAAGGTTTGAAATCGAGTTTGGTTGAGTGATTGAGTGAAACTAGGGGTAGTGGATGGAGAGGTGATGATGCTGTTTACGATGATGGCGAGAAGGGGACTTGACCTGTGGGACTTGGAGGATCTTATATACTCTTCGCGGGGCGAGATTCACCTCTGTCGGCGGTCAACATCGACTACCTTAACCTGAAGAGCCTCTTCATCTCAATACCTCAGTCTCAGTCCATCAGCTATCACCAGCATCAAGTCTTGAATGCAGCCAACTCGGCTCTTCCTCTCTCGGACATCGAACGAATGAGAAAACCCGCTTCTTCTCCTGACCGGTTCCTCCCGGGCACTCACATACGAGCCTCCGACGATTTTCACGTTTGATATATTAAAATATATCCCCATTCTACCTCACCGCCGTGAATGTGGTGATGTTGAGAATTGACCCCTGAATGGAAGGAGGCTCTGTATGTAACACAAGACGAGTTCGCAGCCAATGCCGGCCGCCGCTTCGTTGGCTTGACCAGTTTGTTATAGTGTTACTCGGATCCCGTGACTAAGAGGTATACACAGCATCGACCCAAATTCCCAAAAAGAAGACTGGAGCTGGGAAGGACTGCGTTTTGTACAACGATGCGGGGATGTAGGCATTTTAGGAAGTTGGGGAGAAGCTTATAGCTAGGTTGGCAGCGAAGATGATTTATCTCCATTTGGTTTAGCTTTTCGGTGATCGAAAGTTGATTTCGCATGCACCCTCCCGTCCTGTTCTTGAACGAGGCTGTGAGCAATGGAAGACATCGGTGAACGTCGACAGGCAACATCGGACAGAGCCTTTGTAGCTTCCATTATGCCGCGTCAAAGATTTCACTAGAAGTAGGGAGAATCAGCATGGGGATAGTCGGGCGTGAGCATCAAATGTTAGAGGTAAGGATGGTTTAGCATTGAGATCTCCAGGTATGTAAACAGTTTGTGGTAATTGACAAAGGTATCATTGTATATGTACGCCCGAAGGATATAAAACTAAAGCCAAGCTTCCACCAGGTATATCCAATATCCTGTCGGTGTATGTGTAGCAGATCCGATAAGGGAGCTAAAATGAATTGAACCCCGAACTCCTGGACCGATTGTTAACAGATCCTTTTCTTCTTCTGTTCTTTCTTCATCGTCACGCTAAAGCAGTCGTGTTCCTCGTCCCCTTCTCTGTCGCGGTGGCACTCTGGGTCCATGACCAAATGTCTGGTTCCAGCTCTCTCCTCCATGCCACAACGGCAACGTCCCATTCCCACTTCCACCCCCATATGATATCGTCTCAGTAGAGTTCTGCAGTCCGTTCTGATCAAGGGCCATCTAAGCCTCCAAAACAGCCACATACTCCACCTCCATCATGTTTCCATACCCATCCTTAGTATTCGCATCCGGGCTGCCCGGCCAATCGCCACCGACCGCCAGATTCAAAATGATAAACAGCGGGCTATGCGCCAACGTTCCCCACACACCTTCATCACCAAGTTGCTCGCCCGTGAGCGTGGCATACACCTTCCCATCCAACAACCAACTAATCTTCTCCCCCCTCCAATCCCCACCGGCATTGGTGCGGTCGATGGACAAGGACCAGGTATGCCAGCCATAGTCGGGGAGGTCAACCTTGTTGGGGATACCGATGGGCTCATTGCACGGCCCGCCGACGGCCGCCCCGTTGGCGTCGCCGCCGCAGTGCACGGTTCCGTAACCCGTCATGGCGCCGTTGATGGTCTCCATGATGTCGAGCTCGCCGCAGCGGGGCCAGGGCGTGCCGTGGTGGATGGAGTCGCCGAGCATCCAGAAAGCGGGCCAAAGACCCTTCTTTTGGGAGGTGGCGAGGTCGCCGAAGCGGATGGCGGCTTCGACTAGGGTGGTGCGGTTGGCGGAGGGGTGAAGGCTTGTTGGGATTCGAGACGGCCGGAGGTCCATTTGCCAGACGAATCCTTGCGGGGGACGAATTGGACGGTGGAACCACCGGAGAGTTGGATGTTTTGGTTGGAGGTGGTGTAGGCTTGGAGTTCGTTGTTTGTGTTGGTGCTGGTCACATTGTTAATATTGATGGTGAGAGTAGAAGGAGGAAAGGGGGAAAGAGGCTTACTTGACGGCGAAATTCCACCTGGAGTAGCTTGGGTGAGCGCCGGCAGGACCCTCAAACTCGTCGGCCCAGACGACCTTGTAACCCGGGTAAGCGGGGACAGCGGCCGAGGCGACGGAGAAGAAGGTGAAGAGGGAGGCGGCGGCGGTAGAGGCGGAGAAATGCATTTTGAATGATGGTTGTTTGGTCGTTCTTCAAGATATGTTCGTTGTGAGAAATTCGAAAGTTGATAATGACAAGAATGTATGACCGAGTGATTCGATGTCGTGTAGTCGTTGTAAAAGTAAACGTGAAAAAAAGATCCAATTCGATAGACTTGCTATGAAGGAGTGTCGAAGGCTGTTGAAGTGACGTTGTGTGGGTATAAAAATCTCTTACAACAACGTCAAGCAGTGTAGAGAAGGTAATGGTTCACTAGGAATCCTGTTTGAGAGAATGTAGAATAGCAAGTTCGAAAAGGAAACAAAACAACCAGACCGGGCTAGGTTTTAGAGAGTGGAAAAGTCCCAAATTGGGAATGATGAAGAACGGAAACGAAATATCTTGATGATGTGAGAGGACGGGACAAAACAAGGCACAGCAGACGGGAAGAGCATGAAGAGATATATAGATTCTGCATGTAAGGTGGTCACCCCCTGCCCAGGCCGGCCTGGTGTGAATGACCCCTACCTATACCTCCATTGACCAGAATAGGAACTCCATTGGTGAGCTACAATAGGATATCGCAGCATCGGTACCTGATCTGACCGGATGGGATGGCAGCTGTGGGTACCTGAAGTAGACGGGATGGCGGATATCAGAACATGGACCCGAGCGCCGAATGGGAAGAATGGGCAACAATAGGAACGAGTGAAGGGTCGTCCCTAGGCGAGAGCGAGGCTCAGCCATTGATTGGGAGAGTAACAAGGATGAAACACCAAGAAAAAAACGGGGAGGACCATTGGTAGCATCGGAAGTATTGGCAGGTATTGGCAGGTCAACCAACAGGGCGCCGTTGTCCAGTGGATGGCTTGGAGAGCTTGGTGTTGTTTGAGAAAGTCCAGAATCTTTCCGGGGCTCGCGTGGATGTGCCGGCATCAGCCAGGGGTCGGAGTATCAGTGGGGGAGTAAAGGTGACGAGTTCGCAGTCGATTCATCCAGACTTGGACATTTTGTAAATGAGTGGAGAATGAGTCCTGCTATTATCGGACAGCCCTGGTTGATATCGGGGCAGCATATCGCCTTGGGCTTGCTTGGGCAACAAAGTCTCGAAGCTGTAGATCCGCTCCCGCGGCAAACAGTTGTTGTTCTGTTGTTCGGTAGTCCGAGCCAAGTCTTTCTCGGCAGTCACCGATTTGATGGCGTTGTTTGGACTAAAACAAGCGCGGAAGCCATGGGGGCACATGGCTCGGATGTTAGTGACTTGGTGTTGCTATGTATGGCGGCGGCGGCAATGGAGGCGCTTGATAGCTTTTGTTCGATTCACCGTGGTTTTCCACTTGACGCCGTATCCTTCTAGCTGGCCGTTACCGCGGTGACAAGGTGAGCGCTTCATGATAGCTTCATCAACACCAGAAGCCCAGAAGCCAAGGGCGCGATCACGATGCATCATTCACCTTGACTGTCGTTGAAGAGGCAAAAAGGAGAAAATCCCAAATGGAGCGATAGGCCCAAGGGGTCACGGCCCCACTCATCCACACAAGTAACGCACGGACCATTTCAATGCAGCATTTCAAGCTTTTCAACCAATCAAACCTCGTAAAGCCCTTTTTCACAATCGGTACCTGCGCAAGCCTCCCACACCTCGGCCATCTGAAACAGCCGAGAGGTGGACTTCAGGGACAACCTCTTGCTTTTGTTTGGGAAACCAGGAACCGTTGTCAAATTTGCCAGTTTGGGGCTTTATGCACTCCTGTCATTCTCGAATTGATTGTTTTTTTTTTTTGCTCTCTATCACCAAGGCAGGAGTGCATCATGACAGCAACCCAAGTTTGTGCCTGATGAGATCAACGGGCGACGGGCGTCACGGCGTCAACGGGACAGGTTCGGTAGTTGACCTTGTACCACGCTGATGCCAGGGCAGCTCTCCTCGCCTCGCACCGCAGGAGGAAGTATGGCATCGCAGTTTGTTGAGCCTCTTGGGGGAGATGGACGACGGATGAGGCGGGACTATGCTGGAATCCCGAGCTCTCCTTGTCAACTCCATCCAGCCCAAACAGCCGGCTCATTCGTGATGAGATGACCTGTTGCTGAAGCCACTCACCCTCAAAATCCCAGTAAATGTAAAAGGACAAGGGTGGCCGTGGTCGCTATCACATCTTATCAAAGACGACTGGACAACCTATTGAGATTGAACCAATCGATATTGGCGCACGCTTTCCGGACTCCTATGAGCAATAGAAACCGACAAGCACGATAGCTTATAATATAAGGTAGTCTCTTATACTATAAAACGACGATAGTTTTATTATATATAAAAAAGGGTGCGCGAAGTCAAAAAGGGTGGATGAGGACAATGACCCCGGTGCGACAAGTTAAGCTCAAAGAAAACGGTCTCCTCTCAAATCGAGTACAGTCTTCTGAACTACCTGCTCGAAACCCCGAGTCTTGATTGACACCGACGAAGCTTCATCGCGTCGTACTAAACCCGCAAAGAGCGCTTCGTTAATGATTTGCAACAGGACCAAATCGGTGGAAGTCTCGATACAATCCCTTTAGTATATTAGAGTGTGTTATCTTTGATACTCCTTTCAGGAATCTTGATCCGATATTTTGGATGTGGTCGGCTACCACCTGCTGAATCTCACGCCAAGACACATCACAACAAATCAGGAAACAACCCAAGTTAAACGGGCAACCGGTGTGTATCCATGCTGCTAGCTACCCCTCCTAACAAAAAATAAACGCTATCCAAAGCAAAGGAGCGGAAGTCTTTTCGAAAATACTCGACAAGTCAAGTAACATCCGCCAGCCCTACTACTTTCCTCGAACAAATCGGAACGACCTCCTCCCCTCAGAATGTGCATCCACCGGGTCCTCCTACTCGAAATCATCAATTTCCCCGTCAAAAAAGGCAGCCAACAGCTGCTCGCGGGCATCAAACCCACCATAAGCGCCAGCCCGGAGCACGTCGTCGTTGTCGTTATATGTAGTGTAGTTGTTTTGCTCAGGAGGAGCAACATAACCAAAAGCTTGCAAGTTGAAGAAGCTGGGATCACACAAGGATCCCCAGACATTCTTCTCCGCCTCGCTCTCGGACGAGGACGAGGACGACGACGTTGACGGGGGCGTGGCCAGTCCAGTAACCGTAACCGGAGGCTGAGGGTCGTAGTCGGTGTTGAGAATCTTCTCCGCCTCGCTCTCGGACGAGGATAAGGACGACGACGTTGACGGGGGCGTGGCCAGTCTGGTAACCGTAACCAGAGGCTGAGGGTCGTAGTCGGTGTTGAGGATCTTCTCCGCCTCGCTCTCGGACGAGGACGGGGACGTTGACGGGGGCGTGGCCGTTGACGGGGGCGTGGCCAGTCTGGTGACCGGAGGCTGAGGGTCGTAGTCCCTGTCGGTGTTGAGGATCTTGTCGTCGAGTATCTCCCCGGTTTCGTTATTAACGACTAAAGAGGTTTCCAATTTAATTAGAACTATGATGCAGAAATGTGGTGACGAGAAATGTGACGATGAAATGCGAGAATGGTCAAGAAAGCTGACTCGACGAGGAAAAATGATGGATGGTTGGTGATATTGGGCTCACTATCACACCGACAGGCAGTGCCGATACAAACAATGACAAGCCTTTTAAAAAGATGTAGAGAAGAGAAGCAAACCAAACAGGGGACGGAGGAAATGGCGAGAGAGATGTTAAAGGTTGTTGGGGTTACAAAATGAGGAAGGTACCAGATGGAAAGTCACGAGAGAGTCTGAACGGAAATGGAACGTACCGAACCCGACAAGCTTCGCCTCATTGAGACTTTCGTTCATAAGCTTCTTGGCCCGCTTAGAACGACGAAGAGAAGCGGGCAGCTCTTCGTCTGCCGTTCCTTTGTTGGCGATGATCTGTTCTGGGACGATAGGTCCGGGGGCATCGAAGTTGGTATCGGCGTTGGCCTCCGGGTTGGCTGGCAGGGGATTCTTACGAGGCCTTCCTGGCTTTCTTTTCTCCACGACAGCGACAGGCTGCTCAGCAACCTGAACCGTGGTGGCAGGTTCGGGAATGGGCGTATCGGTGTTTTGCGGAGCCATCTCGGTCTAAAGAATACTTCTATCAATATGGGAGTGCTGCGTCCGAATTGAGAAGAGATTCAAAACCGGGAGGAAGGAATGGATGATATATGAAGAAAAAGTGTGGATAATTGTGAGGAAGAGACCGCTTTTAATACTGTTGAAACAGAAGAAATCATTCGATGGGACGAGGCCATGCAAAGCATAATATTTATTATTTCTTGCTGAAGCACCCAAAGTGTAAGTGTGGTATAGGGCTCCTTTCTGCTGTGCATGTACTCCTGCCCGTGACTTGTCCTGCCCGTAGCATCCCTTCCCTCAGCGTTCGCTGTTCTTTCCTGATAAAGCATACAATGACATGATGCCTTGCTGCTGTCCAAGCGGGGGGCGGCACTGGTAGGGTGTTGGTGGTGTTCCTGGTGAGCCTGTTCGAGGTATGTGTGTGCAAAGCGGGCAATATATTTACTATGGCCCGGTGGCAGAGGTGGTGTCTCGAAGCAATGTATGAGGTTAGCAAATGTGGAGCCGACGTATTTTCTTGTTGGCAGACAGTACTGAGGCGAGCATCAGAGTCAAGTACCTTCCGGGCCAAGTTGAAGTAAAGGCAATGCCTTCTCCTTCCACTTGGGGACCATGCAGAGCCCGATCGAAGGCAAAAGACGGGGGCGGGGAAGGCATGGTTGCTTGAGACTGAAGGAGCTACCAGCAGAGACACCTCCAATAGGGCGTGTTCGGTGATAACGGCGCTCCTAGCCTCCTCCCCAAGAGGGAGGATGTACGATGGGCGGCACTATGGCCATCTGACGGCAGGTGACAACTCGCTATGGTGCGGCAAGCTCTCGAGAGTCGACTTGTTTGCGGCTTGAGCTGGCAGCCGCCATGGTCTCCCCTATCCCATCCACGGGGTTCACCCCCACACTTGCCATGTAGTCGGGTCGTGCCCTCCCGCCGGCTCGGGCCGTTCCTTGAATCTTTCTGTGGGGAGCGAGACCCTGAAGGGCCCCCCGCCCCACCCCAGCCCTCTAACAGAGTCGAAGCTTCGTGAGTCGAGCAGTAGAACGATACAGTGAGAGCCCTTGTTGCCCAGAAAGACGGTCCACCCCACGCCAGCCACCATCCATTCACTTCCTTCCCAGCACACCTTGGGCTCGCCTAAGGGCGAGGCAAGTCCCGGCCAGGGGCAGGCAGACAGTCCTTGGGCCAACAGCCTGGAGGTCCTCTCCCTCTGACGCCATGTCGAGAGCTAGTCCTGCCAGATCTTTCCACGCTTAACCCTGAACATACTTGTAAGGAGGCGTCAAAGCTGTGGGGCCCAATCTACGACAGCCATGAACCCCCTGGACAAATTGACAGACCTACAGCTGGCACCGCTGCGAGCAGCCGTACGACTTAGCAAGTCTTTACCGACTGCATATGTGTTGTCTTGGCTTATAGGGACTCCGCCCAGTATCAGTGTATATGACTTTATCGTCTTCGGCATCAAGCTGATGCTCCTTCTCGTGCTCAACACCGTTCGCAACCGTTGCACCCGTATCCGGGCCGGCCTCGGGGCCAACGAAGTGCGTAGCTGACATCCTCGAGGTGAGCCCGGACCTCCGAGCTCCGGGTGGCCGGTCATTATCCGCGTGCGTATCATACGTATCTCATGGGCGTCGTCGGCCTATCGTGCATGCTCGATATTGGTCGTCCGTTGTCGAAGCGAGTTGTGACGGCCTTGGAGCTAGAGGATACTCTAAACCTCGACAACCCGCCGAGTCGTCATCGAGCCGTAACATATTAGACAGGACGATCGATAAGCAGCGCGGGAAGGATGGGCCCCTTTTAGTTCCGGACCGTGAAGAGCGAGGGTACATGGCGTGACGGGGTCTCCGAGAGCCCATCAATAACGGTGAAAAGAGGTGCTGGCTTTGAATAGCAGAAGAACAGTTCAATCGTTGTGCGTGGGGAGAGCGCCCAAACACTGGGAGGGCACGACACCGCAGGTGAGCACCTTCCGTGAATGACTCTCTTACTGCAATGAGTCTCGCACTGACGAGACTTTGGAAGGAAGGAGCGAGCTTCAAGACCGCGCGCTCTTGCCTTCTGGACAGCATAGCAGAAGATTGCCAAGGAGACCAACAGCGCAACAAGCAACATGCCACCACCACGGCCAGGACCAGGAATATAGCCCAGGGACAACATCAGCACCACCGAGCCCACTAGATATGAGAAAAGGGGCCGACCCTGACCGTGTGGAAGCGACATGTCCCAACTACGGCCACCGTTGCCTTGCACTGACCATGCGATACCAGACAATGGCCCCAGAGTGAGCCTGGCGACGGTTGATTCACCAACCCAACGTCAGCGGACACCCGGGACCACAACCGGCAGGTGACGATGACTAGGACAACGATGGAGGGAATGAATGAGAAGAAGATGAACGTGGAGACAATGAACAGGGGGCGATGAATCAGGACGGCAACGACTAGAAGAACTATGAACGGATGACAAAGAGGGGACGGCGATGAACGGGAAGACGCCAACGACGACGACGATAACTACGGCGACGATACTGCGACGAGGATGACCGCGATGAAGATGACCTCCCGCCCTGCGTCGCCTCGTTGGGGGCAACAACGGGCTTGCGGAATAGCTACGTGACGTCGTCTACGGAGAACGGCAGCCGGCCAGCTGGGGTCACGAAGACGACTATCAGCTGACACCAGGTTCGTGGCATTGTCCAGCCTCGTCCAGCCTTGCTAACTTTTGTTCATGAGAGCATCGGCATTCTAGAGAAAGCTGACACCGCTTGTCCGTGGGTTTCAGGGCATTGTTCTACCTTCTGTCTCTTTCCGACGGCTTAGGCAGTTCGGGCTGCTCAAGCTTGTTGACAAGACATAAAGGTCCATGGGCTTTGCAAGACTTGAAGCAGAAAGGATATGGATGAGAAGGCAAGACGAAGACCGAACAAGGTTCGTGGAGCACAGCAAGAACGTGACAAAATTTCTAAGCAGCCCTACAAACAATGGACGGGGAGACTGACACTCCATCGCACAGAGCCATTGCCCCAAGATACAACCCCTGAATCCATGCTGACAGAGCCTTGTCTTCCAGCAAGAAAGTCCTAAGGTCCAAGGAGATCGATGAGCGACCATATCCGGGAACTGATGGACACCAACTCGGCCATGATACCTGCATCTGTCTTTACACTTCGGACGCTCATGACAAAGAAATTGGTAACAGGCTGTGGAAAGTTTTGGAACAAGATGAAAGAAAAAACAAGAGTAAGAAAAAGAAAAGGAAGAAGAGATTGAAGGAGAAACAAAAAACTGGAAAAAAAAAAGAAGAAGACGAGAAAAAAAGAAAAAGAAAAAGGTGGGACCTACTGAACACAACACGGCCATGAGAGGATAACATAGCCTCACGGCGTTGGGAAGATTATCTTGGGCAACAGCGGCAACACATGGTAAGTTCCAAGTTACCAAGGTTCAGTTCTCAACACCCGTGCTAACAGAACTCCGCCCTCCAGAGTGAGAGGAAATTGAGCTTGAGCAGATTGCTCAGGCGTAACCGGCTAAGGCCTCTTCCCCCGACGACGCGATTGTTTGATGGGCTAATTGACAACGACTGACATTCTCCAGAGATAATCAACGGTCGTGAGCTAGGTCAGAAGGCGGATACAACAACTATCCTGTCGTTGTGGCCAACCATCAATATACCGGACTTGCTTCAAACCATGGCGCAAACGACAATCGGGGAGAGCAAGACGATGACATTCGACGGCGAGATGGGATGAGGACTCCGACCACCCTGTCCATAATGATGCGGCTATCGCCCGGGTCTCACTGAAGACAGTCCGTCCGTTTGTCTCGTTGCAATCTTCATGGTGATATCCCCCCCCTCTGACCGTTTGCGTTACTCAAGCGAGCGAACTCAAACGGACAGCAGGACCATATGCCTTACCGGAAGAAACCCCTATTGTTGAGTTGACAGCGAGTGAACTATCATCGGAACATGATTGCTCGACAACGGCCGGCACGAGGTAGCCGACATGCGCATAAAAGCAACCTACTTGTCGCCCAGGGGCATTTCGACGATCTGGATGAGCCCGTGTTGGAACGATTTCTCGATAAGTTCGGTGGGCATGTCTTGATTCTTCTGTGTCCGAGTGTTTGGTCTCACTTCATTGTTGTTCGCGTGCTTTGCGTTCCAAGGGCCACAAGGCTGGTAAGGGATGTCTTAGAGAACTCCGTTGACGACCAGACGAAGCGAACCTCAAAGCGGATTCCTTTACTGGTGCTTGAAGGGTGTAAAAAGTGTGGACTGTAGAGGGCATAGGCTCCATATAATGGCGAAGTTGGGGAGAGGTGTGAAAAGTGATAGGGAAGTCCCCGCCTGAGTGTAGGACGAGTGAGCTGAGAGGTGGAAGGGAGAAGAAACAGAAACCAGGACCGAAAAAGTCCGCGAGTTGCGTGTGGCCCAGGTCATGTAGTCATGGTCTTGACAGAATGCAAGTCGGGCTGGTCAGATAAAGCCATTTTGCCAATGTCCTCCCTACAATATCTTTGCCTCGCGACGCAAGAACTGGAATATCCGAACTTTGTGGGTTATGCTTGCCCCCTTCCACCCCCAATTTTCCTGCGATTTTCGTGATCTCTTTTCTTTTCTTTATGTTCTGCATTGTTCATGAGTTTAATGTTCAACTGCAATTTATGCATTATATCATCTTGACTTTGCTATCTCGCCTTGCAGATAACCAATTTCCGGAGCCTTGGCCGAGTTATTCAAAGTTGGATCTCGTACTATGGCGGTTTCCCAGTCGAACTTGAGATATTCGCCGATGTCTCAAAAACCTTCCGAGTCCCAGATATCGCCGGGCCCAAGCAAGCATGGCAGCCGGGCTAGGAGACGAGAGGGCCGGTGAAGGTGAACTTGCCAACTGTCGAATACGCTGGTCTAGAGCGAAACAACAAGTGTGCTGTCTGGTTTCCGTCTGGCTAGAGACATTTGACCTCCTAGAATCTGGTGTGCCAGCGGGTATTCTACCAATCTGCTGTCTCTGCCATATTGGTCTGACCGTATGGGAGGCATTCACAGCGAGGTTCGATCCGACAACATGCTGATCGGACCCCCTTGATGGACTTTGGGGAGACACAGAATGACCGGCAACTGATCAGGAGTAACGCCGTGGTGGCCTCGGCTCGAACTGGCTGTGCTCTAGGACTGAAGAAACGAACCGGCGTCTGTGAGCTGTGGCAAGGCCCTGCCTCCAACCGTGCCAAAATGGCAGACACCCAGTCTCCAAAGTTGCTTCGGGCTCCTTGCTCAAACAACGTGCGGCAGCGGGAGCCGTAGACAAAAATGTCCGTGGCGTGAGGTAGTTGAGGTGGCTCGTTTGGGGAGATCTCAACGGAAAGATGACATCTGGTCGACCGTTTGCACACATATCCTTCGTCGACACCCAACAATATCGGGCGGAGGAGGCAAGAATATTTTGGCTAGATCTTGCATGGTCAACCAATACTCCGAGAGCTTTCCCCTCGCGAAAACAGCTCGACCGGAATGCCTGGTAAGCTCCCCGAGAGGCGAAGAGTGGGCATATAGCCAGAAAGAAGATGCAGAATATGCAACAAGTACGGTCGACGTTGAGCATGCAGGCCGATTCTGTCATCCTCCATACCGCAGAATTTCGGGGGGTATATCTTGAGGGTTGGCTGTATTTCTCAAGCACAACCCAATCCCTAGGGTAGTTAGGAGGTACCTTTAAGTATTTAACCATAGGTACCCCAGCATATATCCCATCGGAATTGTACGGTACGCATCCCCTGAAGAGAGGAGAGCAACGGAGGTCGAAAAGATCATCATCTGGTCCCTGAAACCAGGTCGCCGTCCAAGCAGACCACGATGTGCGATGCCCGGTTTTGGAAAAACGACCTAGCAGACCTTACAAGCACAGTAGGTATAGCCTGTGGTGTTGTCGAGGGATTTCCGCGTGTGTCGTGAAATCGGGGTTTCTCTGTAGCAATCACAACGCATGGTGCACGGAAAACGTGTCTCGGTCGTCGGTGCTCCGAGCAGCATGTAAGGAGACGATCGAGAAACCGAACCACTCTCCGAGAAGTCGTCCTTTTTTTTTTTTTTTTCTTTCCGGTGGGTTCAACCAGGTTTCGTTTCTCCAAAGCCCAGTGTCGTTTTCCCTCAACCGTGTGTCGGGCTATGGGGCCGTTGTATTGTTCTCGTTGTCGCTCCAACAGGGGCTACCACCAGCTAGCATGCTTGCAGTCCAAACATGTCCGCACTTGATCCATCGACAGATGTTGTGTTCTCGAGACTAGGTGATAGCTGTTGAACTTGCACCAAGCGCCGGAAAGTGTTTCGAACAAGATGTCGACATCAAACGTCGCTGGACAAGTCGAAAGGAGATGTTCTTTTGCAGCAACCTGCTAGAGCCATGATCGAGGATGTGGTGCATTGGTTTGATTGGTAGGTAGTTTAATGTTTGTGGCGAAAGCATCTGGGGGTATGGGTAATGTTCCCCATCGCCAACGTTGTCGTCGCCATCGTTCTTGTGTTCGGGGCATTCGTGCCATGCTCGTCAATTTCTGAGAATCTTTTCCCCTCGTTGAAATCGGTAGGAAGACCATTCATGCTGGTAGCTGGTGCCGCAAAAGGCTACCGGTATGTGGAAAAGGATTATGGAGGTGATGCATCGTCGTTGTCGACGTCCATGTCGTAGTGTCTGTCAAGCGTTTGTGGTTTTGTGCAAGCGTTTCCACTTGTGGTTTTGTGTTCTGGGAAACAGAAGCAGAAAGTGGGGGGTTTTTAAAGGTTTGCCAAGACAGGCCTCTCTTCTGCGGGGGCCCAACCCAAATACAAAAGACTGCTCTGCATCTTTTATATGCGAGTCCCGACCGACACAATAAGAGTTGGCAAACAAAATTGCCATTGACGAAAGGCGCACAAAAAATTTCGTGGAAAAGGCACCAGAGACGCGCTTCTACAAATTGCCATGCAAGCCAGGAGATACCGCACCACATATTCTCGGGCGGCAAATGGTTAGAGGTAACATATCTCTGGGCAGTAAAACGTGCTCTGCAAACATAATGCAACATTATGCCCATTCCCAAACTCAAACGCCTTTTCAATCTTGGCGGAGGGATATGTACACACGCCGCACACAACTATCGATGGAAGAACGAAGTTTCTAGATTTCATTCGCTTACATCTCTTTCAAATTAAAAAATATAAAAAATCTAATGAGTAATTCGGAATTAACGCTCTTAAGACTCTTATTTTACTTATTATTTTTAAATTTGAAGAGAGTTGGTTACTTCGTATTTTTTTTCCTAACGGTCTAAATGCCCAAAAAACTATTAAAAACTATCAAAAGTTGTCATAGTTGTGTGCGGCGTGTGCACACAACCCTCCGCCAAGACTGAAAAGGCGTTTGAATTCGGGAACACCTGAAATCTGGTTGCATGGTAAGGATTCTGAATGCCCCGAACTGTAAACGCTAACAATCCAACCCCCTTCTTCCTGCTGGAAAACATTTGTACATTTTTCGTACAGAATGGTTCACAGACCGGATTGTGATTCAAGGGTATATTAGAGACCTGAGCCCCATTGGCTCGAGGATATACGATACAGCCGGTTCACTGCAATCAGATAGTCTGTCACAAGAAGCAGAATCCCAACCAGGGAGATGGAGGCCACATGCCACGATTTCCAGCACAGCTTCCCCCCTTCAATGACGGCCATGTGAAGAAGACAAACGTTTGGTTTGCTCTAGAAATTCTCAAATTCATCATTCATCAATCCTAGGTATATCAACTTCCGTCCGTCATCTGTCCTTCCATCCATCCAGAAGAAAAGCGTATGAATAAGAGACAAACATCGTCGCGCAACAAGATCATCGAGGAAGAAAAGTATCCATCATCATCAAAGACCCTTCTTTCCTTCCTCCCTTCCAGGCGTCTTCGTTGTATCCATCATGAAGTCATTAAACCCTTCCACTCACGCACGTGCGTGAGCGCAATCGCCCGTCCCACCTTCATCCCTCTTCGTCCATTTCCTTTGCTGTCCCTCCTTCTGTCGGTCATCCATATCCGCAGTTGAGACCCAAGCCGGGTCCCAAGCCGGACACCCTCATCATCGAAGAGCGCCCACTACCGCCCTGCCGTGTCCGTGTCCAGTCCGCACCGCATCAAATCCACGCCCCACCCTCCCTCCCACCACTCGCAAAAACACCCCCCGCCATCGGCTTAGCACCCCCCATCCTCGCGTCCCACCTCCACGCGCTATTCCAATCTCCTCTTTCACATCCCTCACAGCATCCGCAACAGAGGGAGGGGCCCGGTCTCTAACAGCACTCTGCCACGCTGGTCGTGGCGGAGGAAATGGCGGATTTGATGCAAGTAAAGCAGTTGGCTCTCTAAAAGGTCTTGCTAAACCCGCAGTTGAGGCCGCAGCAGTTGAAGTGCTTGCCGATGGTCATCCAGCCGCCTCTGAGGCCGATGTTTTGGTCTTCTTCCTCCTGCTGCATCGTCTGGAACTGGTTGTTGTTGGTTGGGGGTTGGACGGTGGGGGACATGGGGTTTGATTTCTGGAGCGATGATAATGTTAGCATGACTCTCTCTCTCTCGGATTTTTATTACATGTGCGATAAGAGAGCGTGTGTGGGTAGATGTGGTGATGGTTGATTTGCTATAATGGGAAGTGGGAGACAAAGGAAGAACTTACGGGTTGCTCAGAGATAACAGCAGCGGCGGGTGCCATTGGGAGGTTGTTGAGCTGGGAGGCGGACTCCATTGTTGGCTGGGCGTTGGTGGTGGTAGCGACCATTTTGTTGTGGTTTTATTTGGGTGGTGTCTTGACGGCTATCAAACTCGGAAGCGCAAATGATCTCTTCGCAGGAGAAAGATATTAAGAAGGTTGTCGTCGGGTAGGTTTCGTAGGTAGGTAAAATTCGTAGCTGAGATGACTGACTCGATTCAAACAATCTAGGCGAGTCTCGACGAAATATTAAGGTGGCTGGTAGTTCACTCAGCTCGGGTCGTAAGATCGTGAGGTTGGAGTGTCGCTAGGTCACAGGTCAGGAAGTTGTCAAGTCCAGAAAAGAATGGAAGTGACAGAGGGACGGTATCGGCAGTTGAAATAAAGTTTAAACCTGTCAGATTCCAGGGTGGTATTCTGGGCTAAAACAGTATAGACCAGTATACAGCTGGTCAGCACTGCCAGCCACCTAGAAGGTTTTGGCAAATAAGGGATACCCCCAGCTCCCCCGACCAGAACTCCAGAATCCTATTCTCCAGAGTTACATATAAATACACAGAATCAATTAATTCCTCCATACAATCTGACAATTAATAGTTTAATATACCTATTACTATTAATACTAATAATAACGATAATATTACTATTACTATTATAATATCTTCTTTAAAGCAAATTGATAAAATAATTAATAATAACCCCTTCCTTACCGATAACGACGATTGGGTCTATTAGGAGGAAATATTATAAATTAAATACAATTTTAATATTATTAAAGCCTAGCTCCTAGGCGAAGTCGACGTACCCTACGAGCTTTTTTACCCTAAACCCGGTAATTTCCTTCTTAAATTAATTATTAAATTCTATATCGAAATAGTTAATAAAAAATTATATCTTTTTAAAACCAATCTCTTTCGTATTACGATAAATAAGGCTAAAAAGACCGTCGAAATTCCTTACCGTTATTAAAACGATATTCTAATTAATAAAATCCTTACCGAAAAAGATTTAGGCAATTTCTAGCTTTATTATAATACTAAAGTTATTTACCCTAATAAGAAAAAGGATTGGCTAAAATTCGAAATTGGGGATAAAGTTATAAGAATTTAAATAAAATTTTTAATTAGCTACGGATTTTAAAGTTCAGTTATAAAGGAAGAATAGAATATTTAAATTTAGTATAATTTCTTTAAGTAAGGAATTTAATATAATATTACTAATGAATTCGTTAATATTTATAAGGCTTATATTAATAGTATTATAATCCTTCGAAAGGAACCGATTAATTTTAATATTTAATTTTAGAATTGGGTTATAATTATAAATAACGATATTATTAAGGGAGTTAGGGAATATATAAACGCTATATTTTAGTATAATAATTTCCGCGCTATTATTAAAATTATTTAACTTAATTACGCCGATACGATATAGAAGTTTAATAATAAAATAGAAAATAATATTTTAAAATATATAAAAGTATATAAGGATTTTAAAAAGTAGAGTATAAATAGTCGCCGTAATATTATAACCCCTATAAGTAAAAATAATCGTAGGGTATTTATTATCGAAATCGACGGTTAAATTTATTATTACGTTAATAATAATAATAAAGTTAATAATTATTAAAAAGTTAATAATAAGGACGTTCGTTAATAAAATAGAAATAAAAAGCCTAAAGGTAATATAGGTAAATGAAAATAAGCGTCGAATAATTCCGAAAATGCGTATAAGAAATAAAATTCGAAAAATAAAAAGGGTAAAAGTAAGGATTTCCTTGTATATAAAATATATAAAAAAAGACTTTATTTTTTTAAAGAGTATTAATATATAAATTTAAACGTTAAATTTAAAATTTTTAAATTATATTTTTCTACTATATAAATTGTTAAAGTTAATATTACGAAGGACGTTAATTTAGCTAAGAAAATTAAAGCTATTAGGGAAAAGGCTATTAAGACGGTAAAGTTTAAATTTGCGTAATTCCTTAGGGAAGAGTATAAAATAATTTTCTAAATCGGTAACGGAAATGAACGAAAAGAATATCCCTTCAAAAATTTAATTATTTTAAATTCGGAGAATTCTCTTTATATATTTAATAAAATTATTTATTTTTATTATTTTCGTTATACCGATTTAAATAATTATTTATAGGTAAATAATTCCCGTATTAAAATTTAAGGTTTTAAGGAAATTAACGTCGTTATTAAAAGTAAAAAAAGTAATTTAAAATTATAATTGAAAGAGGTTGCGTTTTGCCCTAATTTTGCTATTAATTTCGTTTCCTTCTTCCTATTATAAAGGTAAAGTTTCTATTAGGATTATCGACCTTTAAATAATTATTTAAAGAAAATTAACGGGTTATTCTTCTATTCTTTAAATATTATTTTTAATTAAACGGTTTTGGAATATTTATTTATATTATTTATTAAATTAGTATTTATAGCGTAATAATATTAAATTAATTCTTATACGAAGAAACCGTCGATTTAAATTGTTAAAATATAATATTATTAATTCGGTTACTTTAATCCCTAAATATTCGAATATTTATAAAACGTTAATGGGGTACGATTACGAAGTATTTTAATTAAGAAGAAGGATGTGGATAATACGGTTGTAATAAATTTTATTTCGACCGAAGAGCCTTCGAACGATTTCCCCTCTATAATACCTTTAAAAGGGATACCGATAGTCGAATACGATGTTTATATTATAGTAAAAATATAATATTAAATATAGCGAATCTTTCGAAATTATAAATATAAATTAGGGTAACGCTTTATAATAAATTTCTTCGAGTTCGATAAGGGTATTAACGGATACCGATACTTTATATTTATTACTTACCAATGGTTTAGATATATATAGGATTATTACCTTTCGAACCGGATATTTATTAATATTACTTCGATTTTATATAATTATATAAATATATTAGTATATCGATATAACGTTAAGGTTAAAACCTTCGAATATAATAATGAATTTAACCGAGGAGAAATATTAATTAAGTTCGGAATAAGAAGTATATTATTCGAGCCCTCTATTCTTAATATTTAAAAATAAAATAGTAGAATAAAATATTTAGGGGGTATAATAAAGTAACGATATAATATTATAAAGAATAATTTAAAATTTTTAATCGATTTATAATTAGAAATTATATACGTAGTAATTTACTTACTAAACCGGTTACTTCGATACTTTTATAATTAAAAATCCTTATACGAATACTTTTATATTTATATTATTTAATAATATAATTAATAAGAATTATAGCGATTAAATATTAATTACCTTCGAATATATAGGTGTAAAGTATATTTTATAATTAATACGGTATAAAAGAAAGAGAAATATCGTTAAAAATATTTCCCTAGAGTATAAATCGGCTATTTAATCGGATATAGCGCCTCTTCGATATATTATATATAGAACTTTATTACGAAGTAAATTATATAAATACGCGATGTAATATTTAATAAATGTATTAAATTCTCCCCTAACGAGATTAATATTAAGGAGGATTTAGTAATTTTAGAAATAATAATTACCGAAGAGTTCGTTAAAAAGTTAAATAAAATAGATAAATAGGACCTAAATTAGGGGGTATTAGCGAATCCCTATTTAGAAAATGCCGAAGTCGAGCCTTTTTTAAATATAATATTCGAAGAGGAAATTTTAAATTCTTAATAAGAAACCGCTTAAGAAATTAAGGCCGGGGATATTTATAAAATTATAGGGCTAGATAAAATAGTTATCGATTTTATTATAAATTTATACCCAATATTATTAAATACCCTTCCTTCGTACGTAGTAGTTCTATATATAGGCGTTATATTAAATTAAATAATTAATAAATATTTTCGAAAATTAAAGTTATAGGAGAGTACTTTCTTAATAAGAAGATTATTATAATTAATAATAGAGATAATTATTAAAACGGTTATAAAAGTAGAAATATAATAATTATTAATTAAGTATAGTAAATTAAATAATTTATACCGCTATAACCTCCCGGGGGTATTAAAAAATTATTACGACCTCGAAAATTACCCTCTTAGTAAGAAATTTCGTAAAGTAAAACGAACCTACTTTAATAATTATAAAGATATAAGAATTTAAGTTAAAATCGATTAAAATATCCTTTATATTAAAGGGAAATAAATCTTTAATTATATATAGGTATATATTTATAAATTTAATAAAAATAATATTTTAAATAAGGTTAAAATTAGGCTAATAATCCGAGGAAATTAATAACGTAAAATAGGCGTTAATACCTATACCTCTACCTTAGCGGGAAGGTCTTTCCGAATTATCGTTATATTAATAATTCGTTTTAATATAAAATTTATTTAGTAAAATACGGTAAACGCTTTTATAAACGCTACGATTAATAAAGAGATTTATATATATATATTACTAAAATATTAAATAAAAGGAAAAGTTCTCAAATTATTAAAAACGTTCTATAATTTCCAACGAGCCCCTTTATTATAGTAAAGGGAATTGAGCGGAACGTTTAAGGGTATAGGATTTAAAACTATTCTTAAGGATTTATATATTATAAAGAAGGAGAGAATATTTATATTATATTACATTAATAATATCGTTTTCGTTTACCTAAAGGAATACAAAGATTAGGTTAAAGAATATATTAACCTATTATAATTAAAATATTAATTAATTAATAATAAAGAATTATAATAGTTCTTAGGTATTAAAATTATCTATAACCGTAAGGTAGGAAAAATCTAACTATCCTAAGAAGCTTATATTAAAAAGATTAGCAAATTATTAAAATCGATTTATAAACTTACTATAATATTAATAAAATAATAAGAATTATTACCCTTCGATAGATTAATTAATTATATTAAAATTAGAGATTATTAAATTAATATAGGTTTTATATTATACGCCGCTATTAATACGCAATTAAATATAGCTTTTTTAATTAATCGATTAGTTCGTTTTAATTATAATCCTAATTTAAAATACTATAATATTAGTAAGAAGGTTATTTATTACTTTCGTACAATTAAAGATTAATATTTATATTATAAAGGTAATAACCAATTCGAAATAGCTTTAAACACTTCGTTTACTAATAATAAAATAAACCGTAAGAATTCTTAAGGATTTATAATTAAATTATATAGTAAATTTATTTATTAGAATACTATTAAATAGACCGCTATCGCGACGTTAATAATAGAAGTAGAACTTTACGCTATTAAAAAGGTTATTAAAAAAATATTATTTATTAACTAATTTATTAAGGCTCTAAGTATAAGGTTATTTAACGACCCTATCCCTATTATAAAATATAATAATTAATAAATTATTAGAGTACTTACTAAGGAGATTCCTACCTTTATTATTAAAATAAAGTATATCGATATTTATCGATACTAATTTCGAAAGGAGATTATCGAGAAGGAGACCCTTAAAATTAATTATTTAAAAATAAAGGAAATGCCCGTAGATGGACTAACGAAGGTATTTAGAATATTAGAATATAAGAAATTTAAGGAGCTATTAAGGATATTTATAAAGCTATTACGCCCGGTTGTAATAGGTAATAATAAAAAGACTCTAGAAATAGAGGATTTGGATAAGTATTTGGGTATTATAGTAGGAAAAACAACGGTAGATTAACCAAAGGGAATAGGAAATATATAAATAATTTTACTCTCGACCCCAAAAGGGTAATCGAAACGGTCTTCGAATAAGGGGGTATATTAAATTCTAGGGTAGTATTCTAGGCTAAAATAGTATAAATTAATATATAGCTAGTTAATACTACCAGCCACCCAGAAGGTCTTGGCAAATAAGGGATACCCCCAGCTCCCCCGACCAGAACTCCAGAATCCTATTCTCCAGAGTTACATACAGATATACAGAATCAATCAATTCCCCCATACAATCTAACAAAACCTCCACCCTTGACTTCTGTTTGGGAGGACTCCAGCAATGAAGGAACAGAACAGGCGAAACAGGTACCAGCGCGTACTACAAGCAAGGTGGCGTAGAAACGCGCGCGCTTTCGTCGCAACAATTGGGCAGGTGGGCAGGGAAATAGCGAGCGGTCTGGAACTTTGGCTTCCAGCGGACGGGAGGGTATCGTCACCTTTTTACGGAGGCCATTGTATTAGTCGGTTTCAAAAAAACTTTGGTTACTACTAAAAAACGTTTAGCCTGTACGTACAATTGGTTTGCAAATATTAGGGTAAATAATAGACGCCCTACATATATATACTTCTTTAATAAATAAATACAAGGATTATTCAAAACCTTTAACCTTATACCATATTTATTAACCTTATACTATTTTACTTTAATTACAATAATACTATTACCGCAATCCGCACTATTACTACTTATAATACCTCCTAAATAAATTATAATTAAGAATACCGTTATTATTATATTTAAAATAACCCTACGTCCGCCCTTAATAGCCCTACGCCCACTTCCTATCTTAAAAACCGTCCTTACGTAATTTATTTAGAAGGGGGAATTTATTATAAAGGGTATAAAAAACGCCGATAATATTCCTAAAATATTAAAAGACGTTATTAATAAAATTAAAGAATTTCGGTACTTTATTACGAAAATTATAAACAATAATCCCGAAGAAGCTACCGGTATTTATATTAAAAATAAGGTAATATTATTTATTAATATTAAAAAATATTATTTAAAGGGAATTAATATTAATTAATATTAATAGATTATTTTCTGCGAATTATTTTTTAAAATATATTAAAAGCCTTATATAAGCGAGAAAATATCGTCGGTTTTATATTTTACGTATATTAAATACTTTATAGACTTTACTTACTATTTTTTTATAATAGCTATTGAAGATAGAGTTTATAACCTATATAAATATATTATTAACCCCGGCCCATTTATAATATATTTTTAAGGCGGTAAAAAAATCTTATAAAGAATTTACTTCAATTATTATATAAAATACAAAGGATATATTTATTCCTTCTATAAAGGTAAATTTTATTAAAATTATTTCTTAATATTAAATTTCTAACGTTATTTTATAGAAATCGAAAAGGAAATTATTACCGAATTGGCCGCCGACGATAATAATTATCCCGAATTTATTATAAAAAACGTTTAAAATAGCGATATTATAAATATTAAGAAGGAAATTAAATAAATCTGCAAAATAATTAATAAACGTACTAAATAAGTAAAGGAATCCGATTAAATAGATTATATTATTATTTTTAACTCTATTTTAAAAAAAAATTTATTATATCCCGATTTATTTTAGCCTTAATTTAAATTTTTTATATAATATTCTTATTCCACAATTAGTTATATCTTTTTCCAAATTTAAAAGAAGCATATTAATTAATTTTAAATAACGTTTTTTTTCTTTAATTTATATTATTATAATTATTTTTAAAATATTTATTATAATTTTCTATTAAATATTAATCTACTTTCTTTTTCTTTATTTTTCAATATAATTTCCTAACATTATAAAATTACCAACGTTCCCTATAAATATTATTTAGCGGAATACCCTACTTAAGAAATATATAATAAATATAATAAACGTATTATTATTAAAGCCCCTCCTCCTTCCTTATAACCTTCTATTATTATTATTATTATTAATAATAATTCTCTTACGCGTTTTTTTACCCGTAATTTAAGCAATTTAATTATAATTAACGCTATTAACGGTTCTCCTAACCGCTCTTCCGCTATCCTTCCTTATATTCGCCTATTAAAGCGAACCCTTATTTAATTAAATATCGGCAATCGAAATAATACTTTATTTAAATTGAATAAAATTAACGTTATTTATTAATAATTAATTACCGATTTACTTAATCGGAACAATAATATTCGCGCAAATAAGAATATTATTTTCTATTAATAATTTAAAAAGGTAAAAATTATTATAATTAGAAAAATTCCTATCCTTACGGACGTTAAAACTATCCGGATTTTAAAGACTTATTTTAAATCTTTTTCTTTTTATAATTATTATAATAATTATACCTACTTGATTTTTTAAATCGGTATTTAATTTCATTTTATATAAAATTATCCCTTTAATTTCGATATTAAAACGTTTAAATTCGTTAATATTAATCTTTATTTAATTAATAACAAAATTTAATTTAATAATTTTAGCTTCAATAAAATTAAATCTATTATTATTAAATAGCTTCGTATAAAGATCGAAATTATTAGTAAAATTAAGAACGACGCGCCTTTAATTATTAATTTTTTATTAATTATTAAAATAGCCGAAGAAATTAACGAATTTGAAAATCCGGGTCGTATTATTTTTAAATATATTCGTAAATATATTATAAATTTTAATACCCCCTTTAATTCTCTATTAAAACGCTATAAACGGATTATTATTTCCGTTACTAATTAAATTATAATTCTTATTAAAGAAGAGTAAAACGTTAATAAATAATAATCGATTAAAAAGGAGGAGGTTATTACGCCCGTAAAAAAGGTTACGTTTATTTTTTAAATTAAAAAAGAATTTTATTTAAGTATTTAATTTAAAAAAATAATAATCAGTAATTTAAAGTAAAAATAAATAATAAAATAAGAATATATATAATTACCGCCGTCTTTATAATAAAAAATTATATTTTTAAAATAAATTAGGGGTAAGGATAATATAATTACGTTAAATAAAATAGAGGATAAAATATTTTATAATCTCTTTAATAATTCTAATAATATAATTAATTTGGTTAATATTAATAAAGTATTAATTACGAAAATAAGTATATAAACCCTAAAGAAGTTAATTAATATTAATCGAAGTAATAATATTTTGCCCGAAGATATTAAAATACTACTTACCCTTTTAATACGTAATCGCAAACGTTAATTTCCAATTTCCTATAATAGAGTTTTGTATAATAGAATATATAGAAATAAAATTATTATTTTGATTTTTATTTTTCCTTTTTTTGGTTTTTTTTTTCTTTTGCCTTTTTTTTATTTTTTAAAATATTATTTTAAATATATATATTCAAATTAACGGTAGGAAAAATAATAATAATAACGTATAATATAATAATTATAAAATTGAAATAACTTTTTAAAAGGTCGTGAATTCGAATAAGTTTTTTTTCTTTTTTTAAAATATTATTTTTTTAATAACTTTTTTTATAAGTAAATTATATATAATAATATTAGTAAAAATATATTATTTTATTTAAATCATAAATTTTATTTATAAGTATTATATTTTAATAATTTTTAAATTAAAATAATAAAGAAAAGAAATAAAAAAGGAATAAAAAAGAAAAAAAAGAATTAAAGGAAATAAATAAGTATTAAACGACGAAGAAGTAAATACGAAAAGACTTTCTTATAATATATAATATTTTCATTTATAAATATTTATTTACTTGAAAATTATTAAAGAATTTAAAATTATAAGTTTCTTTTTTTTTATTTTTATATATATTTATTTTAAAATATTCTTTTTAATATAATTAATAATAATAATAATAGAAATAATAATAATAATAATAATAATAATAATAGAAATAATAATATAATTATTATTATTATTATTATTTTAATAAATAATTTATTAAATAAAAATAAAAAAGAAAAAAAAAAAGAAAAAAATATTATTCGAACTTATAACCTCTTAAAAATTAATTTACTTTCTAAACTACTACGCTATAATAATTATTTTTACTATACTACAAAACCTATTAATTATATAACCACGTTCGTCCCACATATTAATCTATTTTAATTAACGTTTATAAATATTAATATATATTATTTTACGCTATAAATTAATAATTTAATTTAAATTACGTTCCGCTATTTCTTTCTCAAATTAAAATTAATTATTTATAAAGTATTTATTATTTTATCGATATCCCCCCTAACGTTTTTAATTAATTCCTTCAATTCCTCGAATCCTCCCGTCGGTATTTCGTACACATTTAACTACGGTTTTTACATAAAGCGGTAATATCACAGGCTTAGCCTAGTAACTGTACGTAATTTGGTTACGTACCTGTACCAAAGTTGTAATTACTACTAAGATAATTATAACCTTGCTCGGCTGGCCCGCCGCCGCGGTTGTATAATAATACGGTCGTAGTCCCAGTTATATAACTACGCGCGCCCTACGTACGTATAGTCTATACGCCGTACCTTTATAAGGGTAATTACCCGCGTATAGCTTCGCTCCCTTTCCTTTTTTCCTTCCTCGTATAATATCGTATATCCTATTCTATTTACTTTAATCGTATTTACCCGTAATAATATATTATACCTTATTATTACGTTTATAATGTATAATTTTCGATTATTTATATATATTAGGATTATTTTATTCGTAAATCGCTAAATTTAGTATTTTCTCTTTTTTTTTCGATAATTAGGGTAATTTCCTTCGTTATAATAATTTCGACTATTAATTATTTATTAAAGCCGCGTCCCTTTATTTAAAAAATAAGGGTGGCCTTTTTTTTATCCAACGGATAAAGGTAAGCGCCGCGTTTTTTTTTTTTTCCGTTCTTAAAATCGTTTCGCAAATTATAGACCTTCTCTCCGCTCGTTAATATTTAATATAAATAATAATAACGATTTTACGTATTTTTTAAAAAATAACGACGAATTCCCTACGATTTTTCGCTTTTTAAATATTAACGAACTTCTTATAATAAACGATTTATTTACTTATAATATTAACGTTTACGCTATTACCCTATACGAATTTCCTATCCTTTAAAATATTAATAGCCTTATTACCGCCGTCGAAGAAAACGAAAATAAAGAAGCGGTCCCCGAAAATTATTTATCCGGTATTAATATTATTACCGGATACCCTACCTTCCGTTCGATTATCGTATTTATTATTCGTATTTATATTAAAATTTTATTTATTATTAAAAATTATTACGAAGAAATATTTATTAACCGTTATATTATTAATAACGTTTAAAATACGTTCGACGATATAAATTTTAAATATTATTAATTTATTACTAAATATTAATCCTTTAAGGTTAATAAATTCGTTATTAATAAGCGTAATAATACCCTTCGCGATACTATTTCGAAATTTACGACCTAACTTAATACGAATACTATAGATAAAATTACTAATATTAATATTATATCCGGCTATTATTAAATTATTAATAACCCTTTTATTTTTATAAAAAAGGAATTTAGTAGTATTATTACCTATTACGAAATTTTCGCCGCTTAGCGTTTTTATATTTAATCTTAATAGAAAATCGATACCCTTTTCTACCCTAATAAAAATATTAAAATTATTAAAACGGTTATATTTTTAAGCTTAAAAATCCTATTTAATATCTATAAAGAGTTTTAAATTATTTAAAATAATAAGCCTAAAAATATTTAACGTTAAAAGATTAAAAAGGAATTTATAAACTATTTAATTAAATATTTTAAGAATATTAATTTAATTAACGACATTAGCCGCTATTTTGAAGAATATTATATAAAGAACCGCCCCTTTACCGAATTTGAATAAAAGTTTATTAACTTCTATAATTTAATCGATTATAACAATACTATAAAAATTTATTACCTTTATAATAAAATTAATAAATATTTTCGCAACAATTTTATTTATTATAACCCTTTGGCCGCTAACGATTTCTATACTTAATTCGATTTATATTATATTATTACTATTAATTTCGAAAATGCCGATTACCGTTAAAAAATAATTAACCACGCCCTTAATTTATCCGCTACTAATACCGCCCCCACCACTAATTTTAATTCCGCCCTTCGTATTAATCCCAATAATATTCCCGTTAATTAAAATAATAATAAAATAAATTTAAATACTATTAATTTAACCGTATTTATTTATAAAAATATCTTTAATTAATATATACATAAAGGCTTCTACCGCTATTATAATTAGAAGGGTTATATTAATTATAATTATACTAATTCAATAAATTACGGTAATAAAGGCTATTAAAATAATAAGGGCAAGGGTAATAAAAAGAAGAAGAAGCGTAATTAAAATTAATAGGCTAAAGTCCGCGCCGCTAACGTTATTTTAACCGCCCTTATTACCCCCGCTATTCCAGCCGCCGAAAGTAAAGAATATTATAATACTCCGGAAAATAAATAACCTTTATACTTAATTATATATAAAGGCTTTAATAATTATTACGATTTTTAATTAAAAAAAATAAAATTTTAAATTCCTCGGAATTAAAAAGTTTAGAGGAAATACGGATTTAATCTTTAAATAATTCTATTATTTTAAATTCAATATTCCTTTTTTCCTATATAATAACCGGTTCGTATAAAAATTATTATATTACTTTTATTAATAATAAATACTCTACATTCGCTTTTATCGACTATTCTTTTATAATAAAAAATAACCTTCCGTATTTTAAATTTTAACGCTTAAAAAGGCTAATTTTAGCCGATAATATAATTAAAGGCGTTATTTTTAAAAGGGTAAAAGCTAAATTCCACATCGGATTTTACAATAAAGTCGTTACTTTTCTAATATATAATATTTCCCCTAAATACCCCGTAATCTTAAATTTCCTATAAATATAATTCTATAAACCCGAAATTAATTATAATATATATAATATATAATTTAAATATTATTATAATCGCTACTTTACTATAAACCTATTTAACGAACTAATTATAATACTACGCGCTATTTCCAATAACGTTACGGTCGCCGCTACTAAAGCTTCCCCCAAATTTATTTTAATAATAACCCCCCTTTAAAAGAATACGCCGGCTCCTAAAATTACTTCCCCAACCGTAATATAAAAACCAGCCCCGATAGCCACACCTACGGCCACTCTCAAAACGAAATCCGCTCCCGCTTACGACTTACTTATTCCCGAGCCTTCCCAACCTCCCGTTCACCGCAATATTACCCCGCTCAAAGCCTTAATTATTAATCGGGCTAATATTAAAATTTAAAATATTTTAAAAATAATTATTCTCTTCGTTAAAATTAAGAGCCCCGTAATTTACAAACCCCATATCAAATTAAACGGTCGGTATATATTAATTAATACGCGTCGCGAATACAATCCCCGTTCGTTTAAAATAGTAAATAACCCATTAAATTTAAAGGATATTAAAGAATTTAACGCCGCTACATTTAACTTCCTATACGAAAAGGATAATTTATAACTTATAATTATAACGTACGCGGAATTCGAACGCTTAGCCGCTATTTACGAATTTAGCGAAATTACTTTAACCGAAGAAATTATTAACGATATTTAAAATAGGGAGGGTAAAAAATATAAAAATATATTATTAAAGAACCTTTATAATTTTATTAAAACTATAGCAGGTAATAGCTCCGAAAATAATATTAAAGCCGCGGTTTTAATAAAATTATTAAACTTAATAAATAATTTTAATTAAAATATTCCTATATATAAAAAGATTATTTATTAAATTATAATAGTTAAAATCGCTAAATAAATTAACTTTAATAAAATTACAGAAGAGGATACGAAGAAGTTTCTTAAAAAGAATTAATAACTAATATTATTAAAAGAGGAAATTATAATTAAAGTCCCCGAATAGTATTATAAAAATATTTTAATTTTCTTACCCTAATTAACGGAAAAGGTCCTATTTTATCGTATTTATAATTATAAAATTAAATTATTATTAAACGCTAAACCGCTTAGCATTCGCATTCGCCCAACGTCCTTTATCGAAATTTCGATTATTAAATAGTAAATTAATAATAATTTTCGTAAGAATTTTATCCGCCCTTTATAATTAACCGCAATTACCCCTATCCTTTTAATTAAAAAATTAGGCAATAGAATCCGAATTTACGTAAATTATAAAAATATTAATAATATTACTTTAAAATCCCGCTACCCGCTCCTATTAATTAAGGAAACCCTAAATTCGATTTATAAAATAAAAATTTTTATTAAATTAAATATTATTATTACATTTAATCGGATACGGGTTAAAAAAGGCTACGAATAATTAACCGCGTTTATTATTCGCTTCAACTTATTCGAATCTTTAATTTATCCGTTTAACCTTTAAAACGCGCTAAATACGTTTTAAAACTATATTAACGATATCTTATATAATATTTTCAACGTTTACGTAACTACGTATTTTAACAATATTTTAATTTACTCCAATAACGAAGAAAAATACAAATAGTATATTAACGAAATTTTAGAACGAATAATTAAAATAAAATTACAAATTAATATCGATAAATACGAATTTTATATAATATATACGAAATATCTAAATCTAATTATTACGCCCAGTAATATTAAAATAAATTCCGAAAAAGTCGCCGCCGTTATATTATAATAAATTCCTAACTCTAAGCGTTCGCTATAACGCTTTTTAAATTTCGCTAACTTCTATTAACGTTTTATAAAATATTTCTCGATTATAGTAGGACTATTTTACGAACTAATTAAAAAAATAATACCCGTAAATTGGAAATAGATAAAGCGGTATTAAAATTCTTTTAAAGTATTAAAGAAAGCCTTTACGAACGGACTAATTTTACGTATTTATAATTAATTTAAATTAATTATCGTAAAAATAAACGCTTTAAATTAAACTTATAGAAGAACCTTATTATAATATAATAATAATAATATTTTACAACCAGTCGCCTATTTTAATCAAAAATACTCCGCCGCTAAATATAATTATAATATCTATAATAAAAAATTATTAATTATTATTAAAATATTAGAGGAATAGAAACCGGAATTTAAAAGAATATAATAACCGTTTAAAATCTTTATAAATTATTAAAATTTAAAAATATTTATAACGAATAAATAATTAACGCCCCGCTATATAAAGTAATTTTAATTCTTATTTCGTTTTAATTTTACAATTAAATACCGACCGGGTTCCCTCTAAATTCGCCCCGACGCCCTTAACTACAAATTAGAAAATATCCCTAAAAACGTAAATAATAAATAACTATTAATACGTAATAAAATCCTATTAAATAAAAACCTCTTTATTAACGGCGCCTTTATCTTAAAACTAGAGGACGAACCGGACGTAAAAAACCTCATCGGTTATAAATATAAAGCTTTAAAAGAAATAAAATTAAAAGAGCTAATAAGAATTAAATATTTATACGAATTAAATATTTTAAATAAAAAGTTAATAAATAATTTAATAATAGAATTTTATAAAAAATTTACCTTTTTGTAAAATATTTTAACTTATTTATTAAACCCTAACCGTTGCGTATAATTAAAGGAAGTACGTAAATAAATAGTAAAAATTTCGTTCGCGGAATGCTACGCTATTTAGGGATATATTTATTTTAAAAATACTATTATTATAAACTTTAACAACTCTATTCTTTATTTATAACTCCTTCGATATATCTATAACTCGCTATTAATAAAGTATTTAAATAGAGAAAAAACCTTCTATTTATTATTATAATTTTACTTCTAATTAAGGATATATTAATTTATTAAAATATACTATAAAGCGTACCTTTAATACGTAAAGATAAAACCCTTACGATATTCCCTTTATAATTTATTAAAATTATTAACTATTCCTTTTACGCTATAGAAGGATATTTTTATTAATTATATTACCCCGTTAACGCCCTATTTTCGGAAGGGATAGGAATTTAAATACATCGCAATAATTATCGATCGGTTAATTAAAATATATTACTTTATCCTTTATAAAATCTTAATAACGAAAGAATTAACGGAGTATTTTATTAATAAAATTTATAACTTTTATAATATATTTAATATTATTATTTCCAACCGTAGTATATAATTTATTTTAACGTTTTAAAAAACCCTATCCTTAAAATTAGAAATGAATTTAAAACCTTCGTCCACTTTCTATTTATTTACTAATAATTAAATTGAGCGTATTAACGCTAAAATAAAACGCTACCTAAAAATTTATATTAATTAAATTTAAAATGATTAGGTCGATTAATTATTAATTACGGAATTTATAAAAAATAATACCGCCTTTAAAATTATAGGAATATCCCCCTTCTTTATTAATTATAATTTTAACCCGCGTATAAATATTAAACCAATTACCCCTTACCTTCCCGAATTATCGAAGGTTTAAAAGGCCAAATTCTTTAAAATTTATAAAATAATAGAACGGTTTAAAACTATCTTCAATTTCGTAATAGCTAAGGTAAAATAAATATAATAATATTACGAAAATAACGTTAATATTAAAAAATTAAACGCCCCGGTTTATAAACCGGGCGATATAATCCTCTTTAATATTTAAAATTTCGAAACCGGTCGTTTATACGCTAAATTTACTCCACTTTTCGAAAATCCTTTCCTAATCGTTAAAATTAATACCTATTCTATTATTCTTAAACTATTAATTAATATAAAATACGGACGGACTTTTAACGTAAATAAAATAAAATTTTAATTATTAATAGGGTTATTAAACTAAATATAATAGTAGTAAAATATCCGCGCTAATATAGGGAAGATTATACGCCGAATAAATAATAGCGAAGATTCTTTCGAATAAAATTTCGTAGAAATCGATAAATATAAAAAGGAAAAGGGTTATTAAATATATTATATCGTTTAAATTCCCTTTTATAAATTTAATTAGTAATTATATATTAACGTAGTAATATATTTAAAAAAAATTAAAGAATTTTATAAAAAATATCCCGACGCTTTAATACCGTTAAATTAAATTAAAATTAAAAAAAAAAAATTTAAAGAAGAAATATAGAAATTAGAGGAATTAAAAATATCGTTGGAAAAAGGGGATTCGCCGGCGGAGAATATAAAAACTCCGGCCGAAGAATAGAAGGAAGTAAGGAAGAAATCGCTACAATTAAAGACCGCTACGGCTATAAAAACTTTTCGAAGTATAATAATACATTTAATAAAGATTTTTATTATTTTATATAATAATAATTAATTATACGGCTTCTTTTAATTAAAGGTAATATTATAGGCTTAGCCTAGTAATTATACGTAATTTAATTACGTACTTGTACTAAAGTTGTGATTACTATTAAGATAATTATAACCTTACTCGGCTAGCCCGCCGCCGCGGTCGTACAATGATATAGTCGCGGTCCCGGTTATATAATTACGCGCGCCCTGCGTGCGTATAGTCTATGCGCCGTGCCTTTATAAGGGTAGCTACCCGCGTATAGCTTCGCTCCCTTTCTTCTTTTCCTTCCTCGTATAATATCGCATATCCTATTCTACCTACCTTGGTCGTGTTTACCCGTAATAGGTAATACGCTTCAAATTTCGCCTATAAATATTTATATTCTATACGAAAAGGCGATTCTTCCAAATTAACTATATAAAGCGTATAATCCTTTATAAATTCCTCGTACAAATTTATTATATTTTATAATAAATAATAATTAAATTTAAAAATATTTACTTCCGAACTTCTTTTCAAATATTCAAATTTTACCCAATTTAATTCGACGTAATAATTAATCGCAATTCTTTTATTATAATTATAATACAATTCGACGGGCTTTCTTACAATAATATAACGTTTTTAATATTAATTACAAATTATATACTAATTCTAATATTTAAAAAAAGCTTTAAATTCGTTCCGGATTTAAGGTATAAAAGTATATAATAGAGTAATATAATCTTTAATCTTTTTATATACCTAAAAGTCTATATATTCGAATTTCTAGAAATATTCTTATAAAAATTAGATTAAAATTAATTAATATTTTTCAAGAGAATTTATATTCTAAAATCGTCCGCGGCTATTACGAAATTAATTCTATTAATTTTTAATACGTTAATTCGCTATATTCTTTCTTCGTATTAAAATATCCGTTAAATATATTTATATATTAATTATTTATATCGGTAATATTTAATTTTTATTAATAATATTATAACGGATAATAATATCTTCTATTAGTAATTTTTATTCGAAAATTGCAATATATTCGGGTAAAATATACTTCGGCTTTAAAATTTTTAAATTTTACACCCCGAATATAAAGTAATATATACCTATTATAATTATATTTACCTTATTACTATAATTAAATTTAAATTAATAAAAGATAAAACTTCGTTGTTTAATTATTTTAATAAATTATATAAAAATAAATTTTTACGTTATTCCTAATATATTAATATAAAATTAAAAGATATAATAAAAATAAGTATTAATATTTACGTAAATTTTAATGCCCTAATATTATAATTTTAAATATATATTAATATATTATATATAATTAGGGTTTAATATAATCCAATTTCCCTTTTTATATATTATATTTACAATTTTCTCTTTAACGGCTTTAGGAAAGAAACTTTTAAAGTAAGCGTAGAATAATTCGCGAAGAATGAAGAGATTATATTACTCCTTAAAATGAAATTGGAGCTCCTATTTACCTATACGGCGAATAAAGTAAGTAGAATTATTACGGCGAACTTTTTTCAAAAATTTCGCGAATTTAACGAAATTTTTCTTTTATTATATTAAAAAAATATTTGCAAAAGATTCCTAAACTTTTGCGTAGAAATTATAAACCCTAAAAAGAAATTTAAAATCCTTTTACCGTAAATAAATTAAAAATTTCTTCGTCGGTAACTATAGTTTCGAAATATAACTATCACAATACCGATTTAGCAGAGGCTTAGAAAAGACGTATTATTATACGAAGAAGAGAAGATCGAAAGAGAATAGCGAAAACTCTATTCTCGGACTATATATATAAGTAAAGTGGAAATATAATTGTAGGCACGACTATACTCCGCTAATAATTCGGTACTAAAACGCTTAAGGAGCGTTACCGATAATTTAGTACTATAATAGTACCTCCGGCTTTAAAATGTAATTAATTTTAATTACTAATAAAATTAATATATTAATACCCCTATAAACCAATTAATAAACCGTAAGCGTAATAATAGCGGGTAGCCCGTACTATTACGCGCATTAAAATAAATATAGCAAATTTAGCGATTATTTACCGTAATAACTATAAATAGTATTATATTAAATTGAATCTGGATAATTAAAATAATATACGGGCCTACGGTTCTTCCCTTCTTACTTTAATTAAACTTTTAAATTTTTAAATTCTCCTTCTCTTTTTCTTTTCTTTTTTATAACCTTTATTAACGCAATTCTAACGTTCTTTAAATTCTTTACGCAATAAATACTCCTTCTTTACTTATAATAAAGTAAACTTTTTAAAAACTTTACGCATTTCTTTAATATTATTATATTTTTTCGCCGTTATTTTTGTTAAAATTTTGACGTAATTCCCGTTAAAAATATAAATTATATAATTTATTTGAAATTTATTATTAAAAATATTATTCTAAATAATAGTATTTTTATAGTACTTTAATATTTTTACCCTTTAAGTAAAAAAAAGAAATATTACGAATATATTAATTGTAAAAAGAATTATAATAAAGTGAATTTAGTTTTTTTTTTTTTTTTTTTTTTAGCTAGCGTTTTATTAACGAAATAAGCCCGTTATCCTAATAATTAGCGATAGAATTAATATCGCTACTTTAATTTACTAATTAATTAAATTTTAGGAATACGACGCTAATAAAATTTTCGTTTAAAAAGAGGCGTTATATACGCGTATTATAATCGCTATTAAAAATCTTTTAATATATTTTAATACTATTAAAACGGCTATTAAAACCGAATTTGGGCTTTTAAACCCTAAAAAGGCTATTAAGGACGTTATAAATATATTATTAAAGGGTAAGCGAATATATAATATAATATTAATTATTCTATAACGTACCGCCGTTAAAAAAATTATTAATAAATGTACTTAAGCCCTAATATAATTGGCTCTTAAGCGTCCCGCTATAAATATTCCCGTATAAAAATATTAATATTAAAAAGAAATTTAATTAGTACGCTTTATTTATAGCGACTTTAATTAATCGATTTAATTTCTTATTAAAAAGCGCTTTTATAATATAATTGAAACGGAAGTAATTTATATAATTAATATTATTAAAAATACTAATCCCGAACGTTAAAAGGAGGAAATTACGTAGGTTATAAATAATTTCCCTATATAAATTTTCGTTTAAATAGCCGGTAAAACGTCGAAGCTTCGTTTTAGAAATAATAAATTTTAATAGAGGATAATTAGTAAAAATATAATATTTTAATAGGAAAACGATAATAAAAATGCAATTTTACTATTATATTTCGTTGCGAAGAAATATTAGAAAAGATAAAATCTAAAGTTTGAATAATATAATTATATAACCTATAAATTAAAACCGTAGGAAGAAATTATAAAAACGTATTATAATATATACGTAGGAGATTATAAGGACGTATTATAATTTATATATAAAAGATTAAAGGGGCGTATTATAATTTATATATAAAAAACGAATTAGGTTCGGGTAAGCTATTAATTATATTATATTCCCTTAGGGCTTTATTTAATTTTTATTAATATTAGGCTCGAAATTCTATTAAATTTAAAATTTAATTTATATAGGTATTTAGTGTAAAAATCCTAGATATTACTTATATTAATTTAAAAATCTTTTACGGGGCGCTAATCCGGCGGGTAAAATCGGGGCTATTTAATTTTATAAAATAATTTACCCTTTAAAAATTATATAAAATTAAAAATATATTCGAAGTATTATTCTTCTTTATTAAATATTATTTTAAAAACGATAATACCCTTTACTTATTAATCGAAAGTTTTATTAAAAGTTTTTTAATTAAATAAACCCTCTTAATAAAATTAAACGAAAAAGGTATAAAAAATAAAAAAGACTTTATATATTATATTTATAATAAAGGCAATTATTTAGTAATATATTTTTTTAACGACGAATAGGCCTATTTATTTATCGGCTAATTTAGGGGATAGGCGGCCTTAATTTTAATATTTAATATTAATTTAAATTTTATCCTTAATTACGTACTTTAAGGTATCCGATTTATAAACGTTAATATAACGCTTCTATCTCTCTTAAATTTCTTTTATAAATAAATAAACCTTAGTAATAATATAATTTATATACTCTTTAATTATTTAAACGTCGAATAATTCCTAATATTATATTAGTAATATAAAGGCGTTATAACGTTAAAAAGGTTTAATATTTATCTTCGGGTATTAATTATAATTAATAAAAAATAGAAAGAGGTTTATAATTTCTAAAATGTAATTATTCGCTGCGAATTCGGTAAAGGGTAATTAAATAAATTAATCGTTTTAATAATAAAAATAGAAAGTACGTAAATATTATTCGATATAAACGTTTATAATTTCTATTTAATTATTAATTTTTAAATAAATAAATAAAGAAAACTTTTATTAAACGCCGAAAAATTAATAAAATTCCTATTAAAAGGTAACGACGAATTAAGAATTGCGGTTAGAAACGATAGAATTGGGAGTATTATATAAATAATAAATTTTATGGAAGAAAGCGCTAATAATTCCTTTAACGGTTAAATTATAAATAAGGATATAATATTATATTTTCGTTAAATAATCGATAATTACTATAATATAAGTATACGTTTTCCTGCCGTTTTTAATTTCGGGAAGAAGGCCGATAAAATTTATTAAAAGGTCGGATTATTAGCGAAATAGGACCGATATAAATTCGAATAAACTTAGGGGCGTAAATTTAGAATTTTTAATTTGAGTGTAAAAATAGTAATTTTAAACGAAAGTAATTACGTCCTTAAATAAATTAGGCTAAATATAAATCCGTTGGATAAAATTATAGGTTTTAAAACGGCTTAGGTAATTATTAATCGTTAAACCGTAAATATATTAGAAAATTTAAAAACGAATTTTATTATAAAGGGGGATGAAAATTTATTTATTAATTAAAATCCGGTTATAAAGGATTTCGTAATCCGTTATAATAACCTTTACGAATTTCCTAATATATTTAAAGAATTTTTTATAATCGAAATTTTAAAGGTAAATAATAATTATAAAGGAATTAGGTAAAGCGAAATAAACGGTATTAATATAATCGTCGATTAATAATTCGGTATCGAAGATTAGGAATCCTATAAATTATTTATCGTCGCTACTATTATTATTATTAAAATCTAATTCTTCGATTTAATTCTTTTTCGGTAATAAAGTACGTATATAATTCGTTACTTAATCGTTGCCGAAATTATACTTATCTATTAAAATACTTCCAAATAATTAGGAAAGGGCGTCGGGGACGGCTATATAAGCGCCCGGGCGGTATATAATTTTAAAACGGAAATTATTAAAGAATTTAAATTATTAAATTTATTATTAATTAAAGAGTTTCGTCGTTATAAAATATTAAAGGCTTTTATAATTAATAATAATTTTAATAACGTTTTTAATTTTTTAAAATTCGGGGCGTTATTCTTCGAAAGTTTTAATAATAACGAAGAATTTTTTATTATAAATTTCGTAATTATATTCGGCCGGGGAATATTTAAATAAAAAAAAGGTAATAAAGTAGTATTTCCCTTCCTTATCGATTTAAAAAAAAATACCGCCGGACGCCTAATCCGAAACGTCGATTTTAATAATAATTTAATATTTAGGGTAATAATATATAAAAATAAAAATTAAAATAAAAATATTCTTTAAGCGTTTAAATACCGTAATTACAATTTTAAATATAGGGCTAATTTATTTATTATAAAATATAAAGGTTATAAAGGGTTAAGTAATTTTAGAAAAGCTTTTAATAAATTTGTAATAAAAATTCGCAAAATTAATAAAATATTAAAAATCTTTTAAAATTTTTAAAATACCCTAACCGATAATAATATTAACCTTTTCGGGATTTATATATAAACCGTTACGGGAAATAATAAACCCTAAATATTTTATTTTATATTTATAAAATTCGTACTTCCGGATATTGATAATTAAATTTATTTTTATAAACCTTTTTATAACGTTTTTAAAATAACGTTTATATTCCGCTTTAATTCCGCTATAAATAAATATATTGTTAAAATAGGCTGTAACGTATTTATTTAAAATATTAAATAAAATATAATTAATATAATATTAAAATAATATTAACGCGTTTATTATACCGAAATTTGTAATAAAATATTCGAAGAGATTAAATTTAATAATAAATATAATTTTTTATTCGTTACCCTCGGTAATACGTAAGCGGTTAAAAGCCGTAATAATATTGAATTTATTAAATTATTTCGCTTTATAGAAGGAATTAATTATTTCGCAAATAAAGGGAATAAAATATTTATTCTTTATTATAATATTATTTAATTTATAATAATCGATGTAAATTTATATATTACCCCTTAATTTTTAAATTAAAAATATAAAGGTAATTATAAAGGATAAATTTAAACGAATAAAATTAGAGGTTAAATAATTATTTAAATATTTATATATAACGTAGAATTCTTTTTAGGATATAAGGCGTAAATAATAATATAAGGGGGTTTAACCGGGGATAAAATCGATTTTATAATCGAAAGGGTAATAAGGCGGTATTGTTTTCGCAATTTCGGGGTTAAAAGCTTTTTAAAAGTAATAAAAATATTTTAGTAAAACTTTAATAATTTCTATATAAATAAGTATTAATTTTCCGTCGATATATTTTTAAATATCTTTTACCGAAATAATTTAGAATTATAATTATTCCGCTATTTAATCCTAATAATTAATTAAAGACTAATAAAAGGGGATAAATATAAATTAACCGGCAAAGACCGTACGAAATATAATATTATCGAAATTATTAAAGGTTTGGTTAAAATCTTCGAGGTTAGGGTTAAAGAGCGGGACTATAACCGTCGGCGAATTACTATTGGTATTAAAGAAAAGTATTATAATTTTAATAAAACGGTAAAATTAATTGGGAATATATTTAAAAACCTTTATACCGGATTCTTTATATACTAAAATAAAATTAGGGGTAAATAATAAATAAATAATTACGTTTTATAATTAATTATAATTATTTAGGTAGAAGTGGGCTTTTAAAATATAATAGGGGGAAATAAAACGGTAGCGAAATTTTTGTAATTTAACGGAGGGTTAAATTAGGTTTCGGGGTACGGATTTAATTTTTAATAATATTCGAAGGGCTATAACCGGTAAGGGAAGGTTTAATACGTTTTTAATAAAGGGCGAAGGAAATAAAGGCGTTTTTTTAATAATAAAGTTAGAGAAATTTATTATATTTTATAACTAATTTATAATAAAATTATACCTTTTTAATTAAAGGAGGCTAAAAATAATATTAGGGTTATTAAAAGGTTAAACGAAAAGAATAAAACGATTTATAAAAGAATTAATAAAATAAAATACGATATAAATATAAGAAATAGAACTTCCTTCGCAATTATTAATTAAATAGAGGGTATAAGGGTAATAAAAAAGTATTAAAGGGAGAATATAACGTTATATAAAGGAAGAATTAATAAAATTTATTAGTAAATATTTAAAATTAATTATTATAGAATATAGCGTTTTAAGGGCGTTATTAAAATGAATAGAATTTAAAAAAGAGAAATTAATATTTAATCCTATAAAATATAAATATGAATCTTTTAATTCTTTTATATTACGCTTTTAACGGTAATTTTTATTAAAAGTTAAACTTTTTTTACTTTAAGCGTCGGTATCGAAATTAAAGCGTTTTAAATAGGAGCGGGAGTTTAAGCTTTATATTTCGCCTTAATTATATAAATTATAATATAATAATTAACCCCGCCGTAATATATATATAAATTTTCTACTTTACGGTAGGCTTATTCCTCCGTAAAAATAGGGCTATTAAATTTCCTTATAGGGGTAAAGATTTTACCGAAAATTATAAAATTACCGGTAAATTAAACGGGGGTAAACGGCGAAACGCCAGCGTAATAATTAACGTTTAATAAATTAGTAGTAAATTCGTAAAGGAAATTTACTTAACTTTCAAAATTATTAGAAGTTAAGCGGTTAATACTAATAATATTAACGAAAGTATTTTAAAAGCGTTTATTAATCTTCGATTTAAAAGCGTCGATATAATAACGAATATTAAATTCGTAGGAATTAGCGAATTTAAAAAATATAAAAATAAAATCGGCGAAAGGAAGGGTATTTTATTATAAGCGGTTTATTTCCTAAATTATTTTAATATAAATATCGAAAGTAATATAATATAGGTCGAATTATTTAAAAAGATTTTAGAAATTAATAAAACCTATAGGTTAAATAATAGAATTTTAAAAGGAGGCTATAATTGTATCGACTTTAAAACGAATACGTATAAAAATATCGCCGGAAAGGTATTAAAAAATATAAAAGATTTAATTAATAAATATTAAATAAATAGCGTAATTAATAGCGAATTTAATACCGATAAAAAACTTTTAATTAATATATTCCTCCTATTATTTCGCGAAAGAACGTTCGGCGCTAATAAAAATAGGGGGTTTAGCGCCGTAAATATAATTAAATAAGGAAGGGAATAAAAAAAAAAAAGTAATAAATAAAGGCTAAAAGTTAATTTAATTAGTAATATATTAGCGAATTTAGGATATAATTTTAATAACGTATTAATTAACTTTAAATTAAATAATATTAATTTATTAATCGGTTATATCGGCCTAAACGGTTTAAAGGTAAATAATAATTTCGAATTTAAAAATACGGAAGAAGGTTTAATCGATTTACTTTTATATTTTAATAATTTGTTAAATAAATTTAGTAATATAACCGTAAAATTGGGTTTCGAAATAAGAAATTATATTAAAATTTATTATAATTTAAATTTAAGCGTTATAAATGTAATTTTAAACGTAATTAAATTAAATTTTAATAACGTTGAAATAAATATAAAATTGGGAAAGGAATTCGAAATCCGCCTTTATAATACCTACGAAGCGAAAGAGGTCGTTTTATAAATTGTAAATAATAATATTAATATAAAATTAATTACGGGAAGGAAAGAAATTAATAACGAAAGTTTATTGCTCGTTGTCGAAATTAAGGCCCGGGGTATCCGTACCGGACGTTTCGGGGCTATTTAAGTTTATAATTAGGATTGGATTTAGATTTAGGCGGGCGTAAAAGTAGAAAAAAATTAATAATATTTAATCGTAAAATTAATAAAGGGTCGGTAATATTCGGTCGAAATAATAATTAATAAAAAGGATAAAGGATTTTGTAAAAAGGGGTTCGATAAAGTTTAATTAAAAAAAATTAATACCGTTTTTATAAATTAATTAAAGCGAAACGCTTAATAAACGCCGGATTATTAATTATAAAAAGGTATAATAAATTATTACGATACCGATTTAATAGAGGCTTGGAAAAGACGTATTATTATATAAAGAGGAGAAGATCGAGAGAGAGTAGCGAAAATTCTACTCTCGGACTATATATATAAGTAAAGTAGAGATATAATTATAGGCACGATTGTACTCCGCTGGTAATTCGGTACCAAAACGCCTAGGGAGCGCTACCGATAATCTAGTACCGTGACAATAACCTACGAATTTCTTTTTTTAAATTTTCCGTTATTTTTATCCTTAATTTAATTTTTTTAAAAACGTTATAGTTTTTTATAAAACGTTATAAAATTATATAGGAAATATTAATACCGAAAGATTATTTAAAAGCTTTATAAATATTAAATATTATTTATTTATCCGTATAAGCGTTAAAAATAAAATTTTTATAAGGAAGAAGGTTAATACAATAGTGATTTATTAGAATTATAAATATTAATAGTAAAATATTAAGAAAAATATTAAAAATAAAGGATAGAAGGTATATTATAAATAATAAAAGCTAACGGTAATAAAAATTTTCGTAAAATATTAATTAAAATTGAGAAATATAAATTAATTTTAAAGGACGGTATATAAAATATTTTAATATTATTTAAAGCTTTTTAATATAAATTAATTTCTTTCTTTATTATTTATAATTATATCCCGTAATATTATTTTAAACGAAAAAACTTTCTTAAATTTAAATTCCTTATTATTTAAGTATTATTAAAATAAAATTATAAAACCTTATTTATTTCTTCGGAATACGAATTCCTTTACCTCTTTTTTTAATAGGGGTAGTAATAATAATAATAATAACGGCGGTTAAAACCTTATAGCGAATAATTTCGCTAATTAAAATAGCTTTTTTTTCGCAAAATTAATTATCGGTATATTTATTAAATTTCGAATAATTTTTCTAATATTTTTATTTACCCTTCTTTTATTACTCTTTAATAACTTTTTATTTATTAATAAAAATCTTCTAAGAATATTTATTATTTTAATTCGAATAAATATAATAAATATAAGCGCTATTAAAAATATTAATAGGGGGTATAACGTAATACATAGTAAAATAATTAATATTATTATTAATATAGCGGCTATAGAAGGAAGGGCGGACATACTCCGTAAAAAAGTAGACCGTAATAACGTAAATTTAAATAAGGGTATTAAATTTAAATAAAATTTTAATAAAATTAATTTTTCTAAACTTTTTTTTAACGTCCTAAAGACGACGAACCTCCTTTAATATTAATTTAATTAAAAATACTTTAATTAATATTATAATATATTAAGGGGTGGTCTATCTGCACCGTAAGAAAAGTCTTAGTCGACCGTAGGAAAAAGGTTCAATTTTAAATAATTCCGCGAAGAAAAATTCTAAAAAATCATAGTGTGTATGGGAATTTTGGTAGTTTTTTACTCTAAATTTAGAACTAAACACCGTCTGCAATCCTTGCACGCACTTGATTCTTTTTGTTAAAAACACTTTTTTAATTTTAAATATCTTAAAAGGGAGAAAAGGTGGTAAAGGTAACGTTGGTAGAATTGGCCTTTGAATATGAAAAATCCAGCGAAAATCAACAATTCTAACTATATTTGTTTTATTTATCTAGCCCTGAATTTGGTAAAGTTATACCTTATTCAATTTTTGGACTACGGTCAACTAAGACTTTTCCTACGGTGCAAATAGACTATCCCTATATTAATATAATTAATTTATTTAATTATCGAAAAGGATTTATTTAGTAATTTTAACGGTACCGCGTTCGATTTTAATAAGGAGCTAAGCGGTTTATAATTACTAATTCGCGTTTAGGTCGAACTATATAGGCGTAGCGGGCAAAGCTTCTCCGTTATATATATAACGGGCTATAATAATAATATTAGTAGGGTTATTATAATAGTTATTTAATTATTAATAATATAAAAGTGTAATAGTTGCGTAAGAGAATATTTACGAATATTAGCGCGCGAAAGAAGCGGGGTTATACCTTTACGCATTTATTTTAATTACTAAATTGAATTCTATATTATACGCTATAGGCGCGGTTTTAATACCTATAGGTGGCACGCGCTACTACACTTAGCGCCAAAATTTTTTGAAACCGACCAACACAATGGCCTCCGTACCTTTTCCTGGGGGATCGTCACTTCGTCACTAGTGAAACTCTAAAACTAGAGGGTTCAACAAACTGTCAGATTGTATGGGGGAATTGATTGATTCTGTGTATCTGTGTGTAACTGTGTAGAATAGGATTCTAGAGTTCTAGTCGGGGGAGCTGGGGGTATCCCTTATTTACTAAGACCTTTTAGGTAGCTAGCAGTATTGACCAGCTATATATTGGTCTATATTATTTTGGCCCAGAATATTACCCTGGAATTTAATACACCCCTTTATTCGAAAACCGTTTCGATTACCCTTTTAGGGTTGAGAGTAAAGCTATTTACACATTTCCTATTCCCTTTAGTTAATCTACCGTTACTTTTCCTACTATAATACCTAGATATTTATCCAAATCCTCTATTTCTAAAGTCTTTTTATTATTACCTACTACAATTAGGCGTAGTGGCTTTATAAACATCCCTAATAGCTCTTTAAACTTTTTATACTCTAGTACTTTAAATACTTTTATTAATTTATTTGCGGGCATTTCCTTTGTTTCTAAATAGTCAATTTTGAGGGTCTCCTTTTCGATAATCTCCTTTCGAAATTAGTATCGATAAATATCGATATACCTTATTTTGGTAATAAAAGTGGGAGTCTCCTTAGTAAATATTTTAATAGTTTGTTAATTATTATATTTTATAGTAGGGATAGGGTCGTTAAATAATTTTATACTTAGAACTTTAATAAGTCGGTTAATAAATAGTATTTCCTTAATAACCTTTTTAATAGCGTAAAGTTCTACTTCTATTATTAATATTACGATAGTAGTTTATTTAGTAATACCCTAATAAATAAATCTATTGTACAATTTAATTATAAATCCTTGAAAATTCTTACAATTTATTTTATTATCGGTAAACGAAACGTCTAAAGCTACTTCGAATCGGTTATTACCTTTATAATATAGGTACCAATCCTTAATTATACGAAGGTAATAAATAACCTTCTTATTAGTATTATGGTATTCTAGATTGGGATTATAATTAAAACGAGCTAATCGATTAATTAAGAAAGCTATATTTGGTCGCGTATTAATAGCGGTGTATAGTATAGAGTTTACGTTAATTTAATAGTCTTTAATTTTAATATAATTGGTTAATTTATCGAAGGGTAATAATTTTTATTATTTTATTAATATTATAGTAGGTCTATAAATCGATTTTAATAATTTATTAATTTTTTTAATATAGGTTTTTTAGGATAGTTAAATTTTTCCTACCTTATAATTACGGATAATTTTAATACCTAAAAATTACTATAATTCTTTATTACTAGTTAATTAGTATTTTAATTGTAGTAAATTAGTGTATTTTTTAATTTAGTCTTCGTATTCTTTTAGGTAAGCGAAAACGATATCGTTAATGTAATATAATATAAATATTTTCTCTTTCTTTATAATATATAAATCTTTAAAAATAGCTTTAAATCCTATACCTTTAAACGTTCTGTTCAACTCCCTTTACTATAATAAGGGGGCTCGTCGGAGGCTATAGAGCGCTTTCAATAGTTTAAAAACCTTTCCTTCTACCCGATATTTTGGTAGTATACGTATATAAATTTCCTTATCGATCGTAGCGTTTACGAAGGCGTTTACCGTATTCTATTAGATAAGCTCTATATTAAAACGAATTATTAATACGACGATGGTTCGGAAGGATTTTCCCGCTAAGGTAAAGGTATAGGTATTAGCGCTTATTTTACGTTATTAATCTCCTCGGATTATTAGCTTAGCCTTAATTTTGTTTAAAGTATTATTTTTATTAAATTTATAAGTATATACCTATATATAATTAAGGATCTATTTCCCTTTAGTACGAGGGATATTTTAGTCGACCTTAACTCAAATTCTTATATTCTTATAATTATTAAGGTAAGTTCGTTCTACTTTACGAAATTTCTCGCTAAGAAGGTAATTCTCGAGGTCGTAATAGTTTTTTAGTACCCCCGGGAGGTTATAGCGGTATAGACTATTTAATTTACTATATTTAGTCAATAACTATTATACTTCTACTTTTATAACCGTTCTAGTAGTTATTTCTACTACTAATTATAATAATCTTCCTATTAAGAAGGCACTCTTTTATAACTTTAATTTTCGAAAATATTCATCGATTATTTAATTTAATATAACGCTTATATATAGGGTTATTACGTACGAAGGAAGGGTATTTAGCGGCATTGGGTATAAATTTATAATAAAGTCGATAGCTATTTTATTTAACCTTGTAACTTTATAAATATCTCCGGCTTTAATCTTTTAAATAGTTTCTTATTAAGAATTTGGGGTTTCTTCCTCGAGTATTATATTTGGAAGAGGCTCGACCTTAATATTTTTTGGGTGGGGATTCGTTAGTACCCTTTAATTTGGGTCCTATTTATTTATTTTATTCAACTTTTTAACGAGTTCTTCGGTAGTTATTATTTTTAAAATTATTAAATCCTCCTTAATATTAGTCTCGTCGGGGGAGAATTTAACGCGTTCGTTAAATATTACGTCGCGTATTTATATAATTTACTTCGTAACGGGGTTCTATATATAATATATCGAGGAGGCGTTATATCCGATTAAATAGCCGATTTACGCTCTAGGGAGATATTTTTGGTAACGTTTCTCTTTCTTTTATATTATATTAATTATGGAATATACTTTACACTTATATATTCGAAGGTAATTAATATTTAGTCGCTATAGTTCTTATTAATTATATTATTGAGCGATATAGGTATAAAAGCGTTCGTATAGGGATTTCTAATTGTAGAGGTATCGAAGTAACCGGTTTAGTAAGTAAATTATTATATATATAATTTCTAATTATAGATCGATTGGAAATTTTAAATTATTCTTTATAATATTATATTATTACTTTACTACACCCCTTGAGCGCTTTATTCTATTATTCTATTCTTAAGTATTAGGAATAGAGGGTTCGAGTAATATACTTCTTATTTCGAGTTTAATTAATATTTCTCTTCGGTTAAATTTATTATTATATTCGAGGGCTTTAACCTTAACGTTATATCGATATACTAGTATATTTACATAATTATATAAAATCGAAGTAATATTAGTAAATATCCAATTCGAAAGGTAATAATCTTATATATATTTAGATTATTAGTAAATAATAAATATAAGGTATCGGTATCCGTTAATACCTTTATTAAACTCGAGGAAATTTATTATAAGGCGTTACCCTAATTTATATTTATAGTTTCGAAGGATTCGCTATATTTAACGTTGTATCTTTATTATAATATAGGTATCGTATTCGACTATTGGTATCCTTTTTAAGGGTATTATAGAGGGGAAATCGTTCGAAGGCTCTTCGGTCGAAGTGGAATTTATTGTAACCGCGTTATCCGCGTCCTTCTTTTTAATTAGGATATTTCGCAATTATACCCCATCGACGTTTTATAGATATTCGAATATTTAGGGATTAGGGTAACCGAATCGGTAGTATTATATTTTAGCGGTTTGGATCGATAGTTTCCTCGTATAGGAATTAACTTAGTATTACTATGCTATAAATATTAATTTAGTAAATAATATAAATAAGTATTCTAGGACTATTTGATTAAGGATAATATTTAAGGAATAGAAGAATAACTTATTAATTCTCTTTAAATAATTATTTAGAGGTCGATAGTCCTAATAGAAATTCTACCTTTATAATAGGAAGAGGGAAACGAAATTAGTAGCGAAACTAGGGTAAAATATAACTTCTTTCAATTATAATTTTAAATTACTTTTCTTACTTTTAATAACAACGTTAACTTCCCTAAAATTTTAAATTTTAATACGGGAATTACCTACCTATAAACAATTATCTAAATCGGTATAACGAAAGTAATAAAAACGAGTGATTTTATTAAATATATAGAGAGAGCTCCCTGAATTTAAAATAATTGAATTTTTGAGGGGATATTCTTTTTATTTATCTCCGTTACTAATTTAGAAAGTTGCTTTACACTCTTCCCTAAGGAGTTACGTAAATTTAAATTTCACCGTCTTAATAGCTTTTTCCTTAATAATTTCAATTTTCTTAACCAAATTAATATCTTTCGTAATATTAACTTTAACGGCTCGCGTAGTAGAGGGATATAATTTAAAAACTTTAAATTTAGCGTTTAAATTTACGTATTAATATTCTTTAAAAGAGTAAAGTCCTTTTTCGTATACTTTATATATAAGGAGATCCTTGCCTTTACCCTTTTTATTTCTCGAATTTTATTTCTTGCGTGCATTTTCGGAATTATCCGACGCCTGTTTTCGTTTGCTTACGTTACCTTTAGGTTTTTTATTTCTACTTTATTAACGAACGTCCCTATTATTAGCTTTTTAATAATTACTAATTTTATTATTATTATTAACGCGATAATAAATCTGACCGTCGACTTCAATAGTAAACGCCCTACGATTATTTCTACCCGTAGGGGTTATAATATTATAGTAACTATTTATACCCTATTTTTTAAAATCCTCGTATACTTTTATATATTTTAAAATATTATTTTCCATTTTATCGTTAAATTTCTATATTATATCGGCGTAATTAGGTTAGATAATTTTAATAGTAGCGCGGAAGTCGTTATATTAGGATATAGCGTTTATATATTCTCTAATTCCTTTAATAATACCGTTACTTATAATTATAACCTAATTCTAAAATTAGGTATTAAAATTGGTCGGTTCCTTTCGAAGGATTGTAATATTATCGGTATAGGCCTTACGGATATTAACGAATTTATTAATAATATTATATTAGGTTCCTTATTTAAAGAGGTTATATTAGATTTAAATATTCTATTCTTCCTTTATAGCCGAATTTTAAAGTCCGTAATTAATTAAAAATCTTATTTAAGCTCTTACAGCCTTATCCCCAATTTCGAATCTTAACCAATCCTTCTTTTTATCGGGGTAAATAATTTTAATATTGTAATAGAATTAGAAATTGCTTAAATCTTCTTCAATAAGGATTTTATCGATTAAAATATCGTTTTAATAACGGTAGGGAATTTCGACGGTCTTTTTAACCTTATTTGTCGTAGTACGAAGGAAACCGGCTTTAAGAAGACGTAACTCTTTATTAACTATTTCGATACGGAGTTTAGTAATTGGTTTAAGAGGGAAATTATTAGGTTTAAGGTAGAGAAACTCGCGGAGTACGTCGATTTCGCTTAGGAGCTAGATTTTAATAATATTAGGATTATATTTAGTTTATAATATCTCCTCCTAGCGGACCTAATCGTCGCTATTAGTAAGGAAGGGGTTATTATTAATTATTTTATTAATTTGCTTTGAAGAAGATATCGTAATAATAATAGTAGTATTATCGTTATTATCGGTATTAATGGTAATAGGTATATTAGACTATTAATTATTAGATTGTATAGGGGAATTAATTGATTCTGTATATCTGTGTGTAACTATGTAGAACAGGATTCTGGAGTTCTGGTCGGGGGAGCTGGGGGTATCCCTTATTTGCTAAGACCTTCTGGGTGGCTGGCAGTGCTGACCAGCTGTATACTGGTCTATACTGTTTTGGCCCAGAATACCACCCTGGAATCTGACACAAACTTTCCTTGGCCAGCAGTGGCCAGCATTGAGAGCACTGCCACAATGCCCCTGTACCTGACCTCCAGCGCCAAAAAGTGGGGCATCCCAGGTCCCGACCTCTCCATGCTCTTTCAGCTGATGTCTGTTTCATCCTGTTTTTGTTCGTTTACACCACCAGCGAATCAAAAGACTCGAGCAAATCACCGTGCATTATAGCCACCAGACAACAGACTCAGACAAGCGAACTAAGATCACGATAAGAGAGCTTTTGCCCCTGTGTTCTGCATCTTCCGTTGATGATTCACGAACTTCATAGTACATTGTGGGCGACACTATCAATCACTATCATGGAAGACGTAGTAAGATCGTTTCATTCCATATTGGACCTCTCTCTGTCTATTCTCATCTCTTTCTTGTGTAGAAAAGCCTCGAACGAGATGATGGTTTCGCTGAACCATTATTCCTGTTCTACCATCCGTTGCGCGCCGCCAAGTAAAAAAGTAGTGAGATCCCGTATTCACTTTTACCGCATCATAAACCGCGCCAGTGTGTGTGTGAGAGTGTGTGAGTGTTGTTAAAGAGTGAATATTCAAATAGGGCTCGAGACCGTAACGCAACAATAGCTCATAGCATGGCTTAAGCATGGCTAGACATTACGGTACCGTCATTAGAAAGAAATGTACAAGAAAGAGGCTTGAATCCTTAGGGTATGGTTGAGGTAAGGTAGCCAAAACTGGGGTATAAATTCCGGGCAACCTTGTGATCGAGGGTTCCTTCGCTGGTTGTTTGTTTATCGCTCTGTTGATTTACTCATATCCGGCACCGCGCTGCCATTGACTGTCACGAGTTAGCTGACTGTACCATTCCTGTTTCTTCGGGCACTCAAACTCACCTTGTGGTGGCGGGCTTCTTCTCTGAAAGCACCTCGTGAGGTGATGCTCGCCCTCCTGGCAAACTTGATGCCGAATCCGTCATCGGACTAGGCGTCTGGATGCTTCCGCTCGGCCTATGTCGCACAAACGGCTCATCCTTCATGAGAGACGGGTCGTTGCTCCAACGTCCAGAATGCCTGTTGGAGTGGAAATGCGGGTTTCCAGTGTTGGAGTCGGCCGTCCCTGGACGATTCAGTGGGTTGCTGGGGCTTGACACAGCCGAGTCGTCATCCTCGAAGCTCAAGGGAGACTTGGTGTAGAGCTTGCTTTCGCCACGCGCCGTGACACCCAGAGCCTCGAGTTCCGACTGAGTGTGCAGTTGCGGGTTCGACTTCATAAAAGAGGTACGGTCGTCGTTCATGAACTGATAGCGGGTATCCGGGTTGTTATGGAACAGCGTCATCGAGGTGGTGACGATAAGCATGAGAAGAAGAACCAAGCAAACAATGGCGTTGGCAATCCAAAGAACCACGCCCACCACACCGATAACCAAGGGCGGGAAGTCGAAAACGTCCGTCAATAGGAAGAGTAGGATGGCGTTGAAGAAGTTGGTGGCGCAAATGGCGATGTTGAAGGTGTTGGTGCTCTTGTCCATCCAAGGGCGCATGACGGTAGCCGTAATAAGGGCCGCGGCCTCGATAATAAGTAGAGCGATAGCCTGTAGAGTGCCGTGGGCCTGGGCAAAGGCAATGAACATGCCCTTGATGACAATGTAGAAAAGGATTGGCACGATGAAGTAGTAGCCTGAAGCGCGGAACTGCACGTACAGGAAACCCCACTTGTTCAAGGCCTGGGGATCAGAGAACAGGATATAGGCAGGGTTCCTGTGAAGGGCAATCGAGCGGCGGGCAATGCGAATGACCTTCCAGGCCGCCCAAAGAAGGGTAGCCAAGAGACCAAAGAAGAAGAAGACAGCGAGTGCCATCTCTGCAGGAGAGTCGTTTTGGGTGAACTCCCACATGCACATAACGGTGACCTGGGGGAATCCAACAAGACCAACTCTATACAGGATGCCTATCACATAGTCAGTATATAACACCCAGACTCGATAATAAAAGGGACCTCACCCTTGAGAACGGTAATCCAACCGGCACGGAACTCGGAGAAGGCGTCGCCCTTCACCCAACCCATCTTGGCAGAGAGCTCTAGACCAAGCTTGAACAAAATGACCAGGATAGCCGTGAAGACCACAAAGATATAGAAGAAGGTCAAGCTGGTCATGAAGAGGTTGGTCGTCTCGATATTGCCACGGAACGCAACTCGTTGGATACCATAGACGACGTAACTTCCAAAGTAAGTCTGGATGTTGGCACGCTTTGCGATTCTGCCCCCGACGTGAGCAGCGGCACGAGGCAACATGGCGGTCGCCCGCTTGAAGAGGTTGAGGGCGGGATCGACATATTCGGCCGGCAGCGCACGCTTCACCTTCTCAACCTGGACGGACACAGTTTCGAGTGAGCTAAGCACGGTGGAGGCAGTACCACCAGTAGCCCGCTGGTACCATGTGAGGATATCCTGGAGGAACTGGACTCTGATGATACCCATACTCCATACGAAATCCTGGGTCCAGGCCCGCACAGCAGGAGGAAGATGAACACCACAGAGACCAAGCATGGCCTGGGCCTGGAAGTATCCGTAAAGTGACAATGTGTTGGAAGCCACATGGGAGGCGGCGTTGGCATATCCAAGGCCAGAGAGCAGAGCAGAGGCTAAAATGCCCAAGAAGACAACAGCCCAGGTTGCCCACTTGACACCGAGCAGATCAACTACAAGAACGAGTCAGCACATTGGCACGTGGATACAGAGACAAGTCTAAACCTACCCGTCAAACCGTTAGAGACATTGGCCTCCAGACAAGCAACAGTCTGTCCAGCCAGCTCTCCAGTCGTCATGTTGACATAGACCTTAACCGTAGCATCGAGATCAGGGAAAGTGTAGGCGATTCCAGGAATTTGGTCCTTCACTTCGGGTCCGAGTTCAAACTTGAAGGGCTGTCCCATCTTGCCCGCATTCATGGGGCATAAACCGCCCAGACCGATGCTGACATCGCACGGGTCAATGACCTCGTGCATTGCCTTGTAACCATACGCCAAGATGCGAATGTCGAAAACAACGTAGCCCTGAATCGAAGAGGTGGCACGCATGTTGATGTTGACGGTTCCATTGTCGGGGAAGAATACGACATCGAAAAGACTGGCCGTGAAACCCGAGTTTTCCTGACAGGCGGCGAGCGAGTTTGACTGTAGGACTCTGTCGCGGGCGAAAGAGGGGGCGACCAGCGTCGCGAATGATGCGAGGACCGCAAGCGGTCGTGCTGACCAAAGCTTCATTTTGTCGGCGGTCTTGTGACTTTTTTCTTGTCCTCTCTTCCGTTTAAAGTTTCCAAGGTTCCCAACTCCAAAATTAAGGTTGATGGTCGATCAAAGTCGAAGTAGTCGTTGGTAATTTGTTTCGTTTTTTAGACTTCCAACATTATCGTACTGAACCACCCAACTCAAAATCGGAACTCGGAAGATCGCAATCAAGGATGCACAAACGACAGCGGTAGGGTATCAAGCGGGTGTGAATTTCGTGGACGTATCGGTAACGGATCGGGAGTGTTGATTGAAAGCGACGCGATAAATAGGATTCTTTGTCGTCGAGATTTTGCGTTGTTGTGAGAATAACTCGTCGGAGAGTTTGTTGATGTGGTTGGTTATACGGAGCGACAGGAGTGAGGAGGAGAGCGAATGACGGGAGAGATGAGAGACGAGTAACTCGGGATCGAGGTTGTTGGCGGGGAGAGAGGCAGGAAATCAAGTTTTCGATTGTCGGAATCAAACTAGTAGCGAGTGAAATCTGCCCAGCAATCGAAACGGAAAAGACACGGTGTGTCGGTGCTGTTGACCCCTTTCGACGACGAGACGCTTGTCGAGATGGTGTTTTTCCGATGTTGGGTGATGTTTCTGGTAAAAGGGAACAAGACCACGGGCGTCGAGAACAAGCGAAGGTGCTCACGATGGATGCAATGTGGATTCCTTCCTTGGACTGGAGCGGGAAGTTGATGAAGTGCTGCACAACTGCAGTGTGGGAAAGTGTGAACAACTGAACTGCGGTGGGAGTGGGACACAATTGACGGAATTGACAGTGGCCAGCTCAGTGAGCAACAGCTGCATCCCAGTGCGACCCGACGCGGTCCTCCTTAACAGTGGGGATCACGGACATGGCCAAGAGTCCAGAGGAATCCATTCTTGGAAGGCTCGTGGGAGGTTGGCGGGCTGTCCGGATGCGTGAGAATCTGCAATGACAGCTGAATCAGCAATGCTGCCAAGTGCCAAGCTCTCTTTGAGCCAGTTCTGTCACTCCACTTGGCAGTCGGCTTGGGTCATTTTCTTTTCTTTTCATCGATTTTTGGTTCTCGTTGTGTGATACGAACAATGCTACAGTCAGCGTGTTCCGAGCTTATTTTCTGTCGGTGACTGGAATGCTTTGACATGCCCCAAACCATCCCCTTATCGGTCACATACTATATAGTACCCTAGTATACACTGATACGGGAAGACAGAATTGTGGCTGTGTTATCGTGAACTTGAACTCTTCTTCCTGAAATGAATGGGCATTTGGAAAAAAGACTTGGCATTGGAAATCCCCAAGTGGATGAGATCACACAGTGGGTTCAAGGGCCTTGGTGGATCCGGTTTTATCCACTCGAGTCTTTGCGGCGCTCTTTGTGGTTGGCCAACCAGACGCGGGGAGCACAGACAGATCTTCCGAAAGTGGGAAAGCGTGCTGAGGGCGATCCCGATGACGAACTCAGGGGCGCCATTTCCCTCCGGCGGAAGTGCTTCTGTCTGTCAGGGTGTGTTCCACTGGCCTGTTTTTTGGGGTTTTCACCGGGCGAAGAGAGCCGGTGAAAAAGGTGTTCCAAAAGGTGCATCGACGTTTTTGTACCTTTTCACCGGCTGAATAACGGCGTTCAACCTGGTGAAAAGAAAAGGCCCACTTTTTAGTCTTTCAACCAACCAGAATACTCGCATCCATTTTCACCCGGTAAACCAAGAAAAGGTCGAAAACCATCTTGCACAGGCCACCAACCCGCTGAACGCCCTAGAAAATAGCGCCAAAGCCGCTATAACACCTGAACCGTTTTCACCCAGATTTTTTAAGACTACAACCGGTGAATATTGGCCCGTGCACCCTTTTCTCCCGAAGTACCTTTTTCTCGGTGAACAAGCCCCAAGATTCGCCAATGGATCACACCCTCAGTGTCAGTTGATCGCGTCGCCGCCCGGCCTCCCGCTGCCCCGACTCAGGTCGTCCACTCGAATTTGTTTCGTTCTTGCCACGAGCAGGCACAGAGAGTTTGTGAAACAGATTGACTCTGCGGAGGTTGCAAGCGATCGTCCATCTTATCGCTGGTATTGGGACTTTCCGATTCCGATCAAGATACACTCGAAAGCTCATATCACCGAATAAACGCCACGTGAACACCCGGAAGACGGGATGGTTCTACTTTCACGAGAGTCTGGGGATAATCCGGGGCCTTTTCAATATCGCGGTTGCCTACTGCGACTTAGAACCAACACGAGATTATGCTTATGCTCAGCCAACATTGTTGGAACGCCTCTGCAGGAACAAACACAGATGCATTTGAAAGTCGAAACCGCCGACGGAGAGTTTATCACGAACTCTCTCAGACAAGGGAGTTAAAGAATTTCAAATTCGAAGCCATTATATCATCCTCAATTCTATCCTTTTCTATACGATTTATCGCCATTAACGCTTTCAAAACCCAAATCACTCTGTTCTTACAAACCTCCATCTTTCATCGCCCTGCATCCATCTTACACATGCGCCGCCGGTGATTTAGCGCCATCAGCCCACGCGAACAGCCGGAGTCGCATCAGCGCCGCCGACCCGGTGTAGAGGTTCCGAGGGTGCTGATGCATCACAGGGGCAGGCAGACAGGCACCAACAGCCCTATAATTTCCCCACTATCCACCACTTCATCCATCTTCATTCTCTCTCTCTTCGTCATGATCCATCCTCCGCAAACCAACCTCAAATGCTGCTTTCAATTATCTGTTTGATTCCATTCCTCCTTCATCCCTTTGCACTTGAAGCCTTCTCCTGAAACCCCACTGCCATGACAACCAACCTGCGAGTTTGGAGGTTTGATACAGCAGCCCATCCGTGGCACAGCTCCCGTCCTCACAGCCCACTGCAGACCACCCGGCTTACCCGTGTCGTGCTACCTCGGAAGGCAGAACAGGCAGACCAACGAGCCAAGCATCAGGCGTGACAGCTGTGTGTCTCGTGTGTGTCGCATCTCACACATCACGCATCCGTCGAGGGCAATCGCGATATTGAATGTGTGACGGAGTGACGGAGAGGTAGCGGTGGTGGGTGGTGCTGACACATTTCCGGACTTTCTTCCTCCTCTTTTCGTGCCCGTGTCGAAACTTGGGGCATATCTGTTTCCGTTATGTCCTGGTGCCGTGATTCTGGGTACCATCGCTTTGATTTTGATAGTGGATTTCCCCGCTGTCATCGGGGTTTGGTAGGTAGTCGACTATCGCCAAAGGTCGCGCTTCATCCTTGAGCAGCAAAGTGAAAATCTTCAGCCCTGACCAACAGTAGCATCCTGTCTCCTCAACGTCGGAATCGAAGAGATCGACATCATGCTTCTTCTTGACGAAGTTGTTGAGCGCTGAGATTCGGTTCCGGTACTTGACTGAGAAATGGTTGCGTAGTCCTCAGGCGGGGTGAGAAGACGATGGTAAGAGGGAGGATAGGGCATCATTCTGTGGCGAGCGTAGCTGCTGCGGCGACTGTTATGATTGCTGAAACTCTGAGCGAGAGGAGAGTCGCTTTGTTGGCTGTAGTTGGGCTGGCTTTGACTACCGGTTTGATCTTGTTGCATGATGTCGAGGTTGATGGGATCGCGATATAGCATGTTTAGGTGTTGTTGTTGTTCTGTAAAGTCCGGTTTTTGTAGAGGAGTTGTTGATGAGGTGCTGATGAGGTGCTGATGGAAAAAAGTTGTGAAGCAGCTGCAAGTAGTTGGTAGCAAAAGATATTTATCGCTTTGTATCGCAGTTCATGGTTGATAATTTTCGAAATCTATGTACAGACGAAATCAAACACAAATGGTACAAACCGATGCGACCGGTCCTGCTCTTTAAATACCAGCTGGAGCGAGTCTCATTTGCGACACACAATGAGAAGGAAGAGCATGTCCCAAAGTGGCGATCGCCATGATGCGCCCTCCAGGCGGCGATGGCGGTTGGTTCGTTCGTACCCCTACACCAACTTTGTCGCCCAGACCCAGCCTATTACACCAAGGTCCAGGCCGCCAACAGCCCACCAGCTGATTTCCATTGATGGTTGCGGCGGTACCTCTACTGGCACTAGATTTAGGCGGTAGGCGGAGCGGTGAAACTCTCCATTTGGTCCCCATTTGGGACATCTACTCAGCTACCTACCTTACTCCATGACTTTTCCATTGTCACAGACATCCCCTCATTCGGAGACAACAACCAATTGTTTTGATAGGGCGAGAATACCCGTGGGTGGCGAACCGGGGACTACGGGGAATCTGTGGAGAGAGATCAAAGCCCTGGGACCTTTGTGCAACACAAGCCGAATGGGATTCTTTCCATCCGTTTGAGGACTGGAGTTCCATGTGCCGTTCGTTATGCGCTGGCACCTCACCTGAGCTTCAAAATGCCAGTCATGATCACAAGGCCACGAGGCGTACTCGAAGATTGGAGATCGGCTTCACGACGGCTTGTGAAGGTTAGACATTCACCCATCCATCCATCCAATCCCGATTATAGCCCATCCGTCCATTCGGATGAACCGCTGCGAATTGGCCCACCACTGCTCACAACCAACATGACACTGCCCCTCCTACTATACCCTGATATCGCGAAAAAGACAAGACAAAGGCCGCTTCCAGAACACACCCATTTCTTGAGCATATGATTTCATTCTGTCTCAAGCAAGCGTCAAAGGGTTTCAACAGGCCACCATCTCATCTGGCTGGTTTGTCGCAAACAAACTGTTGGGTAAAGTCGTGAAGGCGAGGAAACTCAAAGAAGGTGTAAGTGCCTATATCCAGGGGGAACATGATACATCTTCAGCGCTAAGAACAATTGGAGGCCTTACACCAGGTGATTGGTGGAGATTGCAGCCTAAGTGCCTAAATGTCTACCGGGATCTTGGGAACAGCTGCGACTTCAAGAGATGTCCATGTGGAAATGCGATTTTTAGGCTTCTTTCAAGTACGCCTCGTTTTCCATTTTTCATCTTCTCGGCTTGGCTGCTTGGTACCTGACATAGGTAGACGGGAGGTTTAATGCGGTGAGATTGGGAATGATGCCCCTTCATAACTGGCTTGGATTGGCTTGGACAGGATGGCAGGTGAGCGAGGTGAATCAGAAATTCTTTCTTACCTAAGGTATCGGGACCTAGGTGAATCAAGTTCTGGGTCAGAAATGATACCCAACCCATACTTACGGCCTGGCTGGACCACCCACCGTTAAAAGCCGGCGACTGTCCGCGGTCAGGCAAACGGGGGGCTGTGCCACGGACTGCCTAGGCCGAGCCGTCAAGGTTGAATGTGAAGCCTTCATTTGAAATCATCGTGACTAGCTTTTCATCCAAAGTTGGGTTTCGGGAAAGCATTATCGCGATTTCGAATGGTTGATGATGCGATTAGGCCGCTAAGCCGAGTCATCGTCTCTGTGTTGAGGAGATGGTTATCCACGGGTATGAGTTGGGTGCTGTACAAACTGCGCCTGAGGATGTCGTCAGATAAGTGAGTCAACAGCCACATTTCGACAGAGACGAGTTGAAGTCGAAAATTTGTTGAGTCGGATCTCGATCAATGCCATCATGATGGAAGTTGGTGGGCGGTTATTCGCCTCAACTGGTGGTGAGATGGATGATGGCTCAGTATCAGGTGGGAGGAAATCGGAAGATTCAATGAAACCACGACAGCTTTCATGTGACAGTCGCTAGCGGGCAGCTCTTGCCCCGGGTCCCGGAATCAGCCCCGATCATGCGGAGATCTCGGAGCCTCACTGCCGGACCTGCCTAGAGTAGTGTCCGAGGGAAAGGAAAGGAGCCGTTATTCCCGGCCGTTATCTAATTCATCGAAAGTGGATATATTCTATTTGAGGCTCTGTCCTCAAAATACCGATTGTCTCGACTTCGATTGACAACATCCACAAGCACAAGAAAAAGGTGATGAAAAGAAAAAGGAGAACAATGGTCCCCTGGAAATTGCCCCTAATCTGCTCCGATTACAGTGGATTCAGCGTGCCTCCACAGCGAAGCAGGGCTGCCACGTGGCAGGCGGGACGGGTAGAGTCTCCTGGACGTCAAATCGTCATTTCCTCACTTGAAGCCAGATTTGTCTCCTCAACTCATGATGCCCCTGACTTGAGGCTCTTCACCTCAACCTCCCGTCAACGTCCCAATTCTACACGGCCGGGAAGATGGCCGACCTCAAAGAGCCACCACCACAATCGAGCAAAGATGCTACACCACCACCAACAACAGGCACCCGCGCACTCCGCGGCGCCTCCCTCCTCATCCTCCTCCAGATCCTCTCCCGCGCCCTAACCTTCATCGCCAACCAAGTCCTCTTGCGCTTCCTAACCGCTTCTCTCCTGGGCGTCTCAACCCAATTAGAAGTTTACTACCTCTCCGTCATCTTTTTCGCTCGCGAATCGTTGCGAGTAGCTATTCAGCGCCAGGACACGAATGGTTTCGACACCGGAAAAGATGGGGACAACAAGGGGAGTGAAGCAAAGGCGACACAGGCAGTAATCAACCTCTCCCATCTTTCTCTGCTCCTCTCGCTTCCCCTGACGTTTGCGTTTGGACACTTGTACCTGTCTTCTGTCTCGGAAGTTACTTTACGGACTACGCCATATCTCGTCCCGTCTCTGTATCTCTATGGGTTGGCTGCCATACTGGAGCTACTCTCGGAACCATGCTTCGCGGTGATGCAAATCCGGTTTCAATTCGGCACCAGAGCAGCAGCAGAAAGTATCGCTACCTTCCTACGATGTTTCGTAACTTTGGGATTAGCGGTCTGGGGTGCTCGCACACAAAAAGAGATGGGGACGTTGCCGTTTGCGGTGGGACAGTGTATGTATGCTGTGGGACTGTTGGGGGTTTATCTTGTTAAGGGTTGGAAGCTTTCTTCTGTTGAAGGATTCAGTCTTTTGCCGAGGAAGCTGGTAGCTGGCTCCGGTTCTGGGGCCGAGAAGAGCGAGAAACGGACGGATGTCCAGGTTGGAAAGGAGACGGGAAACAGAAAGGACTTCGTCCTAAACTACTTCTACCGCCCCACCCTCGACCTGGCTTCGAGCATGATGGCCCAATCCGTCGTCAAGCACGTCCTCACCCAGGGCGACACTTTTCTGGTTAGCATCCTATCGACTCCCACCGCACAGGGAGTGTACGCCTTGGCAAATAACTACGGCGGATTACTAGCCAGACTAGTTTTCCAGCCCGTGGAAGAAAGTAGCAGGAGTTATTTCAGCCGGTTGTTAGTCGACTCTTCCTCCTCTCCTTCATCCACCTCTCCCACCTCTCCCACCTCTCCACCTTCCACCTCTCCATCCTCCTGCCCCAAAGAGCCAGCCAAGACAACCTCCACCTCCGCCCTCACCCAAGCCACAACCTCCCTCCTCACCTTAATCAAATCCTACCTCCTCTTCTCCCTCCCCCTCCTCGTCTTCGGACCCCCCGCCTCCTCTCCCCTTCTCACCCTCATCGCCGGCCGTCGCTGGACAACCTCTTCCTCCTCCTCCTCCTCTTCCGGAGACAGCGCCCCCGCCACTTTGGGACTATACATGTACTACATCCCCCTTTTGGCACTCAACGGGATTCTGGAAGCTTTTGTTTCTAGCGTTGCTTCTGAGAAACAGGTGCATAGACAGTCGATGTACATGACTGGTTTCAGTCTGGTGTTTGCGGGGACGGGGTATTTAACCCTAAAAGTGTGGGGGATGGGTGCTAGGGGACTGGTATGGGCTAATGCGGTGAATATGGGGTGTAGGATTGTTTGGGCTTGGGGGTTTATTAGCAATTGGATCAAGGAGCGCGGTGGGCATGGGAAGAGGGGCGATGAGGTGAAAGGGGATGGAAAGGGAGAGGGAGAAAAGGAGGAGGTGAGGTTTAGAGTGCTGGAGGTGTTGCCAAAGCCGGGAGCGGTGGCGGCTGCTGTTGTTGCTAGGAGTGTTGTTCACCGAGTCGTCATGGGAGGAAGTCAGGAGGTGATGGGTGCGAAGGAGGCGGTTGTGGAGTTGGTCAAGATTGCGGCGGTGGCGGTTCCTTTTGTTGTTGCTGTGTGAGTATTTCTTTTCTTTTCCTTCTATGGTTTGGGACCGTTTTTGTTCAAACTCTTTCATCGTCGACTTTTGACGGATACGTAAGCTAACCTTGACAAAAAACAGGGCTATCGCCGAAAGAGAGTTCTTGATGAGTGGGTATCGCGCCATTCAGGGTAGGAGACAACAGTCCTGAACATACAGACCATAAAGAGGAATAGACAGAGATAGAGAAAAAGACGCCCAATGAAATTTTTTGATCCCGGAAAGTAATCAACAAGAAATGGCTCCCAAGTCCCAATGTGGTATCTACATAACTATCTCTCTGCACTCTAATCGAACGTGATCTTGGTCGCCTTCTTGTTGGGGTCAACGTCCTTGTAGAAAGCGCCATAGGCATCGTGGGCCTTCTTCTTGACGGTGGTGCCGAACTTGAGGAGCTCCTCGGGAACGGGCTGCTTGGCGGCTCTGAGGATGTTGACGAGGCTGCGTGACACACGGAGTTAGCAAATGGTGTTTTCCCAGGAAAGAGATGGGAGAGAACTCACGATCCAGAGTGGGCCTTGTCGTGCTCGGTGAAAAGAGTGATGGCCTTGCCCTTCTTGCCAGCACGGCCGGTACGACCGATACGGTGGACGTAGTCCTCGATGGTCAAGGGGAACTGCAGCTTTGTTAGCGTTGATCATCACCAACAGTAAAATGACGGTAACTCACAGTGACGTTAATGACGAGCTTGACCTCGGGAATATCCAAACCACGAGCAGCGACGTCAGTAGCAACCAAGACGGTCGTAGAACCAGACTTGAAAGCCTCCAAACTCTTGGTACGCTGATCCTGTCTCAAGTCACCGTGGATGCTAGCAACCCTGATGCCCTTGCGGGACAGGAACTGCTCAACGCGAACGGCCTCCTTCTTGTACAAGCAGAAGACCAATATCCTGTCGTTCTTCTGGCTGCCCTTCTGCGCCTCCTTGAGAAGCTCGTACAGCCTGAACTCCTTGCCGCGGGGATCGACAACCTCGACCGTCTGCTCGATACGGCTGTTGGCCTGGAGCTCGATGTTGCCGTTGCCCTCGCCATCACCGCCGGCACGCGTCCTGTGGCCGATGGTGACCTGGGCCGGGTTGATCATGTAGCTCTCGGCGAGCTTCTGGATATCGAGCGGCCAGGTGGCCGTGAACATGAGCGTCTGGCGCTGCTCTCTAGGTGGGCACTCGCTAAGGATCTGCTTGATGTCCTCGGAGAAACCGCGGTCGAGCATACGATCGGCCTCGTCCAGGACGGCGAAGCTGACGTTGGCTAGGGAGATGGTGCCGTCGGAAAGGAAATCCTTCAAACGGCCAGGGGTGGCGGTGATGATGTCGACACCGTTGTTCTTGTAGAGAAGGGTGCGCTGCTCGTTCTTGTCGGAGCCACCGTAGATGCACACGGCGGAAAGACCGACGAGAGAAGCGAGACCGGAAAGGGCAGCATGGGTCTGCATGGCAAGTTCGCGGGTGGGCGAGACGATGACGGCGCGCGGTTTGGCGGAGCGATCACCCTTGTTGAACTTGGGCTTCTGACGGGAGGCGAGGGACTCGACGCAGGGAACGGCGAAGGCCATGGTCTTGCCGGAACCAGTCTCGGCGATACCAATGACATCGCGACCGGAGAGAGAGAAGGGCCAGGAGGCGGACTGGATGGGGGTCGGGTTGGTGTAGTCCTTGAAGGGGTTCTTGGAGATAAGGTTGGACTGAGGAAGCTGGGAGAAGTTGATGATGGGGCGGAGGCCGCTGGAGGAAGGATCCTTGATGACAATCTCCTTCTCCCTGAGGAAGGTCTCGATCTCGGATTCGGGGAGGGCGCTGAGGGCATCGGCCTGCTTGTAGGTGTAGGCGCCGTTGGTCGCGGGCGCGGGAGCGGCAGCGGGAGTGGAAGTGCCGTTGGTGGTGGCCTTGGAAGCGCTGGCGGACTCCTCGGTGGTAGACTCGTCAGACTTCTTGGACTTCTTTTCCTTCTTGTCCTTTTTCTCCTTTTTCTCCTTCTTGTCCTTCTTTTCCTTCTTCTCCTTCTTGTCGGCTACGGGCTCGGACTCGGCGGCGGGGGTGGCATCGGCATCGGGCATGGAGACGTCCTCGGTGGACTCGGTGGCTGGTGTTTCAGACTCCTCCTTCTTCTCCTTCTTGGACTTTTTGTCCTTCTTCTCCTTCTTGTCTTTCTTGTCCTTCTTTTCCTTCTTCTCCTTCTTCACCTCGCCGTCGACGTTGGCCTCGTCGGTCTTGACCTTCTTGGCGAGACGGGCATCCTTCTCCTCGCCCTCGCTCCGGGAGTGCTTCTTGGTGGCAGACATTGTTGCGGAATTGATATCGCACTCTCACAGAAAGCGATTGGCGATGGATGGTGGATGGGCGACTGTCGGAATAACAACACTCGCTACAGTCCAGGATCAAGAGAGAAGGGTCCAAAGGAACGGGAAGCCAAAAGGGTGCCGCTTATCGTCAGATCTGCGACGACTGGGAAATTTTCCTTATCGATAAGCCTCGTCAGTGTCACAACCCCTGCAATTGCAGCGGTGCCTGGCTCGTCCGAACCCCACCGCTCCACCAGATTCCGTCAGACCCTTGGGACAAAACAACATGGTGACAATCTACGCTTCTTTGATGCGTTCGAAAGTGGGAGATGTCTACAGTACCGACGTCTTTCACTTGATTGCACTCATACAAGATGAATAAATCGCAACCAGGTTGGGGATTTTTCCTTGTGGAAATTACGTCGACGTCGACGAGAGGCCTGCAGTACGGCGCTGTAACTTTGAGATGTGTGGTCTGTGCGCCTTCAACTCCTCTAACTACAGGACATCACCTCTTGACCTCTTCCATGCCTGTTCGGTGACACTTGAACTTCACATTGGCTTGATGATTTGTTGAGATACCTTACGCGTCCATCGGAATCATCAACCATTTCATCAGAGTTCCTTCTCTCAGTTTACAAACTTGGACACCCTTTCCCACCTCAATTTCCACGCCTCCTCTTCGACTACCAGCCCTTCCTGCTCTTCAGTTTGCAACACCTATCCGCTCTCTCGTTTCCATCAACACCACACTCACAGACGCCGACCCCGTTCTACGCCGTCCCTTGATTCATACACATCCCCCGAATTATACCCTTTACCCCCTATTACTTTGAACGTTAGAGTTTTTTTTACATCCACCAAAAGGGATTCGCCTCGCCGGGTAATCCTCGGGATAGAGGTCTGGAATCTGGATGTGCTCAATTGTGGACTCGAGACTAAACGTGGACTTTCTTCAAGGCCAGGTTTAAAACTTTGACCAGCGTGGCGACACTATCCTTTTCTCCCCCGTCCGAGTTGGTCCCCAGCAAGTGCGAGATGTGTCCTAGGCCGTTCACATAGTAGCAGCCTTCAGCTACTAACGAAAATAAACAACCCGTCGCCTAGTCTCCCTCGTCGAGGATTCAATGGAACGTCATCCTTCAGCGTCTGTTTTGAACGCTTCGAGTTTAAGGATCGGGATAAAACGGATGGCACGATGATAGGAAAGGGTGGGGACCCCGAGGTACCAGGAGCAGTTGGCTCTTTTGTTCGAAAGGTTGTCCGCAGACTGGGAGCGCGAGCTCCTGCCGTGTCAAGCAGTGGGGACTAAGGCAGATTGTTAGGATGCCATGTTCTCTTTTGCCTATCCCATCATCCATCGCATAAATAGGACTGTGGTGGAAGTTGTGTAACTTGTGTTGTCAGTCCGGCTGGCAAATCATTGTCTGTTACCAGTGCACAACAAGAAGGAGGATGAGGTGCCGTCCTGAGCTGTCAAAACTGCTGTTTTGGAGAAGGTAGCCATATCTTCCCACCAGCCTGCTTACGAATAACAAAGGGGGCGCCACCACTGACGCCATGAACATATCAGGCTCTGGCACCTCAGGTTTTGTGAAGAGGTTGGAGTTGGGCCTATAAAACCAAGAGACGTGTCCGCTATATCAAAACAACACTCGTCAGGCTTCAAAGTGGCATCTATGGTGCCTCCAAGCCGGTAGTGTCTGAGTCTCAACCGTGTTTTGAGTATAAGAATCTTCGAGCTTACGAAGAACTTGATCTCCAAACGTCGGCACAAATTGAAACTTCCATCCCCAGCACCTCATCCTCTCAATTGTTGACCATAACTTCCACATTGCTGGGACATTCCACCTACCTCTAACCACAGAATTTATCCGAATATCCTCATCTCCAAGATGCCGTTTGTTACTTAATATTACCCAAGTACTGGCCAACCCATTTACTACCACCACCACCACCACCACCGCTGCTGCTGCTACAGCCAACAATGGTCTCACTATCAATATCGACATTTTCCTCATGGCCCACCCGCATATTATTATTACCCACGTGGGTATGTACCAGTTCGGCCACCGACTCAGCCATACGTTTACTTGAAACCACTTCCAAACGTGAAGAGACGATGAAACCGAACCTCTGTTCTTTTCCGTGAGTACATTCCCCCTCTTTCCTCCTCCATGGAAAGATCACAGTGTTATTTGTGAGTCACTTGCTTATGCTGGTGTTGCAACCATGTGATTAGGTTCCATTCATTAGGTCTAGGCTGAGACCAGGAGACCTCTTCTGCAAGAAAGATGAAGGAAAAGAGTCATTGCTTGAAACTTCTCTCAGTGGAGTGTAATCACGGCACTCGCGGTAATGGCCATCTCGAGACGCGACGGGTAATGGCAAACATATTCGCGACTATGGGGATTGGGGAAGCAAAAGGCTGGAAAACACAAGGAAAAATCCTCAACGACTTGGAACAGCAACACGCATATTTGCATGGACCACATATAGATACCTACATCACAAAGAGGGCGGATGGCGGACCTCAGGCAGATGTGAATAAGACAAAATGAAGGAAGGAACAACTGACAATGACTAGAGGTGGAATAGACAATCAAGAAAAGATAAACTTCACCTTGTACCCATGCGAGATCAATTGGAGAACCCACCTGTACAACAGGATGACCGACCAAAAAGAGACGGGAAAAAAAAGGCAAAAAGCTCAGCAGGGGCTCAGAGCAGGGTTCGAACCCGTCCACTCCTCGCCACACGCCTACGAAAACTGTACCTCCGCTGCCAACACAACGAGCAATGTTTATCTGGCCCCGCCACATACCGCTTCACCACGAAGGTACTTCACGAGGGAATCCAAGGGTTATTGGGAGGTGCCAAACCTCGCCCTTATAACTTCACTGGAAACTCGGGTCGGGGGCTGGGGCAGCGCTGGGTTACCGAGGTGGTCTTCTTGCCATTGGTGCCATTGTGGTATCTTTCTACATAGGTACTCTACCTGCACTTTATCTCAGTACAAACAGCTCTTGACTGTGCATATTGTCCTCGCCTGCCCCTGAAAACTAGCTACAAACAGTAGCTGAAGAGTACGTGTGAATATGTTGTTGCAGACTGGTGAAAAAAGCAAACTGCTTGATGGTGGGAAAGGGGAAGTAGAGGCAGCAGTTGAACAGTTGTTAGGAAATTGAGCCGGCTTCTTGTCATGTGTACAACATCAATTAAATACCAAGCAGTCGGGCGGAGTCATACAGAGAATGATCTTGACGTTCATAATCATTAACTACATGCATAAACACATTCCACCAGGTATCTTGATCCTTTTACCACATAGCCGCATCCCATCCGTGAAAAGCCAGAAAGCCAAACATTACCCAACCAAAATATAACATAGAACCAAGCATCTCTTTTCAAACTGCCTCCTTTCCAACCCTTTATATGTTGCCTTCATTTTCTCCCCTCGAGAAAGCCGCTTACGCAACGTTACCGCCCACCTGCTTCCTATCCTTAACCTTAATATCCCGCCAAAACAGCACGCAAATCCAGCCCACCGCCAGGGCGCACGTCGACGTAATAACCATATACCTCTGCGAATCCGCATACGCCCAGGAAATTCCCTTTCTGATCTCGGTACCCACGGGGTATCCCAGCTGGGTATAAATACTCGAGTAGATAAACTCAATGTTCGCTCCAGGTGGCAGATGCTTCCTGAGCGCATCGGGGAAGGTACCGGTCCAGATAGCGCTGGAGACGGTAGATCCGACCGCGTAGCCGATGGACGAAAAGAGGTCCAAAATGGCGAGGATGGAAGCAAGGTTCTGATGCGTCAGGGGTGCCATGAAGGCCATTTCGGCTGAGACGACCAAAGGACCGCCGGCGAAGGCGACAAAGATTTGCGTCATCACCACGTACCCGATGTCGGCGTCGGGACGGCGGAAGTGGATCATCAGGCCGACGCCCAAGATCATCAGGGGCATGCCGAAGTAGAGCGCCACCCACTTGAAGCGGCCGGTGACGCGCATGAAGTAGCCGAGGATCAAGGCGGAGAAGCAGGAGCCGACGCGGTAGATGTTGCTGATGTAGGTGGCCTTGGTGACGGACTGGTTCCAGACGACCATGAGCATGGACGTGAAGTAGGAGCCCCAGACGGCCGAGTTGAAGAAGATGAAAAACATCATGAGGCCGGCGAAGAAGATGGTGCGGTCGGAAAGAGCCGAGAAGGGCACAAAGTTGACGGGCGCCAGAAACTTTTCGTAGGCGGCAAAGACGCACAGAAGAAAAGCGCCGACGACGACCATGGCGATCATCCTGGGATCTTTCCAGCCGAGCTTCTGCCTGAAAGCGATGGAGCAGGGCACCAAGATAAGCGCCATGCCGGCCGCGAGCAGGATGATGCCCACCAGGTCCATGTCGATGCAGACGCGGCCGGCGGCGCGGGCGCTGATTTCGGGACGGCGCTTGGAGACCAGGCCTTGCTTCTTGGCGCGCGCGAGTTGCACCCAGAAGAGGATGATGAGCGGCAAGACGACGACGGGCGTGATGATGGAGAAGATGCCGAAGCCCCAGCGCCAACCGGCGCCGCGGACGAGGGCGTCACCCATAGGACCGCCGATCCAGGTGGTGACGATGTAGGGGGAGGTGGCGAAGGCGAGCATCAGACCACGATTTTTGAGGGAGGAGGTGTCGGCGATGAAGACGGTCAAGCAGTAGGAGATACCTTGGGCGCTATTTATCTGGGGTTAGTATGCTATCCATCTGAGAGGATGAGAGGACAACGTACCCAACAGTCGAAAACACTTGCGCAGCCGCATACGTAAACACGTTCTTGCAAGCAGCCATCATGATGAAGCCCAGCGTCCAGACGAGCAGCATGAGCGACATACCCTGCGGTCTACCCCAGATATCCAGAATCTTAGACAGCGGCAGCTTAGTCAAGCCGGCAATCACACTGGACATGATGGAAGTGGTCGCAGTGAGCGAGTGAGACGAGAAAGAACTGGTGACGAAGGGCGAGAAAGTGCGGACAACGACTTCCTCGATGGATGTGATGAAGTAGATCAGCCAGATCCTTTTCTCGTGTTAGTCTCCGGCAACATCATCGATCAGAACCAGATAAACAAACATACATTCCATAAGCGGCAACGAGATGCCACTTGGTCCATACCGTCAAAGCGGCCTCGATCTCTTGAACACCGGCTTGGTATTCCTGCTTGTGAATCTCGGCATCGCTGCTGTCTCCGTTCTTTTCGAGATCTGACGAGGTGGTTTGTTGTGTGACGGTTGAATCGATCTGCTTCTCATCCGCCTTCTCTAGCCCTGGTGCCGGTGTTTTGTTGGTACCCGGGAGTACCTCCTTGATCTTGTCCAACATGGTGGGCAAGATAGTTGTCCGTTGCCTTCCGGGATGTGGGTTGACCTTCCTGCTATTCCGTGAAACCCGTGATGATGTGTAGGCTGGTCGGCGTAATGAAATGTTGCTCAAAGTTGAGTCAAATGGGCCGTCATGCAGGAAAGGATAAAGGTTGCTCAAGGAGAATGTAACAGGAAGGAAGGGAAGAGATGGAGAAGTGAGAAGGAGACAGCAAAGTTCACCCGCTCAACGCACAAGGGGGGATTTCGACTTTTGACGGTTTGTTTTTCAACCCCTCTCTCTCACCCGCAACATGCATCACACATATCCATCAACGACGGGGTCTTACTCGTCACCACCGTGCGATTTTGCGGTAATCGGGACCCAGCCACCAAGGCCGCCCCAAGCAATTCCGCATATTCTCCCCCCATCCGGCCCGTCCAGTTCCAGTTCCAGTCCCAGTCCTGTTTCCTCCGCTGGTTGTCCCGGTCCTTTTCCCAACCCATCCATGATCCATCCCTCCCATCCATCCATCAAAAAAGCCCCGCAACCCCACCGATGCAGGTCCGTACGGTTATCGGGGTCCGCGTTTCCTGGCGTCCTGGCACTTCCGCCACCTGCCTGCGTCTTGGTCCCCGTGATGGAGTCCATCACGATGGCAAAGGCAGTTCGGATTCCGGGACTCGGCGGAGTGGATGAACTTGACAACTCCATCTCTAGCAATTCATCCCAATCCCTCAGCCATTATTCACACAGAGAAAACCACAGCCAGCAAAAGCAGCTACACATCAGAAGCCACCCTCTTCCTTCCAAAGCACCATCCTCGGGTTAGTGCCCGGCATGCGTGAGTTATCAATCAGTACTAATCCCATCCCGGGGTTTACACCCGTTGGTCAGTCAAACAGGTCAGAGACGCCAGACTCATCTCGACTCTTGGCTCTTCCCAAGCCCCTTGGCTCCCTTGCGCCCCTTGGAGTTGGTTGGTTTGTGTCGGGCCTTTCCCTTTTTCCAGTATGGGATGCCTTGCATGGTTTAAGCGATTACTCCCATCTTATCTGATCATCGGATGATCTGATAAAAATTGACGAGAGAAAAACTTTTCTTTTCCGCCGAGGCCGGCATTTGCTTGCCACGCACTTTTTTTTTTGCCAGAAATGCCAGCACACAAGGAGAGCGAGGCCAAGCAAATGGTTCGGTTTCCTTGGGAGTTCCCTGGGACGGTGAAAAGATGGCGGTTCGTTGGTTCGGATTGGTTGGGGCGCCGGTCGGGACACAAAGCTGAAAATGCTGTCGCTCGACAAGGAAAGGCCGTCCAGACTTCGGGTGGGACTCCACTACAAAAGCGCGATTTGCTGTTGCTTCGAAGCCTGCACCGAACCGAACGAAGAACCGGCTTGTTCAGGGTTATCCTTTGTTTGGGGTTTTCGCTCTCCCAGCCTTTTTGGCGGTGGTGTGGGAAGCCTATCCCGTGCAGGCCGAGGTTTGTTGTGGATGGCGCGTGGAACAACGGGGGGAAGCTATCGTGAGGCCCGGTCGGTCGGTGCGGTCGGTGGTTCGGTGCGGTCTGCGGTAGGAGTCATGAACTGTCTCTGCGTGCCCTATCGTTGTCTGTTTCCAGACTCCAGACTCCAGCCTCCAGCCATGAGAGATCGTACATAGCTGATGCTGGATCGATTTGATAGTGTACCGCGTGGTCCGCGGAGTGTGGAGTTTTCCATCGGCCCATCGTCCCCCATTTCCTTCTCCCCCTCTGATCTCTCTGTATAAAGATAAACCCTTCCCCCAGAAGAAAACTTGAAGAAGCTGTCAAACTTATGAAAGCTGCAACAAATATCGTCGATCCAATCCTACCTTAAATCCACCTATCAACCACGCGAGATACCAGGGTTAACTTATACCAACTTATACCTCTTTCGGGCCTGTTCAGTGTCGATCACTACTCCAGTATCAACGTCAACTCTTGAAAACAACCAAAACCGTCAACATGAAGTTCTCCGCCATCCTCTCCGTCGCCGCCGCTGCCGGCTTCGCTGCCGCCAAGACCCTCGAGGACTACGTCCCCCAGTGCTCTCTCCAGTGTCTCAAGGACGCTCAAAAGTCCGCCACTGACTGCAAGGAGGGCGATCTCCCCTGCTTCTGCATTCTCGACAACTACCACAACATCTACGACGCCGGTGTCTCTTGCGTCCTCCTCAAGTGCGGCAACGACGTCGCTGTCGGTGAGTTCTTCTTTCTTTTCCCCCCCTTCCCCAGCAAGTTTTTTGTGAAGCTGTTTTGCTGATCGGTTTTCTTTTTCTCTTGCGTGCAGGCCAGGTCCTCCCCGCCATCGTCTCCATGTGCGAGGCTGAGCTCCCCGGCGGTGCTTCCGGCGCCCTTCCCTCCACCGTCTCTACTACCGACATTGCCCGTCCCACTGACGACAAGGCCGCCGCTACCACCGGTACCACCGTCGCCACTGTCACTGCCAGCACCACTGCCGGTGACGGCAAGGCTGTCGCTACCTCTTCCAGCGCTGCCCCTACCGCCACTGAGGACTCTTCCGCTGGCGCCCTTGCCGCTGGTGTCGGTGCTGCCATCCCTCTCGTTCTTGCTGCTCTTCTCTAAGCAATAGCATCTGAACTGGTGTCCAAAAATGGGTTTCGGATTGGGGGGTTTAAAAAGTATCTAGATTATTACTTGATTAATGAGTAATGGTAACGAATAGGGTAGATAATGTTGGATAGACTTAATGAACAACACTTACCAATATGGCTGTGCTTGATCCGATGGTGACATTTGGCGTACAATTTGGCGACCTGACGAACCTTTGTCAATTGCAAAGGGGGTTAAAACGAAACGGACAGTCAATTAGTCTTTGATACCGGAACCTGCTCCCTAAACGCCTATCCGCGAAACTCCCTTGCCAGCAAAATGCCTTTACCATGAAGCGTAGTACCTGCCCACCCATATCCGCACCGAGCTCAAAACGCCAAAACACATTACTCATTACAGTTACCCCCTTGGCCAGCGCTCGCTTCTGCCGGCTTTTATCTGTCCTGCTCTCCCGTGGTACCGCTTGACACCACGTCCATTCCTCGATCGTCGCCCTTTCAGCTCGGCCAACGTAGCGGATCCTGCGCATGGATTTGAGGTAACCAGAGGTGAAGCAACTCCCAGTGACACTCCCACTCATGATCAACCACTCAACCACCCTCAATCAGCCAACCGATAACTAACCAACGTATCAACCCTGTGATTCGTCGTGCTGAACCCCCTCAGCTGCACCCGCTCGCCATTGACAATCTCCTTCGCGTCGCTGTCGCCCCACTCGACGGGAACGTCGCTGTCAGCATCGGCGTACACCAGCACGTTGAAGGTGCAGTCGCCTTGGAGCTGGGGCAGGAAGGTGACGGAGGCCGTGATTTGGCGGAAGATGGCGGCGATTTCAGCTTGGATATCGGCTTCGGTTTTGTCGAGGGGTGGCTGCTGCGTGGCGGGTGTGGTATTAGGGGCGCCGGCGCCGGCGTTTTCGTTCGCTGATGGGTTGGAGTTTGAGTTGTCGTCGGTGGAAGGTTGCGGTTTGGATTTGGAGGAGGGGGCGGCTTTGGAGAATATTTGGACCTGTAGAAGACCACAGTCAGCTGCAAATCAGGGTAAGGGATAATGGACACCGGAGAGGACTGACGTCAAACTGCCACCTCTCGACATGCTCGCCCGTGTCCTTGTCGGTAATGACAATGACCAGCTTGGAGATCTTGCCGCCCACCATCCACTTGTCAAGCTGCGACATGATCTTCTTGATGTAGGCGCGGACCTGGTCGTCGGCTGACACGAGCATGTTCAGGCCATACTTTTTGACGGTGGTGAAGTCTTCGGCTGGGTAGACGCCTCGTTGGAAACTGGTTTGTGACAGGTTAGTCAAGGGGATTCGAGGGTCGATCGGGGACGACTGTATGGTTGGGCATACAGAATGGTATGGATGGAGTATTGGAACTGCCATGTCGATGTCATTGTTAGTTCCCTGATTGCAAAGAAGGAAAGGTCAGAAAGATGCGAATGGCTTACAAACTCGGCAACGAGCTTTGCGCTTCCCTTGAGCGATAGGCGGTGCACCTTGGACTTGTCCTTGTCCTTTTCTTTTTCGGGCGCCTTGGAGGACATCGTGTTGGTGGTTGAGTCTGGTATGAATTATTGATGATAATTGGGCGATGGTGATTGTGTTGACGATGGTGGAATCGTTTGGCAATGGGAATCTGGAATTGGTGATGACGAGAAAGTGGAAATGGAGAGGAATGAACCGGGGATGGCTGGCGGGATTGTTTACTTTACTTTGGGGCGTTTGCCCGTTGTTAGGGAAGCTCCAAACGCGTAGACTTTTGGAGGGGCAGTGCCGTTCCCGAACTCAAACACCTTAACAATCTTAGCGTAAGGGGGTATATACACACCGCACACAACTACACAACCTCGTAAAAATCGTAAATCTTGTTCGTTTTCAACCGTTTCTATACAAAATCGAAGCCCAACAACCACATTTTCATTATAAAAAGTAAATAAACAACATCGCTATCATTATCAAATATTTTTACTATTTTTTTTATTATAATACCGCCCAAATCCATCCTCAAAACCCAACCTAAAAAGCGTATTCATCGCGGCAATACTACTTTAGTCTATTTTAATAAGGATTAAATTAATTTTAGAACCCCGTTAATTCTATAACGTACTTCTACCCGCCCTAAAAAAAAGAATCGTACTCTAATCGAAATAAAAGAAGTTATCGCTAATTTATTTAAAATTAAGAATAAAATTATTCCCAAAAAGAGAACCGCGCTTAAGAAAAAAGCCGTACCTAAAAAAAAAACCGCGCTTAAAAAGCCTACCGCTATTAAAAAGCCTACCGCTATTAAAAAAGGGAAGGAGAAAGCCTAGGACCCTACCCTAAAATTAAAAATCGAAATTAATAGCGACCTATTACCCTCCTCCCCCCCTAAGGTAATTAACGAATTTATTAAAATCTCTAATAATATTAATAATATTTCCGACTTCGACGACGAAGACGAATAAGATTAAAAATTCCCTATCTACTTAACGCCTACTAAAAATACTTTTAATACTTCGTTCGTTTATTTTAATAATAAAAACGTCGATTTAATTTCGTTAATTAAATAGGCTATAACCCTTCCTTCAATTATAAACCGGCGCTATAAAGCCGTAATCCTTACCGCGCTTACCTACCCGCCAATTATATAAATAGAATTTATAATTATTAGGTCTTACTTTATTAATTCCTATAATAAACCTCCTACTATTTTAAATTATAATATATATAAGGAAATAGAAGTCGAATAAGAGAGGGGGAAGCTCTACCCGTAGCGTTTCGGTATTAACCTATTCGGCGAGATTTTATTAATATAGAGAGGGTATATACAAAAGGTTATTAATAATAATATAGCTATTAATACGAAATTTCAAATTGTATTATACAATATTATTTGAAGCGGAGCTTCAACATGAGAAGTGTTGAAAAAACACGAGCGTTGAGCGTAGCTTCTTCTATAATACGGTGACCCCCTGCAATAATCCCTGTAAATCTTCCCGAAGTTTACCCGTCTACCCGAAGCCACCATCCCTGTTTCTCGAGTTGGAATTGGCTAGAATAAACCTTTGCCAAGGCGCTAAGGTTTAAACGAAGCTTGGCATTTTAAAATGGGTCCAATCCCAACAAAGTGGGTACCAAAATGATGAGTAAGCCAAGACGAGTAGTTTGGTACCACTCACGTGACCGTAGCTAGCCTGCCGGCCGAGAAAAACGGCTTTGAAAAAATCTGACGGATATATAGAAAAAAATCTAAAAGGCTTATCGATAAGGGTAAAATATCGATATGGAAAATAGGTATGAAAATGATGAGTAAGCCGAGGCGAGTATATTGGTACTATTTACGTGGCCGTACTTAGCCTGCCGGCCGAGTAAAACGGCTTTTAAAAAATCCGACGGATATATAATAGAAGAAAAAGATTTTATTTTTTAAATAAAACGTCGTAGCTAACCTAGCAAATATACGGTTATAATATATACCCTTTAGCGGTCGGTTCGATTCCCGGCCGGAGTAAAAATGAAATCTTTTTAATAATATTTAAATAGTAAATAGAAAATAAATAAATAAATTATAATAAAAAAATAAATAATAATATATAAATAAATTAGACATAAATAAATAACAAATAATTAAAAAAAATGATTTAATAAATAATAAATATATAAGGTATAAACAAATAAATAAATAAAAGAATAAATAATATTAAATAAATACATAAATAAATAAATAATATTAAATAAATAAATAAATAAAAATAGTAGAAAAAATTATTCAAAATATATTAAAAAATAGAGGAAGTAAATGTTAAGCTCCGCTTCAAGTAAATTTCTGCCCACCTGTATAAAATTTGCCGAAGGCAAATTTTGCGGGGGTACGGGGGCGGCAGCCCTCGTATATAATATTATTATTTACGATAATAATAATAAAAACCGCGTTATAATTTATAATTATAACGTAGCGGGTAATTAATTTTCTAATAAGTATATTAAATTCGATTATAATTCTATTATAAAAACGTACCTTTATTATAACCGCTAATATAACGTTTTTACTATTACTTTTAAATTTCGTTTAATCGAATTACTTATTAATTTTATATAATTACTAATACTTTTTACTCCCTTTATAATCGACCCGTTAATACTTATTCCCTCCTACGGCTTTATAAACCTATTCGTAATTATATAAGCGGTTATTTTTACTACCCAAATATTTCGAATTTCGTATACTCCCGGTAACGGTACTAAGGATAAAAGGATAGGTAAGCGGATTATAACGAATATTATATTGGAAGAAGTTATTAAAATAAAGAAAGAGGACGAAGAAAAGGAGGCGCGTATTAATAAAAAACTACGCAATTTAACGTTTCGAAACCTTTACGATTCGTAGAAATATATACTAAATTTCAAATATAGAAATTATAATAAAGCCGTTAAATATTAATTATATTATTTTATAAATAAGAATAAAATTTATTACGACTTTTCCTTTATATAAATTAGTAAATAGGTATATACTATTTAATAATAGAAAATTACGCTTACTAATCTACTAAAGGATATATTACGGGAGATAATCGATAAAGACGCCGCCGACGAAAGTAATAATAATAATAGTAATAGCGCTAATGTAATAAAGTTTCGAAAACGTAACGGGGGTATTAACGTTAACGTTATTAATAACGTAAATAATAGTAATAATAATACTTATATAAAAATATTAAACCTTCTATAAACGGCGTTAAAGGAATTTAAAAATCCCCCTTAATATAATAAGTAGTACTTTTACCCTCCTCTCTATTTTTACCCGCCAATATTACTACTTTATATTTATAACTATTACCTCGCCCCCCCTCCTCCTCCTCTATTAATATATATAATTAATAATTCTATAGCTATTAAATTTATTATTAGCGTTATATTTATAATTACCGCTAATATTAGCCGTTTCCCTCTAACGCTTCCTCTACTTAGTAGGGTAATAACCGTCGAATCTATAAATACTACATTTAAATATTTTACAATTGCGTTCTATAAGGAGCCTATTAATTATGCAATTTTAATAATAAAATATATTATAATTAACCTACCACCTTCGTTATATATTAATATACGCGTACTTTCTATTTCTCTATTCGTAACGTACCCAATACTACCGTTAATTATACCGCTTTCTATTACCGACGATAATAATAAAGCTATCGATAATATATACCTATTAATATTATTATTACCGCCACCTCTTACGCCGCTTAGCCATACCGCAAAAAAACTCATTATAGAGTTTTTTAAATCGTTTTACCGAATATATTATATTAAATATATATTAAAAATAATATTAATATATAAAATATTAATAAAATTATAAAAGAAGTTACAATACCTACGATCGCCGTATAATTTATTAGCATTAAAAAATTAATCGGTAAAATAATATATAATATTAAGGTTCTCTCCTACATTATACTCTACCTTTAAAAATAGAATTAAAAATTTCCTTAAAGAGGAATACGCTACGCTAACTACCCAAACGAACCTTTATAATATATCCCCCAATCCTATTATAATATATAACTAATTAATATAGCGCTCTAAATACCTAATTTAATTACTTACCGCGTATTATTAGTACTAATACGACTACGCTTAAATATAGGGTAATTAAAGCCTTTATTTCTATAATTAGTAATATTATTACTAATAACGTTAATAACTACGACCGATAATATTTCAAATCGAATTATAACGAAAAAAGGGGGTTTCTAGCAATTTAGTATTATTATATAAATAATTACTAACTCTAATTCTAATACTAATTTTAATACTCTCTAATATTTTAATACCTTTTTAAATATTCGATATTATAATATAATAAAATATATATATACTCCCTCCCTCCTACTCTCCCTCCTACCTCCGCCCAATTATAATACCTATCTCCTTATATTCTACCAATTCGGTAGTATATATTTATTTATAATCTTTATTATTATTAATTCTATTTATTACTAACTTTACGTTTTTATAATAATTACGGATCTATAGTATACGCGTACCTATATCGAACGCTACCTTCTTTAAAAAGTTTATAAAGTTTATATCCAATATATTATTACTACCCTTATCGTAGTATACTTATTTGAATTACTATTTAAAATTATTAAAATATATTTTAATAGGGTTAAACTCGGGGGAATATAACGGTAAATACTATAATAGAATACCCTTTTAAATATACGCCTATTAGAATTCGATTCGAAGATACTACCTAATATTATTTATTATCAAAATACTATTACGCCCGGGAAAAAGATTCATTTTTAATAATACCCTCTTTACTATCCAATCCTAAAACCTAATAAAATCCGTTATACCCCAAAATATTAATAAATCGAATATACCGTTAACGCTAATAGCGGGGAAGAAATAATACCGCTTACCCCTTTTAAACCGGTTAAAGACCGTTATAATAACGCCCTTAAACGCCTAACCAATATAACAAACTCTATCCCTTCAATTTATACCAAACTTATTATAAAAAATAAATATTTTTATAATAAATAATAATATTTTATTAAACCAATTTATAATTAATATAGGGGATTACTATATTACTTTTATATAAAATCTTTTTTTCTTCTATTTATCCTATTGTAAATACCTTCGTACAATCTCCTTCGAAATATAAACGTCGTATTTATCGGCTAAAAAGGTACAAATTTTATCGAAATATAAATTAAGCTTTATAATAAAAAATTCTATAACCTTCTATATATACTATTAATATAATATTTACTAAACGGGCAATATTATTATATATATTTCAAGCGCTTATATTAAAAGTTTTTTAATATTCTATAATATTTTAACTAATATAATATACCTATTAATATTTATTAAATTTCGTTTATACCTCCAAATAATTCTTACAAATATACTAGCCGCTATAGCGACCTTATTTAAGTATTCGCTATTTACTAGTATTATATTAATTAACGCCTTTTAATTAGTATTTAAATAACGAACTATATCGATTACAATCGAAAATTGAATAAAAGACAACGTAAATACTAAAGATTAATAAAAGCAATATTACCGTATCGATATATCAATTTTTTACAGCAATTGTAGCTAGTTTTCAATGGTAGACGACCTGTTTTAATTGTATAAATAATAAAAAACGACCAAATAGCCAAAAAGTGTAATTGTGTACGGTGTGTACACACCCCCTCACGCCAAGACTATCAAGGTGTTTGAGTTCGGGAACGAGATTCAAGGCTTGGCCGCTAACAAATCCCCGCGGCAGGCAACGGGAAGCTTGTTAGTATTACCAACTGGATGTTGTCATCAACACCAAAACATACAACATGCATCACTTCCATCTCTTCAACTTATAATACAAGTATGGATATTTGCCAAGATTGAGCTTTGAAGGGCCCGATTCCGCCTAATCCGAACCATCTACACAAATAAATGTGACCTCCAACGCCCAACCCGCCTTTGTCGGGTTTTACCACACCTCCCAAGTCATCATGTTTGGCCTTACAACTCATCATGGCAGAACAGGCACGGAGACATTGATGTTTCTTCTCTCATCGACTCAATATATAAATCACCGAAACAGCTCTCGCGTCTTTAAGAAAACGATGCCATGGAAATCCAACTCTCTATCAATCAACCACCTAGCTACGAAAGCTTCGCCCGAAACACATATCATCCATTCCTCTCAATACCATACTCCCGGAAACCACTCTACTCCTTCTTCTCAGCAGGTCTCCCAGTAAACATATACTCCAACGCATCCTTAACCAACGGCCTCGCCCTCATCCTCTCCATCCACCCATGAACCAACGGATACTTCTCCTCATCATACTCCTCCTTGCTCAAGATCAAAAACATGCCCTGCTGCCAGGGGGCAAACGCAATATCCACATAACTGAACTTGTTACCCACGAACCACGGCTCCTCGGTGCCATACTTCTCCTTCTGCTTCTGCAGGTGACCCTCCATGACGGACGTGACGCGGTTAACCTCCTTAACGTAGCGCTCAACGGCCGAGGGCACGGGCTCGGAGTGGTACTTCTTGAACCAGACGGCCTGGCCGAAGTAGGGACCCTGGCCGGTGGTCTGGAAGTAGAGCCATTGGCGGGCGTGGTAGAAGTCGGCGGTGCCGGCGGGGAAGCTGAGCTTGTGCTCCTTGTCGTAGGTTTCGGTGAGGTACTCGAGGATGGCGCCGGATTCCCAGAGGGTGAGCCCCGTGTTGGGGTCCTGGATGGCGGGAAGGCGGCCGTTGGGGTTGACGTTTTGGACAAAATCGGGACGCTTGGCTTCGGTGACTTGGATGTGGTCCAGGTCGAAGGGGATGCCGAGCTCGGTGAGGAGGGCGTAGACTTTGGGAGGGTTGGGGCCGGTGTGGCCGTAGAGCTTGATGGGCTTGAGGGAGGAGGTGTCCGACATTGTGAATATGTCTTTGGTGGTGGTGAGTTGGTTGAAAGGTTGAAAAGTGTCTTGAGTTGATGTTATAAGATGAAGATGGAGTGAAGATGTCTATGGAGAGAAAACCGAAACACTGGACAAAGAAGTTGGACCTTGAATATTTATATCTAAAGGGATTCGGCGTTTTGTAGGCATGCTTATATCTGTTCCCCCCTTCTGCAGCACTTTGAAACCAAAACACCGACTCAGTGATGAGCACTCACTTCCAAATTGAGGAGGTCGTAACCCCTCATCCGAGCATGTTGTTCAAGCACTTCCACACCAGGCTTCCATCGTGTTTATAAGATTACATAATACGTGATTGTCTTTTGGGGGTCCCTTTTTTCTGGCTGACAAATGTTGTTGTTGGAAGGTGTCGTTCTAGCGTTTCGGGCATTTGTGGGGAAGTCGGTGAACCCCTCCAGGTCCGGGCAGCTGGTGTTTTGGTGTTCGGGTTTCCACACAGTCTTCGGAACACACACAGACGCCGAACAAGTCTTGGCAATATCGCCGGACACTTTCGGTGTTATCAACGACGGAGGGGACCTCGTAGTCTAAACTACCTGCCTCTATACAACCTCGGACTCCTGGATCAATCTGGATCGATTATGAATCTGGTAGAACTCTCTTTGTCATTTGATTGTCATCGACTACTGAATCCGAAGCTTGTCGGATGTTATCCCCTACCATACCATCATCTTCCTGTCGCCGATGCTACCTAACTAACAGCGGTCAGTCGACGTCACCTAGGTGAGCCTGTCTGTTACACAACGTTTGCATTGATCTCTAAATACCAGATAGGATCATACCTATTTCTGGACATATATCGCGATGATGGTATTTTGATGAAGCAGAATGAAAACGCCTAACAAATCCTGCCGATCAAGTGGAATCGGGTGCTCCGGCTTCAACATTCCGGGTTTGCTTGTGTGAGATACAAGCATATCTGATATGCAGTTGTTATGGCAGTGTGTCTGTTAGTGCACTAATAGATGATGTGTCTTGGCCCTCGAGTTGTACAGTCCCGTCTTTGATAAGTTACACGATCATGCCGACATCCGAAGACACTCGGCAATAACAGAGCGAAAAGGTGAGAAACAAAGTCTTTATTCCATATAAAGTGCTCCGGTTAGTTTATATCTCCAACTATCATCAATCTGGCCTTGATCGTATCACCGCCCGATAACTTCCTTTTTCCTATGCCGAGTATCCCTCAACTCTACTCCCGCCGTTCTGGTTTCTGGTACTTGGAGTGCTCTTCTTCTTGTGATCCATATCCCATTCTCGCCATAAAGTAAGCAACCCGCCGTTTCGGAGCAGTATCATTTTAGTTAGGTCTTCGCATCACGACCAGGACGACATCACAGACAACCGGATCAGCGGCCGTCAACGTCCAGTCAGCTCCCTTTACGCGGACATAGACGGTTGGACGCACACGCTTGTGTCTTGTGGTTTCTTCGCCCTCAAGCCTCTCAATCGTGTCACCAGGTACCCAACCCCATCAAAAACTTTAAAAAGCGGCCAAAGAGCGATATGGACGATTCCGGCACCCAAATAGTGGGGAAGAACTTTCTGTAGAGTTGCCTCGTTGACCTCTGTTCCGGCTGCCGCCGGCCAGACGCCACGCGCCACCTGGTCTTTCCAAACCCAGACCCAGCCGGATGTGTACCATGAGATGAGGCCGATGATCAAGTAGATGATGATGAAGATGGCGGTGATGACGGTGATATCGATGGGGTGGTTGATTGCTTCCAGGGAGCGGTTATCGGTGTTGATGTTGGTGGGTGCCATGGTTGACAGTTGGTATTGTGTGTGATTGTGAAGTTTTGGTTGTAAATTCTTTTCTGGAAATAGCGTGATGTTAGCAAGATATTTTGGCGGTGATGATGGCTTTTGGGGAATCATACAGATGGTGTTGAAGACGTACTGTGGCGGTGATGATGTAGACTCTACCCAGCGTTCAGTATGCGCCAGTGATGCTAGCCCTTTGAAGTGTCAAGGTTGGTGTTGAAGTGGACGAAAGAACAAAGTGATGTTGTGGAATGTCTTGAAATGGGTTGAAGGGAGAGGAAAAAAAGAATATCACTTAGAATTTTAAATAAGCAAAAATTTGTGTGCAGCAGAGTTCGAGGAACAGACATGGACAGGAAGAAGTGTCTGCCAGTCTCCCCGCTCACCAACATATATTTGCTTTTTGCCTGACCACTTCTGCTTGGATGCTGCCATGTAGACAGAGGCAACCAGCTGTAATGCAACCCGCCATAAAACCACGCGATTTTTTTCTTTGAGAACTGAGGGTGCCGCACGTTGAATGTATTTACGCGATCTCTACGAGGAATACCTACAACCAGCTAACTAAATATTACACGCTTGATTACCCCATTTCTTTCCCTCTACTTGTACTTGTCTAAATTTGTAGAACCTCCGCTGTCTGGTATCTTCAGTTGAAACGTCTTCTCCAAACCATAAACAACGAATTTTGTGCATCGTAGTCTCTTCCAGATAATTAACCCCCTTCATATTCCCTGTGCTCGTTATCATTCCACTTTCGATGTTCCATATCCTCGTCCCTCTTGTTACCTATCGCTCGATCGCCATTGATGAAAGTCGCTTTAAATGCCACAGAAGTCCAGTCCCTTTAGGACCTCCAGCCAACCCAATGAGGTTATTTCTCCGGCTCCGTTGGTGGTAAATTAGCGGCCGACGCAGAAGGCATTGCGTCTAATGCAAGATGTGCTTGTGATTGTCCTTGGACGGGTCTGGATGAGGCCCTCCTCCTCCATCGTGAAGACAAGTACCGCCATCCATCCGAGATCGTCCACATCGGCCATAATAACAGACAGGGAACGCCGACGAGGAAGTATACGTGCATATTATATTTTCGGATAATTCGTGGTTCGCCAAGGTCGGCTTCAGGCCCATGCAGCCACCTCCAAACTCTGCGCTCGCCTGTTCGGTACCATTCAAATATGCCGATGTATAGCCAAATGTTGAAGACCATGCCGGTAATATGAATCACCTGGGCTCTGGTGAGGTGGTTATCGCTGTCGATTGGTGCCATCGGTTTTCGGCTTGTGTGGTGTAAGTTTGGTCGGTCGTGTTGTGGTTGCACGCTGGTAATGTGGAAGGAGGGATGAAAGTTCACAACTGTGAATTCTGTCGTTAAACCAAGATTTCTGTTAGCGATGGCCTTGATGGTGACGATGAGTTGTCGAGAAACATACTTGCAGGTGGTGTTCAATAAGTTGGTGGTGATGATACGATGCTGTGACCGTAAAGATGTTGTTGGTTGAGAGGAGGAGGATTGGAGGCGAGGAGAGGGAGAGGAAAAATCACATGGAGTTTGAATATTCCAGTGGGAGGGGGTAGCTACTGCCTCAGATACTTCCTAATGCAAGGCCACTGTGTTTTGATGCCCTTAGAGGTTGCCAACTGCAATGCATCAGCTCATGAAAACCCGACACGCGACTCCATTATCTAAGCAAGAAGAAAGTTCCAATCCATCTCTATGCATGCCTGTTCTGCAAGATATAGGGAGCCACAGCCAGCTGATAGACTCGACACATGATAACCTCACATTCCCCCTGCTTCATCTTTTCACTGACATCTCTCCGATGTCTGGCCCTGTTACCATCATGCGTTACCTCGTCCTTCTTGAGAACCACCACCCGTTTTGGCTCCATCAGGGGAAGTCACATAATTCGCAGTCTCATCCAACGTCCCGCTGCGTCGAGTTCCCCTCTTGTCTTCCCCTCCTTCTGGAGCGTCATCAGTCATAATCGTGTCCAAAAGCTCAGTGGCAACGACTTCACTGCTCTTTTCTTCTGGTGTGCCCTCGCTATTTTCAGGCGTTGAGTCATGTTCATGCTCGCTCTGCTTGGAGGGCTCCTGGGCAGACTCTTTGACTTTGATCTGCTCAATTTTGACAGCGCCCTTGTTGGGCAGGGTCAAGTCGGATGAGAAGCGAGGTGGCCATACATCTTTGAGATTCTCGCCGACGCCGTAGCGTGACGGGATTCTGGAAGGAAGACGCTTCCCGCCGGTGGTGGGATGGTGATGCGGTGGTAGTGTGGAAGGCATGGATTGATAGACGTCGCTGTTGCCGTTGTTGGTGACTTCTTGAAGTGTTCCTGAGTATTCATGGTCTTCATTGTCTTCCTCGTCGTTGTCCTTGTCGTCATTGTGAGCCTCTCCGTTGTTTTCTCCATTCTCCTCCTCACCACTGAGACAAATTCCTTGGTAGAGAGCGTCGAGGAGCGCTACTCTCTGTTCGTTCCAGCTCACCTTGATTTCCAGTCTCTGAACTCTCATTTCCATGTCCTCATCATATCTCTTCAGTCGTTCCTCTAGGACGAGGATTCTGGCTTGCAGCTGATCCTGAACGCTGATTTCGAATATCTCTTTTTCTTCCGCTTCCTCCTCCTCCTCGTTCTCCTCCTCCTCCTCTTCCTCTTCCTCCTCCCCTTCCTCCTCTTCCTCCTCTTCCTCCTGATGAGACAGCAGCCCCGATTTCGGTCTCATAGTCCTAGCCCTCTTCACTTCATGTCTTCCGGTCTACTTAACTCTCTCTTTGGGCTCAAGCACTTGTCTTTTCCAGCCTGAGTGAGCTTTTTGTCCAACGGCCGTAGAAGAAGTACCCAGAACCTCGACCTCCTTGCTGCCCCGGTGCCCTTCAGTTTTATCAGAACTTCCCGAAGAGTCGGTCGATGAAGACGAGGTTTGAGTTCCCAGAGTCTTTCCGTTTTCTCTTTTTATCCTCCTCATCACCTCCGGCTGGCCCTTCTCCATCTTCGTCCGCCACCCTACCATCCTCCTCCTCCTCCTTTTTCCCAGTGTCTTTCTTTTCGGCCGTACCCCGCCCATCACCGCCCTGCTTATCCCCATCCACCTCTTTCAGGTTTCCACCACACTCCTGTTCTTCCCTACCTCCCCCGTTTCTCTTCTTTTTCTCCTCCTCCTCCTCCTCCTCCCTCCTGCTCTTCTCCTTTCTCAGCCCCCACGCAATGAATTCCCGGCCTTTCTCCTGTTGAATCGCCAAAGCGTCATCAACTTCCTCCCACTCTTCCTCCAGGTTCTGGAAGCTCGTCTCAAGGTCTCCAAACTTGTCTCGTAACGCGCTGATTCGTTGTTCGAGCTCCTGCATCGCTTGTTGGGATTCCTGGATGACGCGTTCGACGTCGAGCGCGTCGTCCATGTCGCTCCCCAGCTGGGAGCGGAGGACTGCGAGGTCCAAGGCTGGATTTAGTTTGTTCTTTTGCATTTGCCTTACGGTAGGGAGTGGGGGAATATAAATGCGCAGGTGGGTGAGTGACGATTGTGAGTCGTGAAGGAGATTAGACTGGAAGAGCGAGACAAATTGGCGAGGCCTGGTCAGGCGCCGGTTTAAATGGTTGTCAAACTACAACTCTATGGCGTGCCTGGTGGAATATTCCATCAAAATAAGAAAGGAGGAAAGGCGCTTCTTCGTTGTTAACAGACCATTCACTTAATAAACCAGTATGTTGTATGTTCAGAGGTATACCAAATTCACTAGGCTTCATTAACAACCGCACAAACTTTGTACCAATCTTCGTAGTGATTTTTGAACTTTTGCTTGATTGTAAACCTGCCCATCAGAGTAGGATGCTCAAGCTGAAGGGTCATGTTACGAAAGCCGCATCGGTCAAATGTCGTTTGCCAAAATTGTTCGCTAAGCGGCCGAGAAATCTCTGCCCATCGAGATGAATAACTTTCAAGCTCAACGACATTCGACCGATGCAGTTTCATAACCTGACCCTTGAGCATAAGGATACTGTGTATTCTGATGGACAGGTAACAAAGGAGATGGTAGAATACAGGGTTCCACAAAGGGAAAGGAAAAATAATGAAAAAAAACACAGCTTGCTTTTCTCCTTCAACAACACAGCTTGATGAAACAAACCAGCCGAAATAACAAGCTTGCCCGTGTTGAACATGTGACGGCAAAGAAACGACAACCCGACAAAGATAAAATCCAAAAACTCCCAAGACTCCGCTAATGGATGATATGATGATCCCTTAATGAATCCCCGCCAAAAGAAACGACAACCCAAACGACGCATGCATGGCCGACCTCTTCAAGGTTTGCGGCTCCATATGCGCAAAAATCCACTTTTAGCTCTCCTCTTCAGCGTACAACCTCTCCCATTAAGATCCTTTCAAGATGGTATTGTCGGTAGGTTGACAAATTTAGGCGGTAGCAGAGGCCTGAGCGGTCTCGAACTTGGCGCCGGTGCCAGCGAGGTTGGTGGGCTGGGCCTGGGGGTTCTTGGTGCGGTAGTCCTTGATGGCGGCCTTGATGGCATCCTCAGCAAGCATGCTGCAGTGCAACTTGACAGGGGGGAGGCACTGTGGTGACACGGTTAGTTCATGTGTGTACAGAGGAAACATGGCACAAAGAGAAGGGCCTAGACTTACGAGTTCCTTGGCAATCTCCGTGTTCTTAACCTTGGAGGCTTGCTCGAGGGTCATGCCGCGGACGAGCTCGGTGACGTAGCTGGAAGAGGCACTGTGGAAAGTTAGTAAACCGAGTCAACAATAGCATGGTGACACTGAAGCCTCGGGAAGCCAATAGTTGAGCTGTCGTCGTCTGCAAAATCGTGCGCGTAGAATCTGAGTAAGCTGGTATCGGTATGGACAGCGCTGACTGTTGATATCTCTCTGTCGAAGGCGTCGAGGAAGGTGCGGCGAGAAGTCGCTTGTTTCGTGCCGACACCCTGGCAGCGCAGGCTTTTGACCCCAACCCCATGTACTTCTGCTTATTCCAAACCGAAGTTCATCATTGGTACAGCATGTCGGGAAAGCTGTCGCTGTCGCTCATCCTTCTATATGATGGTGTTGTGGCGTCGATTCGTCTGGCCGATCGCTTCGGATTTTTCCTCCTGGCTCCCATGGCTTCCCGAGACTTTTGTACATATCAGCAGAACACAAGATAATACTCACATGGCAGAGCCGCAGCCGAAGGTCTTGAACTTGACGTCGCTGATGACACCGGTATCGGGGTCGACCTTGATGTGAAGACGCATGACATCACCGCAGGCGGGGGCGCCAACGAGACCTTCGCCGACCGACTTGTCCTTCTTGTCGAGGGTACCGACGTTGCGAGGGCGCGAGTAGTCTGGAATCGGGATATGTTAGCATCTGTATATGTCTGGCCAAGTATCCCGTATCCATGGGAAACAGGCACGGATGGGAACCGAGATGGGAACACTCACGGTCAAGGACCTTCTCGTGATAAGACCTCCTGGCAGCGACGGCGACGGCGGGCGCAATCTGGCGCGCGGCCGGGATAACGGTAGGGCGGACGGCGTTAGCGAGGACGCGGCCGGAAAGAGCACGAACGGATCTGGAGAACATGGTTGCGGATGTGTTTTTTCGATGAAATCGGTTAGTTTTGATTGTTTCCGTAGGTTATCGATCACAGGTGTAAGAGACAAAGTGGAAGTGTGGAAGTGGGTGGGTGCAGTACTCAGGTTGTCAAGATAAAGAGGTTGGCGGACTTGGTTAAAAGTTGCCGTGTGCTGGGATTCGCGGATTTGGCTGCGGATTTGCGGGTTTGCGGCACTTGGTCACCAAAAGTCGATGATGACCCAAGGGGCGATTTGATGCCCTCGGGACACGAAAAGAGGGGTTGGTCAAAGCTTTTGCTAACAGAAGTGGAGCAGTATCTGCGGCAAATCAGCCAAGTGACTGTTAGGTCAGTGACAAATCCTGCTGTCACTCACATGGGGGCGTCATTCCGACGTCGGCTTAGTCGGTTGGATAAAAGAGCGCCAAGACAGTCTTGCAATCCACAACGCCGCGGAGATAAGATGATCAGATTACGGAACACCGAATCCACGTCTCGCCATTTGGCAGTTCTCTGTGAATTCTGGAAGATCTCTTGAGCATCACTCCTCCACGGGATGACAAATGGAAACACCAAGCACAATCATCGTATTCAGGTTCTCCTTGTCTTTCTCTGCCTCATACAAAGGGGTATCCGGCAATTCCTCACCTCAAAGGCATTCCACTTGAAGCCTTCTACAGATGGCAAACTGGAAAAGGAACCCTTCTTAACAAACCCTATCTGTCTTGCTGCTGTAAAACGTGACACAATGTTAAGGAATGCATAACAAAGCGTCCATCACCGATAGACAAGCGCCCATCCCTGCTCAACCTTGAACCTTCCTTCCCAAGTTCCCCAGAATGCACATCATCCCTGCTGTCACAATCCGTGAAACAGCGGGGTTCGAATGGATGGCGGCAGGGCGACAGAGCGTGGGAGGCCACTGTCCACTGAAGCGCGCAGGGCGCGGTTGCCTGCGACATGGAGCCCAGGTGCTGCAAGTGGTTGCTGTGCCTGCCGGCCGCGTAAAGTTACCCCACAACATCATACCTTCCAGCTACAGCTTCCTCCTTCACGCTTCTTCCATCTTCCTTTTACCGATACAACTGTGGTAGCTTCAACGGAACTTTGACTCGATTGCTTTTCGGGCATACACGGCAGATAGACGACGTTAACCAGCAAAAATACCTGATTGTTTATTGATCACCATCGCGAAATCGCCCACCATGTCGTGCCCCCACGTCGGGTCCGCAAGTAGGTCTTGTTTACTACTATTTGGATGCTTCACGGAGCTCAGCTCAGCTTCACGACGGTGCTCCCATAGCTCAAGACCGGTTGTATAGCTAACTCCAACTTTGACAGACCTCTCAAAGCCGTCACCCAGCCAGAATGTCTACCGTGAGGACTGTACCCAATGCTTCGATTCTATTGTCAGTACTCCATCCTACTCATCCTTGCTACTAGCTGCATCTATCGCGACGGGTAGCTAACACCCCTCTCTGTACAGGACGACCCAGATGGTCTGGATGTCTGCTTAAAGTGCTTTAACGGAGGCTGCGCAGGTGATCGGAACCACGCAAAGCTTCACGCCACCTCTCGAAACCATCCCCTCGTTCTCAACATTCGCCGAACCCGCAAGCACATCGAGCGCAATGAGCCTCCTCTCAAGATGTCCAAGTTGGCTATTGCCGCCGAAACCGAAAGCGATCGCTACGACACGGCACTCGCCGTCAAGTGCTTGGAATGTGGAATCGACAACCTGGACAAGGAAGATGCCACAATCGCCCCCGTCATCGATGCCGTCATGAAGGCCAACACGTTCTCGCGCAAGGAGGAGGTCAAGGCTTGGGAACAGGAGCTCACTACCTGCGAGCATATTCTGACAATGCAACAAGGAGAGCCCCGCAAGATTGAGTCCCAGGATCTGGGTCACTGCTCCAAGTGTGAACTGAACGAGAACCTTTGGTTGTGCTTGGAGTGCGGAAACCTTGGCTGCGGCCGCGCTCAGTTCGGTGGTGTTAGCGGAAACTCTCACGGTTTGGCTCACGCTACCGAGACCAAACATGGCGTCGCTGTCAAGCTCGGCTCAATCACCCCCGAGGGAACGGCCGATGTATACTGCTACAACTGCGACGAAGAGCGTATCGACGATAATCTGGGCGCCCATTTGGCTAACTGGGGCATCATCCTTGCGGAGCGCGAAAAGACAGAAAAGAGTTTGACAGAGATGCAGATCGAGCAGAACTTGCGATGGGAGTTCTCCATGACCACTGAAGACGGCAAGGAGTTGACGCCTATCTTTGGCCCTGGTCTGACCGGCCTCAAGAACCTAGGAAATAGCTGCTACCTTGCCAGTATCCTTCAGTGTCTCTACGACTTGCCCTCGTTTCAACAACGGTACTACGGCGACAAGCTTGGGCCTCTTCCCAGCGTATCAGATCCCGCTGAAGATCTCGAAACACAGCTTCGCAAGCTTGGCGACGGTCTACTCTCAGGCAGATATTCCAAGCCGGACTCCGATGTCTTTGCCTCTGAGCACACTCCCAACGTGCCTCACCAAAAGGGTCTTCAGCCTTCCATGTTCAAGCACCTCATGGGCCGTGGCCACGAGGAGTTCTCGACCATGAGGCAGCAAGATGCCTTTGAGCTCTTGCAGCATCTGGTCAAGCTCGTTACCAGATCCAAGCACCCAGCAGAGCTCGGTGACCCAACCCAGCCCATGCGCTTTGTCATGGAGCAACGCCTGCAGTGTCTCAACTGCAAGAAAGTCCGCTACAGTAGCAATGAGCAGGACAGCGTCTTCATCGATGTGCCCATGGAGAAGCTCCCACCTGAGGAGGAAGGTCAGGAGCCCAAGTACAAGCCCGTCACCCTCAAGCAGTGTCTTGACAATTTGACTGCCTCCGAGGTTGTCGAGTTGACTTGTGCGGCCTGCGGAAGCAAGGATGGTTTCACCAAGCGCCAGGCGTTCAAGACCTTCCCGGATGTTCTCGTTGTCAACGCCCGCAAGATGGCTGTCGTCAATTGGGTGCCTGTCAAGGTTGATGTTCCCGTCATTGTTGATGACGAGCCCTTCAACCTAGACGAATACCTGTCCAAGGGCCAGCAGCCTGACGAGGAAGCTCTGCCTGAGGATGAGTCGGCCAAGAGCAACGTTCCTGCGTTTGTTCCTCACGCTGAGGGCCTTGCCATGCTCGAGGCCATGGGATTCCCCAGGGTCAGGTGCGAGAAGGCACTCCACGCCACGGGTAACACTGATGCCAACACTGCCATGGAGTGGCTATTTGCTCACATGGACGATCCTGATATTGATGTTCCTCTGGACCTCAGTGCCGGCAGTGGCGGTGCGGCTTCAGGGGGTGCAGGCGCGGCTGACCCGGAGAAGTTGGCAATGCTTGAGTCGATGGGATTGTCTGGGCCTAGGGCTGTGAAGGCTCTGAAAGAAACCGGTGGTGATGTCGAAAGAGCCATCGAGTGGCTGTTTAGCCACCCCGATGACGATGGTGCGGATGCTGTTGAGGAGGAGGCACCGGCTGCTGATCAGGGCCCGAAGAAGGAGGCGGGTAGCAGTGAATTGCCGGCCAAGTTCCAGTTGCAGTCGATTGTGTGCCACAAGGGAACGAGTATTCATGCTGGGTAAGTCTTGATTTGCTTTATGCTTATTACAATATTTTGCTAACCATGACCTATAGACACTACGTTGCCTTTATCCGCAAGAAGCTCAGCGAGGACGAGACATCCTGGGTCCTCTTCAATGATGAGAAGGTGGTCAAGGTAGTGGATGTTGAAGAGATGAAGAAGACTGCTTATGTTTACTTCTTCAAGCGTGTTTAAACCCTACCAGGGAGGCCTTGCATTCTCAGCAGCAGGACAGGCGGGGAGTTGTGGTCCAGGCGGTATCGGAGTTGAGCGGGAATAAACAGATGTGTACATGCTTACATTAACGAAGATACGAAACCAAAGCGTATGAACTATCAGACCCTTGGCTCCCATTGTTTCTGGTCAGGGTAGCACGCGGCCTTTGTTCCGAGTACCACCTCCGTGGTACACATAACTAGCCAAGGCGTGTGATGCAGTCGGATGGGCGGATGGGTACGATGCGAGTGCTGTAGGGCAGTTGCCTAAATAGGATTGGTAAGGACCAAATGCCGGTATTCATGCAGCATCAAGACGGCATTCTTCTTCTTGCCTTCTTCCCGTCACATCTCTGCCCAGTCACAGAGCTCTCTTTCCTGTTTTGAGTGACTTCACGGTCACCCGCATTGGATGACTTGCAGGTTCGGATCGACGGAGGAAGGTACGGGACGGGAAACGGGAAGGGCCGAAGCACGCATCAAGCATATCGCACGTGCTTTGAGACGTCGTTCGTTCATTTATCTCGAGGTTTCTGCCGCCTCCTCGTCAGTTTTCGTCCTTCAACTCTTCTCCAACCTTTTCGTCTCTTTCTCGACCGGCAAAAGTTGATCATCATCGAGCGTGCCAGATGCATGTTCAAGCAACGTCTTCCACGCCCAAGTCCATCTGCTCAATCCAATCCCTCGCCCTACGCACCTATCATCGAAACCCCTCCTTGGCTGACAAGAGGCCCCGCGGTTGGAGACAATCTCGATGTGTTGACTTGATCGATCACGGCAATACCGAACCCATGAGTTTAGCTATAAGTCCACCGCACGAAGACATGTTATCCCCTTTGCCGACAACAGACATTTCTTTTGAACGAGCCCCAAAGAACTGTTGAACAAACAACCCCCGACATCGCACATGCTCAGGAGTTCAGCTTTCGTTTCTCATTCTCAACTTTACAACTTCCGGTAGCCCGGACGATAGGACACTCGATCAATCACACAGCCCCAATTCCTCAACGGCCATCAACTTTGTTGAGCTTCTAATCTCCAGGCAGCGTCTTTCAATCTCTCTCAACGTCTATCACATGTCAAAGGAATTCCAGTCCTTACTCGAAATCGTCATGGTGTGATTTTTTGTTCCTGACTTTCACGATTCAATACCAGGCTTCCCCCAATTCCCATCAGCCAAAAAACGAGGATCATCCCCGACGAAGAAAAGCTTCTCGCTCGCTTGCCTGGTCGCCGGGTCCGCGAAGCCGTTCAGGCCGGTTCCTAGCCTGGTCTCCACAAACTTCCGCAAAGTTCCATAAAAAGTGGACAAAAAGGCGGGCAAAAGTCGGGGAAGGGCTGGGCACTTCTGGGAAAGGTGGAGGATCCAAGGGCTTGTCGACTTGTCCGTGACCCCGAGGTTGTGGGCAAAATTCTTTTGAAAGGAAACTTTTCGACTCGAGTCAAGCACAGAAGATGGAGAAAAGCCAAATTGGCAAGGAACAGCTGGTGTTTCGAAAAGGACCTTTGGATCCCCGCGATCGGCGAGCATTCTTTTGGGTTCTCGATATTTCATGGGTTGGAGCCAAAGAAATGCTGATCGAGATTCTAGACAATTCCTTCAATTCTGTCTTTTCGTCTTGAAGACGGACTTGGTCAAAGGAAACCCAACTCACCACCAGCAAAGGCGGCTACAGCGCTTGCTATCGCCTGCTTTTTAACAAGGCCAGAACGTAAAGGTCCATCTGGAACAAAACAGGTCACGCAAAGAGTATGATATTAAAGTTAGCCGTTGGTTGCCTAACACGTGCCGAGATAACGAACCCTTGAAGAATGTTACACAGAATGGAAGAAAAACTCTTCAACTGCAACGCCAGAAAAGGGGTTCTCGGCCGAGACAAAATCGGTGTCATCCAAATCAAGACAAGATCAAGAAAACACACGATGGAAACCGAATGCTACAGGTGCAATCTGGGATCCGGCCGGGGTAGCATTCAGGAACGGGCAAGCGACCGACCTGGACCGGATGATCCGCACAGAGTAAAAGTGAAAAGCCGTTCTTGCAGTGTCAGAACCATCTCGCCCAATTTGAAGTTCCCAACAGTCAGGAACAGCGGTCGCAGACACTGGAGAAAAAATGCGAGAGAAAGAATCGCGAAGCCGCGATGGGCGCACGAATTACCAGAATCAGCGGCTAGCACGAAGATGTTCGAGTCGAGTCGCGCCTTGGCTAATCAGCCTTGTTATCTTGTTAAGCCCCTTGTGGAATAGTATCACATGCTTGAGCCGGTGCTAGCGATTAGCGATGCTGGTGATGTTGTGGAACGCGGTGGCCGGTCGGTGATGGTATCAGCCCACCGGGGCACCGGGGCACATAGACGAGGTGCCCGGGTGACAACTGCTTGTTGAGGACTTCTCGAGATTCCGACACTGTCTCTCGTCTTGCCAAGAGGAGATGGAGTTTCGACTTCAATGCCGTTGCCATTTGCCATTACCGATGCCATCGAGTTCATCGGCTTTACAACTCTCCGAGCTCCTAGGTATACAGAGTATACTACAGCTTTGACAAGAGCACTGACGTAGGGAGGCAAAGGGAAATCATGGCAAAAGTTTACAGAAACAACAGCAGGGTGCATTTGCAGTGACAGCCCAGTCTGCACTCTGCAGCCTGCACAGCAACCTCGTGGGGAGTGGGATAATTCCCCGAAAAAGGTTTAAACACGCCAAGCCCGTGGGGGAAAGAACGGATGTGATGGGGTGAGAAACGAAAAGGTTACCCCACAGATTGTAAAAGATTCGAGTTTCACAAGATTCCATTGGTTGCCCACGATTTCTCTGGAGGGAAAGAGGGAAGTGGAAGCTGAAGAAAGTCAAGAAGAAACTAAACAGGGGGTTGCTGCAGGGCACTCACGAGGGTCGCTACAGAAGCCCTGCAAGCTGCACCCATTTTATTTTCCTGCAGTGGCATGCCGCACCCGACAGCGCGGACAAATAAATGTTTGGGGCCGCCCATCACATTCATCTGAACCCGCGGGACCTTCTTATATACGCCTGGCCCTGTCATCCCGTCTCAATCCTGATCTCATACCTATTCTTATCCGACTTTTTGTGTCGACGGACCACCATTGTTAGTGGGAGGATACATTGACTGTGACAAAGTCGGACTGCCCATCGAGGACGACGACGACGACGACAACGACGACGATAACGACATACAGCTGTCGTCCACGGAAATCTTTCAGTGTCCGACTCGGTGCGACCTCACTGGCGACCTGCAACACCGGCCACCGAACGCACGGAACACACCCGTAGGCCGCGTCTAGACGAAACACCAGCATTGACGTCACAGGAAGACACAAGTCACATTCAGTTCCGTTCTGCTCCCGCTCCCGCCCTCGCCATGAGTACAACGGCCAAGGCGAGCGGCAGCTATGCCGCCGGCCCTCCCGCCGACATCTTGCGTCCGCGAAGCCACGACCTCGGTGGTGAGACAGCCTCCGCCAGTGACGGCGATGACCTCCTCAACGCCCTCGGCTACAAGGCCGAGCTGACACGCACCCGCTCAACATGGCACGTCGCCTTCATGTCCTTCGTTCTCGCCTCGATCCCTTACGGTCTGGCCACCACCATGTACTACCCTCTCCAAAACGGCGGTCCGGTCGTCGTCATCTGGGGCTGGGTCATTGTCAGCTTGATCATCCTCTGCGTTGCTTCCTCTCTCGGCGAAATCACCTCGGTCTACCCTACGGCGGGCGGCGTGTACTACCAGACGTTCATGATCGCGCCGGCCAAGTACAGGAGGGTGTCGGCGTACATTTGCGGATGGGCGTACGTGGTGGGTAACATCACGATCACGCTCGCGGTCAACTTCGGTACGGCGCTGTTCTTTGTGGCTTGTGTCAATGTCTTCCAGAACGAGGACGGCAGCGATATCTGGCAGGCGGAGACGTACCAGATTTTCTTGGTGTTTTTGGCTATCACTTTGTTGTGTAACGCTATCTCGGCGTTGGGTAACAAAATTTTGCCGCTTTTGGATGTAAGTTTTACGCTTCTTCTGTTATTCTGGTTTGTAGAGAGCCTTTTCTAACATCATACAGACCTTCGCTATTGTCTGGACTTTCGTCGGCCTCATCTGCATTCTCGTCACCATCCTCGTCGTTGCCAAGGAAGGCCGTCGCTCTGGCGCCTATGCTTTCGGTCACTTCGAACCTACTTCCGGCTGGCCCAAGGGCTGGGCCTTCTGCGTCGGTCTCTTGCACGCCGGCTACGCCACCTCTTCCACCGGCATGATCATCTCCATGTGCGAGGAAGTCCAGCGTCCTGCCACCCAGGTGCCCAAGGCCATGGTCATAACCATCGTCATCAACGCCATCGGCGGCCTGGTCTTCATGATCCCGCTCATGTTCGTCCTCCCCGACATCGCCATGCTCGTCGCCTTGCCCTCTGGCCAACCCGTCCCCACGATCCTGAAGTCAGCCGTTGGCTCCTCCGCCGGAGCCATCTGCTTGCTCATCCCCCTCATGGTCCTCGGCATCCTCTGCGGCACCGCCTGCACCACCGCCGCCTCCCGCTGCACCTGGGCTTTCGCTCGCGACGGTGCCATCCCCGGCGCCAAGTGGTGGAAGAAGGTCCACACCGGTCTCGACCTGCCGCTCAACGCCATGATGCTGTCCATGGTCATCCAGATCCTGCTGGGCGTCATTTACTTTGGTTCGTCGGCCGCCTTCAACGCCTTTTCCGGTGTTGGTGTCATTTGCTTGACCATCTCGTACGCGGTCCCGATTGCCGTGTCGATGATTGAGAAGCGGAAGCATGTGATTGGCGCCAAGTTCCCCCTGGGCAACTCTTTGGGCTGGTTTTGCAATATTATTGCTATTGGTATGTCTTTTTTCGTCCCCCCCTTTCCCTCCTCCCCTTTTCTTTATCCCCGTAACTAACACTGTCTAAAGCCTGGTCCTTCTTCGCCGTCCCCCTCTTCTGCATGCCCGCCTACCTCCCCGTCACCGCCGGAACCGTCAACTACGCCCCCGTCGTCTTTGTCGGTTTCACCTCCATCTCGCTGGCTTGGTACATCACCTGGGGCCACAAGAACTACGCCGGCCCGCCTACGGAGCAGGTTGGTGAGGATGTGGCGCCCATGGCTGTTTCCTCTGCCCCCGGTAGCGATATCAAGAAACAACCGGAAGTGGTCGGGAAAGCGGACTAAAAGTGGTTGGTCGCTGCTACCTATACTGCCGTTCCCCTATCAACTAGGGTGAAAGAAAACAAGAACGGAGTTTTTGAAATGAGTTTCATGTTTAATAGGATATGATATTTTGGACATTTGAAAGAAGAAATGTTAATGGTAATGAATCTTTTTGGGTATTATACTTTTTTTGGGAAGTATTTCTTATGTGGTCTGTGAGGGGAGAGTGGTGATGAGGTGCTTGGTGAAGAGGGTTGGTCTTGGTGAAGCTGGGTTGGTGGTTGATGGAGAAGTTGGATATCACGGTGCCCCTTGGGGTGCGTGTCAAGCGGTAGAAGTGGGAAAAGATTGATGAGGTAGGTATGATAGTTGGAAAAGTAAGGTAGATACCCCATAGAGATGGCAAATGTGAATGGGCATATGGTTGAAGCTGGTTCGGTCTGCATGCATTCTCCGGTCAGTGGTTACGATCTTGACGATGGGTTTTCCCGCACCTTCTTCGCTTCACTCGCCGCGTTCATCGCTGTTGGGTGGCACCCGTGAAGTTTTGTGCGTTAACAGATCTAAAACCGACCAGCGCCGTTATCTGTTAGTGTACTAACTCAACGGAACCCGGCCCTACTCGCAATCCGAGGCAACAGCATCGAGACACTACGGAATCACCGGGCAACAAGTGATGAGGGGAATTTCCAATTCATCAGGGCTACTTGTTGAAAGCGAAAGAAGAAAGTACAGCGCTGATGTGTCGTCTCTGTGTTATCGCTGTCATCTGTTTGCTAACTCTGTTCTCAGACTCAAGTCTGTTGATAACCTTAACCCAAGAGTGTTTCTTGTATCCGCTGATCTGGTTTAGTACCTCAACCCAAGCACGAACTTTGACCGAAGCAACCAACTTCGGATTTGCCTCTATACCCAGCAAATTTGGCAAGCAATGTAGTGACGATAGTACCAGCCAGAACCGATTAAGAACCCGACACCATAGTAATACAAGACCTCTTGTTTACTGGACAATCTCCTGACTTGCCTCATCGGATTCGAACATGCCAACACGGACAATGTCCACCGCGATTTGCGGGTGCCCTTCGAGCAGTTGCACCCACGCTTCCGTTTTCTGGTGCCGCTGAGGGTCGGGGTGGATTGTACCATGGCCCAGGACATTATCTGCCTGCGCCGCCTGCGCGTGCCTCTGAGCCTCATTGGGCTCAAGATCAGACATGTATTTGCGTGCAAACCGCGCCAGTTCCCGCTTCATCTTCGTCACCGGCGCCGGGTTGATTCGACCCCTGACTGTCCGTATCTTCTCCAACCGGTCCGCCTGAAAGTAAACGTACCCGAAAACGTCAACCACCGCTACACAATCGGCCAATGGCATGTTAAGGTAGTTCTTCCTGGTTCCGGAAATAGAAAAGAAGAGGTTCAAGGCTTCAAGTAGTTGCTCCAGTGCCGCGTCTGCGAGATCAGCGAATTCGATCTCCGTGGCAAAAGCCCACAACTGAGCGTGTTCGCGGCAGGGAGAGCCGGGGAGTTCCATTTGCACCTTGGGGCTTCCGGCGTAAATCTGGAAGCTCGGCTGTTGGTCTGATTGCTCCATGCTCTGTACAAAGGCTTCACGATGGTCCCCGAGACTTAAGTCAAAATGCTCCTGAAGTTCATAGTCAGCCCGGTAGATGAACTGCACAAAGAGGTTGAAAATGTCCTTGTCGATGAACAACGTCCAGTCGAGCAGAGTAGGACGGCGTATCTGGGTGCTAATCCACGTATAAAGTGGCTTGCTTAAGCTGCACACCAGAGGCTTGCTGAGATGGTATAGTGCCGAGTCGGGCCCGACGCGAAATTCAACGAGCTCGCTGGAACATGCACTGGTTAAACAGGAAAACAAAAAGAAAGAACGTCAGCGTCAGCACTTTTCCCCAAATGAAAAACAAGCGAACGAAGTGAGAAAGTGAAAGTCATGAACTCACAGCTCAAGATCACGATGATTCATCTGATGAATTCCAGTATAGGGCGAGCGATCAGAAAGGCGTTCAAGAGGAGCATCGGAAACCGTGTCCTCATCCGACTCGGGGGACGTGGTGAATCTGTTGGAATACGGATCCCAGGGCGATGGGTTCCTCGGTCCGTCGGTTTCCATATTTTTGGGTATCAGCTCGTCGGTCCCCGAGTCGGGAGATATGTCGTATCCGTTGGGCCCCGGATCCTCAGGCTCCCGCTAGGAGGCTTCGGGCTCCCGCCCGTCCGACGACAACGGAACATATCCCGCTTCTCTGGGGTCGATCATGTCGGGGTATATCCTGAGGTCTCCGGGACTGAGTTCCGCGTCGTTTGGATCCATTTCGTGAATGAATTCATCCTCGGAATCCACTTCGTTGGGTCCCATTTCCACGTCGGCTATTTCGGTTTCGCTGGTTTGCCTCTCCTCGGGTAGGCGTAGTGTCTGGCCGAAGTCCGCGTCGTCCGGCTCGACGTTGATGTCAGGTGATTTCTTGCCTTCAGATTGCGTCTCATCGGCTCTATCGTCGCCAGAATGAATGTTTCCGGCCTCAACCTTGGCGGCTTTTCTTTGGCCAGATCCTGCGTAACCGGGCTCGATTTCTTTAGCTTTCCTCTTGCTTGGTGTTCTCTCCATGGTGGACGTCGTGATGCCAAGTAGGATTAGGTGGAGTAGGAGGTGACAAGTTAGAATAGAATCAATGATACCAAAATGATGTATAATCGAGTTCAAGCTATCCAAAACTAAGGCGGTAGAGCAAAGTGATGGTGGTGGTGGTTGATGATACAAACGAATGATGATGGAACAAAGTGTACTTGTACTGGATGGAGAGTTGTTGCAAAGGGGGAAAAGAGAACATTTGTGCCAAACAAATTTTCGAATGTCAACGGGTGTCATGAAAGTCTGGGCGGGCTGCACCTTCCGAATATCCCAGCTGTCTCGAAGGAAGTTTCGTAAGAAAGGCACCAACGAACCTCTCTTAACCTCGAACCAGTGATGGAAGGTACGACCTCAAGAGAGTAACCTACAAGAAACACCAAGTTCCTTCCCCCCCTTGTCTTCCAACCAACACCACAGACGGATCTAGTAAATCACCACCAAGCTCGAAGTCGGTAATATGGTAAGCAACCTGGGCAAAACCTAAAAGCAAAGTGCAAGTTATAATATAATGGCCATGCCCCATCAATGTTAACCAACACCAACCAGTAAGCACGGGCACTCAACCTGGGTTTATAAGGCCGAGTTTCAGCATCGTCTAGTAACCCTTGGATTCCCTCGTGAAGAACCTTCGTGGTGAAGCGGTATGTGGCGGGGCCAGATAAACATTGCTCGTTGTGTTGGCAGCGGAGGTACAGTTTTCGTAGGCATACGAGGAGTGGACGGGTTCGACCCTGCTCTGAGGCGCTGAGCTTTTTGTTCTTTTTGTCCCCCTTTTTCTTTTTTCCTCTTTTTTTTTTTCTTTTACATTTGGGACAACTCTTTACTTTTTTGGTCGACCGGTGAAGACCGGAGATGCTTTGTTGGTTATTTTCAGTTCCATTTCGAATGCCTGATCGCGACCATCATAGCGAATTCAACTCACAGCCAGTGCGGCCATCTTGGAGGGAAACGATGTACTTAGTAGGGCACCAACAAATCACAGATTTATTTTCTGAACGACAACGATAGCTATTTAAGAACAACAGTCAGGAACCCAGACCATGCCATGTATGTCCCTCTTCCTCTCGAGGTCTTATAACTGTCTATATAACATCAAATATAAACCAAGTACGCTATGTTTCCCTCCCATTCTTCCTCCCAAACTCCAAAAACAACCAATCCCTAACTCCCAACAAATGACTCCCCCATCATATTTTGCCCCGCCCACATCATCATCATCATCATCATTGTCGTGATATCACATGAAACTATAATAAACCGTCACAGCCGTCGTGTAAACCATACAAACCATTCCCAAAACCATCATCACCACATCGCCCACCCTCCCCCACTTCGTGCTCGCAACCCCCTTGTAATGTAAATAAGCAGGATACACATAAACAAGTGGCACGCACGCCGTGCTTCCAATCAGCGCAACAAACTTGTCTAGATTCCCCGTCCCTAGCACTGACACCACGCCACAGAAGGCAACGAGTCCTAGGCGAAATACGTTCTTGATCCACTTTGTCTTTGGGTCTCTCTTTCCGGATTTGTGAGGGTGGAAGATTTTCCCCTCGATGATGCGTAAAGCGGGGAAGAGTTGGACGGGTGTGCCAACCAGGACTGCGACGCTGTACAAGAACTGGACGGCGTTGACCAGCGGCGAAGTCTGGGGGAAGTTATTGATAATTTCGATTTCGGTCTCGGAGCCAAAGGTTGCGTAGCAGAGGGCTCCTACGCTGGTAAAGACGAGGGTGATGAGGATCATGACGATTCCTAGGAGGTATTCGAACCGGTGAGGGGAGGCCATGCTACTTTGGATGGGCAAAATAAGGCCGATGCCTTCAAAGGTGAAGATTGCGGAGCCGATCATGAGTGTGTAGCGTTCTGGGTTGAAAAGTTGCACGGTTGGGTGCATGCCGTGTTGTGAGAGGGCACGGAAGTCAAATTGGTAGATGTAGGATACCCCTATGAGGATGCAGGCGTCGGCGAGAAGGGCGGCGGGACCGAGTTTGGAAATGTTGCGGATCCAGGATAGGGGCACCAGTAAAGCGACTTGGAGGGCGATCAAGGCGACCGAGCCGAGAGGAGGGGAAGGGCCGGAGGTGACGGCGTTGAGGAAGGAGGTTAGGTTTTCGGCGACGAAGACGATGCCTGCGCAGACGAAGCCCAGCTGGGAGAGGGTAATAGAGGCCAGGATGAGCTGGCGCATCCACTCGCCTGATATAGCGGCGCCGATTTCTCCGTAGCCTTGGGCTGAACCGCGGAGGTGCGATTTACATTGGAGTAACAAGTGGAAGGCGATCATGGTGACTGCTGATACAAAAACCATGGCGAGGGAAGAAAACAAGAGGCCACCATTGGCAAAAGCCTTGGGGAGGAACATGATGCCCGTGCCGACAAACGCTTTGATGAGCGTAAAGAAGGTTTTTGTTGTCCCGGCCGTGGCGCTGGTGCGGGCCTTGGGCAGGCGGTGGGATAGTCGACGACCCAAGAGCGCCGTGGTTTCCCCGATACGAGCCTCCTCTTCTACTTCTCGTTGTTCCTCGCGCTCGGCTTCCGACTCGTCTTCGATGGCTTCTTCGTTGTCGGAATCGGCGAGGTCTTCGCCCGCAAAACTGCCGTAGAGGTCGAGGAACTCGACAAAGTTGCGGGTGATGGGCATTCGAGCGGCTAGGAAATTGTTGGGGCCATGTTTTTGCTGGTGTACTAAAAAGGCTCGTCGAAACCCGCCAGGGGCAAGCTGGTCGGAGACGGTCATGGGCACGTCTGGGTCTCGAGACTGTGACAGTTCGCGGGGCGTGTGGAAGGTGTTGGCCCTTCGATGAAGTTGTTGGAGCCGTGCGGAGGCGTCGATTTTGAAGAGGTCGCGGTGGATGTCACCGCCTTGAAGTCGAAGAGAAGAGGTGCCACCTTCTAGATTTGGTGTTGGTGTTGTCGAGCGAGTTCGTGTGGAAGATGACCTCTCACCGCCACCGCGGACGGGAGAGGCTGTCTTGGTCTTGGGAGATGCTTCGGAGCCATCTTGAGAGGTCTCGTTGGGGTGCTCGGCGTCGAATTCGGCCGTGTAACCGGCGGGAAGATGTTCGGCGACGACTTGTGCCTCTGCTTCGCGACGTTCTTGGGAGGTCAACGAGTTGACTGACTTGTCTGACTTGTCTGACATGGTGGTGGTAGTTGACTATGGCTGTGACTGTGATAAAGAGTCAAGGTTGCTGATCGGTCGAGACAAGACCTGCCTGCAGGTCAATCACTGGATACCACCAAAACGGAAAGCTGAGATTTGGTGGGTGGGATGGATGGTGGGAAAGAGTTGTGAAAGGTTGAAAAAGCCCGTGTTTCCCCAGACAAGAAATCGAAAGGAACACAGCCAACAAAGACGGGAACGGCGATTGGTCGATCGTGGGGTAGATGTACGGTTACCGGCGGGATGATGTCATTGAGCCCTTGGAGGGTGTTCTTTGTTCGGTTTCTAGAAGGTGTTGATGAGCATCTAAATGTCAAGGAGAAGTTGAAGACATCAAGAAGATTTAATGCAGAAAAGGGACACTTGGCTGATTCATCGCAAACTAGATATCAGACAATCACGGCTTCATCGATTCATGGTCCGGACGAGGATTGCCACTGACCCCTGGAGCACGGCCGGTTATGAGCGGGCCTGAAAGCAGATCCTTGTTTCGTCCAGTTGTTTTCCGACCTTAACAGAAGCAAACAATTAGTGTCCGGGCGCGGGCCTAAAGCAGTACTCTTTGGCCCCAAAGCCCATACTTGAATACTTCCTGTCACAACTCATCCAGAAATATCTGTTAGTGACAGTTGAGAACCTCAATGGCCCTTGCATTATCCCGTCCAGTTCCTTCCATTCGCATTCCCACTCGCAATGTCCCAGTTCTTGCTCTTTCACTACATCAACCATTCAATCCCCAAAGCAACCGGATTCTCGCGACACAGGTCCAGTGACAATGCTGCTTGTAAGCAGATCCAGCTAGTTTCTTCATCTTCCATACATCACCAAACGACCTCCTCTTTCTCCTCCGCCTTGACACCTGGATCTTTACCACACAACAAGAGCCATGCCATCACCGTCTATGTCTTTATGCCAGAAACAAAGATGAGTGAAGAAGTGTTCCCTTACATCGAGATGGATGTGCGACTGGCATCGGCCAGGCCATCACTCTGGTCATGATGTTAAATACATACTAGGCTGGCATTCACTCTTGTCAAGATGGGGCGCTTTTACGGCACCCAATCGACACCCACAACTCTACAAACCAATCGCCATGCCTCCTCGTCTCAGAAGATCCTCAAGAATCTCCGGCAGGCCAAAGCTTAATTACCAGGACCCTACCACGCCTGAACGGGAACCTCGCCCATCTACGTTCAATGTCTTTCCTCGCATAGAAGGACTACAGAGTCAAACGTGCACGTCTCTAGTCAGCAACATGTTCACCATGCTAGAGTTTCTGCCACCCGAGCTCGTCGCTTGCGGTGGCAATTTGGATCAGCTGCCCCAGGACACCGAGATGGAGGTTAAAAACATTTACAGCGATCAAGATTTCTCCTGGCAAAGACTCAAATCCGATTTCTGGCAAGACGACCGGGAACTTGAGCGCTTCAAACGCTATGCCAAGAGTATCTACAAAGAAATCCATGGCAATGATTACTTTGAGGCTGGACGACCGCCACCTGCTTATGAGATCAACCCAGCGGACGGGCGTCTGATGAATCCAGAGCCGTGGAAGGATTACGCCGAAGAGCTGGCTTACAGGGCCTTCGAAGAGATCGGAATCGGCCCCTTTGAGTTCACAGTCACTTTCAGTCACATCATGTTCTGGGAGAAGGGCTGCATATGGAATTTGCCGGATAGGTAAGCCTTCATGGGAACAAGGAATCGTCAGATGCAGGTAAACAGTATCACTGACGCCTAGTCCAGGGACTCGGAGAGAAATGACCAAGTTGGGACCCTCTTGTTGGTCCTAAAGGGACAACACAACGGCGGGGGAATATCCATTCACTGCGAGAAGAGGTGTTTCTTCCACCCTGAAAGACCACCTTTGGGGGACGAGGAGGTTGGTCCTTGTGACGCCGAGCCATACTGGGTTGCTGCGTAAGTCCTTTGCCGATTTCTTCCAAATTTCTGGGTCTCTGTAGTTCACATAACTAACTGGTATGGTACAGTCTCAGGGGCGGCACATCGTGGGAAGTCTCGAACCTCGCCTGGGGTGGTCCTCGTATCGGTCTGATTTACCACCTGTTTCTCAAAGAAACGACTAAAAACGAGAACCAGGAAAACATCACAGTACCCTACGCGGACCGACTCGCGGAATACATCGACCACATCAAGTTGCGCACTAAACCAATGTACGCCGACTGTATGATGAACAGCCAATCCCAAGCCAGCGCGCGACTTGAGGCACAATTCAGGCGCTGGGTGGAGTTTGTTCGCGACTTACCAACTGAGGTGCCACACCCACTTGTTTACGTTTTTGATACCGATGCCTACGACGGTTTTATTCTCGATCCGGCAGCGCGAAACCAGTTAATGCAAATTATTCTACCTCGACACAGACGCGTGTGGAATTTTCTCTCGCAACTGCCCAGGGCTGGTAGATGGCAGGATATTGTTGGCCGTCCGTTGAAGCAAAAATTCAAATTGAAGGTCCATTTTGCCTGCATTGAGCGAATCTCCGAGAAGGATGATGAGGAAGAAGTTGACGATGAAGTGGAAGACGAGGGCGCAGAAGTGGACACAAACCGGTGGAGTTTCGCCATAAACTGGACGCAAGGAGCAACGGCAGACTCGAGGAAATGTGACGCCGAAGAAGAAGACTGGATCAATGGGGACTCGATCATGAACTTAGCCCACCTTCAAAGAAGGTGGCGTATGAAGGAGAAGAGGCTTGTAAGTTTCCCCCTAACTTGTTGGTGCAACTGCAGATGGGAAATCAATCTAACTGATGGTGGTGTGGTAGTGCATCGAGATGGATCTGGAGAGACTGGAGGAGCTTAACAAAGATGCGAAACAACAAACTCCTGGTCGCGGTCGGCAGAAGGCAAAGACACAGAGCAAGCAGGCGCCGAAAAAGCAGACACCCAAAGGGCAGACACCGACACGGAATAAGCGGACACAAAGTACTTCTAGTCGTGGTCGCAGTACTCGTGGCGGTCGTGGCGGTCAGAAACAGAAGACACAGACGAGGACGCCAACACAGACGCAGCAGAGGCAGCGGGACCAAAACACTCAACAGAACCAGACATCATTGAGCACAGCTACCAAAAGCCAGGGCCGGGGCTCCCGGATCAACAAGACCAGTGGCTGTGGAGTAGGAGAGGGTGAAGAAGAAGAAGAGGAGGAAGAAGCAGAATGGGAAGAGGTAGAAGAAGAAGTGGAAGAAAAAGTGGAAGGAGAAGAAGAAGGGGAAGAAGAAGAAGAGGGAGAAGAACAAGAACAGGATAAAGCCCCAGGGAGAAAGACCGGAGAAGGAGGAGGAGGAGGAAGAGCAGAAGGATTAGGAGGAATAATAATGAGGTCTACACCTCGTGCAAGAGATTTCCAAGCGAGGATCGAGGAAGGCCTCAAAAATTTTACGATCAAGGGGAAGTAGGTAGCAGTGCCTAGAACAGAAGAAGGAGGACATCAATTTCCCAGACAGAGAGATATTACAGTAACTAGAATCTAGAGATGGATCACCAACATGAACCCGCTTTCACCATACTCTCCCCCGTAACCCCTCTTTTTAATCTGCATGCTCTCCATGCCCAAAACTGTGAGATAACTACCCAATGTGAACTACACGATGAAACACAAATGGAATCATACCTACCTCGCTTTCACCATCTTTGCCACCTAAGAGCTCAATTTGTGTGATGAGCGTTGAAAACTTGAAGCCATTCCCATGTCTTGGCATAGTGGGTCCGTATATTGTACGCTAGAATTTTGTCCTCCCTTCCGCCCAAGCTTTCCGCTTTTCCTTTCTCTCTCTCTTCAGACTTCAATCTTGTAAGCAATTCATCCATACATAGTCGTCTTCACGTGAAACTACTTGGTATGAAACTCATCATTGATTGCGTTTGTTCTGAGGACACCGGACGCTAATCTACCCTAGTTGCATGGGGGCCGTTCTTCACTCTTTGCTGGGATTGTTGAATGTTGCGAAGAACAATGTATCATGATAATGTAACTTCTTACCACCATCGAAATGATTGTGGAGAGTCCCAAGGAGGGTGTTGTCTATCCCCTCATAGTGTAGACAAGGGCTCGAGAAGGGGTGGAGAGAAGTATCCCATTGTCAATCTTTTCACCGTGTTGTTTAGGTCAATGAAGTGTTGATAATGGTTCTCATTGAGAAAGACGCTTGTCGGCTTCCTTGATATTCACGCGAAGCTTCTTCCTTTGTAGGTTCAAGGCTTCAATCAATTGAGTTCTTGCAGGCAGCAGTGTTGCTTGGTGATCTGTTCGACCTAGGCCCAAAGGGTGTTAAGGTGCTTTTGGGCGTCTGTGGACGCTATTACGCTAATACTTCTATATATGTTTATGGCGTCTCATTGATAGTGATCAATCTCACCGAACCTTATCCGATAAGCAACCCGACCCGCTTTGATCTTCCACTTCTCCACTCTTTCAGGCTTTCCGCAACACCAAGAGACCAACACCAAGAGACCAAGACCGTGATGATCGCAACCGACATGAATGAGGGAGGTTTGTATGGAATCTTTGCGTCCGTCCATTGAACATCCACGCTTTCTTGGGCTCATTGTAACCTCCAGATGGAGGAAAGAATTACCAAAGCCGGTCTTGGCTTCCCAAAGTGCACAATGGTGCCACCGTGCCAGATGGCGCCAGCACTCAAGTCAGTCAATATGATCGACATCTTTGGGGAACAACGAAGGTCTTGCTTTCCAGCTGGCTGTGGTTCGGTAAGGCGTGAGTAACACCACCTCACTGAAAGGTCAACAACGAACTGCCCTGAAAGCTCATGATCAAGAACGATCGTAGCGATTGTCTGTCCTTGTCTCCAAAGATGGATGCCCCAAGAACACCGCCGGTCGGGAACCACAAACCACTTAAAGTGTGAAATTGCTTTAAGAACTTGCCACTTCATCCTCACAAGCAACTAGTTTCGTTACTGCATCATATGATATCTCATCACATTTTTGGATACTGTAACTCTATTCCTCAGCTATTTTTCAAGCAGCGATCCCGCACCAGCGAAAACCAAGCCATGCCTCCAGAACGAACCGCAAAGCGCAAGAAGACGACCGGCCCAATCTCCAAGGCCAGCCCAAACTCAAGGAAGCAAAACGCCAAGATCTCCGAAAGGCCTGTCAAGAAGCCGCCGACCGAAGAAGCATCCGCAGCAACGGTCACACCAACACCCGCACAAACTCCTAAAGCAGTGCCCAATGTACCTCTAGCGCCAAAGTCAAACAAATCAGCTGCGGCGTCCGCCTCCAAATCAGCAAAAACGCCTTCCTCCACTCAAGCAAAGAAGCAGGTCACCTCCACTCAAGCACAAAAAACCATTCCGCGTCATGCTCCCCCGAAAAGGACCCACGCTTCCGAAGAGCCCAGCTCCCACGCAGAGCCACCTTCATCCTCAGCTTCTACGATTGAACATAGCCCGCCCAAGGTCAATATCCCACATTACAAGTCAACAGGGGAGAATGCCTCGTCACCACGGAACAACGTCGCTGGGAGAAGAGAGCTTCCTGCAAGAAAGTCCAAGCAAAATGCACAAAAGCAGATCAAAGCTCTCGGTGTGGAGATATCAAACGCCAAGTCAGAAGAAGCAGGTCGAGGGAATAAATGGTCCATTCATACTAATGCAAAGCCCGTCTACATGCCGCCCAAGCCCAAAGATCCTGTGCCCAAAGACCCTCTGCCCGTAGGTCCTTCTTGGGCTCAAAATACGCAGACAGGTGCACCGAGACAGACGGATAGTACTGTGCGGAGCAGCAGAGGCAACTTGGATGATGATTTTGAAGGGAGCGGTGAAGATGACGAGACAGGTGGAAGAAAGCAACATGTGAGGCAGCCAACGAAGAAGGGACATGGGCTGAAGCGAACAATGAAGGAAGGGAGTGGAGAGAAGGAAGTGGAAGGGAGGAAAAGTCGACGAAAGAGACAGAAAGAGACGGAGACAAAGGAAGAGAAGGCGGTCGAAGAGGAGCAACCGGAGGGGGAGGAACTCGAAGACCGCACCGTTGAGTATGATGATCTCAGCAGAGAAAGTTATGCGGAAAATGATCCGGACGGTGATTCACGGATGGATGACATGGGAGAGGAAAATGAAGAGACTCAGCAGAATGGACAGGAAGATGTTGACGAAGAGGTCGACGATCAGAACATGGATGACGCCGTTGATGATCAGGACGATGACCAGGGCATGGGCACTATAACTCCACGGACGGATCATGATGGCGATACTCTGATGGAGGAAGAAGAAGATGGGACCGAGGCAGGCCAAAAGGAATTTGACGACGACATGGAAGATTTCGAACTGGGTGATGGGAGTGTCCTTCTGGATAGGGAAGGGAACGCCACAGTTTATAGAAGGAGGGAGCGGTATGGCACAATTGACGGCTCGGTCCAGAAGAAAATGGAGGTCGAGGACGGTTTGGATAGAGAGGACGACCAGGGGGGAGAAACTGATATGATCCCTGAGAGTGAATTGGGAGATGAGGCTAGCAATGGCGAGCAGTCCAGAGTTGATCGAGGGGGGAACGATGACGGGAACAGGGTCATGTCGCCTGGGGGTGTAACTGATGAAGGCGAAGAGGGCGAGGATGGGGAAGAGGACGAGTATAAACCGGATTCAAGCGAACTAGAAGAAGGAGCGGAGGAGGAAGAAAAGGTGCAAGAGGAAGAAAACCAAGAGAATGAGGAAGAGATGGAAGAATATGTGGAAGGAGCTGCTGAAGATCCTGCAGATGTTGACGCAGGTGCAGACGCACAGACAGAAGAAGCAGAGGACGGCGAGGAAGGAAATGACGACCCAGGTGAATCCCACAATGAGACAAGGAACACTGAAATCTACAAGCAACTCAAAGACTTGATCCAAGGCATTCCGTCTACACACTTCGTCTATTGCAGAAAGCTCAACCTGCCCAATGATATACAAGACCTGGCCTTCAAGGTCGTCGATGTGGATAATCATGTTTTGGATTTTGACACGCGGAGCTTGACGGAAGCAAACATTGATCGACTACTTGGCGCGGCACGGCGAATCTACGAAAAGGATCACGGCTGGGAGTTTGTCAACCTCCCTCACGATCCAAACTGGATGATTCTTCCGCGGACTCAACACCCACTACCAACACAGCCAAAGAGCAAGACAAAAGGCAAAGAAAAGAAACCTACACCACGTCCAACGTACACAGGGAATCTCGTGGTTGTCGGTGGTGGTGCAAATGGCGGCCCATGGGGAGACTACGTCCTGAGGCTGACGGACGAGGCTATGGGTGTTCTCGATCTCGATCTAACAGATGTCGAAGTAGCGTTCAGACCAGAGCTTGAACATTTGTTCATATGGGGAGAAAAGACCTTATTTCGGGATCACGACTTGTAAGTCCCCATAACGCACTAGTACTACCCATGAAAAAATCACTGACTATGGCAATTAATTCCAGTATTTCTACAAACAAGTATCATATTGGCCGGTTGATGGTGATCCTAGCCGGGATTGACTACAGTGGCGGCGAATTCGCGTTCGGATGCGAAAACAGGTGCCATTACTTTGACCCGCAAAACAGCCCATGTATGATCGCTACGTGAGTATCCTTTCGTACCCACAACAGCCGCCGCTTCTTTCCCCGAACGTGGACAGTACGGCAGCGAAACTAATCACTATGACATATCTAGGCTGAGTGACGGTACCGCCTATCTTGACCCCCTTCCCCTTACTTCCGGTTACCGCCTCGGGTTGGTCTACAAAATATGTGTCCCTACAGCCAAAATGGCAGAAGCAGCAAAAAGGAACACGGCCGCGAACGCGGTAGGGATTCTCAACAGCCACGAAGGTAAATTCCTGGACGGATGCGAAGAATGGCGCAAGCGAGTCCAAGAATCCAGGTGCAAACCAAATGGGATTCAGAAAACGTTGCATTACATCCTGAAGAAAAAGGTTCCTGGGCCAGACGAGTTCGACCCGCTCACTGACCTGGCTCCAGGGCAGAAGGTCCAGCTGGCCTGGCTTGATAAAATTCGCAGACAGGTGTCTGAAGGTACGAAACGCATTGGAGACAAAGTCTATAACTGGCAGCTACATCTTGACTTGGTGGTACTGTCCATCAAAACATTCACGCGTGAAGAGGGAACGGCACCGGGATTTGAAACCAAATGGACGGCACCTGCGGATATTGAAAGAGGTGATTGGGATCGCAATGAGGCAGAGGAAGGGATGGAGGTGGACGAGGAGGCCGTCATCAACTTTGGTGATCTCGGATTTGGGTCGACTGGTTCTGACGAGTACTTGGTAAGAACCCTTTCCCCTGGTGTATTTGTAGATGCCTTGTCATTCTTTTTCTCTCAGACCAATGTTGCTAATCTGTACTATTTTCTTACTCGCAGTGCCTCAGGCTCCTCGTCGACTATGACGGCTGACCAGAGCCGGTCAGCCGGTCAGTCGGTCAGTTAGTCGGTCTCAGTCAGGCAGAAACGAGTAGTTTAGTCCGAGGGAAATATCTCGCTGTGATGGAGTTTTTAGGTCTCACTGTCTCAAACTGAGACAACATCTGCCAGTCCAATGCCGTTCATCTCTCCATCTTCACAATTCCCTCCACCACACCCTCTTCCGCCGAGATCGTCATCCCACACCAAAAACGGTGCATTTCTCTCCGTGCGTGTGGCGCTTTTTCCACACTACGACTCTACAATCTCCCCCTGTTTCTCGCTAATCAACATAATCCATGGACCATGGTTGCTGGTTCGGGTTATCTGGGGGTTATCATTTTTTTTTTTCGGGTTGCGATGGGATAAAAGAAGGAAATGCCGAAGTCCAGGGGCTGGGGCCAGGCCAGGCGTGGGAAGGCGAGGGAAGGCAGGAAAGATTATGCGAACCAAAACCGGCAACACACGGGCACACATGTTTCCATGCTTCCCAAGTGGTTATCGAAGGGCAGAGTTACATGGTTCGCATGAGAGCACGGTTCTTGGATGTGCGATGCGATGGAAGCCCAGCCATGTGCTCGGATATTTCGGGGGAGGCGTCCAAGCACAGAGTGCACGGCGGCGGGCGTTGGTTACACGACATGCTACGGACGCGGATAGGGGTTTGATAGGTAAGCACTGTGATGCAGGCGGGATGGATGGTAGTTGGAGAGGGGGGCAGTTCTGTTTGGAGGATGGTTGGCAAGCCGAATTTCAGGGTGCTGCCGCGGTGATTTCCTTTATTGGCCAAAATAGTATGAGATGGTACAAGACAAGACTCAATGACGACGGTCCAGTCAGATTGTGTACTGTAGCAGATCTAATCACATCACAGCGAAACGTGCTAGTGTGTCTTTCTTCCAGAACGATGAATCAGATCGGGGAGCTGGGACTTTCTCCGAACGAAAACAATTCGCTCTGTCCCATCACGCCCAACCGGTCAAGTAGATGGAGTGAAGTTTGTGAGAGGCTTTTATCTTGGTTATCTTTCGTTGCGATCAACCCGGTCCTCCAGTTATACCGTGGTTACATGGCCATGTAATTCCTTGAATCCATACTCTCGGGTGTGGTACCCATCGAAGTTGCATGGACCAAATCCCCAATGCGATATGCGATCCATTGTGATGGGTCGCACAGACTTTTGACTGACAAGGGTGAAGGACGGGCTTTGGCGTCGGGCACGACTGGGATGTTATTGCCTTGGTCCAACCACGTGGTGCATATCGGTGGAACAAGACTACCGTAGTGGTACATGTCCTATTTTGTCTTTCCACGTCCCCGGTCACCTTCTTTCGCAGACCGAGGGTAATGACTACATACGTACATACAACCATATTCCGGAACCATTGTTCTTCACCAATTGGCTATGCCTTTGGCAACCGAGCGAACGAACAACCGCGGGACCCGACGATGAACAACCATGGGTTTGGTTGGTGGCTTGGTAGTAGTGGTCTGGTGTCAAAGAGCCGAGCACACGATGGCCGAGATATTTGAACAACACTAGCACTGTACGGTATAAAACATTCCACGAACATGGATCCAACGTGCTTTGTTCTCTTTTCCTCGAGTCTTCCCTTCTGTCCTGTTGGTGGCTTGGCCCAAGGACAATGATATATCGATGAAATTGCACACTGTCGACTAGCGTGATCTCCTTCCAACGCCATTCAGTACTTGATATCCTACCTCCCCGTCCCAAGTGTCGATGATATCGTGGCGTTTGGGCCTCATTGTTGTTCCTCAAATATTTGCGTGTAAAAACTTCATCCTCTCTGTTGGTGGCTTATCAGAGCTGCCGGTTCCAAGTCGATCTCCTTGTTCAGTTGACAGTTGGACCTCGAGTGAACGTACTTGACGAGAAAACCTTTGACCTTCAACTTCCAACCGCCCTTCACTTACTACGATCTACACCTCTGTTCACCCAACAGGCAACAACTTCACAATGGCGACCTTGGAGGGGGAAGGGCTACATAAGCCCCAGGACATCATGGTGTCTTCGTGGGCTACTCTCCAGCAATACAACCAAGAGTCAGAAGATCACCATTTCGACATCGACTACCAAAGCTTGTCCCTTTTGCTCCGAGAAGCAGCCATCTTATACAACCCACAGTGCGCGAAAGCAAAGCTTTACCCTACCATCCAGCCCTACCACATTCCAGTACCTCCAGTCACTGCTACCACGCCCGTGGTCTCGGTACCGGTACAGTTGCGATCTGTGGAAGTGGCGACGCAAGAAGACGACCCCTACTACGATTCGGCGGAAGGAAATCGATCGGTCACCCAGGGCGGCCCCACACACACCTTTACCACCACCACGGGCTCCGATTACCGAGAATACAACACATCGGCTGTACCCCTGAGGCGAAAAGACAATAAACTTCCCTTTTCGGTAACCGCTTGTGAGACGGCTTTCAAGATGAGTGGTAACCGTCAAGACTCTTCGTGGATTGGGATCGAACCCGCTACACGACTCGACATTAAAAAACGAGAGATCAAAAATGGCTTCGTGGTCAGCACACTCAGGTTTGAAGTGCCACTAGATCACCATTCCTCCCAGGAAAATACCCTGAAACTGCATGCAGAACTTGTAGACAGCTATTCGGATTCCCAATCCCCTCCTGCTCAACCTAGTAGTCCCATTTCCACCAAGAAGCCCTTCATCCTTTACCTCTGCGGCGGCCCAGGAGACGGAAATCCTTCCGAGCGAGTGCCTGAACTCAACAAATTCTGTTTAGACAGGGGCTACCAAGTCCTCTACGTCCACTACCGAGGAACCGGCCGAAGCCCCTTATTCTCCGACTCTCCCTTGTCCACCAACCACAAAGATAAAGTGTTGAAGATGTCCGACCAAGACAAAGCCAACTATCTCGCCAAGTTCCGACAAGACAACATTGTCCGCGACCTCGAAGCGATCCGACTGTGCCTCGAGAAGAAACTTGCGACAAAGATCAAGTGGACACTCATCGGCCAATCGTTCGGCGGCTGGATCTCGACTACATACCTGTCCTTCCTACCTTCGTCCCTCGAAGCAGTCTACATCAGCGCCGGCATACCACCGCTAGGCAAGACTCCACGCAAAGTATACGAGAAGACATACAACCGCATCGTCAGGCGCAACGAGGATTACTTCACTGAATACTTCCCCGATGACGAACCGTATGTCCGGATTATCGTCAAGCACTTGCGCGATGAAGCTCCGCCGCAGAAGAGTGTCGACGGAAAGACGGAATTCAGGGGCTACCCACTCGACGCAGCCGACAGCGACAGAAAAGGAAGTTACCTGACCTACCAGACCTTCATGACCTTGGGTCGCACATTCGGTTCCGCTCCCGTTGTCAACCGAGACAACCACGAAGACAACGAAATGCCCTCCATGACCAGCTCCATCGGCGCTCTTACCATCAAACACAGCAAAAGCTCCTTGGAATCCAGCGTTACCCGTACCACGGCCACAGAACTTAGCACGTCCTACCGCTCGTCGGCAGCAAGCATCAACACCCTCTCCTCGCTGAGTTCCGTTCCCGAATCAACACCGGAAGTCGTAATCCCACCCGCCTACGCCAAACTCCACAACCTCATCGACCGCTTAATCACCGACCTTCGCTCCATCAGCCACGTATCCGAAGCAACCCTCGCCCTCTACACCCAACTCGAATCCTTTGCCCTCCACCGTCGCCCCCTTTACGCCCTCCTCCACGAAGCAATTTACTGCTCCTCCACCAGCCCTGCCACCTCCCAACCATCTTCATGGGCAGCCACCAAAGTTGCTTTGGCCCACCCCTCGAACGGGTTCTCCTGGCTTGATCCCAACCCATCAGCCTCCACTGGAAAGGATAAGTACTACTTCACGGGGGAAACACTCCACCCTCCCTACCTCCTTTCTGCCCTAGGCGGTGATGCTCTTCAACCCTGGCTAGGCGCCGCTGAGTTACTAGCCCAGAAGAAGGATTGGCCAGCATTGTACGACCTTGACTCATTAGCCAAGAATGGAACTCGGGAGGGAAAGGAGAAGGTGAAGGTGAGAGCGGTGGCGTATAAAGAGGATATGTATGTTGATTTGGAGCTGTCGAGGCAGGCGGCGGGGATGGCGGGTGGGTGGTGTGAGTTGGTGGTTTGTCCCTATGGTGAGTGGGGACACGGAAGTATAAAGGAGGTGGGGAAGGGGAAGGAGGTGCTGGGGTGGTTGTTTGATGGGTTTTGAAAGGTCCTGTAGGAGAGGGTATGATGGAGGGGAGTGAGGGGGTTGATGAGGTCTGAGGGGGTGGTTTGTTGATGATGCAGGAAAGATGGAGGGATGAGGGAGAGGTTGAGGGGTAAGGAAGGATGGAGGAAGATGACTCAGCCGTTTCCCTAAGGACTAAGGACGGGAAGTCGCATGGTTGAGGATTGGCTTCGTGTTAATTGTGTGCGAAAGAGATTGATAGAATGGTTCGGGCGGCAATGATGTTGGCCTGTTCGAAGGAGGGTTTCCTGAATATGTTGGTTGGATTGTTGGTAGCAATCACGGCGTTCCGGTCTTACGGAGGATCGGGTCTATCGAGTATCGGCCGGGGATGGTGTTAGAATTATTTCTTTTTTTGTCCATTCCATGGTATGGTTCTGGCTGGTCGGTTTTGTTCGGCTTTTATTTCAGATGTTATCGGATGGTTCTGGTGTCGCTCATGTAGCGCAGAGATAATGCACTAACAACTATAGGAGGAGCTATGCAGCACAGCTGATAAGGAACAATCTCATCCTATCTGCCGACCGAGGCTTACACTCCTACACTAGGCAAGTTTCTAATGAGGACAATCACTTCACCGTTGCTCAGAGTTTGTAGATTTCCTTTCTATGGAGTCACTCGGTAAGATGCTTGACTCATTAGTTTATGAAGAAAGTAGTTCCCGTATAGTACATGTAATCTCGTGGGAATATTGGGCGCTTCATGCCGCTGCCTCCCGTTCCAAGTGGAAAAAGTGCAGCAAGACCAGACAAAGAATAGACGCTGTGAACCGCTGGGAAACCTATACCACCCGGTTCTAATATAATAGATGTCGATTGTTTCTTGAGGGCACGAGCATATCGATAGCCTCGATCGGGTCTCTAAGGCTCATGTTGGATTGTTGGTGTCGGTATCAATGGCATCGGCGCTTGTGTTGGCGTGCCTGAGGACAACGTGAGCAGTGACGCTGGTGAAGAGATGCCAAAGGCAAGACGGCACGTTGGTTTACCTTATCTTGGATCATGCGATAAACATGACGGAGTTAGAGGTTTGAAGAACGAAGATCCCTTGAACATTGAGAGTGTAGAGTAGTGAGCGGTTAGGATGATCAACTGACCAACTTTAGCACCTCGAGAACATGTTCGTGATCGATTGGTCTCAAGTTCCGTTTGGGGTAGGTTTATATGACAAGAAATAGCGATGTTGGACAACCGACGTCGTGTTGGGGGCTCTGAGAAGAAGATCCGAACAGCTCCCGATGGCGATATCGAGGCTGCTCAAGGAAGTATAAAGCTCCAGGAGGATGTCGAAGAAGTTCAAACAGACTCGAAAATCTTTATTCACTTATCCTTGATACCTGGATCGACTTCAAGCAAAGCTCCCAGCCGTTTCACCGGTCAGACCGCTTAACTTTTGCAATATGGAAAGCCCACCATACGACATGCATCCTAACAACCCGGGACCCCATGCCCTTGTCAATTCCCTCAATGGCACGAAAAAGGACACTTCCATAAAAGAAGGCAATGCCACGCCAGAAGGAATGATCGAAGAAGCGACTTGGCTCATCCCTCCGCCCAACTACGTCGGTACCGACGGAGAGGTTGGGCATGTTATCGTACAAATACACACACGTCCATTCGACAAGTGTACAAGAATAGTATGCGAGCTTGAGGCATTCGAAAACGGCTATGAATCAAGGAAGGATGGAACATTTAGGTTTACGGAGGAGGCCCGAGATTATGAGCTTGGAAATGTTTCCCTTTTTGGGGTAGGGAAGCCTCTGTTGTTCCCGTTCTACCTTGTGCTGCCAAACTTGAAACCCCGGACCTGGACTACCCTGACGGCAGAAGTCCATGTGAAGGGCTTGGGTCCCAACAATGAGACTTTCAAGCTGCTCTGCAAGGATGGGAACATCGAAGTGGCGGATAAGTTTCATGTTCCCCGCATGTGTAGGTTTTCTTTTCCGTATTTTGCTCTACCCTTCAACTGCAGATTATCCGTTCTTCATCTATAGAACTTCGTTGACAATGCTGATATTCTTCACAGACAGCCATGATGATCATATCGAACTCAACAAGCTCGAGGGCCTCTCGCATTGGCCGCAGGCTGAAATGGACGGCTTTCTGTTCAGAAGGGGTGACTCCTTCACGGAGGATGCAACAAGCGCTAGGCTTGGATAGGAATGGCTACCCAACAGGTCCTAGGAGACCCAAAGATGAGGTTCCTTATGTAAAGGCAAAGGACAGGTCCAGCAGGTCTGGCTACCGTCGCATGCCTCTCACGGTCATTTTGTTTGGGTTGATGGGAAGAAGACAACGGGGGATTGATTCTACCACGCTCTATAGGGGTACTGTAGCCTTTTTGTTCCTATCTACCATAGGATTGATGCCCGCTCGCCATTTAGTTAGTGTGCGGATATTGATCTCGGGCCCCGGACAATAGTCAATGCAATAACTCATGTCACCCCTTACCTAGGTTTGTTGACCAAAAACCCTCTGACATATGTGCCTTGTTGTGAGTGCAGTGTAATTCCATCCACTGATGTGTCGTTCAATTTCACTTGATCCTCCAGCGATTGCCACTATTATCAGCAGGGCAAGTTGTTCGTCTATTTCCACCAAAACAGGTTTCCGAAGACAGGAGTCAGATGGTCTGGTCTGAGACCTGTGTCTTGCAGATTTTTTGGAATGAAGCTGGATAGAGAGCGTATGAAATTAGACAGTATGCCTTGTACATGAGCGGTAAAGGACTAGAATAAACCTCGGAAGGATAGTAAGGAGGAACAGATGAGTGATTCCTCTCTTGGTGGAAATGATAGGAAACTTGAAGCGTACCGCCCTGGATTAATGAAAATGAGATCATTCTCTTTCAAGTCCTCCCCAAAAAGGAGCATAACATAGCTAGCGAAACAACAGTCATTCTATACCTAGGTACCAAGCATTATGGCACCAATATCTTGCAAAGAGGCAAACCCTGACCCGCCCTCTATCCTCATGTATCCCGTAGTCCACCCGGATCATGTATTTGACTTAGCTCAACCCGAACATACATGTCTCAGGGTCCATGACCCGCTTGTCGCCATTCGACAACGCCATCATCTGCACGCCCCATGTCTACTCACTCGGACACTCCTGTCAAACACCTGCCGAAAGAAGTCTAAGCATTCACCAACCCTCCTCCTCATCTCCAAACCCAGCACTTCACAGCTCAGAGCCTGCTACCTACCCACTTCCCTCTCCTATCGTTCCTCTCGCCTCATCATCATCAATATACCCGAACTCACCCCTTCCAACATCACTCATCAACCCTCACCCCACCCGGCAACATCCCCCCCTCCAGCAACCCTTCCCACTGCCCCTCCACCTTCTGCTCCAACCCCTCCACCAAGTTTTGGTCTTCATTACTCTGCAAAAACTCCTTAAAGGTCCCACACATCTCCAACCTCCCTCCCGTCGCGTTTCCACAACTCGGATCCTCCAACGCCCTCTGCAGCAAATCCACATCCCACCCATTAAAGAAATCCGCATGGTATCCGTACCCCACCTTATCCCCGTTGGAGAAAACAAACGGCTGGTCTCCTGGAGTTCTAAGGGAGTTGAAGGGCGTGATGTCCCATGTCATTTCGTACAGCAGGGCTGGGATTCTAACCGGGTGGGTGGAGGGGCAAGGGCCGGAGTCGAGACGGGAGGGGTAGGTTACGTGACTTCCGTTATATGCTGACGCCGACGCCGTCCCGTTGGGGGAGAAATCTGAAGAGACACCCAGGCCGACGCCGTCCCAGCAGGATGGAAAGCGGATACGAATCTGAAGACCGCCGTCGCAGGTACGGTTGGGAAACCCGGTGAAGGGGTCGAGACCGGTTTCGCCGTTTGTGAGGAGGCAGATGAATTCGACGGCTCTGTCGGCGACGTTGGACTCGTTGTAGGTACGACGGGAAGAGTCGCCGGCGATCATACGGAATCCTTTGGGGAACGCTTGGAGGGACTTGCCGGCGCAGTAATCGGTCCAGTCCATGCGTTCTTGGTAGTAGACGTTGATGCCGCCGACTTGGCGGACGGCTTCGAGGGAGTTGTTGTTTTTGTGGTGGAAGTAAACGGTCGGGACCCAGTAGTTGGATAAGTCCTTGGACACGCCACAGGTGGTGCGGTTGGAGGTTTGGGTCTTTTCGTAGGTTAGGTTGGCGTCGAAGGCTGAGCCGCCCATGACCGTGTGAAGATGTTGGGAGGGACGGCCTGGGGAAACGATGGGGTCGAGACGGTCGACGGTGATGGGCTTGCCGCACCCCATGACGAAGAAGGCCTGAGAAGCTGGCTCGGGTTTGAGGCAGTTGGGGGGTTCTTGGGCGGTGGTGCTGGTGATGAGGCTGGTCGCCCAAAGGAGCGTAGTGAGGAGTATCATCTTGGACTATCCACTGTTGGAAGAGGGGCGTAAAGAAGTGGATTATGGTCAGTGTCTCGATGAGTAGTCGACCGTGGAAAAGAGAAAGAACGGCGAGGGTAGGAAGCAAGCTTGACTAAAAAGGAAAAGGTCAGCCAGGCAGAAACATATGGGAGACAATGACCTTTTAGCTGAACCAGACACCCCGAGACAAGGGGGCATGAAACAATGAGAGGAACGGCATGCATCACGGTTAGACACCTCGAACACTATGAAACGGTGTGGCTTGACCGTTGGGCATGTTGGTAACCTTGGTGTTTGTGTGCAATATGGAACCTGTTTGTCGCCGGACGACACGGCAGAGAACCGGAAACCAACAGCCCAACAATCCGGCCCAGTAGGTAAACGAGGTCTATGAGACGAGTCATCTAACACTGCAATTTCCTTGTCCTCCAGATAAACAGCGAGGACCAACCAGCCGACCGATAGTGTAGAAAACAATAAGACCAGTCGCATTGCATCGTATAATCGCAAGTCGAGATGGAAGAGGTGAAACTGTCGCTTGTCAATGCCACTGTTTGCCCATGATATCACATGTTTCTGTTCCGTTTCTGATTCATTGGCTTCGCTCGTCTTGGCGCAACCTAACACATGTCCGTTCATTTGTTCGTTCTATCCCATATCATACAAGAGTCGTTGTGTGGATTGTGATCCAAGAATCCGCATTCGCTTCCGCCATCGGCTGGGACTCGGGCTCGAGGGTATTAGAGTAGTACAGCGGATCAAACTCGTCGGAGTCGGTAGTGTACGTCGGTGGCGCGTGGAGAAGTGATGTAGCGTAGTGTATGCATTTATTGCCTGTATAGTCGTCGACGTTAGACGGCGAAACATTTTTAGGAAGCCAACAGGACCATGGCTGTAGGAGGAGACGAACACAATGAGCATCTCGCTCCAGGAGCTGTAGAGGAAGGCAACAGCAGCCTATAGTAGTAGTAGATGTTAGTATAGGTACATGATCATAGCAGAGTGTATAGGAGCCGGACGGGGCCGGACTGGGATGGAAGAACTCACGCCGTAGAAGGCGATGCTGCGGACGACGGAAGCGTTCTCGGAAGAAGTGAGAGAGTCGTAAGTAGAGCGGATGAAGCCCTTGGACTTGCGGCTGCCACCGGGGCGCTCGATGTATCTGGCGGAAGGCATGGTGATGGAGTGTCTCGGGGGTTGTCGCGATAACGGTGCTATCGGTTCGATGGAGTTGGAACTGAGGAACCGTGACGCCGCGACGGGACTCCAAGGCTCCAAGCAATCGCCGGCTCTGAAATTTTGGACTTTCTGGCAGGCAGAGCGACTGACAGTCAAGGGTGGCACGTGCCACTTTTCCTCCTTATCGGTATGTGCTTGGCGCCGTCATTAGCTCTTATCACTTACACCGCGGTGAATCCAGAAGAGCTTCCTTTGCAATTGAGCATAGTCACATGAACCAAGAAACAATTGTCCGAGATTTCAATCGATGAAAGTTTATACATGGTTAGACTCCAAATGAGAAAGGGCCATGATGTTGAAAAAGTCAAAAAAATCAAGGTTGCGTCTGCTGACTGTCCGCCCTGCCGCCCTGCAATGCTTCCGGCAGGCAAGCCCTGTAAGCGGTGGAGCTTAGCGCAGGTCCCACTGCCCCACCATTTGTCGGGGCCAGAACGATTCGTCATGTCATCCGTTGTCATGTGCTGGAATTTGTCACTGAACCCTCAACTCTCACCATTTGTCACCTTCTTCCATCGCATCGCAAACTGTCGCAACACTTGTCATCCCACCCTGTCTTCTCAAGGTCGACTATAAAATCTCGAAATCGCCAATCATTTAGGACAACAACGACTCAACGAATACACCACACATCATACACCAATGGCTGAAAACGAACGGCCCGTCTCCCCAACAGCGCCAGCGCCCGGCGGCTTCGTGCCTCCCGCAAATTCGCTCCCATCTCCAGCACCAAGTTCAGCATCAGCGGCCGCCGGATCAAATCTTCCACATCCACGACGAACGTCACTTCGACCCGGGTCAATCAAGGAGGATAAAGTTCGCAATTATGTTTCCGACAAGATGCTACACATCAGTCGACGATATGTCAAGCACTTCGCGATTCCCGATCCCAGCGACGAAATCACAGGTTACAAGTCCATGGCCGAGCTATGCAAAGACCTGGACGACGTAATCAACATTATTTGGTTGTCCGGTACTCGTAAGTCCGAGCCAAGCTACCAAAGGGTCACTACCAGTACTGACGTGCCTCTAGCCAGTCTACAAATACCTTACCTCCTCAACATCGCGAGCGAATTCACCACGTGGCTAGAAGGCTTCCCTCCGTCACCACAAGCGACCTTCTCTCTGCTACGAAAACTTGACCACTGCTTTGCTAGCCTATTATTTGGCTACGACATCGACACCAAGGAAACATTACCCGGCTTCGAGAACGGCCTTCGAGCTGGTCTGTCCCGGACAGACATGGTCCGCTGCAAGAGCGTCATCGAACGTACCCGTGTTTTGGTAGTTGAAGTCATGTCGAAAGAGCCAGTCGACGAACAAGATGGAATGGACACCAAAAATTCCGGAATTCAGACCCCGAAGCCAGACACGGATACAGACGTCGAAGCCGATGATCCGCCCGATGATCCGCCCGATGCGAACGACTTTGACGATGACGACGACGACGACGAAGACGAGCTCTTGCATATGAACGTTGCCAAAGTTTACGAGAATACGCTCGTCAAGCTCGGAGAAATACTGGGAGATGGAGGCGGTGTGGACACGATTCCTATGTCTGTGGACTGATCTGACTTGCAAGATATGACTGCCCATTACATCAGTCATCGTTACCTTGGCCCATATCGAGAATGCGCCAATGTTTACGATGCTTTGGTTCCGCCCCGTGGCTCACGCAGGTATGGCACAAAGGCCGAGACGAACCAGGACGTCGAAACTTGCCACTTCGCCAATGACTCGGATGAGAGACTCAACACCACAATATCTGCAACAACGGCAGCTACGAATTTATTTAGGCTATCTGCCAATAGAGAGTTAGATCATGCGGAAGCTTCAAAGAGCCATATCAAACTGGTAAGCGATCTTCTTGAAGACTGGCGTAAGGGCCGCTGTTAACCCGAGTTCGCTCTACTAGTTCCCTTTGCGGAGAGGGTTGCGCCCCCTGTAGCATGTTGAGGTTGCTGGCTGATTCTCGCGAACTGTTGGCTGTGGATATTTGACCGCTTCGCTCCCTGGCTGAGGTATCCAGAGAGGTTCTCGGTGGGATGCGATTGGATTGTTGACTTGACTTTCAGAGAGTAGAGACCGTAGATTATGGCCTCCACCCTTGAATGTACTCGACTGAATCAAGGGTTCTATCTTCTCTAACCTCTATATTAATGACGACGATCTTACTGCAAATTCGCAAAGCTGATGGCCATCGAAAACAAACTGGAATCATCTCGATTCACAAGCCCCCTAGCTCGACGAGCTGTAAGGCGTGCATGACTTCTCCTGCGAAGGGTTTAGCCGGTGGGGCGATTTGCGCGCAGCATCCCACTGGACGTTAAATGCGGGGGAGTCCGCGCCAGCAGGGGTGAGCTTTCGGCGGGGGAAGTGGCCGAGACCGTGAACGTGAACGTCAACTCCCGCTCTGTTGCCCGGTGACGTGGAGGGGCAACAGTGTGTCCGGGCACCTTGAGGGACACGGGCGAGAACATCACGAGGAGACGGGAACAACTGCGGGAGTAACATGAATGGAGAGGAAGAAAGAGGCCAGATAATCGAAACTCTAGGAAAGGGACGAGTTGCATACATCGCTGTACGACTTTCACAAGACACATCTCCGGGGCAGCACCATATCACGAACAACGAGGTCGGCGAACAGAGTCGGGAGCCAAGAATAGCAACCGGCGGGAACAATCGCGGGCGTAGGAACAAGGTGTCCCAGCACGCAATATTGGTAATTGGATGGCGATAGAATGTCAACATAATGGTTGGGGTTGCTTTTCCCGTCTCGCCTCTCATCTTCGATATGTTTCTTTCTTCTTGGCACTCCCCGATGCCAAGTTCAATGTTACGCGTTCACAGTTCACATTCGACACTCCATACCGAATACTGTTGAACTCGAAATCCATCATCTTCTTCTTCTTTCCTGACCACAAGATATTGAGGGGTCTTTCCAAGGTCTTCAAGATTGTTAGCCAAAAAGGGGTAAAATCCTCCGAGGCAAGACAGAGGGAGTGTTTTCCGCCGGCCCAATCAGAAAAGGGGAAACACCAATCAGTAGAGCCGGTATTCGATGGGGAGTTTTCCTTTTCTACCCGTCTCTATCCTTTCGCTGCTTCTTGCTTGCCTCCATGTCACTTGCAGTTGCAGTTGCTTTGCCATCCCTGTGCTGTTTGTTGTGCGGGGTTAAACAACGGGAAGGTCACGGACGGCACTTATATGGTAAGGTTCCTGTGTAATTACACGCTTAATACCTGTCCGTACCAACCTATAGAGCATGAGGACATGTTCCGTTCAGACAGCCCGGAAGCTAAGGATAAGAAAGATAATCAATCGAAAGGAGCCTATTGTTTTTCTGATATTGCCTCGACATACACTACTCATCCACAGGAACAAAAACCGTGGATGACATCAACCGAAGCCATGGCAGGAACAGATCCGACCATCGTATAAGTACCTTACATTACGTACTTTGCAGTACGAGGTGCCTCCTTGCTTGGGGTTCACCGTGATGGATGTCGGGGATGGTTGGAGCAATCATGATCCGAGAAGCTCACCACGAGCAGTGACCTTCCATTTTCACGGGGGACGAGCGGGGGGCGGGGTAGAATAATTCCTTTGTGTTCCTTCCCAGGATTTCACATCAACGTCCCTCTCGCCTCTCCCACCCTCCATTGAGAAACCCCCTCTCTTTACTAATACCGGAGCTTTCCTCTCTCCGATATCTTTCGTCTTCCTGTCCTCGATTTCTTCTTCTTTTCCATCCCCGTCCATACCAACACGGCTTGTTGAGCTTCCACATCACCAACCAAGCTTCAACTCGGAATCAATATCACAACTCCAAAAAGATCCATCAAACACAGCAACACAGCCAAAATGTCCGAGTGCCCCGTCCGCAAGTCCAACGTCGGTGGTGGTGGCACCAGGAACAACGACTGGTGGCCCGAGCAGCTCAAGCTCAACATCCTCCGCCAACACACTCCCGTCACCAACCCCCTTGATCCCGACTTCGACTATGCCGCTGCTTTCAAGAGCCTCGACTATGAAGGCCTCAAGAAGGACCTTACCCAGCTTATGACCGACTCCAAGGATTGGTGGCCTGCTGACTTTGGTCACTATGGCGGTCTCTTCATCCGTATGGCATGGCACAGCGCCGGTACCTACCGTGTCATGGACGGCCGCGGAGGCGGTGGTGAGGGTCAGCAGCGCTTTGCTCCTCTCAACAGTTGGCCCGACAACGTCTCTCTCGACAAGGCCCGTCGTCTTCTCTGGCCCATCAAGCAAAAGTACGGCAACAAGATCTCGTGGGCTGACTTGCTCCTTCTTACTGGCAACGTTGCCCTCGAGTCCATGGGCTTCAAGACCTTTGGCTTCGCCGGTGGCCGTCCCGACACCTGGGAGGCTGACGAGTCTACATACTGGGGTTCCGAGACTACATGGCTAGGTAACGAGGATCGTTACGCCGAGGGTCAGGAAGGCCACAAGGGACATGGTGTTGTCCAAGGTGACGAGTCTAAGAAGGATCACAAGGATATTCACACTCGTGACCTTCAGAACCCTCTCGCTGCCGCTCACATGGGTCTCATCTACGTCAACCCCGAAGGCCCTGATGGTATCCCCGACCCCGTCGCCTCAGCTAAGGATATCCGTGTTACCTTTGGCCGCATGGCTATGAACGACGAGGAGACTGTCGCTCTGATTGCTGGTGGTCACACCTTCGGCAAGACTCACGGCGCCGGTCCCACGCACTACGTTGGTAAGGAGCCAGAGGCCGCTCCTATCGAGCAACAGGGTCTTGGCTGGGCCAGTAGCTTTGGTCAAGGCAAGGGCCCTGATACCATCACCAGTGGTCTCGAAGTTACTTGGACACCAACTCCTACCAAGTGGGGAATGGGCTATCTCGAGTACCTCTACAAGTTTGAGTGGGAGCAGACCAAGAGTCCTGCTGGTGCCAACCAGTGGGTAGCCAAGAACGCTGAGCCCAGCATTCCAGATGCGTATGATCCCAACAAGAAGAAGCTCCCAACCATGTTGACGACTGATTTGGCTCTCCGCTACGATCCCGCCTATGACAAGATCTGCCGCGACTTCCTTGCGAACCCTGACAAGTTTGCCGATGCTTTTGCCCGCGCTTGGTTCAAGCTCCTTCACCGTGACATGGGCCCGCGCACTCGTTGGATCGGTCCCGAAGTTCCCTCCGAGGTCCTTCCTTGGGAGGACTACATCCCTCCCGTGGACTACCAGCTCATTGACGAGAATGACATCAGCTCCTTGAAGAAGGAGATCCTGGCTACCGGTGTCGCCCCCAAGAAGCTGATCTTCGTCGCCTGGTCCTCAGCCTCCACTTTCCGCGGTTCTGACAAGCGTGGTGGTGCCAATGGTGCCCGTATTCGTCTTGCGCCTCAGAACGAGTGGCAGGTCAACGATCCTGCCACGCTCCGCGAGGTCATTTCTGCTCTCGAGACTGTGCAGCAGAAGTTCAACAACACCCCCAGCGCCAAGAAAGTGTCCTTGGCCGATCTCATTGTCCTCGGAGGTGTTGCCGCCCTTGAGCAGGCATCTGGCTTGAGTGTTCCTTTCACTCCGGGCCGCAACGATGCTACTCAAGAGCAGACCGATGTGCACTCTTTCAGCCATCTCGAGCCTTATGCCGACGGCTTCCGCAACTACGGCAAGGGTACTTCGCGCGTACGCACAGAGCAGTTCCTCATTGACCGTGCCTCGCTGCTCACACTCTCTGCTCCCGAGCTCACTGCCCTCATTGGAGGTCTCCGTGTACTAGAGGCTAACTATGATGGTGGTTCCCACGGCGTTTTGACAAAGACTCCCGGCAAGCTTACCAACGACTTCTTTGTCAACCTGCTGGACACCAACACTGCGTGGAAGGCGGCTGATAACGAGGGCGAACTCTTCATCGGCTACGATCGCAAGACGCACGACAAGAAGTGGACTGCCACCAGGTCGGACCTCATCTTTGGATCGCACGCTGAGCTTCGCGCGCTTGCGGAGGTGTATGCCTCCGCGGACGGCGAGGAGAAGTTCAAGCGCGACTTCATTGCGGCTTGGCACAAGGTGATGAACCTGGATCGCTTTGATCTCAAGCAGGAGGGACGCAGCCAGAATACTCTCAAGCTTTAGGAGGCGAATATCCAAGTATTGCACGCAAGAGCTGCGTAGGCGCATTGACTTAAAGGAAAGTTGGCCGAACTATTGGAATTCCTGGGTGCCAGGACAAAGCGAGACTTGTGAACAGCTTTGGGGTGATATCGAAACGCGTTGGTGGACATCGAGGAGTGGAAGGACTTGTCTGAGCTACCGCGTCACCCACGTCTAGAGATTCCCCATAAAAAAGAGATAAAGGCGATGGGCCGGGGAATGCGAAGACTGGCTCGTGAGCGTACTCAAAGCGAAACTAAATCCGATGATACGGATGAAGATAGCAATTATTCAGTTTAGATGCTTGGTTTGGTCATGATGAAAATACGACTTGATATCCTTCTTAAAATTTTGGGTTGTTATAACCTCTTTGGTGAACGTGATCTTGGTACCTTTTGAGCGCATTCGAATCTCGGTTATTGTATGTTATTAGTACGCTAACTGATGCACAGCCAAGTCTGTAGAGAAAAAGATATTGTCCCATCTGATTCGCTACGTGGATCTCAGGATGCATGCTTCATCTTCTTGATGACCTTGCCGAACGACCAATTCTGTTCACAACTACGGATAGAAGAAACAGAAAAGTAGAACGAGAAATACAAGGAAGAAAAAAGGCAACGCTGGTGATAATGATACTCGCTGAATTTGCGCTGTGGAAGAGTGCCCAGGCGAACCCGAACAGCTCTCCCATAGCACTTGCCCGAAAAGTTTGCTCCCGATGGGAATCGAACGGGGGGCTCTCCGTTGGCTTGGCAAGAGCGGGACCACTCAGCTACTAAACCATTTTTGGCTTATTGTTGAATACCCCAAACACCGCTAAGTCTATATGGGCAATTATGGAAGGGGTTTGGTGGGTACTTCCATCCCATGTTGAAAATCACAAATCCGAAGTCCCAACTTCTCAACTCCCAACTGCGCTACTTCCACTTGACAGCTTCACAACTTTGCAACCTTGCGATTGTTAACGTCCAACTTACTTAGGAGTTAAGCGATTTGTTATTTTCTGACTTCACTTTAATCACCCGCTAGTTTAAAACGCCTACCGCCCATCCAGACATTTCTCTCTTCGCTATCATTCTTTTCTCTTTCTTCCTGGCCTATGGAATCGCGCGGATCGTGAGTGAACCGAATAGTGCTGCTTGGCCTTAGTGCGATATCTTTTGATGAATGAATGAATTTGAACTTTTAGTGAAAAAGTGACGACGGGACACTCGCGCGGGTGAATGACGGCCACGGGAAGTTCATTGTCATTGTCTGGACGAGACAAGGCGATTAGACGTCCTGTTCAATGGCGTTGTTAAGACTTACCAATAAGTCTCAGCCGTGCTTAGAAGATAATGTGTGTAGGACTCAATGATCCGGGCCAGTATGTGATGGTTATCAATGGGTTTGCGCGGGTTCAGTGAGAATTGGGTTTGGATGAAAGGTTAGTACAGTGGCTTCTTTGACGTCAAAACAACAAAAGTCACGGGTCTCGGGACGAGATGCATAGTCAAAAGGTTAACCACAATAGAAGACGTCTCTAGCAGATGACGAGTTGCTTATAGACAGAGGGGTTCGTAATGTCAAAGTACCTTTGTGCCAATGCCAGACATCGTCGTCCTTTTGCAATGGCTTTGTTCTCTGCCGCTTATACTATGGTAAGCTAGTCTGCTAGATGAAGGTTTTCAGCCTCGAACCGGAAGATATCAATGATCCTCTTGCCACGAAAGTTGTATAAATGTGTAACCCAGACTTCCCACCACAAACAATTTCTTCTCGCTCTTTCCTTCACATCCATACCCGCAGAACAAAACCTCTTTGTGCAAAACGCACTCCCACCCTGAACGTCAACGCACAGCCAAGCTCAAAATGCCCACCGACCATACCCGTAGCAAAAGAGAGCGCGACCGGTCCAGATCCCCTCATAGTTCCCGTCGCAGTAAGACCGACAAGGGCAAGGGAAAAGAGAAGGACGTATTGGTCCGCAAGCGGGTCAAGGAAGGTGAATCACCTCGCCGTCCGAACCCGCCCAGTTGGTTATTATGGATGGCCGGCGCTACACCCTCCAAAGAGAAGGGCAAGAAGCACGAGTACAGTCTGGAGAAGCGTGGAAAGGGCAAAGATCGTGAGCACAAGGATAGGAACAAGAAGAAGTATCTGAAGGACGAGTCCGACGATGAAGATGGGTATGCTAGCCCAGAGGAAAAGAAATCGCGGAAGCTACCGGAGACTGTCCAAGTGCGTAGCGGACAACGCGTTCCCAGAGAGGATGACTTGGACAACCTTGATGGTGAGAGCGTCTATGAGGCCAACATGCGTCGCCAGCGTGAACATAAACATCGACGCCCTAGGCATGAGAATCCTTAGATGGGATCCATGCAGAGTCAGAGTTATGTTCGAGCACCGCAGCAAGGGACGTGGAAGGAGACGGAGTTGGAGAGGCAGGCGAGGAGGGAAAGGGAAAGTTGGGAGAGGTTAAGCAGGGCGAGGGCGGAAGAAGGATCTGGAACAGGTGGAATAGGGCGGCAAGGACACAAAGAGATTCTCATCAATGGAGAGAGATATGTTAGACAAGGCTCGCGGGAACAGTTCTCGAACAGGGAGGTGCCACTGCCACAACCTCCTCTTCCTGTTGCTACCGAAAGCACTTCCAATGCGGGTGCCGATCAGGGGCCAATATGGCAACGGGTTCGGGAATTGTTAGAGAGAACCATCGCTATGGGGAATACCTTGACTGCTAGTAGCGCAAAACCCGAGGGGGAAAGGGAGAAAGAGGAGGAGAGAGGGAAGATGAAGACCGAACCAACCTCAACTCGCTGGTTGGAATCGCTCCCTTCATTGGGCTTTGGCAACGGGTCTGTTCCGCCACGATCAGCAGCAACTTCCAGTCACTCTCACCATCCACCCAGGGGTTCAACCCGCCGCCAACCCTCGTCGAGGAACTACCCAACCAGGAACACGGCTGAAGCCATAGCGGAAGCTAACGCATGCCCAGACCCGTTTCGTCAAGCATCTTGGGAGAGACGAGCTTGGGAAAACGAGCGGGCTCCAGGGGTAGAGTATGTTAAGCGCCCTGTAATGTCCTCGAATTCTCGACAGAAGGCCTCGAAATATCACCGCTATCCTCCTGCGCCAACTGCTGTGACTGTTCCCGAGTCAGATGTTAGCAGTCATGATCAGCCGACTCCAGAAGCAGAGGACCAGACTCACGATATATATCGGGTTCCCTCATTCCGCCTGAACTCAACGCACAATCCTCAACCACAACATCATTCTGCTGTTCCAGCTGCCAACACGCGTCGCCGTCGCCGCCGTGGTTATGACGAAGAGTTACCAACGGTGACGGAGAACAGCGGGCCATCGGCTCATGGACACGGTCGCAATTCTTAGGGAGAATATGCCAACTATTTCCCGCCGTGGTGGACCGAGGAGAAGAAGGGAAGGTGTTTGAAAAACGAGAGAAGAAATGAGGAAGCGAAGACTCGGGCCGCTCTTCTTGAGGCCAGGAAAAGGGAACTGAGAAAGTTGCATGATGAGAGAGTGAGGGACGTGGATGCAGTGAGAAGGTTGAGGGATCAGGAGGGAGGTCCATTCCTAGCACGAGCACGCCGGCGAGGTTAATCGTCCCTTCCATAAGTAATATTGAGAGATTCCTTTTCTTTTCCGATCATCTCGGCCTTAGGTTATTCTTATCATTGTTGCCTGTCGTTCCTTCCCGTGGTGTGCACTCTCTGAAATGCAGGTGGTGATGTCAGTAAATGCAGGCAAGCGCGATGCAGATTGGCGTTTGGACATGCCAGGTGCACCTACCGATGCCTCTTTCTCAAGCAGCCACTAGGTACTGCAAATATTTTCTGTGCATGACTTTCTTTTTTCGTCCTTGAACGGTCAGCTTCGCTACGGTCAGCCAACCTCACACCCACGGGTAATTCATTCCCTTTTTCCAAAATCCAACCAGCCAAGCCATGTTGCGTCCGGAATGGATTGAATCGGCACTTACTCACTCCAGAGCAGATCCTCTGGATCATCTGGGCTTTTTCGCTTTCCTTTTCTTTCCCCTCTGGAGGCCGGAGAGTGTCCAAAAGCAGCGAGGAACATCATCCAACAAGTCAGCAATCCACCAACATCAAAGGGATAACTCGATCACACGAAAAAAAAACCAGAGATACCGTCACTGTCATCAGATTCCCAGCTAAAAGAGCGAGTGTACATCAAGCGATATACCGTCAAGTCCACAACAATGTCCAGTCCAGAATCCGGCATCACAGGTCGTAACATGTTCCAAACAATCCGGTACCCAGGAAAGACCCAAGCCAAGTTGATCCTCCAAGCATAGCTCATTTTACCTCTGTTACCCATCCTGATCTCCCGTCAAAAGCTCGTTATGCTGACCTCTCCCACCGCATGGCTACAGGTGCTTAGGCCTTGTCAATAGGGATCACGTAGTCCTCAACCGAGCCACGCTTGTCGATCGGAATGACATAGTCTTCGACCGAGCCACGCTTGTCGATCGGAATGACATAGTCTTCGACCGAGGCACGCTTGTCGAATCCAATGACATAGTCCTCGACAGCACCGTCGCGCTTGTCGACTTCAATCACATAGTCTTCGACCGACGAACGCTTCTTGTCAATGGGAATGACATAGTCCTCGACCGAACCGTGGCGCTTGTCAAAGGCAATAACGTAGTCCTCGACAGCACCGTCACGCTTGTCGACTTCAATGACATAGTCTTCCACCGAAGACCTCTTGTCAAAGGCAATGACGTAGTCCTCAACGGATGAACGCTATCCTCCCTCTTAGGTTAGGAACATGAATCTCATATCACTCTCTTGACATAGGGACAGACTAACCTCGGCGGCAGGAGCGGCAAGGACGCTGACGCAGAAAGCTGCAATCAGAACAGAGCTTGAATACTTCATGATTGTAGTGGATGCTGGTTGAGGATAGCTGGATAGGTGTAGTCGAGTGGTAAGTGTTCCTGTGGTTGATAATGAATTGTGCAGGACTGATGGTTGCTGATAGTCTGACTGTGAGGACGATGCCTTCACCACTTATACCTTCAAGAACCACGTCTCAGTCAGTCCATGCATGCGGCCACAGCTAACCCGACTTAGCTCAGGCGCCCTCAATTCCCGTTGCCTGGCTTCCCGGTGCTTTCGTCAGGAAGCGTTTCACCCTCGAGGTCGACAATCTGCTGAACCGAAAGCCATCACGAGCGCCACGCAAGCGCATCCAACTCATGATCCGCCTTCTGGCTCGGTAATCGATGAAGCAGTCACCGGCATGAAGAAGCTGGCGCCCTTACCGTATCCAGTCACACTCACACAATGACCTTGCTCTTCCCATGTGTGCGCATACAAACTCCGACCGCGCCTGAAAGCTTGTGCGCTGACACCAGCACTTGTGGTAGCATCTCCAAACATCATATTCATGCCACTTCCCACATCCGGCGACAAAGGCCTCATACAATTCACCTGCCCTTACTGTGTTTGGCGCTTCCTTGATTTCTTTCACTTTGGCGCAGCTAAAGCGCCGCGCTTCTTTGAGATTTGGCACTGAGCACTAGTAGGCCCGCGCCGCGCTCCAAGAAGCTGTATGGCATCAGGGCGCTTGGGCTTTGGGAACTGTTGCGCAAAAGAGAGGATCCAATGCCAATTTGATATTACTATTTCGTCAAATCGGTGGTGGTTAACGGCTAATCTGCTACTCCATGGGCAGTGTTAGCTGCTCCTTGTCGTTGGTGTTCTGGGTCTTTTCTCACACAGACATCCGGCACTGAACACCAAGTAGCCATATTGACAGGCTGAATCGTGCAGTGATACATTGCATTTTCCCTTGACATTCCTCGGACCAGAAAGTGTCGTTACTGAACTTCAAACTCTGTCCACTGGTCAAAGTTTAAGTTCGGTGTCTTGATCCGTCAACCTTCTGCACACATAGAGACATAAGACATAGAGATGTTAGCCTTGGCACGCAGTGGCTCGTCTGATGGGCGAGTGTCTTTCAGCGGGAGTGGAAGCAGCTGTTTTGGTTTGACTATGATATCTTGTCCACATCGGAACATGTAGGCGGAACATGCCGAACCGGAGCAACTTGGCACTCTTTCATTTCCCATTGCCTATCCGAGGTGTGGCGAAGGGTTACTCACATGTTTACTGGAGTGGCCAGTGACTCGCGGTAATCTCTTCAGTATCTACATTCAGACGCATGTTACTGTTGATGGTCAAAAGTCGAGTGTCGTGTCTGGTTATAGCTCTTCAGCCTTCGCTAACATTGCGCCCAGGCCTCTTCGTGTGGGAATGTCTCCTTTCCCTATTTCGATGACCCTTGACCGTGGCCCCAACACCTCTCTCGACCATAACTCCCAGCAACTCAAATGAACAACAGACCCAAATTTGACCGCTGCATGATTTCCCTCCAATCAACCCTCACCGAAGATGACGAAAGCGACCGATCTCTTCCAAGACTGCCACTGCTTTCCTGGGACACAAAATCCGAACCTCTTCTCACACCATCGACTTCTTTCCAGCACTCCTCAACAATGGCCTTTAGTTCTCTCAAACTTCCCAGGGTCGAGTCGACGCTTGATAGCCGGTCAAGAATCAGATATTGTTCAAACACCTCTCTCTGCTTCCCCGTGGCAAGACTTGCGCAAACACAATAAGGCCATGCCAAGCTCCTGGGGCTTGTGGAATCGGGTATCATCTTCCAAGCCACAATTGAGCGCTCAATACTTTCGCTTATCTCAGGCACGCTGACCAGAGGTCCTGACACAATTGCGTGCAGGTGAGTGAGCAAGGCGTAAGCAAACACAAGACTTTGGAGACGCTTGTCGCCGCCACTCATTTCCAGGCGTTTGATGCTCGCTTCAACTGTATCTTCCAGTCTGGAGGCCCGGTTGACCAGTTCTCTTATACTAAGGTTGCCCTGGTTTTCCTGGTCTCTCTTCCATTCCTCCAGAGCTGTTGCGTCCATAATCGTCACCAAGATCCAAGCCTCACAACCCGTCGTAGCCTCGAACGAAGTGCAGAAGGAGGGAGAAGCGAGAAGTTCTCGGTAAGACGGTGCCCCAAAAGGGATCTTCTTGAGCGAAGATGATGAGAGGATGTCATTCCAAACCAGAATGGCACGAAAAAAGGAGAGGGCTGTTCTTTCCATAGGGGAGGGGCTCAGTGGTGTTGGGTTGCTGGTTCCTGATGGGTGACTGAGCGCGAGTTGGTGTTGGTGAGCCTCAGGCTTGGGAGACGACGCGGCGGGCCCGGTCTCACACTCTGAGGGCTGGCGCAAATCCTCAAGGAGGATCTGGACTGCGGAAGCCAGGTAAGAGTGGCAACTTTGCATATTTTTCCCCAGAGCCTGGAACAGAGGTCAATAACAACAGCTTAGGAAACACTACGCTCAACAAACGCATTCATGCCACTTACCTCTAACAGGGCGAGCTGTACCGAGCATATCAATTTTTCGCCAAACACCGAACCCGAGCATTGTCGATTGGGATCCGTAAGTCTACAAAAGCTGTCCAAAGCTTGCGCCCTGTGCGATTGATAGTCATGGACTGCTTTGGCGCGAGCATCACCACGTCCGACAAGGATCAGGGACATGTGATAAGCGCTCATGCTAAGGGAAGCGTGATAAAAGGTCGGTGACCTCATCAGCAGAAAGAGTGCCCAGCTCCTTTGTGTTGCCGATGATGAGCGATATGAGCCGTGCTGCAACGGACATGTCTCGCCAATGAAGTGCATAACCAATTCGATATCATTCTCAGAGGTTGGAGGACCACGCATCCCTATGCCAGTACTACTGTCGCCTAAGCAGGAGAGACAGAGCGGTGTTGGACCTTCTAGTGTTTGTGTGGATTGACATGGAGCTTCGAGGAGTTGCTGTGGTACTAGAGGCTCGGCTGATGATGTTTCAGCCATGACAGCGTCCGTCTGTTCTTGGGCCATCCAGATATCATCGCTGTAACCGGCAGTAAAAGAATCGGGCGCTATCGTCAAAGCATCGAGATATTCGAACTCTACCGCTCCATTCCGCTCATGGCCTGGAGAGGGAGACAATGGAAAAGAGAAATTCGACACCAAGAAGGGCGACAGAGAAGCTGGCTCGGTGACAGTAACAGGAGGACTACAGATGTCAATAGTACCCCCGGAGGATGTCGATGATTCAGAGACTGATGGATGCGAGGCATGGCTTTGAGTCGCTGTTGACCTTCGACGCCTTCGAGTTTGGAGTTGAAGCCTGGTTGCCTCTTCCCTCTCTTTGTCTCCCCTGTCTTTCCAGTTGGGTTTTGGGCCGTACCCATGGCAGAAAATGTTTCGAGATTCGCAGTTGGAGCATGGTGGCCCTCCTTCGAGGCACTTTTTGCGGCGCAGACGGCACGTCCAACATCCACTTTTGCTGCGTTGACCTGACGGCATTGAAAAATGGAAAGGAATCGGTTTGCGCAACGTAAGCCTGATATTGCCCAGTCAGCTTGTTGTTGATATTTTGCTAATCGGTGGCAGTGGACAGGTGACGGCTTACTGAGTGGATGGGAAGGGGTTTGCTCTGGTGTAACAGAGCAAACCTTCTGAGACCAAGACAGGTGTGGGAACGGGAAACCGATGGGTAGGGTGAGACTGAGGACTTGAACAGAACTTGTGAACGACGACAACAAGTGTCGAAATGTCATTTTCATGACAGAGACGAAAAGCAAAGGCAATCTGTCGCTTTTTGCAGTCTCATGCCTACGGCCCTTCGTCTGTCTCATGGAGGCCCTCTGCAAGCGCAGAGTGGAATCCAAGATCCAGATCCAGAACACTGATTTGTTGACATTCAACCGGGAAGGTGCGAATACCAGCCAAAGCGACGGAAAGGGTCTCCGTCAAGTCGTCAACCACCGAGATGAAAATCCGAGGATGCCAAGATCGGACCCTGATTGTTAGTGATCGACATTGCAGGACAGCTGAAAGCTGGGAATACCCTAGAATCTTCAGGAATGGGTAAGTCTCCCAACTACAGACTGCAGAGACAAGACAAGGCTTTTCCCGATGAGTTATTCGAAAGGCGAGGGGTCCGCGATGCGAAAAGTGAGGAGGTTTAGTTTGGGGGTTCTGGGCGAGCGGGCGGATAGCTAGCAGAAAGGCCACGAGTGCCCTAGCAAAACGATATCATATCGTGTACGTGATTGGCGAAGTGTCCAAGACGACTTTGATGCCCAACAAATTGTAGGTCCTCGAGGCTGTTTCATAAAGCAGGTCTTCGGAGATCACTGTTGAGTGACGCTGACGGGTAAGCAGGAAGCTTCATGGTCGGCGACCTGCAGGGACATCACCAATTTGCGCTTGCTCAAAAGAATCCCAGTTAGTTATTGGTGTACACCAGTATGGGTTCACTTTTACGCCATGGGTACTGACATTCGATCTCCTTAGTAACGAGAAATCGGAAGGCATTCCAGCATCCTCATGCTTTCTCTGGATGTTGGCGTCAACTAGCAACATTCAAAAGATACGGATTGGGCGCGCCAGAGTGTACCGGGCGACGTTCTTTGAGATGATCTGGAGAAGAAACAAGGTCATCCGCTAACCTGAGCAGTCTCGGTAGTCTGGCCGAAGCCTCGATGCCATACATGGATCCCACCAAGAGCGCAAGCATACATCTATAGATCCGGGCGGGTAATCGATCTTCTTGTCTCATTGGCCAGGATGCGGCATGATGTGGGACGGGTAGATGCCGAACCAATCCAAAATTCAGGGGCTAGGCACGGAGCAAACCCCGGCGTGCAATGAATGGCGGCGGACTTCGAGACAACAACAGCCAAAGGATCCATTCACCAGTAGTGCCTACTATAGCTGCGGCTGACGAGCAACTTGCCAGAATAACGAGATAAGATACACATTTCCCTCACCCTTACCCATTTTGAGAAGGCGGTTGAGAAGAATTATACGGATACGCAATAACGTCACGCGCCAGGTTATATTGAAGATCCGGCGCCCTCTCCGCGGTGGTGGTGGGATGGGCTCACTTGCCCACCGAGGTAAGTAGACACAGCGTTTGTTGGTTTCCCACATAAGATCTGGGCCCTTGTATGCTTTCTAACATCTGCAGTTAGGTTGGTACCCAAAGCGTGACATCCGCCCTTTGTGTCCCATCCTTGTGTGATACGTATGTCGAGGAATTTTGTTCGCGTCGCCCTTTCCTGTGCTGTGCCCATCGAAATCTTCCTGTCAGGGTACGAATTCACCACATCCCCTACATCTGTTTTCACCGCTACTTTACATCAACCCTTCTTCTTCCTCCCTCCTCCTTCAAACTCTCACCTCCATAAACTATGAATAACATCTCTCTCACTTTAGATCCATGAGCTGAATGCTGAACTACCTAGTGCTGCATGATAGCTATGTAAGAAAGATGCAATAATTGTAAGTCATCATGGAGCTTTTCGCACGCTCGCCATTTTTGGTAGGGTATCGGCGCAGATTTGAGGAATGGCCTTCCCGGAACGGTGTGTTATGCTAACTTCATGAAGTACCTCAGGTGTGACTTGGTCCTACAAGTGAAAAGTATTCAATATTCGTGTCTCCAGCTGTGACGTTCCCCACCCCACGGACCTTTCCGCAACGGGCCCGGCCCGGTCGTATTGGGACCCGCTTTCCGGCATATCAAGATCGGGACCAAGACTGCGGGACCGCAGGGCCCCGGCGACGTCCCCCGCTTGGTACAACACCAGGCTTAACACACATGTGAGGTTTCCCCGCTACGTAAACACAATGGGTAGATCTCTTTTGTCCATTTCTTTTACGTAAAACTACCCAAGCACGACGGACACCATCGCATAAAGATGTGGGACATGGCTCTGTGAAATCCATTCCTTCGGTTGCACAAGGTGGAGAGGTTCCAGTCCCATGAAATTGGTTGTTCCGCGTTATCGGGGATTGCAAGGTAATGCTGATGGTGGCTTGTGTTACAGATAGGTACTCTATCTTGTTGCCGAATTGGAAATGGTGGCGGTTTCCGCTCCTCCTTCACGAAGCAAGACGCAGTGAAACAGATTGAACGAGCGGGTAACTCCGCGAAGCAACCCCTCCCCCAGAACGCCACTGTTGTACGACGAACCACAAAGTCACCGAGTGGTAGCTTTCCCATGTCCGAGACCCTCGAGAAACTATCGATGCTGAAGGCTGGGGAGGTGAATGCGGTTAACTCTTCTACCGAGACAAATCAACAAAACGAGTGTTACGTGTGGGGCAGGGTTGGACAGGACGGCTGCGTTTCGACAAAGACCGGGCGTTGGACAATCTGAGTGGCACCGTGGCTGGGTCTGGTCAGAATGGGATTGTTACTATGTTACTTGTTTGGGGGAGGGTTCATGGAGAGAAGCCAAGAGGAGCGGGATTGGACTGACGCTGGTGAAAGACACAGAAAAGATTCCCGAATTCGAAGCCATGAATGGCTTGGGTCGAATGAGGTTGGTGGGCGGGGGCCCATACGACTTATGGACCTGCTCCCGGTGCTTCACAAAGGAATACCTATACCATATGTCAGTAAGTGAGAGGCGAATTTGGGACGAGAAGCAAGAAGGACGGACGAAAAGAAAGAAAGACATGTCCGTCATTGTGTGAGTGTCTATCCTGAATTCTAGGTACCCCGAGGGCCGCACACTCCACCCTGACCTATCCCAAGGGCATCCGTACCTCCCCCAAATTCCTTCGTGTACCTCCCGCCCTTCACCCACCTCCCGACCCTCCCCCACCACAAAACATCAGATGGAATCTGCCCCTTCCGTCAACCGCCTGCGCCCCGGCCCGCTGCCGCCGGGCCCTGGCAAGCCCCCAGGCACTTGATAAGTACCTAATTCAGGCCCAGTAGTCAGCGATCTCCTCGAGACCAGGTATTTGCCCGTCGGGTAGGTATAGTTAACTGGTCCCATTGAGGACTCTTGAAGCTGGGGCCCCAGCCCAAGAGGTTCCGCGTTCGAATCGTAGACCAAGTGCGTTCGATGATCTCGTTCCCGAGGAGAAAAGAGAGGTTGGAAAATTCTTTTTTTCCCTCTAGAGCTGTTTTGTTTTTGTGGGCTTGGTTTTTTTTCATCGTTTTTCATCTGTTGTTGGGGCAGCTACTTGAGTTTTGTTGCATGAGCGATGCATCTCCCGGTCATATCTTTCAAAATCCACCAACATGTTATATCACAGCCACTTTACCACCTGGAGTGAAAGGAAATCGGGGAAGAACTTCCGTCTTGGTGCCATAAGTTGTGTTAGGGCAATTCGCAATTTAGGCTCCGACCATATCACCTATCTACCTCTAGACTAGCTACCAACACATCGCCCATACTCCCCTTTTTCGTCTTCATCAAACATCCTCCACATCACCTCCCTCGCAACTTCCCACATCTTAGCCGGCCTGAATAACATCTCCGCCGTAATGAACCGTCTACAGTCAGCTGGTTCGTAGATGAATTGCGCTGGGACTTGAGCAGCCATTTCCTTCACACCATTTTTGCTAGCATCTGAATGTTCAACGGGGAGGTAATACAAATCCCTAAAGTTTACCCCCGCCCCAAGACCGTTGAGTCCCAACCTCAATGGAAAATCTTCTAGAGAAACGGGGGCCAGCTCTTTTAGTCTCGCTAATTCTTCATCTGTTAACAAGGCAGCTTTACTGGAGGAAGGGGAAAGAGTGGAATTTGTGACAGCTAACTCAATAGCTCTTTGGACGTGCTTGTAAATGGTGGAGAGTGAATAGTATTGCCCGCCTTTGACGCCGCCTACTGCTTGCATGGGGCCGAGACGGGGGCGGCCGCCAAAGGTTAGGGTGCGGATGCCGGGACTGGGACTGGGACTGGGGAGGCCAAGATGCCGGAGTAAAGAAATGAGGAGGGCGCAAGTGGAGGCGCATTGGCCGTTTGTTATCTTGTCATGTGTTAACATCGCATTCATGAACAGGAAGACAGAAACAAGAGGGAGAGGGAGAAACATACCACGACGATATTCTCCGCCTTAAACGGGCGACTCCCATTCCTCATCCACGCAAACGGGCCATACCCAAATACCGGCTCCTCCAACGTACTTGCCAGGTTCAGATCAAAATGGGCTAACAAACTTGACATGCTTCCCTCTTTTGTTCCCTCCGGCCCCAAAAGCTGTTCCCACCCCATAAAGATTCTCTTCTGATCCGCCCCCACCGCCACACCAGCAACGAAAGGGGGATCACTCGGCACATCTTTCTCGTCCTCAACACCCCCATAAGCCTCGCTATAGACCTTCACCATCAACCTCACCAACTCCGTAACCCGAAACCGAGTCGCAGTCCGAATAGGCAAGTCCGGGAACAAGATCTTGAAGATGTTGAACCCCGGTATCACGTCTCCACCACTGTTTCCCTGGAGATCGATGATGAGTTTTGTTTTCCCGTCTTGGTGTGAGGCGCGGGTGAGGAATTCAAGAGCTGTTTGCGAGAAGTTGGACTTGGACCCTGACGTGAACCGAAAGGTGGGGATTTGAAGGACTGCTGTGTCGTTGTGGGGAGGGGGGAGGTAGTACCCGCGCAGAGAGTTGTTGGGGGTGTGGATGATGGGGAGCGGATATGGAGCTTGCGTGCCTGGGGGTTTTGGTCCGTCAGGGTGTTGGGAGGGGGGATGGGCATCCGTATCGGAAAGGCTCTGGAGTAAGGGCTCGTGGCCAGGTAAACAAGCTGCCTTCCATAGACTCTCGCCATCGGTATAGGTCATCGGTCCCAACCCGTTTGTTGCTGGCCAACTGGCTGTGGTGTTAACCTCTAGTTTTGTTTCATTGGCAAACTTGAGGATATATTGAGCAGCACCGGGCCACAAGCCCTCGTAACTCTGCCACCCGCCCCCGGTGAGTAAGCCGGTGAACTGGTTGACAGGCCAGGGAAAGAGATGGTTCCATCGGGCGTCGGGGTCGTGGAGCTCAAAGGTTCGTGCCAAGTGCGCCTGCAGGAAATAGTCGGCGGAGGCGGAGTTGATTGATACTAGGTGGGAGAGGTTATCGGCTGGAAATCCGGCGTGGATCAAGCTTGCATCATGGAAAGTGTAGATCTTTGGGAGAGAAAGACCGTCGGTGGAGATGGAGACCACGGCTGGAGTCCGGTGGAAACGAAAGATTTTGTGCGAGCAGAGGTTGAGGGAGAGGTGGCCTTCGTTGGCTCGTTGGAGGAGGGATTTGATGTCGTTGTCGAAGGAGTAGTGGGAATTGTAGACGCCTTGTTGGGCTTTGTCCCGAATTTTGGAGAAGCCGGCGAGGAGGTCGATGGAGGGTGTGATGTAGCCTGGTGGTGGGTCTATCTGGTGGTTAGCCAACTGGAGGTGACTCGTAAATAGAGTCCGATGGAATGTTGGGAGACTCACGTTTGAGGCTATCCAGAGTTGACTGAAACTGGAGGTATTTCAGGTACTCGTCTATAAACTTGACTGCCCGTTGGGAGTCGAAAGGCATGGACATGAGACAATCGTAGGCTGTTTGCTGAGGAATATCGTAGAAGTCGCCATGGCCTACAAAGGGGTCAGCGTTGATGAACAACACGATGGGCAAACTGGGCCTGCACGAACCGCCATTCTTGGTCCAGAGGTCATATGAGCGGGCTATTTCTGAGCAAGCATTGCTTTCAATGGCCTCCCATTGTGAGTTTGGGTCCGGTTGTGTTGATACGCCTGATGTCAGGGCTAGTAGTATGAGGGAAAGCATCATGAACATTGCCGTCGTGCCACGGGTTGGTGTTGGGGCAGGTGCTGGGATGGAGCCCACATAGAGGTAGACGCCGGTCGAGGATGGAAGCTGTCGTCCGAGTGTTAGTGGTCGCCCGCTATACATGCCAGGGATAGCAACCTGCACTAACACTTACAACGTCCGTGAACATTCGCGGAAAGTGGGGCATCCCTGTCTTGATGCTCCACCAATGCCCGTTTACCTACTACAGCCTCGCAAGGTCCCAGGCTTCTCTTTTCCTCTTCCACCCTCCTCAGAAGACACGACACCTACCAGCACTCGACGGTGACAAGTCCTCCAATCACACAGCTCAACAATGGCGACAACATCGACAACCTCCGACAGCGATCCCCTCCCATCAGGCTGAGCGCAAGTGGCCATGGATTTGGCGCGAATCTTGGGCGATGGCGCCAACCGAAAAGAAGAGCGCCGACTGCGCCAGCGACGGCATGGCCATGTTCCAACGCGAAACGCGGCGCCGAACGATATGACGCGCCTGTAGAAGCGCCGGCGAGCGTCAATGCAGCGCCTCTACTCAGTCCCGTAGGCGGCACGCCGACCACGATAGCGCAATGGGAGCGCCAGAAGAGTACCACAAGCAGCGCCGGGCAGCGTCCCGCAACATGGACCCGCGCCCGGATCCCAAAGTGCTGCCACGCCAGCTATTCGGAGACGCGGCAGGTTCCTCGGTGGATGGTAGCTATCTGGGCCGTAACCATGAGGCCTGGTTACCTTGGTGCCATCTCTGCTGTTCCTGGATCTGGTAGCTTTCTCGCAGCGAACGAAAGGAATCTGACATCGTGAACATACCTCGCTTTATCAACACTCGACGGACTAGGACCTAAAACTATGGATCACTACAGGGACGACAGCAGCACCCATCGGTCTTCGGCTTCGGGATCGCATATGGCCGACGACGACATGGAGGAGAAGGAAAACCTCCTTGAGACTGGAGCCACCCGTTCTCCGCCTCAGAAGAAGAGCACATTCTCAATCATGAGTCTTCCATGTACTACCTTCTTTCTTGCATTATCCAACGTCCTTCTACTAGCAGCCTTGGCGGTTGTTGCTGTGCGGCCCATGACGAAGATAAGAGGAACACCTGGAGTCCAACAAGCGATAAACTTCCCGGAACAACCACCATGGGAGCCCCAAGTGGATTTCCGAACCGAGATATTTCGGTTCCAAACAATTTACGGGGCCGAGCCGAGCGACGAGGTTGAGCAGGCTTGGACAGCCATGATCCCTAGTATGCATTTCTGCATCCCCTTACGTTGATATCCTCGAAGAACGGTTCTAACAGCTCGCCTGAAACAAACAGAAGGCAAAGGTTTCATCGTCCTCCCCAACAAAACAGCCGAAGCGTTGCCAGATGACCTTCCAAGGCTGGATAAGTCCAAGAAAGAACAACATGCCATGATCACCGTGTTTCATCAGCTCCACTGCTTGGTTCGTTTTCCCCTTGAGAAAAGATACAACCAACTGCTAACACTCCGTCGGTCAAAAAGTACATGACCCGCGCAGGCTACTTCGCCGCCAAGTCCGGCTCCCTCGACGAAATCAACACCCCGCACCTGATGCACTGCTGGGACTACCTCCGACAGGGCATCATGTGCAATGCTGATACCACGCTGGAGTGGATCTACCCGCCTGACGAGACGGGCAGCACTGGCTGGGGGTATCAGCATACGTGTAGGAACTTCCAGGCTGTGTTCGAGTGGGCGGAGCGACATCGGTTCAGGGAGTGGAAGGTTATTCATTAGGGATAAATGTAATGTCGACCCGGGTGAAAGGGTGCTGGGTTGGAAAGGGTGAATGGAGATATCCTGGGAGATTGATAAGGTTGAGGGAGGGATACCTTCCTGAAACTTATGGGTTTTTTTAACATGGATCTGATAAAACAATCGAAATCGTTCTGATCCAGGAGAGATGATCAAGAGAGAAAGGGAACAATGACGATAGTGGGCATTTAGTTGACGGGCTTAGGAGATAATTGCCTTGGAAAGTCTAGCAAGCTTGAGGCCTGATAAGCTCTGCAAGGACACCTAGATCGGAGGTTGGTACGTAATTTTTATGGACACATCATACTTGCGGTAGTCGAAGACAATGTATGTACATCAGAGCCACCTATCCGCCTCTCTGTAACACAATTCTTGATGATATTCTTATTCATTGGATCTTTCGTCCTTTGCTATATCTACTCTTTCCCCAAATCGCCACTCACACCCTCCATGAGTTCAAACCAAATAGACACGCCAAACACCCCACTTACATCTACACCACCTCACTCAGCAAACCCCATATTCCCCCCAACCCACTCCCTAATCTTCTCAAAATCCCTACACTTCTTTCTCAAATTGAAATCGCTCTTAAACCCATTTTTGCGGCTCGCATCCTTAAGAAACACCACGGGCGTCACATCGGCCGTGCACATGATGGCTTTCCGGATGGTCTCGATGCAGTGGTCGATGTGGCCCCTCACGAGCTCGGGGGGAGCCCGAAAGGCGGTGACGTTGGAGTAATCGTACGAGTGGGAGAGGTGGTAGGTGTATTGTCTGACCAGGTTCAGACAGTGTAGCTGGTGGAAGACGTCAAAGAAGCCTAGCATGCCGCCGCCGTATTGGGAGGAGACGTGGGCGTAGTTGCTGGCGGGCGTTTTGTTGAGGAGTGGCATGGCGGATTCTGGGAAGTGGATTGTTGGCACTGTTCGGTCATATCAGCACATTCAATTCACACTATCACAAAGTTGAATGCTGAAGAAGGGATCATAATGTGAAAGAGTAGGAACGATAAGGCACTCACTCCGCCATAACTTGATCCAAGCCTCCTCCACCTCCGGGGTTGGCTGTCCTCTGTAAGGAGACGGCTGCATGAGGTGGTTCTGGTCTGTGAACTCTACATATCGCAGGTCATCGGTTTCTAGGTATGGGGCTGATTTTGTTGGGCGTTAGCATTATCATTCTCTTCCGTTCTCTCTTCCCAGTTGCAGTAAGTAGGGAGATGAACTCACAATAAGGAGACAACTGTCTCGCGCACGCCAAATCGCTTGGTGCCTTTCGAGAGACAACAAAAGCGTAGACGGCCAAAAGGGTGATGACTACTACTTGGGATATGAGAATGGCTGGGTGTGATAATACTGAACGTTGTCGCTTGGTGGTGATGAAGCCAGCTGACCAGTGAGTGCTAGGCGTGTTTCTTCCGGTTTCTTCAGAGGAGGAATTCTCGACGGGATCATATTTCACTTCCTTGTGGTTTTCGCCAGGTGCGAATGGATTTTTGAAGATGTTCATCTTGTGGCTGGGGATGATACAGAAGCCAAAGCTGAAGTTAGGGGAGTCTGGCGAGTTTGGTGATGTGGTGCTAGATGGAGTGCAATGAAGTCAAACTCCTCAGAGAACAACGGCAGCTAACTGAAAAGACGGCCTTGAGAAAGTTAGTCAGGCTGTGGTATTTTCTCTCAGTGGTTGATTATTCCGTGATAATAGTGGATGAACCATATGTCTAGCGCTGGCGTTGTCATTGTGGTTGCGCCAAATTTCCCCTTTGGGAGTATGCGCTTCGCATTGCCGAGCCATCCAGGCATTGCGAGTGGACGAGTGGTAGCACGATCCAGAATTTGCCCGTTGACTACTACCAGTATTCCTTTTCTTCAAAGGACAGGGAAACCATCCATGAACAGGAAATAAGGAAAAGAAGAAAAAAAATCAAAATGAAAAAAAATGAGCGGGTGGGGTCCGTAACGGATTCGAATCGTTGTCTTCCTGCGGCACGTATGCAGACGAGGATTTACCTCGCCAGGAATGTTCCCAGTTACACCAACGAACCACACCACGGAAGAAGGTCCTGACAACCTTACTTAAATATTCCAGGAAGAGGTTCAGAGTCGGGATGAAGGGCAAAGTCATTCTCATGAAGGCACCGAAGTTTGAGTCGAGCTCGTATGGGCCTCGAGACCACCCGAGCTCATCCCGTCCTCTCCTGACCCTCCTCAAGGGCCAGACCTACCGACTAGAAGAGCGTGGAGAAGACACTGAGGCCGGATACTTTCCCAACTGGTACAGCAAGCTAACAGTTCCTTATCTCAGGTCATGAGATACATGTACCTACCTACGAACACAACCCGTCTGTTTCCGCGAGTGTGTCTGTCTGCTTGACTTGGGTTAGACCGTGGTGCGCAGCTAGGTGTGCCAAAGGCCGTGATGTCGACGTTGACTTGCGTGGTTTGAGGAGGAAAGTGTACGACTGTGATTTCCCAGGTTGAGTCTATCCGGAAATGATTGTCCAGAAGAGTTTGCTTCATCTCTCACGATGTTGACATCACGATGGATGTGGACTTGGTTGCTGGAGGAACGTCACGAGTGGTCAAACGCTCGGACCACCATCGGATTATTTTGGCACAGCGGACACTACGCTGTAAATACGCTGTAAATACAGTGGAAGCCACTATGCTCCTGCCCACCTGCACCTGGCACCTCATCCCTCCGGTCCTGCCAAAGATTGTTTGCCTCCTCACAACATCACGACTCTTGAGTTGAAGTCAGTGGCACACAGTTATGATACATCAACGGGTAAACCCAAGTCTGCATCTTCTTCTCTTCTCCCTTCTCAGCCATGATCAAAGAGTTTCCAATATGCTGTATGCAATGCGCTGTCAAACTGTCAGTGTCTGTCGCTCCTCGACCTCCACGAACACGGCAAGAAGCTAACTCACCTCCATGATAGAACTGATGACACCTCGCATCCATCATCCCAATTCCCTTGCTCAGCGCATAAATGATCTTCCTGGAACAATAAAGACAATGCAAATCGTGCGAAGCCTGGTACCGGGTATACACAACCGAGAAGTTGCCCGTCTGCAGATCCGGCACCGCCTCCGGGGGAACTTCCATGGTGGCGTTGCTGTCCCAGTACCAGGTCCAGTCCGCCATCATGTCGCCAAAGTTCTCCTTGTACTCCTCGACCACGTCGGGGAAGGCACATACTCGGGGAACCCAGGCTGCTAGCTGTTGTTCGAATATGCAGCCTCTGGCTTGGGCTTCTGATGGTGAGCTGCCGCACTGCTTCACTTCGTTTTTGTGGCTTGGTCGGTTGTCTTCGATGCCGTGGCCGTGGCCATGGTGAGTGGTGGTGGCGGTGGTGGTAGATGAGGAGTGGGGTTCTGACTGATGTCTTGTGGGAGACGAGATATGATGGCAGACGGAACGGCGAGTCAGGACATGGCTGAAAAGTGCCGCTCCGGTAACTGCTGTGAGCAACAAGACTATCAATGTCCATAATCGCCTTCCCTTGCCCGGGAGGCTACTATCACCCGTCTCGTACTCGCAGCGCTTGAGACTTTGTCGGTTCAGCTGTGCTTGTTCATCGTCTTCGCTATCTTCGCCCATCTGGTCGGGGTCATATCTGGCATTCCTGGGTTGGGTCCCTAGCATTTTGAAGTTTGCCATCACGCTGCTACACCACCCTCCTATTCCTTCCGTTGTCATGGTCTAGGGATACCGTTAGCAATGTGCTTGATCGGGTTGACGGAACTCTTACTGCGAGGTTTCAATACGATGGCCTTGCTTTAGAGCTTCTACCGGACTACTCCAGGTCAGTCTTTCCAAGTCTCAGGGCTGTTGCGGTGTCACTTGCATGCTCATCGAAGATGTCCTGCCGCGCTTTAACATCACGCAATAGTTGACTTCACTCCCTCCACTATGGATAGCGCTTCGGATTTGGCGCCTTTCCAGGGACAGGAGACTGGCCGACTGTAGCGCACGACCACGCCAGCGCATTCATCCTAGTATCAAGCTCCCGGCTCGCGGGACTTCCCGCACTGCCGGGGGATATATAGAGGACAGCAGTTCTGTTGACCAACCATAGGAAGGTATCTTGATCGGCGCCTGTTGTGTAAACAACAACGGGTTTGGTCGAGCATAATATTGGTTTCTTTCACATACAGTTTCAGGAGTCGTGCTACACGCTTATACTACCCAGTAACCAGCGACGCATGCTTCTCAAGGATCCTACACTCCCATTCCTTCGTGTTCTCCTACCATAGACTTACGAGATCTTGAACAGCAACGGGTGCAACACACCAACTCACCCCTTCCACGATCTTTCTCCCCCCTCTTCTCAAAGTTCAATACATCCAGAAACCATCTCCGTCCAGTGAACTCGCCCACCAGCAAGAAAAGCAGAAATGGCTACCCAAGACCAAGACGACAGCATCATGACCGCCACCTTCACTTCTACCTCAACCGGAGAGGAAGACGCCAAGATCGCCACCCTCCTCGCCGCCTTCCCTCATGACCCCTCTCTTGCTCCCCTCGTCTTCATCCCCCGCTTCCGCCAACGCCTCTCAATTCTCTCCGCATGGTCCATTCCCCCGGGTAGCCGTGTCCTTGACATCGGGTGCGGACAAGGCGACTCCTCACTCGTCTTGGCTCTCGAACTCGGACCCGATTGTCACGTCACGGGGATCGACACCGCACCGCCCTCGTACGGCACGCCGCTGACCGTTTCCGAATCCCAATCCAAAATCCTGCAGTCTGTTGAGCTCGGTAGCCGTCTCGCCTTTTACAACGAGACAGACGCCGCCGGTTTCTTCTCTTTTCACAAGGGAGTAAAGCTCGACGCCGCAACAGCCTGCCACTCCCTCTTCTACTTCCCCTCTCAACTCGCCGTCGCCTGCCTTTTCCGCGAGCTTGCAGGCCAAAACATCAAAAGGGTGTACGTGGCCGAATACGACCAGCAAGACCTCACTTTTCCCGTGACGCAAACACCGCATGTGTTGACGGCCAAGGCGCAGGCGATGTATTTTGCTTACAAGGCTGAGGCCGATGAGATCCGCAGGAGCAGCAGCTCTTCTGTTGATGACCCAGAAAAGAAAGAAGAAATGATGCCCCTCAACGTCCGCGCCGCGCCTAGTATTGCGTCAATCATCTCTGCGGCCAAAGAAGCTGGGTACGGATTGACAAAGAAGGGAAAGTTTACGCCTAAGGAGGAGTATCAGGAGGGACACTTTGAGGCGAGATACGTAAAGGGAGAGAGGTTTGTGAAGAGGGTGAGAGAGGAAGGGAGATTGACCCGGGAAAGGGAGGAGGAGATCTTGGCGGTGGTGGAGGAGGTGAGGAGGGCGTGGGAGGTGATGGAGAGGGAGGGGGGAGTGGACGTGGTTAGGTGTATGGATGTTTGGTGGGGGGTTTTTGAGTTGGAGGAGTAGCGGGAGAAGGTAGATTCCTGTCACGTCTGATGCACTGATGGCGGATTGGAGTGAGGGATGTGGATCTTTCTTTCTTTGTCCTGGGTTCTCTGTTCAACGGTTCCTAAAATGTGTAGTAGCCTGGTACAGTCAAATGCTTTGCAAAATTTACCTGTACCTTTCACACTCTAGAATACAGCACTTCGGGAAGATGATTATGTGTCAAATGGAAAATGACAGGCTGATATGTTTACCTACGTTAAGCCGCCCTTCCGAGAAAGACCTGAATGGTAAGGTGGGTGTCACAAATCTGGCGCAAGGAAAGAACGAATTTTAACCGCGCTTCTGGGTAAAAAGGGATGGAATGTATCGGCATGGCATTAATTCAATCCAGCAGCGCGCGCCCTATGTCCCGTCGGTTGAGGCTCACCGTAAAAGATCCCGAGACAAGAACATTCCATCTATCACAGGGAAACCAAGACACGAAAACAACGCCTCTCTCATCATTCCCCCTCACCATTGACTTCGCAGGGAAAGCAAAAAGTTCTTTGACAAATTGTCACCTTTTGCTTTTCATCGTCAACCAAGAAAAAGTCCTTTCTTCCACAATGGGCCCATCCTCTCGCCTCAGCTCAGACCTCTCGCTTTCACCTATAACTGCATCCTCCTCCTATTTCCCGTCTTACGGGCCGGGAAAAGAAGAACACAATCTACACGAAGGACAAGAAGAAGAAGAAGTCGGTCTCCTAAGCGCCACTTCAACCCGTCTCCAACACATCGCTAGCCAAAGGCTCCCCCTCTTCGGAAAAATCAAGTCATGTCGGCCACAAGCCCGGTGGCATAAGGCTCCTCCCGTCTCTGTTCGTTCTCTTTTTTTCTTCCTTGGAGTCTTCATAGTTGGCGGTGTTCTTGGCTATTATGCGCGCGGCTCACATGCGCAAGGTACACAGGATGGTGTGGTGGAGGAGTGTCGAAGTCCGGCGGCGGCGGCGGCGGCGGGAAGGGCAAAACCAAAGCTTGTTGAGGAGCTGAATGGGTTGGTACCTGAGTGTAAGTCGTTGCCTCCCCTGATATCTTATTTTCCCACGCTACAATTTCGTTTGGCGCTGACTTCTGTTCGTCGTTGTAGTTGAAGTCAAATCGGTTGTGTTCGGGGAGGAGTTACTGGCCTCCGCCAATGCTACAGCGGATGAGGAGGAGGAAGATTGGAAATTGTATATGCCTGGTAAGTGGAATGACTTCCTGTCTTCTCACTGAAGATGAAAAGCCCTTGCTGGAATAAATAAAACCTCAACAAGCACAACAAGCGAGCTGACAATACTACCTCTACGGCAAATAACAGCCGGCAAAGGCTTCATAGCCGTCGATAACCCATCCCAGTACGCAACCCTTCCACCACCAATCGAATTCCATGGCCAGACCATCTACTCTATCAGCGTCTTTCACCAACTTCATTGTCTGGTGAGCCAACCATTTTTTACCCCCTTCCATTCCTTTCTTTATCTTATTCACCAACGCTTTCTCTCAATTTCCCATTTCTACCTCTACCCATGTGCAACCAGACTAACAATCACCCAATGAAGCACACAATAATGCAGTCCTACAACGCCCTTTCCTCACCCAACTCTCCAACACACCCCTCAGACACCCACCCCAGCCATCAAAGAGACAACCATCACCAGCACCAATCCCCCAACCCCCAACTCGGGTCATCCAAACCCGAACAACAACACCACACCCACAGCAAAAACCACATCAACCACTGCTTCCGCTACCTCCGCCAGTCCCTCATCTGCTGCGGCGACACGGCGCTGGAGGGGCAGGATCTTCATCACTCGGAGCTGAAAGCCACGAATGGAGAAGGGGCGGTGCATTTGTGTAAGGACTTTGCGGGGTTGAAGGCGTGGGCGGAGGGGAGGAGGGTTATCTGAAAGTTCGTTTTCTCGTGGGTATGTTGCGAGGGATAAGGTATGGATGAATGGAAGCCAAGGGGGAGAATATCGTCCCTCTTTAGTGTGTAATTATGAATCAATGATATGTAATCTTGTTCGTGTCATTGTTTGGGCCCATTGTGTCATAACCGTTCATCTTTGTTCAACTCTACCAGGTTATAGCTGCCCTCCTATGTATTGAAGCTCTCCGCTGCACTATTTCTTCCGATTCCAACCCCTTCAAGTCAAGAGACTTCCCAATCTACAATCTACGTCCCTGCTATCCGTCGCTTGTCAAACTCGTGCAAGTCCGCCAGGTTGCTGATGGTCACTCGTTAGCCTTGGACAGTATAGACTTTTCTCTCGAAGATAGGCAAACGAAACATACTCTGGTCATAGTGATGGTTAGCCATGAACTCGGATTGTAAGCCAATAATAGTAATTGGTGTGAAAGGATGATATGGGATATGATCACGTACACTACAGACGTAAAATGTCAGCATCACGGCTCGAGATATCAAAACCAGTTGGGAGAGAAACAACCGGACAGGACTTGGACTTACAGCACTATCTTGAAGTTCCGTTGGAACCAAGCCCTATTCAACGAGCATCAATAACGGGACTTCAACCCTTTCATCCGTGGTGAAGAGACTGCTTCGAAGGGGAGGAGGGAATTTGGGGGCACAGGACAGGACCGACATACCTCAGCAGGGTTGAGCACTGGCACAGCCATTGCGAAGGGCATCAAAAAGAACGACGCGACGAGGACAAGGAAGTTCTTCATCTTTCGATTCGTGCGCAACTAGTAGGTTCTATTGATCAAAGCACTTGGAAGATAGTTAAGTGACTCGGGTTTGCCTTTTGGTACATACAAGAAGTTGGGATGGACGATGTGGCCTGAGCGAGAGGAAAATGAAGGCATTCCCAAATGTCCCTGACCTGAGGACGGGACCTCCAGGCTCTCCAGCGGACACGACAGCGCTGTAGCGGAAACTGTTAGGCGCATGTTCCTCTGCCAAGCCAAATTGCTAGCAGAGCTGACCAATAGCATAACACCAGTTTGGCGCAAAGGGAAGGAGGCGCCGTTGGGACCCACTTCTTTATTTTGTTGCGGCTCCACTTCGTCTGAACTGTGTGGGTTGAAGTACAGCGGGTTGAGCGCTGAAATGCGCTGTAGAATGCGCTTTTAGCGGGCTGATGTTTGTGACAGCACCCAGACCTGGACCGCCCAGGCTTGCTTCCTCCCAGCAACCCGGAAGTGAAGCTATTCCCACTTTCCACACCATCCCTCACAGTTCAGGTCGCCGGCCATGTTTGAGTTACTCCAATCTAGATACCGAGAATGGCGAGAGCCTCGATACACACAAGTGGTGGACGACACGGAAAGCCAAACATCATCATCTCACTCCTCCGAGGAAGAGCCAAAGCCCGTTGAACCCACGACGTAGGTGCCGTCCTCCTTCGCTCTCCGCCCGTCCGAGTACTATCCTCCCAGTTGCCCACCGCAAGTATCGCCAGCTAACAGTCTTCATTACCAGTCTAAAACAACACCTCCTCACAGCTTACCTCTTCATCACCACCATCTCCTGGATCAGCCTCGTAATCTGGTCCATCGTCTTACCACTTTTCCTACCCGAACGGTCAAGACCACCGCTGGCAACATTTTGGCACGGGGGCAGCAACGGCAACGACGACAGTAACGCCCACAGCCGACGGCCATGTAAACACATCGCCACCCGCCGCGAATGGCGCTCCCTGACCGAAACAGAAAGAAACCAGTTTGTGGACGCCATCCATTGTCTCGCTAGACTTCCTTCGGAGTGGGATGAGAACAAGAACAGGACGGTTTATGATGACTTTGCTATTTTGCATGGGGGTATTGGGAGTTGGTGTATGCCGTTTGTCCACAACTTGTTTTGATAGGATGGAAAGGAGCTGACAATGGAAGAGAAAATAGGTCATCGCTCGGCCTCATTCCTGCCATGGCATCGATGGACGCTGCATGTTTTTGAGAATATCCTCAAGGACAAGTGCGGGTTTCCTAGGGATGGGACCATCCCGTGAGTCGTTTAATCCTCTCCTCATGATACCAAGAAGAAGTAGAGACTAACCATCAAACCCATCCCCGATGACAGCTACTGGGACTGGTCCCTAGACCACTTCAACCTCTCTTCCTCCTCCATCTTTTCTCCCACGACCGGCTTCGGGTCCGACGGCACCCCTTCCCCTCTGTCTCCCTCGAGTCTCCCCAGCGTAGGCGAAGGCAACTGCGTCCAAGACGGCCCCTTCACCGATTTGAGACCGATCATCTACAACCACACCTACATCACGCACTGTCTCTCCCGGGGATTCAATGACCCGAAACGCAACACCACCGGAACGATCCCCGGGGAGCAATACCGACCCGAGGCAATCGGCGAAATACTGAGACAAACAGGTTACGAAGAGTTTGGCAAGAGAGTAGAGGAGAGGCTACATAATGGGTTGCACCAAAGCGTTGGAGGCGATTTCAGGGCGATGACTGCTGCTAATGGTTTGTCCCCTTTGCTTCCGCTTCATCCTTTCTTGCGGGCATGCAGTGGCAGAAAAGAGACGCTAAAGAAGGACCGCCAAAACAGACCCCCTATTCTACGTCCACCACGCCTCCCTCGACAGAATGTGGTGGCGCTGGCAATGGGAGAACCCAGATGTCAGGCTGCAAGAATACAGCGGGAAACACATGTTTAACTCGACGCCGGGAGAGGCAAACCTAGAAGATTGGTTGCTGTATGGAGGGTTTACGGAGGATGTGCAGGTCAAGAGGGCGATGAGTACGGAGAGCGGGGAGTTGTGTTATCGGTATCAGTAGTCCTTGGATAACTCATAGTATGGCAGAGAGCAATTTTGGATATCATCGAACAGATTCGGGCTTGTTCTGGTGGTTGGCGACGAGAGTGTCCGCGATGCGTAGAGGTAGGCGCCGGCGCCAAATGGCGAAGCGCGGATGGAATCCGGGATACGCCGTGTCAGGTCGCCTCAATGACCGCGCCCGCCAAATTGGCGGCGCGAATGCCAGATGAATTCACAAGGACAATGCATCGGTTTGTTGTTGAATGGTGTAATCGTTTAGGATCATAGAAATTGTTATACCGTCAGTACTGAAAGCAACCAGCTCGACGAACGTTTGTGTGTGCATAGCGGTTCCTCTGCTCCGTGTCACATCACCTCCCCATCTCCATACTCAGCACAAACTCCTCCGGTCTTTCATTCCATCCCATCTATCATCAACATTCTCGGTCAACATACCGCAGGACACACAAGAATGACGACCCGCTTCCTACCAGATTTCTCCTCCACAAAGTCCAAACCCTACTTCTCCCTCCCCCAAGCCGAAGATGGCAGCACCGAGCCCCTTCACCCCCACCCCCATGAGAAGAGCCAGCAGCAACCACGGCCCAGCCGCCTAGCCTCCGTCTTTCCCAGCACAGGCCTAACCTTCTGGATCTTCATGTCCCTCTTCTTCGCCTCTACCACGACTTGGTTAACGGCTGAGTTACACGCCGTGAGGAAGCATGGAAGCTTTGAGGGGGGGTTTAGGGAGGAACTTGGTACGTTTTGTTCTTTTTCCTGTCCTAGGACTGAGTGAGTGAGTACTGACAGATTGGACAGACGCGGCAAAACATCTGATAGAAGTCAAAACCATCCCCTTCGGCGGGAGTCCCCGGTTCAAAGACGACGGGACGGAGTTCGTCCCTGAGGCTGAAGATGGCGAGGAGCATGAGGCCTATGTCGGAACGCCGAGGAGGGAGATTGATCATAATTGGGCTTTGTTGCATTGGGGTAGGTCTTCTCTTTCCAGGCTCGTTCGTTGTTGTGGTTACCTTTGCTAACTGATGGCAATGTGTCGGTGAAAAAGGCCGCTTCTTCCTCCTAACCGAAGAAGAAGCCAAAGGTGCTTGGGGAGATGAATACAAGGAGTTTTGGTCACCACAACATGGCGGTTATGTTGCTGCGTGAGTTGCTTGAGTTCTTTTTCTCTCAAGCATCGTCTATTCCATTCCCTCCTATCTGCCTTCTCCCTTCACGGTGTTTTCCCCCCTCCCCCTCCATCCCGAATCAAGGACTGACATCCCCACACAGCCTAGAAGTAATGCACACCCTCCACTGCCTAGACCACATCCGCAAAGCCTTTTACCCGGAGCACTACCCCATCGACTCCGAGATCCACGGCGTCCTCCACCGAGATCACTGTCTGGACCACCTGCGACAGACCGTGATGTGCCAGGCAGACCTGACACCCATCCCATCGCGGTATTACAAAGCGCTAGGACAGAACTATATAGATTCGGACCGCCCGCATACTTGTAGAGATTTTGGTAAGATTAGGGAGTGGGTGAGTGAACGGTTTAATGGCAGTTTGCGAGTTTTGCCGGCGCCGGGGACGGTGGTAAAGGATGAGTGGAGGATTCCCGGGGGGCCAAGTGGGGGTGTGATGGGGATGCATGGTCATCATGGACATGGAGGGCATGGCGGTGATGATAGTGAGGGTCATGGTGAGCATGGGAAACATGAAGGACAGGAAGAGTATGAGCGTCGTGATGAGGAGGGTGGGAAAGGTGTAAAGGGCGGGCATGTGCCTCCTGCACTTGGGCAAGACGTGTAAGCTAGTGAAGTAGATAGCTTTCTTTGTGAAAGCTTTGTTCGTTAGCCGAAAGTCCTTCGGGCTCTTTATGCATGGTCAAGGTGTTGTTTGGTAGAAGTCTGGTGCCACCATACTCCACGTTCCCGGCGATGATCAAGTAAGACTGCGAACCAGTCTCGACCATCCGAGCATCCAAGATGTCGTACCCTCGGAGGTGGCTGTTTCTTGTTCGAGGATGAGTGGGAGCGTGATTAGCTGCGACGGCTGCCTAGCCAGACCGAACTCCTTCAACTCAGATAGATGGAGATTAAGAACAAGAAGAATTGAAGCCGATCATCGTAACGAAGCAGAAAGAAGGCAAGAAGGGGGAAAAACGAGAAAAAGGCAAAAAGCTCGATTGCGCCCAGGCTGGGAGTCGAACCCAGGCCAGCTGCGAACCTACGAAAACACCACGTGTTTTACTAACTCTCCTAACCAGCAAACCTACCACGCAGGCTACTGGGAGTTATTGGAAGGTGCTGAACTTTGGCCTTATATACTCACCTACCTGTGCAAAGATGGAAGGTGCGGTCCTGTCGTGACAGCCCTGGCTTCCAAGTTGGCGTCGCTCCTCGGTCGTTCCTGCCTTCTGTCCCTCCCGTAACTCCACCTCCATTCTTGGAAGGTGCAATCCGGACGTTCCCTATCCGTTTTATTCACTCAACACTTCATCATGTCTTTTCTTCAGACACATACGCAATACCCGTATCCTCGTTTCGTCGTTTTCACCTTTTGAACAACACCTCTTGACCCTCGACTTTATCCATGGTCGATGAACCTTTGCGCCGAGCGGTGAGCAAAGGTGTTCAACCACACCGAGCATCCATCCAGAGGACTTTGGCATGCTTCCCTCTACCCAGCTCAGCGATACTTGACTTCTGATCTCCGCCCTTCATTCCGAGTTGTCAACCGTGGCCTTCAAGATGGGATTGGAGTCTCGCGATGGCTCGCGACGGTTGCTGCGGCGTCGCGTGAACTCAGATCCCGATAGACCAGCAAACAGACTCCGATCCATCACCTCGTAAGTATCGTATGCCTACCACGACAGCAGGTTGTAACTATCGCGAAGGTAGTCGTTTACGTGTGCTGTATCGGACCGCAACTTGGTCTCCCAGGCCCCGTGTCAGGTGAAGAGGTTAAACAAACCTTCACCAACGTCATCGCAGTTCACCACCATGGCGACCGTTCACGATGACAAGCCTTTACTCCAGTGAATGTCGACAACCATGAAACCTTCGATTCGAAAGTCTGCCGCCAGAAAATCCATAAAAGGACCCCCCAAAAGACGATCCTCCTCTTCAATTTTTCCTCGCCGGCCAACCGAAACGGATCAAGCGAACTTCAACACTTCCATATTCAAAACCAACACAAACTTCCAAACATCGCCAAAATGTCCTACTCAGGCAGTCGTCGTTCTTCCTCCTCGCGCTACAACAGTAGCAGTAGCAGCAGCCGCTCCGGCACTTACTCCTCCTCCTCATACGGCCGTTCCGGTACCTACTCCTCCTCCGGCGGCGGTTACTCAGGCTACACACCCAACCCCAACGGCGGCGGTGGCGCTCCCGACACTCCCAGCTACACCTCGACTAGCGGCGGTAGCGGTGGTTCATACTACTATTCTTCGTCGAGCGGCCAGTCTGGTTACTCTGGCTCTAACCCGCCCTCCTACTACTCTTCCAGCTCAGGTGGCGGCGGTGGTTCCGCTCCTCCTCCTTACACCTCCGGAGGTGGCAGCACCGGCGGCGGCGGCGGTTACTCCGGCTACACCCCTAACCCGAACGGCGGCGGCGGCGCCCCCGACACCCCCAGCTACACCTCGACTAGCGGCGGTAGCGGTGGTTCATACTACTATTCTTCGTCGAGCGGTCAGTCTGGTTACTCGGGCTCGAACCCACCTTCTTACTACTCCTCTTCCGGCGGCGGTGGTGGTGGAGGCTCCTCTTCTTATGGCGGCAGTTCTGGATACTCTGGTGGTTATTCCGGCGGTGGCGGTTCCTCCCGTCGTTGAGTTTGGAGGATTTGGCCGGATCCGAGACGACTGAAGAGTCTGGTTAGTTTGCATCGGATATTCCCCTTTTCACAAGGAAGTATAGAGAACATAACTAGTAACTAACATCCCTGATAGATGGGGGAATGCTGGGAATAGATGGGTAAAGAGGGAAGAAGACGGAAACAGATTAGACAGCAAAAGGGATTACGGCGTTGGGAGTCACTAGAGGGAAGACATTGTTGGTCTGAACTATTTAAGTCAAGCTTGTAAATTAAGCAAGGTCACTCACATAATTTGTTTCCTACCAAATGGCTGCTTCGCTATGCCTTCCATGATGCTTCTGTAACGCCGTTCGTGTTCGAGAGGGAGGAAACATTGAACATGTCCAGCTCAGAAGTCATAGTCTTGTTCCTGTTTCCTGAAAGGGGGCCATGTTATCCGCCTCCATGAGGCAAGACCCTGACAGCATGACGTTGGAGAAGGGCAGCCGGTGAACAGCCAGCGAGGCGACTCAGGCGAGGACGATGTGGGAATCGGGACTCGGAAGAAAAGGAAGTCTCCATGACAGGCGTTACGTGATTCTTGTGAGGTGAAGTGGAAGTGGAAAGTATTGGATTGTGGTTTCGTACCGGCTGTCAATATCGGACGTGGCTGGCTGTCGAACTCGAATGTGAGAATGCCGTTGTCAAGGAAAGTTGGCTTGAAGGAGAGGACAAACGGAAATGGGGAGAGGGTCAACGGGGATGGCAGTTACGCCAAAAGAGCGTTCGTATCTGCCTATATTGGCTTAGCATCATGAGTGGGCAAGTAACTAAATCAGAAATAGTCTAGATTGCGCTTCCCTTGGGCTGTGAACCGAAAGGTCATCAGGGGCTCGAGTCGTGTTATGGGGGAGCTGTTCGGGTTCGCCTGGGCACTCCTCCATAGCGCAAATCAGCGTGTGTTATTTTCACCAGCGTTGCTTTTCTTGCTTCCTTTTTTTGAGTGTTGAAATATGATTACGTAATACTATGTGTTCGCTTGTTCGCTCCTCCGTTTCGTAGTTGCGCCTTCTCTCTGTCGGGTGTTTTGGCTTGGTTGCTTGGCACCGGGCTTTTGCATGACGTGTGCCCGTCCGGGTTTGTCGTTCGGTCCCGACACTCTGTCAAGTGTCAACCCACCCTTCAATTCTTTTTCTTCTTTCATAACAACAACTGAATACTGCGGCACTAGAGACACGTCCACGAATGTTTCCCCAACATTCTCAAGTGATTCTATTTGACTTTATGAACGTGGTCCTTCACAATCACACCATCTTTCGATGATTCACCGTTAAGCCAAGCCTCGGTCCCGGGATGGTCGCGGCTCTCCGCCTAGAAGCTAGTGCGCTAACTCCTCACGGTGATCATTCGGGTAAAGAACTGTTAAGTCTTCATCCCCCCCGCCTTCCCCCTCATCCTGTCTTCACATCCTTTCAATTGGCTAACTTTTCAACCACCTTCTCGCACAGAGCAACCAACGACCGCGCATTTGTGATGTCCAAAGTGCTCACCTGGGCCCCGATCTTCCCCCGAATCCAGCTTCTAAGCTCCACGGCCGACATGGAATCGAGACCGTATGCACTCAGCGGCTTCCCGCTCTCCATCTCTGCCTCCAGTCGCAGAAGTCGCGAAAGCTGCCTCGACATGACCTCCACGCACGCCTTGACCAGCGCCGCGCGATCCGCCCCGTCTGTCACAAGTGCTCTGAACGCTTGAAGCGCTCCATCAAGCGCATCGTGATCGCTACCTCCTCGCTTGGTGGTACCCTCCAAACCATCACTGCTGCCGCCGCCGCTGCTGAAAAGATACGCAAACCTCGAGTCACTCGCGATATCGGACGACCAATCGAAGGGCAAAGGGAACGCAATACCAGTAATGAGCTGCGCCGCAGAAGCGTGGTTGATAGGACGAACGGGGTCCTGCTGCAAGATCGAGCATGTCAGGATACGCCGAAGCACTCTTTCCCCGATGGGCGTCCATTGCTTCTTGTCAAACCGGGATTGAAAGCCTGCTCCTTGTTCGGCAAGATACCCGACATCCTCTATGACACCAAGATCCACCGAGTTGGCCCGCAATCCCAACCCACGGCGGTAACTGGCAAAGGCATCCAGGAACGTGTTGGCAGCCGCATAATTGGCTTGTCCTTTGTTACCAATGATGCCTGACACTGACGAAAGCATGGTGAAGAAATCGAGAGTTATGCCCTGTTCTATAGCAGCGTTGTGCAGGTTCCAAGTCCCCTTGACCTTGGGCTCCAAAGCCTGGTGGAATTCCTCGACCGTCATGGCCTCAAATGGCTTGTCGCGAAGAACCATAGCCCCCTGGATGATGCCGGCAACTCGACGAGCACCTCGATGTTTCCTGAACAGAGAACGGACGAAACTCCAGTTGGCAACATCGCCCTTGGCTTCGCTCACAGCACATCCATAGGCATGACAGCCCTTGATGATCCGAGTTGAGATGGCGTCCGAGGTACCACTACGGCTGCAACTAATGATGTGCTTTGCTCCGTGTCGAGCCATGTGAAGTGCCAATGAGCCACACAGACCCTTGAGACCACCCACCATCAGGTAAGAAGTGTCTCCCCTTAGCTGCAAGGTCCGCAACGCGGAACGAAGTGGTACCCGGACATCTTTCCCATCGCTACTGATTACCACCCTTCCAGTATGCTGACTGCGCTGAACGCAATCTAATACAGCAGACACTTCATCGATCCCATATCTTGCGACCGGATGGTCAAGTCCAACATGGCCTGCCTCAAAGAGAGCAAGAGTCTCTTGCAAGAGTCTCTGCACAAGCGAATCTTCAAGATTCGTGCCAGAGAGAAAGTCAGCTGCTTGAAAGGAGCAGTTGCGTTGAAAGGGTCCAATTGCCAAGGCCACCTGCCTGGTAGAATCATGTCCTCCAACGTCAATCAGTCTGCCACGATCTGCGAGAAGATCCCAGGAAGCATTCAGTAGGTCGCCTCTGGCCGAATTCAGTACGAGGTCCACGCCACGGCCACCCGTCTCGCGCAAAATACCCCTTGTCAACTTGGCCGTACAGGAAGACTCAAAGATTTGATGCTCTGGAATACCGAATGTCTTGGACAGGAAGACCTTCTTCTCGTTGTTTTCAACAACAGCGAGAATAGGACGGGCCTTCCTATTCTTCGCAACCTGGACTGCCGCTAAACCGACACTGCTTGTTGCAGAGTGAATCAGGACAGATTGGCCTTCTTGAATATGACCGAGATCGATCATCGAATATATCGCTGTTGCAAAGGCTAGTGGAATTGTCGCAGCGTCCTCGAAACTCATCCAGTCGGGAAGTCTGACAGCTCGGTCGGCAGATGTGGTTATACGATTTGCATAGGGGAAGCTCGTCATGACAGCAACGCGGTCCCCGATGTTGAACTTGGTCACACCAGAGCCAAGTCGTCTGACAACCCCAGCGCACTCATGACCAACTACTTCCGTTGTCTGCGCGGCGTGAACATTCAACACGGCAGAATCATTCGAGTTTACGCCGATAGCGCGTACTTCAACCTCAATTGATCCCTCGTCCACGACTTCCTCGCTGTCACCGTGCTCGACCCAAGTCACCGACGAACTGCCATTTGGACTGGCCTCAAGATGAACTGTATTCTCTTGTTCATAAAACTCTTTGACGACCATCTGCGCTTTCTCCGTCCTGCTTTGTCTGAAGAAATTGATCTTCGAGTCTGGCATCAATCTTTGCACAAAGATCATGCCATTGCGTTCCGCATATTCTGTTTCTGCCTTGTGGGTTCTAGCTAGCTCGAGAAGCTTGTCAACTACCCAGGCAGTAGCGAGGCTGGTAGGGGATTGCACATCAAGCGTGGTCAGCCTAGCCATCGTATCCTCTCGGCGAATGACACGCAGTAGGCCATGCACTAAGGCGTTGTCAGGGTCAGTAACCTGGTACTGTGAGCCCTTGGTCACCCAGACAATCGGATTTCCAGACGCAGTCAACCTCTTGAGACTCTCCCATTGTTTGTGGGAAGCATGAGTGAGCACTGGACTGGAGAGTTCATCGAGTACCAAGAAAATTGTGGTATTGGGACCTTTAACGGCACCCAGTTCTGACGCTTTTTGATGAGTGACTGTCCAACCCGAGTACTCCAGTTTTTCGTGCAGGCTCGGTGGAAGGGGGTGACTGCAGTCTTCGAAGCGGACGACGGTCAGGCTTCGAGAGAGAGGGGTCTGCCCTCCCTGGCAGTCTTCGATGTCGGTGGTTTGCGACTCGGTCCTCTTCTTGCACAGGAAGTGCACATTGCTGCCGTCGCTGACTTCAAGGATGTTATCATATCCTTGACCAGCCACCCGGTCCAGCTGTTTTCTTTTGCTCCACAAACTATGCGCACTGACTTCATCATGGTCCGTTGGTGCCGAAGACGCGGAACTGGCGAGGTCTTCCCCATCCTCGGAGTTTGAGTCCTCGGATAAGAAGCCCATGCTGCCCGATGCATCGGAACCGCCAACGAAGCCATCACTGGGAATCGCATAACCACCATCCATCACAGTAGGCCCGCCGCTAGCCGATGTTTCTACGATCAAGACAAACGCATCCTCACAAAGGATGGGCTTTATGTTCGTCATCACCTTTTCGACACGAAGGTCGGACATTGTGTGCGACTTGACAAGAACAAGATCGTAGCCTTTGCTCTCGAACAGACCCAGTGCTGGCTTGTTGAAATCGATCAAGTGAAAAGTAGCCTGCTCGTCACCATACTTGGCTTCCAAGCAGGGTATCATATCAGAATTCGTGGTGGCCAAAGCGTAACCAGAACATGCCGACCTGGCTGACATATTTGTTGGATCAAGCCACAAGCTGGAAGTGTCAGCTTCGTCGAGGTTGACCTCAAGGATCCTCAGCGACGGCTTCTTGTGTGCGACTAGGTCAATGACAGCGTCAAGCTTGGAGGCTTGGTCAAATTCTGCGGGGTCCAGATATATGACTTGATCTTCTGTCAGGAGTGAAATGTCCGGCTTCCAGGACACGTGGTGGAAGGTGTGCGGATCAGGCGGCCTTTCCACGTCAATCGTGACGTAGGTCATGCCCCTTGCCTGGAAATAGAGGGCTCCGGTGTCAGGATCGTGGACGGATATGTCAATGCAAGCGTCTTTAGCTCTCTCCACGAAGTTACTGGTGGCTATGGCTAGTCCAGCCTTGACACCCTTTGGGACGCGATTGAGTATCACCTCATCAATCGTACCCGGAACGGCAACATCGTAGATCAAGCTTCGTTCGTTCAAGACGCTGGGCGGCGCTCCAACTTGTAACGACGCATCGAAGGGTGCAGGGTGAATGGGAAAATAACTTGCCGGCTCATATTTGGACGGCGGTGGAGTCAAGTCAACCAACGCGCGGCATCTGCGTTCACCATTGATAGCTTCCAGGCTGAGAACCTTCCTAAAGGCCGGGCCAAAATGGACGTTGGCCTCGCTTAGGGTTTTGTACCATGGCATGAAAGTGGTTGGGTTGTCCAGGGATTGAAGGTCTATGCCGCTGATCTTGTCGTCAAGTTCGTCGACGACCCGAATGCGGCCCCAACAGTGAAGGATGGTCACATCGTCTCTACTTGTCGAAATGCGGAACTCATCCCACCCCTTGCTGTCAGGTATTTCCATCAGGGTTAGGATGATGGTGCATGTCCTGCTCTCCTCAATAACCATGGCTCGGTCAAAGTGGATGTTGCGCAAGTGGTAAGCCAACTCGTTGGCCGATGGACCCGCCTTCTCCGGGTTCAGCGAGCAGTGCTTTTGATACATTGCCTCTACTGCCATAGTTACCATGCCGGCGCCTGGCATCAACACATCGGGACCTATCCGATGATCGCGGAGCCATGGAACATCTTCTAGGCGGAGCTGTTTGCGCCAGATGGGACATTGCCAAGGTATTCCAAAGATCTTGCTCCCTATGAGATCATGTTGGGCAAATCTTCGAAAACGCCAGTCTTTGCTGGCTGCGTTTTCATGCCAGTATTTGACGGAGCGGTTCCAGCTGTAGTTTGGAAGGTCTACGATTGTTCGTACCTTGGTCGAATCGTATTGGTTGACGCAAGTCAGGTCAACGGGGAAGCCGGCAATGAAAAGGCGGCCGGCAACGCCGTGTAGAGATTTGATGGCGTTGTCACCTCGCGACCAAGCGCTACAGTACGATACTCCTTCGCCGTTGGGTAGCGACTTGAAGGCCTGAGAGACGGGACCAGCTAGGGCGCCGGAAGGGCCAACCTCTATGAGCAAATCCGGAGACTCATCGCCAGGCTGGGTGATCATCGCCGTAAGCGCCTCGTTGAAGCGGACTGGAGAGATCATGTTGCTCTTCCAGTATGATGCATCAAGAGGGGAGGCGCCCGTCAGTTTCTGCGCGGTAACCGAAGAGAACATAGTGACGCTCGATGATGACGGGCAATGCGGAGTCGAAAAGCTCTCGTCGCTGGCTAGAAGATTGTCGTATGCAACACCGAACTCATTCATGAGCGGAGAGTGGTACGCTAGATCAACCTGGAGAAGGCGAGCAAAGCTACCTGCGGCCTTGATCTCATCGGCCAGCTGAATGAGGGAATTCTTCCTGCCCGAAAGGGTCAGGCTCTGCGGGCTGTTGTAGCACGCTATCCACACATCTCCTCGGTGTCTGTCCATGAATGGAACGACTGCCTCAACACCAAGGCCGACGGCAAGCATACCGGCATTTGTTCCAGCATTTCCATCCCGATTGACAGTCGCCCACCCCCTATAAAACGCTGCCTTGATGGCACTAGCTCGGTCGAGAAAACCAGCAGCGTATGCTGCAGCAATTTCACCAGAGCTGTGACCGACCACACTGGAAGGCTTGATGCCCCATGACTCGAGGACAGCCATCATGCATATTTGAAAAGCAGTCACCAAGGGTTGTGAGAACTCCGGCTTCCGGACATGCTCCGCTGTTCGCGGTTCGGTCAGTTCCTCAATTAGCGACCATTTCGGAGGACTGGAAATGCTTTGCAAAACGACATCCAGCTCTTCGAGGATTGCCTTTGTCCAAGGAAAGGACTCAAGCAGTTCCTTGCCCATCTGAGGCCATTGAGCGCCCTGGCCTGTGAAGATATACCCAACCTTGGGAACTTTGTCGGTCTTCTTTCCAATGGTAAAGTCGCTGCCTTCAAGCTTTGTGGTCCGAGTGGTCACGAAGGCACGGTGCCATAGGTGGGTTCGACGCTCTGAGAGAGTGTATGCCAAGTCCGACAGATTAAGCTTAACACGCGGGTTGTTGAGATGTTCTATCAGAGACAGGATGTTGCTCTTCAGGGACGATGTGTCGTTGGCTGAGAGTACGACGGTGTGTGTTTGGTCCAACTCGTTAGTCTCGCTGTTGGTCGAACTAGCGAGTTTATTAACTGGCAAGAGAGAGTTGGTATGATAACCACGGTGTTTTAGGTCAGCCTCCTGAATAATTGCGTGGCCATTCGCACCCCCGTACCCAAAGGAGTTGACCGATGCACGCTTTGGCTTGCCCTGAGTGTCTGGCCACGGAAGAGTAGTCCTTGAGACCTTCACCCTGTTGGCGACGAAGTCGATCTTGGGGTTGGGTGTCACGAACAGCGGATTACCGGGGATGCTCGAGTGTTCGATGGCGAGAACAGTCTTGATCATACCCGATAGACCGGCCAACGGCTCCGAATGGCCAACGTTTCCCTTGATGGACCCAATTATGAGGGGGGTCTCTGGGTCGCGCCTCGAACCAAAAGCCAGACCAACACCTCGAATTTCGACCGGATCGCCAGCTGGTGTGCCAGTTCCGTGACACTCGAGGTACTGAGTCTCATTAAAATCGGTTATTCCAGCGTTCTGATAAGCTGCCTTGATGGCCGCTGCCTGGGCCTCGGCGCTGGGACTGGAGATGCCATTTGTCTGTCCGTTGGCATTTGTTGCTGTTCCAAGAACCACGGCCCTGATAGGATCTCGATCGCGAACAGCATCACTTAGCCTCTTGATCATAACGCATCCCACACCTTCGGCCTTGATGTATCCATCAGCCAGCGCGTCAAATGTATGGCAAAGCCCAGACGGACTATGCGCATTGGCCATAGTTCCCCTGGTATCAACCACATGGTCGGGATTCAGATACAAATTTGAACTTGCGACGATAGCAGCCGTCGCTTGACCGGTCTGTATCGCTCGCACGGCCATATCCAAACAGACCAAACTACCCGAGCATCCGGTATCAAGCGTCACGCTCGGTCCCTTGATGTTGAGGAAGTGGCTGATCCTATTAGCCTGGATCGCCCGCCCGGCGCCAAGACCAATGTTGAGAGGGAAATCTTCCGGGTCACGGAGTTGCATGTCCGCGTACTCGGAGGCAAATGAGGCCACAAAGCAGGCTACTGGTTCTCCGTCAAGCTTTCCCAAGGGAATACCAGCGTTCTCTAGGCACTCGTATGTTACTTCAAGGAGTTGACGCTGATTTGGATCCATGGATATGGCGGAGTCGCGGGGGATGGAGAAGAATGGGGCGTCAAAGGTGGCGAGGTCGATTGACGAGGAGAGGAACATGCCTGTTGTCGGTCAGTACTTCTGATCCAGCCTCTGGGCAGGTTGTCGAAACTTACCACCGGGTGGTCTCATGGTCCCAGGCTTGTGGCTTCCATCATAGTGAGCGGAGACATTGAAGCGAGACTCTGGAACTTTGTTTGGGGCAACCTTGCCTTCGGCGAGGAAGTCCCAAAGCTGGCTGGGAGAGTGGTTACCGCCTGGAAGACGACAGGCAAAGCCGATTATGGCCACTGGCTCTTGTTTGTACGGCTGGTGGGACATGGTGAGCTGCCGCGTTGTTGGTCAGATTGGCGGCCGGTGGTTCAAAGTGCGTTGCTGGAAGATGTCATAATGGGTGAGAAGGTGTCGTTCTTTATGGGAGTATTACGGAAAGCCATCGACGATACTTAGTAGGTAACCACAAAAACGGCAACATCTATCACGCGGCCCGCTGCCTCTTTCCGGCTCGGCATGCAACCATTTTCAACAAACTCTGGCGCCTTCGAAGGCTTACATGTTACGATATTGACCCCATCGACCCATCTTAGCCCCCAATACGCAGGTCAGGGTCCTGCTTTTGGGAATCCGAGGTCGGACCAAGCTTCGAGGCCAGGGCCTGTCGCTGCTTTTGGGGAGATCAATCGGATGGGTGTGAAGCGGGCTGCATTTGGACCAGTGTATGGCATGGATTGATGGTGCCATCAACAAAGGACTCTTCCTGGGATGTTCAAGAGATACGAGTCAGGACAGATGATACCTACCATAGCATCTACCATCCTTGTGCAGAAGAGGAGTGTGAAGGCTTTCCATCGTCGAATTCCCAGTGGTTGGAAGCCCAATGCTGGTGTTGACATTGCTGTTGGTTTGGAGTTACATCTAGTAAAGCTGACTGTTCTCGTAGGTACACACCATGTGTGCTGAAGGACCTTTCACACACTATACTCATACCCTTGGCAAACCCTTATGAGGTGGAGAAATCATGTCAGAGGCTCAGCTGCAAAACCTTCGCTTCTTGAAAGCCTTCTCAACCAAGGAACGTACCTCATGGAATGCGAGTCATTCTTGACTATCGCAAATATCTACGAGCTCACGTCGGTAGGAGTGTCAGCCGCCAGCGTCAGCGTCAGCACCTAAGCATGCCCATGATTCCAACGGTCGAGGCCGAGGTAAGCATTGGGTAATCTTCTCGAAACCACCTCCCCACAGGAATGCGAGAGAACTATCCGACTTTCCTGGCCTATGCGAAGCAGTTGTGCCGCGGTGACATCAATTCGGGTTGGGGGCGGTTGGTCCCGGATTGACCGATGGAGGCTACTATAGAGTGCCACTGCGTTATAGCCGAATGTCAACAACGGAAGCGAAAGAAGGATCACACGTGGGGTCGTGGTTGCAGGCGCGAAGGTGCATCTTGGATTCCATCCCATAGTGGCCAAGCCCGTAGTCTGCGATAGACTTCGGGTGCCAAAAGCCACCCATTCCGTTCAGCAAACTAAGCCCAGCGCATATCAAAGAAGAATGGACGAAGAGTCTGTGTCTGCAGTCCAGTGCCAACGACATACACAGCTTGCACAGTTTGCGTGGTTGGGATAAGAGCGCGAGGCACGACGTCGGCACAGTGAGGCGGCTCAGCAGAAGCGGCACGGCGGCACGGTGGCAATAACGTCGTAGCGGCGGTCATGGTAATAATTACCTACAGCAACTCATCAATCACAGCACATGACAAGTCTTTCCTTTTGTCTCTCCTTTCTTCTTCTCTCGCGGAGTGGCTTGCGATGGGTCTGGGGTAAGAGAAAGACCGAGGCCGAGTGGCGGACGTCAAACACCGCAAGCGCCGCAAGCGCGCCTCGTGACCTGAAGAGGACATATCTATCGTGGTCTACATTCCGACCGGGGTGAAGTCATTGCGATGAACATGAGATTGTTAAAAGAATACGCAGGCTTTCTCCGAGGGTTTGAGGTCAGCGTGCACACATTTCACGACCACAAGCTTTTCTTTCCTGGTGAATGCTGAACGGCGACGACAAGAAACGTGGTGTATGCTGTGAAGGAGAGACACGACCTTCCAACACAACACATTGCTCATGCACTGGGATAATATAAGTGTGAAGTTCAACACCTTCCAATAACTCCCAGTAGCCTGCGTGGTAGGTTTGCTGGTCAGGAGAGTTATAGCAAAACACGTGGTGTTTTCGTAGGTTCGCAGCTGGTTAGGGTTCGACTCCCAGCCTGGGCAACTGAGCTTTTTGCCTTTTTGCACCATCTTTCGCACTTTTCCGGTTCAAGTTTACCGTTTTTCTACAGTGCATACCAATTTGGTTCTTCCCATTCATTATTGACTGGCTGACAGGATGCTAGAGGTATTCAACATCAAGGAGTCCCGGGGCTTGGAAATGCAAGCCATGTCCTGCTGCGACGGAACATTATTACGAAATCAACCGAGGGAAAAGGTTCCAAACTCCAGATCTCGAAATTGACGAGAAAACCATTTCAGGGGATGCGAGGCACCTTCAACTTAACGATTCCCTATATTACGTAACAACACTCAACCTCCAGGTACTCATTTTATGTCTTCAAAGAGACTGGGTTGAACCATATGGAGGAACAATCACTCTACTCGACAAAGCCTTTCATCCTCCTTTTGTGCCCAGCCCTCATTGCCCACTGCTGTCGATGCATATAACAGTACTTCCGGGTCGTACTTGTTCTTGATGGCTAACAGCCTCTCATAGTTCTCCCCATAAAAAGCGGTCTGCCAGTCTGGCTGATTAGCATTGGTTTCGTTGAGATAGGCGCCACCACCTGGCGTGAGCTTCACGCGGGCGGCGCCGAAAACGCTGGTGATCTTGTCTCGAGGCCTATTGGCATCTCCGGGAATAAAGCGACAGTTGGAGTCGGAGGTAGGGTTGGTGGTAATGGGGAGACTGTTGGAGTTGAACAATGGGTCCTGGGCCACATCAGATCCTGCGGCGTCCCCCGCCGCCGTTGTCGCGACGAACAGCAGCGGGATAAAGCCACCGAGGAAGACTCCTTTCAAGGAGGAACGGAGGGGAGACAGTTGATGCTGCTGGGCAAAGCAGTGAGTTATCACTGCTGTGGTGTTGCTGATAATGACGAAGACAGTCCGTCCGAATGATGGCGATGCCTCGCCGATGATTTTGGATGCCCAAAGATGGCGAGGACATCAGGATCAGACCCTGACCACGTGTTATATCTCTACCACGTCCATCCTATTTATCTGCCGGTAACCTTGATTCCCAAGTGTCGGCCGCTCCGTTGGCACATGGCTTAGGTAAGCCCATCGTAAGATCTTCAACTTTGCGGCTCCGGAGTTCGAACGACGTCTCTCACTGGCCCCGGTGCGGAGGCGTTGCATCCCGTCGGGAAATGGCCCACTAACGACAACGTCGCTAACAAACCCATCGGGGTGCCGACGGCGGTGTGTCGGCCTTGTGGGCACCAACCACATCCGAGATATGCACGGGCGGGCAGGAGTGGCCGCCCGGGATGTTAGTTCATCGGTTTTGTTACCAACCACCGCAATTGGAGGTTAGCTCATTGTATGGCGCAGTCCATGGCAATTATGAATGGGTGTGTGATGGGGTGAACATGAAATCTACTGTCCCTCTTAATGGGTTCCAGGGATTGAAGAATTTGGGACGGGCAAGTTTCCTATTCCTAATGTTCTTCTGCTCTTCGAGGTTATGTCTTTATTTTCTTTTCCCAAGTGGATGTCGTTATCTTCTCTGCTTCTTCTGGTTTTGGTTTGCTCACCCCGTCTTCCTGCTGTTCCTAGTCATTCTTTATCTCTCAATTCGCGGGATTCTTCGCACCCTTCATGTCCCACAAACCGTTGCCCAGACTCATGCTCAGGATCCTTCCCGCTCTCTCATCTCGCGGCTCATCCGGTTTATGAACGCAATTGGATGCCTTGTGTTTCGGATCTACGGCAAGGTCAAGGGAGCCCGAACAGCTTTCCGTCTTGTGAAACGACTCACTAACCGCAGGTGGCCGCCATGACGGTGATGAGCACGGCTAGCAGAGCCATCTCATGGATCGTGGGGAAGTCTCATGAAACTTCAACGACCGGTTGTGGGAATATGAAGGCTGAACATTTTCATGGGTTTCGCTAACGTTTTCACACAATCACTGGTACAAGTGCAAAGTTGAAGTGTCTCAACACCCTGTGTCGCTCACTGGAGCCGATTCCGCGATATGTGTTTGCCAGTTTGTGCGACTCCTGGAAATTCCTCCGCACATGCCTGCCGTGCCGTGCGGTTGTCTATCATCAGGTCTAGAACCCTTTTGTATGTTTTCATTACCGAACAGCACCCTGCATCCTTGAATTTTCCCGACTTCATTCATCCCAGAATAATACCAACGTCCTGACGGGTCCCCAAATCTAACCGCTAAACAACTGCTACTCTTTGTACACCCAACCGACATCAAAGACATCGTTTGTCTTGAGTCCAGCCCGCTCCCCTGACATCTCCCGCAGAATGGAAACAAACGCCACACGATCTTGTTTGACACCGGACGCCCAGCATTAAGGAACTCGGTGGTTGAGGAAGTCGTTTATCCCACAATGGACAATGACGGGAGCCATTGTCGTGATGTTCTATAAGAAGCCAAACAAGTCTTGACTTGTACCAACTTCCCTTCTCATCACCATACACTTCATCAGCCTTCAAAGACCAAACTCACAATCGTCACACACAACCAACCAAACTGAATCAACTGTACCAACTCTTCAACATGCAGCTCATCTTTGTTCTCACTGCCTTGGCCGCCTTCAAGGTCGCTGCCGCCCTTCCCTCCTCTGTTAAGGAGTCGAACGACCTTGTTGCCCGCGAGGGTTTGATGGGCTCCATGCTTTGTGTGGGCTACCACAGCTCTGGTCTCTGCCAGTTCCTTAAGATCAGCACTGCCGGCTACTGCAGTACGTCCATTCAGTACACTTTAACATCCCCAGATCAGAAATCCATTCACTAACATTCCTGTGTACCTGTAGTCAAGCTCGACAACAGTCTGGCTGGTGCCGTCTCCTCCATGGACCCTTTTGATGGCGGTTGGTGCACTTTTTACATGTACGTCTTTACTATCCCTCTTTCTATTAGATCCCGTTATCCTCGGTTTTGATGATAGCACGCATTGGAAGTATGAGTGCTGACCTTGCAACGAGCAGGTCCGAGGACTGCACGGACAACACCGGCTGCGGACACTACGACGCCAGCTCCCCCATTAGTGACCTGACCACGGTCTCACCGACCAACCCGAACACCAAGTGCGAGGGCAACATGGACAAGAAGATTCGCAGCTTCACGTGCAACCCTTTGTAAACCTGCTACATTGGCGAAGGGGCATTCTGACTTGGCCATGTCTTACATTTTGGGCTGCTTCTGCCAGGGACGCCGTTCAAAAATGGACAGTGGCTCAAATGTTCCGTTGGTGGGTTTTCGTGTTCATTGCCTATTTACTTCTTGCCTTTTAGCTGGGGTACATCTTTCTTGGTTCCGCTGTATAATTATCATCCTTACTCGCTAGACGAGGAATCAAATTTCCGATCTTTGTTTTTATCGTTGTTGGTTCTTTGCTTTGGAATTGCATTGCATTGCCGCTTTGTAATACCTACCTACCGGCATCTGATGATCACCGGCAAGTATATGAAGCTGCAAGATGAATGGCCTAGGCGTATTCTGTATCCCTCTATATTCCCATATGGTGTCGTCCTTGTTGATATCCTCCATACATTGCTTGAGATCGAGCAATATCACAGGGTGGGTGTAGCTAGCGGCTTCAGTTACTGCCTGTTAGTGCAGCGCCCGACTTTTGCCGACACAGCACCTTTAGCTTAACACTACAATATTCTTCCTTTTATCGGGACTACCTCTAACTAATATAATCACATACGACCATACCCACTGGAAAACTCGGGATCCCGTCCGCTCTCCCATAGATAAGCCAGTGAGGGCCAGACTAGTAGTTGGGTCGGTGACGACCAGCGAATCCCTGGTGTTGTATGTTCCATTTTTTTTTGCCAAGTTTTGGGTTCCTTGCCGACTGGGGTCTGGATGGGACGGGGTAAACAATGGACGATTGATATGTGCATCTGGTATCCCGTTTATGCTGTGCCGTCGTCATTGTCTACCAGTTATTTCTGTCCAACCAGGGCGGACCTCTTTGATGTCCACCCGCACCATCATATATCCCTCTGGATGAGAATTCCATTTTCTGGCCGATGCCCTGCCCTTTATCTGTAATGGTTCGTGGCGTCCAGGTCTCACAACCTGCCTCTCCCCATCAGACTAGATTCTATACTACACGCGAGAACAACAGAATAGTGAAACACACTCTCTCTACCATAAAATCCAACCCATAGTACCATGCAACTCATCACTCTCTTCAGTAGGCTTCTACTAGCCAACGTCAACATTGCCATCGCCGCCGTTGTCCTTCCTTCCACAGTCAACGACACTACCACCTCCGTTGGGCTCAGGGCTCTCCTTCCCCGCGATGACGAACACGGCACCACACTTTGCACAGACATCAACTTTGGTGGATATTGCCAGACCTTTTCCAATACCAGGTCGGGCTTGAAGAGTTCTGCATGTAGTGAGTCCTTTCTAATTCCATTCGTTAACGCATCGGGATGTATGGTAATTACAGGAACAGTTCGGAAGGAAGTTATCTAACCTGCTGTGTGTGCGCTTGCCAATGAAGTCCGCCTCGATGACTCCATCCGAGGCAAAGTCTCCTCCGTCAAACCCTTTGGACCCAACGAAAAGACAAAAGGGACATATTGTCGGTATTTCGTGTACGTACATACCTACCTACATACTCTTTCTTTACCCGTGGGTTTGACGTTGGCTGGCCAAGTAACACCCACGGGTACCCTTTTTTCTCTTCCCTTCCCAGCGAGCCCTCCCACTTCAATCATCCCCTTTCCTTTAATGTATGGGGAACCCAAGATAAGAGAGCTAACACCAGGTCAAAAACGGAAATAAGCAACGACCACTGCTTAGACTTTTCGTTAATGGACCCCAAAGCACCATGTGGAAGCCGCGAAACCAGCGAGTTTGCGGGGTTTTCGGACCTGAAAAGCATAGAGCCGTCTTGGTTCCATGCAGAATGCGATCAGGGAGGTAAAATGGATAAGAAGATTCAGAGCTTTTGGTGCTGGTTTCCTTATAGGAAGCCCTAGGGTTCTATGTAGATCTGTAGTTTTGTTTGAGCACGATGAAAAGGGAAGGTAACGAACGCTCACCAGAAAGTGAAAAAGCATTCAAGTTCTTTTCTGTTCACGAAGAAGGTAGACTAGACTGTTAAAGCCAGGAATGAATCATGCCATTCACCAAACCACCCACCCAGAAAGGACACCGATCGCCACTAAATAGAACGATATAAGTACACTCCTCCATCACGCCTTTTCACCAAGCCCCCTTACTGAAAGAAGAATGAATGAAAAATGCATATAATACAAACAAGAAAGCCGAAAACTTTTCTTGGACCACCAACCAAGTGTCCAAGTCAAAGCAATTATTAGGGTATCACCTCCTACTCCATACCATACCTAGAGGTATCTCCATCAAGCCACCTTCCTAACTTCCTTTCTTGCGATCTTGTTTCTCTACTATATCTCCATGCCCATCCCCATGCAACTCGCCTCAATTCAAAACTTCATCACCACCTCCCTCGTCCCCTCTCCATCATCCCCTTCCCCATTCCCCTTTCCCTCCCCCTTCAATTCGCCAACATCACCAAAAACCATCGACACCAAAACTGCCGGATCCCAGCTTCCCTACTCAAAAGACCTCGGCTGCGTCAGCCCCGACGGTTGCGGGTTCGGGCTAGGCACCCTCTCCTCACTCCTCGTCTCAATCGTTCTCTCCACTCTTACTCCCCCCATTGCATTTGCATTAGCACCACTCCTTCCTCGCTCGAGATCCTCGGTATGCATAGCAGTGCCCTTCTCGGACGATGGCTCAAACAGGTCATCATCCAGATCATCCTCGTCGTCGATTCGAGCTAGCTCGCGGTCGAAGTGGTCAACTGAGGGATGCCTGTTTACTTGTTGCGATGAGGGGTGGTTGATGTGGAGGTGGTGGCCATCAGAAGCGATGTGAGAGGTTACGCCTGTGGTACGGGTGTTGTATCCCGGGTATGGAACGGGTGGGAATTGCATTGTATAACTAGTGGTGTTGTGCAGACTGGGACTAGGAAAGCTCTGCGAGTCGGTGGTGATGGTTGAGTTGGTCGTTGTTAACAGTGGCCGTTGGCTGGAGGATGCCGAGCTGGCTGTCATTCGTTTTCCCCCCTTCGACGAAACTTTGGGGAGGCAGTTGATATTATTTCCGAAGGAGTTGTTGTTGTTGTTAGGGAAGATGATGCCGTTGTCGGCTGCTTTGTCTTTGTGGCCGTTGTCGGTTTTGGTGCCGGGGAGGCTCATGTCGCTGAGCGGATGGCTCCCGTTTGGTCCGCCACCGGAGAATTCGGAGTCGGGCATGTAACCACGCGTGGCAATGCGCTGCGCAACGAGGGTGCCCAGGGGTAGGACGATGACGACGGAGGTTTGGGTGAGAGAGCCGGACTCGAAACCGCTGGCTGGATCCAAGAACTCTAAACCGGCAAAGACCACGGGCACGAGCATCAGGATGGCATTGGTGATGATGAGCACATCCATGGGCTTAAGGCCCTTCATGCTCGGCAGGATACTCCGGTTGGTCCACATGTGTAGCACCAACCGGATCATAAACAGAAAAGTGAACCAGGAGATGGACCCCGTCGTCATGGCCAGATATAGTTGGCGGACCCATTTGGGAGGGAAAGGAACGGCGTTGATGATGTTCTCTACCTGGAAGATGCAGTTGACAAAAGACAGGATGACAGTTCCGAGAATGAGCAGAGCGGAAATCGAAACGACGAGGGCTCGCCAGAGCGGTTCCCAGAGCTGCATCATGCTCCATGCTTGAACCATCAGGGCCATGAGCAAAAGGGTTGTGACAGGAATGCTGAGCACCGTGGCTGTCACGCTGATGTGCATGTCGCTTAGGGGAACGAACGACCAGTCGCCTGACCACAAAACGTAGAAGTCGGTCCAATGGCTTGGGTAGAACAGAGTGAGCAAGACGACGCGGATCAGGTTGAGTAGGAGGGCTAGCAGGCTGATGACGGTGGGTAGACGCTTGAAGCGGCGCCGGGGCGTCATGAGGAGCATGATAGCGAGCATGATAAAGGTGGCACCAATTTGGGTGGCGTAGTTGACTGCCGACGATATCAACATGCCGTTCAAGTCATCGATCACGGCAATGGAGACATTGAGGAGTTGGCCATGGTTGTCGAAGAAGAAGACGAGTTGGTTCTCGAGGTGTTCTTGGTCGGCTGGAGGGACAGGAAGGATGAGGGTGGCATAGGAGGAATTAAGAACTGTGTTGATGCCGCTAGAGGCGTCGGCGGGGAGGGCCATGGTGTTGAGCCTCAATGGCAACGAGTTGCTGTTGGGTATAGGTACCTAAGGACTTGAACTGGAAGCAGGTCAGTATCGGTAGGGTGGACAACTTCCAATGTCGTTGTTCTGTACATACCGTATCGACACCTCGAAGGCGAAAGGAAGACAGACCCTCTTTGGTGCTCGAGTCAAGCAAGCTCTTATGGGTAAACCTGACCAAGGACTAGAAGCCAAAGACAGGAAAGTGTTGATTCTTGCGTGTGCCGACGATGTCGTTAAATGAATGACGATCCTTCCACAGCTGTTGATGCCAAGTTGACTGTGACCGAAGACGACGAAGGATTTAGTTGGGTTGATTAGCTTCGCTGAGAAAAGAAAAGTTCCAGTAAGACAGGATCTCCTGATATCGACAGTATATTGGACTGTGTATCGAGAAATGCTAATCTCCTTCTGTCAGATTGTGGTTGAAGTTGGAGTTGGACTTGTTGTTGTGGGCGCTGTATCTTCTACAGAAGAAGTAGAAGGCAGGCTACGATGGTCCATGTTCCCACGCAGTCAAAAGGTCGCTCCTATTCTCTCAAGCATCACCAACGACAACAAAATTGCAACAACATGAGGAAGTGGTACATCATATTGTGTGATGGGAGTACGAAAGTGAGTGCGCAGAGTCCCATAATACCACCGCTCGTGAGATGTGAGTTCTCGATAATATAAAGAAACGGTTCGCACCAACCCCCCTACCCCCACCCAAATTGTCTTATTGTTCTTCCAAAGAAATGCAAACCACCATGGTAGTTCAATTGAGAATGCTTGGGATGAGGCCAGGGGCGTCGTTAGCATTGTTTGCTTGCCGAACCCTTAGTATTGTTCCTCGACATATGCGTGCACCCGCCCCACTTTTTCTGATTGCCCTTGGACGATGATGCACGTCGCACGTGGTGACAGGTCAATGTGGATGGGTGAGCGGTGCGAAAAGATGGGATTGAAGATTTTTGGGTTTGGGAGATGTGAGGCATACATAATAGCAAGACGGGTGGGTGCTGCTGTGTTTCGAAAGGTTGAGATGAAAAGATGTTGTGGAACCTCGATGCCGCCGGTCGGTTTGCGCATTCCAACCAACAGCCGGATATTTACTGAGGCTGATGGTCATGAACGGCATCGATTGTGGGATTTGGCGGCTTTTCGTTTCGTGTATGAACTCAATTGATTGAACTGGTCACCAGCCATGAAGCTTCGTCCACTGTGTTGTAAGTGGTGATTGACTCAAAGGGCATCGGACATGGACCGGTTCCTGGTGTGACGGTTCGTGGCCGACCTAAAAAGGAGGCGACCGGCGAGGAGAAGAGGCCAGGCCTGGTCCGGGGAAAACAAGCTATTGCGTCACTTGTATCCCTAAATGTAGGTACCTGCCTGCCTGCTACTACCTTGACCATCCGGGGAAGAGGAAAAACACATTCCGCCGGCACCGAAGTTCCCCTATCACTGGGTTGTGAACGAATCGGCTTGCGAGGTTTCATTCCGGATTCTGATCGATGAGCGATAGGAGTGTGACACAACAACGGTCCTTACCCTCCTTTCCCAGATACCAGGTCGAGCCCATGCTATGGCCAGCTAGCCTTGTCGGCTTACACTTCCGGGTAAACATCCCTACCAAGAGTCAGCATTTTATAGTTCTTCATATCTCATGCCTCACTATCACCAACCGGGTTGGACAGAAGACTTACGTTCTCCTCCGCAACGGTACCTCGGCCCTAACCTTCTTCACCAGCTCGAGATCAATCGTCGCCGTCGCAATCTCCGGCTCCTCTCCTTTCTCACCTCCCAAACTCGCTACTATCCTCCCCCACGGGTCAATGATCATGCTGTGTCCATAACTGACCCTCTTCTCGTTATGTCTGCCCACCTGCGCCGCAGCTATGACATACGACTGCGTCTCAATCGCTCTCGCCCTCAACAACACCTCCCAGTGCGCCTGTCCGGTGGGAACGGTGAATGCAGAGGGGTAGGTGATGATTTCTGCGCCGAGGCGACGCAGGGAGAGGCCAATCTCAGGGAAGCGGAGCTGTTGTGGTGGAAAGCTCAGTCAGCCACGCACCTTGCCTCATCGCCCACCAAAATGAAGTATGGAGTTGAGAAGTGAGAGGGGGAAAGAGGATGAGAACTCACATCAAAACAGATAGTACTCCCCACCTTGCCGACCCCCGTCAAGTCATATGGCTTCTCAATCTTGCTTCCAGGCTCCACGCTCTCACTTTCTTTGAGGATTGGGCCGTTCTTAATATCCACATCAAACAGGTGAATCTTTTGGTACCGGTGCGCGATTTCACCCTGCTCGTTGATCCAGAGGACGGTGTTTCTGATCCGTTGAGAGGTCTCGCTGGGTTCGTGCACACCGACGTGGATAGGAAGTTTCTCCCGTCTGGCTTCCTCTTGCAAACCCTTCACAAACTCACTTTCCTGGACGGACTTGCAAAGACCGAGGCTTTCGGGGGCGGAGGAGGAGATGTAGTCCGTTGCCTCGGGGAGAAAGAGGGCCTGCGATGGTTCGGAGCTAGGTCTCAGCTATCTGGCCCTGATATGGCCCAAAACATGCATTCATACGAGATCGAGAGGAAAATGACAAACCTTTGCTCCAGCCTGTACTGCTTTCTTGACGAGGATCTGGCATTGGCGGAGGTTGTTGGCCATGCTAGCCGTCGAGGTCAACTGGCCTACTGCCTGTTGGCCATCATGTCAGTGATCTCTTATCGGCATGTGGTAGTGGTTGACATTGTCGTCGTCATTGTCGTGGCAAACACAGATCTCAAGGGGAGGAAAACATACGATAAGTGCCATCTTTCTAATATAAAGTTCAGGTGGCAAAATGTGAAGGAAAAACCAGGCTATTTGGGTCGCGGCGCAAATTTGCACTGATGAGTGTCTTGAAGTTTCTCGGCTGATTCCCTTGTTATTGCTGCGGGGTTTTGGTTGACGCTATCGCGACTGCCACAGTCGCTGTTCTTGGCAGCCAATGGCGTGTTGCACAGTTGCAGTGTAGCGGGATTGCACTAACAATTTTGACCCCTAACCCTGGCTAGGAGCAGAGGCCGACGATACCCACACTTGGCACAAAACCCGAGGAAAAAATCTTCAAAAAGAAGAACAAGTGATGTTTAGTCACGATCCACCCAGGGGTCGAACCTGGAACCTCCTGATTCGTAGTCAGACGCTCTGCCATTGAGCCAGCGGACCTTGTTGATTGTTTGTTCAAGAGGTACTAGTGATATCGTCAGTGTCGCCGATGCAAGCATCCCCACCGCCGTCCGCTTCGACATGATAACAACCTCCTCCCACCCATCAAGGACCACCTCGGCATTCTTGTTACTTAAATTTGTTCCTAGAGAACATCTTGATGAAAAGAACCCAGTTGAATAGGTGAACGTTGACCTTGCCTGCTTGGAAATTAATAGGACATGGTGACCTTATAGACAACGGGTTTCTCATCATGAGAGACCGCCAAAGCTCAAAGAGTATAAACAAGTGAAGGAGATTGAAAAGCAACATAGGGCTGGAAGGAAGGAGTAAGAGTGACGAACGGACGGGTGTTCATGGAAAGTGGAAAAACTGGCATGTCTGAAGGGGAAAAAAGGCTCGTGTCGGTGGTAGCCTAGAGGTAGGAATGGAAGAGAAGTGATGAGCTGATCGGAAGGGTGATGGAGATATCGGAACCGAAGGACGGGAATTCGCAAGTACCTGGGCTCTAGCTAAACACCGACTTGTCAATTCAACTTCCACTTACCACTCGAAGGGGTGATGGAAGCCGCGAGCAGACTCTGTAGAGTTCAAGTTGGTGAGGTGGGTGACGAGAGAAAGTTTGCTTGTCGCTCAAACTGCGAGTCACCTGTCGGGTGCTGTCTCGTTCTTGCCCCCAGAATCTTCCGTCAACAGTAGTGAGTGTCATGAAGTTATGCCGAAGGAGGAAGGAACTGGCTCAAGCTGATGAGCGAAGAACGGCAAGTGGAAATCCATACGAATCAGCAAGGAAAGATAAACCTTCCTCAGCAGCAATGTAAAGTCGAACGAGACCAGGAACGATCACCACCTCATTGCCAACCTAGCCTAATCACGGTCCATATTTCACCCGTCCTTCATTCACCACATCTGTCCCTCCATCAGGCTGGTCTCCCATCTCCCTCCTTATTGGTGACAGCTCGACGCTGCATTATACGACTGGTGGCATTAATCCTCAGTCCATCCAACACTCCCATTCTGTGATCTTCAGTTTGACGAAATGCCCGCATCAAGCCCAGAGCTGTCTCCCACCTCGAAGGGGCCAGTGGAGGGACCCCAGTCACCAGTCCAAACCGACTTCACTGACGTCCAACTAAAGCCAGCTCCCCTCCGCCTCACGAGGAAGAGCAACTCGAGCGGCGGCCAGAGTGACAACAGTTTATCTCGCAGCAACTCATCTTCTGGCAGGACCCCTAACCGTGCCAACCCAGCCAACAGGGAGAGCCTGAACACCATCATTCATAGTGCAGCAACCCCATCCACTTTTCGAACAGCTCACAGCCAAACGGCCCAAACCTCCCCTAAACTCGCCTCTCTGGTATCCAAGTTCGAGATCCTGGATGTCATGGGCAGTGCTGACCCTGGAGCTTTGCGGCTTCCATCTCCAGAAAAGAACGGAAAGGCTCTAAGGGCTCCAATACCAACGCCAGACGAGGCAGACTTCAGGAGTGCTGCCAAACGTCAAAGCCAGTACTTGACAGACAGCCTCTCAAGTCACAAACAAGCCAATGTCTCCCTCCCCAGGTCGTCTCTGGCCCAGCGAGGAGCTCGTCCCAAAGGATTGGCTTCTGAGGCCAAGACTTCACCCGCCAACGCACCAAAACATTGCGATTCGAGCGGCGTTGCAGAAAGACGCAGGCTCTTCGAATCTGGAAGCACTGGTATGTTTGCTGCGTTGTGGATCTGTGTGTGATACACACCTCTCCGGACCAAAGCTAATGGCTGTAGTGCCTCGTCCTTTTGATAGCCCCATCGCCACCCCAGTCGTCACCCGTGCGGTTGCACGTGTCCCTCCGCAGGGCGAGCAGAAACGGGCTTCCGAGATGGTCAACCCTGCTCAGCGTTCCACCATCTCTGGAAGGCGATCCGTTACTGCTCAAGCCTCAGCTCCCTCTCTATCATCACAACAATCGGCGACAGAATCCGTCGGACCAGCGCGCGAAAGAAGAAAGAGCGTTGCTGCCCTTCGTATGTCTTTTGAGCGTTCATCTTTGCCAAGTCTTCAACCGGAGACACCAAGCTCCACCCAGCGGCCGTTACGTCGGACGCTCACCCACGGCTTGTCGATTTCCACACAAGTCCCAACACCAATGACGCCCAACCGAGGAGCTGATGATCCCATTACACCGACGAGGGTCAGAAACCTTCGTTCTTCAGAGGTCTTTGCTCAGACGTTCCCTCGCCTGGGACAGCCGACGAACCAGTCAGTGCATAGACGTGACACCAATGCCTCATCGTGCCTAAAGCAAAACCAACTTCACAACACAGTTTCACGACTTGTCGATTCGCATGATGGCAACATTTCTGATGCTGAGGCAGAGACGCATAGACCCGTTAGCAGGAAGAACAGTGACACGCCAACAAGGACATCAGCGCGTACATCTACACGCCGGTCCAGCTCCCAACACCCCTTGCTCCTTTCCCGCACCCTTTCGGTCAAGGTTACGACCGGCCCGCAGACCATGATGACCCTTCAACAGCCGTGGGCGACCTCCTCTGGGTCTCTGCCCCTTACCGCCTCCCATAGCCACGGCCACCAGGACCAACGCAAGTCCAAGTCAGGCGGTTCCAGTGACTCAGCAGCATCCGTACCACTTGCCCCAGTCAACAGAGTCAAGGATCTGCAAAAGGTGTTCGATGCTAACCCCGCGGGTCCAGGCTCAGCACCCTTCCTTCCCTTCATCCAAAAGCGCAGGGCGCAAACATTGACCGTTGGGGTTCCCGCCAAGTCCAGCCTCAGCGCACCCATCATGGTATCAACGACTGTGGCCGTGACCACTCGCAAGACATCCCGGCGTTCCTCGCTGCAACAGCAGCAGCAAAGCTCGGATTTGATTCCAGAGACTGCTAGCTCCAATTCCTCAAGCGTGGTACGCACCCGCAAACGGAGCAAGACTCTGCCATCGTCGCTCGGTGGATATCGCCGTAAGAGCTCAGGTGGCCCTGCTGGTCCTGGGTCTTCGGGCTACACCAGCTACTTCCAGCGTAGGAAAATCAAGAAGCAGCAGAAGCAGGACATGAAGAAGCTCGCAGCCGGAGAAGACTCGCCAGTCAAAGAGCGTATCAGTCTGTTCGAGCAGCTTGGCGGCAGCAGACACAGCTACGGTCACACCAGGAACGGTGGTAACGGATGTGGTAGCATAGTGAGTCTGCCGCTCTCGATGCACAGCAAGCGGAAGTCGTCAGAAACTACCGGTTCTTCCCAGAGCCGCAGCAATCGCTCATCTGGAGACATGGATCGAGCTGGTTTTGGTAAAAGAGGTCGTGGAAGCTCATCTTCTGGAAGCCGAGTAATGAGGGTGCTGTCTTTTGGAACGAAGGGTGACAGCAACAGCAGCCGTAGCAGTGGGAATAGTAAGGTGCTCCGGGCTGCGGGGAGGAAGATCAGCAATGCCGTGTCGATGTCAATGCCGATATCCAAGAGGAAGGATAGCGGAGTCATAGGGGGTGGTAAAGGAAAAGGAAAGGCCAAAGTCAAGGGGAGTGATGGGTCCAATGAGCAGCCGCTTGTCTTGAGTTCGACGAACAAGGAAACCGGCGAGTCGACGTTTTTCGTAAAAGGTGTGTTGTGGAAGGTGTCGGGCTCCCACGGGGATCTTGACCTCAATGTCGCAGTGGCGGGCGGCGTAACCAGTCCCGAGACAGAGGAGCGGAGGCGTGGTGAAAGGACCACGGAAGCCACTACAACCTCGTTCCCAAGCACAGAGTCTGGGTCCGGATCGTCGGGTTCGGCGGGTGCGATTGCCCGGCACCCCGTCCTGCAGCAATGGCCGCACCTTGACAAGGTCAACCGGACGGTGCCACATCGTTATGATCGTAAAGCCCAAGGATCTCTGTCAGTTGAGGTCGACAGTACATCGCCTGAATGGTCTCAATGCTTAGACGACGACGATGATCCTTTCCTTCAATCGAGTCGACCAGCCAAAATTGGAGGCAGCAGCGGCAAGATCACAAAGAGCACAACAGTGCCAAACGATGTCGGCATCGTGAGCCGCAAGCGAGGTTTTCTCCCCACCCGCAGATCTCACGGAGATGTTGTCGAAGCCGCTCGCGGTCCCTCAATTTCCTTGAGGAAGAGCTTCACCATGGCGGTATTGCCTCGTCTCTCGAGCGGGAACTCCAGCACCGATGACCGCCTTCAAGATGGCGGAGGGAAGCAGAAGGGCAACAAGTTGACCAAAGATAATAAAGGTAAAGAGGTACCATCCCGGCAGTCGAGCATCTCGTGGGGCCAGAAAGCCGCAGCGGCTGCATATGGCATCGGTCAGAGGTTGAAGGAACGCAAGGGCAGCAGTCGGTCGGCATCGCTGTTGGGAATTGGTGTCGAGACCGGCGCCAGTACCGGTACGGGCGGAAATAGCAGTGCCAATAGTGACGTTGCCGCCGCTGCCACTTCCGCTGCCGTCCCCATTCCCATCAGTGCTATTACCACAGAGTCGCTGCGCCATGACGAGTAGGACGTTGTGGTGGCGACGCCCAAAGGTGGTCTGCAGCATCCAAGGCCATCAAGGATGGTAAACTTGAGGAGGATCGAGAGTTTTAATGGTGTCCAGGATAGAGTTAGGAGGTTTGAAGGGATCGGTTCGAAGGACCAAATGATAGGGTTATCGTGCGATGGCTCTGAGTTGGCGGCGGCTGCTGGAAAGGCTAGAAAGGCGAGCAGTGTTTTTCATAAAAAACCGTGAAGGTTTATGAAGATCAACTTGGTCAGTCAGTCAGGTATAAGTCAGGTATAGAGTAGTTGCCTAGGCCAGGCATTGTTAAAGCAGCGGGCAGACGTTTCTGGTTTGTTGTTTGTTGGATCATAGCTTATTGGGCCCTTTTTGTCGTCCTTGTACTTTGGCCGTCAAATGTATGTTAGGTTAGAAACGAGGCGGTAATGTGTGATTTGTTGATAGTTGTTACAGTTAGAATAAAAAGTTGTTGAAATCAAGGATCGTGATCACGTACAAACCAGAGGGGAGCCCAAAGGGGCTTTAGGTCATAATCATCCATTCATCTATCTCATTACTCTATCTTCTTTCCCATGGTCTTCCCATTCACACCATATCCTCACTCACCAGACTAATACTGACTCAACCCCATCCCATCCCCAATCTTCTTAACAAGCGCCTTTTTCAAATACCACTCCCTCGCCAACCCTCTCACCATCTTCGCGTGCGTCTGTGGTGGAATCCGTCCCCTCTCTACCGCCCGTCCCAACATGAATATTGCATCCGCCAACGCCCGTTCCTCAGCAACCAGCTCATAAAGCTGGTTCCCCACCACCGTCGGCGCCACCAATAATTCATCGATATCCGGCTCCTTAAGGGTCTTGCTGTTCTCAATAACAGCATCAGCCTTCCTTATACTCTCCTGCAAAATCGCAGTGTTGGATTGCAGCAGCGCCGACAATTGCGATAGCTGCGCGTATTCAGACTGCAAAGTATTCGCCGCAGCGTTCATAGCCGATCGCTGCGCCGCCAGCCCGGAGAGCGAGGACTCGTTTTGTTGCCGCGCGTGTTGCCGGTGGGAATGTAAAGTTTGGGATAGGCGGTGGAGGAGGGCGTCCTTTTCGGGGTTGGGAGGGGGAGGGGGAGGGGCGGCGGGAGTGTCGGTTCCTCCGAGGTTGGTTAAGGGGTTGGGGGTTGAAGAGGAGGAAGGGGTGTCGTCGTCTAGGAGGTCGGGAGGGGGAGGGGGTTTGGGTTGGGGTTGTTGTGGTGGGAGGGTGTGGTGGTGTGGTGGGAAGGCTTGGGGTGGGTGGCCTTGGGGTTGTTGTTGTTGTTGCCAGTTTGGTGGTGGTTGAGGGGAGTTGTAGTGTTGAGGAGGTTGTTGGATTGCAGACATCCTTCGTGGGTCAGCCGTCATGGGTGAGTAGGGAGGTTGTGTGGGTGCTGGGCCTTGGTTGTGTGGTAGGGCGGCGGGCATGGGAGGAGGTGGTGAGTGGTATGGCGCGCCATGGGGTTGTTGAGGAGGCTGCTGCCGTTGCTGTTGTGTTGAGTTAGGAGGGAGAGGCGGGGGAGCATCGTAGCGGGAGGGTCCTGATCTAGGGGATTGTGGTGCAGGACTGCCGTATTGGCTCGTTGGTCGGCCTGGATGAGGAGGATGAGGAGGCACCGGAGGAGCGGCGGCGTATGATGGTGCCGGTGAGGCCTGGTGATGCGGTATAGGAGCACCATGAGCAGGAGCACCTGGCTTCGGTGGTGGAGGTGGAGGTCTTGCCCCGTCTTGTTGAACTGGTGATTGTACTGGAGCTGGTGACCTCGCGGCTAGTTCTTGCGGAAGTGGTGGTACTGGCGGTGGTGTAGGCACTGCTGGCCCTTGTGATGGCGGTTGTGGCTGTTGTTGCTGCTGGGGTGGAGGTGATCGGACCTGCGCCTGACCTTGACCCTGAGGTGGACGAGCAATGACTGGAGGCTCTTTGGCAAACACGTCCCGCAATATGGCCAGAAAGTCGAGAAGGGTAGATTTATCCCAATATGTTGACCAGTTGGCCAGGTAGGGATGATAGACTTGACCCTGAGGATCAACGTGCTGGCCTGGCCGGACCATGATGTGCTCGGTCGGGGTCACGTAGACCAAAGGGGCCTCTTTCGGATAGGCGTGAGGAACCCATACTGAAATTGGGAATCGGTAGGTGGTGCCGCGAAAGACGACGGGTAGTGTTCCCGAGAGGTGGACGAGGAGGGCAGATGCGCCGTTGGGAAAGGCTGTGATAAGAGGACATGGTCAGATGACGGTGGGAATAGTGACTTTGGAAGAGAGTTGCGTACTGTGAACGTCGGTTCGTGGTGATAGTGATGGGTAATGGGAGAGCGCTTGGGCTACATCGTTGTATGTGCGGTTGACGTCGTGATATTCCTGGTCAAAGCAGTCAGTACCAGTGGTTATGAGGAGGTCATGGTGGTGGTGATAGTGGACAGGGCATACACTGGTCAAGACGCTGTAGAGCCAGTTCAGCACATGCTGTTGGACAACCATCTTGTCCAGTTCCTCCAAATGTGCCAGGCTTCCGGATTATGTTGATGTTGCTATCGCTGCATTTCGAAGTGGGAATGTGAACGTGGTAGGAACGCGACCCGAGAATGTCTTTTGGTGGTGATGGCGGTTGTTGGTGTTGTGGTTCGTCAGGTGTTGGCCAAGCTGGGCGGCATCTTTCTTGGCGGCATGACTGCGAGCTGCGTCTGCGATCATCGAGTGTCAAGAAGCTTGGACCACTTTGGAGAGCTCTCTGCCAAGACCCATCGGTGGGCTGCACGTGGAGATAAGATTGTCATCCGGATCGGCCGTTGAACCGTTGAATTGGTCAATTGCTGGGAACCTTGAAGGGGAACGGCCCTCGCTATCGAGGTCCCAGGTTTTAGACCTATAGGGGGTTTGCACGAGCTATAAAAGGAACCTTTGCTAAAGATTTCGTATATCACTTTAAGCGCACACTAATAATATTTGTACCTTCGTACTTTAATAAGCGCCGTCCCCGCGGTATTCCTGCGGTTTGGCTATTTCGCGTAACCGCGACCGTACCATAGCGGGAAAACCCCTAGGGCAACAAGGCTTGAAGGAGGGCTTCAATAGTTGGATTTCAACAAGCCTTGTTGTGCTACCAAGCGTTGTTACGTTACCAAGCGTTGTTGCTCAGGGATTCTTTCCCGGAAGTTCTTTCCCGGTTAACCTTCACGGCCCTATATCAAGGGAAAGAACGAAGCCCGCTTTCAATCAATTGGGCCAATGGCTCAATGGTTCTTGTCGTCGCTATCTCTCGTGGAATCGCCCGTTCGATTCCAAGTGGTAACGGTTTTTTTTCGCGCGAAAAGTTTCACGCGGTTGTCTTTATAAATACCCTCATCCGGACCTAGACTTTGAAGCCAAAGTCCGCCACCGCTTCAAAGTCCACTACTATAAAGTAAGAAGACCGCTAAGAAGACTACTAAGAAGACCCTTATAAGGACCTTTAGAAGGCTTTATAGGGGTCTTTCCCTTTTATCTTTTTGCACCCAAATCCGACCAATCAGAAGCCTCCCTCAACCAACAGTGCTTGGTCTCACAACAACGCTTGGTGAGTTATCAACTCTAAGATTTGTGTTAACCCTTGTTGCACCCCCCCAAGCGTTGAAACGTTCTTTATATTCCCGCTGCGGTAATATTATTATTCTATACCGTATTCCTCCTCTCCCTATAATATATACATTACATACAACCAGTACCGCACCGCACCAACGTTCTATTATTATAATACGTATATTTACTTTATTTTATTCGACGTTTTTTGCAATTTTGCGATTATAAGTAAATATATATATTATACTCTTTATTATTTATTTACTAATATATATTTTGGTATTATTCCCCTGCGGGGAAGCTAGGTAATAAATTCTTTATATTTTAATAAGGATTATATTAGTTAATTACTTTTAGAAATAATTACTATTTTTAATATTACGTTAATATTTATTCCCGAAATGTTTATCGAATTTATATATAAATATATAGAGGAAGAAGTAGTATTTTCGTATTTACTTAGCCCTTTTTAAATACTTTTAATATTAATTTTTAATACGGGTAATATATTTATTAATTATCGTAAAAAGCGGAGCCGTAAGCCTATTAAATAATTTTTAATAATTTTAGGAGAAATTAATAAAAGTTTTTATATTCTTATGAATATTACGGATATTTGTTAATAATATTTTAATATAAAAAGTTTTATTAAAACGGTTATTAAATAGGAATATAATTAGTATTGGGTTTTTTACTTTTATATATTAAAAAATACCTTAAAGTTAAAAAAGGCTAAGGATTATATAGAAAAGTTGCGATTTCGCTACTATATGTATAAAGATAGTAAAAAAGAGAGTAGTAGGAGTAGGAAAATAATAAAGGGTATTCGTTATTTAAGAAAGCGTTATCCTATATAATTTAAATAATTTATTTAGAACGATAATTATAGTATTAGGTATAAAATTATTGTATTTAAAGAATATATATATAAAGTTACAGGTACGAGAGGGTAAGAGTAGGTCGTATAAAGTAGGTCTATTCTAGGAGAAAGATTTTAGCTTGGCTAGATACAAATTTCTAATTAGGAGTTATCCTCTTTTATATTTATACGCTTCCCTATAAGTCCGGAACGGTCGGCGCCCGGATTCTGAAATCCTTTCCTCTATATTATATCCTACTATCCTTATTTTATCCGCTATCTTATCCATCGTCTTAGGCTATTATACCCTAATTATACGGGTCCCCTTAGGCCTTCTTAGCGATACCCTTATAATTATCCCCCCCCTTAAAAATTATAATCCTTTATAATTCTAATATTAATTATTATAATCCGTAGAAAATTTTATTTTCCGTTTATATATTACGCTACGTTTTGTAGAAAACTTTATTTTTTATTCGTATATTATATTACGCTTCGGTTTTATTATACCGTTTAGCTATCCGTTCTTATTTTACGTATTAATATTATTCCCCCCCCCGGTTAATTTAATCTTTAAATTATATTATTATATAGCGATTATTACAATACTTATAGGGGCGATATTTTTATACTAAACGGTCTTATTAAAAGATTTAAAAACCGATTAGCGATATTTATATTAATATATTAAACGAAGTAATAATCCCCGTTTATTTTAACCGTTTATATTATACCGGTATTCTTACGTTTATTAACCGTAATAATATAGTGGTTTATCGGTTCTACGGTTAATATTCGCCCTTTAGGGTTATTACCGGTTTTTGGAAACCGATTTCGAAATAGTTTAACTTTTGTATATTGTACGCTTTATTTATTATTTTGGTATTCTTTTTTTTTTACATCCTTTCTTTAAATAGGAAGCGTTTTACTTTAAATAATAAAAGATTTTAAAAGAGTTCCTAAGTAGGATGGAAATTTTATTCCGAATTAGGATTAGAGTTTCGTTTAGAATCGGTTTTAGGATTTAACCCGAATTACCTTCCTTTTTTTTAAAATTAGGCCCCTATAATCCTTAAAATATAAGGATGGATTTATTAGCTTTAACCGGTTAATTAGGTTAATAAAAGTTTCGATACGTATTAATTATTTTTAGGAATTGGAAATATTTTAAGTTATATTATTAATTAATAATTATTTATTCTACGTAATTGGTAATTTATTATATTTCTTTAATTTAAAGAGTTTTATTAATATTTATATTTATTAATCGGTTATAGATTTTTCCGCGGTTTGGGCCGTTGTAGTTATTTTAGGGCCGGTAACCTTTAGCGCCGTTTACGAATAAATATTAAGGAGGAATTTACCGATTAGTTTTAAGTCCTTCTAATTTAATTATTTCGTTTTTATTAGACGGAGAATTTTTAATTTAATAGGAAGTATTGGAGCGGTTTTTTTTTTAATATATTGGATTCTTTATAATCCCGATAAGGAATTTGCCGGTTGGTTTGGGTTTTTTTAGTTTAATTATTTTATTTTTATTAGACGGAGAATTTTTAATTTAGTAGGAAGTATTAGAGCGGTTTTCTTTTTAATATATTAGATTCTTTATAGTCTTAATAAGGAATTTGCTAGTTGGTTTAAATTCTTTTAATTTAATTATTTTATTTTTATTAGATAGAGAATCCCCGGTTTAATAGAAGTATTAAAGAGGTTTTTCTTCTAGTTTTAATATTTAGATTTTTTAAATTCCTCGTAATTTTGGTTCGCGATTTAGCGCGGTTACTTTTTAATTAATATTGTATTAAAATATTTAAAGTTGGATTATTAGTCTTTAAATATTTTATTTCCGGTATAAATTATTTTTAATTTATCCTACTATATAAATTTTTCGCCGGCGATAATATTTCTTTTTTTATTAATAAATAGGTTCTTAATTCCCGTCCCCGTTAAGGTATATAGTAATTATTCGCCTACTGAATTTTATATATAATATTTTGCATTATATTCAACGTTTATTATTTTTTATAATTATAGAATAGTAAATTCTTATTATATTATTTACGTTAATTATTCTATTTTTTATAATATTTCTATTTAATTTTTTAATATTTAGAGAGCGCTTTTTACGTATTTTTAAAATATTTTTTAAGTTTTTAAATATTATACTCTACGGGTTATTTTATTTATTTAATTAAGAACCTTTAATTTATATTTATTTTTTAATAATTTACGATTTCCTTAATTTCTTATTCTTCTTATTTATTATATAATTCCGGTAGTAGTATTTTATAGTTTCCGTTTTTTTTATTCTTTTAAGGTTCTAATAAATTGATTAGAAAGATATTATATATTTAGTTATATTATATTAATAGGATTATTTAATACGCTTAGGAATTAATTTTCTTTAATATTTTAATTTTAATATATATAGGTATTAATTTTTTATTTTTAAATTGGAAGTTTTTGGTTAATAGGTTTACAACGTCGTTTAATTGGAATTTAATCGGCGTATATTTCTTATTATATTCTTTTTTTTGCGCTTCTATTATTTAATTTTAATAACGTTATATTACTTTATAAATTTCCTCTAACTTTTATAATCGCTTTTTTACGTTTTAAATTTTAATAGGATTCCGCCCCTTAATATATTCGATTATACGTAGGTGGTAATTATATAAGGCTTTAAATGGCGAAATTTTTATAATTGTATATATAGAATTATTGTATGCGAATTCCGTTTCCGGGAATTCTTTACTTTAAAATATAGAGTCGCCTTTTAAAGTTCGGATATATTAAATGTTTTCGATAGTTTAATATAAGCGTTTCGTTTATTTATTCGTTTACGGGTAGAATACAATAAATAATCTTCGTAGGATTTTACGTATTTTAGTAAATTTTTTTTAAAATTCGTTAATAAATAATTTATTTTTATTATTTACGATTTTTAACGGTAAACCGAATCGGTATTCTACGTATTTATATAATAAGGACGTTATAGAAATTGTATTAAGCGTTTTGGTAATAGGTATAAATAAGGCTATTTTAATAAATTAATTTACAATTATTAAAATAGCGTTATATATCTTCCTATTGGCCTTTTAATTTAGCGGAAAGCCGGTAATAAAATCGATATTAATTTTTTAGAAAAGTTATTCGGGTATTAGTAAGGATTGGAGGTTTTTATAAGGTCGGTATTAAGGTTTTTAAATTTTTTAATATAATTTATACTTCGTAATATATTTCCGAACGTTTTATATAAGGCCCTCTTAATAGAATTTCTTTTTAATAAATTCTAGGGTTTTAAACGTATTTATATAATTAATTTTTAAATTATTATAATAAGAATATAAAATTTCTTTATAGAATAATTTTTTTTTAAGGATTATTAACCATTTTTTGAAATAAAAAACCCCTTGGTTATTTAATTTATATCCCCCGATTATAATTCTTTTAAATTAAATAATCGTTACCCGTTCGGTTAAATTTAGATCTTTAAATTGAAATCTTTTTATAATAATATAAAATTCCCAATTCGTTAAAGGTATTTAAAGGATTTTTCGGTATATTATTTTCTTCGCGATTTTATATAATAAAATTTAAGGGAATATTCCTTTTATTGGTTATATTAGTAAAATATTTTTTATAGTAATAATAAATTACATTATTCATTAAATTCATTTAACGAAGGTATAGGTTATAGATTTCTTTTTATACCGGTATAGGATTTTAGAATTTAATTATTCTTTAATTATATTTAATAATTTTGAAATAAAGTTTAATTTTTTTTAGAAGGTCGGTAAAATATTATTATAAATTATATTCCCTTTTATATAATTTAGCCTTTTGGATAAACCGTCCGTTAAGTTTATCTTTCCCGACCGGTATTTTGTTTCGAAATCGAATTGAAATAATTAGTAAATTTAACGAATTAACCTTCTACGTAAATCGTTCGCCGGCGATTTTATAATATTTTTTAACACTTTATAATTTATAAATATTATAAATAGTTCTAAAAATCTTTTTAAATAATATATTTAATAATTTAAATTAGTTATAATAGTAAATAGTTTTTATTAATTTATATATTATCGTTATTCTACGTTTATTAATTTTTTAGAAAAGAACGCTACGGGGTATTAAATATCTCTTATAAATTAGGATAAAATTTTTAAAATAGCCCTTTGCGAAGTGTCTATTTCGACTTTAATCTTTTTAATTAGGTTTTAATAACGAAAGATTAATACTATTGTAAACGCTTCTTTTAAAATCTAGAATACTTTATTAACCTCCTTAATTTAATAAAATGCGTTTAATTTCCGCCCGTTTTTACTCCCTTTTAGTAAATTAATAATAAGTTTTATTATATAAGAATATTGGTATATAAACCGTCGGTAAAAATTAATAAATTTTAAGAATATTTAGATATTATAGAAGGATTTAAGTATTAATTACTTTTAGACCGCTTTTACCCGTTTGGGATTTATTATTACCCTTTTTATAATAATTTAGTAATTGAGGAAATCGACGTAGTTTTTATAGAATTCGTATTTAAACGCTTTTGCGAAAAGTTAAATAGTATATAAGCATTCGAAGATTAAACGGAAATATTCGTTATATTCTTCTTTAGAATTCGAATAAATTAAAATATTATTAAAATATATTATATAAATATAGTCGATAAATTTTACGAATATTTTATATATATATATTTAGAATATAGCGGGTACGTTTATAAATTTAAATAGTATTATTATATATTCGAAGTAATTATATTATATTTTGAAAACGGTTTTTTATTAATCCCTTTCTTTAATTCGGATCTAGTAATACGCTTTATATAAATTAATTTTAAAAAATATTTTAGCGCCGATTATTCGGTTTATTTATTCGTTAATTAATAGTAGTAAGTATCGATTTTTAATAGTAATTTTATTTAATTTTTAATAATTAATATATAATTATAGTATACCATCTTTTTTAAATATAAATAAAATTAATACCCCAATAGAATTTTGGGAGTAGTAAATGCAATTAATTTATAAATTTTCTTTTAAATATTTGTATAGCGTTTTTAATTACGTAGTAAATAAAGGGTAAATAGGGATATTAAATACTTTTTCCCCTTCTTTAAGGACGATTTTATATTTAACGTCCAATAATTATAATAATATTTTAGCCTTTTTTTTAAAAAATATATCCTTAAACCCTTCTAACATTAGAAGAATATTATCCATTATATTTTTAGGCGGCTTTTTATTTTTATTTACGTTTTTAAAATCCGATTTTAATAAATTATATATTGAAATTAAATTAATTATATAAGTTCGATTACTATATATTATTTTATATACGAGAATTATAATATTAATAAGGGGTACCCTTTTAAATTTAAATTCGTTTTTATTAATATATATAATAATATTTTTAAAATTTATACCCGGTATAGATAATAATAATAGCGGTGTCCGATTATTTCTTCGGATCGTATAAAATAATTAGGTAAATTCTTTTTTTTAACCCTTCCGATCTTTTAAAATAAATATTAATTTGTACGCTTTATAATAATATATTTTTTTATTATTCGCATTTATTAAGATAAATAGAATACCGGTTTTTATTTTCTTTAATTTATACTTTTTCGCGAAGTTTTTATATATAATATTAATTTTTATTCTTAAATTTAAGTTTATACATTCTTTTAATCGGCGATCCTTTAGCGTAATTAATATTATAGAAATTTTATTTAATTTATTTTTTCCGACCGTTTTAAAATTATTAACCTTATTAAATAACGGTTTTTTTACGGGGTTTAGCCTTTTATTAATTTTTCGGTATCCGAAATATAATTATTTTTTTTATTATTATTACGTTTAGTATTTTATTTAGTAGTTACGTTTTGGACGGTAATTTTCTTTTTTGGCTGGTTTTAGTTATTTATTTTTTTATATTTTATATAATTGCGAACGTAGTATTCTTTATTTTTATAATTGTAATAATTTAGATTGGATTTATTATTATTTCCGTTCTATTTGTTAGGGGATTGGTCTTTTTTATAGCTTTTATACCCTTTGGAATTGCGATTCCGGTTGTAATTTTAATTATAATTTCGGTTATAGTTTTTATTATAATTAGAACGTTTATTATTCGAAGACTTTTTATAATACGAGGATTATTCGTTGTAGTGATTTTTATTTATTTCGTTTTTCGGGGTTTATTTTTTATTTTTAAATTTAGTTTATTAATTTATTATTTTCGAAGTAATTTTTATTAGGTTATTAATAGGGATTTAGTATATATAAAAGTAATTACATACATCCTTTTTTAATTAGAAGAAGAAGTTGTATACCGATTATTTATTTACAATAACGTTTTTATTAAACCGTTAATAATTATATTAATATCGGTTTTATAATTTCTATAGGTTTTTATTATTATTTTAATATATAAGGAATAATTGTTTTCTAATATTAAGTTCGTAAATTTCGGGGGTAATATATTTTTTACGGATGAATTTTAGGAATTTTTTTTATATTGTAGGTCGCTTTTAACCTTTATTATTAAGGAGGGTAATAGAGTATATACGTTACGAAATAATTATAAAATTATTAACTTTAGAGAGGGTTTATTAGATAAATTAATAAGTATTAGTATTTTTACGAATTTAATTATCGTTTTCGATATTATCGATTTAATTTTCGATTTCGGCGTTCGTATTATTCGTTATTAATTTATAAACGTTATACGTAGGGGGATATAGGTAGGATTTTTTATTTTTTTAACCTACGGTTTTTTATATAAATTATAATAATATTTATAGGAATTGTAATATTATTTTTACGAATTTTTAACGTTTATACTATTTTACGCGTTTATATTCGCGGGATATTTATTACTTATAACGTTTTTACGCGGAGGAGAGGTTATTAAAATAATTGGATTAATCGGATTAGCCGAATAAAGAATAGGAGCGGGTTTAGAAGTAAAAATAGGCGCGAAATTAAGAATAAAAATAGGAATAAAAATAAAAGTAAGATTAAGAATATTCGTTCGACGAATAGTTATATATAAATAGGGAACGGTTATATTAATTGGATTTTAAGGGGCTTTTACCCCAATAAAATTCTATTTATAATTATTATTCCGCTTTATTAATATAGTATTCCTTTTATTAATAGGGGCTTTTAGAACGGTAATAATTAGGGGTATATAAATTCTTTATTAAGTATTACTTTTTAAACTATATTTAGGTTTTTTATTTAGAATTACTTTTAGCCTCTTTATACGGTATAGGTTCGGGTTATAATTTATTATCGTTAATATTATTAGGTTTATCGCCGGGATTTTTTAGGGCGGTATTATTTTCGGGTTCGTAGGACGCCGCCTCGCGATCGTTTTCCCTATATTTATTAATAACCCTTTTATTAATAGGATTTTTAATTATATTATTAATAATACGTAAGTAATTATATATCTTTTATATTAGGCTTATATTATTTTTATAGTAAAAGTTAGTAGTGCCTTTTTTGCGCGAATTTTCCTTATATTTATTAATTATATTTACGGCTTTTATTAATGGAGTTATAGAGGTTAAAGAATTATAAAGTTATAAGTATAAGAGGGTAAGAGTAGGTTATATAAAGTAGGTTTATTTTAAGAGAAAGATTTTAATTTAATTAAATATAAATTTTTAATTAAGAATTATCCTTTTTTATATTTATACGCTTCTTTATAGGTCCGGAACGGTCGGCGTCCGGATTCCGAGATCCTTTCTTCTATATTATATCCTACTATCTTTATTTTATCCGCTATTTTATCCGTTGTCCTGGGCTACTGTACCCTGGTTGTGCGGGTCCCTTTAGGCTTTCCTAGCGATATTAATAGGGTAACCTAGGGTGCTTCAAATACTAAACGTGTAAAAACAACAATAGTATTAAAGTAGTAAAAGAAGATAATATAAAAAGGAGAAGGCGAGCCGAAGGCTACCTTTCCATAGGAATCCTTTATAGAAATCCTAGAATGGGTCCGACGTGGCGCTAGCCGCGGCCCGGTAGTAATTGCCTGCCGGTTAAACGGATATAATACCCGTATACCCATAACTATATTCAATTTAATCGGTTTAAGTAATTTTATATATAATACCAATAAATAAGGTATCCTATATTAAATCCCGGCGCCCAAAAGAAGAAACCATTATCCTTAATAAGAATATTATTATTATTTCCGATAGGGAGAATAACGATAATATCCTTTATTTTAATCCTCCTTATCCTTTTTATTTACGAAGCGTACGCGGCGGGAATTAATAATATGAATTTTGCGAATTGTATTTTTACGTTTATCGGGGCGATATTTCTAATAGTCCTCTACTAATTTTTTTACCTTATATAAATCTTCTATATTTTTTTATTAATTATATTCGTAATTATATCCTTTTTATTTAATATAATAAAAGATTTTATTATTAATTTATTTATATATAACGATTTTGTTGAATTTATATCGTTTGCCGAGGGTATCGTTAGAATCGTTTTGGGAATTTTCGATCGGTCTTAAAGGGGGAGTTGTACGACCGAATAAGTCGGTTTCTTTAAGAATTAAAACTAAATAGGCTATAGAAATAATAGGGTAAATTTTTATTAATAGAGGTAATTCGAATTTATAAATTAGGTATCTAATTTTCTAAATAATTTTGAAAAGATTAGAACGTTATTAAAATATTTTGCAGGAGGGGCGTTCGGGTAGGTAATATCCGTAATAAAGTTTAAGAAAGACGGGGTCGCTAATATTAAATTAAATTTAGTAGTAGGAAGCGTTATATTATTTTTTAACGTTAACGATAACGAAATTTATAATTAATTAAATATTTTAACGAATATAATTACGTATAGTTAAATTATCCTAAAAAGCGTAAGGTTGGTTAATATTATTAATAAAGATATCGAAGGGTCCGATTAATTTATAGCCGAAGAGGTATTTATAAGGGGATACTTTTAAAGTTTCGATAAATATATTATTAAAATTCTATTAAAAAGATAGGATTATAATTAATTAATTATATTTTAAATTATACGTAAACGTATAGAAGCGGATTATAATTTCGACCGTTTAATTTTTCCTTTTAGCGGCGCTATTATTTAATACGTAATATATAATAATTATAAATAATTTAATACTTAATACCTTTTATATTCCTTTTTAATAATTAAAAGTGAATTTACGGTCGCGGTTTAAAATAATTCCGATAGGAAATCCCTAATTTACGAATAATATTATTCGAATAGTAATAATACCCTATTCTTCGGCGGTATATATAATATATCCTAAAATAAAGAGGGTACGTTTTAAAATTTTATTAATAATTAGTATAAACGAATTAAAAATAGCGTAATTAAGTATTTATTAAGTTATATTTTCTATAAAAATTTTAAGGAGTTTAATAATAAAATCGATAAAAATAATCCGTATAGGGAATTATTCTTCGGTTTTAATAAATTAATAATTACCAATTAGCGAATTCCGATCGGTTTAATTAAATTAATATATTAGATAATATTTAATATATTATTTTATTTACTATATTTTATTAGGGAAAGATACGTTACGTAAATTATAGAGTATATAATCTTATTTAAAATAATATTTTTCGTTATAAACGGCGTTAAGTATATCTTTAACGAATTAATAGGGAATATAAAGTATTTTAATTCCGTTTAATTATAAATTATAAATAAGGCCGTTTTTTATAAAGAAAAGGTAGCCGGGCTTCGAAAAAATTTTATTATTTTCAGTAATTACCCTATATTCGGTTAGGTAATCCGCGATAAGGGTAAATTTTTTATCCTTTTTATACGCGGTAACGTATTAATTACGAATATTATTATATATTTATATTTCGGAGAAAATATATTAAATATCGTTTAGGACGGCGACGCTATTAGGATTAAACTTTTTTAAAATATTTTATTTAGTCCGAAATCGATTTAATACGTCGGGTACGAAGTTGAATTTGCTAAGGATATAATATATTTTGAATTTATATTAGGAAAAGTATATAAATATATTAATAAGGCGGTAATTCGCGCAGTTAATTAAAGAGGTACGTAAGGATATTTATTCAATTATATTTTTAATAGCGGAATAATTAATAAATATAATAATAAGCTTTTTATATATGTGGAATTATATACGTAACTTTCTAATTACCTAAATTAAGTACGTAATTTCTAATTTAAAAGGATTATATTATATTTTTATTTTAATTAAAATTTTATTTAAAAATATAATAAATATAATTTAATTAGCGGGGATGGGGTTTCTTTCGGTTTAAGTAAATTCGGGCCGGAAGTAGAATAATATATTTCTAAAGCTACGTTTTAAAGAGTTATCGATTTGTAAAAAGATTTATTAAGAAGGGTTTAAATAGTAAAGGATCGTAGGGTTTTTATAAATAGCCTTTTAAATAATTTCGAAAAATTCGATCTCTATTAGGCTAAATTTAAAAAAGGTTTTTGCGTAATATATTATTCGTTTAGTTAATTTCCCGTTTTTGATTTTGCTTTACTCTCGTCCGGATATTAATAATATAATTTTTTAAAATTGGAATAATTCGATAAATTAAGTATAATAAATTATAAAATGCTTAAGAAAATTAGAATTATTAATATATTATTCGAATATTTTAAAATTATTTAGGAAGGCTAAATTCTTAAAAGCCTCAATACAATCCTTTATTATAAATATTCTAAACCTATTAACGTAGAAACCGAGAAGTTTAATATTAAAATAATCTAAATACAATTTTTTTAATAATAGGATAATATTCTTCGATATAAATAAGGAGAAAATAATATCGAGGTAGCGTATATATTCGTTAATAATATTACTTATTATAATAATATTATTAATATATATACGGTAATAATTTTTATAATCCTTTAAGAATATATTTATAAATTTTTATACGTATATTAATATATTTTTGAAACCTATTTAAATTATAGTTAATTATTTAAAACTATAATATATAATAAGGGTAAAACAATCGTAATATTTTTATTATACTCTAAATTAATAAAAGAAGGCTATTATATTAATAATTATAATAATATACTTTCCGCGTATAAAGGTTATTATTTCCCTTTATAAAAGTAATAAATAATTATCGGAAATTATTAAATTATTAAAAATATATAAATCGATAATTAAATAACCCTTTAGTCCAGTATATATTTCGCGCTATATAACGAAGACCGGGTAAATAAAGGGTATAGCGTACTTTACCTAATTTATTTTACCCTATTTATAAAAGGCGTCGAAAATTTCGTCGATAACCGCCTAATCCTTTTTATTTAAAAAATATAATCAGACGGCAATTTTATAATTCTATGAATCCTCTACTAAAGGAATTTTTATTATATTTTTATTTAGTATATTAATTAACCCTCCTTTTTTCTATAATTCTAGGAATTATTTAATTAATTTTTCTAAAACGGCCGTAATTATTTTATTATTAACGTAAATATAGACTCTTTTTAGGGTAATAATTTCGAAGGCCTATTCATTTATACGAATATTTAAAATCGATTATTTTTCTTTCTTTAAAGCCTTAAGCTAAATATTATCGGGTTAAATATATCCGCCTTTAATAACTATAATTAAAATAATATCGGGAATAAAATTAAAATTTACATTAATTAAAATAGTATAATTACGCGTAACTATTTTAACGGCGTTAATTATAAATAAAGAAGGGTCGTCTTTTATAATATTTAAAGCCTTTATTATTATAACTATTTTATAAATATCGATTTAAAATACCGAAAAATAACCGTCGGTATTATTCTCGGCAATAATACTAATTCGGTACTTTCGTTAAAATATTAATAGGTTGGGCGAGGAATTTCTAACGAACGCAACGCGTAGAGTACGCATATCGATAATTACATTTGCAATAATTTCGTAATTAGAAGTAAATAAGAAATTCCTATCTTTTAAAAATAATTTATAGAAAACGGGTACTATACGCTCTTCTCCTAATCGTAGTATAATTTTTTTCGAAAAGATTACTTTTTATACGTATAAACTAGGGTTTCGTAATACTTTAAAGGAAATATTAAAATCATTTTACAGGAGGAATATTTATACGGATCGGTAATTAATATAAATTTAACGAGGGTATAAAAACGAATTAGCTAAAAGTAAATTAGGTTCGAGCTTATTTATTATTTAATTTACTACGGTTATTTTTAATAAGGTTAATTACTTTATATTATTTTTCCCCGGGAAATAAAAAGTAAATATAACTTATTCTATAAATTTAATCATTTTACCTCCTATTCTTTTAATTTTCGTAGAATATATTATTAAAATAAAATATTCTATTATTCGTAAAAAACTTCAATTAATAATAATTTTACCAGCGTTTAAATTAATATAAATTTCTACTTCTAAAAACTTAAGAATAACCTTAATTAAAATTCGGAAATAAATAAAATTAAATAATAATCTCTTATTAAATTTCTCCTCTTTATAGAACTAAGCCTATTTAATTAGAAGGATATTAATATAATAAATTAAATCGATTAGGCTAAATCCTTTATAAGTATCGAAGTATTTAAATAATAAGTTTTTAAATTAGAAAATTTCCTTATATTAACCATATTATCAACGTTATAAATTTAAGGGAAATATAATCTCAATATTAAGTCGTTTAACGTATTTATAACTTTTTACGTATCGGCGTTCAATAATTATAAAATTAAAGATTTTAAAGCACTTAAAATAAATTAATTTACTATTATATACGTAATAAACGTTTATTTCCGAACTAGTAACGTTACTAATATTAAAATCGTCGACGTAATTAACGATTTTATTATTAAAATTATCCTTTTTATCGACATTAATATCGGAAGCGATATAATTAATACATTCCTTATTTTTATCCCTATTTTTATCCCTATCCTTATTATTACTTCTTTAAAAGGTTCGATTACCGTTATTGCAATTATTATTATAATCGTTCTTATAATTGCTACCGCGGTTATTTAAACGGTTACAATCGTTATTACAGTTGTAATTCCGATTACCGTTCGAAGTAAAGGTAAAAGTAACTTTAATAGTAATTAAAGATTTATTAAAATACAAACCGGGTTTAATATATAGGTATTTATTATAAATATAGGATATTAAAACGGTACGGGTATTTTCGATAGTAATTAAATAGTAATATAATTTATTAATAATGGGGGGGCCGGGGACAATAATTTTAATATTAGGATTTATTATTAACTAAATTTAAATTATTATTCTATATTAATTATTATTATAAATAGAGAAGATTCTTATAGTGCGAATTTAACGAAGCTTTTTTATAATAAAGAGAATAAAAGCGTTTTTATCTTTAGCGATATATTTTAGAAAGAGACGTCCCTTATTAAATTTACGCGTAATTATAGCCGAATTGGAGCGGAAACGTTCGATTAAGGCGGATATTAATTTATAAATATCGTTACGGAATTTAATACGCTTTTTAGGAGTAATTTAATTATACTATTATAATTTTACAGTACTTTAAAATATTAAAAGTTATAAGCGGGTAAATTATTTAATATTAATATTATAAATCTTTTTATCCTTAAGGAAAATTATAATAACGTTATAAAATATAGCGGGGTTTATATAAATAACGTCTTTACTATTATTAATTATATTTAAATTATCGGGATTTTTGAAATAGGGGTTAAAGACGCTAATCTCGTTTTTCCTAATCTTTTCGGGTTTAAAGTCTAAATCGGAATTAGAATTAAAATCGGAATTTAAAGAATTATTATTCTTAATATATTTTTTAAATTTTAATTTAAATTTAATTTTACAGAATTTATAATAAATCGTATAATTAAAATAATCGTTCGAATTAGAATTTAATAAGCTCGAAGAATTATATTTATAATTTTTAGTACGACGGTAATATATTTTACAGCTTTTACAGTATTTTTTATAATCGGATTCGCTATTAGATTTATTACGCTTTTTATAGGAGGTAGCGCGAATATTACGATATTTTTTATAATCGAATTCGTTATCGAATTCGTTATATTTACGGGAATTAATATAATTCTTATAATATTTTTTATAATCGGGTTCGTTACCGGATTTATTATATTTTTTACGGGAATTAATTCAATTTTTTCGATATTTTTTATAATTAAATTCGTTATCGGATTCGGTAGTATACTTATTTTTCTTATAGGTATTAATTTAATACGCAATTTCGTAATCGTTATTAGAATAGTCGGATTTAATATAAATATATTTCGATTTATTACGAATATTAATTTAATATTTAAATTTATTAAATTCGAAGGTAATTAGCGTTTCGGTTTTATTAATAGGAATATTAAAATATTATTCTTTATATTTATTAATTCCTATAGGTTATTTACCCTAATAAATATTAATATAATATTTACGACGCTTATTATAATTATTATCTATTAAAGAATTATTATTATTATTATTATCTTCGGGAGTAGTAGTAACGTTATGTAGTTTATTGGGGGGATTACTTCTAAATCTATTAATATTAATTTTAGCGTTATTAGAATTATTAATATTAATAGGCGGTATAGGACGGGAATTTTTAAAGATATTATATATTTTAATAAAATATTACTATTAAATCTTTATATTATTAATAATAATTTAAGCGAATATATCCTCGCATTAGGCGAATTTATTTTTACATTTATTAAATTTAATTTTACAATCCTTAATAGTTATAAAAAAGTCGAAGATTATTTATTCTTCGTTATTTATAAATTTAATATTAAACGGTCTAGTAGGGATTTTTTTATTAAAATTATTAAAAACATTATTACGAATATAAGGTAACGGGGTATTGAATTATTCTATATATAATTTAATCTTAAAGTAATTAAATAAATTGGGGGAATTATTATTAAAATTAATAAAGCTAGCCGAATAGTTAGAAGAGAATTAATTACGAATAATTATATTAATAGAAGTATTATTTAGAAAAGTAGGGAAATTACCGAATATAACGTCGTCTTTCTCGAAAATAAATTTACGTAACGCTAAATAAAATATAATCTCTTTGTAATTTTTAAATATAATACCGCGAATTTCGTTAAATTTAATAAAAATTCTTTAGAATTCTTTATCGATTTCGATAAATACCTCTATATTTTTATTATTACGTTCCTTATCTTCCTTATTCTTTTTAACAAAATAATTATTTATATACTTACCGATAATAATAATATTATATTTAACGATTTTACCCTACTTATATACGTCGGCCTTAATTTTATCAATATAGGATTAAATTTTTTTATACGTAATTCGCTTCGGGACCGTACCGTCGTCGCTATTTTTATTATTATAACTAAAAATAGCTAAATCGCGGATATTATATATAAGAGAGCGTTTTAAGGGCGAAATCTTAATAATTAGTAAATTAAAGGGTTTAAATAATTAAAACGGGGGAAATCCGATCGATTCGTTAATTTTAAATATTTAAAAAGTAATAAATAATATAATAAATAACGTAATAAAAGATTAGGAAATAAAATAGGAAGAACGTCGAAAAGGGTTATAGGATAAAGAGAAAATATTTATTATAATTAAGAAAAAATTACTAACGAAATTACCGTTATTACCTTCATTAACGTTATATTCAATTACGCCAATTATTAAAGGGGTAAATAGCTTACGCAGGGAATAGCGTAAAATTATTTACAATTAAGGGAGGTCTTTATTAAATATAATAAAGCCTTCCGTTAATACGAATTATCTTCGATTAAATTTGCGAAAAAAAAAGTAAAAAATAATAAGAGGATAGGGGAATAATTATAAATTAAAATATTAAATTTACTACGTACCTATTTTTCGATTAATAATTAAAATATTTTCGAAGGAATTAATTAGGCTATTTTACGACGAACCGAGTTGTATTACCCTTTATATCGAAGGATTTCGTAGAAATTACTCAAATTAAGGTAGTAAAGTACTAAAGTATTATTATCGATGCGAGCCGACGCGAATATAATAGTATAGAGGAAGCGCGGATTAAAAAAGGAGTTTTTAATATTTATTTTGCGATTAGCAATTTACGAATTCGAAATAAACGGTTTCTATTATACTATTTTACAACACGTAAAGTAAGTAAGTATAAGAAGTAAGGATCGTAATCGCGGAGTCGATATCTTATAATATAGGGTCTAAGTAATTATTGTAAATTTAAAAGAACCTACTAAAAATTAATCGCGATTTAATAAAAAATGCGATTAAAAAATGGTATAATTACTACCGTTATAATTATAACTATTATATAATAGGGTAACCTGGGGTACTTTAAATACTAAACGTATAAAAATAATAATAGTATTAAAGTAATAAAAGAAGATAATGTAAAAAAGAGAAGGCGAGCCGAAGGCTACCTTTCTATAGGAATCCTTTATAGAAATCCTAGAGTGGGTCCGACGCGGCGCCAGTTGCGGCCCGGTGGTAACTGCCTGCCGGTTAGACGGACATAGCACCCGTGTGCCTATGGCCATGTTTAATTCAATCGGTTTAAGTAATCTTACATGTAATACTAGTGAATAAGGTGTCCTGTATCAGATACCTTTATAATATATATTATAATATAGATTTTTATAATTAATTTAATATATTAATAGCTATTAAAGAATTTGTTACGTTTTTTCTTTTAGTAAATATTTTTATTATTATTGTAGAAAAGATAATTTTTAAATATAATTATCCCGCGGACCGAAAGCGTATAAAAAGTTGCGGAGGAGGTTATTTTATTATTAAAAAGTTTATTAATATTTATAAAATTATAGGTACAAGAGGGTAAGAGTAGGTCGTATAAGGTAGGTCTATTCTAGGAAAAAAACTTTAGCCTAACTAAATACAAATCTCTAACTAAGAGTTATCCTCTTTTATACTTATATACTTCCTTATAAATCCGGAACGGTTGGCGCCCAAACTCCGAAATCCTTTCCTCTATATTATATCCTACTATCCTTATCTTATCCGCTATTTTATCTATCGTCCTAAACTACTATATTTTAATTATATAAATCCCCCTAAACCTTCTTAATAATACCCTTACAATTATCCCCCCCTTAAAAGCTATAATCCCTTATAATTCTAATATTAATTATTACAATCTATAGAAAATTTTATTTCCTATTTTAAAAAACCCTATTTTCTATTCGTATATTACGTTACGCTTTAATTCTATTATACTATTTAATTATTTATTCTTATTTTATATATTAATATTACTCCCCCCCCAACTAATTTAATCCCTAAATTATATTACTATATAGTAATTACTATAATACCTATAGGGGTAATACTTTTATATTAAATAATCTTACTAAAAGATTTAAAAACCGACCGGCGATATTTATATCAACGTATCGAATAAGGTAACGGTCCCCGCCTATCCTAATTATTTATACTATATTAGCGTTTCCGCGCTTATTAACTATAGTATTATAATAGCTAATCGGCTCCGCGGCTAATATTCGCCCCTTAGGGCTATTATTAAATTCTTAAAAGCCGATTCTAAAACGGTTTAATTTCTACGTATTACGCACTTTATTTACTATTTCGGTATTCTTTTTCCTTTATATCCTTTCTCCGGATAAGAAGCGTTTTATTTTAAATAATTAAAGATTTCGAAAGAATTCCGAAATAGGATAGAAATTCTATCCCGAATTAGGATTAGAATTTTATCCGGAATCGGTTTTAAAATTTAACCCGAATTACTTTTCCTCTTCTTAAAATTAAACCCTTATAATCTTTAAAATATAAGGAAGGACCTATTAATTTTAACCGGCTAATTAGGTTAATAAAACCCTAATATATATTAATTATTTCCGGAAGTCGGAAATATTTTAAATTAGATCGTCGATTAACGACTATTTACTTTATATAACCGGTAATTTACTATATTTCCCTAATTTAGAGAATTTTATTAATATCCGTATTTATTAATCGGTTATAGACCTTTCCGTAATTTAGGCCGCCGTAATTACTTTAAAGCCGGCAATCTTTAATATCGTTTATAAATAAATATTAAAAAGGAATTTACCGATTAGTTTTAAATTTTCCTAATTTAATTATTTTATCCTTATGGGATAGAGAATCCTTAGTTTAATAAAAAGTATTAAAGCGGTTTTCTTCTTAATATATTGGATTTTTTATAATCCTAATAGAAAATTTACCGGCTATTTTAGGTTTTTTTAATTTAATTACCTATCCTTATTGGACGGAGAATTCCTAATTTAATAGAAATATTAAAGAGGCTTTTCTTCCGGTTTTAATATTCGGATTCTTTAAACTCTTCGTAATTTTAACTTACGGCTCGGCGCAGCTACTTCCTAATTAATATTATATTAAAATATTTAAAATTAAATTATTAATCCCCGGGTATTTTACTTTTAATATAAATTACCTTTAATTTATCCTATTATATAAGTCTTTCGCCGGCGATAATATTTCTTTTCTTATTAATAAATAAATTTTTAATTCCTATCCCTATCGGGGTATATAATAATTATTCGCTTACTAAATTTTATATATAATATTTCGCACTATATTTAGTATTTATTATTCTCTATAATTGTAAAATAATAAATTCTTATTATATTATTTACGTTAATTATTTTATTTTTTATAATATTTTTACTTAATTTTTTAATACTTAAAAAACGCCTTTTATATATTCTCGAAATATTCTTTAAATTCCTAAATATTATATTCTATAGGCTACCCTACTTATTTAATTAAAAACCTCTAATTTATACCTACTCTTTAATAATTTATAATTTCCTTAATTTCCTACTCCTCTTATTTATTATATAATTCTAATAATAATATTTCGTAATTTCCATTTTCTCTACTCTTTTAAAATTTTAATAAATTAATTAAAAAAACGTTATATATCCAATTATATTATATCGGTAGGATTATTTAATATATTTAAGAGTTAATTTTCTTTAATACTTTAATTTTAATATACGTAAATACTAATTTCCTATTTTTAAATTGGAAATTCTTAATTAATAAATTTACGACATCGTTCGGTTAAAATTCAATCGGCGTATACCTCTTATTATACCCCTTCTTTTACGTTTCTATCATTTAATTCTAATAACGTTATATTACTTTATAAACTTCCTTTAATTTCTATAATCGCTCCTTTACGCTTTAAATTTTAATAGAATTCTACCCTTTAATATATTCGATTATATATAAATAATAACCATATAAAATTTTAAACGGCGAAACCCCTATAATTACGTATATAAAATTATTATACGCGAATTCCGCTTTTAGGAACTCCCTATTTTAAAATATAGGGTCGCCTTTTAAAATTCGAATACGTAAAATCTTTTCAATAATTTAATATAAACGTTCTATTTACCTATCTATTTATAAATAAAATATAATAAATAATCTTTATAAAATCCTACGCATTTTAATAAACTCCTTTTAAAATTCGCTAATAAATAATTTATCCCTATTATTTATAATTCTTAACGGTAAACCGAATCGGTATTCTACGTATTTATATAATAAGGATATTATAAAAATTATATTAAACGTTTTAATAATAAATATAAATAAAACTATTTTAATAAATTAATTTATAATTATTAGAATAATATTATATATTTTCCCGTCGGCCCTTTAATTTAGCGGAAAGTTAGTAATAAAATCGATATTAATTTCTTAAAAAAGTTACTTAGATATTAATAAAAATTAGAGGTTTCCGTAAGATTAATATTAAAGTTTTTAAATCCTTTAATATAATTCGTACTTCGTAACGTATTCTTAAATATTTTATATAAAACCCTTTTAATAGAATTTCCTTTTAATAAATTCTAAGGTTTTAAACGTATTTATATAATCGGCCTTTAAATTATTATAATAAAAGTATAAAATCTCCTTATAGAATAATTCTTCTTTAAAGATTATTAACTATTTTTTAAAATAAAAAACCCTTTAATTATTTAATTTATATCCTTCGATTATAATCCCTTTAAATTAAATAATTACTATTCGTTCGGCTAAATTTAAATCCTTAAATTAAAATCCCTTTATAATAGTATAAAATTCCCGGCTCGTTAAGGGTATTTAAAGGATTTTTCGGTATACTATTTTCTTTACGACTTTACATAATAAAATTTAAAAAAACGCTCTTTCTATTAATTATATTAATAAAATATTTTTTATAATAATAGCGGACTGTATTATTCATTAAATTTATTTAACGAAGGTATAGGCTATAAATTTCTTTTTATATTAGTATAGGATTTTAAAATTTAATTATTCTCTAATTATATTTAATAATTCCGAAATAAAACTTAATTTCTTTTAAAGGGTCGGTAAAACGTCGCTATAGGTTATATCCCCCTTTATATAATTTAACTTCCTAAATAAACCGTCCGTTAAATTCGTTTTCCCCGATTGGTATTTTATTTCGAAATCGAATTAAAATAATTAATAGATTTAGCGAATTAACTTTCTACGTAAATCGTTCGCCGGCAATTCCTAAAACTTTTTAACGCTTTATAATTTATAAATATTATAAATAATTTCGGAAATCCTTTTAAATAATATATTTAATAATTTAAATTAATTATAATAACGAATAATTTTTATTAACCTATATATTACCGTTATTTTACGTTTATTAATTTTTTAAAAAAGAACGCTATAGGGTATTAAATATTTCCCGTAAATTAGAATAAAATTCTTAAAATAGCCTTCTATAAAGTATTTATTTTAATTTTAATCTTTTTAATTAAATCTTAATAATGAAGGATTAGTATTATTATAAATATTTCTTTTAAAGCCTAGAACATTTTATCGGCTTCCTTAATTTAATAAAATGCGTTTAATTTCCGCCTATTTTTATTCCCTTTTAATAAATTGGTAATAGGCTTTACTATATAAAAATACTAATATATAAACCGTCGGTAAAAATTAGCAAATTTTAAAAATATTTAAATATTATAAAAGGATTTAAACGTTAATTACTCCTAAATTGCCTTTACTTATTCGGAATTTATTATTACCCCTTTTATAATAATCCGATAATCGAGGAAATCGACGTAATTTTTATAAAATTCGTATTTAAACATTTTTATAAAAAGTTAAATAGCGTATAAATATTCGAAGATTAAACGGAAGTATTCGTTATATTTTTCCTTAGAATTTAAATAAATTAAAATATCGTTAAAATATATTACGCAAATACGGTTAATAAATCTTGCAAATACTTTATATATATATATTTAGAATATAACGGGTATATTTATAAACTTGAACGGTATTATTATATATTCGAAATAATTATACTGCATTTTAAAAGTAATTTTTTATTAATCCCCTTCTTTAATTCGAATCCGATAATATACTTCGTATAAATTAATTTTAAAAAATACTTTAATACCGATTATTTAATTTATTAATTCGCTAATTAATAATAACGGGTATCGATTTTTAATAGTAATTTTATTCAATCCCTAGTAATTAATATATAATTATAACGTACTATCTTTTTTAAATATAAATAAAATTAATACCCTAATAGAATTTTAAAAGTAACGGATACAATTAATCTATAAATTTTCCTCTAAATATTTATATAACGTTTTTAATTATATAATAAATAGAGGGTAAATAAGGATATTAAATACTTCTTCCCTTTTTTTAAAAATAATTTCGTATTTAGCGTCCAATAATTATAATAGCGTTTTAGCCTTTTCTTTAAAAAATATATCTTTAAACCCTTTTAACGCTAAAGGAATATTATCCGCCGTACCTTCGGGCGGCTCTTTATTTTCGTTTACGTTTTTAAAATCCGGTTCTAATAAATTATATATTAAAATTAAATTAATAATATAGGCTCGATTATTATATATTATTTTATACGCGAAAATTATAATATTAATAAGGGGTACTCTTTTAAATTCAAATTCGTTTTTATTAATATATATAATAATACTTTTAAAACTTATATTTAATATAAATAATAATAATAACGGTATCCGACTATTTCTTCGGATTATATAGAATAATTAAATAAATTCTCTTTCCTAACCCTTCCGGTCCTTTAAAATAAACATTAATTCGTACATTCCGTAGTAACGTATTTCTCTATTATTTATACTTATTAAAATAAATAGAATATCGGTTTCTACTTTTTTTAATTTATACCTCTTCGTAAAATTCTTATATATAATATTAACCTCTATTCCTAAATTTAAATCTATATATTCTTCTAATTAACGACCCCTTAGCGTAATTAATATTATAGAAGTCCTACCTAGCCCGTTTCTTCCGGCCGTTTTAAAATTATTAACCCTATCGAACGACGGCTCTTTTATAAGGCTTAACCTTTTACCGACTTTTTAATATCCGAAATATAATTATCTTCCTTATTATTATTACGTTTAATATTTTATTCGGTAATTACGTTTTAAATAATAACCTTCTCTCTCGGTTGGTTTTAATTACTTATTTTTCTATATTTTATATAATTACGAACGTAATATCCCTTATTTCTATAATTATAATAATTTAGGCCGGATTCGTTATTACCCTTATTCTATTTATTAAAGGATTAATCTCTCTTACGGTTTTTACGCCCTCTAAAATTATAATCCTAATTATAATCCCGGTTATAATTTTAATTATAATCCCTATTATAATTAAAACGTTTATTATTCGAAGACTTTTTATAGCGCGAAGACCGTTCGTTATAGCGATTTTTACCTATTTTGTCCTTCGGGGTTTATTTTTTATTTTTAAATTTAATTTATTTGTAAAGGGGATAGTAGAATATAGCACAGATACTGGGCCTAATGAATTAATAAGGTTCTACGAAAAAAAAAGGGGGAAAAGCCGCACCGTAAAGCGGGGTCGTAGATTCTATCCTTTTAAAGGGGGCTATAAGTACGTAAATAACTCTATAGAGGCAATACGTATCGCCCGAGTTATAGGGATAATTATAAAGAGCCAATTAGGCTATAGAGCCTAATATAACCCTTAGGCGGTAGCCCTATAATATTAGCCCCTTCCTCTCCTTTTAATTATTATAATAACGGTCGCTATCTAATTATTATTTATAAGTACCTTTTAAAATCTAATCCTTCTAATCTAATTACGCGCCTATATTTTTATTCTAATTTTGTATAATTAATCGCTTAACGTATAATTAATTAACCTATACGCTAATTAACCGTTTATAAACTTTTTTCCTATTACGAATTTATCCCTCCTATAAAATTTTTTATTTCCCTTCCTCTTTCTTTCTCTCCTTCTCTTCCCTTTTCCTTTTTCTAACGTAAAATTAAATCCTTTTAATAAACCCTCCTCTATTATAACCCCAATTTTAATAAACTCTTACTAATTATATACTTAAATTCCTTCGCTATAAACTTTTTTAAATTTACCCCCGAATAATTAAAAATAATACGTATTTTTAATATATTTATTACTTTATAATAATAATTTTAATATTATTATTAACCTACGCCGTTATAACCTTCTTTATTTATTTTTTAATAATAATAATAATAATATACTACTCCCTAATATTATTAAATTATATTTAAAATTCCTTCTACCCCGGCTTTAATTATATTTTCAATTCCTATAACGGTTCCGCTTCCTTTCCCCTTCGGGTTAATTCCGGCTACCTATTTTTACCCTTACCCTATTAATTAATATATTAATAATCTTTTCTTTACGGCTTTACCGCCTTAAATTTTAACCCTAATTATAGCCCTAAATCTAATTTAAATTTTTATTAATATTTTTATTAATTTAAAAGAGGATAAAGAGGGGTTTAATTCCGACGACCCTAACCCTTCCGTATATAAGAAGGGTAAAAAAATTAATATAGCGGCGGCTTTATATAATATCCTACCCTTATTTCGCGGCAAAATAAAATAAATAAAGAATAAAATTATAACGGCCTTTATTAAATATAAATTTAATAAGAATTAATATTAAGCCTATTTTTCTTATAATTATTATTATTAAAACGTTAATTTCGAAGGTAGTAAAAAATACGCTATTTACGTAACCGAATCGGGTAAAACCTATTAACCTATTTTTATTATAGCCTAAATTATTTATATCGCTTAGTAAATAATTAAATATTTAAATTCCATTAATATTAATAAAGCCGTTTAAGCTTATAATTTAATAATTTTAATAAATAAATTTATAAAATACGTTCCTAAATTTATAATTTCTAATTATTTTTTTACCGGCTCTTTCGAATCCTTCTTCTCTAATTTATTTATCTCTATAACCGCCCCCACTTTCATTACTTTATTTATTATAGCCTTTACTTTAACCCCTATTATTATTATAATTATTATTTCCGTTACTAAAGTAAATATCCTTTATTAAGAATTAACTTTTCAATAAGCTTAAATTTTTATTAAAAAGGTTATTAAATTATAATAATAATAAATCGTTGTTAACGTTAATAAATCGCTAGGAAATTTTTTTACCTACCTCCCCCTTACTACGGCCGTCCGCCCCCCTTTTATTAAGGAAGAAGAAGAAATTCCCCGGCTTTTAATTAAGAAATAAAAATTTACGGCCTTTTCCCGCCCCCGTACCCGTAATATACGCTTTTACGCTAAAGTTGCCGTTATTAAATTTACCGAAGTTGAATTTATAGAAATTATTATTTCCCCTTTTCCTATTCCCGGCGTTTTATCCTCGATTTTTTCTTTTAATTATAATTTTTTTAATACCCCGGCCCCCGTTCTTATTTTTATGCGTTCGATTTTTAACTTCATAACCCCTTCGATTATTAAAGATAAAGTAAATTTAATAAAAGGAAAAAAGGAAGGTATAAATAAAAAAATAAATAATATTACGGTTTAAATTTTTTTTTTTTTTTATTATTTTTTTTTTTATATAATTAAGAATTTTTTATAATAGGTTAACCCTTACCGTTCTCCTTCTTAAAATAAACTCTTTAATTTTTAATTATATTAATATTATTTCGCTCCCGAGCGAATTTATTTCCTACTCTATTATTTTTTTAAGGGTCCCGTATTTATATTTATAAATTTATATTACTTTTCGAATTCGTTTAATATTATAATTTTTAAAAAATTTCCTAAAGGTTTTTATATAATATTTTTAAAACCTTTTTATTTTACGAGAATATTTTTTATAATTATACCGTTAAAATTTATAAAATTATTTGCGTAAAAGATTTTTTCTACTTTTTATTCCCTTTCTCCTTCTATAATTATTATTAAGGGTTACGGGTTAAACGTAATTTATCCTAGGAGAGGATTTTTTATAGTTCTACGTAATAAATTTACGTAAAAAATATTATAGGCGCCCGTAGAGAGCCCTTTAAATTCTATTATATAAGGAGAAAGTATTCTAAATATAATATATTTTATGTAAATTACGTCGAATTTCTTTTTTAAGCGTTTAGAGTTAAAGTTTTTGAAATTAAGCTAAATTTTATTTCTAATTTAAAATTTTTTAATAAAATATTTCGACTAATTAACGAACCTTTTTTACTATTATATGGCGGTAATTATAATAATTTAGTATAAATCCGAAATTTATTATAATTTTTTAACGAATTTATAAGCCTTTTTTTTTAAAATAAATATTATAGGCAGGGGTATAAAATCCTTTACTATAGGAATTATAAGGTTAATTTCGTAATTATAGGAAATAAAGAATAGGTTTATATTAATCGAAGTATTAATTCTATTATTAATAGCGAATTATATTATAGGGGTTTAATAATTTTAATCGTTTTATAAATAATTAATATATATCCTAAAGAAGGTATAAACTTCTTAATTTATTCTCTTTAAACCCTTGTTTATTTATAAATAATAGGTAATATTAAGGAATTATTCTATACCTATTAATTTATAAAAATATTTTTAAAATTTATTTATCCAATTAATATTTTTATTACTAATAATAATATATAATTAATTATAGTAATAGATAAAGTAAAAGAGGAACCGTTCTATATATAAATTTACATTTATAAAGGGTATAAATTCTAAAATTACTCCCTTCGTTAATCGGTCCTTATAAATTAATAAATAAGTATTACCTTTAGAATTTAGGAAATTAATAATAAAATTTAATTACAAATTTCAATATTAACGCTCTAAGGGTAATAAAGATTAAAAGAACCTTTATTTTATATTTCTCTAAACTTTTATTAAATTATATATATAGTAATTATATAAAAACTATCGAATTTAGGGGCTTAATAAAGGTTAATAATATTCTTTTATAAGTACGTAAATTATTCCTTCCCTTCCCGGGTAATTAAGGGTAAAAATTTCGTATACGTATTAAATTAAAACGGTACGTAGGGCGTTAAATTAGTATTCCTTTTCTATTATTATTAGGGTTGCTATTTTTATAATTGCGGGAATTTTTAAAATTTAAAGTTTTCCTTTATATTTTAATTGCCCTAGGTTATTTATAGTATAATCGGTAATCTATATTTTAAATTATAAAAATAATTTAAAGGTACGGGTATTTTTAATAATAGCTTATAATATAATTTAATATATAAAATTTTTTTAAACCATTTAGTTTTATAATTATTATAAATCCGGATTTTTAAAAATTTATACTCCTCCTACCGGTTTTAACGCTATAGAAGAGGCGGAAATTCGTATATATTTTTTAAATACGGACTCCGGGATAAATTATATATTTTTAATTTCTAAATCCTCCTTTATAGGTTTATTTTAATTTCGGCGAAATAGGGCGTTTAAAATTATAATATCTTTACTTAATCTATAAACGATATTAAAATTAAAATGTAAAAAATACTCTACTCAATAGGTTTATTTTTTAAATAACCGCTATCTTTCTATAAAATATTCTAAATTCCTATAATTTATTAAAATAATAAATTCCTTATAATTTCGGAATTCTATAAATTATTCCTCTAAATAGGAAATAATCGCTAATATCTTTTTATCGTAAATCGGGTAATTTCATTCTACTAATATTAATTTTTAGGAATAAAAATTAATAATTTTATATATATTATTCTCTTAATCCTATATAATTACTCCTCCGAAGGCGTAATTATTATAATTTATTTCTAAATAAATAATTTTTTTAAAATTAAATTCTATAAATATAAGGGTTTTTGTAAATAAGGTTTTTAATAATTAGAACGCAAATTCGCATTCTTTAATCTATTCGAAAATTACTCCTTTTCTTATAAAAATTATTAAGGGCGTAACCACTTTTAAAAATTATAGGATAAATATTTAATAATAATTTATAAAACCTAAAAAATTATATACCCTTTTTTACAACGTAAATAAAAATTATTCTAAAATTACTTTAATTTTATTTAAGTCTATTTATATATTTACGCTTACGTAGATAATAAATTCTAAATACTTAACCTTCGTAATTATAAATTTATATTTATTAAAATTAAAGTATAAATTATATAAAATTAATTTCTCTAATACTTTTTTAACTTTCTCTTTATAATTTGTTTTAATTCCTAACGAATATATAAATATATCGTTTATATATACCGAATAAAATTCGTCTAGGAAATTTTTTAAAATGAAATTAATATACCGTTAAAATAACGTTAAGGCCCTTAAAAGTCCGAAAGGGATTATTAATTATTCGAAGAGTCTATACTATATTCGAAATATTATTTTCTATTCTTCTTTTACAGTTATATATATTTTATAAAAAATTTATATTACGTCCACCTTAATATATTATTTAATACTTTTAAAAATTTTAAAAATATTCCGAATTAAGGGTAAGGGGTAGTAATTTAATTGTATAATAGTATTAAACGTTCGGTAATCGTAGTAAAATTACAAATTACTTCCCAATTTCTTAATAAATAGGATTAGAACGGTAATTTCCGAACTATTTACGTAAATATATCCTTTATTTATAAAATCTTTTAACGTCTTTTTTAAAATTAATAATTCTTCCTTTAATATATTATAAATAGATTTAAAAGGGATTGGTAAATTTTAATCGTTTAAACTCTTTTTAAAGTTAATAACGTAATTAATACCCGGTTTATAGAAATTGAATTTATTAGCTTTTACCTTTATAAATAAAGGTAAAAGATAATAATATTATTAAAGGATTTTCTTTCTTAATTTTACTTCTATATAAACTTTCTTTAATATTAGGGTTTTTTCGATATTATATAAATTAATTATAAAAATATAATTTTTAATTATTACGCGTTTATACTTTTTATAATTTCGATTTATTATCCCTACGAATATAGTAGCGAAGATATAGATTATAAATTTAACTTCCTTAATAAAAAGGGTATTTTCCTTCTTTTTTCTTTTAATATAAGGAATTTAATTATTCGTTATTTTTATATATAAACGTTTTTTATAAGGGACGGAATAAGTCCTATACGTAGCTAATTATAATTTATTTAATATAATAAAGTATTCTAATTTTAGGATTACGTAGGCTATAGTTAACTTTATATAATTATTCACTTTTATAATTATTTATATTATATTATAAATAATAATTCCCTTTATTATTATAAAGGCTCTTTTTATTTTACGTTTTAAAATAGAAATTATAAAGATTTTTAAATTTTATATAACCTTCTTATTAATTACGGTATAATATTAATATCTTTCGTCGATAAAGGCGTAAATTAAATTACAATTATTAATAATAAATAAAATTAAAATAAATTCAATTTTTATTTTATTTTCTACTTTAAAATCTTTTACTTTTTTATTTAATATTTCTAAGGATTTTAATACCCGATTACGTATTAGAATTACTCTTTTCCTTAATCCTCTATAGCGGATATAAATTTATCCTTATTTTTTAATATTAGTAGGGCTAAGGCCGTAATATTAATATTAATTTTTTTATTCGGGTTTTTAATTAGTAAATATAAATACTTAACGGTATAATATCCTCCGGCGTTATATTTTATATAAAGGCTATTTTCCTTACGCTTTTAACGTTTTTTATTAAAAACTTATTTCGCTCTATATTAAATTTAACTATTCCCTTTACTTTTACGATTTTTTCCTCTACCCCGAATAAATCCCGAAGAAATTCTCCCTATAAATATATTTATATTATTATTGGCGTTGCGGGTTCCCGGTTTGGTAGAATTCGTAAAGGCTATAAATTAAGAATTCGAAGTAAATTATAAAATATTAATTTATTAAGGGATCTTAAGCGTTTAATAGCGGTTAATATTTTCTTAAATCTTTTTTCCTTATTAGTAATTCGCTTATTTAAAAGCTTTAAAAGTTTCAATATATTCGTATTTAATAATTTAAAATTATAATATTTTAGTATAATTATTATAATTATTAGGAAGTTCGATAATAAAAATTGCGTTTAAAAACTTTTAATTAAAGGCGTTATAGAATATACCCAATTTAAATTCGTTGTTTTATAAGGCCCTTTTAGTTTTAAATAATTTATTTTCCTATTCTGTAAGGAAAGTAAAGAAGTATTATTTATTATATTAACGTATAGTATAAAAACGCGCTAATACGGCGTTATATAAATAATAAGCCCCGAAAATATAGTTAATTTAATTAAATAAGAGTATAGGGTCTACGGTTTTATTTAAAATATATTAAGTTTAAAAACCTTTAAATTTCTTCTTTTTATAAACGAATAAAATATTAAAGATTTCGATTTATATAACTTTATAATTTACCCGAAATTTAATTTTATTATTAATATTATAAATTTTAATAAATTATACGAAATAGAAATTAAAATTTTCCTAAATATTATTCTAAATAGGGAGGACGATAAATTTACGTTTATAGCCCGAATTAATTATAGGATTAGCTATATTTATAACCGGAGTATTAAAAAATACGAAATTTATTTGAGGGTAAGGGGAATAATTAACGGTTAAAGCTATAATAATAATATAAACGGCTTTAAAAAAGTCGAATTTATTAATACTTAACGTATTCGTAATAGTAAAAAAAATCCCCTAGGTTTAAGAATTCTAAGGATTTATAAGGGTAGGTTTTATAAAAGTAAGAGGATTGGAAAGGTCCTAAGAGGAGGTATTTTATATAAAAGGTATAAAAGCTATTTCTTCGTTTAAATTAAATACGCTAAAATCGATTATTCTAATAATTAATATCGCCGTACTTAAATAACTACAAACTCTCTCTCTCTCTCTCTTTTATAAAAATAGGTAGAACTTAATTTAAGGGGGATAATAGAATATAGTATAAATATTAGGCCTAATAAATTAATAAAGTTCTACGAAGAGAAAAGGGGGAAAAACCGCACCGCAAAGCGGGGTCGCAAACTCTATCCTTTTAAAGGGGGCTATAGGTACGTAAATGATTCTACAGAGGCAGTATGTGTTGCCCGAGCTACAGGGATAGCTATAAGGAGCTAGTCAGGCTGTGGAGCCTAATATAACCCCTGGGCGGTAGCCCCATAACATTATTAATTTATTACCTTCGAAATAATTTTTATTAAATTATCGATAAAGATTTAATACGTACGGAAATAATCGCGTATATTTTTTTTTAATTAAAAAAAGAAATCGTATACCAATTATTTATCTATAATAACATTTTTACTAAACCGTCGGTAATTATATTAATATTGGTCTTATAATTTCTACGGGTTTTTATTATTATTTTAATATATAAAGAATAATTATTCTTTAATATTAAATTCGTAAATTTTAGGGATAATATATTTTTTACGGATAAATTCTAAAAATTCTTCTTATATTATAAATTATTTTTAACCTTTATTATTAAAGAAGGTAACGGAATATATACGCTACGAAATAATTATAAAATTATTAATTTTAAAGAGGGCTTATTAAATAAATTAATAAATATTAACACTCTTACGAATTTAATTACCATCTTCGATACTATTAATTTAATTTTCGATTTTAATATTCGTATTATTTATTGTTAATTTATAAATATTATACGTAAAAGGACGTAAATAGGATTCTTTATCTCCTTAACCTACGGTTTTTTATATAAATTATAATAATATTTATAAAAATTATAATATTATTTCTACGAATCCTTAACGTTTACGCCGTCTTATATATTTATATTCGTAAAACGTTCGCCGCCTATAACGCTCTTACGCGGGGGAAAAATTATTAAAATAATTAAATCGGTCGGATTAAACGGATAGGGAGCGGGAATAGGTTTAGGAATAAGAACGGGCGCGAAACCGGAAGCGGGAATAAAAGTAAAAATAAGAACGGGATCGAAAATATTTATTTAATAAACGGCTATATATAAATAAGGAACGGTTATATTAATTAAACTTTAGAAGGCTCCTACCCTAACGAAATTCCGTTTATAATTATTATTCCGCCTTATTAATATAATATTCCCTTCGTTAAAAAAGGCTCCTAAAATAGTAGCGGTTAAGGGTACGTAAATTCTTTATTAAATATTACTTTTTAAACCGTATTTAAATTTCTTATTTAAAATTACCTTTAACCTCTTTATATAATATAAATTCGGGTTATAATTTATTATTATTAATATTATTATATTTATCGCCGGGATTTTTTAGGGCGGTATTATTCTTAGGTTCGTAAAACGCCGCCTCGCGATCGTTTTCCCCGTATTTATCGGTAACCCTTTTATTAGCGGGATTTTTAATTATATTATTAATAATATATAAATAATTATATATCTTTTATATTGGGCTTATACTATTTTTATAGCGAAAATTAATAGCGCTTTTTTTACGCGAATTTTCCTTACGTTTATTAATTATATTTATAGCCTTCGTTAATAGAATCGTAGAGGCTAAAAAATTATAAAATTATAAATACGAAAGGGTGAAAATAAATTGTATAAGGTAGGTTTATTTTAGGAGAAAGATTTTAGTTTAACCAAATATAAATTTTTGGCTAGGAGTTATCCTCTTTTATACTTATACGCTTCCCTATAGGTCCGGAACGGTCGGCGCCCGGACTCCGAAATCCTTTCCTTTATATTATATCTTACTATCCTTATTTTATCCGTTATTTTATCCGTCGTCCTGGGCCACTATGCCCTGATTGTGCGGGTCCCCCTAGGCCTTCCTAGCGATACCCTTACAATATTGTAATGTTTTTTAGTTTTAAATTAGAAAAAAAATTATATCTTTTCCATAAAAAGGATTTTCTTTTAAATGAGTTTAATAAATATTTAAATGAGTTTGAAAATTTTAAAGGCTAGAAAATTTAAAATATTAAATTTCTATAGGATAATTCGGGAAAAAAAAATACAAAAAATTAAAAGAATATTAAATTAATTTTTACGAACGAAAAAAGTTTAAAAACCCTATAGGAATGTAATATAATTATTATTATAGATTTAATATATAATATAATATATTTCTTATTTTTTTTATTTATTATTATAATGCGGGATAATTATGGTTTTTAGCTTCCTTATACCTTTTTCTTTACGTTTAATTAAATTAGTAAAATAATTAGAACGTATTTAAAGGTATTAATTAAATAATATAGTAATTTATACGGTTAGGCGTTTAAATATATAGTTATTAATAATTTTGCGGCTAAGTAAAAGGGTATATAATTTATTTTTAATTTTAATGAACGTAGAGAAGGTATTATTTAATACTTTTTATATAGGAAGTATTTTTAAACTATATTTTATAAGAATTTGTAAGGTAATAATAATATTTTACGAATTATAATTATAATTTTATATTATCGGTTAATAGAATAAATTTATTTTAAATTTATTAACGAGGTTATTATTTATATTACTTTAAAGTAAATAAAATACTTTCGTAGAAATTAGCGGCCTTATATTAAATATTGGGTATATTAATTTAAATATATTATTTTATTATTTTTATAAATTAATATTATAAACGTAGTTAAATCCTAGTATAGGTATATTAAAATTATTAACGCTACGAAATAAGAAATAAAAGCGTTATATAATTTAATTAGAATATTATATATAATTATTAACGGTTAATATAATTATATCCGCCGTATTAATATACGGTATTCCCGCGCTAAATTTTTTTAAGGACCGCTTATATTAATTTTTTTAAATTTTAGGTTTGAAAAATTGCCAATTCGCGTACAAACCTTTATTTTTTAATAATATTATATTATAAAAAATTTATAGCGAAGATAGTAATTTTATAAACCTAAATATATTCGTATACTTAATTGGGAAATACTTTTATTACTAATAATTAAATAGCCCGATAACGAATAAAAGTAGTTTTCTTATATATTATATATAATTTTATATTAATTTTTATTTTAATAACGAAGAAGATTAAAATTAAGAAGTAAATTTTGATTTGGATAATAAAGATAATTTTTATAAATTAGTTAATTTATTACTTTAAAATTTTAATAATAATCGGGTAGGTATAAATAGATGCCTTATTGGTATACCCTAATATAAATACTGTTTTTTCGCTACTTAATAATTATTTCATTTTTATATTTAATATTATTATTTTTCTTTTTATTTATTGCAAACTGAATATTTTATTTAATTAATTAATCTTTAGGTAAAGAATAATTTTAAAATATATAAAGAAATTCGTATACTTTTTAAAAGTATTTTTAATAATATTATTAATATATTTCGAAGGTATAAATTAAATTTTCAAAAGGTTTATAAGTAGTTATTTATTAAAGTTTGGAAAATTCGGGATTTTATAAAGGCTAATAATAGTAGTCTAAATTAATTAGATTAAATATTAAATAACCTTTATCGAATAATTATATAGAATATTAACGTTATTTATATTATTTAAATGGAGGAGTTAGTTTAATTATTAAATAAAGTATAAATAAGCTTTTTGTCATGGGGCTGATGCCCGTGGCTGAGTCTGACTAGCACTACTAATCGTGCCGCCAGTCGGGCCGCCAATTGCAGTCCTTACCGCTACGGCAAGCGGAATAGCCCGTGCCCTAATCCTCAAAAGGATAGCTGGCTAATACCGCCTAGAGGGCGCCTCCCTTCCTCCCTTTCCCCTTCGTAGAACCTTATCGATTCGTTAAAACCTAATATCTATACTAACTATATTATACCCCTTATATTAGGTTCTATTATTTAAAAAGCGGATAGAAGAAGTAAATTCAATAAGCGGATAGCGGTTTTATAAACGGAAGATTAATAGTTTTGAGCACGGTATTGCGGTATTTTTCGATACTATAATCGGATTTAATAATATAGATATTAATAATATAAAGGAATTTTACAATTCCTAAGACGGTATATTAAATAATAGCGGTAATAGCGAAAGCCTAATTAAAAGTTTAATTAAAGCCTTTAAAAGTAATACGACCCTTAAGGATTATATTAAATCCTTTTTATTTAATATTACCCCTATTTTTAATACCCTTACCCCCTATTTAGATTTCGGAATTATTAAATACTCCGTTCGTAAAAAGAAGTCCCCTTTTAAAACCCTAGTTAATAATAATTCCGATAATAATACGAATTTAACTCCCTATTATAAAAAATAATTAAAATTCCCTAAATAGGACGGTTAACCCTATATTTTTAATTTCTTTTTTAATAAATTTATTATAATATATAATAGTAATATTAAATAAAAATTTTATAATAACCTAAGTACTACTTAATACGAAATTATTAATACGCTTTTTACCGAATACGGCTAATAATTAAAGGGATTTTAGATTATTATAATTATACGTAATAAAAAAGACCCGGTTAAATTCCTTAAATAAATTCGTATAATCTTCGGTTTTTATTAGAATTAAAAAGCGGCCTTTAATAAATTCGCTTATATATATTAGAAGGATAGCGAACTATTCGCTACCTTTTTAGCCAATTTTAATTACGAAATATTTAAGGTAGGCGGTTATTTATAGGAAAGTCCCGCTAAATTGGGTTATTTCCGCCGCGCTTTTAATAAAAAATAATATAATAAAATATTTATAATTACCTTTTCCGATAATTATTACGAATATTTTAAATAATTTTAATATTATACGTTTAAATACGAATAAATAATAAAATTTAAGGAAAATTACCGTCGATATTAACGTAATTAGAAAGGTAAAATTAAAAATAACGGATTTTACATCCCCGGCGCTACTTTTATTAATTATCTTACCGTTCTTTATACCCTATATATTATACCCCGTCTTATTCTTATAATTTTTACCTAACGTTTAATCGACGTAAATAAAAATACTATTATAAGTATTATACGTATAACCCGTAATCGAAGTAAACGAAATTAAAGTAATTCTAATATAAGCGCTTCTACTTCCGCTTTTACTAAACGTATTAAATAAATATTGGATAAAGAGCGTTAATATTATCGAAATAATAATTTATATATACGTTATAACGTTTCCGGATATTGCGTTTTGGCTTATTTATATTAGTTAATTATTCCCTCTTCCTTTAACGGAATACGTATTTAAATTATTATTATTAAAATCCTTCCATTTTTAAAAAACGACGACGATAACGAAGCTTATAATTCTACCCCTAAATAATAAGTAAAAACCTAATTCCGGTATAAAATTGGGCCCCGGAATTGGAAATAGAAATATTAAATAAAATAAAGGATTTTAAATTAGAAATAAAAATAAAACCTATTTTAATTCTATTTATTATTAATAATTATAATTTATTTTATATTTTTATCAATAAAAGTTATTAATATTATACCGTAATTAGTAAAAAAATTATTAAAGAATTTTAAATCCTAATTATTCTTATTCTATTTTATATTATAAAAGGAGCGTTTATTATTATAGAAGGAATTTCTATTTAAAGTATAGTCCGATTTTTAACCGAAATAGATAATTACGTTTATTTTATTTATATTTATATCGTCCTATTATTCGAATTCCTTATTATATTAAATAAATTTTAATTTAAGGTTATATAAATATATTTTATCCTTTACGAAAAACGTTTATTTATAAGCGTTATTAATTATTAGATTCTTTATATTAATAGAAAGTAGGTACTTAATATACCGCTTATCGTTAATTTAAAATTTATTATATATATTTTAATTATTACCTTTATAAATTACGTTCGTAAGTTAAAAAAGGAATTCGGTAATCGAATAATTAAAGAGGTTATTTTTATAGTTAATTTAAAGGATATTAAAAAGGCGTTAAAATTAAAGAAGGTATATACCGAGGTAGAATTGAAGGCAAAAATCCTTAAGAAATATTACGATTTGATATTATTTTGGATAAAAGAAAATGCCGATAAATTGAACCTTTATCGTCCTAATATAAATTATAAAATTATAATTAAAAAGAATAAAGATAGTAAAGAATTCCTTATTTTATTTGGATTATTTTATAATATAATGAAGGAGGAGTTTATAATTCTTAAAAAGACGTTAAAAGATTTATTAAATAAAGGGTTTATCCGAATTAATAATTTAGAAGCGGGGGCTTTAATTTTATTTATATATAAACCCGGAGGTAAATTTTACTTTTATTATAATTATTATACGTTTAACGTTATTACGAAAATAGATTATTATTTATTACCATTTATTAAAAATACGTTCTATATTTTAAAAAGAATAAAGTAATTTATTAAAGTGGATATTATATAAACCTTTTATAAAATTCGTATAGTAAAAGGAAAGGAAGGGAAAATAATATTTCGGACGCGGTATAAATTATTCGAATAATTGGTTATACTATTTAAATTAAATAGCACGCCGGTTACATTTTAATAGTATATTAATTATATCTTTTATAATTATTTAAATTCGTTTTATACCGCCTATATAAATAATATATTTATTTATTCTTTTAATTCTTTAGAAGATTACGAATAAAAAGTATATTTAATTTTTATTAAATTATTAAAAGCCGGCCTCTATTTGGATTTAAATAAATACGAATTTAATATAAAGAAGGTTAAATATTTAGGTTTTATTATTTATACCGGCGTTAGCGTATAAATTAACCCCGAAAAGGTTAAGGCGATTTTGGATTAATTTCCCCCTATTTTTTAAAAAAGTATATAGAACTTCTTAAAGTTTATTAATTATTATTATATATTTATTTTTTAATTTTTAAAAATAATCGCCCCTTTATTATAATTAATTAGTAAAGGGGTTATTTTTAAATAGATTAAAGAGTATAAGAGCGTTTTTTAATTTTTAAAAACCTTGTTTATATAAGCTCCGATTTTGACGGAGTTTAATCCGGATAAGAAAATATTTTTAGAGACGGATTATAATAAATTTACTTTAAACGGGGTTATTTCTTAAGAAGTAAACGAAAATAGTAAAAATATAATTCGTAAGGTTGTAAATTTTTATTTTTAAAAATTTAACCCTACTAAGCGGAATTACCCTATTCATAATAAAGAAATATTTATTATTATTAATTATTTAGAATAATAATCGGCGGAATTGTAGAATTATAAATTATTTATTATTTTAATAAATTATTAGAATTTCGAATATTTTATAAAATTAAAGAGATTTTCGGAATAGTAAATATAGTAGGCGGAATATTTTTTCCAGTTTAATTTCCAAATTGAATATAAGCCCGGTAAAAATGGAATAATCTTTAACGCCCTTTTTTAACGAAATTAAAATATATTTATAAATTAAAACCGCGAAGCGCGGAATATTTAAATAATACCGGACTCCGTTCTTAAGAATTATATTCCGCTCTATATTTTAGCGGCCCGGGTAGTTTATTCGGGGAGGGAAGGTATAAATATATTTAAAAATCCGGATTTATAGTAATTTTAATTATAAATAGAATTTTACGATTTTTTATATTAGTAAGTAAAGGAAATTATTTTTTATAACGATTATTATTTCGACCCGTCTTTAAAATTTAAAATTTAAATTATAGATTACTTTATTAATTCCTTCGGCCGTTTTTATTATTAAAATTATCTTTAAGTATTAAAAGCCTTTATATATACCGAATTCGAATTAATTATATTATTTAATACCGATTAACGTTTTAACGTCCTTTATACTATTTTAATTTAAATTATTTACAATTCGTATATATTAAAATACTTTAATAGAAAAGGTATTATTATAATATTTTTTTGGTATTTTTATTAGCCTCTCTTTAATTTTTACGTCCGGTAATTCTTTTATAATTATTATACCTACGGTTTTATAAAAGTTTAAAAGGAATAGAAGAAAGGCTTCCTATATTTATTATTAATTTTAGAATAGTTTAATAAGGATATATAAATGGATTTTATTATTAATTTTCTAGAGTTTAATAGTAATATTTATTTTTAGGTTATAAAGGATAAATTTAATAAAATTATATTCTTTGAGCTTATACCCTTTATAAAAATTAAATTCTATATTGAACGTTTCCTTTAATATTTTATTCGCTATTATAATTTCTTAAAATCTATTATTAATAATCGTGGCTTTAATTGGATTAACCGCTTTTAAATTAAATTGTACGAATTTTTAAGTATTAAGCGTTTATTTAATATTATTTATTATTTATAGACCGATAAAGGTTTAAAATATATAAATTAGGAAGTTTACGCTTATTTACGTATAATCGTTAATTATATTTAAAATAATTAGAATAAATAATACTTTATAACGTAATTGGTTATTAATAACTGGATTAATATTTTAATAAATATATTCCTATTTTTCATTATTTATAGGTTCGACCCCGAATTTTTAGTTTCTATAATCGAAAACCCTTCCGATTATTAACCTTTACTTTTATTTTTTAAGAAGCGGGTTTAGGAATTTGTTAAAAAATTATAATAAATTACGGATTTATATTAAATTATTATAGCGGCCGTTATTTAAGAGTAAAAGAAATTCGCTAATTATAATTAGTAATTTACGGAATGCTTCGCGGTTGGGGATAAAGTTTAATTTAATTTTAAAAATTATATTACCGATTATTTAAAGAAGAAATTCGATTAATTTTATACGAAGTATATTATTTCGAAGGTATTATTTCCTTATATAGTCGAATTATTTAGGCTTTTCCGCGCTATTTATAACGTTTTTTATATTAATTTCCTATATAGAATTATTAATAACCCTCTTTTTAAATAGAAGTTTATTAATAAATAGCCTTCGGCTATTAAAATTAAAGGAGAATTAGAATATTAAATAAAAGAGATTTTTTATACTAATATTATTAAGAGGAAAGGAAATTTAGTAAGAGAGGTCTTAATTAAATAGAAGGGATATTAAGATTTAATATAAAAATTATTAAAGAATTTTAAAAATATTATTATTTTAAACGAATTTAAAATTTAATACGGCTTAATTGCAAATAACAATGGCCTAATCGATTAGTATATTAAAAAATTCTTATAAAAGGTTATAAACAGGGCGAAATATATTACGAATGGAATAAAAAATTCTTAAATACGGATTAAAATAAATAATAAATTAATTAGGGCGGGGCCCCGGTAAAATTAATAATTAATTTAATTTAAATATTTTTTATTAAATTATTTTCTATTATTTCCGATATAAATTTTTCGATAATAATTTCCTTTTCTTTTTTATAATCGGATATATAAATATTAGCGAAATTATAAACGTTTAAAGGCTTATAAGTACGGTAATAGAAAATAGGAGGCGTAGGATAGTAATTTTCCGGGCGTAAAGGCTTAATAGTAATAAAAGAAGAGGAGAATAGAAGGCGAATATTATATTTAAAGCGGATATTTAAAGGGAGACGTTATATTTCTTATTATTTAAATTTATTACGTTACTTTTTATTATTTCCTTTAACTTCTTTTCTTTTTTTTCTTTTTTTCGCTAATAGGGGTTAAGTAATAACGGCTTCTTTAATAATAGCAGCGGTAATAATAATAATAACGTTAATAGTAGTAATATTAATAATAGCGGCTTCGGTAATAGCGTGGGTATTATAATCTTTAATTAAACGATTAAAATCCGCGCATCGGTTACTTATTTATTTTATTTTTTTTATATTAATTATTAAATTAAATAATTATTCCCTAAGATTTTCGAATTTACGGATTCGCTCTTTAAAAACCTAAATTTCTATAATACTAGTTAAATTATTAGTAATTCTAATAAAAGAAGAAGGTTCTACGGGAAGCGTTTTAATAATAACCTAATTAATAAAATTATTAAAACGTATTAATAATTTAAAGACCTATTAAGTAAAAAAAGAAAGGAAATTTATATAAGAATAAAATTTTACTTTTTTAAAATTTAAAATCTTAATAAAATTTTAAATATAGTGAAATAACCGTTGCGGGAATTTTTAAATATATACCTTTCGGCGTATTAAATTTTAAAGGCGGATTAGATTTAAATAGGAATAGGTTTATAACTTTTATAAGCGTATTAATAAAATAAATATATAGAAATAGAAAAATTTTTATTAAATATAATATAATTATATTTATTAGCTAAATAGCCTTTATATTAGGAATTTTGGGGTTTGGTTTTAAATAGGACGTATTTGCGAATATTATCGGGAGTAAATTTGCCGGCTATATTAGCGGTAATAATATTAAGCCGAATTTAATAGAATTTCGGCGGGGTAACGGGTTTAAAAATAACGATTTTAATAGCGCTTTTATTATAGCGAAAGGCGGGAATAGGAATAGGCGGCGGGGTAAGTAAATTAATAATTTTTTATAAAGTTAAGAATTTGCGGAAGAATTCGAATTAGGTAATAATAGCGGAGGTATTTATTTTAACGGCGATTAATTAATAATTAATTAATATATTCGTAAAAGGATTAATAGGAAGGATAATAATAATAATAATAAAAATAATAGAAATATTAGAAATACGTTTAATACGCGCTAATAAGGGCGCGTATTTATATTAATATTTACGGTTTTAATTATTCGATAGGTTAAAGGAAGGAAGAGGAGAGGGAAAGAGAGAGGGAGAGAAGCGCGGGATATATATTAAAGGTACGCGCGGTAGTAATTTATTATTTAATATTTAGGGTCTACGTAATTATATACCTACTTATATATAGTATTTTTAATTAGGGGAGAAAGGGGAGGCTAATATTATAGGGTTAATACCCGTAGTTGAATTTAATTGGCATTATTAATCGTACCGTTAGTCGGGCCGCTAGTTGCGGTCTTTGCCGCTACGGTAAGCGGAGTAGCCCGTACCCCAGTCTTTAAAAGGATAGTTGGCTAGTGCCGCCTAGAGGGCGCTTCCTTTCCTCCCTTTCCCCTTCGTAGAACCTTATCGATTCGTTAAGACCCAGTATCTGTGCCAATTGTGTTATACCCCTTACACTTTTGGGATAATATTTTTAGGGGAAGAAATTGAAAGTATAAGAAAATTGCTTATTCGCTATTTAATTATATTATTTAATTACTATTTAATTTTTAAATCCAAATATTTATTTTCTTAAAATTAAAAACTCTTCCTTTTTCTTCTTAAAAGTGGAAATTTTTATTTATTATTAATTAATATTTACTTATTTCCTCTTAGATTTGAAGATTTCTTTCTAATTTATATTTATAAGTAGCGGGAAAGAGATATTTTTAATATATATCCAATTTATAATTAATATACTTTTTACCCTGCGTTGTAAAAATACTTTTTAATTTTTAATATAATTTATTAAATATAAATTATATATATGCAATTTATTTTACTGAATATTGATAAAAACTCTTAAAAATTTATATTCTTATTATTAATTTTAAAATTTATTATTCTTTAATTTTTATAGCTTACATCCTTATAATTGTAGAATAATCCTTAAATATTTTTAGTAGTACTAAAAAGTATTATTAAAATACTACCCCGCATTTATTTTTTATATAAGTAATAAAATAAAAATATTAAACCTTTTCGTTTTAGAATATAAATATTATTATTTATACTTTCTATCCGTACCTTCCTTTTATACCTTTTTAATTATTATTTAGTTATATATTTCAATTAATATAGATATTTTAATTTTTAATAGTAAATAATTCCTTTATACCCTTTTATATTATTGTTTTGCGCAAAATTTTTTCTTTTTTTCTTTCTCTCTCCTATAACTTCACTATTATATTTATTTCGTACGTATCTATCCTTATATATTTATATATATTTATTTTAATTTTAATATTATATTTATAATATAATATATTCTTTTACGCGCTATTCCCGCTAGTATAAATATTCAAATCCTATTCTAATATTTTATTTTAATCGCAATTTAAATATTAATTAATATTATATTTATTTAAATTAATAAATTATATTTTTTAAAATGCGTAATATTAGGAAAAGGGATATAGAAATAGAAGCGGACGATATTTTCGAAATAATTAGTCCTTATCCCCCTAAAAAAAAATTTCGTATAAAATATTTACTTTCGTTTTTTTACCGCTTTCCCGCACTTTATATAGCGTTAATATAATATATATTATAAATAATTACCGCGAATAATATTATCGATAAAGGAAGAGATAAAACTCTTATCCTAACCCCGTTTAAAAAATCGACTAATAATAATAAAAGCGTAGAGAGAAATATATTATATAACGTTTATTTAATAAAGGTTATTAATAATAAATTGCCCGATTTATATAAATACTATAATTAAAATAATATTAGTTTTATTTATTAAGAATATTTTAAATATAGATATTCTACTACTTATTACCTTATAAATTTAATATTCTTAATACTTTATAATTATTTTAATACGTTTAATAAATAGATTGCCCCTTATATTAAAGAAAGTATAAAGAATTAGTAGGAAAAAAATCGCACTATGAAGATTAATAAGTATAGTATAATTTATATTTAAACCGGTAAAGACTTTATTAAAATATAATATTCTTAAAAAAAAGAAGAAAAAGTAGGTAATATTTTATTTATTATATTTTAATATCTTATTATTTCCGCGCCTACCCCGTAATTCGATAATATTTCCCGTATTATAACGTTTTTATTTCTTACCGAAGAATAATAAAAGTAATTTAAAATAGAGCTTTTGGAGCATTAAATTATAGTTTTTAAAAATATAATTAAAAATAAATAAAAAAATTCGGGAAATTATTATTTAAATAGTTAATAATATAAAGTCCGTAAAGGAGATTCTTTTTACTATAAGCGATATTATAGTAAGTAAAAAAATTAGGAATTTTAAAAACGCGGGATTTATATAGGATATATATTAATAAGTATAATAGAAAGCGTTTATAAAGGTTTTGAAAAAGGATAAATTTATTTCCAAATTATTTTTTACTTTTAAATATAGTCCGGAATTTACTTCTTCTTTATTTAACGATAAAATTTCGTAGTAATTTCTTTAACGTTTTATTTCTTTTATACCTATTAATAAGAAGTAATATATTAAGGAGAATAATAAAGATTTAGAGGTTGAAGAGGAGGTTGAGGAGGAGGTTGAGAAAGAGGAGGGAGAAGTTGAAGAGGAAGAGATTAAGGAGGGAAAGATTAAAAAAGGTAAAATTAAGGAGGATATTAATATTAGAGCTATTTAAATAATACTTTTAAATAGTAGGGATATACTTTTATAAGGGTTATTTATTATTATTTTATAATTATATTTTATAATTTTCTTTTATAATCTTTTTTTATAATCTTCTTTTTATGGAATTTTTTTTTATAATTATTTACTTTTATTTTTTTATATAATTATTTACTATAACGCTTTTTTGTATTATTAAAGTATTTAAAAGTATAAAAATATATTTAAAATGATTAGAAATGAACGAATAATAAAATGAGATAGATAATAAAAATAATTTTTTTTAATAGGTATTATAATAATAAAATAACGTTTAAAACGTATAAAATAAATATAATATATAATAAATATAATACTTAATAAAAAGTTTTTTAATTTTATAAATATTTATTCTATATTTTAAAATAAGACTCTTCTATTTATATAGGTTTTATATATAAAGTTTCAAAGTTATAACCTTTATATTGCGTTACCGACGATAATATTAATATTTTTACTATAATACTAGCCGGTGATAATATTGCGAAATATTATAGGCGGCGTTAATCCCCTAGTATAAGCGTATGTTCCCCGCCGCTTTTGCGTAGATAAGCGCGAGGAGTACGGGACTCCCAATGTTACTTATAATATTGGGTGCCGTCCGTGCGGTGGCTCGGGTCAGGCGGTGCACTACTTAACTAGGTTTAGCGGGCCTCAAACCTGGGACTTCGATAGCGCTCCCCGGGGAACTCCCTCGCCCACTTTTATTTTGCCTTGCCTTCATCATCATCGCCGACGACATCAACGACATGGGAGGCGGACAATCCCACCGCCACTCTTTTCTGGCTCTTTTTTGACTTTTGATCTCAAAACATGAACCCAAGACGGAATTTGACAGACCAACACCATGACATTCGTGCACAGTTGACGACATGCGGCAAGGCCATCAAGGTACCGTACGACGGGGCATATCTCGTGCCAGGCATTCCTGTCAGCAATTGGCTGCCCTACCAATGATGGCTTTGATGGCTTTGATGGCGCACCCATGATTATTCTGTCATGCGCAGGCCTTGTGTGCAATCGGGGAAAGGGTGTTGTTCAACCTCACTTTGTTGATGTCAAGACCTTTAAGACCCAAGTACACTGGGCTCCAGGGTTCATGGCAACATGTTTCAACGCCTTGACCGTTGAAACGAGAACTCGAGGCTTCGAAACAAATGTCTGTTCGCTTCAACACCTTACGAAACTCTTGGATGGTCATCACGGACGAACATTGACCCAAGACGGGACTCGGCGTGGGATCATGAGGAATCCTCCGTGCATAGCCGAGTATCTACTATCTGACTTCTTATGCCCGTCTCTCACTCAGCCTCTTTTTTATACTCAGTTCCGCACTCGGAGCTTCTCTGGAGGATGCCATTGAGTGCGGGAGATATTTCCTGATGTTCCCTGTTTGCCTGTCCATCCCCCCCGTTCTTGCCCGTCCTGCCCGTCCTGCCCGTCCTGCCCGTTCATTCGGTCCATTGACCATGATCCCACCGGCCATCCCCGGATCCACCCTTCTGATCAAAGCCCCCGATCGGGATTATCAAGCGATGGTCGGCCGCGAAGAGTCCAGAAGCTCAAACTCAATTTCTTAGTCACTGGCTTGGCGCGAAGAGAGGGGGGGCGAAAATTTCCACTTTCTCTTTTTGTCTTTGACCATTTTGCGACTTGCGACAAGTACCTTTTACACATGTTACACACCCAAAAGGTACTTGTCTGACAACTAACAAGTACGCTCGGCCGTCACACTTTCTCTCTTCTCTTTTCACCCAACCCAACTGAACTCAAACAAAAGGAACAAAGCTTCCACTTTTCTCTCATCCAACTTCTTCCCTCAACATCATCATCTTCACCACCATCGAGGTACATGCGACACGCTACACAGAATATCGCACGGCTGAGGAGTATTACAGAGAACATTCTGTATACTCCTTGCGTCAGGTCTTTTTAGTTCCTTCACAAGAACCATCATCACCACCAGTTATTCATCTCATATTATCACCTAGGTTTTACCCCTAGAGTATCACCTCAGCAACAGACTTCTTGTGTACATCACCATCCAAACATAATACCAAGTCATGCTTCCTCCCATCCCCGTCTTGGCCGACTATGGAATCTCTCCAACCCATGGCTTCCTCCCCGAGGTCCTGCCGTTGACGAGACTCCCAGACCCATACTACAACAAGTGGGAGGCCATTGCCGCCAACTTGCAGGCTCTCATCCTCAGCAAGCGACTTCGCGGAGTCGTTGATCGTCTCCCCGTGCTCGACACCATCGGTCTGGAACACGACGCAGAATGGCGCAGAGCCTACTCGCTGCTGTCCTTCATGGCCCACGGCTACATCTGGAGCGGTGATAGCCCCAGTGACCGTCTGCCTCCTTCCATCTCAATCCCGCTGCTCAAGATCTCGAAACATCTTGAGGTGCCGCCCGTCGCCACCTATGCAGCCGTCTGTCTTTGGAACTTCAAGCCTCTCTTCATGGACGAGGACATTGACAACCTCGAGAACCTCGCCACTCTCAGCACCTTCACCGGCGCCATCGACGAGTCATGGTTTTATCTCGTGTCCGTCGCCATGGAGGCCCGTGGTGCGCCCATTATCCCTCTCATGCTGACTGCCATTGCCGCGGCTCGCGAGGGTGATGCCGCCACCGTCACTCGCTGCTTGCATACCTTTGCCGAGCGTCTAGACGATCTTACCACTCTCCTGCAGCGCATGCATGAAAGTTGCGACCCCAAGATCTTTTATGACCGGATCCGTCCCTTTCTAGCCGGATCTAAGAACATGGCCGACGCCGGCCTACCCCACGGCGTCATCTATGAAGACGGCTCCGGCAAAGAGGAGTACCGCCAGTACTCCGGCGGCAGCAATGCGCAAAGTAGTTTGATCCAATTCTTCGACATTGTCCTCGGCATCGAGCACCGCCCCACGGGCGAAAAGCGCGGTCGACCGCAGGATCAGACCGAAGGCCAGGCGCCGCCGCCCAAGCACAATTTCTTGCTGGAAATGCGCAATTACATGCCCGGTCCTCACGCCCGTTTCCTGAACGACGTCCAATCCGTCGCCAACATCCGGGACTTCGTTGAAAACCACCGCGACGATCGCCCGCTGTGCATCGCCTACGACGCCTGCCTGGCCATGCTGCGCGCCCTGCGCGATAAGCACATCGCCATAGTCACGCGCTACATTGTCCTGCCCAGCAGAGAAGTGCGCGCGCGCAGCCGCAGTCGCAGCCCCGAGGCTGTGAGACGCAAGGTTAATCTTGCGACTGCGTCTCGTCAGGGACCTCCCGGAATTGCGCTAGACACCAGAAATGCCGACGGAAAGAAGGACAGCCTCAAGGGCACCGGTGGAACGGCGCTTATTTCGTTCCTTAAGCAGGCGCGCGACGAGACGGGCGAGCCGGCGGTCGAAGCTTGGGCTCATCGGTTCATGAGCCGTGTTATTAGGACTGAAGGCCAGGGCGACTTCTTTGCTGGAAAGCCAGAGGAGGGCGCTGGGTTGCAGGTGTCGAGCCAGAAGCCGGAGGAGGAAGTGGTTCCTGGTCTGGCGGGGTCCTGGACTATGGATGATGATGTTGGTGGTATTTGTTACTATTGAGCTTTGGTTTGGGAGGAGAGGTTTTTTGAATATCGATGGTCGTCGTTTTTGGATCAAAAGCGGCCTTTTGGTCAATGGAACTGGAAAAGCGCTTCTGTGGGATTTGGAGTACAAAAAACGCTTAGCGTCGCGAAAGTCTATATACCCTCAATTGATACCATGATATCACAGCGAAGCAAGCCTCGTTTTTCATTTTTGTGCTACGATTGAAGTCGCATTGACGTCGGACTTGAACATTTTTGTGTAACACTGTCGCGCGGCCACAATCGCATATAATCGGACTGTGCTCGCCGTGGCGCATATTTAATCCATTCAACGCGGAAGGGTTGGGAAGGAAGAAAAGCGTACCGAATGATGTAAAAGGTACACTGCAAAAATGGGAACGTTCGACACTAGCCCGCAGTATCAGGAAAGCAGGGTACGGATTTACGAGCTGGCTGAACTCTGGAAGCCGAACTTCAAAGAATCTCATTTCCTTTGACAGCAAGGCGTTCTGTGAAGTTTTTTCCATTTCTTCTCCCTACAATGTCACAACGAAGAACTCAATTCGGTCATTTGATTACAAACTCCCCTTTCTGGTGTACACCATGTTAGCCTCAGTCGACACTCTTATGAAGGCCTGGTTTTCTCCCCGACAACTCCATCACACAACACTTACCAATTGGTTTGTTTCTCCGTGTCCCTTTCCATTTCTTGTACGCACCTCGTGCCAAACTGAACCGGCTTCCGGATTCATCTCGCACCGAGTTTCAATGTTTCTCCGAGACGCGCATTGAGCCGCTTGGCCCGCTTCCCACTTGGCACAACACTGGTGGTGCTCATGAAACGCCAACCGTTCGAAGCGTCCCAACCGGAAGAATTCCAGACGGGATAAATAGCGGTAATATATCCGTTAACTACCGGATACAACCTCCGCATTCTTCGATGCTTGCCGGTTCCCGATCGGTGCACCCAGATCTTTGGCCCCGAGCAAGTGTAAAAAGTCGATGGCCAATCGTTCATCACTTCACGGTGTTTTGGAATATGGGGTACTGAGCATAAATGACGACGTTCGGGCATATGGATGCTATAAGCATATGGCTTTTTCTGGAATTGGGTATGTGATATGGTCGGCTGGATGATACCGTGACCTACCTGGCAATAATCAGTCTCCGAATGGAGAAAGACTCTGGGAGGAGCTCGAGCAAAGATGGATGTTCCGTCAGAGCGGTGATGCAGAAAAACACATAAAAGCTTCGTCCATCTCCATCGGTTCGTGGTTGAGTCAAGAGGTGATAGACAGTGCACCATCATCGAGCACCACCATTCCAGTCGTCATCGGCCCTGGACAGCAACGGTCAACATGTTCTTCTCTAACACTTTTATCTCCGCCCTCGCGCTGGTTTCGGCAGCACTGGCTAGCCCAGTCGAGATCGCGGAGAGGCAGACTCAGAAGTTGAGGATTAGTACGTTTCACCATTCGAGAGCAATCACGAACCGAACAGGATATACGCAACACATCCTATCCCTCTCCATATCCAACTTCCACTGCCCCGGCCCTTGTCTCATCCTACCCAATTTCCTTCACACACACCTCAAATGTCTCTCACCAAACTGACCACTCTTCCTCCCGCAGTGCCCCTCGGAGACTCCATCACCGAAATCACCTGCTGGCGCGCCCTAGTCTGGGACCAACTCGCCTCTGCCGGTCTTGCCTCCCAAGTGCAATACGTTGGCTCGCAAAACTCCAACCCGCAAGGCTGCCGACCTGCCACATCCAACTGGGACCAACACCACGAGGGTCACTCGGGTTGGCTAGCCGTCGACATCGCCAACAGTTACCTCGAGGGTTGGCTCAAAAAGACGCCCGCCGACATTGTCATGTTCATGCTCGGCACCAACGACGTGACGAGGGGGAAGACGACGCAGCAGATCATGGACGCTTATACCAAGATGGTGGGGATCATGAGGGCGAGCAATCCCAAGATGAAGATTATCGTAAGTTCCTTCCCTCTTACCCCTCCTTAACCAGCCAAGTCGTGACGTGGGAAAGGAACAACAAACGGGGATAAAGAAGGGATGGAGGCTAATGAGAAACGAAATAAAGGTCGACCTCGTAATCCCCCTCTCCTACTCCAACAACCAGGTTCAGGCTATCAACGCGCAGATTCCCAGCTGGGCTGCTCGGCTTAATAGCACGGAAAGCCCGATCGTGATTGCGGATTGCTATAACGGGTTCAAGACGTCGGATTTGAGAGATGGAGTGCACCCGAATGCGAACGGGGATAAGATTATTGCGAGCAAGGTGGGGCCGTTGTTGTTGGACTTTGTTAGGCAGAGTTTGGGGCAGTAGCTTGGTATGAGATTGAGACAGGGTGGTTAAGATGGGTGGAGGATGGAATAGGTTGGGTTATTTGGTTCAGGGACCTGGACGAAGGAGTGGTTGTAAAGGAGCAAGTTTCATGGGATGACGATGGTGATGGGAAGCTTGTAATCGAGCGTAATATTACCGGGCGGTATTATTCACCAACTGTATCGACGGCTGTCGTCCCTTGTCAGACGTGCCGTCACCGTCTTGTTTCAACTGTGACCGATCAGAGATATCACTGAAAATATCTGGTATTATCACCTATCTTCAAAGGAATAGAGAAATCAGTAACATATCACCGTGTTGGCTGGTGGCTGACGAAAGGAGTTTCGCAATGGAAGAAACCCGTTGTTCAAAGTGGGGCTGTTATGTATCGTATTACAGCTTACAGGACGGACAATGAGATGCCCACGCCAGCTCGACGCCAAAACTGGGATGAACTGCAACACCGCTACTTTGTCCATCAAAGGTTACTGAAAATGTCATATCCGATTGGTATAGTTTCAGATAAAAACCAGCACACAAAGAACTGTTGTTCAAACTGATGAATTCCTAATGGCCAGTCTAATCGGGTTAGGGTTGTAGGCGTGTTCCTGGATGTGACTTATCTTATCGCTTGTCATGCTCTTATCGAGCTGTAGGTACAACTGACGCGCGGGGAACCGCCAGCGCAACCGGAGCGCTGGCTGCGATTGCCCTCCCCCGTTCAGTGCTCCTACCCTGCGGCGTTGTGCGCGTGTCTGTCGCAGGTGGAAGCAGGCGCAAACCCGACAATTCACATCGTGGGAAGGAAGCTTTGTGTTGGATTTCCCCTCCTTTTTCCTCCCTTCCACCCTCCAGCAAATCCATCCCACCATCCCATCCCACGCCGGCGCATGTTCCCCTCTCTCCCCTCCAATCTGCATCGCATCCAGTGCTGGCAGTACCCCTCCCTCCTCCTCCTCTCATCCTTTCTCTCCCCTGCCCGCCCATTGCGCCCGTTGATTCATCACAATCGACGGCCTTCCTTGTCTGTGCCGGCATCTCTTTCTCTGAACAGCCACGACGCAAAGATTGGACCAGTGGGATTGCGCTACCTGTCGATACTAAGACGCCGAAAGATACTAAGACGTCGAAAAAGAAACACAACGACCAAAAGTGAGACAGCACAAAAGGAAACCGACAAAGACCCCGACTTATATCCCGCCAACGAGCTACGGCCACTTCCTCCCGGAACTTTCTTAGACGACTTTTTTCGCAGCGACAGGCTCAAGATCTTGATCGAAGCCCATCGACGCTTTAATAAGGCCCAGCAGCGCCCGGCACTTGCATCTCCTCGTCATTCCATTCGTAGAATTAAAGTCGGTCCACCAACCGCACAAGAACTCGAACGACTAGACAGAAAAGCACAAGCACAACACAGAAAGCTTCTCGACCTCATCGGCAACAAGCTAGCCAGTCTAAACTTACCTTTCGCGATCAGCTCCCGTCAACCAGTCACGATGCCGGCCCCCAAGAGGAAAGCGGAACCCGAGACCAAGTACTACGCCGTGCGCGCTGGCGTCAAGCCCGGCGTCTACACCAACTGGGCCCAGTGCCAGCAGCAGATCACGGGCTTCAAGGGCGCCGTATTCAAGTCGTTTACCACGTACGAGGACGCTTCCGCATTCGCCGCTGGCCGGCCCCTCGCGTCCGACAAGTCGAATACCGCACCTACCAAATTCTACGGCGTCGCGGTCGGTCGCACCCCGGGCGTCTACACGGACTGGTCAATTGCCCAGCAGGAAGTGGTGGGCGTGAAGAACCCCAAGTACAAAAAGTTCGAGACCCGCGCTGAGGCCGAGGAGTTTGTGCGCCAGTGGAGCGGCAAGCCAGCTTCTCAGGCCGCCAATATACAAGTGGAGGAGACGGATGAAGTGGAGATTATCACGATTGGGCCATCTTCGGGGAGCAGCTCTAGGAAGGCTAGGAAGACCGGGGCTACGCAGACAGCTCACACGGCGCAGGCAGCCACTGCTGATGCTAGCAAGCCCGTCATTATCTACACGGATGGCAGTGCCAGAGGCAACGGCAAGGTTGGCGCCGTGGCGGGAGTGGGTGTCTACTTTTGTGGTGGTTTCAGGGAGTAAGTCAGCGATCAGTTGCCAAGCTGTCACATGGCGTTCACTAACATGTGGTTCAACAGAAACATCTCCGAACGCCTCCAAGGCGACGTCCAAACGAACCAACGCGCCGAGTTGACCGCCGTCCTCCGAGCCCTCGAGTCCATCCCCGACACCCAAAGCTGCGAGCTCCGAACCGACAGCCAGTACACCATTAACTGTGTGACCTTGTGGTGGAAGAATTGGATCAAGAAAGGGTGGACGAACACCAAGGGTGAGGAAGTTTCCAACCAGGACCTGATTAGGGCCATCCTCAAGAAGATCGAGGCCCGCGAGGGGAAGGGCACGGAGACCAAGTTCGTCTGGGTTAAGGGTCACGGGACGGACGAGGGCAACATTGCGGCGGATTACTTGGCGGTTGAGGGCGCGAAAAAGTTGATGTGATGAGATGATACCCATTTCTTATTTCGGGTTGTTATTTGGGTTGCAGCTGATCTTTTTATCCTATCGTTTATGGCGCCATAGGTCGGTCATCTGGAATGCGGACTCGTTAGCACGGATATGGCTTACATACTGAAGCGATGTTATCTCGGAAGGGCAGTTAAGGATAGTACATGGTATTTTATGATATTCGGAATCTGGGATGTGTGATATGGAGTTATGGTGTCGGTCGGAAGCAGCCAAGGACTTTTACTTAACCTTTACCCAGGACGGTTTGTTCCCATTTGTCTACTAGGTTGGAACGTGGTGTGATGGACGGAGATATGCGAAGATCATATACAACAACGTCGCCGCGTTCCCAGCACCCTTTCCTTGTTAAAAACCATCGCAACACTATGCTTTTCATCCCATCTTCATCGCTGAATGCTAACGGGTGATTATGTAGGTCCGTGACCATCCGGACATTGTGCCATATGTGACACCGAGACTCGATCGCCCATGGAGTCCATCTCCGGGCGCTCGGTGTTCTTCTCCTCCTCGACACACCGCAATGACCGTCACCGATACGTCATATGGGAACAACCCTTTGCGCATACACAATCTGGCGATGAATTGGAGATGTATAAGGAAATGTGTGCGGTGGTTTTTCGATAGCTGATTTGATCTTGCTCTACTTCTTCTGAACAACTACGAAGAACTTCAAACTTCGTAACCAACCAACCAGAACCCAAGCACCAAGAACATAGAAACACCATCACGATGCCGACCTCAACCCTCACCCGCGTCGCCCACCGCGCCGTCGTTCTCAACCCGGGCGTCCGCGCCGCCGCCAACAGCAGCAGACACTTCTTCCTCCCCTCCACCGTGATTCCCATCCAGCGCAGCTCCGCCCCGCACTACTACAACCAGCAGCGCTTCGCCACCGTCGACACCTCTGGCAACCGTCGCGGTTCCTCGGGCAATATTGGCAAGGCCGCCGAGACCATCGCCGCCGACATCGATTCCGATCTGGACTACCCGACCGAGATGGATGAGCGGTACAGCACCTCTTCTTGGTCTGATGCGTCCTCGACCACGAGCTCGAGCTCTCCGAGGACGAGCCATGAGAGGGCTACCTCCCCAAGTGGCAGTTCGGGATTTACTTCCAGAGCGGAAAAAACGACGGCGGGCATTGGAAGTGAGCCCAACAGGCCGAGTTATGAGAGTAACGCGGCTAGTGACGCCACTGTGTCTGGGGGCGATAATACTTTGTTGTAAGTCTTTGTTGTTGTCGTGTCTGTTAACATTACTCATGTGAAAACAATTCCATCGGACACATCCTCTTGTCACTTCCTCCATCTCACCTCATCCATCTATCGACCTCTCATCATCCCGTCCATGCTTCCGAACCAACACTTACCCACTTATTACCTTCGTCCTCTCTCCTTCTAAACATCTACCATCATCATCAAAAGCAAATTTAACTGACAAACGCCCGAAAACACCCCCCTCGCCCCTACCCCGGGGGTCCCGGGGCCGGTTTTTCGGTTTGTGATGAAAATAGCTACATAGCAATGGGCCTCGTTGGTCTCTCCGGCGCTTACATCGTACTTAAGCCCAACCCGTCGGCCAGCTTGGAGCCCGGCGTTGACGCGAGAAGCAGCTCCTCCCGGGTTCACGATATGCCCGCCCACCGGCCCTTGACCAGCAAGACGGAGAAGATGATTGGCAGGGGTGGCTGATTGATCATTTTGAGCCGTGAACTCGAGCCCGTTAGGGCGAGAGTTTGAGAGGGGAGAGTTCTAGGAGACGAGGAGAGCTCGTTGGGGCAAAAGAGCTTGGGGAGTGTTTGGAAGGGAGATATGTCGTTTGGTTTGGGAATGGGAATGCGAGATCGAAAACTTGAAACAACGATTGCAAACTTTTGGAAAGGGTAATGGAGGGTTTTTTGGTCAATTGGTTGGTGACTTTCACGGCGTTTGCAAGTGGAGGGAAATCATAATGGCGGAACATGGAAATTGTACGATGATGTGTGTACTGCTAGGAGGTCGTCGTTGTACGTTGAGTGTACCTGTACCTATTGCGACTGATGAATGGGACTGTTCTATATGTTGATGAGTGTATGAATTTCGACTGCGTTCTCATCTTCGTCTGTGCGATGATGGTTGTACGTTCGATATTGGAATTGGTGTAAATTGCATGTTCTGGTGCTGAGTTGGTGACGGGATGATGTGGTTCATCTTGACATTGGCCCGTAAAGAAGTCCACTGCTGGTTCTTGGATATTGTCTCCATATATGTACTGCGGAAAGGATTTGAGGCGCTTCGACCACGGACGAGTAAACAGGATTAAAAAGGTGAATAAAATAAAGAACGGTGAAAAGAGTTCGAAAAATGAAATGGTGACTGAATGCAAAAAAGGAAAACCAGAAAAAAAAACTCCGGTACGGGGAATCGAACCCCGAGCTTCGCGGTGAAAACGCGATATGTTAACCGTTACACTATACCGGACTTTGTTGAAAGATTGGACGAATGTGGCCTTTATGTACTCCACTCCTTTTCCCTTTGTCTCGCAGATGTCAGTTGTCGGCACCACAATTTCTCCTCGTCGTATATCACTTGTTCACGACTACTTCATTGACTTCTGCGATGTTCCGAAAAGTGCCTGATCGAATTCATATTTCTATCTTGTGGTCCAAAAGATTGATTTGCCTCCATGTCATGCTACTCGCAATGCATGTCAGGTACGTCCACCATCGGTTTGGCAGGTGCACCGCAGATGCGTTCCATGCGTAGGTACCGCACTGGCTATTTCCTTACAGCATGGACCTCTTCGTTACTTCTCCTTTTCTTCTCACCTTACGAACCCTTCGAACCAGTTTCTTCAATCACGATACCCACAAAGACCATGATGACCGCCGCATACGCCAAAGTTGCAGCAAAGACCCCTTCCACCGTTTTCAAATAAAACGATAGCGAAAGCCCGAATGCAGTCACGCAGGCTGTAGCCACCCCGAGATGCACGAACAAATCTCTCTTCAGCGCCAAAATCCACATGGGACCGATGAGAAAGGCGCCCCCGATTACTGCAGCGCCAACCCGTTCCCAGAAGGCTAGCTTTGCCGACGTAGTGCGAGTGTTGATGAGGCCGGTTGCGGATTTGAGTGAGCTTTGGTTGCCGGATTCCCAAGGCCCAGCCGGGATGGAGGCTTTGAGAAGGCGCTCTATCCATTCCCTCTGTCGCAATTCACCCTCTGTTTCTCCGTCCGGAGGTGCTACCGAAGGCTTAGCGCTTGGCTGGTCGGAAGTCAGAGTTAAGTCCGAAGGAAGAAGATCTTCGAGGTCTAAGCCCTCGTTGAGCAATGCTGTCTCAAAGAAGATGTGGTCGTTGTGTCTTCGGCTGGTGGCAATGAAGGGGTCGTTGGACTCTAGGGCGAATTTGGCCATGTACTCGTGATTCTGCACGGCACGAACTATGACAAGAAGTCAGATCATCAAAACTATTCTGACATCGCACAGGTACTGTATACACCAAGAATAGGGCTTCAGAACTCACTGTACTTTTCGAGTAAAGCGCCAAACCGTTCCAATCCTTCCAATGCCTCTTCATACCGTTTGGAAGAGCCCTTCTTTTGTACACTGACTGCCACGCTGATCATTTTGGCGTGCAGAGACCTCATGTACAGTCTTTGTACGTCGCCAAAATGAATCAGGAAGCCAAAGGAAGTTTCTGAGAGTGATTGTCGGTGACTGCCGGTTCGTAAGGAGGAAAGCAAGGTCTCAATCTGACCAATCAAGCCTGGCCTCAGTTGCGAAATGATTCTGATGAAGCCATCGTGGTATATATCGTTCATAAGCCTTGAAATCAGAGCAAAGTCATCCGTTTCATTCGCCTTTGGCCCTGGGCTGTGTTCTCGAGGATATGTCTGTCTGTTCTCCTCATCATTCATAGTTGCCATATCTGCAAATGAAGTATGATGGACGAAACACTATCATACCAAACTTTCATGTGGGATGAGGGAACTGTTCGCTGTAGCCAGGAAACTTTGTTGATCAAATTCGTCGAGGTTCCGGCTCACTCTCATTCTTCCTATCCTCATGTCTTTGCTAGTGTTACCCAAGATTTCCACCTATTACCCTGCGTTTATACAGCCTTGTTCTCTTTGTACATTTACACAATTTTAGCTCCGCTTTGCCACTAATCTACCATTGGTACTCAAAACCTATGCCCACTGGTCGCGTACAAAAAAGCCCATATCCACCCACATAAGTACCCTGAAGGTCAAGGCAGATTTTCCCCGAGGAGGTGCGACTCGCTCCAACTGTCCTGTGCGAGCCTAAACTTGCACATCTGTTGTGCCAGACCAATGATGGTGTGATCTGAGTCGAAGTGGCTGGCTGAAACATGCATAGCAGGCGGACACGATTGGCTGTGCCAGGCAGTGCCGCTTCTTGTATCTCACCCCCCCATTCACATGATCACATCGCCCTGAAGGAGGATTGATTGGCGATTAAGGCAATAGTGTGCAAGCCACTGCTTCTGAGAAAACATTATTTAAATACTTGGGAACTCTTACTGCATACATGTTCGATATCAAACACACACGTGGAATCTGCGTTATAGTCATCGGCTGCCTCTTTATGTCTCAGTTTCCCCTGCTTTGGCATTGCGACTAAAGGACATCTTCTCTACTCCTACTAAACGTACACACACTGATATGTCTAGTCTTGACATCCAGGGAGGTATATTACACCCGACCCGTCACGGACAGGATCATGCGTATACTAACTCCCGCCCCAATGATATAGAATAACCTAGTTACAATGTCTTCTGCGTCGACCTTAATCAAGAACGATTTGCGTTCTCGTACCGAGCATCCAGACCTGATTTCACTCTTGATATCGATAGAGAGGTCAGCCTACACATCTGCCCGCACCCACCAGAATCAGACAGACGGAAGGCCCAGAAAGCGCTTGAAGATTCTTTGGAACCGAGTCTTTAAGAAAAGGGCTGTCGCTTCCCAACAGCAGGAACAACCCGTCATTTCGGCGAACGGGCATCTGGTCATCACATATCCTGATTCAGGAATGCGGAGAACGCATGTGAGTTCTATGTGGAAGAACATGTCATCTGTTCTTGGTGACCAGTCAATCGGTCTTGTCGAATTTATCGACAAAGAAAACCGCTACGGTGTCATGATCAAGGGAATCTCAGTAGTCAACGTTTCTGGAGCAGAAGGACAGAGAAACTTTCAGACCATAACAACTACTAAACCAGAAGATACCAGAGCGCTCAAGAGAATTATCGGCTGTGGGACCACGGAGGGGTTAGTCGTGATTATTCCAACGGTATTCACCAAGACGGAGTGGGCAATGGCGTGCATGGCAAGATGCCGTCCAGAACTCGGGAGTGTAACCCCAAGTCCGGTGCCTGTCCCTGGGCCCGGAGTGGTGGGTACAGTAATGACCCTATGAGATCTAACGCAATTCCCGCACCATGGCGACGGCCCAAAACCTGTGCAATAACTAGGCATTTGCAACTACTGATGCCTCACTTACATACAAAAGTGGGATTTCCGGCAGCCGAAAATGCTGCAATAACTAAAGAACTTTGTATGTAGTAGCATCCTCGGGGACGGGGGGGAGGGTGGTTGCAACTGCAGGGGTAATTGCTGTAGGGGAAGCCTATATACACCCACCCAAAACCTACATACACCCATTTCTTGGCAAGGGCCCACCCGGCCAGCTATATAACACCTGACATTGAAAACCCCGTTTTTACCCGCTAAATTTCAGGATTCTGATGCATTGAAACATTGCACTAACTTAATCAAATTTTTTTCGAAAATTTCGAAGGTTAAATTTAATACATTATACTAAGTACCCTCTTTCAATATAATAAGACCTACCTCCCTATACCTCTTATCCCTACCTACTAATACTACTTTATACTATTTAGTATACCCATTAAAAATATTACGCTAAAGTACGTAATTTTATTCGAATTAATTAATTTCGATTATAATCGAATATTATTAATCGAATATAATAATTATCAATTATTATATTAAATATTTAACGACGCCCCTACCTTTATTTAATAATATTACCTTCGTAATAATTCGATAACCTCTTCGACTTCCTCGACTTTTACCGTATTATTAACTATTTAAGTAAATAAAGTTTCTGTAACGGCACGGCTCACCCGCTGGTTACCTAACTTATTACATATCACCAGGTTGCTTAGGGAACCAGGTGAACCAGGGACTTGTTATTGCAGATTACTTATTTATAATAGCGAACGCCGTACAACCTATTCACTCTATAGAACGTAGGGCCTATATCTTTCCGCCTACGCTTCTATTCTTATACGATTAGTTTTCCTTTTTTCTTTATTTTACGATTTTCTATTAATTAAGGATTATTATTATTTATTACAAGCTCTTCCTTTTTGCCGTAATAATCGTAAAATTAAACCAATATTTATTAAGGACGATATAAAATATCCTACTTTAAAAAGAGATTACGATTAATTACGCGCGATACAATAATCCCCTATACCCTATTTAAATACCTAAATAATTGTACGATTATAATTTATACGAGATAATTAAAATATCGAATGAACAATAGTACGCGATTAGGAGGAAGCGGTTAAATTAAAGGCGTAAACCGCTAATAAGGTCGATTTCGAATTAGTTAAATTAAATTAGAAAGAGACCTTTATTATAAAAATTTATTTAAATTGTAAATTTATTGATAATTATTACATTTCTACGGCCTAAGAGGTTTAAAATACTATTAAGGAAATTAATAACCCCGATACCGTTATTTTCGAATATTACGATATTTATATAGTTCCCGAAATTAAAATTTAATATTTTCTTAATACGAAAGAATATATTAAAAAGGATTTAGAGAATGAAATTAAGGATATTACTATTTATTATATTTTTAGTAAAAAAGGACCCTATTTTCTATTCGATCTTTTATTTTAATATAAAAATCCGTAGCCCGAAGGATATAGAAATTTAATAGGAATTAAGGATTTTATCGCCGAAATTGAGAAGAATCCCGATATTATATTTAAAAAAATAAAGGTTCGTATTATTATTATATTCGTTTATAAAAAGCAATCCGAAGAGCTTTATATTATCGTTTACCGTTTTAGTAAGATTATAATAAATTTGAACGATTAGATCTAATATTTTAAGGGTATATATTATAAATTTGAAAAGTAGAAAAAGAAAGTTCGTTTTTAAATTATTATCGAAAATAACGATAAAGGTATTTAGTATTACTTTAACGGTATCGATACGGTTGCCTATAAGGTTAACCGAATTAAATATCGCGCCCTTATTATTTAGGGCATTACTCCTAATTTCGATATTTCCGATTTTAAAACCGATTATAATAATAATAATTATTAATAAAATAGGAAATTTATTAATTTCGATAAGGAAATAATAGAAAATTTGATAATTATTATTATAATTAAGGATAAAGAGATTTAAATTCTAAATTAGATAATCGCTAATATTATTCGCAATTCGACGCGTCGTAGCGCGATTTTAGGAAGCGTTTTTATTATTACTATTAGCGGAAAGTTTTTTAAAATTTTAAACCCTTTTATATTTTATACCAATAAGAATAAAAATATTATTATTTTTAAAATGTAATATTATATTATAATTAATAAATTGAAGGTTAATTTAGATTATTTTACCGACGATAAAATTAAATAAATATATATCGAAAATCGTTTAATTAATTACGCCGTTAAAGATTTATAATTATATTTACGTAATATTTATTTAAATTAAATTAATTCTTCGAAAGCTTTAATAGATTATTTTAAGCGTTAGTATAATAATTCTAATATTATTTACGAAATAATTAAAAAATTCGAAAAGTTTTATATATATTAAAATAATTTTTATATTTTTAAAAATAAATTTATTCATTTTATTAACGAATATTAAATTCTATAATCGAATTGGAAGGAAATTTTCTATTATCGCTTATTTTTTAACCTTTAAGTAGGAATAACCTTATATATTATTTTGGATATGGTCGATTTCGACGGATATATTAAAATTATTAAGTAAATTATTTATATATAAAAGGTAATTAAGCGGACTATTACGTTATTTTTTTCGAATTCGAATAACCGTAGTCGCGGAAATAATAATAGAAATAGTAGTAATATTAGTAGAGGAAGAGGTTCTTCTTCGACTAGAAGTAATTTTAATATTAATAATAATAATAGAAATCTAATTAAGGAGGAGATTAACGATATATTCCGTAAGGGAATATATTTTACTTATAAGGAATAAAGATATTGTATTAAAAATTGCCCTAAGAAATTTAATTTTAATAATCGCCCTATTACGATAAATTATTATATTCGCTTTCAATTTGTATATATTCATTATAATATTAAAAATAGAAAAGAGGATAAAAGTAAACAGAAAAATAAATCGAAAAATTAATTACTTTAAATAAAATAAATTCTTATTTAAGGAAATCTATATAATAATAATAAGGAAAAGCGCTTAATAATATAAATAAAGACTTTTTGTATAATTATTTGTAAAGAGACCTTTTTATTATATCCGCTTTTATAAGTAATAATAGAATTATAATTATTATTAAAAAAGTTATTATAAATTTGGGAGTTATTATTTATATTTTAATTAATTAAGTAATAACCGACCGTTTATAACGATTTTTCGGATTCGAAGTTAAAAATAATTTCGACTTTATTAATATAAGAGGTTTTTTCGCTAGAAACGATAATAAGAAAATTATAACCGCTTTAAAAATAAACGTTATAATATAAAACCGTATTATTCGTAACGAATAGTTAATCGTCGCCGATATTTATTACGATATAATAATTAGCTATATTTAATTCGAATATTATAACGTTACGATTAATTATCTATATAAGAGATTATTATTTAATAACGATTAGTTTATAGATTTAAATTAAATAAAGAATATTTATATTAATAATTTCGAAGGTTAGTTTATTAATTTAAAATATTAGGAAGATATTATCCGTAGAGAATAATTAATAGAAAGAGAGGATAAAAGACAATATAATAGAATTACAGTATATTATTAAATTCGAAAGTTAAAAAGTACTTTATAAACCCCTATAAAAAAAACCGAATAATTAATTATTAATATCCTTTAAAGAATAAAGATTAATAGAAGGAATAAGGATCCTGTTTAAAAGGTATAGGAGGTTATAGAATAAGCGTTACGAGACGAATTGCTTCTACCCCTTTAAAAATTAAAGAAGGTATTAACGGAGGTCTTAAAGGAATAAAAAAAAGATTTTAAAAATAATTTAAAGTATTTTAAAGAATAATTTTAAAGAGATAATTTTAATAGCGGAATAAGGAAGGATAATTAAGGGTATTTTAAATAAAAAAGGGGAATTATTTAATATAAAGAATAGTTGCCGGATATAATTATTATCAAATTAGTAACCTTTATATAAATAGTAAAAAAGGAATATTTAGGAGTAACGAGCCTATATAAGATCGACCGGTTTATTAAAGAGTATAGAAATTAGGAATATTTTAATAACTTTAACCTAAAGGAATAAGAATAAACTTTAAAACGTATATCGGTTTAATATTATAAATACGGGGACGTTTTTAGTAAAAAACGGTTAAATATTTTACCGGAATTAAAGAATAGCGATTATTGGATTTATTTTTAAGAAGGAGCTAACTTAAAAGATTTAAATTATAACCCGCTATATAAAATAAATATAAACGAATTAGAAATTTATTATTTTTATATTATAGAAAATTTAAATAAAGGATTTATTAAAAATAATTTAACCCTATAGGCCGCTCTTATTTTCTTTATATTTAAAATTAATAGGAAATTCCGCTTTTATATAAATTATCGAAAATTAAATAAAATTATTCGAAAAGATTATTATCTACTCCTTTTTATCGAAAAAATTTTAACCCGTATTATAAAAATTAAAATTTTTATTAAAATTAATATTTAATAAATTTTCTACTAAATTCGTATATATTTAAACGATGAAGAATTTATAATATTCCGTACGTAATATAAAATATATAAATATAAAGTTCTACCCTTTAGGTTAATTAATAAATTTTTAACCTTCTAATAATATATTAATAATATTTTAACAAAATATTTGGACGATTTTTATAACGCTTATATCGACGATATTTTTATTTATTCCAATAATAAAAAAGAATACGAAATTTATATTAAGAAGGTATTAGAAAGATTCCGATAGGCCGGTTTATAAATAGATTTAGATAAATACGAATTCTACGTTATAAAAACGAAGTTTTTAAATTTTATTATTAGTATTAATAGAATTTCGGTAAATTTAGCGAAAATTTAAGTTATAAAGGGATAAAAAGAATTATTTATAATTAAAGGAGTATAATCTTTTTTAAACTTCTATAATTTCTATTATAAATTCGTAAAAAAGTATAAGAGGATTTTAAAGCTATTAACGAAGTTAATAGAAAAAGGGGAGGTATTTATTTAAATTACGGATTATTAATTAACGTTTAATATTTTAAAATAGTATTTAACCGACGTATTTATATTAGCCTATTTCAATTTTAATAAAGAAATAAAATTGGAAATAAATATATTAAACGGGGTATTAATTAGCGTTTTATTTTAGAAGTACGATAATAGATAATACCCAATAATATATTTTTCGGAAACGATATAGGGCGCGGAATATAATTACCTAATATATAATAAAAAAATATTAGCAATTATAAAATTTTTAATATATTAGTATTCGGAATTTATTAGCCTTTAACGGACCGAACTCTTTATAATTATTACGGATTATAAAATATTAAAGTATTTTAATATTAAACGTTTATTAAATATAAAGTAAGTAGCGTAAATAGAATTATTATTTTAGTATAATTTTTTAATTATATATTAATTTAATAAGGATAATATTACGGCCGACGTTTTATCCCGGAAATTCGAAGATATTAAAAATTAAAAAGAAAAGAAGGAGTTATAATATATAATACAATTCTTTAAACCGGCGGAAGAGGGGGAGGATACGGTCTATATTTATACCTTAAATATTATAAATTTTCTAAAAATAATAATTAATTATAAATTCGTTTATTAATTATTAGAAATTAATAAAATAAATACCTCCTTAAAAGAATATTAAGAGAAAGTTCGGAAAGGGGAAATAGAATTTATAATATTATAGAAGTAATTATTATTTTTTAGGGGCCGTTTAGTAATATTAAAAAGTACCCTAAGGATTAAAGTAATTTAAAATTATTACGATATATTAGCGACGGCTTATTTTAAAAGAAATGAAATACAGAAATTGGTAATAATTCGATATTAATAGCCTAGCTTAATTAATAATATAAACCAATATATGATTAATTATATAATTTACTATACTTTAAAGTACTTTCGAAGTAAAATACCGGGGATATTCCAAAATATCGAAGTATTTAAAAAGATTTAAAACCGTTTAGTCGTCGACTTTAAAAAGATATTTAGGGATAAATATAATTATAATAATTTAATAAATATAATCGACCCTTTATCGAAAACTATTTGGTTATTCCCTTATAAATTAATTATTACGGGTAAGGAGGTTTATAAATTGTATTATAAGGGTCCTTTCTATATTTTTAAATTATTTAAAGAATTTATTAGCGATAAAGGATTATAATTTCGATTAAATTTTTTATAAGAATTAGCCTCTTTAATTGGGATTAATTAATCGTTAGCTTTTATTGGATATTTATAAATTTTAAAATAAATTAAAAATTTTTACGAATAGATCGATTAAAGGTTCCGCTTTTATATTAATTATAATTAAAATATTTAATTAGAAATAATCCCGGCTTTAAATTACATATAGAATAGTTTACTATAAGATAGTACGGGCCTTTAATCCTACGAAATCCTATTTAAATTCCCTATATTTACTTTTTCGGATTAAAAGATAATAACGAATTTAAAAAGTATATTTTTTATAGAACGTTTAAACCGATAAAATATTAAGGATACCGTTAAAAAAATCTAATAATATATAAATTACATTAAGAAATTGTTACGATACCGATCTAGTAGAGGCTTGGAGAAGACGTATTATTGTACGAAGAGGAGAAAATCGAGAGAGAGTAGCGAAAATTCTATTCCCGGACTATATATATAAGTAAAGTAAAGATATAATTGTAAGTACGATTGTACTCCGCTAATAGTTCGGTATTAAGACGTTTAAGGAGCGCTATCGATAATTTAGTATTATAATAATACCTCCGGTTCTAAAATGTAATTAATTTTAATTATTAATAAAATTAATATATTAATACCTTTATAGGCTAATTAGTAAATTACGGGCGTAGCGTTAATGGGTAGCCTGTATTATTATACGCGTCGAAGTAAGTATAATAAATTTAGCGATTATTTACCGCGGCGGTTATAAATAATATTAGACTAAGCCGAATCCGGACGATTAAAATAATATATAGGTTTATAATTCCTCCCTTTTTATTTTAATTAAATTTCTAAACCTTTAAATTCTCTTTTTCTCCTTTCTTTCTTTTTTATAACCTTTATTAGCGTAATTTTAGCGCTCTCTAAATTCTTCGTACGATAAATACTCTTTTTTCGCTTATAATAAAGTAAATTTTTTAAAAATTTCGTGCGTTTCTTTAACGTTATTATACTTCTTCGCTATTACTTTTATAAGAATTTTAATATAATTTTTATTAAAAATATAAATTATATAATTTATTTGAAATTTATTATTAAAAATATTGTTTTAAATAATAACGTTCCTATAACGTTTCGGTACTTCTACCCTTTGGGTAAGAAAAAGAAATATTATAAATATATTAATTATAAAAAGAATTATAACGAAGTAAATCTAATTTCTTTTTTTTTTTTTTTTTAATTAGTATTTTATTAATAAAATAAGCCCGCTATTTTAATAATTAATAACGGAACCGATATCGCTATATTAATTCGCTAATTAATTAAATTTTAAAAATATAATATTAATAGAACTTTCGTTTAAATAGAAATGTTACGTACGCGTATTGTGGTTATTATTAGAAATCTCTTAATATATTTTAATACCGTTAAAACGATTATTAAAATCGAATTTAAGTTTTTAGGCCTTAAGAAGGCTATTAAAAATATTATAGGTATATTATCGAAGGGTAGGCGAAAATATAGTATGATATTAATTATTTTATAATGCGCCGCTGTTAAAAAAATCGTTGATAAATGTATTTAAACCCTAATATAATTAATTCTTAAGCGTCCTACTATAAATACTCCCGTATAAGAGTATTAATATTAAAAAAAAATTTAATTAAGATCTTTTATTTATAGCGACCTTAGTTAATTAATTTAATTTTTTATTAAGAAACGCTTTTATAATATAATCGAAGCGGAAGTAATTTATATATATAACGCTATTAAAAATACCGATCTTGAGTATTAAGAGGAGGAAATTACGTAAATTATAAATAATTTCCTTATATAAATTCTCGTTTAAATAGCCGGCAAAACGTCGAGGCTTCGCTTCGGAAATAATAGACTTTAATAGAGGATAATTAATAAGAATAAAATATTTCGATAAGAAAACGATAATAAAAATATAATTCTATTATTATATTTCATTGCGAAGAAATGTTAAAAAAAATAAAATTTAAGGCTTAAATAATATAATTATATAATTTATAAATTAAAATTATAGGAAGAAATTATAAAAATATATTATAATATATACGTAAAAAACCGTAGGGACGTATTATAATTTATATATAAAATTTAGGTTAGGTTCGGGCGAACCGTTAATTACGTTATATCCTTTTAAAGTTCCGTTTAATTCTTACTAATATTAGGCTCGAAATTTTATTAAGCTTAGGGTTTAATTTATACGGGTATTTAATATAAAAATCCTAAATATCGTTTATATTAGCCTAAAAATCCTTTACGGGGCGTTAATCCAACGGATAAGGTCGGGGCTATTTAATCCTATAAAATAATTTACCCTTTAGGGATTATATAAAATTAAAAATATATTCAAAATATTATTCTTCATTTTTAAATATCGCTTTAAAAACGACGGCGCTTTTTATTTATTAATTAAAGGCTTCGTTAAAGGCTTTTTAACCGGGTAAACCCTCTTAATAAGGTTAAATAAAGGAGGTATAAAAAACGGAGAAGACTTTATATATTATATTTATAATAAAGGCGATTATTTAATAATATACTTTTTTAACGACGAATAGGCTTATTTACTTATTAACTAATTTAGGGGACGGGCGGCCCTAATCCTAATATTTAATATTAATTTAAATTTTATCCCTAATTACGTACTTTAAAGCGTCCGACCTATAAATATTAATATAACGCCTCTATTTCTTTTAAACCTCCTTTATAAATAAATGGACTTTAATAATAATATAATTTACGTATTCTTTAATTACCCGAACGTTAAATAATTCTTAATATTATATTAATAATATAAAGGCATTACAACGTTAAAGGGGTTTAATATTTATTTTCGGGTATTAATTATAATTAATAAAAAATAGGGAAAGGTTTATAATTCTTAAAATATAATTATTCGCTACAAATTCGATAAAGGGTAATTAAGTAAATTAATTATCCTAATAATAGGAATAAAAGGCGTATAAATATTATTTAATATAAACGTTTATAATTTCCGTTTAATTATTAATTTTTAAATAAGCGGATAAAAAGAGCCTTTATTAAATACCGAAGAATCGATAAAATTTCCGCTAAAAAGTAATAATAAATTAAAAATTATAATCGGAAATAATAGAATTAAAGGTATTATATAAATAATAAATTTCGTAGAAGAAAGCGTTAACGATTTCCTTAACGGTTAAATTATAAATAAGGATGTAATATTATATTTTCGTTAAATAATCGATAATTATTATAATATAAATATATATCCTCCTACCGCTCTTAATTTCGGGAAGGGGGCCGATAAAATTTATTAAGAGGTCGAATTATTAACGAAACGGGACCGGTATAAATTTAAATAAATTTAAAAGTATAAATTTAAAATTCTTAACCTAAGCGTAAAAATAATGATTTTAAACGAAAGTAATTACGTCCTTAAATAAATTAAATTAAATATAAATCCGTTAAATAAAATTATAAATTTTAAAACGGCTTAAATAATCATTAAATATTAAGCCGTAAATACGTTAAAGAATTTAAAAGCGAATTTTATTATAAAGGGGGATAAAAACCCGCTTATTAATTAAAATCCGGTTATAAAGGACTTTATAATTCATTATAATAACCTTAACGAATTTTTTAATATATTTAAAGAATTTTTTATAATTCAGGTTCTAAAAATAAATAATAATTATAAAGGAATCGAATAAAGCGAAATAAATAGCATTAATATAATCGTTAATTAATAATTCGGTATGAAAAATTAAGAGCCCTATAAATTATTTATCGTTATTACCGTTATCGCTATTAAAATTTAATTCTTCGATTTAATTCTCCTTTAATAATAAAATACGTATATAATTTATTACCTAATCGTCGCCGAAATTACGTTTATCCGCTAAAGTATTTTTAAATAATTGGGAGAGGGCATTAAAAACGGTAGCGTAAGCGCCCGGGCGGTATATAATTTTAAAATAAAAATCGCTAAGGAATTCGGACTACTAAATTTACTATTAATTAAGGAATTTTATCGTTATAAAATATTAGAGGCTTTTATAATTAATAATAATTTCTATAATATTTTTAATTCTTTAAAATTCGGAACGCTACTCTTCGAAGGTTTTAATGATAGTAAGGAATTTTTTATTATAAATTTCGTAATTATATTCGGCTGGAGAATATTTAAATAAAAAGAAGGCGATAAAATAGTATTTTCCTTCTTTATTAATTTAAAAGAGGATACCGCCGGACGTTTAATTTAAGGCGTCGATTTTAATAACGGTTTAGCGTTTAAGGTAATAGTACGTAAAAATAAAGGCCGAAATAAAAACGTTCTTTAAACGTTTAAATATTATAACCGTAATTTTAAATATAGGATTAACCTATTTATTATAAGATATAAAGGTTATAAAGGGTTAAGCGATTTTAAAAAAGCCTTTAATAAATTTATAATAAAAATTCGTAAAGTTAATAAAACGCTAAAAATCCTTTAAAATTTTTAAAATGCTCTAACCGATAATAATATTAACTTTTTTAAAATTTATATATAAACCGTCGTAGAAAATAATAAACCTTAAGTATTTTATTTTATATTTATAAAATTTGTATTTCCAAATATCGATAATTAAATTTACTTTTATAAGCCTCTCTATAATATTTTCGAAATAACGTTTATATTCCGCTTTAATTCCGCTATAAATAAATATATTATTAAAGTAGGCCGTAATATATTTATTTAGGATATTAAATAGGATGTAATTAATATAATATTAAAATAACGTTAGCGCGCTTATTATATTGAAGTTTATATCAAAGTATTCGAAGAGACCGAATTTAATAATAAATATAATTTTCTACTTATCGCTTTCGGCGATATATAAGCGGTTAAAAATTATAATAATATTAAATTTATTAAATTATTTCGTTTTACGGAGGGAATTAATTATTTCGTAAATAAGGGGAATGAAATACTTATTCTTTACTATAATATTATTTAATTTATAGTAATCGACGTAAATTTATATACTACCCTTTAATTTTCGAATTAAGAGTATAAAAATAACTATAAAGGACGAATTTAAACGGATAAAATTAAAAATTAAATAATCGTTTAAATATTTATATATAATATAGAATTCCTTTTAAAATATAAAACGTAAATAATAATATAGGGGGGTTTAATTAAAAATAAGGTCGATTTTATAATTAAAAGGGTAATAAAATAATATCGTTTTTATAATTTCGGGGTCGAAAATTTTTTAAAAATAATAAAAGTATTTTAATAAAATCTTAATAATCTTTACGTAAATAAATGTTAACTTTCTATTAATATATTTTTAAATATCCTCCGCCGACACGGCTTAGAATTATAATTATTCTACTATTTAATCTTAATAATTAATTAAAGACTAATAAAAAGGGATAAGTATAAATTAGCTAGCGAATACTATATAAAATATAATATCGTCGAAATTATTAAAAATTTAATTAAAATCTTTAAAATTAAAGTTAAAGAATAAAATTATAACCGTTGGCGAATTACTATCGGTATTGAATAAAAGTATTATAATTTTAATAAAATAATAAAATTAATCGGGAATATATTTAAAAACCTCTATACCGGATTCTTCGTACGCTAAAATAAAATTAAAGGTAAATAATAAGCGGATAATTATAGAGAAACTCTATTTGCACGGACATAAAAATCTATTTGCACGGATACCCACTTTTAGTAAAACGTAAAGAACTTTACCAAAAAGAGTCCTAGAAATATAAAAAAAAATTCTATAGAACGAGTGAATTTTCCTCCATTTTTTGGTATTCTCACTAAAATGCCAAAATTTCCCAAAGTCTAGAAAATTAAGGTTTATTTAAGGTTGAACTTGGAGAAAAAGAAAAAAAGAAAGAGTGTGATACTAAATGTTAAATTCAAGAAAAAACTTACCGTACTGGCGTGTGGTGGAAACGGTGCTAGCACCGCAAGATAGAGGGAAAAATAACAAAAATTCCGGTACTACTCTTGTATTTATACGTTCAAGATCCAGTTAGAAAACTTAGAAAGTATTAAAGTGGGTATCCGTGCAAATAGATTTTCATGTCCGTGCAAATAGATATTCTCTAATTATATCCTATAGCTAATTATAATTATTTAAGCGAAAATAAGCCTTTAAAATATAATAAAAGGAAGCGGAATAGCGGCGAAGTTTTTATAATTTAGCGGAAAATTAAATTAAGTTTCGAAATATAAATTTAATCTTTAATAATATCCAAAGGGCCGTAATTAATAAGGGAAGGTTTAATACGTCCTTAATAGAAAGTAAAAGAAATAAAAGCGTTTCCTTAATAATAAAGCCGAAGAAATTTATAATATTTTATAATTAATCTATAATAAAATTATACTTTTTTAATTAAAAGAGGTTAAAAATAATATTGGGGCTACTAAAAAATTAAACGAAGAGAGTAAAACGATTTATAAAAGAATTAATAAAGTAAAATATAATATAAATATAAAAAATAGAATTACCTTTACGACTATTAATTAAGCGGAAGGTACGGGGGTAATAGAAAAGTATTAAAAAGAGAATATAACATTATACAAAGGAAAAATTAATAAAGCCTATTAACGAATATTTAAAATCGATTATTATAAAATATAACGTTTTAAAAGCGTTATTAAAGCGAATAAAATTTAAAAAAAAGAAATTAATATTTAATCCTATAAAATATAAATATAAATCTTCTAATTCTTCCGTATTATATTTCTAGTAGCGATTTTTATTAAAAGTTAAATTTTTCTCGCGTTAAACGTCGGCGTCGAAATTAAAGCGTTTTAAACGGGAATGAAAATTTAAACTTTATATTTCACTTTAATTATAAAAATTATAACGTAATAATTAATTCTATTATAATATATATATAAACCTTCCGTTTTATAGTAAATTTATTCTTTTATAGAAATAAAGTTATTAAATTTCTTTATAAGGGTAAAAACTTTATTAAAAATTATAAAATCGCTAACGGATTAAATAGGGGTAAATAACGAAACGCCGGCGTAATAATTAATATTTAATAAATTAATAATAAATTTGTAAAAAAGGTTTATTTAATTTTTAAAATCGTTAAAGGCCGGGCGGTTAACGCCGATAATATTAATAAAAATATTTTAAAAGCGTTTATTAATCTTTAATTTAAAGGCGTCAATACGGCGGCGAATATTAAATTTATAGGAATTAGTAAATTTAATAAATATAAAAATAAAATTAATAAAGGGAAGGGTATTTTATTATAAGCGGTTTATTTTTTAAATTACTTTAACGTAAATATTAAGGGTAATATAATATAGGTCGAATTATTTAAAAAGATTTTAGAAATCGGTAAAACCCGCGGGCTAAATAATAAAATTCTAAAGGAAAGCTATAATTATATCGACCTTAAAGCGAATATATATAAAAATATCGCCGGAAAAATATTAAAAAATATAAAAGATCCAATTACTAAATATTAAATAAATAGTATAATTAATAATAAATTTAATATTAATAAAAAATTTCTAATTAATATATTCTTTTTATCGTTTCGTAAAAAAATATTCGGCGCCGGTAAAAATAGAAGATTCGGCGCCGTAAATACGGTTAAATAAAGAAGGGGATAGAAAAAAAGGAATAATAAACGGGGGTTAAAGGTTAATTTAATCGGCGATATATTAACGAATTTAGGACGTAATTTCGGTAATATATTAATTAATTCCAAATTGGGTAGTATTAATTCGCTAATTAATTATATTAGCCTAAATAATTTAAAGGCGGATAATAATTTCGAATTCGGAAACGCGGAGGAGGGTTTAATCGGTCTACCTCTGTATTTCGGTAATTTTTTAAACGAATTTAATAATACGGCCGTAAAATTAAATTTTAAAATAAATAGCGGTATCGAAATTTATTATAGTTTAAGTTTGGGCGTTATAAACGCGGTTTTAAGCGTAATTAAATTAAGCCTTAATAGCGTTAAAATAAATATAAAATTAGGAAAGGAATTCGGGGTCCGCTTTTATAACGCTTATAAAACGGAAGAAGTTATTTTATAAATTATAAATAATAATATTAATATAAAATTAATTATAAAAAGGAAAAAAATTAATAGTAAGAATTTATTATTCGCCGTCGGAATTAAGGCCCGGGGTATTTGTATTAAATATTTCGGGGTTATTTAAATTTATAATTAAAATTAAATTTGGGTTTAAGCGGGCGTAAAGGCGGAAAAAAGTTAATAATATTCGGTCGTAAAATTAACGAAGGGTCGGTAATATTCGGTCGAAATAATAATTAATGAAAAGGATAAAAGATTTCGTAGAAAAGGGTTCAATAAAATTTAATTAAAAAAAATCGGTACCGTTTTTATAAATTAATTAATGTAAAACGTTTAATAAACGCCGGGCTATTAATTATAAAAAGGTGTAATAAATTATTATAATATTAATTTAATAAAAGCTTAGAAAAAACGTATTATTATATAAAGAGGAGAAGATCGAGAGAGAGTAGCGAAAATTCTACTCCCGGACTATATATATAAGTGAGGTAGAGATATAATTGTAGGTACGATTATACTCCGCTAATAATTCGGTGCTAAGACGCCTGGGGAGCGTTGCCGATAATTTAGTGCCGTGATAGAAATATATTAAAATAGCGCAACGGAAGTAAATTATTTAAATAAATAAAAAACGATATAAACCGGACTTCGATATAAGAAATTAAATTTTTATTATTAAAAAAAATTAATCAATTAACCGTCCGAGTAATAAATTGGATTTTCTATTAATAAGGTAATATTTTCCTATTATAAATAAAAAGGGTAACGCTTTTTTAATATAATTATTTTCTTTGTAGAAGATATTTACTTAATTCCCGCCGGATAAATTAAGGAAATTTTTAAATAATTTATTATTAAAATAAGTATTAGAAAACCCGTTAAGGGAAATTATATTTAAGGATAAAGAATACGAAGTGGAAAAGATTACGGTTTTAAAGGTAGACCGAAATAAATTATTTTATTAAATAAAATAAATTAATTAAAATTTAAACCCGGAGTAATATCTTATTAGCGATTTTAAGAACGTAGTAATTAAATTAAAAGAATACTATAAAGAATATCCGGAAGCGGCCGAGCCTCCTCGGAAGTTATAGGATTAAATTATAGCGGTAATACGAAATAAGGAAATATTAAAGTATAAGGAGGATAATTTACTAATTTAAATAGGTAATAAGAGGTTAAAGAGGAGGAAGTAATTACGTTTTCGAAAGATTCGAAGTAAGTTTTTTTAAGGAGGAGGGTAATATAACGGTATAGCTTACCCGCTAGTTACCTAATTTATTATATATTATTAGGTTGCTTAAGGAATTAGGTGAATTAGGGATTTATTATTATAGGTTACTTATTTATGATAGCGAACGCCGTATAACTTATTTACTCTATAGAACGTAGGGCCTATATCTTTCCGCCTACGCTTCTATTCTTATACGATTAATTTTTTTTTTTTTTTATTTTACGATTTTCTATCAATTAAGGATTATTATTGTTTTATTACAAGCTCTTCCTTTTTGCCGTGATCGTTTCTTTCGATTTTTAAGCCGAATAGGAGGTGCCCGTCGAAAACCCTACGCTTAACTTTATACCCTAAAATTCGTATACCGATACTTATATTTATATTATCGAAATATATTACTACTACTACTTTAGTATTATAATAGATCAAAACGACTTTTTTCTTATAAATTATCGTTTAATACAAAGGGAGGGGAAGGCTACCCAATACGTAATATTAAAATACGATTTTACTCGGAAAACGTTTAATAAATTAATTAATTTATATAAAAGATATAAAACTAAATTTAGGAAGTACGCACTATATTACCTATTCTAAATTGTAATTTAAATTTTTAAAAAGAACGATTATTATTATACTATTAAGGTAAAGAATTTTATATATAAAGGCTATTTTCCTTCGCGCAATTTAAGCGCTTACTTTTTATTTTAATAATATTCCTTTATAAACGAATATTAAATATATTTATCCGACCTCCTTAAATAACGGACTATAACTATACGCGAAATATATATTAAAATAAAGGCTAAATATTTAGACCTCTATTTTATATATAAGGATTTAAATAATATATAATAACGGTTTAAACGGTTAAAAAGAGGAAATTATTAAACTATTTAAACGTTTATCCATTAATTCGAAATTAGTAAATCGATAGCGCTTTAATATATATTATTTAATAATTATAATAAGTTAAAGGTTAATAACAAAACTCTAGAACGCGAACCTACAATTTTACAATATATATTTTAGGTAATAATTAAATAAAAGAAAATATAAAAGCGTTACCCGTATTACTTAATCTTTAATATTACGTATAAAATTAATTGATAGTATATACCAATCGTATAAAGTATTATATTTACCCCTAAAAAATTATTAATACCGGTCTTTTAAACGGTTATTAATAATAAAAGGGATAAGGGGTTTATTTAATTAATTAAATATATTAAAAAAACTATTAATTATTTTAGTATATTAATATTAAAAATCATTATTATTAACGGTAACGCTTAATTAATTAAGGTTATTAATCGAATTTTTCCCGAAGTTTAGCGCTAACATTAGATTTAATATATTAATTATAACGTTATAAAGTATTTTAAAAATAATTAGGTACGTATAGAATAGGATAATAAATAATAATAAGATAAGGAGTATAATAGTAATAAATTAGGGGGGGAGGAGAATAGTAACGATAATTTTAATAGCGACAAAACCGCGGCTAATTAATTACGCTATAAGGCTATAAATTAATAAGATTAAAATAATATTAAAAAATTTCGCCGTATATATAAAAAGGTTAAAACGGTTAAGCGAATATAAATTAACCTAAGTCCGTTACTTATTAAAGTAATTAATATTCGAATAGGGCTATTTTATTTATAATAATATATAATTTACTCTTTAATAGTTATAACGTTCGAAGAAGTATAAGCTCTCTTACATTAATAATTCGAAGAAGTATAGGAGGCTATTATTAAATGAATTACTAATAAATTAATACCTTATAAAAAGGAGTAGGCAAACTATTATACAAAGTATTACTTTAATTTTAATTAGCGAATTATATTACCTATTAAATTTAATAATAATTCTTTAAAATCGTATAGGTTATTTACCCGTAACGGATTAATAAATTTTTAATACGCGGTTATATCCTAGGTATTACGCCGTTATATTTATTTTAAAAAGATTTTTACCGCTTTAATATTATATATACGAATAAATTAATTTAATCGCTTATAAATTAATAATATTCTATTATAAATTACGTTTTAAGTATACTAATTATTTACTAATTAATATTAGTAATTTAAAATTATTTAACCTATTTTATATTTACCTATTACCCGCTTTAAACCCTATACTTAATAATTTCGAATTTAATATAACTTCCCTTATACGTACGGGATAGAAGAGAAGAAAGAAGGAGGTTACGTAATTTTAGTTATTAAAATTAATTATTATTTATATTAGCACCTCTTTTAGCGATATATAAATATTTATCTATTTATCCTAATATTATACTATACTAATTATTATATTAGGATACAGAAAATAAATATTTAAAGCTTCGATTAATTATTAAGGGTATATCTAAAGGTTGCCCATTTAAATAAAGTAATCCCTTTAATAATAAGGCTATTCTTCCTAAATAAGCGATTTAGGGGATTAAAAGGAAGGGTAAAAGTAAGGGTAAATATAAAGTTATTAATCCCCGCGGCAAATTTAAAAATTCGGCCCTTATTAAAGCTTTAATATATTATAATTATTTATAATACGAATTTAGGGATAATATCGAATAATTGGATATTAAAGATGCCGTTACTTAGAACGAAACCCGTAATTATATTAAAATTATTAACGATAAAAAAAAGGAGGTAAATAAAAAGGTGGTTAAATATTAGTAATAGAAAGTACATAAAGTAGACTAAGAGTAAATAGAGGGAAAGAAGGAAGGAGGGTAGAAAAAACTGATCGAAATATTATTTATAAACTCTCTACTCTCTACTTTCGATAATAAATTTAATAGGATAAATAGAATAAAATAGGGTAATAAAATAGGGAATCCAATTTACTACGGTTTGTACTAAATACTATGAAATTATTACGAGATTTGGTTAATGGGGGGAATTGATTAGAATAGCATAGTTGGTCATTTTGGTTAACTATACATATGACTATATAGAATAATCAGATTTACCGCTAAAATAGGGAAATTTATATGACAGCTGTCACCTTGAAAAAACTGGGTGTGTGTAGGTTTTCTGGGTGTGGGTAGGTTTTGGGTGGGTGTATGTAGGTTTCCTCTTGCTGTACTTCGTAGGAAAAGAAACATTAAAAAGAAGCGAGGACGACCAAATAGTCTTAAGTCGATCCCGCAGGCGGACAACAAGCCCTTATACCGATTCCTCAATAACAATCCCCACAAACACCATAATCACCGCCGCATACGCCAGCGTCGCCGCAAACACGTTATCCACAGTCTCCAAGTACAGCGACATCGAGACACCAAAAGCCCCGATACACCCCGTCGCCACGCCTAGGTGGACGTACAGGTTCCTCTGGAGCGCCAGGATCCACATCGGAGCAATAAGAAACGCACCGCCGATGACCGCCGCGCCGATTCGCGTCCAGTACGCCCTCTTCCACGCTTTTGTGCGCGTGCTAACCAATGCCGAGGCGGGCTTGGATGAGGCAGAAGGGTTGTCGACTTCCCAAGGGCCGGTGGGGGCTGCGTGTTTTTGGAGACGTTCGACGAGTGTTGGTATTGGTGGAGGGGGCTTTGTTGGCATTTCCGCATGTTTGATCAGGTCCTGTTCGTGTTGCGGGAGTTCATAGTTTGGGCGAAGCGGCATGGGGGGTAAAGGAGGAGGAGGCGGTGGGGGTAGAGGAGGCAGGAAATCCTGCGGCATCTTGTCGCCCGCGGCAGTCATGGCCGCCTCGAGAAATCGTTTGTCGTAGAGTCGTTGGCTGGTGGCGATGAATGGGTCGTTGGAGGTCTTGGTGTATTTCCCCATGTATTCGTGGTCTCGCACTGCTTGGACTGTTATTTTGGAGGTGAGTCTCTGTAAGCTCGTTTGGCATTTACAGTCGGGGGTCAGGTATCTGTGGGGGGAAGTAGGACTTACTATACTCCTTCATCGTCTTCCCGATTTCTTCCGCTTTGCCTCCGGGTTTCCAGGCATCGGCATTGAAGTGCGCCGAGACTGCTAAATTGACCAGTTTGCTGTGAAGATACTGGATCTGTATTCTTTGCAAATCGGCAAAGTGGATGCGGTACCCAAAGTCGGCGTCTGTCAGATTGTTGTTTTGTTGATTCGTCATGGATTCAGTAACCTTGTCGACATAACCGAGTGGTCCGGGTCGTTGAGGCGATATAAGCTCAACGAGGTTTCCCTGGTACACTTTTGCTCGGATGTCCTTCCATATGCGCACGTCGTCGGCGTCAGTCCATTTCTCGACTCCATGCAGGGGAATTGTTCGGTAGCCCGGGGGCGAGTATGGCTGAAAGTTGTAGAGAAGATTACCATACGGGTTTTCGTTCGAGGTCGACGTTTCCTTATTCTTGGAAGTCCCCTCATCCGTAGATGGTCCATCCTCCACAGGCGGATCCTCTACATCGTGTCGCGGAGCACCGTAAACCGAGCTGCCAGTAGGTCGCTTACGAACAGGAACGTCTTCTTCAAATTGTATAACACTTTCGGCTGTGGGCATGGATGTGCCGTTCCTTAGAGGCGGTGGGGGGTTCATTATCGTGCTATCACCTGGCACCGCCTTCCGGGCGGGTGAGTATCTGCTTCCACTGCCCCCATGTTGAGAATCCCCGTCGCCGATGGGAGTAAAACTGGTGGGATCGGGTATGTTTGGTCGATCACGTACTCGGACTGGTACATCTTCTTCGATGGTCTCAAGGAAAGAGTCGTTGTCTCCTTCTTCATGGTTCTCCGAGATCATCGTTGCGGTTGACTGCGGCACATACTGGTACCCAGCAATTTTAGGACCGCGACCATAGGCTGGAACAGAGACTCCGGCTGCTTGATACCCCCCGGAGTCAAGTATGCTCTTACCCGGCATCGCCACTAAGTTGAGAACCGGACGTCTATGACAGCCCCAAGCCAATCCAAAGGGAAATGTTGTGTTGCGTAGGTCGAATGGATCAAAGGCACAGACAACCTTATCAATGGGCGATGAAGAGAAAAACGAATGATCGGCGGACTAAGTTGAGAATGGCTGCTCATGAGGGGTCAAGAAGCCGAAGACGTCAGAACTATGAGCCCAAGGGCCCAAATCAACGAAAACCGCCCCGTAGACTGCATGTGCCCTCGACTTGTTCCCAAGAGGAAAAAGGCACGAACTTGGATGTGAACTGGTGCTCCAGCCTGCATGGAGTAGTATTTCAACCCGAAAACGTGTGTAACCTTGAGGCTGTGTAAGTTCGGCGACAACCAATCATCCGCCAATATTAGCTTAGTTATCAGCACTATTTGCTGCTTTTCCGGTATATCTCCGCACCATCGTAGTAGTTCAATAGTTCAACTTGTCTGCCCGTCAGCATGCGGCTTGTGGCTGTAGATCGGAAAAGAAATGTTATTGGATCCCGCTTCAAGCAACGTGACACGAGTAAAGCCTTACGTCTGCACTCTATCGGTATCCAAAGGCTGAGTTGGGCCAGATGGATGGGTAAGGCGCTTCGTGATATGTCGGGCGGCGGTCTCGACACAGCCCTCCGGGATTGGAGTTTCAGCGTGGAATAGGTTTGAGGCGCAGCCTGGATATATCAATCCCGCGAAAGTCATCAAACTGTATAGATGCTCGAAGTTCCCATACTTTCTCCTCGTCTTTGTTAGTTGGTATCGTCCATTTCACCTTGCTTATCAGCCGAAACCACATCACCAACTGTGGGAAGCACCCGATCTTCCAACAGTAGTGCTGTACGCCAACCTATCGGCCGAGGACATCGAAATCGAGAGGTTTCGAGTACCGGACTTGCAATCCAGGTAATTCGTTGGAGTCGTCTTGCTCAGGATCTGGAGGTAGGGTTCTTTCACTTCTCCGCGTCCGTGTCTGCGAAGACCATTGCGCAACAATTGCTAACTGCCAATTGAAGCCCTCCACCCCATCTCATCCGAGTTATAAGCACACAATTTCAGTGAAGGGTCTTATCCTTGGTTGGCCTTTTGGAGTCTCCAATCCAAACCCTCTGCCACATCACCATGACGACCCTAAGATGGGAACTCTTCCTCACGGAGGACCCGCGACGAGGAACGTATGACTTGGGGATCGCATACGAAGCGCCCGGGAATCAGAAGACAGAAAGAGAGGCGAGGAAGATTGCAGCGTTTCGACGGCTTCATAAGCAATGTATTGGTGACAAGATAAAGGGCCCGGTAAAAAAGGGGACTTTCGCGACCGAAGAGTGGAAGGACGGGAGCCTTGTGATCAACGGGGCATGCATAAGGAAACTCACCAAGATCGTGACGCAGACCAGATACTCGGGAGCAACCCAACTTGTGTCATACAAGCTTTACTTTGATTCTCTCCAGGATGCGAACAGGCTGGCTAGTGTGGTTGGATTTGCAAGTTACCCCAGCGTGGAGAACGGGAGATGGTTTTTCACGATGCCAACGAGGATACGAGATGACACGGACGAGTGGGAAAGCTATCTGAATCCGGCCAAGGAAAGGGAGAAGTCGCGACAGCAACCTGGACATTGAGAGTCGAATACACGAGTCGAGAATAACGAAGACGCCTAGTGATGGAGCTTCCTGTTAGATATTTCATTACAGACAGTAGTTATGGCGCTTTTAGCCGTGGATGCGATTCTCTATCGTTGCCACAGGCTGAATGGGGGAGAACTATACCCTTTGACCGCGAAGCACTTGGGCTGCTGCCAAACCTTGACGTCGTCGACAACGCATGGGCTTCGCCTCTGTCAAGGGCCGGTCAAGCGTCGAAAAGAAAGGATGAGGATGAGTTGAAGCAGGAAAGAGGGCCTGCCTACGACCGGCGGTACCTCTAGCCATGAGGTTGATGGACCTTGGTGGTTTCGGTTCATAGAAGCCGAACAACAAGATGGTGGATGATGGGCCCGGGGTGTCACGACCCTGTAGATCGCCGTCGCTCCGCTTGTAAGCCGATTGGTTAGAGGGTCTGACAGGTAGCTTTTTGTTGTTATTATTGTTATTATTTTTAACGTCTACTTCCGCCTCCCGTAGGGTATAAAACGTGCCGCAATAGCGCGTATCTATAGAACTACATACACAAGTAAGGGGAGAATTTATATATAGTAGCGCCCTAAAAATTTACCTAAGGGCAAATTATATAATTTTACGATCCTACCCAATTATATACTATCTATTACGTAAATATAGCCTAATATTTTAATTAAATTCCCGTAAAAATAAATTAATAAATTAAGGGCTATTTACCCCCGGCTATATTTCTTCCTCTTTAAAATCCCCCTCTCCTTCTTCTTTTTCGTCCGAAAATACTTTTAATACCTTTTCCCTACGCTAAACTTTATATATTTCCTAATTTAATTAATTTCTAACTTCCAAAATACCTTCTTTTTCTTTAATTTTAATACCTTTTACCCTTAAAAAGGTAAAAAAATTATCGGCGTTTCTTCCGTCTTCTATATATTTTTACTAAAAAGTTTAACGGATATTTCGTTTTATATAAATTTATAAAAAGAAATACGAAGTTTCAACCTTCGTAATAAAATATTTTTAAAAAATATTTAATATAAATATTAAATTTTTAAAGGTAATCGCTTCCCTAGAAGGAAAGGGGGATATAATATATTTTTTATAATAATAAAAAATATAATATAGGGTTTTTTAATTATTATAAAAGTATTTTATTACTATATTTTCGTATTCAAAGCGTTCGTAATAATCTTTAAAATCGCCGTAGCTTAACTTCGTAATTAATAAATAGTATAAAATATTATAATCGAATTCGAATTCTTTATTAAGTTTTAATAAAGTTTTAAAATTAAAGCTTTAATAAAAAGAGGGGGTATTTTATAATTATTAAATTTAAAAATCCCTTCGTACTTCTATTTTAATTATACACTTAAAATAAGTTAATATAATTATTCCGGGGTTAATTACTTCGCCCTTAATAGCCCCGAACTTCGTTAATTCATTAATAATCTTATTACCTATAATTCCTTTATATTTAAAAACCTATTTTACTTTTATTTTACTTTTATAAAATAGCGCTATTTATCGGAATTTTTTAAAAGCGGATTATAAAAATAAAAATAGCGTACCTTATAATCTTCGAATTATTAACGTATTATTTAAATAAATTATAATAGGGTTTATATAATTTAGGGGAAATATAGCGATAACCGCTTTTAAATTATATTTAACCCCTTTAATTTCGGCGTCGAAGATTTCCGTTTATTTAAATTAACTATAATTTCAATAAAATTCCTCCCTACCCCGAAAAATTACGTATTTAAAACCGATAGACTCTCCCTTAAAATTATCCTCCGCCTTTAAATCTTCAATTCGGTCCTATATTTTAACCTATTTAATTAATACAAACCTATTAATATATATAATTATTTCCGAGGGATTTAATTATAAAAATTATTCTTAAAATTTAATAGCCGCCCTATCCTTCGAAAAGGGGGCGGGGTATAAATACGTCGTCCTATTAAAAATTAAGATTTATAAGCTCGGTTTAAAAGTAAATAAAGCGAATTAAGAAGCGGTTTAAAAAGTAATCGGCCGTTTTAATAACCCTTTCGGGGTTTTTTAATCTTGTTTAAATTTTATAATTAAAAAGTAAATTAGATTTAAAAATAAAAAACGGACGGCGTATTAATAGCGAATAACTTTTAAGAATTATAACGCGGGAAGGAGGTTAATTTTATAATAAAAGATAATAAAGCGAATAATCTTTTAAACCGGGAAGGTAAATTTAGTAATTAAATTAATTATAATTTAAATTTTTTTAATTTAATTATTTAAACCGTTTCCGATTAAGGAGAATTCCCCGTTCTTACGGATTTAGCTATATTATTTATAATTTAGCTATTAAATTTCAAAGCCGAAGAAGGCTTTAAAAATAATAATAGCCTTTATAATTTTAATTATAAATTTAAATAACGTACCCTTATATACCCTATTAAATTTATTAATATATTACGCAATTTACTTCGCCGAAGCGAATTAATATTTAATAAAATTCTTCTAATTAAATTTACTATATAATTAAATTCCGAATTAGCGTATAATTAATTATACTTTTATTATTACCCTATTATATTAAATCGAAGGGAATAGGGGGGTAGCCCAATTTCGCGAAAAGAATTAAATTTCCGTTTTCTCTAGGGAAAATTTAATAGCGTTTATTAAACCTTATTAAATTATATAATTAAATTTTTCCTACGCTTAATGTATTATATCTTTTAAAGTAAGGTTAGAAATTAAAATCGTATAATTATTAATATACCTAAAATATTTTATTTTGTCGTTATTAAAGCGGTAAACCGGTTTAATATAAAGGAAATAAATAATAAACGAAGCCGAGGATTTTTAAAGGAGCCTATACCTTAAATTCTTTATAAGGGTAATAACCCTTAAATAACGAATATAAACTATCCTTTTAAATATAAAGGATTCGACCTATTTAATTATATATATTGGCTAACTTTATTCCTTTAAGCGTAATATTAGCCGATTTATAAATACGGCTAATACCGTTGAGAGGGTATTTTGAAATACACAATATATATGATTATAAACGTTAATGAATTAATGAAAAAAGAAGAATTAAATAAGAGGGGAGCTCGCAGTAGTCGAAGACTATATACCCGCGAGCCTCGAACGGCTACCCCACTTAAGTAGATCTAACGCACGCGGGCGCGGTCGCGGTAAACGCGAACCCCCCTAGCGGTCGGTACTAACTAATCGGAATGCCGGTAAATAATTATTACCTATTGTTATAACGTAATATAATAACTATAATGCCGTTCCAATATTAAATCCCGGCTCCCTAAAGAATTCTATTACTAACCTTAATAATAATTAATATATATATATAAATACCCTTATTTTCCTACGCCTAATTTCTATTTACGAAGCTTTAAATTCTATTCGTAGCTATAATAAATTTCCGCGCCATTTACCTCTACTATATTAGCGAACGTAATACGTTTTTTAAAGCGTTTAACTTTACCGAGTAAATATTTGCCTCCTTTTCTTTTCTAATATTCCTTTAATAATTTTTACATATTACCTAATACGTACTTTAATAACTATTTATTCCGTTTATATTTAAATCCGGTCTATTTAATTAAATACTTTTATCCTCTTATTTTACTGTCTAATATATAATTTAAAATAACTTTTATTTCCTATTCTCCTTCGTTATCCGAATTTATTTAAATATTTTTAATAAGATTAGAGAGAGGCTATATATGGCCGAAAGGATCTTATTCTTATAAATATCCTTTAAGGTAAATAATTAAAATAATAGGATGAATTTTAATTATTTTAACGGGTAGGTTTAATTTGTATATAAATTTGCCGATACGAACTAGGATTTTAAACAAGCCGGTTCGTTATTACGAGAATTTTCGCAACGGATGCCCGGGTAAGTAATATCCCTTATATAGTTTAAAAAATACTTTATTTCCTATTTAAAATTCCCTTAATAGGTATTAATTATCGTACTTCTTTTTAACCTTAGCGGTTATAAAATTTATAATTATTTTAACGTTTTCCTTTAATCCTTTTTTTATAACTTTATACTTTGCGGCTATAATAGGAACGTCCTTATATATAATAACGTCGAGTAGGTTAAATAATTAGAACCTAAAGAATTATTCGTACGGGGATAATTTAATAAGTTTAGAATATATATTATTAAAATTCTATTATAAATTTAATAGAAATTCGACCTAATTAGATTTTAGGGTAGCGAAATAATAATATTATATTACGATCTCTACGTTTTAATTACATCTTTTAATTATACTATTACTTTACGGGTAATAAGTAATAATTATAAGGAATTTAATATTCATTGCTTTTTATATTCCCTTTTATAATTTGGATATAAATTTATAATCTCGATCTAATACGATTATTTACGGCATCCTTTAATCTCCTAATAATAATTCTTTAGCTAAGATAGTACTTTAATTTTCTATAGAATAAATAGAATGCCCGGGAATAAGTTTTATTTACTTAATTATATAATATATAACGGGTATTAAAGTATTATAAAAATTAAACCCTTTTATCTACTATAATATTAAAATATTAAGGACTTTGGGTAAATCGGTAATAAAATCTATGGCGATTATTCGTATTAATAATAAATATTCGGATTTAATCGGTTAATAGTCTCCTATAATTACTTCTCGATTTATACAATTTAATTAATATATTAAATAGTATTTAACGTATTCCGAAACGTTATAAATCTTTTTAACTATTATATATTCTTTTAGGTCGTAAAGTATTCAATCCTTCCTAAAATAATATTTATTATTATAGATTATTAATAGTATAATTGGTATTATCGATTTAAGTATATAAAATCTCTTTAATTTATTAATTCCGATATTATAAAATAGATCGTTAATAATTTCAAACGGGTACTCGGTACTAGAAATAACGCTATCGACCTCGGTAATATTATAATAAATACGGATGTTAATAATAATTTCTACGTATTTAGAATCTATTTTATAACCTTCAATAAAATCCTTCTTTATAATTAGGTTTATTTATACTTCTACGTATATAAATTAGATTTAGTCGAATACCGGAATTTCGTTAAATTTTCCTAAATTATTACCCTTGGCTTTAAGACGGCTTAGCGCATCGGGAATAAAATTTAACTTTCTAGCGATATAATAGATTTAGAGGTTATATTAGGATAAATAAATCGATACGTTAATTAATTTACAATTACCGCGGTCCGTTAATACCGTATTTAGGGTTATTTACTCGTAAATCCTTTTTATCGCGGAATAATCTATTAAAATAATAATTAATAGGTTATATAAATATAATAAAGTCCTTAATCGCTTAATTACTTATATTAAATAAGCGATTTCTATTTCGGAAGGCCTATAGCTTATTTTAGCCTTATTAAATACTTTATTTAAAAATATAATAGGAAGCATTTAATTTATTAGGATAATTATATTTAAGGATTATATAAACCCGTCCTAAAGATAATATAAAACTACGCTATATCCCTATTTTAATAAGCTATCGATTTAAAAAAACGCTTATTTATTTAGATCGAAATAATATAACTTTATATTCTCGCAAATTACTTTCTATATTACTTCGAACGTTTTTACTTCCTCTTTAGTACCCTTTTACGAAGTTTTAGCGTAATAGTAGGCTCTCTTTAAAGGATTCCTAGGTACAATAGCGCCTAATTTACGTCCTTCTGCCAAGAGAAATACCTTTCGGTTTTATAAAGGTTCGGAAAGCTTATTATAATAAGGAATAAAATATTAAAGAAAACTAAACCTACTAATATATATTTTTAGGGATTTTAAGGTCTCGGGAAATATTAGGTTGTAGAATGCTTTTAGTCTTTCTTTTATTAACGATAAGTTAAACGTATTAATATAGAACCCTAATAATTCGACGTTAAAATATATAATATAATTCTTTTTAAGGGAAAAGGTTAAATTGTATAACGTAAATAGGTTAAATATACGGTCGAAATATTTAAGATATTTTTCTATCGTATCCGAAAAAATAATAATATCGTTAATATAAACTCTGCAAAAATCCGCTATAGCTTTCAATAAGCGGTCTATAAACCTCTATATATATATTAATAAATTCCGATACCCTATTAGTACGATATTCGGTTACTTTAAACCCTATAGACTAATTAAAGTTAACCGGTCTTAATAAGGTGGTTAAATTAGGAACTAGTAAAAGAATACTATAGCGTTAATAATCGTAATAAATCCCTTACCTTAGAGCGATGTAATAACTTCGAATTAAAGGGGTAGAAAGTAGTAATCGGGCATTGTAACCTTATTTAAAATTCGAAGGTTAATTACAATTCGGCCCTTTTACTAACCTTTTACTATATACTATACTATAAATATTAAATAAATAAATAGGGTTATTCGGTTAACCTAATTTATTTTACTTTATTCGTAAAATATTCTAAATATTTAATCTAATACTTCCCAATCCTTTTTACTCAATAAATAAAATCGTATATAAATACGTTAATTCTATTATCCTTCTACTAGCGGGATATATATTATATCCTCCTCGTTTATATCGATTATTCTACCTTCTTCCTAAATCGCGGGGTATTTATCGATTAATTCTTCTACGTATTTAATTAACTTCGGGTCCTATATATATATATAAATTCCGCGCTTAATAACTATTTTAGGAAAGTTCGTAAATATTTTAAAATTTAACGTAGAATATTTATCTTTTGCCCGCGGTTTATTATATTTTTCTTATTATTTATTTTCGCTTACGGGAATATCGTCCTTAGTGGTTCGGTTGGTTATTACCTTAATTGTAATTATTAGGTCAAATTCGTAAAGTTTATCGAAAATAACCTATTTCGATCTAACTTATTTATCGGGGAGCTCCTCCACTTCCTAAATTATAATTTCGGGGTCTTTTACTATTAATTCGTTAAGAATTTCCTTATCTATTATATCCTTAATATATATATATTTATCCTCCTCAATAACGTTGAACGCCCTAATAGTGGGAATTTCGAACTCGGTATTTAACGTTGTCGGAGCTTACTTTATCCGTACGGCTATATCGGTAATTATCCCTTTTATTAATACGATATATCCGCTATTAGTGGCCTCGAATATGCTAGCGATGTGAAATTTCCGTGGGATAGTAACGACTCCTTCGGTCGTATTATCGACGAATATTACTACTAGGGCTTTAAAGTCGATAACAGTATTAGTAGCTAATACGTGCTTGGAATTGAACATGAAGCTGCGACCTTTCGGGAGCTCCTTAAAGTCTACCGGAATGTAAACTGATTGTTACGGGGATGCGACTATAACTATGTATCGAAGTACGACTTCGTACTAACTTAGGAAATTCCGGTACGTTTTCGAGAATAGTACGGAAGCGGGGCCGAATAAATCTACCTACTAAGAGCTAGTCTCGAAATTAATAAATAGGGTCCTCCGTCGCTAATCGGTTGGATATCTTAATGGGGGTTAACGACTCCTCATCGATATCGCCGAAAATAAGGTTAAAAAATATATAAGGGTTATTAGAAAAATTCTTAATAACTATATCTATAATTTCCTTTTCAATTATACGTCGAATACCGTTAATTTACTTTACTAAATTATCGGTAGCTTCCGAATGAATTTTTTATAGAATTTTAATCAATTTCTTAAATTCTGTACTTTATACTTTCAAAGCGTTTTATTAATCCCTAATAACTTAATTAAAAATAACCGCTTATTTAGATATAAAGTCTTCCAATAGAACTTTATATTCGAGAATATAATCGTTAAATAATTCGCTTTACTCCCTTAAAGATAAATTAACCTAAGCGCGGATATCGTTTATAAAGTCGTCCTATTTTTTATTCTATACTTCTTCAATAACGTTAATCAACTCCTCCTTATAAATTTCGAATAACTTTAATATTCGGGCTTAATTATCGTTTTATTATTTATATTAAGTATTAAAATCGGCTTTAAATAATTCTAATAGAATATAAATAATTATAAACTTACCGGAAAGAATATCCCCTTACTACTTAATTTAATAGGTAAAAATGTCGTAATTACAATTAACTTCGTCGTCGAAATATTCTATTAATTTTTTATTACTACTAAATTTAAATAGGCGTAATAAAAATAGGAAATTTAAATTAGAGCCGGCGCTTAAAGTTCTAAAATCTCGATTATATTATACGCTTAAAAGTTAAAGCTTATTAAGGAACAACGTTTAACTTTTATCGATATAATCTTTTTTCTATAATAAGGCTTAAGTATACGTATTTATAAAAGGGTATTTAATTGTAAGGTTAGGGTTAACTACCTGTCACAGGCTTAACCTAGTGACTGCACGTGACTTGGTCACGTACCTATACCAAGGTTGTAATTACTATTGAGATAATTACAACCTTATTCGGCTGGCCCGCCACCGCGGTCGTACAGCAATACGGTCGCGGTCCCGGTCATATAACTACGCGCGCCCTATACACGCATAATCTATATACTGTACCCTTATAAAGGCAGCTACCTGCGTACAACTTCGCTCCCTTTCCTCTTTTCCTTCTTCGTATAATATCGTATATCCTATTCTACCTACCTTAATCGTATTTACCCGTAATAATATATTATACTTTATTATTACGTTTATAATATATAATTTTCGATTATTTAAACGTACTAAGATCGCTTTATTCGTAAATCGCTAAATTTAATATTCTCTCTTTTTTTTTTCGATAATTAGGGCAATCTCCTTCGTCGCAATAACTTCGACCGTTAATTATTCGCTAGAACCACGTCCCTTTATTTAAAGAATAAGGGTAGCCTTCCTTTTATTTAACGGATAAAAGTAAACGCTGCATTTCTCTTTTTCTCTTTTTCCGTTCTTAAAATCGTTTCGCAAATTATAAACCTTCTCTCCGTTCGTTAATATTTAATATAAATAATAATAGCGATTTTATATACTTCTTAAGAAGCGACAACGAATTCCCTACGATTTTTCGCTCTTTAAATATTAACGAACCTCTTATAATAAACGATTTATTTACTTATAATATTAATATTTATATTATTACCCTACGCGAATTTCCTATCCTCTAAAATATTAATAACTTTATTACTACCGTCGAAGAGAATAAGGATAAAGAAATAATCCCCGAAGATTATTTATCCGGAATTAATATTATCGCCGAATACCCTACTTTCCGTTCGATTATCGTATTTATTGCCTATATTTACGTTAAAATTCTATTTATCGTTAAAAATTACCGCAAAAAAGCACTTATTAACCGCTATATTATTAATAACGCTTAAAATATATTCGACGATATAAATTTTAAATATTATTAATTTATCGCTAAATACTAATCCTTTAAGGCTAATAAATTTACCGCCGATAAGCGTAATAATACCCTTTATAATACTATTTCGAAATTTATAACCTAACTTAATACGAATACTATAAATAAAATTACTAATATTAATATTATATCCGGCTACTATTAAATTATTAATAACCTTCCTATCTTTATAAAAAAGGAATTTAATAGCGCCGTTACCCGTTATAAAATCTTCGCTACTTAATATTTCCGTATTTAATCCTAATAAAAAATCGATACCCTCTTCTATTTTAATAAGGGTATTAAAATTATTAAAACGGTTATACTTCTAGGCCCGAAAATCCTATTTAATATCCGCAAAGAGCTTTAAACTATTTAAAATAATAAGCCCGAAAATACTTAGCGTTAAAAAATTAAAAAAGAATTTATAAATTATTTAATTAAACGTTTTAAAAATATTAATTTAATTAATAACGTTAACCGCTATTTCGAAGAATATTATATAAAAAACCGCCCCTTTATCGAATTTGAATAAAAGTTTACTAATTTTTATAATTTAATCGGTTATAACGACGCTATAAAGGTTTATTACCTTCGTAATAAAATTAATAAACGTCTTTATAACGGTTTTACCTATTATAACCCCCCAGCCGCTAATAACTTCTACGCCTAATTCGATTTATACCGTACTATTACTACCAATTTCGAAAATACCGACTACTATTAAAAAATAATTAACTATACCTTTAATTTATCCACTATTAATACCACCCCTACCGCTAATTCCAATTCCGCCCTTTATATTAATCTTAATAATATTCCCGTTAATTAAAATAGTAATAAAATAGATTTAAACGCCATCGATTTAACCGTATTCATTTATAAAGATATCCTCGATTAGCGTATACGTAAGGGCCTCTACCGCTATTATAATTAAAAGGGTTATATTAACTATAATTATACTAATTCGATAAATTACGGCAATAAAGGCTATTAAAATAATAAAAATAAAAATAATAAGAAGAAAAAAAAGCGTAATTAAGGCTAATAAATTAAAATCCGCACCGCTAACGCTACTTTAACCGCCCCTACCGCCTCCGCTATTCCGACCGCCGAAAGTAAAAAATATTATAACGTTCCGGAAAATAAATAACCTCTATATTTAATTGCGTATAAAAGCCTTAATAATTATTACAATTCTTAATTAAAAAGAATAAAGTTTTAAATTCCCTAAAATTAAAGGGTTTAGAGAAAATACGGATTTAATCTTTAAATAATTCTATTACCCTAAATTTAATATTCCTTTCTTCCTACATAATAACCAATTCGTATAAAAACTATTATATTACCCTTATTAATAATAAATACTCTATATTCGCTTTTATCGACTGTTCTTTTATAATAAAAAACAACCTTCCGTATTTTAAACTTCAACGCCTAAAAAAGCTAATTTTAACCAATAATATAATTAAAAACGTTATTTTTAAGGGGGTAAAAGCTAAACTCTATATCGGATTTTATAATAAAATTATTACCTTCTTAATATATAATATCTCCCCTAAACACCCTATAATTTTAAATTTCCTATAAATATAATTTTATAAACCCGAAATTAATTACAACGCGTATAACGTATAATTTAAATACTACTATAATTATTACCTTACTACAAACTTATTTAACGAATTAACTACAATACTACGCGCTATTTCCAATAATATTATAATCGCCGCCATTAAAGCTTCACTTAAATTTACTTTAATAATAACCCCCCCTAAAAAGAATACGCCAACTCCTAAAACTACTTCCTTAACTACAATATAAAAGCTAGCCCCAATAACTATACCTTCGGCCGCTCTTAAAACGAAATCCGTTCCCCAAAATAAACCCGCTCCTTAAAAAAAACCCATTCCCTAAACTAATTCCGCTCCTATTTACAATTTACCCGCTCCTAAACCCTCCCAACCTCCTACTCGCTATAATATTACCCCGTTTAAAGCCTTAATTATTAACCGAACTAATATTAAAATCTAAAGTATCTTAGGAATAACCACTCTCTTCGTTAAAATTAAAAGCCCTATAATTTACGAACCCTATATCAAATTAAACGGTCGGCGTATATTAACCGGCACGTATTACGAATACAATCCCCACTCGTTTAAAACGGTAAATAACCTATTAAATTTAAAGGATATTAAGGAATTTAACGCCGTTACATTTAACTTCCTATACGAAAGGGATAATCTATAACCTATAATTATAATATATATAGAATTCGAACGCTTAACCACTATCCACGAATTTAACGAAATTACCCTAACTAAAAAAATCGTTAATAATATCTAAAATAGGGAAGGTAAAAAATATAAGGATATATTACTAAAGAACCTTTATAATTTTATCGAAATTATAACGGGTAACGGTTCTAAAAATAATATTAAGGCCGCGGTCTTAATAAAGTTATTGAACCTAATAAGTAATTTCAACCAAAATACTCCTATATATAAAAAAATTATCTATTAAATTACAATAACTAAAATCGCTAAATAAATTAGCCTTAATAAAATTATAAAGGAAAATACGAAAAAATTTCTTAAAAAGAATCGACGGCCAATACTATTAAAGGAAGAAATTATAACTAAAATCCCCGAGCAATACTATAAAAATATTCTAACTTTCCTACCCTAATTAACGGAAGAGGTCCCACTTTATCGTACTTATAATTATAAAATTAAATTATTACTAAACGTTAAACCGCTTAACGCTCGTATTCGCCCGACATCCCTTATCGAAATTTTGGTTATTAAATAGTAAATTAATAATAATCTTTACAAAAATTTCATCCGCCCTTTATAATTAACTACAATTACCCCTATCCTTTTAATTAAAAAACTAGGCGGCAAAGTCCGAATTTATATAAATTATAGAGGTATTAATAATATTACCCTAAAATCCTACTACTTACTCCCGCTAATTAAAAAGACCCTAAATTCGATTTATAAAATAAAGATTTTTACTAAATTAAATATTATTACCGTATTTAATTGGATATAGGTTAAAGAAGGCTACGAATAGCTAATTACATTCATTATTCGTTTCGGCTTATTCGAATCTTTAATTTATCTATTTAGCCTTTAAAACGTATTAAATACGTTTTAAAATTATATTAACAATATCCTATATAATATCCTTAACGTTTACACAATTACGTATTTTAATAATATCCTAATTTACTCCAATAACGAAGAGGAATACGAGCAATATATTAATAAGGTTTTAAAACGAATAATTAAAATAAAATTATAAATCAATATCAATAAGTACGAATTTTATACAATATATACGAAATATTTAAATTTAATTATTACGCCCGGTAGTATTAAAATAAATCCCGAAAAGGTCGCTACCGTTATATTATAATAAATTCCCGACTTTAAACGTTCGCTACAACGCTTCCTAAATTTCGCTAATTTCTATTAACATTTTATAAAATACTTCTCGATTATAATAAAGCTACTTTATAAATTAACTAAAAAAATAGTACCCGTAAATTAAAAATAAATAAAACGGTATTAAAACTCTTTCGAAATATTAAAAAAAGCTTTTATAAATAAATTAATTTTACGTATTTACGACTAATTTAAACTAATTATCGTAGAAACGGACATTTTAAACTAAACTTATAGAGGAACTTTATTATAATATAATAATAATAATATTTTACAACCGGTCGCCTATTTTAATTAAAAATACTCCACTACCGAATATAATTATAATATTTATAATAAAGAATTACTAACTATTATTAAAATATTAGAAGAATAGAAACCGGAATTTGAAAGAATATAATAATTATTTAAAATCCTTACGGATTATCGGAATTTAAAAATATTTATAACGAATAAACAATTAACGCCCCACTATATAAAATAATCCTAATTTTTATTTCGTTTTAATTTTATAATTAAATACCGATTAGGTTCCTTCTAAATTCGCCCCAACGCCTTTAGCCGCAAACTAAAAAATATCCCCAAGAATATAAATAATAAACGGCTATTAATACGCAATAAAGTCCTATTAAACAAGAACCTTTTTATTAACAACGCCTTTATTTTAAAGCCGGAAAACGAATTAAACGTAAAAAACCTCGTCGATTATAAATATAAAACTCTAAAAGAAATAAAATTAGAAAAATTAATAGGAATTAAATATTTATACAAATTAAATATCCTAAACGAAAAATTAATAAACAATTTAATAATAGAATTTTATAAAAAATTTACCTTCTTATAAAACGTCTTAGCCTACTTATCGGACCCTAACCGTCGCATATAATTAAAGGAAGTACGTAAATAAATAGTAAAAACTTTATTCGTAAAATACTATACTATTTAAAAACGTATTTATTTTAAAAATACTATTATTATAAACTTTAATAACTCTACTCTTTATTTATAATTCCTTCGACGCATTTATAATTCGCTATTAATAAAATATCTAAGTAAAGAAAAGACCTTCTATTTATTATTATAATTTTACTTTTAACTAAGGATATATTAATCTATTAAAACGTACTATAAAGTATATTTTTAATACGTAAAAATAAAACCCTTATAATACTCCCCTTATAATTTATTAAAATTATTAACTATTCCTTTCGCACTATAAAAAGATATTTCTATTAATTATATTACCCCGTTAACGCTTTATTTTTAAAAGGGATAAAAATTTAAATATATTACGGTAATTATTAATCGGTTAATAAAAATACGTTACTTTATCCCTTATAAAACTTTAATAGCGGAAGAATTAATAGAGTATTTTATTAATAAAATTTATAACCTTTATAACGTACCTAATACCATTATCTCCGACCGCAATATATAATTCATTTCGACGTTTTAAAGGACTTTATCCTCAAAATTAAAAATAAATTTAAAGCTTTCGTCCGCTTTCCACCTATTTACCAATAATTAAACCGAACGTATTAACGCCAAAATAAAATACTATTTAAGGACTTATATTAATTAAATTTAAAACAATTAGGTCGATTAATTACTAATTATAAAATTTATAAAAAATAATACCGCTTTTAAAATTATAGGAATATCCTCCTTTTTTATTAATTATAGCTTTAACCCGCGTATAAATATTAAACCGATTACCCTTTATCTTCCCGAATTATCGAAGGTTTAAAAGGCCGAATTCTTCAAAATTTATAAAATAACGGAATAATTCAAAACTATCTTCGACTTCGTAATAATTAAAATAAAGTAAATATAATAATATTATAAAAATAACGCTAATATTAGGAAATCGAACGCCCCAATTTATAAACCGGGCGATATAATCCTCTTTAATACCTAGAATTTCGAAACCGGTCGCTTGTACGCTAAATTCACTCCACTTTTTAAAAGCCCTTTCCTAATTATTAAAACTAATACCTATTTTATTATTTTTAAATTACTAATTAATATAAAGTATAAACGGACTTTTAATATAAATAAAATAAAGTTTTAATTATTAGTAGGATTATTAAATTAAATATAATAATAATAGGATATCCGCGCTAATATAGGGAAGATTATATACCGAACGGATAACGGCGAAGATTCTTTCGAATAAAATTTCGTAAAAATCGATAGATATAAAAAAGAAAAGGGTTATTAAATATATTATATTATTTAAATTCCCCCTTACAAATTTAATTAATAACCGCGTATTAACGTAATAATATATTTAAAAAAGGTTAAAGAATTCTACGAAAAATATCCCAACGCCCTAATATTATTAAATTAAACCAAAACCGAGAGGAAAAGGCTTAGGGAAGAAATACAAAAATTAGAGGAATTAAAAACATTATTAAAAGAAGGGGATTCGCCGGCGGAAAATATAAAAACTCCGGCCGAAGAATAAAAGGAAATAAAAAAGAAGTCGCTATAATTAAAGACCGCTACGGCTATAAAAACTTTTTAAAATATAATAATACATTTAATAAAGATTTTTATTATTTTATATAATAATAATTAATTATATAATTTCTTTTAATTAAAAGTAATATTATAGGCTTAATTTAATAACTATACGTAATTTAATTACGTACTTATACCAAGGTTATAATTACTATTGAAATAATTATAACTTTATTCGGCTAGCCCGCCGCCGCGGTCGTACAGCAATACAGTCGCAATCCCGGTCACATAACCACGCACGCCCTACGCGCGCATAGTCTATGTGCCGTGCCCTTATAAGGGCAGCCACCCGCGTACAGCTTCGCTCCCTTTCCTCTTTTCCTTCCTCGTATAATATCGTATATCCTATTCTACCTACCTTGGTCGTGTTTACCCGTGATACTACCAATAAAGTATAAATATTACCGGGTACGTCGAAAATTTAACGTCCTTATATAAAAATTACCGTAAATAAATTATTATAATATCTCCTCTTAATAAGCGGGGGTTTTATTATTGCGGCCTCATTATTTTCGTTATCTTCGTATAAATTCGCTTCGCTTTCGAAATAGGAAGTATCGTTTAGGTTATTATTACGAACAAATTTAATAACGCGGAAATTAATTACAAAAAACGTAGGGGCTAAATTATATGAACTATTAGGCGCATTAAAATCGACGAACGTTCTGGGTATATTAACTTAATCGTCGTAATCCTTACTCTAAAAGTACGTAAACGCGAATTTAAATAACTCTCGTTCGCGAAAAACCGGTATTAGGTAAATAAAAATCGGAATAATTTTAAATACCGTTACGTATTTAAATTCGGTAACGGGGGAAACCCTTAGTATTTAGAATTTAAATTTAGAATCCGGGTGGTATTAGATAACGGGTATTTAAATTCACTATATCGGGGGTAATTATAATAATCCTTTACGGGTACCTAAATTCGCCGTAGAGGGTAATATTTCTACAATTACTTAAATTCGTTACTTCGATAAATAATAGGGGAATAATATAATTAATAATTAAATAAATAATTTAATTAATACGGAAAAGTGGTTTTATAGTCGCAAAAATACTTAAATTCGTTTTACGTACTTAATAGTGTTATTACTTCTACCGAGGAAGCTATCGTAATAGCGATTTTATTAACGCTCGCGGGGCCCTTTTTTAAAAGGTTGTAATAATAGTGTAGTATAGTTCGGTCGGAGCACTACGATCTATAATTACAATTACTATTTAATACCGTTGAGAGGGTATTTTGAAATGTATAATATGTGTGATTATAAACGTTAATGAATTAATGAAAAAAGAAGAATTAAATAAGAGGGGAATTCGCGGTGGTCGAAGACTATATGCCCGCGAGCCTCGAACGGCTGCCCCACTTAAGTGGATCTGACGCGCGCGGGCGCGGTCGCGGTGAACGCGAACCCCCTTGGCGGTCGGTACCAGCCGATCGGAATGCCGGCAGGCAGCTGTCACCTGTCGTTATGACGTAATGTGACAGCCACGATGCCGTTCCGGTATCAACGGCGTTAAAAGCGCTTTTTATATTTAGGGCGATTAAAACTATATAAAACCCCCGTTTTAAAAAATCTTCGATATTATACGCTATAGACCCGATTATATCGATTATAAACCTTTTAAATAAAACCCCGGCTTATTAAAGGTTTAGAATACCGTATTTAATCACTAATTATATTATCTAATATCTTATTAAACGTTTAATACTTTTATTTAAATATAAAAATAGAAATATTAAACGCTAACTTTTAATTATTATTTTATCCCTCCCTAATTTCGGGATTATAATTACTTCGGCCTAGCGGAAGATTTTAAAATAATAATTAAGGGTAATATAATTTTAATATAATTAATATATTAATTCTTTAATTAATATTTAAACGGTTTTAAATATACGGACTATAATACCGTCGGCCCTAAGCGAAATATTTCTAATACCGTAAAGGGTTTTATAAACTTTATTAATATAAATATCGATATTTTAAGGGATTTACTACACTAAAGCTATTAATACCTACCTTATCTCCAAATTATAGTCTTTATCGTTCCGTTTAAAAATAATTAAATATAAAGCTTCTATTTTCTCTTCCGGCTTAATAAATATTATATTATTAATAATAAAAGGAAAAGCCTTTAATTAATTTTTCGGTTTATATTAAATAATAATACAAAAAATAATTTTATTATCCTTAATAAAATTAATTATATTATTAATAAAATCTTTCTTAATGTCCTGGATAATCTTTTTAAATTTTTAACGTAACTTTTCTACTTTATATAATTAAGGGGAAAAAATATTATACCGGTAATTATAAAAAATTTATATAGCGTAAAAATAAATTTTATTTTATTATTTAATATTTTTTTCCGGTTTAAAAAGCTTATTAATAAATTATAAAGCGTTATATAAGACCGAATAAAATATTTCGGTAAAATCTTCGAATTTCGATTTAATTACCTCTTTAATAAGGAATATAAGAATAAAATTAAAAATAAAAGAAATATTCTCCTTAAAGAATTTAATAGCCTCCGGGTCTTTTCGGAAGGTTAAACGGCGTTATAAAAGGTTTACCCGGCTAATAAAGATATCGGTAAAAATAATTTAATAATTAAAACCGCAATCCTATTTAGGGGGAACGTATAAAATATTAAAAAGAATATTCGTAAATATAAGATCGATTATATTCCTAAAATTATAAATAAATATATTTAATTCTATTAAAAAATTTAAACCGTATTCTTCGACGTAAATTATAATTCTCGTCGTACCCTCTAATATTTCCGCCCTAAATTATTACGAATAATATTTAATATTAAAATCCCTTATAATAATCGTCTTTAATAAGGGGTATTAATCGATTAATTATTTAAAGGTAAAATAATTACTAAATTATAAATAAATATTAATAATAATAATTCTTCTTACCCGGATTTAAAAGAGATTTTTAATCTCCCCGATAATATAATATACGGCCGATAGTCCTTAACGAATATAAATCGCAACCCGGGGGTATATAACCGCTTCGTCTATTTAATTCCAATATAGTATATAGGTTATAAAAACGTAATATTGAAATAACTTAATTTTTTTATTTATAATTTAAATTTTAAATTCTTAAATTAAAATTATATCCGCCTTAATTTTATTAATAATTTAAAGGATAATAAAGTATATATTTCTTATCTGCGTTATATTAATTTAAAAAATATATAATTTTAAATTATTTAAATTGCGCGAAGGTTAATTTATATTTATAAACTAGCGGCCCTTTACGAAGGCGTTTTATAATAAATAAAACGGCGGAAGGAGGATTTAAAAAAAGAAGTTTTATTAAATTAAATTTTAATAAATATTATAATATCGTCGGTAGAAAGTTAAAATTCGGAATTATTAAAGCCGGAAGGGGCGGACTCGTAATTAAAGGAAATAAAAAAATTAGAAAGGCCTTCCTTATAATTATTTTCGGGGGCGGGTTATTTATAAACTTTTTAAAAGAATTTATAACCTTTTTAATAAATTAAAAAGCAATTAATATAAAAAGGACGGACGATGGTATTATTTTTATAATAAGGGTATATTGAATAATCGAAATAGCGGGAATCGAAAAGGCTTCGGTAATTAATATATTGAATCGGTTTATAATATTTATTATAATTAATATAATTATACCGGTAATATTATAAAAGGCGGGGGTAAAGTTAATTATTATATTAATCGAAATAAAGGTCGTATTAAAGAATATAATAGCGTTTATAAATAGGGCGGGCGAAATTACTTTTATTAAAAAGATAAAAGGGCTTATAAATTAACGTTTTGAAAGAAATTAATTAAAAAGCGTAAGCGGTATTAAGGATATAATCCCGGGTATAATAAAAGGAAACGAAAGTTTTAAAAGTTTAATTAATAATTTCGTTACAAATTAAAATAATTATATTAATAAGGACGATACTAATATATATTATTATAAATATATTTTCAATTATATAAATATACTATTTTTTAAAGTCTTCGATTTTAAAGTATTTAAAGCGGGACCCGATTTCGTTAACTTTATCGTAAAGTTTTTAACGGATTTTAACGTTCCGGGGGTAAAAAGCGAAGCCGATAAGGATTTTTTAATAATTAATAATATTAATAAATTTTAAATATAAAAGGTTTTATATTTCTTTATAAATAATAAAAATATTATTATTATTAAAGGGAAAATCCTTATTAAAGCGGAGAAAAATACGGCTATTATTTTAAAGAGCGGCGGAAGGGGGGGGGGGAGGCGGGGCCGTAGTAGATTTATTATAGGAATAAGAATAAAAAAAAGCGCGGGAAATAAAATTAAAAAACAGGGGGATAGATTTTATAACTTTATAAGCGATATTGGCGAAAATAACGGCTTAATTACTTACCGCAGAAGTAAATTACGGAATTTTAAAATTTTCGAAGGTAATTTTAATAATCCGTACGAATTTAAAAACTTTACGAAAATAAGCGGAAAAAAAGGAAAGGAAATAATTAAATTAATCGTCGAAAGCGGTAGAGAATATTTCGAAGACTTCTACCCTAATTTTAATATTATTAATATTCGGTCCGGTTATTTCCTTAAAGCAACCGGAGGAAATAAAACCGTTTTAAAAAGGTTAAAGGGCGGGATAACCTTTTTTATTTATAGTACGGGCCCTTTTAACCGATTACGCCGTCGTAGGGGGCGGGGCGGGCGTATAAATAAATATTTACTATATAACCGAATAAAAAATAATCGGTTAAGTAGTTTTAGGGGCCCTGGAGGGCGAGGGCGTAAATATTATCGTCGTTATTATTATTAAAGAATCGACCGAAAAACGGTAATTTTCGAAGTATTAAAGAATTTGCGGGCGGCCGCAGCGTTAGTACTAACACTTGGCGCCAAGACTTTTAGATGCAGGAGGAAGGATGCATGGAAGCTAGTCTAACAGGTAGCGTTGTTTGGAGACAACGCTGCTTGGCGGGGATTGGGGCGGTTCATTGGGCACTGAGAGCAACGCCTAACGAGCCCCGATATGATGGCATTGTTCCTTCCACTTCACAGAAGCATCTCAGATGCAATTTTGTATGCAAAGGAACACTGCACAGGAAATAGTGATTTTTCTTTCTTCATCTCTTTGAGCAATTGATTTTGGCCTTCCATCATTGCGGTGACCAAAGTCGTCGTCGAGTGTCCACGGTGAGTGAATGTTTGGTCACCGGCCAGTCCGCTATCCTCACCGCCCGTGCACTGTGCGTTTGCCCGCTTGGGCTGCAACTGTGTGCGTTTGTCAAGCTTCACCACCCTCCAACGCCAACACATGTGTGTCTTGTTCGCTACAACACGTACGTACTAACTTGATTCACCCAAGCCTTCAACTTTTTTCACTCGGCAAGACTTCTTGACTCTTTCCTTGAGCTTCTCTTCCCTGTTTCTACAGCGTCACATCCATCCACAGCCACTCTCCGCTAGCTGCCAGCATCGCCCAGCGCTGCACCTACTACTCATCGCAGACGCCATCGCCAGCCACGACATCGCCAGCCACTTCGGCATTCCACCAGCGCCAGTCACCAGTCACAAGAAACCATCGCCAACGATGCCGACCCTAATCCTAGACCTCTTCAAAATCACCCTCCCCCACTCCCCCAACCGGCGCCACCTCGGCATCAACTACCTCGTCCCCTCCACCGCCGGCGACCGGGAGCGCATCAACCTCGCCTCCCTCCGCCGACAACACGTCTCATCCATGCAGTCCCGGCTTCCCCCTTACTCCAAAGACACACCCCTAGGTCTTGAAGCATGGGAAGACGGCACCGTCGAACTACGCGGCTTTCCCATCGAAGATATTTTGGTGGTGAGGATGGTCAACAAGATGACGGGCGAGACGGACACGAGTTACGAGCTGCACTTTGAGTACGTGTTTGATGCGGAGCGGGTGGCGGATGTTTTGGGTTTGGCGGTTGGTCCGCCGGTGGAAAAAGATGAGGGACCGGGAGGGTGGAGGGGGTGGGTGGTTACGGTTCCGAAGAGGGTGCATCATAGGAGTCAGATGTGGGAGAAGTGTATGGATAGGGGGGGGACGGGGTCGAGGCTGGGGGAGCGGGAGTTGAGAGAAAAGGATATGAGGGATAGGGAGATGGACATTCGGGAGAGTAGGGTGGGGGATTGGGAGCGGGAGAGGGATATGAGGGAAAGAGACTTGATGAGGAGGGATTTTGTGGAGAGGGAAAGAAGTAGGAGTAGGGGTGGAGGAAGGGAGAGGAGGTCGATGATACCGGTGCCGGTTCAGAGGCAAGGGCCGGAACCACCACGGTTGAAGGTCAGAAGGGTGGCAAGTCAAAAATTCTGAGGTTGACGCTGCGAGGAAGAGGGGGGCGATGAGGTTAATGAAGTTATGAGGCCACGGCTGGTAAGGGAAGGGTTCGGGTTTTCTGGGAAAGACAAGAGCCGGAAGGGCGTCTTCAGCAGAGGGTGACGGGGGCTTTTTGTTTTGGAGGTGGAATCTACGACCTTTTGAGTCCGGTGTGAAAATGAGGTCTGTCGTATTGTTGCTTTTGGGGAGAAAGGAATCTAAAAGGGCTCTCTATCTGGGATTAATTACATCAGTAAGTCTCATCCATACCGTGGTAGTCACCACTACCACTTGCGCTGGCACCACTCTTTGCTCCCTCCTCCGCTAACTCCTTCTCCAGTCGCTTTACCTCGGCTATCAACATTTCTCTTTGCTCCGTGAGCGTTTCAATCCGAACCTTTGCCATTTCCAACAGCCTCGCCTTGTTGGTTCCTCGTCCCTTTCGGCGTTTCCTGACTTGAGTTGGCGAAGAACTGGAGTCTCTGGCGGTGCTGTTATGCTCATCTTCGGGTGCATGGGACTCTCCGTATTCGTTGTCGTCATCTTCCGCGCCGGAATCCTGTTGCTGCTGTGACAAAAGCGCTTGCAGGTTTTCAAATTGCTCGTTGAGTTTGTTTCGATACCTCCGCCCAATGTTGTTGTGTCGCTCTCTAATACTGACATCTTCTTCCTCGGCTTCCTTTGTAGCATTAGGTTCAAGGCCCTCCACGGACGTGTCCGGCCGCGGTGTCTCGCCAGTTGTCTGGGTTAAAAAGTCTTCGAACCTGATTGGCGACGTTATCGTTATGACTGGTGTGACCTGGGAAGCGGCGGTGAAGTGAAAGTCTCCGCTGGATGTACCGCCACGAGTACCGCCACTAGGAGATGGAGGCTCAAAGACGGTCTTGGCATCTGTCTTGGCACTGAGGTCGTTCAGGTTTTGGTGTTGATGATGATGCTGGCCTTGGTATTGGTGTTGAGACTCCGCAGAGGTCGTCAACGCCAGCGGGCTGGTGGCTTCAATACGACGTCGTTTGGTAGCTGGTGAGTCGTCCGGGTCCATCATTGGAAGTGGGAAGTTGGATGCGAAGCTGATGTTGTCGCTGTTGTCCACGAACTAATGTTTCCTCTCTTCCTCAGGCTGGAGGTCTGGCCTCTTTCATATGTCCGTCCCATCCTCGTCTTCAAAGTCCGCTTGGACTGCTCGGACTCTCTGCCGAAACGAACCTTACCTACTCAACAAGCCCTTAAGCCGAGAAACCCTATCGCGGCTTTACGAGATCGTGGGGAAACAGACACGAACAAAACTACCTACACGTGGGGGTTTCCCATTGAAGGATATCATGATCTTTTCTCTCTCTCCCCTTGTTCCCGGCCGTGCAGTCGCATGGCGCACGACGCATGACTGGAGCGCGCCGTCCCGAATGACAGTTTCCGTTCCTGGCAATCCACCTCTTCCCAACCCCTGAAGAAAGAAGGGACTGGACGAGACCCCTGAGAGCACAGCGACGATCAATACACTTTTCCTCTAAATCCGATTCCCGGATATTGCCATGACGTCGTAATGGTGCCTGAAATCAGGCGATTGTCCAGCAACATTGTCAATAGTTTCTTTTCTGCTTATAATGCTCCCCTTGGCCCCATACAGGACAACTCCTCTGTTCAATAGTGATTGTCTCACTTTATCTTTCTCGGTATGTCCTATTTTGCTCCACGTGGTGATGTTTTTCCTTTCCACAGCCTATCCTTCAACTTTCACTGGCTAACCACCCGAAACTTTGACACTGACACCTGTCTATAGCAGAAGCCACCTTAGCTGTCCGTCCAATATTCCGGTCGGTCCGCCAAGTTCATCGAGATCTCGGAAATGTCGGGGCGACTCATTCACTGACTGGACTGCCGCTGCTCTGCTCTGCTTTGCTGGGGCTTAAGCGGTCTTGTACGGCATCCGCATCCGGAAACTGAGAATCGCCGGCAGTTGCGTGTAATTCCGGCTCGACTCGATCCTGCCCTTCTCCTCGTCTTCAGCCGAGAATGCCGGCTCTTCCATGGCATCCATGACCAGGCCAGCTCGGAAGAAGGTGGTGAAGAGCTCATCCATTGGGCGGTGGAAGTAGATCTGCCTTTTTGGTTAGCTTTGTCCGCTGACGATATTCCGGTCTCATCTCGGAGAAACAGAAGACTGCTTTGGGAAAGAGGGTCCATCCATCCTAGCTCAACCTCAACCCAATGGACTTACCTGCCGCTTCGGTTGTCCAGGAATGGCAATACCCTTGTAAGGCGGAATGTCGAGGTACTTCTCGATGACTTTGGTCCTGACGAGTTTGAGGTCGCCGGTCTCCCCTTCGTACCGGAGATCGACATTGCGAGAAGCTCCGGAGGTCATGAAAACGGGATGGAGAACAGTTGCGACGAAGCTAGATGGGAAGGTATCAGTCAACTGCCTATCGGTATCCGTCCCATACAGCTCAAAAATGAGGCTGACATACACTCCATTGGGCTTCAACAGCTTCGGAAGCGACTGAACTAGTGGTTCGAGGGTGGAAACGTCCATGATGGCCATGTTCATGAGGACAATGTCAAAATTGTTCTCACCCTGTTGTTAACCAGCAAAGAAGAGCGATGTTAGCCTTCAGCAATCGAGTGTGTCCCAGAGTTTTATGCTGCAGACATACGTTTGCAGCTATGAACCTCTCAAAGTCCTCCACCTGGGTGACGTCCAGCTTCTCAAACGCCATCGTCGGGTATTCTTCTCCGACAGTACGGCTCCTGGCTATCTGCAGCATGTTCTCGCTTCCGTCGGTGGCCGTCACCGCGGCTCCCTGCTTGGCTAGCCATCGGGCGCCAATGCCGTTTCCTGTCGCCAGGTCAAGCGCACGCTGGCCGTTCAGATCCGTTCCTATAAGTCGACGAAGCGATGGCTCTTGCAGCTTTTTCCAGTACATGTTACCATCTTTGCCGATGGAACCGTCCCAAAAGGTCGCGTTGCTTTCCCACGAGTCAAGGGCTACGTCGCCCAGCTGCTGGTTTTCTGACAACATTGTAGGGTTGAGAGATTTGGCTATCTGGTTCGGAAGCAGGAGGGAGCGTTGAAGTTCTGATCAGCCGCACTGTCCGGAGCAAGAGTTTACTAGAGTTTTTATCAAGACAAGTTGCCGTCGTCCCCAACCTAACTTCGGTGAGCTGACTCAGACCGAAACTTCGCCGAGGCAACGATGATACTTCTTGGCACTTGCGATATGCTGCGATGCTACATCAAGACTTATCAAGTTAGGGTAATGCATAGGCAGATCTCCGTCTTGATTGATAGGTACGGAGTACTTTGTAACCATTCCCGGCAGATTTTATACTAAAGTAAACAACAACCCCTTGTGGGGATATTGAAGAGAAATGACAACCCAAAAACCCATTTCTCATATGTATGGCAGGAACCATACGGCCGGCAACACCTCGACCACTTCCATTCTCTCACACAACACACGCATAGGAAAGTATGTATGTACATTACCCTCCTTTTAACTTGAAAACCGACCAACAGTCCACTTAATCCTCAGCCATCCCTCCTTGCCGTCATCCTTCCCTGCGTCCCAACAATCCGTCTCCCCCGTGGCCCGCAAGAGGCCGTGTTTCTGCTTTTCCAGCCAACTCCCCATATACGTCTTTACGTCCACCATCCCAAAGTATAACTGCCCCGACTTCTGGTTCCCGCTTGCAATCTCCGTCTCTGCCAACTGCAACCGCAACTCGCATGTCCCCCATCGGTACAGCCAGAATCCGTCATCTTGAAGGAGAGCGACGTCAACCGTCCAGTACCCCCTCAATCCTTCCATGTAGTAGACGCTGTTGGGCCTCTTCTTGTTGATGTCGTCGAGGATGGCGACGCAGTCCTCCACCTTGGCGGCGGTGGCGTTGTCGTAGCTGAGAAGGGGTTGGGGGTCTTTGGCGGGGTCGTAAGGGCAGAACCTGGGTTGAGCAACGAGAGGGGGGATAGGGGTGAAGGTGGCAATCTCGTTTCTGTTGTTATCGCGTTTGACCGCAACAAGGCTGGAGTCGATGGCATTGGGAGCGATGGCGGCTGCGGAGGCGAGGCCGATGAAGTAGAGGTGGGTGAGGAATTGCATGGTGTCACGGTTGAGATGGCTGTTGTAGCTGTTGGTGCTGTGCTTGTTTGGAAGCAAGTGAAGCAGTGGAGTTTTGCCGTGAGAGATTAACGGAAGCTGATCGAACGTTCGGGTTTGTGGTCGCGACAAGCTGGTTGACAAAGTCCCAAAAGCTCAAGGAAAGGAAGTCGTATTGCACGAAAGTCTCCAGTTAGCAGGAAAGACTGGCTGTCTTTAAACTTGACCGCTGTTCGCTTACGATGTTTTCCATCCCAAAACATCGAGTTTGTGGGAAGTAGACAAAGGGACAAGGGGTCACTTGCTGCTCCTGGTCGTTCCTGCCTTGGGCAAGAAGCCATGGGCCGCTGTCTTCTTTGAGCCCCAAAGTCTGGAAGTGATAATCCAGGGGTATAGCATGGTAAGGTTGGCGGCGTGAGCATTGGAAAATGTCGAGGTTTGCGTTGCAAAACAAAGAAAAGGTTCCTCTCTCGTTGACGCAACTGTCATCACGACCTCAGTCACCCGCGACGCCACACCGTTGGTGCATGGCACTTCAAGGCCAAGATGTCGAAGAAGTCTATATTTAGTATTTGTTTCTTTATGCGCTTCATGGGGCTAGCCATTGGCACAACGGTCACTTAACCTGTCTAGCACCATCGAGGGTGGGACAAAGTCCTGGTCCAAATTCCGCAACAAAGAACCCAACCACTGGTATGTTTGACGCAATATCGACTGTAATACCCCCGGTAAATGCCATCACGAGCTTGGTTACCAACAAACCTCATGACTATCAACCGCCCGATATCTGGTCATGATGGTGGGAACCTATCAGCGTTATAGCGCCCACCCTTCACGATGCTGCATTAGTCACGCCCAAGCTCCATCTTCTTAAGCACCCAGAAACTCCTTCTCCAACCTCTTCCCATCCTCCAACAAACCGTCCACCTGCGCCGCCTCCGCAGCCCTCTTCGCCAACATGTCGGTCTCGCTCCTCTCGGCTTGGAGCTCCTCCTCCAGCTTCTTCAGCTTCTGATGATACTTTCCGCACTCCTCAATCTTCTGGATGTTGGTACGTAAGGCCTCGTTGACCTTCTTACGAAGCTGGATCTTGGCTTTAAGTGTTCGCTCAGCTGCCGGAAAGGTCTTTTCCGAGAGTCTCTAGGCTTGGGAGACCAGCTTGCCGTGGTCAGACAGGGCGTTATGGATGAGCTGTGCTTCGTCGCCTGTGTCTTTCTCGTTGAGGTTGGTGTATGAGCCGATGATCATATCCAACTCGGACTCGGGAGCAGGAGCATCCTCGACGTCGATGGGAATAGGTTGCTCTGAGTCTCCAGCCTCGGCTTCAACCTCGGTGTTCGGAATGGATGGAGTAGTTGATGGACTAGACTCAGCGCATTCAGGTAAGGGAGTAGGCTCGCGGGTGAGATCGACGCTTGCAACTCTGCGAGTGGATAAATCCGAACTGGGGTCCATATGATGTCTGCGAAACCCGCGCCCACGCAACGGACCGGTGTCCCATGGCTTCGAGCGCCCTTCGTAATCCCCGTTGCGTTAGAACGGTTCAATTAGCAAGATTGGGTGTTTGATCCAGATGACTTACACCGACAAGTGGAACAGGAACTTCTCGTACGCATATCGGTTATCTTCTACCGCCGGATTTTGATAATTAACTGAGTTGCCGGGGTTTGGAATTGGTAGTACCACAATGAGCTGAGCAATGCTATCTGCCAGCTATGATCACTCGCAATCCCTTGATTGCTAGGTGATACGAACCGAGAGAATTGCCAGTGGAGGAAGCAGGTGGAAGAGGGAGAGAAAGAGGGGATCCAGAGAAAATAGAGGCGCGAGAAATGTGGCGCCTAAAAAAGATCCCCAAGGCCATGGTTGTTTGCAGAGCTTCGGTTTGAAGTTCAGCTTTGGACGAAGCCTTCTTCGTGCTGCGGCGGATGGGATGAAGGAGATGAGCGATGGGGTGCTGAGCGTTCATACCCATCATCCTGTCCCCGACCCTCCGAGAAGTCATGAACTTTCTCTCCTATTGACATCAAAGAAGGCAAAATGATGCCCCGGGGGTGCGGATATGTGATTCATACCTGATAATGGTGTTTTCCAGCCGTCCTTGATGATATGGCGTCCCATATCAGTCCAACTTGAATAGCCCAACGCTTTCAACCAGACCCGTAGTATCCAGCCATCCCGATGTTGCCTAACACTCCACATCTTAGACGCACGTCAGCCATTGGGGAATATTGTATGAGATTATGAGCGAGTGATCATGATGCTCAGAAGATTATATGCTTTCCTTCCGAATGATGACTTCTTGTTCCAGTCTTCACCACCACGTCCGCAAGCACAACTCAATCCCACCAGGCAGCTTGCAAACAACAAGGGCCTCCTTCCACCACTCGTGGTGTTCATCTCCCATTTCCTCGAATTTTAACCTTGGGCTTGCCATATCCGGCTTTTTGGCAACTTCCATTAGCTTTTCTAGCGTGATTGCCGTGTCTGGGCTCAACTTTCTTGCTCGGCAGAAAAGATCGGAAGAAACCACTAGAAGCAATCTTGTCGGACGTCTGGCTCCAGCGTCAAGAGGAACCGGGTTTGCGGTGGAAAGGGGATTCGGAAACTGTTCTGACTGAATCTGCCTGGCGGCGTGGAGTGGATTCGGATTGAAGTTCAAGACCATGGCAGCTATTGTAGTGTTTGGGGTGTACTGAACTTTGTTATGGATCTTTTCATCCCACGGATGGCCTGTTAACCGCAAAGCGCGGGACCGGGGAGGTGGGCGAGGAAGGTGACACCACCACCAGTCGTCCTCTAACCTATTGGTAGGTGCGCAAGGCAACATGTCTATAGGACAACTGTGTCGAAAAAGTGTAAAGTACATGCTGCACATTGGCTGGGGTGGATACATTAGCTCAATCCGTAGAGTGCTCATGTCTTCCTTGGTCGCAAATGGATGACCAAAATCGAACATTAAGGATCTCTCCAAGTAGCCAACAGAATCCCACAATCGGCGGTAGCGATCCTCGGGGCGAATGCAGATGCTCATCACCTGGGCCTTCTCGGCGAAGGAAACGGGGACTTTGCAGGGAAGACAGTATGGACTTTGCACATACTCATCATCGCGGTCCTTTGAGGCAGCGTCAATGACGGAGGCGCGGATCAAAGGAAGGGCGACCAAGCTGGCCGGTTTTGTTTTGAGCTTGGGACTGCAGGCCAGAAGACCGTACACGATATGCTCATGTAAGTCGTCTCTGGCAACAGGGAGAGTGATGTCTAGCCCACGCTGGCCCAGGGCAAATGTTGGCCTCCTGTGCCCCGGTATGCCGCAAGGTTCGAGATTGCCAGCGAATCCGAAGTCCTTTGGGGATGGCGCAAATAGGGGCCTTGGCCGCCCGCCAAAGTTATGGCCATAGAGATCTCTACAAAGCCGGTGTCCACCTAAGACTCCGCCTTGTGGCCCACTAGTAACATCGGCATAAGCACACGGTGGGATGTGAGAGCGAACATGTGGTGGTTCGAATGGACTTTCCAAAGTGCCTACTTCTTGTAGGTCTAAACCCTCGGGTATTGTGGTGCGACGAACGTTTCGATCGCGCTCGTGACAGCGGCAACAGCGGCAGTAGAAGGGAATCTCTGATATCGGAGCCCCATGAAGCGGCTCATTGTAGCCCCAAGCTAGCAGAGTGCAGTCATCGGTAGACTTCATAATTTCCTGTTGGAGTCGAGCAAACGCCTTCCTGCCTTCGCCGTACAGCATCGGCATGTGGATATCGAACAAGCCAAGCAAGCAGTATGCTTGATCCTCGATTCTTGTCGTCTGCCTCCCAGCGGCCCATGACATCTTGGTGGCAACGCTGGTGTCCCGCAGGACGGCTTCCAGGTCCCAGGCCTTGCAAGGATCCAGCTCAATGCCGAGGAGAAACTTGCCATGGATTCCGGTCGCTTTTGATATCTGGCTGGACCACTCGGAGCGTGAGCCCAGTTCTCTCCAGTCGGCATCAAAGAAGATCAAGTAGCGGGGTGCGAGAAGCTCCTGTAAGATCCAGCCCCGGGTGAACCAGCGGCAGAAGAAGGTAGCGTAGCTCTGTAACTCTTCATTTAGGTCGAAATTGGACTTGTAGACATCCGAGAGGAGGGCCAAGCAGAGGCTCGAGTTGCGGTACCATCGAAACATGGAGTTGATGGCTTCTTGCAGCTCTGCGCTGTTGGTCTTGTCGATGCAGCAGTTGTCGATCCAGATGTGTTGAAATCCCTTGAGATAGGCCATTGAACACGCATCTTGAACTTTCTTCCATGACTGATTTGGTAGACTTCTGCTCTGCAATACTGCCTTTGCATTCGGCCGTTGCATGTCCTGGAGCGTAACCTCGTCGCCGTCCCAAGTGTGGGAGAGGATGGCGTAACTTGGGACTGCATCTTCGGGGAATTCGTGGAACGTAAAGTCTTTGGTCGAAAGCAGCCGCATAATGGAGGAAGGGAGTAGGTGCTCATAAAGCGAAAGCGTAAGAGAAATGAAAAAAGGGTGGAAGTTGCAATGCGGAACGTGGTACAGGAAGAAGTGAAAAGATTGAAATGTGTGAGGAGATGACAGTTGACACATGGAGAAAGTGCAATGCGGGGTGGATTTGATGTTCCTTCCTGCTAGGCACCCATCCATCAGATGGAGGCGGTGCATTCCCTTGCTCTTGCTGCATGTAGCCTGACTTACCTGGCTCACAAAATCGTACCTGCCGAAAGTATCAACTGTCACCACTTTTCATCATCCGTATTCGGCAATTGCAGTCAGCAATCCCCGATACTTGATTCTTCAATCAATGGCAGATGGATGTAGGTATGAAACCTCTGGATAAAATTACCTGCCTGATACTTGTTGAACTTCCATGAACCTGCCAGATGATGAAGAAGGAAGAAAGGAAGGCGCGGTACAAGCGAACGTTTTACAAAAGCGCTCGGTGCCACTCCTGGATTCTTTTCTCTCTCGAGTAAACATTGCGATCTCACGACCAAAGAAAGTCAAAACCTCGCCGTTATTAACTTTGCTTGTTGTTTGTATTCAACGTGCATCGCTTGTCGCCATCACAATACTGAAAAGCCTTTTCTAGACCACATCCTACACTACCAGACCATGGAAGCACATTCTTTCCCCTCCACGCGCCAGACGCCAACCGATGATGGCCCGTCGGAGGACCAAGACCAGCCACCGTCCAAGAAAGCGACAACCGACAGCTTAGAAGAAGTGGAAGACAACCACAACGCCCCCCTCAACGAGAAGGACATAAACAAAAAGAAAAGGTCACTCCAGACAGTGCTAGACGCCAAACCTAATTACCTCCCCGCCGTCATCGACCTCTGGAAAGACTGCCACCGCTTCTACCAGCGCACCCCCTTTACCCTCTTCCCTCCCGAGTCCAACCTGCAGTACGACGACGAGGAACTCTGGACCGAACCCTTCTGCTCATCCCTTCGAAGACTGCTCTGGTTCCCTCCCTACGTGGACAACATCCCCATGCTAGCCGTAGTCCTGCAGTACGCCATCATCTGCCAAACCGAAGACACTCGGCCTTGGTCCCCTTGCTTGCTCCTCGATGACGAAGTTGTACACAAGTGGTTTCTCACGCTCTGGAAGGACGCCTACGCTTCCTGCATGAAAAGCAAAGGCGGTACAGGTACTATAACTACCGTTTGTGACACTTCGCCGTGGGTAATCCACCGTTTTCTGCGGGACAAACTCATGACGACGAACGTGCAGAGAACGTCGATGCCGAGCGTCGTGTTCTCGGAGCTGGAAGATGCCTTTACAATGGAGGCGTCGGACGTGGAAGGCGCGGAGCAGACGGGACCGTATCTGGTGACGGAGGAGATTCTCACTGCTGTGCTTCAGGCGATGGATGCGGCTGTTGTGCGCTGTGGCATGCAATTGTTTCCGCATGGGGAAATGATTGATCTTCCTGCGGTGGACGCTCCCTGGCGTACTCCCACTTGGTTGCCAAACTAAGTAGATGATGTTGCATGAAGGAAGAAAGTCGTGATGCGAGGAAGGCGTAACCTTTAGATCTCGTCGTTCGGTGTTGAAATGGTCGGGTTCTCCCAGCATTAGATCCTCTTTCTATTTATCCAGCACTACTTTGTCACATTCATCATGCCTTCCCTAGCGTTTTTTTTTCTCCCCATGAGGCTGGATAGGTCTAGACAGACTTTATCCAGGTTACTAAATGGTGCTTAGATGAGCTGAGGCATGTTGGTGTGTCGATTTGAGGCCCTTGTGTGAGCACAAAAGTCTTTGCTCTTGAGTGAGACCACGAAAAGAAACGGTAACGCAGGATAATTAGGTTGAGAGTAGTGACGACGAACTGAGCAAATAATACTGTGTGGATTCTTTCAACAACTAGATATGTTCCGGGTATCCCAAGAAAAATGTAATCATACTACCAATGTAGGTGAAAGTCTACCACGCTCCCTGTCACTCAGTCTCATGCAATCTTTCTCCGCATCACCTATGTCCTTAGTGGATATCCGCAACTCCTCCGACTACCAAATCCCCGTACGCCGTGCGACAAGCTTTAACCAAAAGCATCGCAACATTTCATTAAGCCAAAAATCCCTCCTTCCAACCCAGAGGGTTTACACAGAGTCACTCTGGTTCTCATCATCCGCATCCGAATGCCTCACGTTCTTCTCCCTGGGTGTATCCTCCAACCCCGTAGTCGAACAATTGCCCGCATGACTCGTGGGCGGCGACAGAGGTCTGGAGAAATCAAAAGGCCCTTCGTCACCGCCTGAGCCCCGTTGAACGAGTTGCTGCAAAGCATGCGACGCCTGATGGAGGCCGTGGCTATGACCGTGAATGTAATGAGGATATGCGTGGCCCTGGGACCAAGGTCTTCCTTCCCGCATGTGGCTGGCGCTCTTAGCGGACCTCTGCAACCGCGGCTTGGAGTGGACGTGGGCATGGGCAATCGGCGGTCGGGCGTGCGGAGTGACGCTCCCAGGACGAGTGTGGGCACCTCTGCGGTAGCTCATCTCCAGCCGCTCGTCCTCTTCGGATTGGTCATCGGTTAGATAGTCGTCATCGTGGCTTTGGTACAGCTTCCTATGTCGAGAAGCAAGAATCTGGATGCTGCTAGCGGAACTTCTGCGGTGATGATGCCTAGTACGATGGTGCTGATGCTCGCCAGGCGTGGCTTCGCCGGAGGACGGAGGGCGCGCAAAGCTGGGAGTTGGTTGAACAGCAGGGCCGAGAGTGGCGCCACCAATGCGGCGGAGGTCGACCTGACTCTGACTAAAGACGACCCGGGCCCGCAGGGCGTGGACGGCCTGATCCAAGGCCAGCTCAATGGCGAGTCTATCTCGAATTCGACTGAGTTTCGGCCACGTTGCTCTTTCGCCTATAAGACAATTTCGGATCATGAATTCTGATGTTGGATTTTTCAGAATGCGGGGGAGGTCTTGCATGTCAAGTTCTGGCAGGATCGTAATATCCCCAGAGTAGCGCTGGCTGAGAATGGACCGGAGCTTGGTCAAGAGACCGGGAAAGATACCAAACTCGGTAAGGAAATGTAGTCGGTGGACGGCCTCGTCTTTGGCAAGAGTGGTAAGGTAGTACAGCCACTCGCTGCTGTTTTCTTGGGCGGCAGCTTTTTGTTGGCGAAGTCGGCCGGGATGGTTTCGAGGATACAGCCTGTCATCTTTGGAGAGAAAGGGGACGATATGAGGGTTGACCTGGGAGACGATGAAATGGTTGACGTTGAACATTTCGGCCAGTCGCGTCATGGGCAAGTCGTTGTCGACAGAGCCATCGATCCAACGTTGTGGTGTTGGATTCCAGGGAACATGTGCGCCGGTGGTAGGATCCTTGATCAGCAACGGAGCTGCTTGGAAGACAAGTGGGACGGAACACGAAGCGGCCACTGCGGACCAAATCATGACATTCGGAGCAGTGATGTAGTTCAGCAAGCGAGGTAGCTCGTAAATGGACGCGGTAGACACGCAAATGTTGCAAATCCTCCTTGTCCGGTTGTAGGCCTCTTGAAACGTCAGGTCGCCAAGCATAGATCGCATCACTCGGGTAAGGTTCGTTATGTCAGCCCAGCTGCCTTGGGTTAAAAGTCGGCGTAAGCTGTCGGAGATGCCGTCGTTGGGCCCCTCGAAAACGTCAAGATCGCCATAAGGAAAGTGCTGGATCAGGTCCGGGATCTCCTCGTCCTTCCTAGTGCAAAGGACTGAACACACAATGGAACCAGCAGAAGCGCCTGAGATGATGCGAGGCAAAAGATTCGCTTCAAACAGGGACTTGATGACACCAATATGTGACATGCCAAAGGTGGCCCCTCCACTCAGAAGCAGAGCACTCCTCCCAAAGCTCTGTCTTGCGAACAGCATGCCCTCCAGCAAATCTTTGGTCTCCATGTCGGCAGGTAACGTCTGGGTGCTGTGGTCCACCAATGTTTCGATTGTTTTGACGGCCGAGTCGACATAATCCTCGATCAGTTTCTTGGTCCCGACATAGGAATGGCGGTACAAGTCAATGTTGCCCATTCCACCGAGGTCACGCGACAGGGCCGTGCGGACCAGATACATCATTTCCCGCGTGTCGCCAGTTTCCCGCGCATGGTCCAGGTCTCGCAACTTGGTCTCTATAATGTCAGGGCGGTAGTCGCCGGTTGAGGGATCGAGTTTCCACGCGTCGTTGCCTTCGAGATGATCGAGTTCCTTGGCTGCTGTTTCCCATTCATCTGCGTTGGAAGCCTGTATGTTACAGGATGATGGTCAGCATTTGTCGGAGATGCGACGTTTCGCAGCATGACTTGTGTGTGGAAGGTAGTACCAACATTGTGCATGACGTCTTCGAGAAACTGCATCCTCTCCTCTATCCTGCGCTTGTTTTCCCTCTCTGATGCGGTGAGGCCGTCGCGCCATGACAAAACGTAGTCGCCGGCACTGCGGAGGACTTTCGAGAGGGGTCGGAATGCGACGTGCTTCTCAACCTTGTTATTTTTCTTCTTGAGCGCCGAAGGCAAGGGTTGGGAAGATGCCTTTTGAGTGCCACAATCACTGCCATCGGGGCCGCCGGGGCTGACACGGATGCCGGGCGGCCCGTGGACGAGGAGGTCGGTCATTGGAGGATCGTATGTATGGAGGTTCGTAGGACGGCGTCGAGTTTATAGATTCAGTTTCGGATCGGGGTTTAAGACGGAGGTCGGCCGGGACGAAAAAAGGGTCCGCTTATACAAGTATGCGCCGGTGGAGATGGAGATTCGAACTCTAAATACTAGGGCAGTGTAAGCGGGAGAGGAATTGTAGGCGCAGTCGCGTGCCGTGGTTGTTGACTTTAAGTTATCGAGTTGTGGAGTGTTGGAGACGGATGAAATTGAAAGCCAGGGAGTCGGAAATGGTTCATGGCTGGCTGGGGTTGAACTGTGTTGGGGGAGAATGCGACGACATGGAGATGATATGAAGAATAGAAAACGAGGGAAAAGAGTTGGCGGTCAAGGAGTTGCAGTTTGTTGAGTTTCATTGCAGCAAGGCTTCCAGGATGCTTCATGCCCGGGCCCGTCCTGCCGTCATCACAAATTCAGACGGCCGGGTTAGGCGCGCAAGGGGAAGGGCCACCTGACACTTTTTCGGGCGCTGTCCCCGACGAAACAGGCTGGAACGGTCGCTGAGAAGGGGGGCCAGCTGGGGCAACGGGGGACCACCGGACCAGACACAGGGGAATGCAAATCGTGGGGCAACCCTTGCGATGGGTGGGGTAATCAGTTGAAAGCCGGGCACGCGCGCACTCCCGGGTTTCCACTTCTTCTTAGGTTTAGCAACCAGATCGGGACGGCCATCGGGAGTCTCCATCATCAGGAAAGACAACTGAAGAATCAGAGAGGAAAGTCTGAAACCAAGAATGAAATGGAATCTGGGGAAACACGCACACACAAACACAACTTACCGTTCACGCGGTCCTCCAACCCAATACCGCCCCCGAAATCTGGGGTATTTGTCCCGGCTTGGTGATACGGCTTCTTGGCTTCAAACTCTAAAACTGGAAATAGACAGCCTGAAATTGGCATTTTTCCATCTATTGCAAATGTGAATTCCATCTTTGCCTCTCATGGGTGACGAGGTGTGAATGGTTGTGTTGTTCGGCACATGCCATATTCAATGACCTCAGGAACACCACGGCTTGATGACTGCCCTTGCCTTAGTGCTGTCAATGATAAGCAAGACATGACCAATGGTGTTGACGCTGACGATAATCCAAGGCGATCGATACGTGGCTGAATAATCTGTAAGTACATAGAGGCGTCAGCAAGGCCTCAATTCAGGAAGCAAGTTAAGTTGGATTGTTGGAAGAGATGCTCAGAAAAGGAGACAGTCCCTTCTTTGAGTTAACTTACAATACGCTTGGTCGATCAACGTCGAAACAAGACTGGATCAGAGACATTGGTGTAAAAAAAGGACAAACAACAATCGATAAAGGTTGGACAACAGGTGAGGTTTTCACATGTCAGCTCGACCTGCCCAACACGACTCGCAGTGGATGACGTGCATGCATGCATTCTTCAATCCCCGTCGCCGGTTCAGTTTTTGAGTGAAGACAGTGCATAAAATGGCTTGCTTACTGTCATCCCAACAGAACAGAACATGAGCATCAAAGGATAAACGAAGCAATTCTCATCGATCAAGAGTAAGGATACTGTTGACTGACTGGAGGATTGAGATCTTTCGTAGGCGATTTCCAGACATACCTAGACAAGTAACCATGGAAATATTTCAGTCTTTCCACGTTGGTTCGGGGCGCCCAAGTCACACCCTCTCTCGCAACTTAACACAGTGCCACGGGGAAGGCCATGTTGCAGTTCGTTGTCCTCCACTGCCATGTTTGGTGTCCACGGCCCACGCCAGTTGGTCCAGGGGACCAAGTCTAAGTTCAGGCGACATTCCCTACCTCGCTCAACAAACTTGACCATTAATTGCGTAGGCAAAAATTTAGAAGGTGTCATCTCCAACGTCTGTTCATCACTGATGTTCGTAGCCAGGAACTTGGCATTTCTTCAGGATGACTGCGAAGAAACAACGCCAAAGAACAAAGGACAAAAAGATGAACAAAAGTCAAAGAAATGGCATTGAACTATGAAAGGTCCATCCGATGGAACCACTCTCATGAGAACAGTTTATGATTCAAGGAGAATCAAAGACCCAGAAAAGCCTTCAAACTTTGATCTCATCTCAAATGGGACGAAAGAGGCCGAGAAGGATGAAATTCGGCACCCGGCGCCGGTCCGCTGGATGCTCCCGTTCCGGGTGGGGCCGGGTGGATCCCGGTGACGGGAACGGGCAAGGTGCTCTCCACTTTCTTCAACGAATTCAGTGCAGTGCCGTCGTCCAACCGCTGGAAAAAGGAAAAAAAAAACGGGAAAAAAGGAAATCAACCAAAACATTGACCTCACCAGTTTCGACCGACGCATAACCGTCGTCATTGACCTGCGCGACAAGGAGAATTGACGCTGTACTCTCGCAATCGCGTCGCGCCAATCTCCAACTTTGCTGCGATTCGGCGCACAGCCATGACAGACGCCGACGACCAGCCCTCCCGGTTGGCGCGATCACTGCTTCTAGAGCCGACGCTCTCCTTCACACTCCCAAGTCTACACGACGGCCTTGCGATCGATTGTCGCGTTTATCATCCTCAGTCTCTCGACCCTTCACCCTCCTCACCACCATGGCGGAAACATGCTGCCATCTTCGCCCATCCATATGCGCCTCTCGGAGGTTGCTATGACGACCCCGTGGTAGAAATTGCAGCCGGGACACTACTCAGGCTTGGCTTCCTGGTCGGCACCTTTAACTTCAGGTTGGATCACCCCCCTCTCACGATTGCCATTCTGAAGCATGCTGACTATACCTCTCCATTGTCTCAGAGGCGCACAAGGTTCCGCGGGTCGGACCTCATGGACAGCAAAGGCCGAGCGGGCAGACTACATGTCCTTCGTCGGCTTCCTTTCGCATTACGTCCACTTCCTCGACCCCTTCCGACCGCATCTTCCCGAATCCGTTCCGACGTTGACGCCGCTTGCCGAAGCATCTGATTACATGGCAGTACATACTAGCGGAGGAGCCAACCAAGACCCCCGACCCGTTACACCTTCTACCCCATCATACGAGACAAACCAGTCACCGCTGTTCCTGATGGGCGGCTATTCATACGGTTCAATGATTACCATGCAACTACCTTCTCTCGAGACCATACTCCAACAATTTGATACCCCGGCTTGCACCTCGCATGCTGCTGAAATACGCCTACGAGCTCAGCACCTGGCCGAGGTACAGAACACAGCGTTGGGAAGTGCAAGAGTAGCGGCTCTCGAGCATCAAGCCAACGTATCATCCCACTCACCGTCTGGAATGCGTTTCGGGGGAGAAGAAAGCAACAGGAAACACCACCATTCGCGGTTGTCCTTTTCTCATGATACAGAAGAAAAGATTCACAAGGGGGTTGCGGAGTTGATGGCCAAGGCAAAAAGTCATAAGAGACGCCTTTCCGGGAAAGACCACAGCTGTGTGGGGGAGGACGGGGCACTCGAGACAGGCACCGAGGCAAAGCCTCAAGCGGCCAAGGATTGTCTACCTGCTGTACCTGATCGAGTGGTAGCTCGGCCGGCCTATTTGCTGGTTTCGCCGTTGCAGGGTATCATTACCAACCTTGCGACATTCTCCCTACTCCCGCGAAGGCCATCATGGAGAGGTCTGACCAGATCCGTATCCTCTCCAGCGGCCACTAATTCGCCGACTGGTCAGCATGGCCCGGTCTCCGAGATTCCTGTCTCAATGGAAGAAGCGGAAGCCAAGTTGGTACGAAACCCTACACTCGCCATCTACGGTGACAACGACGGTTTTGTACCCGTGCGAAAGCTAAGGCCGTGGGCCACTCGTTTGGAAGGCATTCCTCGCTCTCTCTTCCGAGCACACGAGGTTTCCGGAGCCAGCCATTTCTGGGCGCAAGGCAGAGCAGCATACACGCTCAAGGACGCCATCAAGACCTTTGCCGAATCACTTTTAGCCGAGAACGGAACTTGAGCAAAACAGACACTTTAGCAATTCACTATGATAAAATCACAGATTTTCCAACGCCCGAACTCTGAGTTCCACAGCCAGCTTCGACACCCGAACGTTCACCGCCACCATCTCAAACGCATGCGGAACCCCAGGATACAAATGCAGCTCAACACTGACGCCTGCCTTGAGCAGCCTGGCACCAAACTCCACATTCTCGTCCCTGAATAAGTCTAGCTCTCCGCAGTCGATAAACGTCGGTGGCAGGCCCGACAAGTCCTTCGCCCTTGCCGGCGCAGCATACGGCGATATCTCCTTCTCGCCATCCGCTCCCGCATAAGCCGCCCACGCAACCTTGTTAAAAGGGCCCGTCCACAACAAATACGGATTCAGCGGATGATCATCGGGCCAATACGTCCTATCGTCCAACATCGGGTACGCCAGCACGAGCTTCTTGATAGGCGGCGACACCTTTTCGTCGCGCGCCTTGAGAGCAACACCCGCCGCTAGCCCACCGCCGGCGCTGATGCCGAAGAGGGCAATACGCGCCAGATCAATCTGCTCCGACTCGGCATTGGCGTGCAGCCATTCCAAGGCGGCATAGCAGTCGTCGAATGGAGTCGGAAAGGGGTGCTCGGGCGCGACCCGATAGTCGGCGGCGTAGAAGGTGAGCCCGCTGGCGTGCGCGTAGCGCTTGATGTCCTTTGCGAACTGGGCGACGGTGTTTTGGACGTAGCCGCCGCCGTGGTGGTGGAGTACCGCGGCACGAGGACCTGGGGCAGCCGCCGCCGCCGCCGGGGTGAACCGGTAGAGGGTGATCAGGGTGCCATCCTTGGAAGGGATTTGGTAGGTGGTCTCGGTGACATCGGGGGTGTCGGGGATGCTGGCGAGGACGTGCAAGAAGCCGGCACTGTTGGCAGCGATGTCGATGGTAGGCACGGGAGGCGGCTGAGATGCCTGGAGCGCCAGCAGGGGCAGGATGGCCTGGAAGTACTCGGGGTCGAATTTGTTGTCGGACATGTTGTGTGGTTGTTGAAGAGGTCATGTGGAAGGAGAAACTGCAGCTTGCGATGCCAGAGCTTCTTAAACTGTTCCGCACATTGTCGATCACCCCCGCTCGAGCGGCCGAACTCGCGATAGTTACGTGTCGATGCCGACCTGCACACTAACGCAAGGTGGGCACGTGGTGGAGTCCTTGCTCGCCCACGGCATTGGTGAACCAAACTCCACGAAATTGACCCTGGAATTCGTCAACCGCGCTATATGAAACGAAATATTGGCCTCTAGACCTGAAATTCGCATTTGTCAGCTATTATTGAACCCTACGCCCCGTCGTCGACGCAGGCGCCATCGACGCTTGACGGTTCGCGGGTCTCAAATGACTGTGATGGCCGACCCGGCAATGGTATGAAGCTGTTCAGGTTAAGAGGCTGTGGAGGCTTCCTCAACGACTCTCATGTCTGAGAATAGACACACACGATGCAACAGACATGTCAAAGTCTTGAGAACATATCCAACTGAGTTCAATCCTTCTTAGTATCCAACTTTTGATAACCCATATGTCCACCTGTTGATTCCCTTCCCCGGTCGCGAAACGCCTCCCAATGCTTCTTTTTTCATCCAATGTCTGCCGTCATTTTTCCTCATCATCAGCCGTCGGCAAATCCCTTTTCATCGCCCAGCCAACAAAGGCCGTGTCTCCCCTTCTACCTCCTGGTCATCTTCCTCCTCAACATCTCTCAAAGCCCTCACATTCACCCTCGCAACACCCTTCCCCTTCCTACCACTTCCCTTCGCTCTACCCTTCCTCGATCCCTCTCTCCTCTCCGCCTCCGCAGTCGTCTCATCCCCAACCCCAACCCCATCCCCAGATTCCGAACCAGAACCAGGCCTCTCCGCCCTTACCCCCACAACCAAAGCCACCGTCGCCACCGCACAAAACCCACAAGAAACCATATACGGCAATCCCCTCCACACCCCCTCCAGCCCCAAACTCCATCCGAAACTCCTAGCCACAATCGGTCCCGCCATTAAGCTACCAGCCGTATCCATCATCGCCAGCGTGGTGAACAAGATCCCAATCATGTCCGGCTCCACTAAACTAGCCAGCAAACTTCTTGCGAAAGGGTAAAAACCGGATCCCAGGGTGTATAACGTCAAAGAAACAAAGACGTAAAACAGGGAAGGGGCCCAGACGAGGACGGCGAAACAGAGCGTGACGAAGACGAAGGAGATGCGAGATAAGATGAGGTCCTTCTGGAGGGGCGGAATAAGGAAGTGGGAGGTTAGGAGGTAGTCGAGGAGGGGGAGGAGGAGGGTGACGGTGAATAGCTGGGTTAGGGCGCGGTAGGAGTTTAGGAGGTTTGCCTTTGCGAGAGTTAGCGGAGAGCGAGGAAAAAGAGAAAGGGGAAGGGGGTAGAAAGGAAGGGGAAAGAGGAGAAACAAACAAAGGGAAGGGAAGGAATGGGAAAAGAAAACAAGACGTACCTGGGCAATGGGGATCTGATACCGCGTGGAAACGAACTGCATCAACATGACCAACGACTCGCGCGAGTAATCGGCGACCAAAAACGCGAGAACGACGAACAAGATGCTGGGGTGGTGGAAGATGTAACCGAGCGTATGGGCGGCGTGGCGGTAGACTTGGATGGCGGATTTGTTGACGTCTTCCTTCTTTTTTGTGTTCGTTCCGCTGACGACGGACTGGTCCGTATCTTGGTCGTCCTCCTCCTCTTCCTGCCCGGGTATCATGGCCTCGGGGTCCGCTTCGACGCTGGAAGCGGCAGCCCGCTTAAGATGCATAGTCTCAGGCATATTCGCCGTCAAAACCGCACTCATGACCAAACATCCAAACCCAACGCCCAGCGGAACCCCAAGCCCCCATTTGCGCATCATCAAAGTGCTAGCAGCCGGCCCCAACAACTCGGCCGTGATCAACGTCGACAGCGCAGCAAAAAACACGCGACTGCGATTCTCTTCCGTCGTCGCGTCCGTGACGATCATCATGCCCACGGCGCTCGTGACGGTGCTGCCGCCGCCGATGATCAAAAAGTAGGAACTCAGCCAGGTTGCTTTGAGGGAGAGGAGGTGTGTCGGCGCCCAGTCTCCTCCAATAAGCCCGCCGTCGTCGTCTTCCGAGAGAACCGAGGTAGACGCGGAATAACACCTCCAAGCGACATACAACACCCACCCGGCCGCCAACACCTGACCCAGCAACGACCTAAACAAAACCGCGCTGCGGCCCTTTTTGTCGGCTAACACGCCGTAGTACATGGCTAGCAACAAACCGGGGATGCCGTCGAAGAAGGTCTGCCAGCCGAACAGCTCGGCGAGGGCGTCTTGCACGGGGGGGATTTTGCATTGGGATTCGGAGGGTGGTTCGCTAGCAGTGAAAAGGTTGGTGGTTGTCGTCGTTGCAGAGAGGAGGGATGAAACGGTGGTTTCGGTCGTCCCGTTATGAATGGCATAGTATTTCCTGCAAATGATATCCTCAAACAGGCGGGTGCGCGGAGCAAAGGAGATGACGACGCCCATAGCTGCCAGGAAGATCATGAGCTGGATGAGGATGATGGGGGTCCAGTGGGTTCGTTTTTGCTTTTGCTGGATGTTGTTGTTGTCTTCGAAAACTGGTGAGCGTGGTGACGAGGCATTGTCGCCGGAAGATGATGATGATGAGGCGGATGAGTTGCTTGATGACCAGTAGGTGGACGAAGAGGCTGATGGACCCTCGAGAGGAGTGGGAGGCATGAAGAGCAGGCTTTGGTGGTCTTCTGCGTCTTCATCTCGCTCGTCGTGGGTGCTCAGGCGAGCGACGGAGCGAGGCATGGTGGCGGAGGTTGGATGGCCGAGGCCGGTCGGCGGACGTTATCCAAAAGTGGCGAGGGTGGTGAGTGGGAGAGTGAGTGACTGAGCGGGTGAGAATGTTTTATTGAGTGAGCATCGTGTTCCCGTCGTTCCTCATTCAAGCCCGTCGCGGAAAAAGAATGAAGTGAGAAAGATGGAAAGATGAAAAGATGAAACACGAAACACGCGATAAGAGAATTCGCAACTAACGCCGATCAACAGTCACACTCACACATACCCTGCGCTTCGCCAACCTTTCCCTGCTGGGGCTAGGCCGGCGATGTGGCCCTCCGGGTCGCCGGGAGCGGGATGCCGTTCGACTCCACTCGCTCGTGATCAGATCAGATCTTGCGATAAAACGGAACTGATAAGATCTTGTACCGAACGGTGATTCGTTGGCCTGTCGAAAACAGTGGAGATAAAACCCGTCAGCGAGCCCTAACCCTGCAAACCCTGGCCTGTCATCTTTTCTTTTTTTCGGGGAACTTGGGTTGCCCCTGAACTGTTTGTTTACTTTTGGCATTCCTTTACTCATGACATCGTCGACATGAATGCTGAAGGTCAAAAGCAACCTCATTGATGTCTTTGAAGATGAGGGCTGACCTTCACACACCTGAGAACCACGATGACAATCGATTCACTAAAGGCGGGGTATGGTAACGGCCGTTCGCTCTTTCCTTCTACCTACCAGTAGACACTTTCACCCAAAATTGGAAGGAGCGACGGTTTGTCACACCACACTTTTCAACTTCTTCCTTCCCGAATCAACTCTTCTCCTCTTTGCACAGAACTTTGCCCACAATATTCAATCTTCTTTGGTCTCAAACGTACCTAATAACTCTGTCAACGCCATCCACTGCGATCTCCAACCATGCTTCCCAAGTGTCCCACCATCATCACCCGCATTTCCCGGCCACCATCGTTATCCTGGTCGGAGCCAGCAAAACACCAAACAGATGTCCTTCTCAAGCTTCAGTCGTAATGTCCAGCCTCTTACAATGGACTGCTACTCTAGCCACAAATCACCCACACAGTTCACAAACTTCCTCCACAATGGGCCCGGAAGTTCCGGACTAGATCCGGACTCTTTGTCGAGAACAAAGGTATTTGCTCACTCAAGCCTTCATTGTCCACCGGGTAAACCATCCGCTGACAATCTTATTGTGTGGTTCCCGAACAGAAGCCAGCCATTGTGTTCAAATGGGACACTCAGATCCAATCCTTGGGACCACTGCTTCTCAACCCGAAACACACATCATCGGACTGTTCACCGCCCCGTTTTACATAAATCCCAGCATCCCGTCCCGAGCCGTCCGACATGGATGTTCGCAAATCATCGACAGGCACAGACAAAGCATCTCACTCAACGACTACAACAACTCATCGTCATCATGAACTCGTCCATAGACTCACCCTACCCGCAAGCTCCGAGGAGGACCTACCTTCGCCGGTCTTCCTCGACCATCGGCTCCTTCGCTACCGCCCTGTCCTCCCTCACGCCGCCGACTGAGGATGACATTCCCCTCCGAGAGCTATCCAGACAGAATGTCCCAAAGGTAACCACCCCCCATCCTTCGCCGACTCCCCAGCCCTCTCCGCTGCCTTTTGAAATTCACAACGATGCGCAGGATCCGGTTCTGCATACTTTCATCATGAGAGCATCCGGACTTAACGCAGACGACATCGAGTACGGCCCCAAGACCCTGGACGACTATCTGAGGGGTGACAACGCCGTCCAAAGGACCATCAACCTTTGCCGCTATGTCCAGATGGAAAAGCTCCCCTTGACCTTGTCACTTTTCAAGAATATTGCAGTCATGGCTCTTTACAGTTACGCCCTGATTTGGTTCTTGGACCTGAGGGACACTTGGCGCAAACTCAAGCTCGAAGATTATGAGAGCCGCAATCATTGGTTCATGTTTTTAACCTTGTACGATGCAAGTCTTCTAATTATAACCGTCTACAAGGCTATCCGCAACGTCAGCCGCTTACAAGGCGCCTCGTACGAGAAGCACACGTTCCTGGATGTAGGTGAGGCTTTTGATCCCTTCACGCCCGGCAAGGCAGACGTGTACCAGTATTTCCTTACAAGTACTGCTGCTTTCACGGTCCACCTCACGGCTGCCATCCGTATGGCACTGTACGTCAAGGAGTGGATGGCAGGTGGCCCAGCTATTCATAACCCCTCAGGGGATATTGTTGTCGGATCCATCTATGTCACTCTGCTTATAGGACATGCTATCAATACACTAACTTGTGCGATAGTTCACCTACGTTACGGCGCCCGTTGGGACAAGGCACCCACTCGCGATCCCCGTTCGCTTACTCGCCGGGATGAAGGTGACGGCCACCTTATGCCCGTGCATGAACAGCATGGACATGGCGACTGTTCAACTCGCGATGCAGACCACGACGGATATCATCCTCATGACAATCACGGCCCTTGCTTCTGCTCTGCCTGCGAAGTACCACACCCTCATCAATATCGCGACGTTGACATTTGGGAAGGCATTCCCCGCGGCCGGTCGAGGTCGTACTCGGTGTCGGAGGAATCCTCATCTTCTGGCTCATCGGTAGGTACCATGGAAACTCAGATGACCCTCGATATGGGGATGTACGCAGAGTGGCGTTGGGTCGGTAAATTAAAGATCCATTTGACTGACCCATCACTCTACTTAGTGTAGGACCGCCAATAGGAGGACAATAATGTGGTTCTAGGTGAGTTGACCCCCATCTGTTACCTCGTCTGGCAGAAATGCCGCTCCTGATGTGAGCAAAACAAGGTAGGTAAATCGAACTGTACGATAGATGGTAACTGAGTGTGCATAATTGGATTGGATACGCTAAAGACAAAAACATGGAAGAGATATACAAAATTAGAAGATTGAAAAGAAGTTTGTTTACCGCAACGTCCCCGTCGTCTTAGAACCTTGATAGCTGACATGTGACCAGGGAACGATCCCTCGCAATGGAAGGTGACAAATTCAACCCCAAATCCTGCAGATAGTCATCTTGGGATGAGTGCCCGTCACTGATCCTTTTGGCTTGTTTCCTTATTCTTGTCTCATTTTCGTTGTCTGCTTTCTTTGTGTCACTCTTGAGTTTCAAAACTCGCACCCCCCCCCCCTTGTTACTGGAGCTAACTTTTGTGCTTAATGACCAACTTCCTTGACCAAATCACAGGCCTTTCGCCTCACTCGAGGAGACTATAGATCGTCGTCACTGAGTGTAGCAAGGTCTCTACCGACAAAACATGAATCTTCCATATACAGCTGTAACAGCTCCTCACTGACCTCGTATGAAGGCATTTCAGGCTCAGGCTCAGGCGAATACTGCCTTGCCCTGACTAATCTGCCCCCATTTCTTTCCCACCCTGTCCATTTCAACAAGATTCTCTTGCGCCCTTCCCATGAGCCCCTCTGGACAATGAATCCTCGGCCCCAAGGATCTGGTCCCGGGCGCAATTCACTGTGCTCCGGTCCTCGGGCCCTTTCCACGACCGTTGCTTTCTCTGCCCGGAAGGATCTTACAACCTCCTCCATCCATTCCTTGGCTTTGGCTACTGACTCCTCCGAAACCCCATTTTCCAACACTGGATGTCCCTGGACAGCATTCTTCAACATGACCTTGACCATCTTCAACGCCCACAGTCTCCGGTTCAGAGAGATGTGTTCACTACCATACGACATTGCGTTTCCTAAAGGTGTTCGGCCTTCAGCATCTTGAATATCGAGGAACGCGCCACGACGAAGCAGTTCGGCTACGTGTTCTCTATGCCGGCGGCCTCGACCTTCGTGTTCGTACAAAAGTGAGGGGTCACCCTCGTAAAGCCGGGATTCTTGCAATAACGGTTCCTGTTCAGCGTGCCTGACCAAAAAATGCAATGGGCTCTGCCAGCGCGGATGTGCGTTGACTGGATCAGGTCTATTGCCGTTGATCTCCGCGCCGAGGTCGAGGGCTTTGTAGAAGGCGTTACATATTCCGTAACGCTTCAAGGTGTAGAGCAAGAAGCTCACGCATGGACTTCCGCCAGTCCATTCAGCAGTGGACGGGAGCGGCCCGAGGCTGGCGCCTGCACGGACTAACAAGGCGAAAACTTCTCTCATGTGCTCGAGGTGGAAGAAATCGATAGTGAACTGAAGAAGGGTAAGCTGACGCTTGCCGACCGAATTGAGTGCCGAGGATCTTGCACTTTCAGAGGTTGTGCCCTGTGCCAAGTGGTCAAGGACCACCTTTAACATGGCCAAGGGTTCTTGTTTGTTATCCTTTCTATAAGTGTCCAGCTCGCTCATCAGGACGGCATGAAGGATATGTTCGCCGTCAATCTGCTCTGCCACCTCGAGAGAAGCTCCGCGTTCCAGCAGCACCCGGAGCGTCGACACGTGCCCGGCGCAAACTGCCAGGTGCACTATCGAGCGGCGTCCTTCCGAAGGAGGGTCGCTCATGTTGCAGCACCGGCAAATATCGACTGCAGGATTTTCGGCGCCGCCGGCATCGACGTTGGCTCCCTGGTCAAGAAGCCACTGCACAGCATCAACATGCCCATTGTGGACAGCAGTCTGCAGTGCTGAGGCCCATCCATAGCAAGAATCTAGGCAGGTCCGGCGTACAGGATGTCGCCAACCGAGTCGGCCGTTGGCATGCTTGACCTGTTTATCGTGGTCGGCTCCGTAGGCTTTTGCCTGTGCCATAACGGGGATGGAACCATGCCGGGCTCCCCACATTAGAGCGTAGTCGCATGCGGGCAAAGAGTTGTCCCCTTTCTCGCGAACCAGGGCCAGATATAGCGCTGGCTCGTAAGATGAACGGAGGGATCTTGATGTCCTGGAGAGCGCGGATAGGGCCTTGAGGCTACCATCTTCTTTGAGGTTGTTGCTGACGAGAACGTGTAGCTCCTGTGGGAGACGTAAGAAGAGGGGGGTGTGCATTTCAGTACCGTGCTGGGGTGTTGTGGTGTGACTTATAATAGGGAAATAATCAGAGAGAGGGTAATCGAGAGGTAAGTCATGGAAGGGAAAGAAGAGAAAACAGATTGGGGGTTGAAGCTAACTTAAATGTGCTAGGTATGCCGCCACACAGCCATCCTTGCACAACCGCATTTTATTACACTGTTAACGAATCTCAACTCTGATTGGCTGCTCAACTTCCTCCGCGGTGGCAGCCTAAACCGAGTCCCCAATGAGGTTCAGCTTGGCTCACTTCCCTCTTATTCTTATCCACTTGGTCCTCGGTTAGACCGCCAAAACCGTACTCCTCGATCTTATCATACATAGTCAGAACAACGCCTTATTCAACAGCTTGGACAAAATCCTCCTCCCAATCATCAGTCCTCTGTCAAGTCGATGACATCTACGCCATCACGAGACCTTTTTACTCCTGCCACTGGTGCAGGTGTTCCCGCAACATTCCCCGACGACGACTCCAGCGGCGTCGGTGTTGGTGCTGCCGCACTGGTGCCTCCTGCAGCAGAAGTACTTGAGGACACAGTCGGGGTGGCGGTCTCACTATAGGCATCCCTCATACCCATGATGTTATCATACTCTTCACCAAGCAAGCCCCTCAACTCGGGCGTGAGCGGGGACCGCGTCTTCGCAAACATCTCGAACCTCCCGTCCGCGTACGCCTTCCTCTGCTTCCATGCCTTCATCCGCTGGTCATGCGCCCTGAACGTCTTGGTGACCACCAGGGTGTGCGGGATCGTGTTCCGCTCAGACAGGTGCGTGCAATCGATTCTCTCCCCATCGAGCTTGTTGTGCAGGTGTTGCCGTCTGGCCTTGTTGACGGCGAAGCGGCCAACGGAGCGGGTGGGGCTTTCCAGGAACTGGTTGAGGAGGTTGCAATCGCCGCAGGAGCACCGGACGCGCGGGCGGATGAGCGAGTTGGAGGAGACGGGCTGCCTGCCGACGAAGTGGTTGATGTACCGGGTGAGGATGGAGCGGTAGAGGGATTGATACAGGGGCGTAGTGTAAGGGATGCCGTTGGCCGTGATTAGCGGGATGAGCGACCAGAGGAGCGGAAGCCAGAAGTCATGCATCTCGTCGACGGGAAGACGAGGGACGGCGGCGTTGAGACTGGTTATGAGTTGTGTAGCCAGATCGCCGTCGCCGTTTTCATTGTCTTCCTTGGTGCTGACTCTGATAAGCGTGGAGTAAAAGTCGAGCAAGTCGTCCAGGGAGATGGCCGTTCGAAGTTCATCTGCCGTGGGGCCGTTTGCGGCGCTGCCGTAATAGCTCAACCTCCGGCGTTTGTTGTGGTCAATTTTCATGCCGGTTTCGGTCTTGATCTTGGACAAATCGGCCCCGGCAATGAATTTCTTGGCTACCGTGATGTAGATGGCCTTGACGTTGTCATACGGGATCGTGCCGTTGGCGCCTTCGCCCCATAGACGGGCCAGGAAGGAAATGAAGAAGGCGATTGATTGACGCGCTGGATCCAGTGACGGTACAACGCTTCAAGGAGGTGTTAGAAAATATCTTGCACCGAAACACGGGGTGAAGGAAAAAAAAAAAGAAATAAAAACATACCTAGTAGAGAGGAAGCGCGATGGATCCGGCGCCATCAAAGCCATGTCAATCATGGTGTCGGCGTCGTCAGAACCAATCTCCTTATCCGCAGTCAAGGAGGTATTGAGGCAAGACTTGAGCATGTCGTCCGCCCATTCCGATATTTCACTACGTAGTTCGACGGACCAACCCTCCTCTTCCGGGCTCGGGGTGAGATCTCGGACGGCTTGTAATTGCTCGGGCAGATACGGATATTGCTCGACAGCGGAAGTGAGCCTAGTAGCGGGCGCGCAGTTGTTTGTTAGTTTTCTTTTTCCTTCTCTTCCAGCAAATAGGCGCATATCAAGGTGAAGGCATGGAAAGCTTACCCTTTCCGAATATCACGGAACGCCGAGTCCGAGGTTGAAGTCTTGAGCCAATTCTTAACCCATGCCGAAAACGTGGTGGGAAGTGCACCCCCATGTTTGCTGCAGGCCTTTTCAAGGAACTCGAAGTTTCCGAGCAGGATTGCCGCCTGGATCGCACTCTCGAGGTCTTTTCCGTCAAGTAGTTTGGGTTTTGTTTCCCCGGAATACATTCTGTACGTATAGCTTGGGCGTTCTGGAGCTGCTGGTGGTGGTGACCAATAACGATCGCAAAGCTCGACGACTGCGGAAAAGTACCGCGTGGCGCGGTCCTTGTGGGAGTGCATATACTCGAGGGTTGCTCGGGCGAAGTAGCCGATTAGCGATCGGGCGGAGGCTTCCTTGCTGGTGGTGGAGTACGAGTATGTGTCCTTTTCGTTGTTGTTGTTGAAGAAGGAAGAGATGGAGTCGGATGGGACGAGGAGGATAGCCTGTGAGAAGCGGGTTTAGTGGTCATGGATACCATGGAAAAGAAGGAAAGAAATAAAGTTGCTTACACTGATGCGGTACCAATGGGTTGCTTGGGGGCCCTGTTAAGTAGTTAGGTCAGTAACCTCTAAGCTCGTTTTGTTTTTGATGGGGAAAAAGGGAAAGACGTTGCTCACAGAGTTGCCCATATAGCCCTCGTACTCTTCTTTGGGCTCAACCGCGCTGAACACGTCCTCGCTGACCTGAAGCATATCGTCCGCATCTAGCGGTAAGCTTTCGACAACCTTCCTACCCTCCAGATCTCGAACGGTCTTGACACTGTAGGTGGTGTCACAAATATCTTCCAGAGGGTGAAAGGATTTATCATCACCACCACCACCACCATAGTCGTCCTCCTCTTCGCTGTCCTCACCCCACCCGCCGCCGCGATAACCCCACCGATTCCTCCTGTCCCAAGGATCATAGCCGTCCCACTCACACGATCCCATCTCTTCCTTCTCCAAGAGGGTCAAAAACACTTCAAACCCAAGCTCCTTACCCAGGCTGCTCAGCACCTGACCAACCGCCAAGTCGCGCGTCTTGAGGTTATTCAACCTTACGCTTGCCTCAGTATACTCGTGGTCCAGCGCATAATAAAGACCACTCTTGCGCGTCTCAACCGGTTCCCGTAGCCACTTGCGCAGTGTATGTCGAAGCGCCCTAGTCTCGTCGCGCACCAGCCCAGCTGACGGACGAACGGCTTTGGGATCAAGCGCCAAGTTGTACGTCAACACCCATCGGTACCCGGACTCAACTGGTAACACCTCGTGGTGCACGTCCGAGTACCAGGTGATGAAGGACTGGGTGGTGTCGGACGTCTTGAACGTTTTTTTCTCGCCGCAGTGCTTGACCACCACGTCCCCCCCTTGGTGGGCAGACGGCAGCGAGACGACCAAGGTGCCGAACATTCCCGGGACTTTCTCAGTGTCGGTGTGGCTCTTGAACATGGCGCCGCGCTCGTAGAGGAGCATCTTGTAGATCTCGGCGCGGATCGGGGAGTTGATGATGCCCAGGTCGCTGGCGACGTCGTTGATGATGGATTGGAGATAGCCTGGCCAGTTAGGGTCGGTGAAGGTAAATTGGGATGCGTCGAGTTCCCAGGTGTTGCGGACGCTGGTGTCGACGACGGTCTCGGATCCTTTGCCGAAGGGAGCTTGGCGGGCTTTGGATATCAGCTGCCGGGCTTGGGTCTCGTGCAGAGGCATGGATATGGGACCAATGCCGTCAACGTGAAGTCCGGCGGGGGGTGTTTCCTTGAGCGGGCGGAAGGAGGCGAAGGAACCGGCGACTTTGACGTTGTCGAGGGCTTCGCAAAGGTCCTTCATGAGGTTGACTTTGTAGCCGTTGGAGCTTAGCTCACTTGCCACGCTTTCTGGGTCGGACTCATGATTCCTGTCCTCCTCGGTGACGTCTGGTAGTTGATTGACGAAGGAGGCATTGGTGATGGTTTGAAGAGCAGAGCGGGGAGCAGAGTCAACGTTCCCTTCCTGGACTGCAGGTGGTTCTTGTGGTTGTTGGTTGTCGGCCATGATGGGCGAGACGATGGAGAGCCTCGGGTCAATGCAGACGGATGGCAAGAGACAGGCCGGTGTGTCGCTGGCCGTGAAGAAAAGAACCTCGCAGGAGGAAGAAGTGCGGTTGAAGAAGAGGAGAGTGGCTTGTACATATTTAAGGCATCCAAAATCAACCCCAATTCCCGTTTATGCGCGTCAACGATGTCCGATTATCATGTACAAAAGTCGTGGTGGAGTTAAACATTGATGTCCGTTTGTGGGAGTTCCTAATCCACTTATACAGCAGCTATTGGTGGTTAGCACTAACAGATACGTACTAGTAGTGTACGTTCTCGTGTTAGTGCTAGGGCTCTGCTCTGGTACCAGCCGTGAATGCACTACCTCTAACTAGCGCAGCAATTATGCGTCAAACGTATCACTTCGACGTAAAGCGTTTGACTCTACAAACGACCGGACGTGGTATGGACATTCCTTCATCAATATGGCCTACGAGCCCGGACTTGTCTTCGGGAACTTATCACAATATTTTTAGACAGCTTGATGAGGCAGATGAGACCTGTTGTCTCCCTTCATGGAAATAAAAAGCACCGGATGCAACTTACGGCGGAGGTTACAGGTCCCTGGTCCCTGTGGGCTAATTCTAGTGTGTCATTTACGGCCCGGGCACTTCCCGTTCCCGTCCCACCTCACCCACCGGGGCCGGTGTCTTACTCCCGGTCATGTGAATTTCTCCGGACTATTTAACCCCGACCCTTTTTCTCTCCCAGAAGGGAATATTTGGTGCGCGCCATGATGCTTGATTCTACGATGCCTATCCAGAATTCCACTATGCCAAAACATGTTTCATTATCCAGTGACTTATGTACTTATGTAGCTCCAAGCCTTGTATATCATCAATCATATGTTTCGTCAACTTCATGCCTCAACGCTAGCCAGCTGTCATTCCAACGACGTCATTAATCACTTGTCAAGTCAACAATATCCTGGCCGTCGCCAAAGGTAATACTCCGCCTTCTCCTGATTCCTGCCACTGCCGGGGGATTGTACCGACTACTTGATCCAGAAGCAGCACCCGCCGCCCTATGACCTGCCCTGACATGCCCTGTTGCAGACACCGTATGTCTTGATGCCGATGCCGTGCTCGCAGAGTTGTTGTTCGAGGCAGCAGCCGCCCTCTCCACCGCCGCCCTCGCCGCAGCCGCCCTCGGACTTTCGATATACGCATCCTCCAAACCCACGATCTTGTCATACTCATTCCCCAACAAGGCTTTCAATGCCGGATACCTTGAAAACTGGCGTATCTTCTTTTCGGCAAATTCTTTTCGTCCTTTCCATTCCCTGAGTTGCTGCGCCTGTTGCTTAAAAGTCTTGGTGATGACCAGAGTGTACGGAGTAGTTTGGGAGTGCGATATGTGCGTGCAGTCGATGTTGTGGTAGTCCAGCATCTGGTGAATATGTTTTCGGCGTTCCTTGTTGACTCTCCACTCATCAATACGCTGCGTAGGGCTCTGGAGGAAGGCGTTAAGGTCCGGGCAGTCGATGCAGAAGAAGTCGCGACAGTTGACGCGCGGGCGGACCAGCGAGGTAGATTGGGCGGGTTGTTTGCCGACGTAGTTCTTGATGTAGCGATTCAGCATGGAGCGATACAGGGATTGGTATGCGGCTGTGGTGGTGAGAGGAGTGACAGCGTTAGCGCTCAGGTCGGGGATAAGGTGGACGAGGAAGGGTAGCCAGAGGTAGTGCATGTGGTCGATGGGCAGTCGGGGAACTACGTCGTTGAGCTTGGTTATGAAGAGCGTAACTGGGTTGTCTTCATCGTCTTCTGCGGTGCTTATTTTGGCTAGCGTCTCGTAGAAGCGGAGGAGGTCTGCGAAGTCGATCGTCATTCGCATTTGCCCCGATGTGGGATTTGCGGTTCTGCTGGGAGAGCTGCTGCTGGTCCGTTGCCGCTTGTTGGTGGTGGCGTGCTCGAGCTTAAGCCCACCTATGCACGTCGCTTTGGAGAAGTCTGCCGAGACGAGAAATTGCTTGGCGAAAGTCTTGCAAGAGGCTTTGAGGTCGTCAACAGGAATCCTGCTGCCGGTTGAACCTTCTTTCCAAAGCCAGTAGATTAAGGAGATGAAAAAGGCGACTGAGTGACGTGAGGGGTCGAGCAATGGGATTACACTTGGGGGAGAGTTAGTTGATATTCAACATATGAAGCATAACGATGGACGGGAGAGACACGTACTGGGTGGAGAGAAATCGTAAGGGATCCTGGTTTTTCATAGCCAGATGGACTATAAAGTTCCCGTCGTCACCAGCGAGTTCTTTATTCTCTAATGTGTCTTTCAGGCACTCCAGCCGCTTGTCGTGCACCCAGGCGTAGACTCTAGTACGTAGGCTGGCAGACCAGCCCGCCTCTTCGTGTTTGTAGGTGAAGTTCTCGAGAGCTATTAGCTGACTGGGAAAATAGGGATATCGATCGATGATTGAAGTGAGCCTAGCAGTTCGTTGGTGTCAAGTTAGTGTCCGTTCATTCCTTCAAAGGTAAATGTAGGGGAAAGCATTTATAACCTACCCTGTTTCCAATATGTTGTCGAACACCGAATCCTCTGAATCCTTGAGCCAGTTCTTGGCCCATGTAAAAAACGATGCCGGGACCACATCTCCATCCTTCATACAAGTAGTTTCGAAGAATCCTTGGTCTGCAAACTCCAGTGAAACCTTGAGAATGTTGGCGACAACATCGCCATTGATCTTTATTGTGTTTGACCGTTGCCCGTGCCGTTCATTCCTTAACTCCCACAGGTCGTCGCAGAAGTTCTTTGTGCATTTGAACAAAACCTCTGCACGCTGTATATTTACTTTCGTGTAGCGCAAGCTTGCCCTGACACCATAGTTGATTAGAGATGAGAGAGTGACGTTTGATAGGTCTAGGGCAGTTCCAGTGAAAAATTGGTAGACCGAGGTCGATGGGACCAGAAGAAAGGCCTGTGAATGCCGGCAGTTAGTGATGGGAGCCATAGAGGAAGCGAGAGATAAAAGTTACAGAATGCATACGTGGACGCGGCGCCAATTTGTCAATGGTGGCTCCTGTTGAGTAGGTAGACACGTTAGTAATAGCTTCGCAGCGATTTCGGAGGCAAGTTGTCGAAGACCCAGGTATCCTTACAGAGTTGCCGTGAAAGCCCTCGGTCTCTTCCTTTAGCTGCTGCTCGGGGAAGACATCCTCGAACACGTCCCTGTATTCCCCCTTGCGCATGAGAATGTCCTTGTCTAGGTTCAGATCTAGACCATTGGCGACTGGCTCACCATGCATGTCCTGGACGGTTTTGACCCGATAAGAGGTTTCTATCGGATTGTTGAGATCCATGAAATGGTAGTCCTTTTCCTCGCTCTCCTCTTCGCTGGCAGGGTACCTGTCATGGAACGTTGAATGGTCGATCTCGTTGTAGCCAATCTCTTCCTGCTCAAGTTGAGCGATGTAGACTTCGAAGTCGAGTTCCTGGCAAACGCTTTCCAAGACGTGACCAAGGACCTTATCGCTCCCCCCCAGGGTGCTGAGCTTGATGCTTGGCTCGTCGTCGTATACGTGGTCCAGAGTATAATAAAGGCCATTCTGGCGCGACTGATTGGGCTCATCGAGCCATTTGCGCAGAGTGCGCCGAAGACTTTTAGTATTTGAGCGCTCAAGAGCGGCAGAACGAGGAAGCCGTTTGAGTTTATCGAGAGCCTTGGTCAGATCATCTTTGAGGCTGACGGCGTAGCTCTCGGTGCTTAGTTCGCTTGTTACGCTGTCTTGGTCAGACTCATCCTTGATCTGGGTCTCTTCGGTTTCGCTGCCATCACTTAGGGAGCTAGCGGAGGGAGAATCCGAGTCGGAGGCGACATCAGAGTCGGAGGGGACATCGGAGTCGGCCATGGTAAAGACGATCCGAGCGGCCAGGGCCTTTGCTGTTAGATCAATGAAGGGATGCAGAACCGTTAGCCAGGAAATGAAAGAATCAGAGAACAGCCTCAATGTCAAAGACGCGATGGGAGTGAGAGACGCGTTGAAGAGAAGATGGTTGGAGGAAAGAAGTGAGAGGTGGGGTTTTTAAAGATCATTCGAAGCTTTGTGTAGTTCGTAATGGGGAAAGCATCTGCAGGGAACATCCTATGGGCACGGGTACTAACACTGGTGCGAGGAATTTAGCCGGACCTGCGTTAGTGCCAGTGCTTTGCTCCGGTACCGACCAGATACCTGTTAATGCACGTCACCCAACAGTGTTGGAAGGTACAAACGGACTCAATTGATATCGCCCTCCCATCCCTTGAGGTTCTTGCTTGTCCAAAGCGAAGAAAAAATCGGCAAATTAGCTGAATAATATCACTGGTAATGCGATGAAGTCGAGTGTACCTCTAGGTTTCAACATTCCGTCCCAAGTGGAACGTACAGTAGATACCCCTATTTCTACAAGTAATCTGGGCAGCCAGTTTCCTTGCATTTAATGGGGATTTTGCAGAAGGGGGGGTCTATATATTGACTACCCAGAAGCTGTCGGCCACTCTCAAAGCGAGCCGGGGCTTCAAAAAGTGGAGTAAGTGGCCTGGTTGAGGGCTTGGCAATGTTCTATCCCAGCAAAATTGCACCCCTGTACCTGCAAATCCGGGCTTGGAGCCTTGCAATTTGCAGTTTGCAGCTCCAGTATTGGAAAATAATTCGGGCAGCAAATTTTCTTGCATATAATGGGGGATTTGCAGAAGAGGGGGGTTGCAGAAGCAGGGGTATCTACTGTAGCTATGACAGGCCCGGAAAAAAAAAAAAAGATGGTGGGTTATAGCGGGGAAGTTATAGGGCCGAGGTCCCTGTGGCCGGGTCTTTCCACGGCTCTTGCCGCTCCCGCCCCACCACCGGGCGTCAATGTCTCGGTTCCTGTTTCTGCGGATTGTTCGGGCCTAGACCAACCTTATCTTTATAACTCCATCCCGATCAACAATATCCTCTCTCCTTCCACTTGACTCGAACACCGTGATAATCTCTCCTCAACGTCGATACCGTCCACTGTCCTGGTTCGCAACGTCATTGTCAGCCCATCCCACCCGTACGCGTCAAGAGGCTGTGGAAGCCGCCGTCGACGACCTGCTCACGCACCGCCCAGTTCGCTGCAATGTTGCTGTGTGCTTACAGACGACTTGTACATGTACTTGAGGTCGCCTTTCTCGGACTTTACACTCAAATGCTACCAAGAGAATACAACACCGATACAGCAAAAGAAGGCGAGGCAGTGGCTTGAGGCTTCATAAGACCCTCCGGCTCTGGGGCTATGATACTGTAGACCGCAATGGCAGTCATGATTAAGTATTCTATCCATCTTTATCAACTTCTATTCAAAATAACCTGTCCTTACCGTTCCTTTGTACTCGCCCAAGCACTTATGGCCACGACAAGTCCTCCTCGTCATTACTTTTCGCCATCTTCTTCACCAGGGGGCGCAGGAAGGGGATGCAAGCGGCGATGATCGTGGTGCAAACCTCGAGGACTGCAAACATGATTACGCAACCGAGGGAGTACATCTCTGGTAGCTTTCCCAGTGGAAACAGGTGGTCATAGTATGCCTTGGTTCTCAAGCCTCCCATCATTGCTGACCTGTGGAATGTTTTAGCATTTGTCTGATCCCTCGGGCAGCTGAAGCTACTTACACAAAGGCCATGCTCGTGGCACAAATGATGCCAATCTTGGTGGCCCGTTTAAGTGGTAGCTGCCAAACGACACAGGCCGGAACGGCCGCCAGCGCAAATTCCTAAAGTCCGGGCTGTCAGCAAGGAAGAAAGCGGATGCAATGGCCACAGGACCTACCAGGAGTGACGAATAAATGGCAATCACGAAGCTGAAGATGATGGCAAACCTATTATTCAGGCACCTTTTCCTCTTGCTTCCACTCCCGTCGGGCTCGAAGTGGCACTGGTAGTAGCCAAAAGTGGAAGCGGTAAACAAGGCAGCAGTGCTGAACAGCATCAGGATCCAGAGCAGTATCTTCTGCCATCGAGTGGTGACGAGGCGAATGAGGGTGATGAACCAGGACACCTTGGAGAAAGCGATGGCGTTGATGCCGAAGAGCAACAGATTTGCTGTCCAGAAGAGAAGAGCGTGCATAACTTCCGGCTCGACGGTGATGTGGTCGCCCTCCATGATGGCTGTGCCAACGCCGTGCTTGGCTAGCATGAGGCCTATGATGGCGGTTATGACCATCAATATCTTTGAAGAATCCAAAGTCAGGTGCGTTCTAAAAATGGGTACAACAGTCTTTACTCACCCAGGAGAAAATTAACACATAGTCATCCAGATAACCCGTCTTTGCCTTCTTTAGCCACCGTCTGCAGTAGAGCCTCAGAACGATAAAGACAAGTGCCAGTACCGGGAAAAGGATCATGGTACCCCACATTGTGGGCACGATGGTTTTCCCTTTCTTGTGTTCCATTTCGACGGTCGTTTTGGTAATGCCGGGTCAACACTGGATTTCCGAGGTGCTGATCGTTACCAATAGGCAAAGCCCTCGAGAGAGGTTGACAAAATCCGATATCTCATCCTTTTAATCTATTGAGCATGTTGAGAATAGCATGGGTGAGGGAAGTCTTGAGATCCCGTGCATTACTTGCGACGACCATAAACATGGGTGCTGAAAGAGATAAAGAAGGGAGCAAGAAGTCAAGTCGTACAGAGATGCCGGCATTCGCTTCAAGTTTTCCACGCCTGGCAGTTGATATTGACCTTCTACAAACCTTGTCTTCGACAGGCTAGCCACGTGTTTGCTACGATTTGTTGCGGAATCGTGCATTGAATTCGACTCGAACCCGTCGAAAATGGACGGCACATCCGTCTGGGCCGTGTTTGGATCTCGGTCGGACCAGACGGCTCGGAGCCTCGGACAGGCCAGCACGGAACTGAGAGGACTGAAGGAGGTGCGCGATGGTGACACCGGCCAGGTTGGTGATTTCTTGGCAAGGACGGTATGGACGGTATGGACGGGACGGAGGTGTCAGGCGTGACTTGGGAAGTTCCTTCCATTTTGCAAGTCGTTTCGGACCACGGTGAGAATCGAGGAAAGAACGACTGAGCAGTCGTGGCCAACCGTACTGGCCCAATTTTCACTAGGATGATCTCTGTCGGCCAGGGCTTTCCCGTCCTGGGGCTTCTTTTGCCCTCCACCTATCCGTCTCCCGTCGGTCCTTTCAGTTCTCGCAATCTTTTCCAATCAGCCTGCCTTTCCAGGCTCTCATTTTGTTCCCTTGTTCTCAATCGCTCCGTTTTGGCTTTTCCTCGGAGCTTCCCTCGTCCATTTGGCAGCTTTTATTGTGACTCATCCCGGCCCCTTTCTCATCTCTTGTCTTCCTGGACATTGACTGCCTCTGATTTGAAAACGTTCATTCGGCGTCATCGTCGACATCCTCATGAAGTCTATTGGAGATACTCGTCATCCCCGAACACCGTGGCCCTCCCCTTCGCAAGCGATGCCATGTTAGCCCACCGCTGCCTCCAGGGCCTCACGGCTTTCCCTCGTTTATACTTTCCCCTCCTCAGTACCCAGCCGAGATGGTGACTGGGTTTAGGTATTTTTGGCGCCACCTCACATTTCCAGTTAGAACCCTGTTTGCCCAGATCTACCATGTTATGGATCTACAGTTGTACGGTGATGCCGTGGTGGTAGGCGACAGCACAAAACTGATTTGCATACGCTGACAGAAGGGCTAACTGAAACAAAGACTGGATTAACGCGCCAGGAAGACGTTGAACGGTCTTGTCAACAAAAGGAAACGCAACAATGAAGTGACACAAAAACACGGAACAATTGTCCGTACCGAGACAAAGCACATCGTGCTGGCGCATCAGATATCGGTTAGCGTATTCCCCTTTCCATTCCCAAAGGCTTCCAAGCCACCACCGTAATGCTTCCGAACTGATCAACGGTCTTTTTCCTTTTTTCGGCTCACCTGGCCTCCAAAACTATCGACAGTCAAAAACTTCTCCTCGACAAGCGATTCCGAAGTGTCAAATCGTCGTCAGCTTTTTTCCCCCTTCCTCGGCCAGGGAAGCGTGGACTCCACTGGCCCTACACTACAGGCCTGGAACCTACCGAGAAGCGAGCCCAGAGCCCCTGGCTAGTCCCATAGCATCGATAGCTTCAGCTCAGCTCCTCCACCTCGTTTTGATCTCGGCACCCCGCATGGGCACCAAATTCGTGCTATCATGCAGGAAATTATCGCTTCAAGTTACTCCCAATAACGCCACCAAGCTTGCTGATAGGTCCACTATGGCGCACTGAGCCCGATCGTCCTGTCTTGGCCAAGCTGGATTCGGTGAGATTCCGGTGAGTTGGCCCAGCGGTGATAGCGTGGTGATCGGCAACTTCCAGAAGCAAAGAGGATGCCTACACGTGTACCGACCACTGCTGCCACTGTAAGGGAGCACTGCAGAGCCAACCACCTCTGGCAAACCGCAAGAATGTAAAATGAACGATTTGGGATGAGCCTCAGATTGAGATTGACACGGGAGCTTTGGGGGCCACGCAAACATAGTCCTTTGGCGAGTAGAGGTACAAACAAGCAAGGGCTGACATGCAACGGGTAAAGAGCATGGCGAGCCACATGTTGTTATTGAATGACGGTCCGAACATTTGTCGCGTGGCGCCCTCACCCATGTCTAGCCAGGCAAGTCCTCGATAACGAATATTTGGTGTGGAGCAGCTGAGCGAATGTTAACAGAGCTCTTAAGGCTGTACCTTATCTTGCTTGTTCTTCGCAAAGATCTCCAACACCATAACCCAACGGGAGTACCTGGTGGCGCTCCTCCTTTGTCTTGCGCCCGGATCCTGCTGGATGTGTTTGCTTGTTTTGGGTTCCGGCATGGTGGTGGTGGTCTAAAGCGATGAACACCAAGCAAGGTCAAAGCACGGTGCTATTCCGCCCTTTGCCTAGCCTTTTGGGCTAAACAACCAGGCAAGCCTGCTGACCTGTTATTGTCTGTGCAACGAGCCCGATACAAAGCTAGTTCGTCCCCCAGAACCCCCAGGGCTTTTTTTCACTTTAACATTCCGGATTTCCATTCATCTATTTTCTCCTTCGCGGCTGGAGAACCAAACCCATGGGACGATTCATGTTCGAGCTATCGCGACAATCCGGGCGTGACCATGCAGTTGCCAGGATGGCTGGTCTGGTACAAGAAGCCGGAGTATAGGAACTTTAGGGAATATGCCAACAAGGCAAGCTCTGGGAGGAGGTCGCCAAGTCCAGATCCGGGAAGGGAGGGAATGATACCGAGCCGGCTGCGACTTGAGCGTATACTTCAGAACAAGACATGTAAGTCATCTCACTCCGGTGTTGCATCAGATGGATGATGTACTGACAAGGTGGTATCGATAGGTAGTCCAATGTCGCTTTACGACTTTTACATGTATTTGAAGTACATTGAGTTTTCATCCGAGAACCTCGAATTCTATATCTGGTTCAAGAACTACGAAGAATCCTATAACAAAGGCCTTGCTTCTCGCTACGACAAGGACTTTGACGGCTTGGTCAAGACGGCATCGGAAGCTGGGAGCGTATCGTCATCCGTCTTCAAGAAGGATCATTATCAACCGAGTGATGGTGAAGGCGACGGCGATGTTGAGAATGGTAAGTTAACCGGCAGTGATCAAACATGATTCTCGACACAGTGCACTTTGCAGGAGTCCCGGGTCGTTGGTTTCAGGACTCGATCAGCCGCTAACAATCAACAGCCACCACAGCGGGAGATACCCTCCATCGCATCTCAATGCTCATCGCCACCTCAGCCCCATGCGCCACCAGCGTCGGCCATCCATCCTGTCGGCCATGCGGACCCTGTGGTCCATCACCCAACCTGGCCTTCCCGACGACAGCCTTCTTCAACAACTTCAACAACAGCCGTACCGCCGTGCTCGCAAAAGACCCGACCCCCGACCCCTCCGATCCGGCCAACAAGTTGGCAACCCTTGGGCTTCTGGCCCCTCAACCGGGTCCCATTCCCCACTCTGAGATCCAAACCATCATCACTCTCTTCCTCTTGCCGTCGTCACCAAAGGAACTCAACATCCCCATGTCCCTTCGCCGGACTGCTCTCGATGCTCTTGCCGCCACACCCCAGGGCACGTTACCGGACCCGAAGATCCTTCGACCCATCGCCGATCATGTCTACCACTTGCTTCACTCGTGCTCGCACCGCAACTTTGTACGACTTGGGGTAGGCAACGGGACTTTCGAGACCATCTGCTTTGCCACGTTCTTGGGATTTTTCTCGCTGGGGATGGGCTTCTTGGTGGTTCTGCTTAGGGCGTTTACGGCTGGCAGGGGTGCACGGAGCAGATGGGAGTCCTTTGATGGGTTTGGGTTTTGGTTTGTGGGGATGAGTTTGGTGCTAAGCGGGTTGAGGGGCAGTTGCTTCTTTTTGCTCCTGTTCTCACGGAGGCAGATGTTGCCGTGGGAGAGGTTGAATGACGGGGAGAAGACTGACGGGACAGTAGAAATGAGTGGTGGTCAAGATGAGAGTGAAGAAGGGAAGGAAAATAAGAGGATGTCTGTGAGACAAAGGGTGGGAAGGATGATGATCTTTGACAAGAGGTTGAAGGTGCAGGAACGTAGTCTGAGGAGGTTGCAGAGGAAAATTGTGATGCAGAGTATGGCGGCTGGAACAATATTTGCGTCTATAGCAGCCGTGGTGTTTCTTTTGCTTCCGATTTGGAAGGAGACGGTCTGTGATGACTGATGATGGATGGGCGATGTCGGGATTGGAATTTTTGGGTTGGCGTCTGGAGTTATGTTGCCATCAGGAGGGTCTTTCCGTTTGCTTTTGCGTCTATATACCCCTAATAGAGCGTTCGTCTGGTCCTTATCCTCCTTGATCCCAGTTTGCGTCGTCATCTCACACCACGATATTCCGGGCCAGGATGACCGACAGAAGTATATCGATCGCCCACGTCTTGGCATCGGAACACAACAGGACCCCATGGGCTGGGCATAAACCGGGAAGGAGGTGAGTCTATTCCCAGATGAGGCTCGACGGACTTTCGAACGACGGGTGTTCGGGTAGGGATTCCTGTCTGGCCAGTCGACGGTCGAACGCAACCTTTCCCTCCGTGTTCCTGCATTCCCGAACGGTCAAAGGGCCCACCCGGACCCCTGTCTTGTAAGTCTTCCACCAATCATCTTACACCATCTCGACTTAGCGAGGAGAGGAGTACCATACCTGTAGCTCCGTGGTCCAGATCTGGGACGCACGTGGAATAACGTATATCTTTGACGACAACCTCTGCTGTTTCTCTCAAGATGTGAGATGTCGATCATCCTGCTTGCTCTTCCCTCCTCAGGACCAAATCTCACGATCCACCATGGCAGCTCTCAAACTCGGCCTCATGGCTCTAGCCCCAGCGCTAGCAGTCGCTGCTGATATCCCACTCTGGGGACAATGCGGTGGTATCGGATGGCAGTCTGCCGGCTCGTCTTGCACCACGGTAGCTACATGCACGTCGTATAACGACTATTACTGTAGGTTTCCTCTTCATCTGTTGGTAATCTGTTAATGGTCTCGTCAAGTCTTCACCATGACTAATCAACATGAACCTCCAGACCAATGCGTCCCCAAGCCCACCTCCGCCGCTGTCGTGACGACCACCTCCACTAAACCCATCACCGTCTCGGCCACAACCACCAGCAAGGCCACAACCTTATCAACCAGCACCAAACCCACCTCCTCCTCCACCTCCTCCATCCCCGCCCCCACCGCCACCTCAACCAAATACTTCATCTCCTTCGGCGACTCCTACTCCCAAACCGGTTTCGACATCAACGGCTCCAAACCCTCCCCCGCCAACCCTCTCGGCAACCCTGCCCTCCCCGGGTGGACCTCCTCCGGCGGCCTCAACTGGGTTGGCTTCCTCACCTCGCAACTTAACTCCTCCCTCGTGCTATCCTACAACTTTGCCTACGGAGGCGCCACCACCAATGCATCGCTCGTTACCCCTTACGCTCCGGAGGTGAAGAGTTTTGTCGACCAAGTCGCTCAGTTCTCGTCAAGCATCGCTAGCAAGCCCGCATACGCGCCCTGGACCAGCCAAAACTCGGTCTTTGCCGTCTGGATCGGGGTTAACGATGTCGGCAACAGCTGGTGGTTGGGCGAGGCCGAGATGAACACGTTGTATAAGAAGATAATGGATTCGTACTTTGGGAGGTTGCAGGTTTTGTATGAGGCTGGTGCTCGTAAGTTTTTGTTGTTGGGTGCTGCTCGTAAGTTTTTTTTTTTTTTTTTAATTTTTTTTTTTTTAAATTTTTTTTTTTTTCTTTCCCTTACTCTCCCTTTTTTGGTTTTGACAAGGCAAGAAAAGATGGATGCTAACCGTGACAAAAAAGCAATTTATCACACCCCCCTAATGATCTCCCAGGGCGCCTCCGCCGTCGCTGCGCAAAAGGTGGCCATTGGCAAGTATAACTCGCTGCTGGCCTCTCGCTTGGATGAGTTTTTGGAGGTGAACTGCGATGCCGAGGGCGTGGTGGTCGATACGGTGGCTCCGTTTGAGGAGGCCGTGAAAAATCCGACGAAGTATGGTGCGCCGGATGCGACTTGTGAAAGTGCGGATGGAACGAGTTGTTTGTGGTTTAACGATTATCATCCGGGAGTACAGATTCAGAAGTTGGTTGCACAGGCGGTGAAGGCGGTTGCGGGGGGGTTCTTTTGAGTGTTTGAGGTGAGGAAGGTTTGCGGAAGAGGCATTGGGGTGCGGGAAGAAGAGTATGGTGAGAATTGAGAAGGGTGATGCTTGGAGGTGATGGTGGTGATGCGGAAGGGCCGCCGCGCGGGGGGTGGGAGAGATGCGCCTTGGTAGTAAGACGCCTGGCATTTTTACCAGTGACGATTGTTCATCGTTACCTTCGATTGTATATAGCTTCAAGAACTTAGGTTGTACATATCTCTCTATTTACATACAATTGACGGATAATGGCATTGTTCTTTCTATTGAAGGGTAAAGGGAGAGGAAAGAGCAAAAGGATATGGCTTGAACACCCCGGGGTCGATATTCAAGAAGGGGGTGTGCGCAATTTTGCAGACATTCCAAAATTACCCTCCCCCGCATCATTCGTTCAAATGACACAACATCATGTCCCATTTGTTCAAAATCCATGAAGAACCACTCTCGCTCATCACTCATCAACACCACGAAGAAAGATGGAGCGAATCTTTCTTACGCACCTTATTTCCAAACGCGCCGCGTTTGAGAAAAGAGGAAACCAAAGATGGGGAATTGATTGATTGATTGGCTTGGTTTGAAGAAGAGGAAGAAGCCTAGAATGGCCCAGCTAAATACCCGAGAAACGAAAACCTTGGTGGGGAACAGTTTTTGAGTGGAGACACGTTGCAGCCAAAGGAAGGGGCTGACTGAGGCTCTGAGCAGCTGCGCCACACCCCCTCTGCTGATGACAGGCCATGGTTGAAGCCCAAACTGCGACGACAAACGAGGGAATGGCCTCTCCTCCTTTCCATCCCATCTCATCCACGGCTGACCAGTACCGAAGATTTCTCGATCTTGAAGCACTGGCTGATCAATGTTTACAAATCGCTGCATCCGATGAGGCTACAAAGATGGGTTGCCGCTGCGCCACGGCTTTCCTGGTTGTCATCGACTCTTCCCGGAGAACATCTGCGTGGCTACCATCACGAGAACCCTTCTCTTTGCAATGGAATAAATCAGTACCAGACTCGTAGTCGTACCGCGTTTTAAACTACACATCTCATATTGGAATACCGTCCTCCGCGCGGTAGCAACGTAATGCCGAACTCCCGATCTCTACCAGAATCGTCGAACCAGCACCTCTCAATCCTATCGAAAGGCGCAGACAAATATCTTTGCCAAAGATGTGCGCATCTTTATCCAGTCATGATGCGAATGTGGTTGGGGCACGAAATAAAGGAATTTAGTGGGTTCAAGTTCAACGATTGGATCGAAGTCGGCTCTATCAACTCGATCATCGGTAACAAGCTACGATGTAACCTCTGCCGAGTTTTGTCGGATATGTTAGAGCTCACCTCTCTACCCTCGGTTCCTGGCAAGACGATAATCCGACTCAAAAAGCTGTCCCTACCGAGTCCTGGAAACCCTTTGAATCAATTCAATGCTAGAGGCAACAGGGAAATCACAAGAGACGACCGAAAGAAGCCTCTTTCATACCTGGAGCTTCTTGACTACTGCGATCATAGTCATTTTCAGCATAAACCGCCGCCACCGGCACCTTTCGTAAGAAAATTCGAGTTCTCAACCGACGACACCAGTGTCTCTCCAAAGTTCGACCTCATACCACTTGATGAAGACCTTTCCGGGTTTGGGAGCCAGCATTTGACCTGGAGCGGCAGAATCACGCCCCGAGAGCATCGAGTTGCTATGATCCAGAGGTGGCTATCCCGGTGTGAAAGGGATCATGGTCAAAAATGTGGACATTATTTTTCGGAAACTAACTTCGGCGACAAACTGCTGGTAGTGGATGTGCAACGTGGCTGTCTGGCAGAAATAACACCCTGCCTATCCAAACGCTACTTCGCCCTCAGTTATGTCTGGGGCCGCCAGGCAACGTTTCAGACCCTCAAGCAGAACGTCGAGCGCCTACGCCAGCCAGGGAGCATCAGTTACTCCAGTGACATGCTGCCAAGAACCATTCGAGACGCCATTCAGCTGCTCATTGCCCTCAACGAGCGTTATCTGTGGTGCGATCGGCTATGCATCATCCAAGACGACTCAGAGAGTAAACACTCATCCATCTCTCGCATGAATGTCATTTTCGGAGGTGCTTATGCTGTTATCATGGCCAGGAGCGGTTCCGACGCCGAGGCCGGTCTCTTATCCCCTGGCCATGGACACCCATGGCACCGCGTATGTCGACTCTCGGACAGCATGAGATTCGTCACTGTACCAAGCAGTAGAGCAGAAGAAGGAGCGGGTTTGGCTCCGCTAGAGGGCCGTGGCTGGGCCTACCAGGAGAAAGTGCTTGCCTGGAGGACACTTACATTCAACCACGGCCACGTCTCCTTTCAGTGCTGCCAGGCGCTTTGGCGTGAGGATGTGGACCTTGAAGGCGTTTTTTTTGATGAGCCCATGCAGAAGAGAATCACCGAGACATATGGAGGCAGCGCCATGCTCCGCGAGTTGTCGCAAGTCTACCTGTTTCCGAGAGATGTCCCCAACTACTTGGCTCTCTACAGCACCTGCCTGCAAGACTACTCCAAGCGCACGTTGACCTACCAATCAGACGCCCTCAGCGCCTTCGAAGGAATACTGCAGACGCTCGCCTCGTGGTCGAACTCTGCCTTTCACGTCGGCCTTCCTCGCCACGAAATGCTGTTTTTCATAACGATGCTCTGGGAAACAAGTCAACCGTATGATACGCTACGGGGTAACTCATATCCGACTTGGTCCTGGGTAGCATGGAAAGGAGCCATCACTACCCATTTCGAGAAGCTTCATGCCTGGCAGTTGGACTCGTGGGTTGTCTGGTTTGAAGACGGCTTTGACTCGGTCGATCCAGTCCACTGGGACAAGAATCGAGTGGGTATGCCGGAGGATATTAAATTCCTCTGCGGCAACGTGGAAGTCATCCAGTATCCCTTCAGGGACCTAGGCCTGGAAGCCCCACTTACTCTGGGGGCGCTCCGGTTTTACACCCTCTGTGCTTCGTTCGAGATGTGCGTCGGTGATCCTACTGCGGAGCTGTTGGGTAAGGTGCCTTCAGCCTCTGTTGCTTTCCTGCGGGATAAGCACGGAATCCCGTGTGGCCGTTTTGGCTGCAACACCGGCGAAGGGTCATTAAAGGATACTTCGGAGGGGTTCATCCCAGTCGGGCTAAAAGGAAGGCAAAGTGTCATTGTCCTAGCACGCGGTCATCCGCCAGAATTTACTGGAAATATGTGGCACCTGCGTGAAGATCGCTACATCAGATCTGTGCAGCGTACAACCGGACGCACCCCGCGGCATTATGAGTATGAGAACCCTAGGCAGCTATTTGCCGCCATCATCGTTGACTGGGTTGACGGAGTGGCGTATAGAAAGTGTTCAAAGATTGCTTGGATAGCCCCCGCGGCGTTCACGGCGGCTTTGGAACCTCCGCAGTGGGGGAGAGTAGTGCTTCGGTGACCACAATATCCGCATTAAGGACTCGGATAGCTATCCAAGAAGAACCGTGTATGAGATCCTGATAAAAGGAGGAAATTTATTTCCCCATTTCATTCAAATCCCTTGATAACCACCCTCGTTAATCACCCATCAACACCGCGAAACAAGATGCGCACGCCCCCTCTGCTGACAACAGGCTAGATCTGGTTGAAGCCAAAGCCGCGACAGAATGACTGGTACGAGGCAAGTGAATGGATGCCCTCTCCTCCATTTCATCCCATCTCATCCACGGGAGACCACCTCAGTTCCACCGATACCCTACGGCCCGGACCCGCCCCACCCCTCCAGCCCGTACCGGACCCCCACGCCATAACGGGTTTATAAGGGGTCTGGTTGGCACCTTCTGTCACCAACAACCGCTTGGGTTGGGTGGCGCAGCGGTCACCGTCGCAACACTTCAAAACCCCAAAAAGTTTCACACTGTCGGTTCGGGAACGAGTAGCGATGTACATTCAAGTAGCCCAAAGAGCGCTCCATCACCGTAGACCGCGTCCTACCTTAAGTGCTTGCACAGGTGGGATCTGTTAGTATCTGCAGCGACAAAAGAAGGCGTTTCGATGGTAGTCGAGGTGTCACTCGCCCGAGCGGTTGTTGGTATTCTCTTTTTTTTTTCTTTTTTTTCGTGATTTTGAAGGGAACATTGAAGGGTGGGTGGGCTAAGGAACGGAAGACGGTGCGTTCGAACGGTCACTGTGTCTTAGTTTTTCTTTTTTTTTTTTTTTTCTGTTTCTTTTTTTTTTTTTTTTCACCGTCGTCCAGCCACTCCAGCCATTAGCAGATGTTATCAACCGGTGAGTTTGCCTCCTCCGGATTTCTCAATCCTCAAGCACTGGCTGACTAGTGTTCAGAACCCGTTGGATTTGATGCGGTTGCAGAAATGGATGGTTATGTATTCATGGATAAGTCGCTACCTATCCGTTCCTCCGTTACTCCCCAAAACCCTCAGTCCACCTTGTTATCTTGCCTCCTTCGATGGCCCACCTAGTTGTTCGCTGTCTTGTCGTTATAATAATGTATCTATAATTTCATCCGTTAGCCTCTACTCCCATTCTCCCTTTCACCACCGTGTCAAGCAAGGACAAAAAAAGGCAAAAGAGGCATCACATACCGTCTGATCCGCACACCCGCTCGGAGTCTGATACCCATAAGCCCCCGTGTTTACATAAAGCTTCTGGTCTTTACAAACCAACCACGCCGCCACATTCTGCCTCTTGACGCTCGGCACCGACCAAGTCAGGGTATCCCCCTGCCACGCAAAAGTGCCAAACGGGTTCTTGGTCGCGTTAAACCACGTCGCTAGCGTCCGCGGCGGGTTGGCTTTGTCGGCCGGCTCCTCGACCCACATGTACAGCGGAGGGTTGGACACCTTGTTGACTAGCTGGCCGGAGGAGTCGATGTTGAATTGCCCTGCTGTCGTGTGCGACTCGAGGATGGCGACGCCGGGGATGTTGGCGGGCTTGGTTTGGAGGTATTTGTGGTAGTTGGGCGCGACGACGGCGCGGATCCAGTAGGCGCCGGATTGGAGGGTGGTGGGCGTGGGGATGGAGGTTGCTTGGGGCATGGGGGAGGCGGTTGTGAGACTGCCTGCTCCGAGGAGGAGGGTGGTGGTGAGGAGGAGATGGGAGTGCATTGTGGCTTGGTTTGGTGTTTGATTCGTTGCTGTTCGAGGTTCAATGGCGGACGGCGTGGATTCCTTGAGGACCAGTTGTTCAACCAAGTATGGCACTCGGGAAGAGTACCTATATGAGTTTTTGCTTTGGCGGTAGTGTCCTTTCCGTGGGTTCTCTTAAGCACAAATAGAGCTTGTGTGATTCCGAGCTCAAGGTGGGATGGATGTTCGTCCGGCACTATATCTGTGATCATGGTAATCTATTTTGCCGGGAAAGAGATGGTCAATCTTTCACTCACTGGTTACCCCAGATTATTCTGGGGCCATTCGACATTTTTGTGCCGTGTCGTCCCGTGTTAACAACCGGAAGACGGACGCGGGACCCGAACTTGGTTCACAATTGAGAAAGAGTAACCTGCGGCGAGAGCTCTTGCCGTTGCTATTGTACAGTGGAGCCACTTCAAAAACAAAAGAAAATTCATTTCAACTTGCTCATGATAGCTTCAGCACGTAGCAGGCAAGAGCGATGGACGCTGGTGCCATTTCGCTCCTTCCATCTTTAGCAAGCAGTAGGTACCCCGCCACGATAGGTAAGACGGGCTGGTGTCCCCGGAGAGAGGGCAGCAGCTGGACTTCCCCCAATCCCCGTCACATAACTGGGAACCCTTCTCCCTCATAGAGTAGGACACTTTCCCACATCTTAGGCTAGCTTGAAGCGTTTCCATTACATACTTACGATAAACACCTCCAACGTCAACACTGCTGCTCTCGAACCATATATCCTGCCGTGTCTTTGAGTCGCAACCTCCGATGTATGCCGCTTGGCGGCTGAAATGAGGCGGAAGGGACGCCTCCGTCAGGTTTGCCAGTACTTCCCTGCAAGATCGGCAGTTGAAGACGAGGTAGGGTTGTTTAAAGTATGGACTGGAGCGTTTAGTCACGCTTGAGATGCGAGCTGGACCCAGCCGGAACTTTACGATATGAAGAGGAAAAACCACGATAGCAATCACGGATGCGGCGCGATGTGTTGACATGTGCGCTTATTCGTCTCATTAAATCATATCTTCTGCTCCGGGTATCTTGCTAACTTTGTAACGGAAAACCAAACCAACATACTTTCTTCCACCTCACCCCCAACCACTCCTAAACACCATATACTTCATAAAGTCTCCATCTCGACTCTAAACCTTCTCATCGTTCTTGTGCTCATGCACCTCAATCTCGTTCTCCACCGTCTTCCTCGCCTTGACAGCCTCGATCTCAGCGCCAAGTCTCGACTCGCCCTTCTTGGTCTTCCACGGCTTGGGGCCGTCATCACCAAAGAGGATCTCAATCTCCTCGAGCGTCTTGCCGCACGTCTCAGGGTAAAAGATCCAGAACCAGACGGCCGCAGTAATGCACAGAACACCAAAGATGATAAACAGCTTCCAGGTAATGTTGACGAACGCGGGCGGGGTGAACATTCCCAGAGCAAAGTTGAACACCCAGTTGGACATGGCGGCCATGGACATGCCCGTGGCGCGAGTGCCGAGGGACCAGACCTCGGCGGCGTAGATCCAGCAGACGGGGGCCAAAGTCAGGGCGTAGACGACGATGAGCATGTACGAGAAGAAAATGACCGTGTTGGCGGGCGCGCCCTTGTGCACGCTGATGACGATGTTGGCGTTGCCGCCGACGCCCTCGGGCACGT